>CM076573.1:36557819-37992182 GCA_034641835.2 Pinus albicaulis
CGTTGATCGAGCTCAAGTCCAAGCCATGGAAAAGAAGCAAAAATGAAGTTGCTCAGAATTGCTCCGAAATAGATCGACTGGAAAGAGCTCGGCGATACGATCCCAACGCCGCAAACGGCACTCAAATCCATTGCCGTATGAAGAAGTTGTTGCATTTTGAAATCACCCAATAACCTTTAATGTTGAATGGGTTCATGATTTTAATGTGGAGAAATATTTTTAATATATTAAAAATTAATTAATGTTTTATATATATATAAAATTTTAATATTTTATTTGATTTTTAAAAAAATCATATATTATATTAATTTTTTTTTTTATATTAAATATTAATTAAAATATCAAAGTCCATATTTATTAAAACCCACATTTGAAGCACGTATTAAAAACCAACTTCGAAATTTCATGAAAAGGGGTATAAACCCACTATTCTAAAGTTTTTAAAGAGCATGTGTTTTAAAACGTGGACATGGGCTTTGGTGACGTGTTAAGGCAGGTGGTTTAAAAGTTTGGGTTTCAAAACATTACGGTGAAGTGGGTTGGAGCGGAATTCAAAAACATGGTTGGTTACGTGTGCAGTAGGTTTGAAACGGATTAACAAACGGGAGTTAAAAAATTTATTGTAACTGTTGCATATGAACGAAAGTCACGGCGGGTGTTTGCCACGGTTTACAAAACCGTTACCTCAAACCGTTTGTTAATAATTAAATGCTACAGGTTGAACGCATGTGAACACGGAAGACTTTAAACCATCACATTTAATGTTGCCGCCGAATTTGGAGCGCGCCTGACAGATTTGGGGGAAGTTGCTATTTTAACTGGAGTTAACTTCAGTTCTCCACAGTTAGCGGAGCTTTTGAAGGGCAAACTTCAGTTAGCCATAACTTTGGCTAGGAAAGTCCTTTTTGGACGAATTTTTTTTTGATTCTGGGTCTCTTGGACATGCTGGAGCTGTTGGGAGTGTTTGCAGAGCCATCAAGGCACTCTAACAGAGAATTTACCAGCGTTTTTGGTCGTTGAGCCACCAGGGCCTAAGGGAAGAAGAGCTGTTTTGGACTACCTTCATCCAATGGAGGTGATTGTGTAGTCATTTTATACTGAATACAGCCTTCTGAATCTTAATTTGCAGTGTATTTTTCCATTTGAGGCTTCTATATAGTTGTATTCACATTTTGAGCAATTTAATCAAAGAGGACAAGCCCATTTTGGGAGGCTTGATCCAGCGGAGGTAGCCCAAGAGAGGGGTGAACCGCTTAAACAATTATTTGCTGTCATACTGTATAATTTTGCTGCATATTTTTAGATTCTGCTTCTTTAAACAGTAAATATTTATAAGCAAACTTTTCCCAAGCTGGTTTAAACAGTAAACAAAACTTGTTAGTTCATCTTCAAACCACTACACTTCATTTGCAGAATATGTATACTTGCCTATTCACACATTAAAGTTGGATCAATGAATACTTTGCAGTTAAAAAAAATACTTTCATTGATCGGATCTTTGTGATTACTTTTTATTTCTTTAGGCAGAGTCTGTAGAAGGGCCAGATAGCCTCCGGATTCATCCTTTCTTTGAAAGGTGAAAGATCCGGTGAATGCCCCTACAGTCAATCTCTGTATGAGAAATTCTTTGTTCTCACAATTTCGCATCACCATGCTGTGCCAGGAGGAGTATTGGTGGTATTCAGCTTATATTTTCAAAATCACCTTGTAGAAAAAGTGGAAAAGTTGGACACTTGACTCGCACACTTCGAAGGGCACGTCCATTGCAACTTTCGTCCACCACCCCCTCTAGGAACAACCCTGGAAAACCCAACTTCCATTACGTCGGATGACTAGTATGCTCTCATGTGTTTTTTATGTATTACATGTATTTTGGTGTCTTTGACCCTCTCATTTATGGATGTTGTGCTTAGCCTCATTTTTGTACTTTTGTCACTTGTTGCAAACATTGGTCAACAAACCTAGTCGGGGTGAGACCACCTGTTTTTTTCTTTGTTGGTTGTACATATTTTTCACCATATGAATGAATATCGACTTACAAAAAGAAATGTTATGTTTATCTATTCATTAAATGTAAATATGAAGATTTGACCTTAGATTTAAAACAAGAGTCACACTTTTAACATAAATCAATGAAGTTTAAAGATTAAACATTATGGCCAAAGAAATATAAATATACATATTAATTTGACTATCTAAATATTACCTTTACTAAAACTATAATGAAGGCATTAGTGTAAATTAGATAGATGATACATGCAATATTTATGTTAATTGTAGAGGAATCCATCTGCAGTGTTAAACTTTAGAGACAAAAGAGTATTCGGAATTTTAACACTGTAGATGGACTCAAAGACCCCTTTGTCTCTAAATCTCAACACTGCAGATGGATTAAGAGACTCGTTTAGTGAAATGTAACACTTCAGTATCAAAATTGCAAATTTTCATTTATGGAGTGATACGATTAAAAATTACTAACATTAATGACAAATTCATATACTTTTGTACTTGTTATTTGGTCATATTTTTATTCTTGAACTATAATAGTCATTTGCATTAATCATTATTAATTTTTTCACTTATTATCTAGTCATATATTTTAATCCTAGACTAAATTAGTTATTTAAGCTAGTCACTTTTACTTTAGTCATTTATTATCTAGTCGTATATTTTATCCCTAGACTAAATTAGTCATTTAAGTTAGTCGCTTTTAGTTTAGTCACTTATTATCTAGTCGTATATTGTATCCCTAGACTAGATTAGTCATTTAAGTTAGTCATTTTTAGTTCGGTCACTTAAAATTTCTCAAATTTAGTAGTATTTCACTTGAAATAATTGCGGTGACTAACTTTTTTAGTCACCTAGTCATTCATTTCATCATTTTCTACTAGTGAAAATGTAAAAAAAAATAGCAATGGAGGAAACCAATATACTGAATTGTTGAGCACTGAGCAGTATACGTGAGAGGAAGTGGAAAACGTTTTAACAAAAGAAGAATATTGAAAATTGATCATATCTTAAAAGTGAGTGTGTGCAAAAATGTTTGGAGAATTCTTTAAAGAATAGTAATAGACCAGGTGGAGGTTTTTGTAGTTGGTCAAGTAACAATGATACTAACTCTTTTAGAAAAACAAGACAACAAAAAGAAGACACAAGGGACTTGAATGGAATAAAAGTTCAATCTAATTCTTCTATTGATTCTACCTCACCTATGTAGATGGTGCACAATCCTCAAGTGCGCAAATGAATTGTGAGCCAAAACATCAACTTTCAAATTTTATTCAGGACATCATAGAGAATATTTTGTTAGAAAACAAAGCTTTAAAGAGACAGAGAGTGGTAGGTTGCAACAATGACGTAGTTGGAGTGTTAACTTTTCAAAAACCTTCACAATTTCAACCACTACATTTTACACATCTAGTTTGATTATAGTTATACAATATTCAAATCTTTGTCGCAACTACATCTAAGTATTCATGCCTAGTCCTTGAAAGTCTAAACCTTCAGATGCCAACTCCCCATTATCTTCTCCCATCCACCTAGAAGTTGTATTCACATTGTCATAATTCATGGGTTTTTAGCTTGGCTGTAAGATATAAACAACCACATAATGGGTATCCCAAATTAATTTTGGTGAAATTGAGTAGGTTGTAGTAGTTGAGACTTCTCACCCCAAACTGGGAAAACTAAAAAATCATTTAGAGCTTCACCTCTAGCTTTTATCATGAATCAATTTTGTTGTCCATTATTGGATCTAGGTGATCTACTTTTATTTGTATTAATCTTGTTCAAATAACAAGCTAGATAATTTCATCCTAATTGGAAATTGTGGGAATTCACCAATTTGTCATTATTATTGACTTCCTTATTTACATATTTTTTAAGAAACCCAACTTATAATAATTAAACCTCGAGGAAACCATTTTATGGGGAAACACTTAAGGTAATGAACCTTTAATAAACTATTTTCCAGGGAAACACTTTAGATAATGTTATTGTTCTTGTGAAAAGATGTAGGAATTATTAAATGATAGTTAGTATATTCTTGTTGGAATATAGTTATTTTTTTGTACGTAATAGTCCCCTCTCCTTGAATTGTTGTTCCCTAATGTTGTTGTAATGATGGACATATAAGCTAGGAAACCAATTATTTAGATAGGTATGATAATCTGCCAATATTTTTATTGTTGTGGTAGGACACTACACTAATAAGGAAGCATAGCCTTATCACTTGGACCAAGAACCACTATGAATTGATTACTTTCATTGTTAAAATTTACACTTTGTTGACAAAGGCTCCAATTAGTGCAAGAGAAACCAATTTGTCTAAATAAATGGCAATGTGGTAGTAATTGGTTAGCCAAGTTTCAAATGCTAGAAAAACTAGAAGAAATTATTTTTTGTCACTTGAATTTGCATCTCATCGCTCTTCAATATTTTTTTTATGATATATGTCAGTTAAATTGTATCAACAATTTCTTGGAAAACACCTTCTAGTAATTGGAAAAGGTGTTCCGACACTTGTTTATGGCCTCCACATATGCTGAGAGTAATGCAACCTTCACATTTCAATACAGTTTGGCATAATGTAGAAAGCAAGAACTAAAAATAATGCTTTTATTTTCTTATTTTTCTCTGGTAGCCGAGAGATTATATGGTAGAAGATTATTCTATGATTGTTTCCATTACCCATTTTGAACATGGTGCAAGATATGTTGTTGTGGTTGTTGTTGCAGCAAGTTCTGTACTTAACATTGGATAATATGTTGTGGATTCCCTTAGTGCTGAAAATTTTGACTTCTAATAGTCGTTATAGCACAAATTAAAGCTGTTGAAACTAAACAAGTTTTAGTGATTGAAATTTCGAAGGTTGGTTTGATGGGTTAACACTCTTATTTCTTTAAATTTAGCTTCAACCATTACATTTTACACATCTAGTCTGATTCCTGTTACACAAGATTCAAATAGTTGTTGAATCTACATATAAGTATCCATGCCTAGTCTTGAAAGTCTAAACCTTCAGATGCCAACTCCCCATTATCTTCTCCCATCCACCTAGAATTTGTAGTCACATTACTGTAATTCACGGGTTCTTAACTTCATTGTAGGATATAAACAACCACATAATGGGTAGCACAAATTAATTTTGGTGAAATTGAATAGGTTGTAGTAGTTGAGACTTCCTCTCAGGTTCCTCTCTCAAAAACCTAAGAAGATATTAAGACTCAATCTCAATGGGATCTAATATCCATCAAAGACATATGAAAGGAATGGTGCTCATGAATGGGGCTGAAAGGCATCATTTCCTATTGGAAAATGCAGACCTCGTGACACAAAACCATGCTCGTGATATTGATGAAAGTATTGTTGTTTTGGACTCAGAAATTGAGCAAAATAATTACACATTTATAACCATACATTTGGAGGATTTTAAATTAAAGTCTTAATGCATGCCATCTAATGAGGATCCAAGGAAGGAGTTTGCGTAGAGGGCTTAGGTTAAGTGTGTTAGAGACGAGATTTAAAGACCATTAAAAGGACCCTCAAATCAACCTTATGAAGGGTTGCTCTGTGAATCAGATTTTCTAAGTTTGAATAAAGGTTTGATTCAAAATCAACACCAAAGACAACATGATAAGTTTTTCCTTATCAGAAAGAGCACAATTCTTCGAGCCCAATCAATGATAAAAATAGGGATTTTCTTGGCCCTGGAGACAACCTTTCCTCTTCTAGAATGAAAATATATATTTTTATGAAAAAGAGAGAGTCTGAATGTGGATGTTTGTAGAAGAGCTTTAGAGGGTGGATTCAATGAATTTATCAATGATACAGAGGGTTTCACTCCCATAATATGCTATTTTCACAGTGATCAAGGACTTATCGGTCAATTTTTTCCTATAATGTTGAGAATGAATGATCCCATGGTATCAAATGGAGGGAATTAGGACACTAACCCACCAAAAACAATACTTGTGTCTTGTAAGTACTCTTATTTTCACATGCCACTTTTTTTGATGATGAGTAAACACGGGAAAGGGACATTGCAATCTTGATATGATGAAGTGGATTCATTGGATCATTGATTTTGCCTTAACAAATCTATGTTGATATGTTCAGACTTGAGGGTTCTCAAAAAATCTTTTATGGGGCACTTTCCCCTAAGTTAGAGCCATATACTATCTAATAGTTTGCACATGGATTGGCATATATATTCTATAATCTAGAATATAGGGGGAGTCCTATGGAAGGAATCATTTGATGATAAATATGCATGACCTTAGGATTACAGTTATTGATATGTCATCGCACATGAGAAACTCCTGTAGGATCCAATGTGATGTTTTCCTAGGAAAAAAGGTATTAACTACAACACCTTTCTTTTTACAGTTAAAATGGCCTTGGTAAGAACACTCATATTTTGTAGCCTATATTATCGGTTCAAAGGGAAATCAAATATTTATCTCATAATAATGCTATCATATTCAACAGGAAGGAGGGTCCTTGATATGTATCAACATTTATTATGTCATGGTGATGAAAAAATCAAGTGTTATTGAAGGTTTGATCTTAGACGGAATGCAGTGTTAGCACGCAACTTGTTCTTACAGATTGTAACATGTCCTTTCAGATCTGTGGAGTGAGTACCATATTATAATATTTTGGTATAGGTTGGCACTAATATGAATTAACAAGTGCCTAGTGCAGAGCTACCCAGTGAACTAGTTACAAATAACTTTCTTGATAAACACTTGCAAAGATTGGAAAAGTAAACATATATTGAACTGCAATTTGTTTGTTGTATTTCTGACCACAGAGGAAAGGGCGTGTTGGAATTATTTTAAGTAGGCATATAGGATTAATTCAATGTATAGGAAGTGATTACATCCATTGTAAACAAACAACAAATTCTCCATACGCAAGATTCATTAGTAGATTTGTGAGGGAATAATCCTCTAGTTGCATCTTTTTTTTCTTAGCCTTTGAAATAATCACAAGTGTCTAGCAACCTAGAATAGACTCACAGAGTTATAGTAAATTCAAGTTGTTTCATGACCTCAGATCTATGGTGTGTTATGACACTGATATTGAGAATAGTACAAATAGATGCCCAGTGATGCGGTCGTCTATTTGTACAAGTCTAGATGGTATGTTATCATTTTCAACACATAAAAAATATCTTCTCGCACAATCACATAAACAAGTAATATATTCTCACACAATCACATAAACATAAACAATAGTTAATAATTCAAAAATGGTATTAACTACAACATTTTTCTTTTTACAGTCAAAATGGCCTTGGCAAGACAATGCCACTCAGTTTTTGTAGCCTCTCTTATCAGTTCAAATGGAAATCAAAGATTTCTCTCATAATCATGTTGTCATATTTAATAGGAAGGAGAGTCCTTGATATGTACAAACATTTATTACGTCATGGTGATGAAAAAATCAAGTGTTATTGTAGGTTTGATCTTATAAGGAATGCAGTGTTAACACACAACTTGTTCTTATAGATTATAACATGTCCTTTCAGATTTTTGGAGTGATAGTATTGCATAATTGTTGTTGTGATTTTCAGTAAATGTGTTGAAAATGATAAAATACCATCTAGACTTGAAACGCCAAACATATTTTACATTTTAATATCTTCTCGCACAATCACATAAACAAGTAAGGCCAAACAAATATTGAGAATAGTACATGTTGAGATTCAACAAGAAAATTTTTTGATCCTAGTGAAAATTAAGCACCTGCACTAGGGTGGGGCCCACAGGCTATTTTTAAGTGTATGACTATTTTTAGATGCATGTCTATTTTTATTATCCCTTAATTTAGATGGGCATTAAACTATAATCTATTCTCAATGAGAACTTGAAAATAAAAAATTGAAGTGGAAAATCAGTTAGCTAAGTGAATTTCGAGTTAAGTGGTTGGTTGGTGGGACATGCAGGTTGAATTTAGTTGTAACTGAGTTATTCTAGTTGTAACAGAGTTGGAAGAGCAGTGGTGCATGAGTTGTGCAAGTTGTAAATAGTTTAACTTAGTTAAGTGAGTTAAACTCAATTGTGCTAGTTGTAACTGAAGATACACTAGTGAGAGATCAAGTGAATTAATTATTAATTGATTCACAAGCAGTGATCTCACATGTAGCTGAAGATTTACTATTATTAGCTGCATGCATGTTAGATCCAGTGGAGACCCGGTTGAGTTCTAGGTGAAAGGGAAGTAAACTATCAATTGTGACATTATCTACGTGCAAACATGCAAGAACACAAACATTGGATGAGACCATGATACTTGCACAATCAAGGTAGGCAAGAAGGCATTAATTTAGGGATTTCTTTCAACAGGGATTGCGTAGTGAAGGTAGGCTGTCTGGAGACATTAAATTGAGAAATGGATTTGCCAATTTTTGTATGACAGTGTGAGACAATTAGATGATGTACTGAGAGCTCTTGTGATTAGAGTTTTCTATGTAATTGTTTCATGATCCATGATATAATATACAATAGAAGACAATGGGGTTTTTTTAGCTGTAAGCTTTCCCTGAGAAATTATTTGTGTTGTGTGTGATTGATCTTTCTTCATGCTTATGTAATTGGCGATTGTGTTTTTATTCCACAAATATTTGTAAAAGAGATTCATTATTTAACTTTAGCATATTTTTAGATCGGGTGAATACAAGATATACATGCATATTATATAATTTCTACATGGTATTAGAGAAAAATAAATTGCAGAAGTAAAGCAGGAGCTGATTTTGTCGTTGGATAGAATTCAAATTTGTAGAAAGAAATTCTTGGTGCTACAGTTGATTCATGATCGAAATGGCTTTCAATGGCTTGAGGTTAGAGTATGCACTCGAGGGTAGCTCAAAATAAATTTCTTAGAAGGGCAAGATGGAGGCAGTACTGAAAGACAATGGCTTGAAGGAATTCATTGAAAAACATGTTCCTAAGCCAAATGCTACAGATTCTACCAATCTTGATGCACGACAAAAGAAAGTGGCCAAGATGACGAGGATCTTGTTGGAGGGAGTATAAGACCACATTGTCTCAAGCCTTCATGGGAAAGCCACACCATATGCTATGTGAAAGGCTTTGATGGATCTATTCCAACACAGTAGAGACCATAAGAAATTTTCTCTCAAAGATAAACTCAGGAAGATCAAGATGGAAAAGGGCGACACCATTCCAAAGTATCTCACAAAGTTTTTCCAATGTTGGGATGAACTGGGAAGTGTGGTAATAACAATGGCTAATGATGATTTGGTCAGCTTGTCTCTTCTAGGAATTCCTAAGGGTTGGCACAGTTATGAAGACTTTGTCAACGGACGGGAAAAATTTCCGGATTGGGAATGAATGTGGTCGGATCTGGTGCAGGAGGAGTTCAGGCAGAACACCAAAGATGGCTCTTCATTAAAGCATGATGATGAAGAGGATTGTGCTTTGGCTGCCAAGGAAAAGAAGGGGAAGGGGAAGAAATTCCATTCTAAATATTATTATAAAGGCAAGAAGCAGGACATGTCCAAGGTGAAGTGTTTTCACTGTCACGAACATGAGCATTTTGCTACTAACTGTCCACAAAAGAAGAAGAAGAAGAAGGTTGTTGGAGTTGTAGTTGGTGAGGCCCTTGCCTCAAAATTTGAGCTTCACTTCTCCTTTTTTTCCTGCATGGTGTCAAGTGCATTAGGATGGGTGTGTTATTTGGATAGTGGTGATTCCTTTCACATGACGGGAGACAAGGAACTTTTCAGTGACTTGGAGAATAAAGATCTCCAGATGCATATTGAGATGGGCGACGACAGATGGTCCAGTGCTATCAAGTTTGGTACCATTACCTTTCATAGGGAGTTAGGTATACCATTTCAGCTAAAATATGTGATACATGTACCATGTCTAAAGAAAAATTTGGTCTTAGTTGCAATGTTGGAGGACAGAGGCTATGACGATGTTTTTAGTGATAGAAAAGATTTCCTATGACATAAAACAATGGATCAAGCCAAGAGGACAAAGATTTGAGTTAAGAATATCTACAAGATATAGGTACATGGCTACGCTGCCATGGTGGGCAAAGCGGAGAAAATGGTCAGCTGAGATGAGGGCGAATTATGGCATAGGCGATTGGGCCATATTCATCATGGAGCCTTGAAAGTCATGCAACAAATATCCACTGGACTTCCAATGGGAACACTTGCTCAGTTAGATCAGTGCAAGAGTTGCACCATGGGGAAGTATGTAAATTCCACCTTTCATGAGAAGGTGAACTATGCTTCAGGGATCCTTGAGAGAGTTCACACAGACGTGTGTGGACCATTCTCAGTTTCTTCAACAACAAAACATAAGTACTATGTAATATTTGTTGATGAATTTTCTCGTAAATTTTGGATCTTCTTCATGCATAATAAATATCTAACATTCTCTAAGTTCTGTGAGTTTAAGGCATTGGTGGAGAAAGATTTGGGGAAGTAAGTGAAGGCTCTTAGGAGCGATAATGGTGGAGAATACATCTCTAACAAATTCAAGAAATTCTTCAACAAAGAAGGAATTTGAAGAGAACTCATAGCGCCTCATAACCCACAGCAGAATGGGGTTGCAGAGAGGAAGAACAAAACGATCATGGGTGCAACACGAGCGATGTTACATGATCAGGGCCTACCAATGCATTTGTGGGTAGAAGCATGCAACATTGCGGTTTATGTACAAAACCGTTTTCCTCATAGAGTACTTGGCATGAGTACACCTGAAGAAGATTTCACTGGTAAGAAACTGGATGTATCACACTTTAAGATTTTTGGCTCATCTGTTTATGTGCATGTGACCAAGGATGCCAGGAAGAAGCTGGAACCGACTGCTGAGGTTCGGATTTTGGTGGGGTACACAGAAACACCCCATAATTATTGTGTGTATTTTCCAAACAACAGAATGAATGTTGTGCGACGGGATATAAAATTTGATGAGGGGAAAGCCATGCAGTTATCGCTTGAGAGGGAGCTTGAATTACATGTGGAGGAGGAAATGCTAGGTCCCAAATATGAGTCTCAAGATGTGGATTAACCACATGAGGAGGTTCATGGAGTGGAGGAAGCCACTCATGTAGAGCCATCCATCATAAATGGCAGAAAGCACACCATAAAAGCTGATAGGCTGAGACTCGATGCTGTAGAGAATGTAGGAGCCCCTACTTCACAGTGCAGACAAAGACAATCTCTTGACCGATTTATTGGATACATGGCTCTTATGAGAAAATGTATTGTGACTGAACCATCTTCCTTTCAGGAAGAAGTGCAACAGCCTACTTGAGCTGATGCAATGGTGGAGGAGTATGACTCCATTTTCAAAAATAGTGCATGGGAAATTGTCCCAAGATCGGTTGACAAATCAGTGGTAGGTTCAAGATGGATCTACAAGGTAAATCAAGTTGCTGATGGGAGTGTGGAGAAATACAAGCCTAGATTTATGGTCTAAGGTTTCTCACAGATCGAGGGGATAGATTATGATGATACTTTTGCGCCGGTCGCAAGGTACTATTCCATAAGGACCATCCTTGCACTCTAAGCGCAGATGGGTTGGCGCATTCATCAGATGGATGTGAAAAATGTGTTTCTCAATGGGTTCATTGAGGAAGAAGTGTACATAGAGCAGCCTAAAGGTTTAGATATCTTTAACAACAATTTTCATGTGTGCAGGCTCAAAAGAATGTTGTATGGGCTGAAGCAAGCACCCTGTGCTTGGTACACTCGGAAAGACAGCTATTTCACCGGACTGGGCTTCAAAAAAAGTGAAACAGATGCAAAAATGTACCAAATTATGGTGGAGGGTAAGCCTTTAATCATTGTTCTTTATGTTGATGATTTAATATTGATTGATGATGAGCAGATGATACATTCATGCAAGGGTGTTCGAAATGAAGGATACAGGCCTCCTTCATTATTTCCTTGGATTGGAAATATGGCAGCGGGATGGTGAAATTTTTGTGTCTCAAGGAAAGTATTCAAAGGAGATACTGGGTAAGTTTAACATGGAGAGTTGCAAACCCATGGATACGCTTCTTCCAAGAAACTGGAGGAAAGAGGATGCTACTTCTGGAGAGGTAGTGGATGCTATAGTCTATCGACAGTTAGTGGGTTCACTAATGTATCTAGTGAACACGAGACTGAACATTAGCTATGCGGTTAACCAGCCGAGTCAAGCTATGGTTAAGCCTACCAAGCTCTTTTGGAAGGTGGGGAAGCAGGTCCTGAGATACCTAAGGGGCATATCAGAGTATGATTTATGGTACAGAAGAATGGATGGAGTGAAGTTGCATGGATTCATGGATGCATATTGGGCTAGCAGTCCATTGGACAGAAAGAGCACATCAGGGGGGATATTTAGTATCGTGTCTACAACTGTTTCTTGGTACAGTAGGAATAAGAGATCTGTGGCACTCAGTTTAGCGAAAGCGGAATAAATGGCAGTGACTCAAGCTGCATGTGAGGATATCTGGATGAGAAAGATCTTGGTTGGTTTGTTTGGTTCTCAAATGGATCCGGTAGTGATTCATTATGATAATCCAAGTTGCATTAAACTCTTGATTAATCCTGTGTTTCATGATAGGTCCAAGCATATAGATATCCGGTGCCATCATATCGGAGATTGTGTGCAGAGGAAAATTATGTTTCTTTAGTACATTCCCACGAAATATCACGATGTAGATATTCTGACGAAGGCGCTCACCAAGAGAAAATTCAGATACCATAGAGACAGGATTGGGTGAAGGATAATCCCTTTCTTCTTGAGAGGGATTTTTGAGATTCAACAAGAAAATTTTCTGATCCTAGTGAAAATTAAGCACCTACACTAGGGTGGGGCCCATAGGCTATTTTAAGGTGTATGTCTATTTTCAGATGCATGTATATTTTTATTATCCCTTAATTTCGATGGACATTAAACTATAATCTATTCTCAATGAGAACTTGAAAATATTTAAACTAAGTGGAAAATTAGATAGCTAAGTGAATTTTGAGTTAAGTGGTTGGTTGGTGGGACATGCAAGTTGACTTTAGTTGTAACTAAGTGATTCTAGTTGTAACAAAGTTGGAAGTGCAGTGGTGCATGAGTTGTGAAACTTTTAAATAGTTTAACTCAGTTAAGTGAGTTAAACTCAGTTGTGCTAGTTGTAACTGAAGATACACTAGTGAGAGATCAAGTGAATTAATTATTAATCAATTCAAAAGTAGTGATCTCACATGCAACTGAAGATTGACTATTATTAGCTCCATGCATGTCAGATCAAGTGGAGACCTAGTTAAGATCTAGGTGAAAGGGAAGTAAACTATCGTTTGTGACATTATCCACTTGCACACATGCAAGAACACACACATTGGATGAGCCCATGATACTTGCGTAGTCAAGGAAGGCAAGAAGGCATCAATTCATGGATTTCTTTCAGTAGGGATTATGCAGTGAAGGCAGGCTGCCTGGAGACAATAAATTGAGCAAGGGATTTGCCAATTTTTGTATGACAGTGTGAGACAATTAGCTGATGTACGGAGAGCTCTTGTGATTGGAATTTTGTATGTAATTGTTTCATGATCCATGATATAATATACAATAGAAGATAGTGGGGTTTTTTTTAGCTGTAAGCTCTCCCCAAGAAATTATCTATGTTGTGTGTGATTGATCTTTCTTCATGCTTATGTAATTGGCGATTATGTTTTTAATTCCGCAAAGGTTTGTAGAAGCGATTCCGTATTTAACTTTAGCATATTGTTAGATCGAGTGAATCCAATATATACATGGATATAGTATAATTTCTACAGTACAAACAGATGCCCAATGATTTTTTCATCTGTTTGTACTATTCTCAATATCACTGGGCATTTGTTTGTACAAGTCTAGATGGTATTTTATCCTTTTCAACACATTTACTGAAAATCACAACAACAATGATGCATGAAATTGGTTCTAGGGATTCACATACATTCAAGGATGTAGGAGTGGTGTACAAAGCTATAGTTTGGTAGATATCTCTTGTTAGTGATTCCAAAGTAGATGCGAATAAAGAGGCTAAAAAGGACCCACAATTGAAAATTTGGCACCAAAAATAGTAGGTATAGAAGCTAGAAATGTCACTAACACAGTTTCGGTTGTTTGAAATGTGAACCAAGTGTCTATGAGGAATGGAATTGTTTCTCATTGGTCCATTGAACCCTAATATATTTCTGTTCTACAAAAAAGACTTCGTCGCCATAAAAAATAGACCATGGTATCGAAGGGATTTCAAGAGTGTGGCTTGATCAGCTTGGGTGACATGCAAATGCATCAGAGGTTGACATTGGAGGCTCTGTAAGTGCGGGAGAAACATCTCAAGCCCAGAAAATTAAAAGGATGTCACCTGATATCCTAGATGTTGACACTATGAATAAGGTTGTGTCTGCAATGTGAATGTCTTATGTGACTCTTGTGAAGGTTTTGGTAGTGCCCAATCGACATCCTGATGATATAGGATTGCTTAGTGCAGAAACCAAGACTGTAATACAACAATGGTGAATTATTTCTATGATCATGGTACAATTAAAAGTGTTTTTGACTACTTTTGAACCAACAATTCATTTACTATGGCTAATATCATTATTTCATAGCAAGGAATGGAAATAGAAAATGACAAATATTTTGAAAATGACAAGCAAAAGCATGCACCTTGGTTGTTAGAGACATACGAAGCTATTGCGGGATTTTGGAGTACCATTAGGGGAATTTTGAGGTCTAAAATGGGCCTCCTAAGAAATATGTACAACTAAAATAAACTCTAGAAGAACCAATAGGATTCAAGATGATGATGTCAACCATGGGGGATGATTCACCATTTTTGGAGTAAAAAAGTAAAAATATTAAAAAATAATAAAATAATAAAACTAAATTTTCAACTCGTATTTTCAACTTATCTACTGAAGGGTTTACTCTAATTTTTCGTGTAGCAAAGTTCATCAAAAGTATGCAAAATGGGTACACTTTGGATGAGGAATTAAATTTTGCATCCAACAAGTATTCCCGCTTGAAATTTGAGTAAAACCTTAGGGAGATAAGTTCAAAATACGAGTTGAAAAAGTAGTTTTTTCTTTTTTTCCCTCTAAAATTTGATGATGTAATCCAATCTTATTTTAATATTTCCGCTATTATTTTATAATTTCCTTAGGATGCCCATTTTAGACCTCATAATTCCCCTAATTCTTATGAATTATTCTTTACTATTAATTGTGCCCTCTGCATCACAGCTGTTAGTGTAACCAATTTTTGGAGGCCCTGTCACTGTTCCAAGGGATCCATAGGTTTTTCTCTACACCCTACAAGCTCAAGTTCTCAAGGGTTTTCTACCTATACTGAGCAATCCAATGTTTTTTCGTTCAAATCTAGCTTTAATTACCCTTGTTTCCATTATTATCCTCATTAGGAAGAATTTTTTCAAATTATTGTGAACAGGTAAGGGAGAAAAAGAGGGAATCCCTTTAGTAAAGTGGTAGTCATTAGCTAACCCAAAGGAAGTTGGTGGATTAGGTTTAGAAAACATAAATTCCTTTGGCGAGGCTTAGACAACCAAGATTTTATAGAGGTTGATTTCTAAGAAATTCATACGCAGGAAAGTGATTCTTCATAAGTATATAAAACCACTATCAATGGAATATTGGATTAAATAGGTTGTCTTGCTTATTGTCACATTTTAGAACTAGGGAATCCATTACTTGGCACAGCAACAGATCCCATTCCCAAACCCATTTGGAACAAGGGATAGAAAAGTGAGGTAGAGTTAAAGATATCATAGAGGGAAGCATAATAGTGTAAGGAATATCTAGTACAGCTTCAGAAGAATTACATTAGGCTTAGAGAGGAGGAGGATTATTTTTTCTGGTAAAAGAATCCCGCCATAGGGGAATATACTCCGAAGCTAATATATAAAGCTATATTTGTAGATAATTCATGATGAGGAGCATCCTGGTAGTGGAAGAAGCTCTAGAAGTTAAAAATCCTCAAAAATCTAAGTGACTAGATGCATATATACCTATTACGGATATCACGTTCAATTTTTAAAAAACTAGGTTTCGAATAAAGAATTAAAGGGTTGTAAGGCACTGCGTCTTATGGTGTTTTGTTGTATCTGTCTTGCCAGAAAATCTGAGATCTTTCAAGGCAAGGTTTATCCATCGTTTCAGTGTGTATCCTATTCATGACTGAGCTTTCAAAGTAAAAAATCCCCTAACACTAGTAAAAAAAAGGACATTGATCCATCTTTCTATTGTTAAGAGTGGGAATGGTGCTATTCCAATTTTCAACAATGCCAATCAAGGTCAACAAGAAGAATATGTTGCAGGAGGTATCCTATACCTTAGTGATTATGTTATACTCATATCTTCAAAATATAAAGTATTTATTGGTACAGGCTCTAACAATTGTGATGAAATAAAGGCACTAAAATTTTTGTTAGCAGTAGCAGTAGAGGAGATGTGACTGAATTCCAAGTCTTTGGATATTCCTTGGTTATTAATTGGTTGAATAGTAGTTTTAGGGTGGAAGAATATTTTTTGCAACCCATTCTAGAGTACTTGAAGACAATCAAGTCATAGTTCTTGAATATATTATTCCTATTGAATTTCCATGACCTTGGGTCTATGATAGAGTCTTAAAATATATGACACTACCAAAACAAGAATCTCAACCATGAACTACTTTGCACAGTGGAAATATAAAACATTAAATCACACATGCATAGGATATAGAAATTTTTTTAAAATTTTCAACCCAACTTTGTTATATTAACAACATATAATAAAATAGTCTAGGGCTCCCGTACCAGGGATAATGGCCCTCATACATCCACTAGTACAAGATAAAAAACAACATACTCTAACCATCTCGTTATATCATGCTCCCACAGCTCCTATCGGTCGTACCCTGTATTTTCTTGGTCCTTTAGCTCCTGATCTACAGATCCTGCCTCTATCACTTCTCCATGTCCATCTGGCCACTATATCTCAGATATCCAATCTTCTCTCCAGTTGTCCCTTCATCCATCAAGGGCACAACACATCAAGACTCTTGTCGAATTGTTCACAGCTCCACTTGTGAACAACTCTCAATCTTCACATTGTTTCTCCTCAGCTACTTAGGGACTTCAGCCCACTATGGTCTTCTTGCACTGCAACAATGAAGACCAACATATGGCACAGAGGGTTTCCACCTATAATTGTGAGATTTCCATCTACCAAAATGAACATGGGCTAGCAGGACTACCCATCATCTGTTGTAGAAGTCCTTATCCACACAAAAGTCTTGAGCTCCACAATCTTACTACTGGTTGGATAAAACCTTGAGCTCCACAACTGCCAGGCTAGCAATCACCTTCATCCATCAAGGTGTTGCACTTTCACTTCAACATGGACACTATCATTCTGTCCTCCAGCAGACCATACGTGCCTGATATCGTCCACACTTGGTCCTCCCTCACGCTTCCATCCAACAATATACAAGAGACCAATTCCACTTTGTAGCATCTTCCTCGAGTTAGGGAATCCCCACACTGGGGAGAACCTTACAGATGGATACCCACATACTCCACCATTCTTCCCTTTTCCCTGCAATAGATGAGTTATTGCGCAAATCTAGGCACCTCAATGTGTCCTTGCCTAAGACACCATAAAGCCATCATACAAGCTTCCATCTGCAACATACCTTGCTATTGTTCTCTTGCCTTCCGATCTAATGTGCCTGCTTCCACCTTGGTTTCTTGGTAGGCCTCCCAAAAATCCATGTGGGATCCTCCAAACAACTCCTAACAGCTCCTGAAGTTGTCCATCAACTGATCCATGCAAAATTCAACACTTTGACACAATACATGAAAAACTCTTGCTCCAAGTCTGCTGCACAATCACTGTGGAAACTATCACTGGTCTAGGGCATTTAACCATAAGATATGCCCTATCCTCATTGAATTCCACAGGTTACCCTATCACGATCCAAATCTGGTCAACACCTTTGACCGACAAACCTCCACAAAACATCGTTGTCCCTTTTTTTCATTTGTTGTCCACTGCAATTATGGTTAAGGCATACCATGCAACCCTTAATCCTCCACACAATCAGCAATTTTAAGCCCTCAAGGGTTGTGACCTACCTTGGAGAGGCACCTCCCATGCCACGTCGCCCCTTCCATCCTTTTTTCTCCTTAACGCTGCCCTAAAGACACCTCCAACTACTTGCTAAGGCCTGCAGCCTAGAAAAACAGCTTGTTGTAGCTACGACCCTCTCCAAAACTAACCCAAACAAGCTCCTAATAGTATTGTTTTATCCCTCCAGCATCTCGACATATCTGCCCAACACCTCAGCCTTAGAAAAACCCTACCTCGGACTTGTCTTTAGCCCTAATACAGTCCTAGACAAATCTGCAATCAGCCTAGCACTTCAACCTAACACACGGACCTTTCTCATGCTACTCCTCGGCCTCCAAAATAGATTTTTCCCCACGTTATCTTGACCCTTTCTTGCAGTGGCTAGGGCATCTGAATTTCATAGCTATATTCTAGGAGGATTGTCACACCAAATGGATGCACTAAAACACAAGATTTCACTCTCTATTTATAGCCTAAATGAGGGGCCCCAACGAATATTTAAGAGACACATCTATCGGGATTATTTACATCAAGCCTACATGACTTGACAACCAATAATTACCTTGTAACCTTAAATTTTGTTTATCTCTAATGACAACTGGGAATCAGATGATTGTCGATGCGTTGGAATCATATCATCGAGCACTATCATCCTCATCCATCACATGTCAATTTCTCATCATGGGGTTGGCCCAAATCACGATGGGTGAAAAACCCCAAAGCTTGGATCTCAAGCCCACAAGCCCATTTGTGGCGATTTTACCTCCAACCCTCGATCACCAAGGCTTGGAGTGCCTCCCAAGCTACACAAAAATCAACACTCCCTCTTAGCGAGGGAGGTACTTCCAAGATTGGGAAGTAACCATCATCATCTAGCGATGACACTATCCCATCTAGCATCCATGACTGTAGTATACCTTGTAGATGAATCTTATAATATTGGTAGTCCCTCTGCCTCATCACATCTGAACCTGAAGATCCTAAACCTCCATAGGTCTTCTCCCTATGAGACTATACTCTCTCCGAGCCTACACTATCTCCACTTTTTTAGTCCTGTTAGTACTCATCCTCCTGTATCAAATACCACTTGTGCAAATCCCTCCAATCTCAGATATGAAAAACCATGATCTGATGAAGACTCTAGCCTGCCAATATCCAGTCCATCACTTGAAGCCATATCGATCAACCCGATCCTATCCTAGCTAAAGAAACCCTCGTGTTGTCCCAACCATCCATGGCACATCAACGGAAGTCCACGATCAACAATTTGCCTTACAAATAATTGTTGTTGACCATGTTGACCACAAATCCACTGGAATTCCCAACCCATCTCGCCATGTAATTTTTCAAGACCATATCTCCATGTCTTCAATTGCACCCTCTACTCCATGATCTAGACAATGAAAACTCCCTCTAAGTTGCTTCACTATGCACACTCAGATTCTCTGTCCCTCAAAGTAGCTCAGATACACTCTAATATCAATTTGAATTTCCATGTCTAAGATAGATTCTTAAACTCTCTGATGCTACCAAACCAAGAATCTCAACCATGAACTACTTTACACAACATAAATATAAAGCAGTAAACCACACATGCACAAAATATAAACAACTTTTTAAAATTTTCAACCCAACTTCGTTATATTAACAACATATAATACAATATTCTAGGGCTCTCGTACTAAGGATAATGGCCCTCATACATCCACTATTACAAGATACAAAATATGATACTCTGACCATATGGCTATAGCATGCTCCCACAACTCCTCTTGATCGTACCCTATACCTTCCCAATCCTTCAACTCCCGATCTACAACTCCTACCTCTTTCAATGCTCCAAGTCCATCTACCCATTAATTCTTCGTTATCCAATTTTCTCTCTAGTTTTAATTCTTCGTTATCCAATTTTCTCTCTAGTTTTCCCTTCATCCATCAAGGGAACAACACATCAAGATTCCTATCAAGTTTTTCATAAATCCACTTGTGAACAACTCTCAATATGCCCACTATTGATCCTCAACTAGTCAAGGACTTCAAGCCACTATGGCCTTCCTACGCTATGACGATGAATACCAACATAGGGAATAGAGGGCTACCACCTATCACTGTGAGATTTCCATATCCCACAATCAAAATAGGCTAGGAGGACTGCCCATCATCTGCTATAGAATTCCTCCACACACAAGTCTCGTGCTCCACAATCCCGCTCCTAGTTGGCCAAAACCTTGAGCTCCACAACTTTTAGGCTAGCAGTCACCTTCTTCCATCAAGGTGTTGTTGTTTGGCTCCAACATGGACATTATAACAATGTCCTCTAGCAGACCGTAAGTGCCCAATCTCATCCACTGTTGGTCCTCTCTCACGCTTTCCTCCAACAATCCATGGGAGATCAAGTCCATGTTATAGCATCTGCTCTTAGTTAGGGCATCTCCAAACTTGGGAGACACTTACACGTGGCTCCCCACAAACGCCACCAATATTCTCTTTGCCCTACAATAGAGGATATATTGCGCAAATATAGGCATTGTTGGTGTCCAGATATGAACAATATTCAAACCGTTTTTCCACATAAATTATCAATCTAGGTGCGTTAGTTATTTCAAGACTAACATGCACAGTATATGCAAGAGAAATAACATAACCTACTATTGAATCACAGGCTTAATCAATGAAAGTAAACAACATACTGTAACAACAATTAAAGATAGATTTCAGAATTATAAAAGTATTTCAACAATTATAGAATTATGTCGAAACAATAGTTACAATGATAAACCAAAATATGAAATCAGCAAAAAGGAAAATAGCACAACACCTGATCAAAAGAGTGGGCCCAACTCTCTGATCAGGGCTACGACAAACTCACATTTCACAAATAGAAAAACAAAATACTGAATTCAATTGATTAAATAATTATGTTACAATATTCGTTCTTTATGCTTAACCCCAAATCACAGCTCCGAGACCTTCTTTATACAAATGTTCAGGGAACCGTAATTTCCCTCTAACAACTAAATATCTACAATTATACATCTGTTACAACAACAACCTAGTTGCAGAAAGGAAACCACAAAAATCCTAAAGATAGGGCTGGGTAAGTAGGAATCTATTGTGTTGTTGAAGCATGCTGAGATGGCGTTGATAATTCGGAGTTGCTTCACAGCTTGCAAACGTAATTCCTTTCACTTTGCCCAATCTGTGGAAATAATGGAGTTAATACTTGCAAAGGTAAAACCTCCATGAATATTAATTCATTAATTAAATATTTCATATAATACAATGGGAAGGGGTTTACCTCGTGTGTTTTAGAAAAATTAATGATACAAAGAGATAGAAAGCTGGGCGAAAATGGGAGAGAAAAGTGCACATATTTGGTACCCAACATCTCCCCCCAACTGGTCTATCTACATGTCCTCATGAAGCTCATCATCTCCTCAAATCTGGGTTGGACTGACTGTGGCTGGCATGAAGTTGTTCAAGGTAATATTATTCGGCCATCTCTGTCCCAGGGGGTTTATAACCTTCCATCAGAACAACATCCTTCCACCAATCTGGGCTTACATTGTATGCAGGAGTATATTTATCTGCTGGCAACTAAATGAGGGGAAAATGAAACCTTAGCCCCATCCATCGGACCCCACAAGTTTCAATGCATGCTACAAAACATGGCACTCTTTCTAATGCTCGTGGAAATTTAGGTGCTCCAAAAGGTTCTCTACTTCTGACGGCCGATGATGACAACATCCACCTTCTCTGACAACTTTCCAGTGCTTCATTTCAGAAAGTTAATATATGTCTGACATAGAGGTCAGCACACCATTTCTGGGCTGTTAACATATGTCCCCTATGTCCCTGAATCTGTAAAAAGGTAAAATTCTTGTTATAAATGTTTGTTTCCTGGCCATGCTCCCTCCTCATCAATAGAGGCCTTGCAACTTGGTTTTCTTAAAAAGTATCATAGGCATTTCTCCAGTTAATCTGATTGATAGTGTAGGAGGTGAAGGCTCTTAAATGAATATCCCCCACAAATGGAACGGGCTTGAAGGCCTGATCGTGCCTTAGGAAGTAACTATGCAAGTAGAGTTCACACATTAAGTGTTGACCTATGATATCATGAATTTTCAAAATACAGAGGAACTGGATTGGATCCTCGATTTTGTGACAAATTTCCTTATATATACTCTCAAGGCAAAAGAAAATAAACTGTTCATTAAGGAATAAGGCATAACTATGTGCGGGAGGTCTACAGGCCATTACCTGCTGCACCAAGGAAAACATCTTCTCCTTATCTGATTGCATCGTTTTCACTTGTTCTTATAACTCCTCTATCTTGCCCTGTTGTTTTCTTTGCCTTTCTCTGACTCTATCCAATTGGTCTATGTACCCCGTGACAATCTTGGGAGCCTGCTGTCAAACCCATATCGTCTCCTTCTTATGTCCATTCGCAATAGACTTCCATCTCTGAATTTCAGTGGCCATGAAAAATTCCCGGCCTTCAAACAGATGTTCAATTGGACATGTCTATGTAGCCGCAAAGGAGACCTCAATTTTAGGTTTTATTGCCTTCCACTTATATGCTTTTACCTTCTTCTTTAACTGGGATACTTGCCTCTTCAACTCTCGAACTTCCTTCTTTAATTGCATGGTTTCACTAAACTAAAACTGGTACCTTTTCTTGAGAGGTAATCTTCTTCTCTCACAATGTTCAACCCATTCCTATTTGACAGTACATTCATCTTCCAAGCCTGTAGCCGAGTTCTAGGACGCTCGTAGAAGTGGTGGAATGCGCTGATAATAGGGTTTCGATTTTTTCTCATAGTATTTAGGTTTGGTTCCCCCTTCTTCAAAGGGCTTCTCTTCATTTACCTCGTGAATTCACCAACACGCTCGTTAGCCCCCTAATTTACTCTCTTTTTTTCATTTTCCCTTTCCTAAATCATAACCATTTACCTCTGTTTTACCTCTTTTATGCACCCTCATCTTGCACTAGTCCAAGCACGGTGACATATTTCATATAAAATTTATTTTTCATAATTTTAATTCAACTTAGCATTAATTAATCATTTATTACATGATTTCTTACTTTTAATCACTCTTTTTAACTTATCGATATCTCTAATGTTTATTTGATAGTTATAGTACTTACCGTGATCGGTGATCCTAGTGCAGGATTGGATCTTGCATCGTTGCCAGCACAGAAAATCCTTGCAGCAGATCCTAACCTCCTTGATCACCGCCTCATTTTGAGCAGCTTCAGCCATGACAACAAGATCGATCCAAAGGCAGCCGAGACCGAATCTGTGAAGGACGAAAGCTGGATATTGGCTACGACCAGTTTTGCTAACTATCTAATTTTGAAGGCTGAAAAGATAAATTCTGCGTTTGGTTATGTAATCAGTTGAATGATCTATTTTCGCCTTTGGAAAAAGATTTATATAATGTAGAATGTAAATAGGACTAGAGAGAAGTTTTGATAGGAGAAGAGAACAGAGACACAGCTAGAGAGGCGGTAATAGGTTGCTATATTTTGTTATCGCCTAAATCTGGGCTGGACAATGTATTAATGTACGTACTTGCCTCAGTGAATTAATAGAAGGAGCTCCACCTCATATTTCATAAATTGTGTTTCTGTATTTGATCTGATGAATTGATTAAGGTACTGAGCAACATTTTTATTTAAAAGGGAAATGCATTGGTTGGCTAGGGCCCAACCAACCCAACACGTTTACCCCATTTCCCGTTTTCCTATAATTTGTGTTTACATTGTCAAGTGTGATTTAATTTTAAGCACATGCATTCCTATCTGAGTGAAATCAGATCCGTTGTGTGAAGTAGATAAATTTCCTTTTCCTACAATTTCCTTTCCTGTACTTGATTTCATATTGGTTTTCCTCCGCCTGGTCCAAGATGGAGAAATAACCCTGCACCAGTGCACGTTAGTGTGATATCTCCTTTTCTGAAATTCTGTTTGATTGGTTTTCCCTACCTGGTCCAAGTAGGAGAAATGAACCTTCACCAGTACACGTTGGTGTGATGCAGCAAGCCTTCTTAGTCTACTTCCCGCAATCTTCTTTCTTTCATTAAATGATTATGGCAGGATAATGTATATTGATTGTTTCTTTATTCCTACACTTTGTTAAGATTAGAAACATTCACTTTTTATGTGTGCAATTTGATTTAACAAGTATAATAGAACTTGCAATAACTAAGCACTTATTTTAAGAATTAAATGCTAAGTGCAGGAAGCTCTAATCTAGTGCAAGGACTAGTTTCTTGCCACGGGATCTGAGTGCTTTGAACCTGGAAAGTTCAAGCCCTTGCATGAAGTAAAAAATCCTTTAGTAAAGACACCATTTATACCTTCTTCATAAATCTCTGTTCCTGCACTACTGTAAGAAGACTGTGATAGTGCAGCACATATTAGTGCAAGAAGGAAATTTCTAAAGGAGCATGTTTAAGGGCCCATCTGATGAGACTGATAAGTGTCTCTGCTAAAGAAAAACACACACTCACTAGTTAAACAATAATTAGCTAGAGTGATTTCCTTTTATCTTTAATTCCCTCTTGAAAATGCATTCTTCTTTGTTCCAGTCTTAGATTATTTTGATGGTTCAAGTTGCCTTTTTTTCTTTTTAATTTGATTCTGCAATATTAACTTTAAAGAAAGTAGGGATTTATATGAGGAAGATTCATACCATCTCTTGGCATCGCATGTGCTTCGTCTCTAAGTTTACGAATCCCCCGAGTTGACAAGTTAAGTGTTGAGGAGTTTGCTTAAGTGTAATTCCCGCACCCAACATTTTCGCACCGTATTTGAAAGAAACTAATAAGTGTGCTATTTGTGCAGAAGACCATGTCACAAAAAAATGTCCCTCTATACCAAGACTTAAAGATGTATTTACAGGGGGACAGCCTGAAGCTGAATACTTGTATGCTATGGAAGCAAGAAGGAATTGGCCTCAGGTAGGTACATGTATGGCTCCTGAATTTTCTCCACACTATCTTGGTTATAATTCACATGCATATTATTTATTCTAACACTAATCAGTAGTGGCAGTATGGGAATCAATATCAGCATGGGAAACCTTCTCAACCATGGCAACAAGGTTGGAGAGGGCCAACTCATTCTCCATATTCCTACCAGCCACCTATGCAGTCATATCCATCTACGCATACACCTTATTCAATGCCTCAACTTCCGAGTCAGTCTACTCCACCGTTGCCTTTACCTCCACCCTTTCGACCTCCTCAGTTGCCTGCCCAACCTATGCCCAATCCTAACAATAATAAAGTAGTGAAAATGATCTATGTAACAAACCCACCTTTACCATTTGAGTACTAGTCTATTCCAGTTGGGGTTCATGATATTCAATTAAGATTGGGAAGGACTATAACATCAGAAAATCAGAAGCAACCTATATTTATTGTTGAAGAGAAAGGAGAAGAGGAAACTCTTAACCATTCTCTCAAAGTTGTCACTAAGCAGCCCTTACCCTCTGAATCCTTTCCATCTTCTTCCAACCAGCCTCCCTTCCCAAAGAGGCTAGTAATGGAAAGAAGTGAGCCTATTTTTGAGACTAGTTTGGCATCTGAGCTTCAGAATATTTTCATTAAGATACCTTTGCTTCAAGCCATTGATCCCAATTTGTACCAAGATTATTAAGGAACTCTGTCTCAAGAAACCTAGGAGGAAGAGATTTGAACCCCAAACCATTCAATTTGTTGGTAGGGTAGTAGAATTGATGACGGGATGTGTGTCTATGGAAAAATAGACTAATCCTAGAAACCCTGTTGTCTCAATTCAGATTGGTAATGTCCTTGTCTCTAATATTCTTATAGACTTGGGAGCAGCCATTAATGTCATGACTAAGCAAACCATGGATCAACTTCGGTTATCTCATCTTTTCCCTACTCCCACTTTACTTGAATTAGCAGATAGATCTAAAATTAGGCCAGAAGGAGTATTGGACAAAGTGATCATCTCATTAGATTCTTGGGAATATCGTGCTGATTTCATTGTGATTCAACCAAAGAACCCAGTAGGAGGACATCCCTTTATCTTGGGTCGACCATGGCTTGCTACATCCGATGCATATATTGGATGTTGTTCCGGTGATATGTATATTTCGCATGGAGATTCTAGGAAGAAAGTTACCTTATACCCCCCTGCCAGATCCATTCAGGACCTTCGAGATACTTTATGGTTGGATCAAAGCAGTGATGAGGAGACTCAACCCATTTCCCTTATCCATCATTATACTGGGTCTTCACAAGAAGATGAGATTCAATATTTCCTGAATAATCTAGACACTATGCCTAATTTTGAGCCATTGAGCCAGGTTTTCAGCCTAGATTTTCAAGATAATCATGATTCTCATTCTTCTGTACCGTTTCATTTGACCACTCCCTTGAGTACTCCTAAGCCTGATACTACTCTTGTTGATATTAGCCCTGGTAAATCCTTGCATATTAGTTCAGATTTGGACTCATCTCAGTAGGAGCAGCTTGTGAATTTGTTGCAAAACCATCTTAGTGCCTTTGCTTGGGGCTATGAAGATATGAAGGGTATTCCTCCTGAAACTTGTACACATCATATCTATATTCAGGAAGGAACCCGACCTGTCCGACAACCCCAAAGGCGAATGAATCCAACTCTAAGAGATATTGTGAAGGAAGAAGTATAGAAACTCTTGGATGTCGGTTTTATCTATCCTATTTCCGACAGCCAGTGGGTCTCTCCATTAGTGCTAGTACCTAAGAAAGATGGAAGATGGAATATTTGTATTGATTATTGAGAATTAAACAAAGCCACTCTCAAAGATTACTTCCCTCTCCCTTTCATTGACCAGGTGCTTGATACCCTTGCAGGAAAGAAATAATTTTCATTTTTGGATGGATTCAGTGGCTATAACTAGATACAGATGGCACCTGAAGATCAGGATAAAACTACTTTTACATGTCCATGGGGTACATTTTCTTATAAAGTGCTTCCCTTTGGTTTATGTAATGCCCCGGCTACCTTTCAAAGGGCAGTCCTGGCCATTTTTGCTGATCTAGAATTTGTAGAAATTTATATGGATGACTTTTCTGTGTTTGGTGATTCTTTTCAGGAAGCTCTCAAAAATCTGGAGAAAGTAATCCTTTGTTGTCAGGAAGCCCATCTCGCCTTGAGTGACAAGAAATGTAGATTAATGTGAAAAGTGAGAGTGGTACTTGGCAATTTTATTTCTGGTAAAGGTATCCAGGTTGATCCGACAAAGATTGAAATCATTCTGCATCTTCCTGCACCCAAAACTCAAAGGGAAGTAAGAGTTTTTTTAGGACATGCTGGTTACTATAGAAGATTCATTGAAATTGTTTCTAAGATAGCTGCCCCTCTTTTCTGACTTCTAGCTAAGGATAGTGAATTTTCTTGGTCCACAGCTTGCCAATAGTCTTTTGAAACATTGAAGGAAAAGTTGGTACAGACACCAGTTTTGAGAGGTCCTAACTGGTCCCTGCCTTTTCACATTTCCTCTGATGCTCCAGATTTGGCTATTGGCACAACTTTAGTACAAGAGGAAAATAAGCAATCCTATGCTATTTATTATATTAGTAAGAATTTGTCTTTCGCTGAATTAAATTATACAGTTATAGAGAAAGAGCTTTTAACTGTAATTTTTTCAATTAATAAGTTCAGGCACTATATTACAGGATATGAAGTATTTGTACATACTGATCATTCCGTGATTAAATATTTGATGAAAAAACCATTGACTAGCGGTAGAGTGACTGGTGGTTTCTATTGTTTTTTTTTTTCTATGTAAAACTAATTCTATTATGTATAAAAGTTACTAGTACAAAACTGCCGCAACGTCATCTGTGAGAGCCTGACTACTAGGCTTGATGAACATGCTAGTCATAGAGAGTCTGGACCACCCTATATGGGAAACCATTCCTTTTAACAAGAAAGTCTTGGCCGCCTTTAAAAGGGAAACTGGCCTTAAGTACATGCATAACAAAGAAACATAGAAATAGGTACTGAAATTAACCATCAACCATTCCAGCTGAGCCTTGAGACCATAAAGAAAAAAAATCCAACCGTAATTGAACAAAAAAACCTGGAGAGTTTGAGAACTGAACTTGTCACTGTTCATGTGCTGGAGACAAAGGTTCCTCCACGATCCTGCATCCATAATCATAATCATTACTGCTATCATCCATTCCAGCTTGACGCACGTCCTTCATGACTGTGTGTTCATCCTCCTTGCCCAGCGCACTCTGTGGAGGGAGATTGGAAGCTGCAGGAAGGACCTCTCCATCGGGGGAGCTTGGGACCTGAGGGGGCAGGGGAGAGGCTGAGCGGGCAGGAATGGGGTAAGGAATCTCTTCACGAAGAGTAACAGTTATAAAGGCAAAAATAATGGACCTATTTGAGGAGCAGTCAAAACAAAGCTCAACATTCTGGGTGGATTTCCGAATGAAGGTCCCAGCAGGTACAGGAGAGACAGGGGGGAGAGCACTGCTGGAAGGAACAGAAGCCGCAGGAAGAGTTGACGAAGCAGCACGAACGGATTCCGGAGGGCGTCCACGTCCTCTACCTCTGCCACTGCTCGGAGCTTGAAGCTGAACATGTTCCTCATCAGCGGAGGAGGAATCCGAGGCGGAGCAGAGAGCAGGGCGATGATGAGAGGTAAGGCCACGACTAATTCCCTGCCTGCATTGCATACTCTGACGGAGACGAGGCATGGAGATGGGGACAGGACTAGGGAGACTCGAGCAGAAAGAACAGCCAGAAAACATAGGAGCCCTGAGAGAGGAATGAATACCGCGGCAGATTGCCAACTGAGCACTGACAGGAGGGTCCATACCGCCAGGATGATCTGCCGAAGCGCTGGGTAGAGGATTAACACTGCAAAGGGGGCTATGAGAGTAATGATACACAGGGAGAGTCTCAAAACAAGCAAGAAAGTTGCACCGACGACCAGTATGGGTTCTCTCACTGGAGTCTGCAAATACAGGAGAGCAATCGCCACAGAGGGGAGTCAGAGATTTGCCACAGCAAACACAGTCATGCGCGCTATCCATATTGAATGCCAAGACCAGAAGAACCGCCATAAGAATTGACATGGTGAGACAATTAAGAGAATGATCACCTACCCGATTTGGTAACTAAATGAGCTCATAAATGCTGGTGCAGGGAGCCATATGGGCTTCCCATGCGAGCTCCGTTGGGAGTTGCACAGGGACCCCTGTCCCATCAAGCCACTCTAGCATCCGCATCCGGAAAGGAACAATCTTTGTGCACCAGCATGGTGCAGTTCTGAAGCATTTCTCCTTCATGGATGATGGTGAGGTGGCCATGAGTGAGTGTGCTTGTGCTATCATTTCCAATATTGGCCAAGAGATCTGCAACTTTGTTGCCCTCGCGTTTGACATGGGTGAAGGAGATTGCCCTGTTTCTTTGCAGCCAGTTGCAAATCTTGTCAATTCTAGCAGCCAAGCGCCAACTGTGGGCTGCTTTCGCAGGATTGGCACCCCATAGAAGCTGGTTGACCATGTTGATGAGAACTTGAGAGTCCCCTTCAATGATTATTGGAAATAAGTTGTAATGAAGAGTGAGGCAGAGGCCTTGCCAGAGGCCTTCAAGTTCAGCCGAGTTATTAGTATCCCATCCAATTGATCCATAATATATGTTCTGAATTTCACCCTTAGAGTTTCTAAAAATGCCCCCAAAACCTGCTTGTCCGAGATTGCCCCTGGAAAATCCATCAAACCCCGTGAGGAGGTGGAGACCATTGCAAAGGAGTGTCAGGGGTCGCTCTGTCCCTGATAGTAGGTGTAAACACAATTTTGAGATTCCAATTTTGCCAAACAGAGATTTCTTTGGGATGTTTTAGATAGTCATCTTCCTGCTAGGATTGGAGAGCCAGAGTTTCCTAGAGATTGTTGTTAATGGAGCTCCATATGGTGTCCAGAGTAGAAGCTTGGTTTTTAAAAATTCGTTTGTTTCTTTCTTTCCACAGGGACTAGAAGAGCATGCCAGGAAGGAGCTGCCAGAGAGCATTGAGGAGAGAATATTGGTAAGGGCGTTTAGGCCAGTTGCGCAGAATGTTTGTGATGTCTCCCGTGGGTTTGTTCCTTTGGCAGCGAAGGCTGCACTTTTCCCATAATGTGTTGGCTAAAGGGCAGAGCAGCATGAGATGATGGATAGTTTCAGCGCTTTGATTGCAATTAGGGCATTGAGAAGGTCGTATGAAACCTCGTTCGATCAGATTATCCCAAGTGAGGATTCGTCTATGGCTAAGGAGCCAGAGGAAGGTAGAGATCTTGGGCCAGGTGTTTGGGATCCAAATCAGCTGCCAGAGAGAGTCACGAGGGAGCGGAGAGGGGTGCATCAGAGAAAAGGCTTCTTTCATAGTGAAAGTACCTTTCGTTGTATAACCCCCTTTCGTTGTATAACCCCATCTCTGTTGTCTCCAAAATTGATTTGAGAGTAATTTTCACGAAGTTTTGGGTTTTTCTTCCAAGATTCGGACCAGAAACGCGCCGAATTGCCATTGCGTATTTCCCAAAAACTATGTTGTTGTATGAGCACGTGGTGTTGCTTGGATGCATTCCAAAAAAGAGAACCTGATTGCTCAGGAGCAAGCCTTATTAAGTCTGCTGTGGATCTGTTGTTGGCATATTTTGCAGTCCAAAGTTTAGCCCAGGGAGTGTGTGGGTTGGAAATCCATTTCCACCAAACACGAGCTCCCATGACTTCGTTGTTGTGCATGGGATTTCTCAGACCAAGACCGCCTGCATCCTTGGGAGTGCACACGGTATTCCAATTTACCAAAGCCCATTTTCGATTCTGACCCGAGGATCCCCAAAGGAAGTTTCTTTGCAAAGATTTTATTTGTTTAAGAACCCACTTTGGGGTAGCAAGAACAGAAAACAGGTAAAGGGTCATAGATTGCAACACAGCTTTAGTGAGAGTGAGCCTGCTGACCATGTTAAGGGCTCTGAAGGTCCAAGAAGATAACTGAGATTCCAATTTTTTGAGGAGGCAGTTCCAGGAAGAATGCCTGATGGAAGAATCGATGAGGGGAGTGCCAAGGTATTTGTCAGGGAGAGAAGTGACCGAGAACCCCATAATGCGAGCAATATTGGCTTGGGTAAGAGGGGGAGTATTGAAGAAAAAAATCTGAGATTTAGAATCATTAATAGATAATCCAAAGGCTTTAGAAAAAAGGTTAAGAATGGCTTTGAAATAATGGGCTTCTTGGACTGAAGGATGGCCAAATAGCATATTGTCATCCACAAATTGCTGGTGAGTTGCAACAGCGGCTCCATGAAGAGATATACCTCGCAGATGATGATTGCGAACCTCATTGTGAATTAATCTACCAAGGTCTTCAGCCATGAGGACAAAGAGAAAGGGAGAGAGAGGATCCCCCTGCCTGATTCCTCTGGATGGAAAGATGAGGGGAGAAAAAATCCCATTGATACGAATAGAGAGAGAAGAGGAAGTGATGAGGCTCATGATCCATCTGATCCACATCTGATCAAAACCAAAGTCACTTAAAATTTGTTGAATATAATTCCAATTCAGTTTGTCAAAGGCTTTGGATAGATCGATCTTGAGGAGCATACCTGGCTTTTTGCAGACTTTTAAGGAGTGTATAATTTCATGTGTTAAAATTATACCATCCAAATTTTTTTGTCCTTCCACATATCATGTTTGCTCCGGTGAGATGGGAATCGGAAGAAGCGGCTTGAGCCTATTGGCAATGACTTTGGAGATGACTTTGTAAATCACGTTACAAAGAGCAATCAGTCTGAATTTCTCCGATTTGTTGGGTTGCTCCTCTTTTGGTACCAGCACAATGAATGTGGCATTGAGAGATGGCAAGAGCCAATGCATGGTTTGTGACTCCTCAACAAGTTGCCAAACCTCATATTTAATTAGCTCCCAGAAATAGTGAAAGAAATTAGCAGTAAATCCGTCCGGTCCCGGAGCCTTACCATCCTTGAACTGTGCCATAGTTGTATCCACTTCTTGGGGAGAGACAGGGCATAGAAGCATTTGATTGTGCTCAGCCGTAATCAAGTTGGGTATAAGCTTCTTGATTTGGTCGATAAATGGCTGTATGTTGACCCGTAGTTCTTGTTGGATGCCCTTAAAATAATCTACAAGTTCCTTTTCCATGTCTTTATGCTTCTCCATCCGCTCCCCTTGCTGATTGGTGATGTGCCCGATTCGATTTTGCATTCTTCGTTGGATAGTTGAGTTGTGAAAGAATTTGGTGTTTCTTTCACCTTCCTTCAGCCAACGAATTCTAGATTTCTTCCTCCAGAGGATCTCCTCTTGTTTGTATCTATCCTCCAACTATTTTTGAAGGTCGAGTTCCTTGGAAGCGAGAGTCTCAGATCTTCCCTTAGTGATGATTTCTTGTTGCACTTCATTCATCTTCTACTCAAGAATCTAATTTTCCACAAATATATTTCCAAAGACGGTCTGATTCCAATTTTTTATATGACCTTCGAGAAACTTGAGCTTTTGCTGAAACTAGTACATTTTGGAGCCCTTTGGCAGTACAAAGCTCCTCCAAGCAGCATATATCATTTCTTTAAAGGAAGTATGAGTAAGCCAGAAAGCTTCAAATCTAAACGGCCACTTTGGATGAGACCCTATGTTTTGCCATTGGAGCATAATGGGCCAGTGGTCAGAGCTAGCAAGGGGGAGAATTGAGCCGGTGATATCTACGCCCACATGAATGGCGTTGTCCAAGGTGTTTAAAAGCGCTATCTTACTAGCCTAATCTTGAGGAAAATAGACATTGGACAAATTCCCATGTATGTTAGTTCCAATAGGGTGGAAGGTGGCCTGGATGAGATTGTGAGCTGCATGAAAGTCAGTTACCGACAAGGACTGTGTATCCCAGGCTACTGCAGGCCCTCCAGAAGAACCAGAGGCGTCCACTGTGACCGAGCTGCTACTGGGCCATGCTTTTGATAGGATTGAGCCCACCATTTTACTGTTACACTTGGTTTCCTGAAGAAAGAGTATTTCAGGCTTCTCTTTCTGAATCATGTTCTTAATCATTCTGTACTTCCCTGGGCTATTGAGCCCTCTAAAATTCCATGAGACTAACTTCATGGGGAACTATTTGCTAGTGGTTTGAAGAACCGAGTCAACTTGGGATATTGCCCTGAATCCACCAATATCTCCCCAAGAGCGATGGTGCATTGCCAAACGGGTTTTCGACCTCTCTTCTTGGTTTCCTTCATCACTTTCAGGCTATCCCAATGACTGCCTGGCTGAATACCCAACTTGTTTTGCTGTTGAACTTTAGAGAGAGCTGCCTCTAATGATTCTATTTGTCGAGGGTTGATCTTATCAAATTATTTTCTTCTGCATGCATCTTCTAGGCCTATGAGATCTAGTTCTCATAGATCAAAACCTTCTGAATCGTCCTCCATTTGGGCAATCTGAACCTTGTCCGAAGAATCTTTACTGTCCTGACTAGGATTAGAGGACTGCCCGTCAAGATCCATGAGATTAGGGTCCCATGTCACCTGCTTTTTCTTTGAAGAGGGATTGGAATCTAAAGGGTCAGCAGATTGCAGCTCTGAATGTGAGGGCACAGAGGATGCGAGGTTGGGCTGATTAGAGGGGGTGGCGGAAGGGCCAAAGGGGCTGAGAGAGGCAGGGGTGGAATCGCTCTGAGGGTCAGATTGAGCAAGAGCGGAAAAACTATTGCTAGTGGATGGGGCAGTAGTAGAAGAGCTAGGTTTTTTCCCAGAAGAAGTGGATTTCTTGCTATGTCATCTTCTGGGGGGAACTTTAGTGAATCCATCTGCTTCCGTTTTGTCTTCCGCTTCTGGACCTCTGGTCTGAGCAGTTAGAGGGCAGTCTCTGAAGAGATGTCCATGGGTGTGGCACCTTCTACAGCGAAATGGAACATGTTCATAATCCAATGGTTGATTCCATTCAAAATCATCATGAAATAGACTTACAGCGTCTGGCAGGGCGTTGTCCAAATGCATGTAGACACATATTCGAGCATAGGATGTGTACCTTCGTAGCTTAGTTTCTTTTGCTATTTTTATGAACTCTCCTAACCCTCTTCCAATCTCCTAAAGTGATTCCTCATCCCAGTATTCAAGAGGCAACGAGTATAGATGAATCCATACAGGTGCCCAGTTGAAATTTTCTTGGTCTGGGTTGAATCTCTCAACCCAGTTCCTGAGATATAACCTTGCCGAATTGAAAAAATAGGGGCCTTCATCCATTACCTTGTTTCTATCCTCAATGCAGTTAAAAATGGCTGTGAATAAGCCTTTCGGACCCAGTTGCAGAGTAACGTGTCCCTTTGGCTTCCATTTGGACGCAATCCATCCCTGCAAGGCTTTTTCGGTTGGCCAAAACCCAATAAATTTTCCAATAAGGGCGTGGTCCCTCATGTACTGAATTCTGGCATTGATACGATGACTTGGCAGGTCAATTTTGGGTCTATCTAGAGCTATGGGCTTGCAGGTGGAAGAAGTGGCTTGCGGCATATTAGTTTGTGTTCCAGAGGCCGACTTCTGAGTCGCCTCAGTCTCCTGCTGGTTGTCAGAGTCATATTTGCGCAGATTTGTCATTCCTTCTTTTCCTCCTGCATTTGCAGGGGGAGGCTGACTGCCCCCTCCCGGTATAGTCGCCATACTTGTGAACAGAGCTGCGCTGCTTGAGAAGGACAGCGCCATCAGGGCTTGATCGGGTAGCAGAGTGCGCTAGGGTTTCTACAAAGAAAGAGAACGACAAACCCTAGCAGAGCGCTCATCGGTAACATCACGTTCCAATTCTCATGTTACTTTAACTTTTAGAATGTATTACTTGATGCACTAAACACTATAACAATAGAATACTTAAACAAACTAAATACTTCTATGTAAGTTTCCTGTGAGGTACCTAACCTCAGATATAAATCCCTTACTGGGTTTACACATTCCGAGAGTTGGTCCTCTACGAAATATGTCTGTACCAAAAGGTAGTGGGCTTGGCCCGATTTAGACGAAGTACTCGCACGACGAGCTACGACCTTGCTCGGGATCGAACACAAGACCGGTCCGTCATTACGAGGCCAACTTTACCACTACGCCGCCTCCACGACCATTAAAAGCACTCATTAAGCTCTACATTGTTTAAAATTAGATATCCAATAAAAATTAAATTGAATGTACCTTCTCACTTCTCTAGATCGGTTAGTCTCATGGCTTAGAGCAGCGATGCACCATTGAACAACTTATTTCACATCCGCAAGTCGGCTTGCAGAGGGGTTCATTTGATATCTTTGAAGTGCTTGTTTTATTCATGCCCCTGCACCATCATGTTCTCCTTTTCCATGGCCAATCTCAAAAAAATTCCAACGATGTTTAATGTAGGTTTTCTTATGAAGACAACACAACCAAAAGAACAATTATGCAGATTTGAATTGACCTTCGCATCCGTTTGACCATATCCAATGTTCATTGAATGTTATTCCATGATTTTTCAAGGAATCATAATTTTTTCCAAAACAATGTTGTACAAAATATGTATCATGTGTACGATCGTCACTGATATAAAAGTGATATTCTTTAATAATATGTCTATTTTCACTGGTTCTTTCTACATGATCGAAGTTTTGTTCAAAGATGTCTGCGAGAAAGAATATACCTATACGGAGACTTAACAAAATGATAAGATCTACCTCACTTTTTGCGGAACAAATGTGTAGTTTTCCGCAAAATCAATCACTGAAAAAATGGTCCCTGGTGGAAAAAATTCATGAGATTTTTTGAATTGCAAGTCTTGCCATCAAGCTCTATGGGAATTCTTGGTGTATTTGTAAATTTCTACCTCAAACTTTCTCAAAAATTCTATCAGAAAAATTTCGTCTTCTCGTAATTCGATTCTTTTAACACTATTTGGACCTTGAATCGATGTACCGATATATTCATATCTCTTCCATTTCACTTTCATGTTGGACAATGATTGATCATTTATAATGACGTGTATTTCTTTTGAAATTTAATACCCTCCACAATCAGCAAGATTTTTGCCCACCACATTTCTTTCACAAAATAGTCTATCACTTTCTCTTTCACATAGAATTTGAGATAGCAACTACGTATAGTGGAAGGAGGAGGAACTTTCCTAAAATGTTCTACTCAAAATCAAGGAATGTGTCATAATATAACTCAAATTCCACATGATAACGACAACAACAAGTGTCGCGTACGGTGATAGGTTTTACATATCATGGTTTTTGTTGAACAAAAGCACTGATTGAGACATGAATTTCATGATTATCTTCTTTTAACTTGTTGAACAACTCTATCTGAGTGGTTTCCAAGAAATTTTTTTCATGTTCTTTGTACTGATTTCGTGTTATTCTTCTTCGCATCACATGCCTTGTAGTTGGCGAAACAAGAAAATTGTTCTTCCAATATTCATATATTATTTTTTAACATTTCATCCAAGTCTATCTTTGTATGGTTGCCTACAAATAGCTCTCTAACAAGTGAGTTCATCATTTACATCTATTTGCAGCTGAAATTTTCGATGTTTGTGCAAAGTTTTTCGCAAGGTTCCTAATGCTCGTGGCATAGATTTTACCAAGCGATTCTCTTTAGTACTTGATGTAACCACTGCCATATGTATTGCTCTACGTACAGCTGAAACATTTTTCTGTCTAGATCTTCTAATTGAATTTATAGCACTATTTATATTTTGTATCACATTTTCCTTCATTTTTTTATCTTTGGTTGATTTTTTGAATACCCAACAAAGTTGTAGCTTCTTTTAATTTCCTTAATGATAGGATACCTTTCAACATTTTGGCTTGAACTGTCACCTTTTCCTTCATGAAATACGTATCGAAAATGCGGTTAACATGATATCGTATATAATGGTCAGCTCTTTTATCTCCATATGTGTGAGTGTCAACATTTTCTAACATCTCATCATCGACATTGATTTCGTATGTACGTATTCAAATGAATAGTACATAATAAGTTTACATATTCAATAAATAACTAAATTAATAAATATATGTATAATTCACAATGTCAGCAACTGTTCAACATATATATATATATATATATATATATATATATATATATATATATATATATATATATATATATATATATATATATATATATATATATATATATACCTTGTGATTCAATTTCTTCACTTGAATTTCTTTCAACATTTTCACCATCTTCAATCATTAGTTCAATATCTCTTTCACTTTCTCTTTCAAAATTTTTTATCTCATCATCAATGTTTTGAGGAATATCTCTCTTTGTTTACATTGCAAAATATTTTTCAAATTAGTTCATCAAAAAAAATTAAGCTTCACATTTTACACTAGGAAAATTTTAAATATATCAAAATCAAAATATTTACATTTACATACATGCCTCAACTTTTAGTTGAGGTTGATTTTCCCTTTCAATATTTGAGAGTGCTTCTATCTTTCTTTTGTGAGATTGTCTCGTCTCTTCTCTAGATTCCTCAGGGTCTTTTTTTCGATCATATTTTATCGTACAATTCCTTCGATTTCCCATGATAATAGAGTATGAAGTTCAACAAATTTCCTTCAAAAATTTAGACAAAAACTCAATTAAAAAAAACATCACAAAAGATTTAATTTAAAAAAAAACTCATTTTAAAAATTTTGCAAAAAATACATACTCCAATCCAAAACACTTACTTTAAAAAATCCGAGAAAAAAATGTCTTGTAAAAATGAAACGAAGCTCAAAATATTTCCTTCCAAGTCCTACAAAAAAAATTAATTAAAAAAGTTAGACAAAAGCTCATTTTAAAAAATCATTATAAAAGATTTAATTCAACCCAAAACACATACTCTAAAAATATGTCACTTCAAAAAATGCCCCCAAAAAATGTCTATTGAAAATTAATTCCAACTTCATAAAAAAACACCACTTTAAAAAAAACTTCAAAAAATATCACTTTAAAAAATACTTCCAAAAATGTCCTTTCGAAATTAAGCCCAAATCCATACCTTCAAAAATAATGAAAATTAAGCCCAAATCCATACTTTAAAAAAAATGAAGCTCAAAAAACATCCAAAAAAATGTATCACATACCTCCAAGAAATGTCCTTTGAATGTACCTCCAAGAAAATTCCTTAAACCCAAAACAATTCTTCGCAAAATCAAACCAAATGTACCAAAATATGTGAAAATAATTAATGCCTCCAAGAAATGTCCTTTGAATGTACCTCCAAGAAAATTCCTTAAACCCAAAACAATTCTTTGTAAAATCAGACCAAGGCCTTTGTAAAATCAGACCAAATGTAACTATAATATAAATTTCATGGATCAGTTAGTGGTACAACATCAATAGCAGTACTAGTTGAGGCCTGCTTAGTTAATGGTGCAGCCTCGACGGTCGATGGTCCAACCTGCTCATGATCATGAGTACTGTTGGATGCTGCAGCTACTGACTGGTCATGGCCGATGGTCCAGCCTGATCTCCATGATGACTGCTACTAGATGTTAGTGGAGGCTGCTCATCTGGAGTGGCGCGAGGTGAACGATCATGAGATGATGAGTCACTGCTTGCGGACTGTCAATCACGTGCTACGTCTCGACCACGCCTATAACGTGCAACGGTCCTCCTTAGTCGCATAACTGAGGTCATAACTCCTACAACATGCCGTATCAGGTTGTACATGTCACACGGCATGCCTCTCCAAATCTGTAATAGCCTACCATCGACCTGTATGTCTCTCATATGAGCGGGCCTGATGCCCGTATCAACAATCAATGCAATGAGTTAGTCGCCCAACTCCATTCTGTATCTAGTATCAGGCCGATCGCGCCTAGTAAAAGGTGGTACCGGTGCACCAGCAAGAGCAGGTCTCTCTGCATCAGCCTCTTGATGATCCTCGGCATTTAGCATGCCCTGATCATCATCAGCATCCACACCTAGATCATGTGGTGGTGTCCGCATGTCCTCGCCATCAAAATACCTAATGTCTATAAAATATATATAAGTACACAACAATAATTAGACAATTTCATTGCACAATTTAGTAAAAAAAAGTTAAAGAACATTTTAGAATAAATTTAAATAAAACAGTAATATTAGCTCTATCATCTGGCGGCTCATCATCTATGAAGATGATGTTGGCACAACCTCGCCAATCCAATCCAACGTAAGGACAAGGGACCATAATGAAGGGATGCATCTCATCAACATTTGCTAGAAACTCTATTGCATCATGTGATATCCTCGCTAGAAACACAGTCTCGCCCCTCTTGGGCATCATCTGCCCCCAAATATGCATTCGTGCCTCGAACATCGGCCTACGAGGCTGCCAAAAAAAAATAGGCCTTGTCTCTGGAAACTTCTCAAAAAATAAACAAAAAAGCTCTGAAGCAAAAGGGAAGTTGACCCTCCCTTGTGCATGAGCACGACATCTATCTAAGGTTGTACATAACTGCCTCAAAAAAATGGCAGACCACTTGACAAGTCGTGGTTCATGTGCTAAAGAATCAACATAATATAGAAGCGAGCAACTAATGGGTTGCCCATCACTCGTGTTGTGTGAAATGGTCAAAATCAGAAGTGAGAGGCACCTCACCTCCTCACTACCAAATGCACCAATACGTAACTGACCTCCGATGACCTAAAAATCTGAAGGAGACAGTACATCTACTCCAATGTATCTCTGGGAGTGCACTAACTAACTCCTTCCTACATAGCCAACTGAAACCTCTGGGAACGAGGGAAAATCCACCCCTTTACTCGATAACCCTGTAATGAAATATATGTCCTCCTCAATGGGCATGTACCATTGGTTAGGAGCAACCTGGAAAGTTTGTTGGTGGGAATTCCACCTACGGATAAGATGTCTCAAAAACACACCATGGCCCTTTAAGGACGTAGCCTCCTCATAGAACTTGAGGAGACCTACCTGCCTTAGGAGCCCCTGGGTAGCTGCTGTAATAGGGCGAGGGTACGCATCTCTCTCCCTCTCTCGTGCCTCCCACAGGAAAACCATGTCATACTACTCCGTCTGTTGTTGTTTTTGTTCCTCCTCTTCTCTCTGAATGATTGACATATTAAATAAAAAAATTTATTAAATGAGACATGTATTTAGGAATATACATATATAGTGTTTTTTGGAAAAAAAAATAGTCGGTGCGCCACAAAAAACAGTCAAGCACTAGTTCTAGTGTGTCTTTTTTTTGTCGCGCACCAGGAGAGATGTCCCAGATGACATTCAACGCACCATAGGTGGTGCACCTGAAAATTTCCAAAGCATCGTTGACTATGTATGGTGTCAGGAGTGCAGTTCACTGACTAAAATCTATGCCCCGGCGCGTATAGTTGGGTCAGCGCACTGACCTCCTGACTTCATTACATAGTCAACGACGCGGTATTACCAGGCCGCACCATTGACCCTGTCAAAATGTCAAATGCGGTGCGCTGAAAAATGCACCCGGCCCAGGGCAGATATTTTCATCAACGCATCGCGTTGCCGCTATTCCACATGGTCAACGGTGCAGCCGACTATATGACCGCAATCACACTTTTTTTAAAATTTAAAATAACGTGGTGCATCTTTCGGTACCGCCCCGGAAATGGTGCAGATACCATTAACAAAGCTTGCAGTTCGGCCTGTAAATTTTACAGGCAGCACCGCTTACCGGTACAAGCCGAACGGCTTGAGCGCACCACACGACAAAAGAAAAAAAAAATCTTTAAAATGGTTAATTTTAAGGTTATTTGAAATTCTAATCCACTAAAAAACTTAATTATGGAAAAACAAGAAAAACACTTTTACATTTGGCCGTCAAGGAGGCATATTGGCTGTAGAATTTGCAAAAGAAAACTTTCCCACCGTTTTTCAAAATGCAAGCTGGAGATTGGTGGGCAAGGCACAGCAGCTATGCGTGCAATAGGTGCAATGGGAGCACCGATGTCAGGGCAGATCAGACAAGGATAAATTGCACCAGTGCTTGAGAGCTCCGGAGCACTCAAAAAAGTGAAAAATGTGATTGTTTGGCCGTAATTTTTTTTTTTATTTAACCCTGTTCTTCCGGTGCGCGGGGTTTTATAGGTGCACCGGTGCGGTTTCTTAATACTGCACCGAGCAGTTTCTGTTTTGGGGCGGTGTTTTATGAAGCACCGGTGCAAAAGAGTTATAAAGCACTGATGCTCTACAGTAATACGACGCACTGGGCGGGTGTGTACGAAGCACATGGTGTCTGATATGCCAATGTTTTGTGAGCACTGGTGCTTTCTCTTGTTGAGCGCACTGGTGCGGTTTTGGATGATAAGCACACCGAACGAAAAACCTCCACTTTCCAACCTCCTCTAGTAACCTTCGCTAAAAACGGATGTCTGGGGTATTTTTATAAGGGGTTCCTCAAAAAAATCCGCTTGAGGGTCTTTTCCTTATAGTGCTAGGGGCTCTAAAACAACGATGCAAGACATTATGTTCTATTAGTCACTAGTGTAAATCCAAGATGTTCCAAGCCTTGTCTCCAAGAATAGTAAGAAGTTCCTGGTCCATAACTTATAGCAGTTCAAAATCTCAGACTAGAACAAGATATTATGGGTCATTCATCCTAGAGGACGATCCGTTCTGGACTATGTGGAGGCAAAGATAAACCTAGATCCAAAAAAATGTGAGCCACAAAGCACATTTTGAGTGAACATTGAAACAAGTCTAGTACTTTTGTGCACTTCATCTTGGACAAGATTAGAAATACATCTCTAAAAAATGGATGTTCGAAAATGGGAGAGGGATTGGATGTGGGTGTCCTATTTGTATTTGAGTCAGGTCTTACCATCAAAACATTTATTCTCAAGAGTGTTCCTCTGCAATAGTTTATGACTAACCAGCTTGAAGGTAAAACATGTCATGCCCACGAATATGCCAAAGCCACATGATCCCGAAGTGCCACATGGTAAAAAATGATTAGACTAAGGACAAAAAAAATTGAAAGATATGATTGGCTAAAGACAACCCAACAAACCTAGCAAAGAGAAAGCATTCATTGTAATCCAAACAAATAAACCAAATCTTCCAATAATTGAAACATCCAACAAAGTGAAAATTATTTAGCCAAAGTCAATTTGGATTGACTTAGTTCTACTTGGATTACATAGATATGAAGGAGTGTAAACGTTTTATTTTTTTATTTCATATAATTATAATTTATGTATATCATAAAGGAGAAATTTAAACATTACATGTTTCTAATTTTGTGTAATTATAAAATAGATTATATAAATTTTGTGTAATTATCAAATAGATTATAAAAATATGAAAGAAAAGTTTAAACATATTATATATTTTTATCACTGAAATTATAATTTTTAATTAAGTTACAATTTTACATTATTAGAATTATCACAAACAAAATAATAAATGTGGTTGATTGAGCAGAGAGGCTCATTTTACAATCCAGTATGAAGGTGATGTGTAATTCCATATGCTGGTGTCTTAAAAGAAGACTTTTAATGAAAAATTATTATCCGCTATAATAAAAACATAAATGATTATACATATTTGGTTAGTTTTAATTGAAGGTGTTATAAAACATTAATAATAGCATGTCCATGTCTCACTTTCACTCTTAGAATAATAAATAAAATATTTGGCTAAATAATATAAGTTTATATAACTTAAATAAAATAATTAAAAATAAATAAATAAATTTCTTCTACTCTTCTTATAAATATTTAAATATGAAATTTGTATAAACGATTTGAATATCTGTATTGTCTAATATATTCGTGTGTGTTAATGTTTACTCATTCAATTTTTTCATTAAAAAAAATGCTTGCATATTATGATATTTGATCCCTCTAGGCTCTTGGTAGATCTATAGTTAAAATGGATCTAAACTCCTATACACCTAAGACATCCTTTCTCATCATCCATATGAAAATCAATTTATATAAATGTGGTCAATCAACATAACTAATATATTTATTAATATTAATATTATTTATATTAAAACATTATTTTTATTAATAATTTCATATTAATATCAACATTAATATTAAAATCAATATTTAATAATAATAATATTAAATTTATTATTTATTTTTAACCAGTGATAGTAATAATAATCATAATATTGGTATAAATAATAAGAAACTAATACTATTAAAAGCAGTGGTCAACTATTCTATAACTATTCTTATCAACTTGAGTCATAAGGTGAAATTTACAAAATTGTAAATTCATAATTTTCATATATACAAAATAATAAATTGTAACAGCTCGATTTGTTTCCTAAACTATTTCTCTTTATTTAAAAGAAAATATTATGCATTTAATTTTTTTAATGAGATTAACATGTAAAAGTTAATCTAAAAAATGAACATGGTTTATATCTATTTTGAGTAAAGAAAATAATTATTGAATGATTTCCATAAAGACTAATGATAAAGTATTCCAAGATTCTAGAGTAGTTAGGCAAAAGCACTTAAGGACAATTACCTTTTCCTCTGAGGATAAAAGGAAAATCCCAACAAAGAAAAGGGTTTTGTGACTTTGGAAGAAAATTTAAAAGGCTTGAGGTGAGATTAATTCGAGAGATGGTTGAACGAGTGGAAACTCAGCAACCCTGAATTTGGAAAGGAAAACTAGATTGGAGGTCTTGAGGTCTCAACCATAACTACTGCTAGATAAGCCCTACTCTGGTGGAGAGCACGGGGGGAGACGAGGACGTATTAGTCTCTCTCAAGGTTGAGAGGATCATCATCTTCATCAACCGAAGTTCTAAGTGAGATAAGTAACTGGTCTGAGTGAAAAGAAAGATTAAGAAAGTGACTATGAAAATTATTTACTTAGACAGATGCAATTATCAGAAAAATAGTGACTATGTGAATATACCTAGATATGTAAATAATATGGTAGCAATCTGCTAATAGAGTCCTAACTATGTACAAATATTATGCTTTTCGAAAGAGTAAAACTCTATTGTGTAGGGTAGGTTGTTTAAGGAAATAAATAGGAAGATTATATGTGAAATCACATATAATTATGGAAGAAGGGACTATCGGTTTAGTCCAGAGTAGACACTTAGAACAAAGCCAATTGTCTTTTCTTTCTGTTCATCCTATACTCGGACTAGGGATACCGTGGGTATCCCTGAACCTCGATGGTCCGAACATCAACCCTAGAAGTAGTAGAAAATTATAATACACTAATCAGAAAGTAACATAATATTTTGGTTACATCATTTCCATAAGATTTTCTTATAGCAGAAGTGCTATTAGTATAATTATGTAACAATGAGAACATTCAAACTGCATTAACAATAAAGAACAAAATCCTATAGAATGAAGGATACATGTATTCATCTACAATTCCTTTCCTTATTCCAAAAGTCAAGAATTTGTTTAACAAAACTAGCATATAAAATAGAATGTGAAGTCGGCATTTGAAACATAGAGAAAATAAAATTCCAGTACAAGAATTAAAGACTGCATAATGAGGAAGTAACATTTTCACACAGTAGTTGTGCTATGAAGCCAGATATCTTCTAATTTCAAATACCAAATAAGTCTGAATAATGACATATAAACGAAATCAACCATGAAATTATATAATAAGTATCAGTCTTAACATCTATTGGTGTTGAGAGACCTTCTCGGTCACAAAAAAATAGTACAGCTAGAAAATACAGTCAAGCCGAAATAGAGATCTGACTATAATTGTCAAGAAATCCAAGTCAACACGAAGTAACCATGCATGCAAGAATTTTATATACAAATATGAAAAATTGAACAAACTGATTATATTATTCCAACACCAAACAGTTGGTAACTATTACACCAAAAGTACGAAAATAAAGAGACAAAGCCATAAGGCCTCTGTAGCAAGAACAAGCTATAGCTACTTAAGGTTTCAAACCCAGAATTTCCCGAAAGTTTTAACATATAGTTCAAATAATAAACCCATGGACCGTGGTACCTGTACATCAAGGAATGCAGGTCATACAAAGACAGAGTCGACACCGAGAGAACAATTTGTTGTAGATGGAGATAAGAGAACGGGGTTCGTAGTTTACCTACAACACATACAGCTAGAGGTTAACATTGGAAGTCTAATGAAAATATACAGAAACATCTATTAAAATAAATCATGATACCCTTCGAGGAGGGAGATATTACCTAGGTGAAAGACCGAAGAAACACAGTAACCGTAACCTGAAGCACCAAGTGAAACCACAACAAAACATGGCTAAACCCTATGCAAGGGATTGATAACCTTGGAAATGAAACAAAAGAGAACTTGTTAAACCTGGAAGTTACCTGTGTGAATGCGTTGAGCCTTCCGAGCTTGATCCCTCAGTGGCATGATAGTCTCGTTTCGACTGGAGCTTGCACAACAAGGATGTCATGTTTACATCTAGCAGAAGTATAACCAGTAATGAAGCTCAGTTGTGCAACAAGAAGGCTAGGGCAAAGCGAAAAAACCTATGAAGACAAATAAAAGCAGACGCATGAATAAATGAAGGACCAACAACCGTTAAACCCATAGCAAAGCACTACCGAAGGAAATTACAACCACCGCCAGAGATTACCTGTTGCAGGGATGAGGCGCCGAAGCAAGTTGGTAAGCTGGGTGTCAATGGATTGTCGACAGGCTCGAAGTCACAGACCAGAAAGCCACAACATGCAGAAAAAATAGTTCTAGTTGTGGGTAGGTCGACTACCCTAACCCGAGGATAGATTCATATCCATCTTCGATCATTGCAGAGATCCAATGGTGATAAATCCTTTAGGTGTCAACACAATCTTAGAAAAGTGGCACGGAGATCGGAGGACAATTAAACACCTGTACGCTCAAATTAAATGCATATATCATCTAAGTACCATGGAAAATCAACCTAACAATGGATTCCACCGTATTCATTTATAATGTTGGGATAAACCATAGGTTATATGGTAAAGAATCAACCAAAATGTGGAATTGTGAGATCTGAAATGCAAATGTACTTTAATTATAAATCTAAATATGTATACATATGCATAGAGTCATATCAATAGGTTGTTCTAAACCTTATTTTGATTAATATATGAATGCGTAAGTTCATATGTGGTCAAAAGGTTTATATATTATGAATTGGCTTAATAAAATTAAGCCAACTAAGACATTGAATAAAATATATTGACATATAATATAAAGCAAGGATAATGTATTGTTTAAATATTATGTCATAAAACATGGATAAGACTATATTCTTCTACGTACAAAGAGATGAATAAAAATAATAATAATAATAATTATAAGGATGTTACATAAATCAAATCTCAATTATATGATTATTATCAACTTGAGTCATAATGTGAAATTTACAAGATTGTAAATTCATAATTTTCATATATACAAAATAATAAATCAAATCAAATCTTAGCTCTATTATTATTATATGGCCTGAACATGTAATCATATAATATGATTTTAACTTAATAAATCCAGTTTGAATTGAATAATTATAACAAAAAATATTAAAATTTTATTGCAATTGAATTTTCCAGCTGATCAACTATGGAATTTAGTGTCCAAACACTTTTCTTTTTTTTTTTCAGAGGAAAAAAAACATCTGTATTATATTGAATAATAACAGTCCATGGACAATACATTGGTCCTCGTTAGTGTCCAAACACTTAACCAATAATCCATAACGAATTAAAAAGATTGTAGTGTAGACACCACTTGTACAATTGGAGACTTATCCTTGAAACAAAATATGACTATCCCTCTGTAACCCTGTGTAATGATTCCATAAATTCATCTGATGTGAAGTGAATTGAAAAAAAAGGAGGATCTGAATACCTTGTAGTGCAAGAAATTCCTCGATTTCTTCCTCATGGTAATGGATTTGGAGACAGAACCATCGAGCACGTTGTTGCAACATCGAGATTATTATTAACTTGTTAGGATAGAAAATTTAATTGAATTTCTTAATGAAATTTGTATGATATTCCTTGTATCTCAATTGATAGTGTTTAGAGACTTGAGAAATAACCACCTAGAAGTACATCTTAAGGCTCCAATGAATTTATTATACTATTTTCCTGATTTGTTATAGTGGTATTGTAAGCTTGAGAATCGTAGCATAGACACTTGACAACATCCCCAACTATCCATCGCATAGAGCCGAACCAACAACACTGAGCCGATCTAACAATATCAGCGGTCAAGCAGCATGTATCGCTCAATGTTAGAGAGAGGAAATTGAAATGGTTGATTCTAACATACGGACGGGGATAACCACTAATTGAATGAATATGCAAGTGTTTAGATTTTTAATAAATTTCAAATTGATTTTTTCTTTGTAAAATTTGTTCAAAATTTTAAATTTTAATAAATTCTTATATTAAAGTGTTAAAATTGATATGTTTCAAACTTTTTTTTAAAACTTATTTCACTTGTATATTTAACATATAAAAATAAAATTTCCTTAATGAGTGAACAATATAATCATATAAAAATAAAATTTCTTTATAAGATCATTCTTGAAAAAAAAAAGTACCAAATAGAGTTATTCTTTTAAATTTTTTTGAACAATTATATTTGATATTTGATTCAAAATTTTAAATAGAAAAATTCAAAAAATAACCTGTTAAATTACGTCAATCTGAGGGAAACAAAAAATCCAAAAGGTAACCTGGTTAAACTACGAGAACTATAAAATATTTCTGCATCTACTTTGCACAGTGCGGATGATACTTCTGTCAGCAACACAACAACGAAATACTTCTACAGGTCTACTGTCCAGTAACGCGGGATCCAGTAACGCGGGGCCCAGTCATTCTTTCAAGTTTCATGCGTAAGTCAATTTGCCCTTTTGATGCAGGTGAATATATCGAATCCGCATTAAGCGTCACCAAAAGCAACAGACAAGGATTATCCGGAGATACGGCTGCTGAACCATTTGTGTAACTAATATGAAATTGGATAAAAATGGGAACGAAATTCGCTCAAAGCATGTTGGCGGTCTTTTTAATTTGCCGAGGGCAGCGCAGCGATGGCACACTAACTATTTTATGTTTTTAACGTTTGTCTTTTTATGGAATTTGATGTTACAGGTTTTCAGTACAGTTCTTTTTTTTAATTTGATGATGGAATGGATTAATTAAAAAAAAAATTGTAAACATGTCATAATTTTACTTGTAAAATAATGGAAATTTTGGTAGTATTTTGAAAATATATTAGAATATTTTGGAAATTTTGATTACAGCTGTCGAGCTCCAGAATTTTGGGTGTCTCATGAGTATTTTGGTACTGAATCTATTTCCTCCATTAAAAAACAATTCAAACACTCTCAAAAGTGGATTTCTTAAAAAGAAAATCACCAGATTTAAGTGAGGCCCGAGTAGACAATTCATACAAATTCTTATTCAATTTCAACTATGTATATATACTAGAGTACTCCCAAACCAACTCCCAAACCAAAGGAGAGGGAACACCTAATCGAATTAGGATGATATATTGTTTGAAGATAACTGAATTTTGCTCTAAGGTTTATGGATAATTAATAGAAAATCCATTGAATAGGATCCATGAATAATGTATCAAAATGATCTTTCTAATGTTTTTGCATCAATAGAAAGTCATCTACTTGGTACCATTCTCTATTACAAACTACTTATATGCAATGGAAGGAGGCAATTGCATGGTTCACAAAAAAACCATGCAATAAAATCTAGATTTGGTATATCCATTAAGCTTAATCCATTTATCTAAAATGTCAAGCAAGAATGAAACTAAATTGATTTTCATGCAGTAAAGCAAATGTAGCACAAATTTTTCCATTGAGACAAGGTATTCAAGTAGAGCTTCGGTTGCTCCTAGTTTAATAAATAAAACTAATAATATCAAAGACCAAACACAAGTAACTACCATTTTTTTGAGGATATATTGTATACACTCCTTTCAACCTTTGTTTTCCATCCCACGTGAGAATTCAGTTGTTACTTTTATACTTTTTTGTTGTGAAAATAAGGAGTATATTTTCTTCTACAAAATGAAAAGTTTAGGATAGAACAAATTTTTTTTTAAGTATGTAAAAAGGAGGACAAACAAAAACAACACAAACAACACATGAAAATAATATTAACATAATAACAAATGTGTCTCACAAAATATGATGGTTTGTTAAATTTTTGGTGAAAAATCCAACTATTGGACTTAATCCAAACCACCACCATGAATAAATGTGGCAACAACCCACGCTTCATTGAATTTTTGTGCAGGGAAGGACAAAGCTTTAGTCTTCAAAATTTGAAGGCATTCACACAAAATCCAAACAGAGTACCCGAAGCCCTTTCTCTGTGTTTATTTCTTTCTGTGTTGACTTACCACTTGTCTGTAGCTCGCAGCCCGTAACTTTTCTTGTTTACCCTTAATCTTTTTCATTGAATGTTATTTCCCCGCCAATGCGATATCGGTGGGACCCACCACTAACTTTACTGCATTTGAAAAACCGTGAAATTCTTTGTATTCTCCCAATTTCATTTGTTTTATGCGCTTCACACTTACCATGAATTTTTTGCATTGCCGCCCGCACTTCGCAAACTTTATGGTTTAACTTTTAAGCCCGCACCAAGACTTATATTTCCGTCAATGCGATCTAGCGGGACCCACCTTACCTTTATCACATATTACAAACCACCGCAAACCTTGTATTTCACTTTATAACTTACCTTTTTGAATTTCGCAATTCCCACGGCATACCTCCCCCAACCCACACTTTGCAATGTTTAAGTTTTAACTTTAAAGCCACCTACAAGTTGTTTTATGTTATTTGTGATTCGATCACAAAAGGGGCACATGTCTAGCTCAAGAGGGTAGCGTAAAGTGCACATTGAAAATCTCAGGAGTTAATGGATAACGCCTGCAGGTTAGTATGTTTTGGATGCAACGTTATGTGCCACGTCACATCGTACATCGCAATGTTTTGAGTTTCCCAGTATCACGCATATGTTAAATTTTAAGATCGTTGATGTGCGATGAATCGAAAAATGCGATGTGTTTCCTGAACCGAATCACATAAAATTTCAAGTCCACCATTTTTTGTATTGAATTTTGTTTCGTGTGCAAACAGAAAAAAGAGAATGGAAGGACGATTGGTTGCTGAACGTCCGTTTCAGCAGTGAATTGCTTTCAATGCTCAGGATTCGACCATTTTTGTATAAATGAATGTAATTTCATTTTGTAGAAGTGAGGGAATGAATCGAATTTCAGAGAAGAGTTGAATAAATTTTGAAAGAGTTCCTCTCCTATGTAAATCTTTGTTTGTCTGTTTGTTTGACTGTTATTTCTACAATATTTTGCATTCTCTTTGTTTTCAGGGAAAGCACATATCCCTCTGTCTGTCTGTTTGTTGTATTCATAATTTCCAACATGGTATCAGAGCAAGTCTAGCCTCTTAATGAAAGAACGAGTCTTTTCTAAAGAAGCTTTCAGATTGTTTGTAGAAGTAGAAGTTTCGAGCAGCGAGAAAGCTTTTATAGCAGTAAGAAATTTTGTGTTTACACAGTCAAGATGGCAGCAGTAGGCACAAGCCTGACTAATCCCCAACTACCACAGTTCAATGTGAATAATTATGATTATTGGGGTATTACAAGGAAGGTCATGTTCTCCTCACAAGATATTTGGGAGCTGGTGGAACATGGTTTCCAAGGACCAACAGATGCAACAACATATAATGCTTTGACACAAGCACAAAGATATTTGTTGAGAGAAAATAAGAAGAAGGGCTCCAAAGCCCTCTTCTATATCTTCCAAGCAGTACATAAGAGTATTTTCCTAAGGATTGCAGCAGCAAAAATGTCTAAGGAGGCATTGGATACCCTCGAGGCAGCCTATCAAGGCATGGAAAAGGTGAAGACATCAACACTTCAAATGCTGAGAAGATATTTCGAAACTCTTTGTATGAAAGAGTCTGATAATATAGACTCATTCTTCACACATGTGATTAGGTTGGTTACCCAGATAAGGTCTCATGGAGAGACACTTGAAGAAATGAGAATAGTGGAGAAAGTTTTAAGAAGTCTACCATCAAGGTTTGATGCCATAGTAGTGGCGATAGAAGAGACAAAGGATCTCTCACAGTTTTCAGTGGATGAGCTTCATGCACCACTAATGTCTCATGAGCACAGACTAACCAGAGCAACAAACTCCTCATTGGAGCATGCATTCACTACGCAAATGTCTTTTGGTCATGGTAGAGGTCGAGGAAGATCAAACTATGGAGGAAGAGGAAGAAGCCCATATAGAGGTGGAAGAAGTAGCCCTACAAACACAATTGGAAGGGGCAGCAATCAAAATCCGAGCCAAGGCTCAAGCCAGAATTAGGCACAAGGACATAGGTATGAAAAATCTCAAGTCCAATGTCATTATTGCAAAAAGTATGGTCATTATGCAAATTAATGTAGAATATGGCATTGGTAGTAAACCTAGTGTAAATTTTACAAAAGAAAATCAGAACCAAGGAAATGTGCTTTTAACTTGTAACGTAGCACAAGAAAAAAAAACATGTATGGTTCTTAGATTCAGGGTGTAGTAACCATATGACTGGAAACATAGCAATATTTTCCAATCTAAATGAAAGTGTAAAATTTGAAGTGACAACGGGGACTGATAGCAAGGTCTCTGTCATGGGAAAAGGAAGAGTAAATATACTGACAAATAAGGGAGAGCGGAAGTTTGTGCCAGATGTCTATTATGTACCTGGCCTGAAATTTAACCTTCTAATCATTGGACAGCTCGTGCATAAGGGCTACAATGTGTTTTTTTAAAATGATGTGTGTACAATCATGTATATACCTCTAAGTAGACAGGTCATTGCAAAAGTGAATATGAAAAGCAATAGGATGTTTCCTCTCAAGATCAGATCATACTTGAAGGAAGGAGGTGTTGTAGCAACTGTCACACAAGAAGTCTTTCAAGAAGAAGTGAAAGATGAAAACTAGTTATGGAATTTGAGATTTGGACATCTCAATTTCGGAGGTTTGAATTTTTTGCATAGAAAAGGCATTGTAAAGGAATTACCACTCATATAGAAAATAGAAAGCCTATGTGAAGGCTGCATCTTCAGCAAACAACACATAGAATCATTTCCAGCAAGAAAGAGTATAAGGGCAAAGGTACCCTTGGATATTGTCCACTAAGATTTATGTGGACCAATGCAAACGCCATCATTAGTCGGCAGTAATTATATGTTGGAATTTATAGATGGTTACACAAGGAAGACATGGGTCTATTTCCTAAAAAAAAGAATGAAGTGTTTGAATAGTTCTACCACTTCAAAGCTCTTGTTGAGAAGAAAAGTGGACACTACATAAAAGTTTTGAGAACTGATAGAGGTGGAGAATATATCTCCAAAGACTTCCTACGTTTTTGGAGGGAGCATGGGATTCACAAGTAATTTACCACAAGGTATACACCTCAGCAAAACGGTGTAGCAGAAAGAAAGAATAGGACCATCATGGACATGGTAAGAAGTATGTTGAAGGCAAAGCATTTGCCAAATGAGTATTGGGCAGAAGTTGCCAATTGTGTAGCTTATATGTTAAATAGATGTCCAACCGAAGTTTTTATGAACAGAGTTCTGGAAGAATAATGGAGTGGAACAAAGTAAGTTGTCACTCACATGAGAGTGTTTGGATGTGTGGCATATGCACATGTCCCAGCTCAGTTAAGTAAGTCGTTGGACAGTAAGGGGGACAAGTGTATATTTATTATATACAGTGATGAATCCAAGGCTTGCAAGCTTTTAATCCATCAACCAAGAAAGTAATAATCAACAGAGATGTTCTATTCAGAGAAGAAAAAGGTTGGGATGGAAGTTTAGAGAAGACAGTGGATGTGAAGACATGTATTTCACATGAAGACAAAGAGGAATTGATTGCATAAAATAATTCCTCAATGGTGGCTCCTCCTCCACCTACACAAGCTCAACAGAGCACACAACAAGTAAGCAATAGAACAACAATGCAAAACCAAGCACACTAGAGGGATCAAAAACTCCCTCTTCAAGTGCAACTCTAAGCACATCTTCAGCAAATATAGGAAGACCAAAACTCAAAAATTTAAGTGAAATTTATGAGCAAGAAGAATTAAAAAGTAATGTTGGTATGAACTCTTTATTTTCTTTATTTTGTCATGTTGATGACCCAATCCATTTTGAAGATGCAGTAAAATAAGCGAAGTGGATTGAACTAATGAATGAAGAGATAGTTGCAATAGAAAAGAATGACACATAGGAGTTAGTGGGCCTCCCACAAGGAAAAGAAGTTATTGGAGTGAAATGGGTCTATAAGACCAAGAGCAACATTGAAGGCAAGATATAAAGGAACAAAGGAATGCTAGCTGTCAAAGGCTACAAGCAACAGCAAGGAAGAGACTATGAGGAAACCTTTGCACCCGTTGCAAGGATGGAGATAGTGCGAACAATGTTGTCTATGGAAAGTTTATCAAATGGATGTGAAGTCAGCATTCTTGAATGGAGTGTTGAAACAGGAGGTGTATGTTGAACAACCTCCTGGCTATGAAATAGAAGGCCAATAATACAAAGTGTGTAAATTGAAGAAAGCTATTTATGGGCTGAAGCAAGCACCAAAAGCATGTTACAGCAGGATTGATGCTTACCTGATAGACAATGGGTTTGAAAAGTGTGATAGTGAACCCACACTCTAGATCAAAGAAAATGACGATAAAATTCTTATTGTTGTTTTATATGTAAATGATTTGATTTTCACAGGAAATGATGTTTCTCTCATTGTTGATTTTAAAGAAGTCATGAAAAGTGAGTTTTAAATGACTGACTTGGGTTTGCTAAGATATTTTTTGGGCATAGGAGTAAAGAAAACAAAAAATGGAATTTTTGTTTCCCAAGAAAAGTATGTTGAAGAAGTTTTAAAGAGGTTCAATATGCAGAACAACAAAGCATCAACAACTCCAACTATCATGGGGTTGAAGTTGAGCAAGGAATATTCTAGCAAGAATGTTGATCCGACATTATACAAGAGCATGGTTGGTAGTCTAATGTATTTGACTGCAACTAGGACTGATATAATGTATGCAGTAAGCTTGATATCCAGATTTATGGAGACACCAAAGGAGACACATTGGCAAGCAAGAAAGAGAATATTGAGGTATGTAAATGGAACAAAGGAGTATGGTGTTCTATACTGTGCAACTGATAATTTTAAGTTGATTGCTTACACTGACAGTGATTGGGCTGGAAGTGTAGATGACAGAAAAAGCACATCAGGTTATGTTTTTCATTTGGGTTCAGGAGCCATTTCATGGGCTTCCAAGAAGCAGCCAATAGTTTCATTATCAACAGTAGAAGTTGAATATGTAGCAGCAACATCAGTAGCATGTCAAGCAGTGTGGATGAGAAGGATGCTGAGAGATTTATCTCATGACAAAGACAAAGGAACCACAATTTATTGTGATAACAACTCAGCAATTGCATTGTCAAATAATTATGTTTTCCACAAGACAACAAAGCATATTGACGCTAAATACCATTTTATAAGGGAATTATTTAACAATGGTGAAATTGCTTTGCAACATTGGAGGTCAGAGGAACAGTTTGTTGATATCCTCACAAAGCCATTGGGACAGAATAGTTTTTTTTATCTCAGGCAGTGTCTAGGAATGGTCGAAGGCGAAATTTGTGATTAAGGGGGAGTGTTGGAATTACTCCCAACCACTACCATGAATAAATGTGGCAGCAGCCCACTCTTCACTGAATTTTTGTGCATAGAAGGATGACGCTTCAGTCTTCAAAATCTTAAGGCGTTCACGCAAAATCCAAACAAAGTACCTGAAGCCCTTTCTCTGCGTTTATTTCTTTCTGTGTTGACGTACCAGTTTCTCGTAGTATCGCAGTCCGTAACTTTTCTTGTTTACCCTTAATATTTTTCGTTGAATGTTATTTCCTCACCGATGCGATATCGATAGGACCCACCACTAACCTTAACAACTTTGAAAAACTATTAAATTCTTTGTATTCCACCCATTTCCTCTATTTTATGCACTTCGCACTTACCACGCATTTTCTGCATCGTCGCCCGCACTTCGCAAACTTTATGGTTTAACTTGTAAGCCCACACCGAAACTTATATTTTTTTTGATGTGATCTTGTGGGACCCACCTTACTTTTATCGCATATTACAAACCACCACAAACCTTGTATTTCACTTTATACCTTACCTTTTTGTATTTCGCAATTCCCACGGCTTACAGCCCGCATCCCTTACTTCACAAAGTTTAACTTTTAACTTTAAATCCACCTGCAAGTTGTTTTATGTTATTTTTGATGTGATCGCAAAAGGGGCATGTGTCAAGCTCAAGAGGGTAGTGCAAAGCGTACATTGCAAAGGTCAGGAGTTAACGGATAGCGCCCGCAAGTTATTATGTTTTGGCTACGATGCGATGTGCCACGTCACATCGCACATCGCACATATGTTAAATGTTAATATCGCCGATGTGCAATGAAGCGGCAGACACTATGTGTTTCCTGAACCGAATCTTATAAAATTTCAAGTCCACCATTTTGTGTATTGAACGTTGTTTCATGTGCAAACAGCAAAAATAGAGCAGAAGGACTATTGGTTTTTGAACATCCGTTTCATTAGTGAAGTGCTTTCAATGCTCAGGCTTCGGCCATTTTTGTATAAACGAATGTAATTTCATTTTGTAGAAGTGAAGGAATGAATCAAATTTTGAACAAGAGTTGAATATATTTTGAAAGAGCTCCTCTCGTGTGTAAATCGTTATTTGTCTGTGTGTTTGACTGTTATTTCTGCAATATTTTGCAATCTCTTTGTTGTCGAGGGAAACGCACATCCCTCTATCTGTCTGTTTGTTGTATTCTTAATTTCCAACACCAACTTATATGTAGAGTTTTGTAGATATGGAAATATTCTATGGCAAAATAACTTCATGGGAAATTTCTTGATTGTGGAAAAGAGTATGGATAGTATAATTTTTTTCAACCTTTTTTATTTACAATTGAATGGCTAGAAAAGTTCTTAAATCACTATTTTAAATGCATTATAGATCATATCTTTATTTTGTCTTTTGTTGAATGATGATAGTATAAAAGTAGTTTATGTTAGGGATGAACTCTTTCTATAACTTATTTCCCAACCCACAATAATGAAATGTAAAATCAAGCCTAACTAATTAGGGTGACTATGAGAAACCAAAATGTTGTTATGTTTTCCTACTAATGAAGAGAAAATTATTTTTTAAGATGGATCTCCTAAGATAAATAATAAAACAAGAGTTCAAATAACAAAATGAGAGTTCAAAATTTTGAAGGGAAAGAAAACAAAAAATATTTTTATAATATTATATTTTTTTATAGTACCATTAAATGTATCAAATGCAAATGCCCATTTATTATAAAATTAAATCTCAAATTCAAATAATATTTTTAGTAAACATATCATAAAATAAATTGAAATTACATAAAAGTTCCAATACACTTCAAGTGAAAGTCATGTCAATTTTATTAAAAAAATATTATAAGTTTATGATAGGACTAAGATTAAGCATTTGAAAAAAACTAAATATAATGAAATTGTACTATCAATAATATCAAGCATTTGAATATTCTTTTTAAGAGTGACTATGGATAAAACTCAAATTGATTGAAATAGACACCAAATAATTTATCAATATGGATAAAACTCAAATTGATTAAAACAGACACCAAATAATTCATCAATAATATTCTAAGAAAATATATATCAATACATTAGTTGGACTAAAATGAAAACTCGGGTTGACCATTGTCACTGAAACAACCTGTTACACCTAGTGTCTTCAAACTATCAAATTCAAGAAGCAATAACTCTATAAAATTGTTAAATTTTCTTCTCAATATACAAAATTGATTGAAACAGACACAAAATAATTCATCAATAATATTCTAACAAAATATATATCAATACATTAGTTGGACTAAAATGAAAACTCTGATTGACCATTGTCACTGAAAAGACCTGTTACACTCAGTGTCTTCAAATTGTTAAATTTTCTTCTCAATATACGATAGACAGGTTTCCTTAGAAATGGTGTCCAAATGCTAAATTACTGTAAAAACATTCCAAATGTAGTAAAACTTAGTTCCAAAAAAATCAAATTATTCTTCTTAGAATGAATCACAATACAAAGCTTAAATTGACAAAATATAATATTTCAACGTAAAAAAAAATACTTGTCTAAAAATGAGGCACCCATTTGAAGAAATTCACACTAGAAAAAACCATATCCGGTATTTTACATTTAAAAATAGAAAATATGGATGCAGTAAAATTTACATCATTCACCATGATATTCAGTTCGTTTGTTAGGAGTAAACCTATGATATTAAAAAGCTCAATTGCATAATTGCATGTGTGAAGAAGGAACCAAAAGCGACACTTTATGTACGGGACCATACATAAACTACAATTCTCATTCTTTTCATCCATGCACAAAATCTTTGGGTTTATATGGTTGATATCAATCAACACCACTTAGTTATTGTATTTGTTTTTTTCATGGTTGGTCATAAGTATATAATTATTATTCTTTTCATCATCCTATTAAAGAGATGTTTCATTATTTTTTTCCAAATTCGGTTCAATATAGAGGTATTGGATGGTTCTTTTTAAACTTATTCTTTTATTAGTAAGGTTTAGTTAGTATTTACTAATTATTTCTTTTATTTATGCTTTTTTTTACTATTTTGTCTAATAAACATTTTACAACAACTCTTCTTGGATCACTAATGAAGCTAAGATTTACTTAAAACTTTAATTTATGAGAAAAAGTTTAAAATCTAAAATAGATATTGTAACAAAAATAATAAAAAATAGTTAAAATAATAAAATTTAATCTTCCGTTCTTAATTCTTAATTATCTTCTCTCTTAATTTCTTACCGTGTAAATTCATTTATATTAATTTTTTTATTAATTTGTAATGTGAATAGCTTATTTAATTCATTTCTATTAATGTTTTATTAATTTGTAATGTATTTGTATTATTATTTTTCAGTATACAATATTTATATATTACATTGTTAGTCTCTTTCCCATTCACAATGTATATGAATATGCTTTATTTAAAAATATATAAAAAATAAGTTGTTATATTTTACAATGTTGCTACAAATATAATATTTAACACTCCTTCACAACATACATTTATCTTATAAGTCTACACCTTAAAAAAAAAAAAGATGACTCACTTTTTCAAAAATAGTAACTCAATTTCTTTAGCAATTTGTTCTCTTGTCAATGGTTGAACCCTTCATTAACAATCAACTCTATCAATAGTTACATTTATCACCCTCACAATTGTTCTGCAATCTTATAGAAACTACTTCCTACTTATGAGCTCTCATAGCAAACTATGATGCCAAAACAAACTTAAACACACTCAGCAAATCAAGTTATATAAAAAATAAACTGGTCCGAATAGGACAAAAACGAACTCATATAAAGAATTTCTAAATATCAAATAATTATTTAACCAATTATTCTTACGACCACTTATTTAACCGGCATCACCTAACAACATCAAAATTACTTAAAAACAATCTAACAATCCGACAATAATTACATTTTTCCATTTATTTCTCACCGTTGTCTTTCATCTTCGTAACAAGTATGATTGCAAATTTATTGACACACGGCATAAAAAAGTAGCATAAAGGATGGTGTTTGCATTTGCATTATTCGAAACCCATAAAAACGATTGCAGGAAAATGAACTGTTACAGCTTTTTAACATTTACAAATAATACAAATGGTTCATAATAGAGTTCAGATTTTCTAACTCTAATTTCATTGAATTGCTGGAAGAGACATGATTAAATAAACTCAAATAATTTATAGAGAAATCCTTGGAAATATTATGGAGAAATCTATAGAAATAGTTTGAAAACACTAATGTTGTTATTAAATTTAGAAGGATTAATTAAAACATTTCAAGCACAAATATTCAGATTGACAAGGAAAAATAAATTTATTTTAAAACTACTAAACAATATTCAATCTAGTAGCTTAATGGAATTCGTCATACAGTATCATTTGTTGTAAATTAAAAAGGGTGGGTAACAAGATATTATGAACACAAAAGTAGTTAGCAAAACATTGTATAAGTAATATAAATGAAAAAAACTAGTTTAGTTTTAGCATTGACATCAGAGAAGATATTATATTGGTTTGGTGGTTTTCTTATTTTTGCTTTTTTAATATTATGTATATTTTTTAGATTTAATAAAAGGATATAATTAATGGAAAGATTTTGATTAAATTTGTATAAGTTATTTACATTTTATAAATGGGGATTTGTGTATTACTTATATTATTAAGATAAGCTTTTTGTTATATAAGTGACTTTTTAACTTTTGAAATTTGAATTCTGGTAACTCCGTCATAATAATCTTTCTTACTTAGTATAATGTCAGTAATTTTATTCATTTCGTTTCATTTTCACTTAGCCTAACTTTTTTTATTTTCTTTAATCAATAATATGTAAATTTGATATGTTGAAAGAAATTAAATTAAAATATATAAATAAAATTAAAATTTAGAATATATATATATATATATATATATATATATATATATATATATATATATATATATATATATATATATATATATATATTCTTAATTATGAGAGAGTTTTTATGATTGCAACCATTCAAATCTAAAGAGAACTCGAATTTAAGGTGAAATAATATAAGAGCAATCGTTTACATATTATTGCATTTCGACTATACTCAAAATGGGAAAGAAGATTATGGATATTTTTATTTAATTTTGTTTTTATAAAAATTAAATTATTATTATTTGAGAGGAATTTAGAAGTTTTGTCTAACGCGTAACTATTAGTAAACTCGACACTTAACTATTAGTAAATTTGTAGGGGCTTTGTATTAATTGAGATATCTAAACCTCGAATGTTTTAGTTTTTCAAATATTTCACATTACTTCTAATCACCAATTGAGCTACTCTCAAAAACTTATTATTATTAACATTACATTAAAAAATTTTATATTTTGCAAATAATATGTTTATAAAAATATATTATTTATATTTTAAACTAAGCTAGACATTTAGTTACTTTTATATTAATAAAGTCAAATTAAATTTTTATATATTTAAGTTAATTTATTCATATTAGTACGTAAAGAAGGTTGTAGTTTAACTTCTTTTCAATTTTTAAGTGAATTTTCTATCCAAATTTCTGTAGAGATTTTCTATGTGCTTATTTTTATGAATTTTCGTCCAAATTCTTGTGAGAGAATTGTTAGAAAAAAAAGAAAAAAAAATTGAAAGATGTTGAATCTTTTTCGTATATTTGAAAAAAACATTTTAAATAATTATCAAAAATGTAGAAGAGTTAGACAAAAACTATATCTATATATATTATTAGCTAAATTTACTTATTACATAAATAGGGTTTGTATTTTTTTATAATATCACTTCTATAATTATGCCCATAGATATGTTAATAGGGGCTTCCAATTTTTCAATTTAATTATCAATAATTATTAGATGGATGGTAAAGATTTCACCTCCATTAAATATTTTGTGAACAAGCTTTTAATAGTATACACAAGTCAATGTGCTCAGTATTTACTTTTCAAAGTCATTGCGGCTTTTTTAATTTTTTAATCAAATTAAAATGATTTAAAAACCCTGTACTACATTAATAAGTGTCATATGTGAAATGAGTTATGGTTTTTTTTGGAAAGTAGTGTTATTGGCCCATGGTATTGTAACAAAATATATTTACATATTAAAAATCTTCATGGTAAGTGGGGTAAAATCTCTATAGATAAAAAAATTGTTCCATATTTTTTCAAATGTATATATCTTTAACTTATATATTAATTATTTTTTAAGCGCTAATAATAATAATTTAAAAATGAAGTTATAATTTATTTTTATTATTATTTTGAAAATTTTAATAACAAGATATATTATATTATAAAGTAAATTCTTTGGATGCTTATTATGTATTGATGCTTATTGCATTGTACCAATCTATTTAATTAAAATAATTATACTAGTTTTAATGTAATTATTAATAATTATTAAATAAATAGTAAAAATTTAACTTAAATATTTCTAATAATAATTGAAGAATAGAAATTTGACATTTACTTTAAAAAATAATTATATTTTCTTTCCTTTTTCTATTTATTAAAAAAAATTATATTCACAAATATCAAATAAGATTATAAAATATAAAAAACATATCTTTCATCATATTAAATATTAATAAATATTTTTCCTAAATTCTTTTATTAAACCCGATCCAAATAATATTCTTCAATTCAATAACTATAATTTGGTATCTATTATTAAAACCCGAACCAAATAATATTCTTCAATTCAATAACTCATAATTTTACCAAATACATTTTCCTATGCTCTTCCATATATAAATATCTTAACCATAAGTACTCATCAAAATGAAGAGCTGATTTCCAGTACCTAGAAAAGAACAAAATTCTAGCACCAGGTTTAACAATACTGAGTCAAGACATTTCAAGATGCTTTCATTTTCAGACATGGAAAATGTGTGGCAGAGACATCTATCTAAATAAAATAACGTATTTATGATTCCTCCTCAGATCCAGTGCCAGTGCCAGCTCCACCTGCCTTGATTATGCTTCCCAGTTACTCTCTGGTTTCTTAGGAACTTTGGGTCCATCCCTTCTCTTGACGTGTGCCTGTGCTTTTTTGGCTTCTTAATTCCATTCTTGTGATTCTTGTAAGATTGGTTGTGAGCTGTGTGATTCTTTAGATCTTTAGCCATCTTCTGTGTTCAGCAGCAATTCGTTTGTACACTCCTTGCAACTGGTTCCTCTTCCGAACTAAACCATGAGTACCTAATACTATATTATTAAATTTATTTTCCCCCAATTTTACATTATTTTATAAATGATCATAATAATACCATATTTATCCATACGAAAACATAGATAAGTCCTTCGCTAAATATAAACAACGTCGATTGGCTCAAAGGATAAGCAGCAGAGCTCTAAACATCGGCGTTTGGCCTCCGTAAATCGCAGCTCGTCTAAACGATTAAGGAAATTACCCAACAGAGAGGACATCCATTCGAGCAGGCGATAGGATCAGTCGGACAATTATGGATGGGCGTTGGCCCACAATTTCTCGCTGCAAAGAATCAGTGGGACAATTATGGATGTGCGTTGTCCACTGAGCTTCACCGAGTTAAAATTCTCACAAAATTTTTTTGTGGAATATTCCCAACCGTTTAACCGGTTGGCTCAAAGTCTTAATGGTAGAAGAATAATAAATAAAATAGTAAATAAGCGGCACTGGCCCATGGTTTTTCCTTTTAGATTGTTTTGACCCCAGGTATTTGCTCTTGGTTTTTCCTTTGGTTGTTTTGACCCCAGGTATTTGCCCATGGTTTTTCCAAGTAGCCATCTATAAAAAGAGAAGGAGGAACGAGAGCAACACATGGAATTTGATCTTCTCTCCTTAGATATTTTGAGAGCTCAAGCGAGTTTTCAAGTTGTGGGGGTTTTCAGGTGAGACCCTCAGCCACTCTTCGGTGGGACTCGATTTCACCCTAGTGGGCAAACACAGCTTCGGTAATCTCTTTGGTTACCCTAGTTGGAGCACTTTCTTTCATTTTTGTTACTTGAAAAGGGTTACGCATATTATCGCAGCTAGTTCAAGTTTCTGAGTTTGGGGGTATCCTTTGCAGGGATTTCTACTGCTTATTGGAGTATACGCAGATCCAGTGGCTACGAGTCGAACTCGCGAAGTGATAGACTGTGTACAGCCCATTATTGGTCCGTCAACGAGCAAGAAGTATTTCTTGGGCACGCTGTCTTCCTGTGAGAATTGAAGTCTGCTTCATCATAGCGCCTTGAGCGCAGAAGGGAGGCCAACTCCATCGACGATTGTAGTAATGCACTCACCCACAATGACTGCCATATTCACGCAAGCAAAGAACATATAGATTGATCACAGAAGGTTCGGTTTGAACATGTGAAGGAGCTTTCGTGTAAACATAGGAATTCGTTGCATCGATGATCTGCCCAAGCAACACTTCCGGCAGCATTACATAACCCTGTCACTCTGTCCCAAGTGATCTCTATCTGCGCTGAGTGCTGGAGTATGCTGCGATCTACCCAAGCAACGCTTCAGGCAGCATTACATAACCTATCACCCTGTCCCAAGTGATCTCTGTCTGCGCAGGCAGATCTGGAAACTACAGTTTAATTCTGTTGCAATCTCAGTACGCTGTTGCGGATCCCCATCCATTTTTACTGGGCGTTGATAATTATTATGAGCTTCTCATATGGCATTTTGTATGGAGTGATATGTATCAGTATGGGCAAATTTTAATAAAATTCTCAGTTGATTCTCGTTGGAAGGGTTATCATCTATTCATGTTTATTCATAGTTGGTATTTATGCATCCTTATTTTACAGCAGATTTAATGATTATTCGGTAAAGAATATTATAGTGGTATTAGAGCCTCAGTTTATTTGAATGGAGTTTATTGCCATTAATCATTTAAATGGTATTTATGATTCACTTTCAATTGAGAAGTTTGGCATGATTTTCAGAAGTTTATTACGGTAGTAGCCTTATTATTAATTTTTCTTATAAGGTATTTTACAGTGGTATCAGAGCCTTATCTTGGCCAGCTGTGGGATGCCAAGGAAGGATAAACAAAAGGGTATTACTGTTAATTGGGAAGGAAAAAGGGCTAGGAGTCAAGGAAAAAACGAAGGGGAAGAAACACCCATGGGTGATCACGAGAATACCAAACTTGAAGATGCTTTACAAAAGATCGTTGATGCTCAAGACACCATCATAGGACTCCTTAGAGCACAGAATGGGCAACCTAATGTGCAAAGCAATAATGGGGAAGGAGGTTCCCATTCAGGTGGGGATGGTCCACCACAGGAGTATATCAATGTTCATAGCAACAGTCCATTCAACACTCGGAGCAGCCCTTTTAGTCGGCCAACCATGCCTCCATTTTTGGATGACTCCTCCAGGGAGCAAGACGGCCCTTCACCTATTGCAGAGACAATTACCACTTGGATGAAAGAATATGATACGTTGCCTCCCAACGTAAAAGCAACCCTGAGTCTTAATGACTTTTACTATATGAGGAGCAAACAACAAAGGAAGGCAACCAAATATGGGGGCCATCAGTCAAACGTAGATTTGCAGAAAGTTGTGGGGAAGGTAACTCTTCCTTATTTTGATGGATCGTCGAAGTGTTTAGCACGGTCATGGGTACAGAAACTGGATACATATTTCCAGCTCAATCCCATACGGGAAAAGGATGCCATCAAATACGCCACACTTCATCTTGATGGAGAAGCACACGAATGGTGGCAACATGGTATGACCACTCTGGGACATGCCAGCATCATCTCTTATACAGAATTCACACGGAGGTTAATAGAAAGATTTGATAGGAAGGATCCTGAGATATACTTCCATGAGCTAACCCAGCTCCGACAGACAGGGAACCTTGAATCTTATGTTGCAGAATTCCAGAGGCTTGAAGTAATGGTCAACGACCTCTCCATGACTAGGTTGGTCATGTTATTTATAGAAGGGTTGTCAGAACCCCTACGAGGGTGGGTTAGGGCCTACCAACCCGCCACCTTGCAAGATGCAATCAACCGTGCAAGGGATATGCAGGATGCAGTACCCAAGAATAGATTCCTACCTAAATTTTCTATTCCTCAAAAAGGGAAGGAAATCAAACAACAGCAACAGGAGCCAGTTGGTAAGGGGAAGCTGGATGATGAGACCAGAAAAGATCTCAGAAGGAGAAGGCTATGCTTTTCTTGTCAAGAACCTTGGGCACCGGGGCATCGGTGTACTAAAGGGAAGGCACACTATATTGAAGTATTTTCTGAAAGCGAAGATGAGGAAGAGAATCCAGAGTTCGATCAAGGGGAATCACAAGGCATGGGAGCAATACAGGAAGAAGTCTAGGAAGGAGTCATTGCCTCTCTCACAGGGGTCCCAAGATATCACACCCTCCGGGTTAGGGGCACCATACAAGGACAAAAGGTCACTGTGCTAATTGATGGTGGGGCCTCCCACAACTTCATTGATGCAGAATTCGTAGCCAGAAGGGGACTAGCCACTGACGAATTTGAAGGCTTCACAGTTTTGATTCTTGGAAAGAAAGAGCACAACCGCATGTCCTGCACTAAGATAGTTCCTAACATGAGCCTAGCAATGGGAAACTACAAAGTTACAGATAACTTCTTTGTCGTAGACTGCCCAGACTCTCATGTAGTATTGGGGGTACAATGGCTATATTCCATCGGAACTCATACAGTAAACTACCAAGACTTGGAACTCGCATTCACGGGACCAGATGGTAAAAATGTGAAGTTGAGAGGAATGCATGCATATCCTCCCAAGGTGGTGACATCCAATCAGATGGAGGCAGATATCCGACATGGGATATTATATGGGAAATAGAGTGCCGAATCATGGAGAAGAAACCAGTAGAGCAACACAAGGAGTACCCACCTGATATTATGGCACTATTGCAAAAATACCAGAAGGTCTTTGGAGATATTCCCCCAGGACGTCCACCTGATAGGGGATTTGAGCACATCATCGAACTAGAAGAAGGGGTCCAAGCTGTCATCACTACCCCTTATCGGCACCCCAAAGTGTACAAGGATGAGATAGAAAAGGCAATAAAGGAATTGTTGGCATTAGGACACATTCGGCCGAGTTCAAGCCCCTTTGCTTCATCAATAGTCTTGGTTAAGAAAAAGGATGGGTCCTTGAGGATGTGTATAGATTATCGAGCATTGAATAAAAAGACCATCAAAAATCGATATCCTATCCCCAGGATCGACGGGTTGATGGATGAATTAAAGGGAGCCAAATACTTCTCAAAAATTGATCTTCGCTCAGGGTACCACCAGATCAGGGTTCGTGATCAAGACATTCCAAAAACAGCTTTTAGATGCCACTAAGGACATTATGAGTTCCTAGTGATGCCTTTCAGGTTGACCAACGCCCCTGCAACATTTCAGTCATGCATGAACCATATATTCAACAAGCAACTGCGTAAATTTGTTTTGGTCTTCTTCGACGACATCCTGATCTTCAGTAAGACATGGGAAGAGCATCTGCAGCACCTGGACGAGGTCCTGGGAATATTGGAGGCACAACAATTTTATGCCAAAATATCTAAATGTGAGTTTGGAATGACAGAAATGCTATATCTGGGTCACATCATCGGGAGCCAAGGTGTTAAGGTCCACCAAGAAAAGATTGAGGCCATTCTCAATTGGCCAACTCCCAAAAATGTAACAGAGTTAAGGAGCTTCTTGGGTATTTGCACTTATTACAGAAGATTTGTAAAGGGACATTCACAATTAGCAGCTCCTCTTACTGACTTGACAAAAAGAGGAGCCTTTTTATGGACAGAAACAACCAAGGAGAATTTTGAGCAGATGAAGGAAGTCATGAGTTCGTGTCTAGTTCTAGCCTTGCCAGACTTCTCTCAGCCCTTTGTATTGGAGTGTGATGCTTCCGGGGAAGGAATTGGGGCTGTTCTAACACAGAACCATCATCCCATTGCTTTTGAGAGTAGGAAGTTGCATAATTATGAACGCTCTTACTCCATTTATGATAAAGAAATGTTGGCTATTATGCATGCATTGGCCAAGTTTCATCCATATCTAGTGGGGAATCGGTTCAAAGTCAAGACTGATCACAATAGTCTCAGATACTTCCTTGATCAAAAGGGATTAAATGAGAGGCAGCAAAAATGGGTCAGCAAGATCCAAGCCTATGATTTTGAGATTGAATATGTCAAAGGTAAAAACAATGCCGTTGCAGATGCCTTGTCAAGGAAACAAGCTACCTTCTCTCTCATAGACATTGTAGATGACTGGAAGTCCCATCTTTTGGTGGAATACTCAAAAAATCATTCAGCTTGTGAGATCCTTGACGGACAGTCATCAGACATCCGTTATAGAGTTGTCAATGATATTATCTATTATAAGGATTGAATCTATTTAGTACCTGAGTCTCAAATTAAGATGAAAATCTTACAAGCAGCCCATGACTCTCCTTTAGCCGGGCATCCAGGCTTTCTGAAGACTTATAGAACCACCAGGGAAAGGTTCACATGGAAGGGACTCAAGAAGGACATTATCAAATATGTTCAAGAATGTGGTACGTGTCAAAGTAATAAAGTTGAGCATACACATCCGGCAGGTTTATTACAACCACTACCTATCCCGGAACAAAAATGGGAGAGTATATCCATGGATTTCATTACAGGGCTACCTTTTTCACAAGGTAAAGATTGTATTTTCATGGTGGTGGATCGTCTCACCAAGTACGCTCACTTCTTTGCAATCCCCTCCAAAAGTTCTGCATCTCAAATAGCTGAAATATTTTTCCAAGGGGTATTTCGTCTACATGGTTTGCCCAAAACCATTGTGAGTGACCGTGACAGTAGATTTATGGGAGCATTTTGGCAAGAATTATTCAGGTTGGCTGGAACAGAACTCACTCCTAGTACCAGTTATCACCCACAGACGGATGGACAGACAGAAGCAGTGAATAAATGGGTGGAAGGTTACTTACGAGATTATGTCACAGGACATCAACGAGCATGGACCAAGTGGTTGTACTTAGGAGAATACTGCTATAACACCACTTATCACATGTCCATAGGGATGTCGCCTTTCCGAGCCTTATATGGGTACGAGGCGCTATCTTTTGCAGATACAATGTTTGGAGATAGTAGAGCACCTTTGGCAAAGGATTGGATCCAGGGGTGTCAGGATATTCTGAGAGCCCTCAAAGACAATTTGCAAACGACACAGAATCGACAAAAGTTATATGCAGATCGTCAAAGGATAGAGAGGAATTTCGAAGTGGGAGATGTGGTTTATCTCCGGCTTCAGCGGTACAGGCAGTCTACTTTGAAGCAAAAGGGGGCAGAAAAATTAAAGCCACGGTTTTATGGGCCCTATTGAGTTGTCCAGAAAGTAGGAGAAGTGGCATATGAGCTAGAGCTTCCTGCAGAGAGCATAATTCATAATATCTTTCATGCCTCCTGTTTGAAGAAAGCATTAGGATCAAACATAAGATCATCACCAGAATTACCACCACTAGATGAGGAGGGCCATCTTCAACTGGTTCCTGAGGAGGTGTTGGAGGTGCGGGAAAGGAAGCTTCGAAGCAGAATCATCCGCGAATATTTGGTACGATGGAAAGATCTGCCCGTTGAAGATGCCACTTGGGAAGGAGAGCGCATATTGCAAAATCCAACATTGAAATTGCTTGAGGGCAAGCAATTTTGGGCAGGGGGAACTGTAATATCCCCAACCGTTTAACCGGTTGGACCAAGTCTTAATGGTAGAAGACTAATAAATAAAATAGTAAATAAGCGGCATTAGCCCATGGATTTTCCTTTTAGATTGTTTTGACCCCAGGTATTTGCCCCTGGTTTTTCCTTTTGGTTGTTTTGACCCCAGGTATTTGCCCATGGTTTTTCCTTTTGGTTGTTTTGACCCCAGGTATTTGCCCATGGTTTTTCTAAGTAGCCATCTATAAAAAGAGGAGGAGGAACGAGAGCAACACATGGAATTTGATCTTCTCTCCTTACATATTTTGAGAGCTCAAGCAAGCTTTCAAGTTGTGGGGGTTTTCAGGTGAGACCCTCAGCCACTCTTCGGTGGGACTCGATTTCACCCTAGTGGGCAAACACAACTTCGGTAATCTCTTTGGTTACCCTAGTTGGAACACTTTCTTCATTTATGTTACTTGAAAAGGGTTACACATATTATCGTAGCTAGTTCAAGTTTCTGAGTTTGGGGGTATCCTTCGCAGGGATTTCTACTGCTTATTGGAGTATACGCAGATCCAGTGGCTACGAGTCGAACTCGCGAAGTGGAAGACTGTGTACAGCCCCTTATTGGTCCGTCAACGAGCAAGAAGTATTTCTTGGGCATGATGTCTTCCTGTGAGAATTGAAGTCTGCTTCATCATAGCGCAGAAGGTTCGGTTCGGACACGTGAAGGAGCTCTCGTGTAAACATAGGAATTCGCAGCATCGATAATCTGTCCAAGTGATCTCCATCTGTGCTGAGTGCTGGAGTATGCTGCGATCTGCCCAAGCAACGCTTCAGGCAGCATTACATAACCTGTCACCCTGTCCCAAGTGATCTCTGTCTGCGCAGACAGATCTGGAACTACAGTTTAATTCTATTGTAATCCCAGTACGTTGTTGCGGATCCCCATCTATTTTTACTGGGCGTTGATAATTATTATGGGTCTCTCATATGGAAGCTACGCATCATGAAGGTCAAATCTCAACCAGCAACAGCCGAGAGCATAGACTTATGTGGCAGTAGGTTACGCATCTCCCTTAAGACACCATTCCACTTAGCAAGAAGACGAACCTTGTCCAGGCGAACATCGAGTGCATTGCGAGAAGTTCAGGGTTTTACATGAAGCATTCGATCTGGCAAGAGCAATGGGAAAGGCCCAGGCTGTTATATGACGTGCAGGGAGGGATACCAGTAATCTGAAGCATAAGGAGTTTGCCAACGCGCATCAATTGAATATCTTGTTATTTGCTTTATACATCTCCATTATGCAGCTGTAATGACTGTGTGAGCCCGGTCAATAAAATAATTGATAACTGGGGTTATGTTTAAAAGTTATTGTGAGGGTTTATTTGAATGGAGTTTATTGCCATTAATCAATTAAATGGTATTTATGATTCATTTTCAAATGAAAGTTTGGCATGATTTTCAGAAGTTTATTACGGTAGTAGCCTTATTATTAATTTTTCTTGTAAGGTATATTACAAGTCTCCATCACCTAAATCTTGGGATCTTTAAATATGTTGCCCATTTCATTGATAAAGATAAAGGGGCAGTACCATTCACCAACTGTCACAATTGGTGATATTTTCTCTGAGAGCAGGAAATTAAAAGGGGGAAATTTGCCCTCGAGGAAGTATTGTTGCCTCCACCATATGCAAGTCTGCGAGGTGCACCATCTAATTGTTGCATTGAATTGATCTCCCACTGAAATTATCATGATCACTTGATACAAATTATTGGATTTCAAAGGTCTGGGATTAATATCTTGGATACGAGTAGAGATGCAGCCTGTAATCTTGTCATCCTCTTTGGAGCAGGTTAACACCAAGCTGTACACAAACAAAAAAATGATTCTGATCAATTTCTCACCTGGGTTTGGATGACTCTGTTCAAGTATCTATATATTCATTGCATCCAATAGAAAATTTAGATTCAATACACAGACATATGAAAAATTAATAATTAATGGATGCCCCCCAACCTAACGCTAGAGTACACCTCTCTTCTGTGCAGAAGTTTAACCCATCTGGAAACTACACTTCCCCTCTATGCAAAAATTGAATCTATCTGAATGGAAACAAGTTGTTTTCTTTTAAATAACGGAGTCTAATAATGAGAAAATATAGTTACCCTTTATCCATGCCTCCAGCTCGAACAACATAGTAGTGATTGGAGGAGATGGATTGGCAACAGGAATAAAAAACATTCTACTTTCCTCTTCACTGCCCATGATTTGCAAGCATCTATCCTGAGGGAAAGGCAACTTTCGCACCCATCTCCATGTCCTCTTCTTCTTCACTTCCTTGAAAGAATAAATATGCAGAGTGAGGACCTGGAGGCGGCAGGACTGGAACCCGGGTCTGTTGGGCCTGCCTGTAGGTCGCCGGTGAAATTGCAGTATACATGACTGAGTATGACGATGAAATGTTAATCCAATCATAGATATGTATTTTTAGGTTGTAACAGAGCAGGCATGTACATTGTTCCCGGACTTTTGTTTCGTATTCAAAAGCGCAATGCGAGCAGTGAGGAGTCCATATAATAAACATTTGAGGTCGTTGAATGGTTCAAGCACTGAAACCCAGCACAACACTATAGGGGCATAACCTAATTGCAACACTTCCAAAATAATGGAAATTTTGGCAGGTCTAAAATGTGAAATTTTTTAGAAACCTTGGTTAGAGTGGTCAAGATTTTGAGTGATCCAAAGTTTTTTTATTAGCAAAGTCCAAAAAAATAATATCCCACATCTCACAATACCCCTGGTGTACCTTTCATAAGACTAGGCCATATTTCTTTTCTTAGATTATGCTAACAAAATTCAACCAGTTGGTGGCAGCTAAGTCCTATGGTGTATTAAGTCATTTTCATTATGTGATTATGTAGTTTTTAGAGTGGATTAAGAAATATTTCACACTATTATGATATATATAAAATTTTGTCTAATTAATTAATAATTGAGATGAATATTTAATATGTAAAATTTCTATGTTTTAATTTTGTTTGGTAATGTAAATTTATTTATTCATTTACAAACACACATTTTAAATAAAGAAAAAGAAAAGAACACCAAACCTTTTTTTATTGGTTACATGGCACTAGACAATTATGATGTCATGTCATGGTGTTCTCACAACACTTCCAAATAATTATGTGTAGTGATTAGAGTAAATAAATAAAGTTTGACATACCATTTTCAACTATTCTTATTAATAAGTTCCCAATACCATTAGAATTTACATTCATAACCTATAACTAATTACTTTAGTGTTCTACACAACCAAAAGTAGTGGCAAAGATGATAAAGAAAAATGCATTATAATAATTACAAGATTCTAAAACATAAAGCATGAAACTTAAATAAGATGTCGATTATCATGTCACCAAGGATTGAAAGTTTTCATCACTCATGAATTCACATGGGTATTTAGAAAAACACTATAGACATTTTTTTAGGAAGCTTTCATTAAGTACATGGATATTAATTATAAACATTAGATAAGATATTAATTATCATATCAACCAAAATTAATATATATCCTCACACATAAATTCAAGTAAGAGTTTAAATTCAAATTAAGAGTTTACAAAAATATAGCATCCAAGTTTTTTGAAGAAACTCTCATAAATACTACTTATAATGATACATATGTTAAGTCAATAATAATATTATGTAAAAATAAACTATAAAATAAATTCAACATTTAGAAATATATATATTATTATGTAAAAAATTTAATAATAATAAATATCATTTTACATTTTAAATATGAAGGAAATATTAAAAAGTTGTTAAAAATATCAAATTTTTAATGTGTAGTAATTATACGTATTGCTACTGATTAATGTGCAATACTTACGCTATTTAATAATCTCTTGTTACAACTAGATGCACTTCAAATCGAGGTGTAGCTTTTATGAACAATATCAAGAAAGGAAGTGAAGAAAATAAAATTAATAAATCTATTATGAGTTTAAAGCTTCACATATGTTGAAAACATTCCCGAAGCAAGCGTACGAGTCAATTTTTCGGAGTGGGCTAACCATTCGACGGAATGCCCTTGGGTTATGCGCCCCTGGCGACCGACATATCCATCTGGCGAATCCTTCCGGCGAACGCGAGCCCCACGCCCCTCCTCGTCTCCATCCGTCTTCGTCCCACAATGTTACCGTTAACGTACCCCATCAGCGATCCCAGTAACGAGCTAACTGTCCCCGTTTGCAGCCAGCCTCACATACTCCCACACAAGCCGCCCACATGAGCTCGCGCAACCAGTTTCAGGGGCGAAGTGATAGAATTTCAAATTTGAACCAAATGACTGGTGTGGGAGTAATGGCTACTACCTACCAGAGCTCTGGAGTTGCCGCCCAAATTCCATTTCAAATTTTTGAAATGCACAGATCCTCCCTTATTCATTCCGTCGACCCGCGCCTTCCTAATTATTTCGTCGAGTCATTCTGTTAAAAGCAGTTCTGCATTCCATCATGTAAGTCTGCCCCTCCCTTTATTTCTTGAAGACTCAGTAGACCAGCAGAGCCACTTCAGGACTCATAATGAGGATCAGCAGAGTTCAAGAGCCGATAAATTGAGCAAGTCGCAGGGACCCGATAATGTAGAACTTACATTATTTCAGCAGCAGTGCAGTAGAGCCGACATAACTTGCATTATTTGAGCAGTAGAGCCAACAGAACTTACATTATTTCAGCAGCAAAGCAGAGCAGCAGGTTGTTTGGAAAATTCTGTATTTTTTCCAAAATTATTGATACTGAGTACTAGTTTTTTTGTTTATTCCCACTCCATTTTTTATTTGTAGTTTTTAATGAGCTTCCTTTGCTTTTTTGTGCTTCCAATTTCAGGACCAAATTAACCAGGAAGTAAGCTAACCATTCGTGGATAAGGAGAAGTAGCAGTAGCAATAGGAATGGTAAGTAAATTTCCCATTCATTGTGTTTTTCCTTCTTTTTATATAATGTAAATTTACTTTTGAGTAATGGCGGCAACTCGTTGTTACAGTAGCGGCAACAGCGAGTTGCCACCACTGTAACAATGTATTGCCGCAACTGCTGTAAATTAAATTTTTATTTATATTAACAAATTTCAAACTTCATTTTTTATTTATTTCGTAGAGAGAGCGGCAACTCGTTGTTACAGTAGCGACAACAACGAGTTGCCGCCACTGTAACCATGTGTTGCTGCCACTGTAAATTTTAATTTTGAGCAGTGGCGGAAACTCGATGTTGCAGTAGCAACAACAACGATTTCCCGCCACTTTAACAGTGTGTTGCCGCCAAAGTAAATTTTAATTTTGAGCAGTGGCGGCAAATCCCTATTGCAGTAGCGGCAACAACGAGTCGCTGCCACTGTAACCATGTGTTTCCGCCACTGTAAATTTTAATTTTGAGCAGTGGCGGCAACTCGTTGTTGCAATAGCGGCAATAATGAGTTTCCGCCACTGTAACAGTGTGTTGCCACAACTGCAATTAATTAAATTTTTATTTATATTAACAAAATTGCAAACTTCATTTTTTATTTATTTCGTAGAGAGAGCGGAAACTTGCTACGCTATTGCAGTAGCGGCAATAGCGAGTTGTCGCTACTGCAATAACGAGTGGCCGCTACTGCTACAGCGAGTTGCTGCTACTGCAACAGAGTTTCCGCTACTGCATTTTAACATTGTAATGATATTTAATTAAATTATTTTCTTGTTTTGAAAATGGTTGCAAGATGGGTCCTGGATATCCAGATATGGTGCCACCCAAACCCATGGACTGCACGGACAAGGTTCGTGCTTCATAATGAAGCCCTGAGCCAAGTTTACCAGAATAATAGAGAATTACTTGGGATTACAACAAACAACGAAGCATACTATCATGCTTTGATTGAGGGCCTCACAACTGCACAGAGTTATGGTGCAAGTGACATTGTCACTTACACAAACTCTGAATGGTGTCTACCAAGTCAGAAGACCTAACTTGAAACCCCTTCAGCAGCAGGCAAGATCCATTGTTGCACAATTCCAAAGTTTTGAAATTATGTACAACTCTGATGTCCAAAGGGTGTGTGATTCGATACTCATCGAAGCAGCATCCAATGGACGTGGATGTGGAAGATTTGTGGATCGAGCATGTGCTCCACCAATTATTATTGATAGACATCGATATAGATGGCCTATTAAGGAATCGAATGTTGTTCTGATTGGGATTGGGGTTATTATGGGGGGAGTCATATTATTGTGTTCATATTTTTGAGATAGATTGGAGCAACCTGATCTCCATCATTTTTGTATGAGTTGTTTTTTATAGATGGCCTCACTCTATTTTTTGGTGTTATATCTCAACACATATATGTAGAAAATGTATTTTTCAGTAATACTATTAATGGAATTACATTTTTATTACAGTTTAGTTATTTCATTAGATTATGTGATGGATGCTTTTATTATGCCTTTTATTCTGGAAGTCAGATTCCAATCTCATTCAATTGCATTGGCACATGTATATAAGTGTTATCATGTATTTAATAGTTTTAACAGAAAATAGGGGATTCCAAAATATGCTACAAAAAGAGACTATTTATTCATTATAATGCCTTCAATACACCTTCACAATTCCAAATTCTATGAACATTTATTCATTCATTATCCATGAGCAGCACATGCTCCCATAATTTATACAAACCTCTAATTTGACTATAATGAGCTCTAATTCTTAAAGAAGCCTCTTCATTGACAAATTATGTGAGATACCCTTGGTTACAAGCCAACCAAGATAGCTTATATATCAATCATTATTTGTCCTTTATACATACATGGTTAAATGCAAAATGAAAATGTGACATCTTGCACTTTTGCAATCCATAGATCCAACCTCATTTAAGGGGCAGAAATGTATAACTATCCAAACCAACAATCCAATTGTTGTGAATTTCTCCATCATCAACATCTACAGCCACAAGGCCTGGTGTTTTGAACTGAAGCATGTTTTGACATCCATGACAACAACAACAGCTTAGTCTGCATACAGAGAAAATAATATGAAGAACTTGCAAATCAATGAAGTTATCTTGACAACCCAACTCTTTAACATTGTTATGTACTGAGAACAGAACCCACACAAGTACCAATGCAAGTGAATAATGCCAGGGGATATGCTTTGAAAAGCATTAAGGTATATATGATTTTATGATTTGAATGAATTGAAAATTTAGCTTCACATGGACTTGTAAAGGGGAACATTCATCCCCATCATAACATGTTTATATGAAATCGAGCCATACAGAGACTATTGATCTCAAGATTGAAGATCTGTTGTCTTGAGAATCTCATATAAACTTTGCCTAAAGTTTTAATAAAAAGCCAATCTTTTGATTATGAAACAATGCACATGTGGTGTTAGTAAATAGGTCAACAGTTTCATAATGGAATGCATTGTTACAGCATGGACTCTTTATTTTCACATCTTACCAAGCATATTGATACATATTTATATATTTTAATTTTAATTTTTTTAAATTAAAGTAACTTCAATCTCCTATTTCAAAGATATGTTTTAAAAAGCTTGAATAACTTCAATTATCATAATAAACTCTTTATCGCATCGCACCTTATTTAACAATAAACTCATAAAGTAACTATATATATGTGTGATTGCGCGGACCCGACAAGCCAACAAAGAATCAGAGATAAATCTTTAAAGTCCTTTAAGCGCGGGCACATGGATTTTTGAATGCGCATTTCGCTTAACTTAGCCGTAAAACAAAACTATTATCGCATAAAAGTTGTGATGTGTGATTTGCACACATCGCATTTCGCAACATTTATGGGTAAACATTACAAGCGGGAAAAATTATATATGGCAACATACGAATTCACGGCATTTAATTTCTCGAGCATGTGAGGCTTTAAGTTTATTGATATTACATTTATTTTGTGTCAAGCTATAAGAGATATGATTTTGAAATTCACGCATGTTTGATATAAACAATGGATTTGACTCTCTCCTACTTTTAATGCTCTCCCTGTTTACTTGAAATCAGGAAACCATTTAACGAATCAAGGAATATTGAAATGAGCAAGAAGGGCAAAGAGATTTATCAAGCACTGCCTACTGAAGACTCAGAGATGTCTCCCTTATTCTCAGATACTACCTGCAACAAGGAATGTGGCAGTTCATCATGGAAAACAATGTACAAATTGTTTGAAGATGAAAAACCAAGAGTAATAATCAAAATCTCTACAACAGGCACGACATCTACTTTAGATGCTACCTAATTTGATGTTGCATGTTCATTCATCCACAAGGTAGTAGCAAGACCGAAAATTCTCCCTTACATAGACATGGTTAAGTGGGTAATTGACCACTTAAAAATAGCTAATTCAAAGATTCAAAGGGAGAAGACTTAGGGTCTTTCGGGGCAGAAGACTTAAAAGCAATGTATCATCTACCCTCCCCGTAGCATAAGTATGACAATGCTTTAGTGCAGAGCATCCAGATCTCTTGAAATTCATCAAAGAATGGAAGGAAGACCAGGGAAAGTTGAAGCGAGATAAAATCAGTATGTACCCAATTGCCCAAATTCCTTCCCCTTATTTTTATGCTGCTAGTATGTTCTGTAGATTGTTTGGTAAACCTAATACCACTAGGTTTTCAATAGAATGGGTTCCAATGATTGACACAATCGTCAATTCATCAATCCTGAATTGGGAAAACATCCTATCTAATAATTTAGCCAAACACATTACTGAATATAGGAATAAGAGGAGTGCTTCATCTAGAGAGACACCTCCCTTTTATATGTCTGCTTATGCCATGGATGCCATCTGTTTCAATTCTAGTTTTCCTACCATGGGATGGAAATGGACTACCCAAGACCCTACCCCAATCCACATTTACCATAGAGACCTCTGGGATTCAGACTTCCACCTGCATTTCTATAAAATTTGTTATGGAGTCATATTGCTTATGCATCAAATAATATTCAATAAAAAGGCCCCTGGGGTTTCTGAAGAGGCCGACGCGGATATTCTTTCTGTGGCTAGGTGGTTTGCAGAGGAGAATTTTACATATGTCAGAGTATTCAGGAGTTACGCTTCTCCCCACGTCTTACCTTATTATGTTCCTGATAAGTTTCTTGCACGAGAGATAGCTTACCATCTTGTTAATGGTATCACTAAACAACTCAAAAATGCTAAGAAGGCCATTTGGCCTAATTTCCCTGTACAGTGTGACACTTTTGCACTATATCTTGTTGACCATACCTACAAGGAGGTTTCCAAGATCGATCTATTGAAATTGGCAGAAATTCCAAAGAGGTTATACGATCCAAATGATGTAATTAAAAATTACACTACAGAGCTCAAAATGAAGCCTTTTGTAATGGAAGCAGATGGATTTGATGATCTCTTTCAAGGCATAGAAATTTTTTTAGATATAACCAAGTTTACATCCACCCAATTGAGTCAAGATGATATGGAAGCTTTCCAAGAATATAGAAATAAGAGATTGCAGAGTGTTCCTCTCAATTTGTTAACTATTGATTATATCAACAGACCTACTCCAAGTATCAGCTTGTATAATGAAGCTAAAGACATGTCTAAGGATGAATCAGGTCAATCACAGCATCAATCTCACAATTCGAATCATTCTGAAAATGAATCTGAATCCAGAAAGGATAGCCCAAAAAATATAATTGATCAGGTAATCCAAGAGATAGAGATGCATGAGGGAAAAGAAAGTAATGGAACAGAGTCAACATCTCAAGAAGTTCAGCACTGTCATATCACACTAGATCAGTTTGAAAAATCGCAAACTAAGAATTTTAGTAGTGAATGGAGGAGTTTTCTGAAGCAATAAAAACTCCTAAGGCAAATCCGAACACTGATCAAATATCTAGCTTTCAGACACCTGAACATTCCCAGAAGATAGTGGAAACTGTTAATCCACTATAACAAGTTCCAAAAACTCATGATTGAGAGATCATATCTGCCTACCCTACAGAAAAGATAGTTTTACAAGTTGTAGAAATTCCTTCACTGGACATTCTTTAAAGTCCTAGCTATAGGGTTGTAGTTAAGAAGAACAAAAGAAGAATAACTGGTGAAATAGTCTCAAATATCCTAGATGAATCATTTGATGTATTGTGGAAAGATTCCTTACATGACCCTACAGGAGATCTAACTAAATTATCACAGTACGTAGGAGCATATGCTACTGCCACCGTTGATAAAGCTACTGAAGTTAGAGTGTTGCTGAAGCAGAAGGAAGCCAAAGTACTAGAACTAGAGATATTGTTAAATGAAGAAAAATCCAACTCCAGTGATCAAATCAAAGAAAAGATGGCCCAATTTCAAAAGGATTTCGAAAGCCTCAAATTACAACATCAAACAAAGATCAATGAGAAACAAGCACAATTGGAAACAACAATGATCAGAATACAGGTCCAACCGCAATTGGAGCAGTTTATTAAAGAAGCACTGGATATAAATGCTAAGTTAAAGAAAGAACAGGAATTATTTTGTCATCAAGCTTCTATCATTGACTCTTATTGTGATTCGAATGAAATACTGATCCAAAAGATAGCTATCCAGAAGCTTGAATGTGAAAGACATGAAAAGAATATCAATGAACACATTCAGTGGCAAGTATCAGACGCAGGAAAGGAAGCAGATCTACCTCAGGTAGATAAGTTTCATAAGGATATTCTATTTAGAGATTGGGAAGCACAAATCAAGCAAGCAGAGAAGGCAGCAGCGAAAACATCTAAGTTATTAAATGAAATTATTGAATCTGTATGTGAACAAATGGTAAAAGCAGAACTTCTCAAAGAGAACACGTCTGAAGTGTTTTCAGAAGAAAAACAGATAGAAGCACAGTGGAAGCAGAAAGCAAACACACAGGATGAAGTAATTAAGAAGTTAAATAAGTTTGATCAAGAAAATTATTGGAATTTTCTGATCAAACCTTATCATCAGTATCGGACTCTTCGATCGTTAACGGATTCAACAAAAAGATCGTAGCCCATTCTTTCAAATGCAGTATTCAAGGGACATGTCAGATCAAGGATTTCGGAGCCAGCTCAACTCAAACCTATGATGGATATTTGTCAACTTCATGACCAACTCCAGAAGAAAGGGAAGAATTCATATATCAAATTTGTTATTTTATTTTCCTAGATTATAGTTTAAGTTAGTTCTACGAGGATGGTTGTTTGAAACCTCCTCTATATTTTTGTAATAATCTATTTTTAGAACATAGTTAGTTTAGTATTTAAACCCCTCTCATGCATTTAGCGAAGGGTCTAGAAATTTGTCAAAAACATTTGCAAAGAATGCACTACTGTAAGTTTGTAAGCGCTTTAATGAATTAATGGAACACATCTATTATCTTTTGAAATTAAAGCTGTTTAACTAATATTTCACTACTGTACTCTTTAAATTGCTTGAAAGTGAGAAGGAGCAGATCAATTACTATCAGTTTACATGAGTAGGACTTCATACATATGGTACTTGTATTCACTTGTATTAAGTTTTTCTTTATAGACTGATAGTCATCTTTTATTTCATTATATATTTGAAATGTTATTATAGATTAATGTTACATGCATGTTATAGATTAATGTTACATGCTCCTTACATTAGTTCTTTAACATGGTGCTGAAGATATCCAGAGAGTAAAGGAATGCATAGAAATTGTCATCTTGGGATAGATCTCAAGGGAGTTCATCCCATATACCAAGAAAGAAGTATGATCAAAATGAAAAATAGACACCCTGAGCAAAAGTTTGACTTTCTAGGCCTCCTATTGAGTGGCTTGATTGGAAATGGGGAAGGGCATTGTTTCATTGTGTTACAAACTGGCTATTTTTATAAATGGCTTTGTTCTAAGGGTGTTACAATGTGGCCATATTTATAAATGGTTTTATTTTAAGTCCTGTCTTGAAGGTATGTTGAACACAATTCGTCGTTTAAGGTTATATAAAAAATTTTGATTATTTTATTTTTAATAGTATTTAGAACTTTTAAAAAAATTCGTAAGAGTGGTTGGCTGGGTGGTGGAGTTTCATATAACTGTCAAAAGATTAATTGGAAATTCAAAATCAATGATATTCATCAAGTGGTTTGCACCCCGAAAACCCCAACCTGATATTGTGAGGAATTTCCTTGAGGCAGGTGAACGACTGATCAGGAGTGGCTTAGGATATGAAAGGAAGTCATTACCACAACCCTGGTCAGATGATGCATTCCTTGTCCAGAGATTTTTCACTTGTGAAGAAAGGTATGTGGTTATTTATTATGAGCACCTCTGCTTGTTAGACCACCTGCGTCATGGCAAGTTGCTTAACATGCCTTTATTTCTTGCAAAAACCCTATACCAAAGGGCTCGAAGTGTGCAGAAATCAAAGCGACCGCTCAAAATGCTTTCCCACCAATGCCTTGTTAAACTTTTGGTGGTTGTTTCACTACAAAGGGAAGGGAGAACTTGGGATGAACTAATTGGAAGGCCATTACATGTTGAAGCTGCAACTCCACCCCATGACCTCCAAGTTGCAACTCTGCCCCATGACCCCCCAGCTGCAACTCCGCCCCATGACCTCTCAGCAGCAACTCCACCCCATGACCTCTTAGCGAAAACTCTGCCCCATGACCCCCAGTTACAACTCCGCCCCATGACCTCTCAGCGGCAACTCCATCCCATGACCTCTCAGTAGCAACTCCACCCCATGACCCGTTAGCGGCAACTTCGCCCCATGATCCCCAGCTGCAACTCCGCCCCATGACCGCTTAGCTACAACTCTGCCTGATGACCTTGCACCTGCAACTGGGTTCATTGACCTCCCACCTGCAGAAATTCCTACATAACCTTTCCATATGGCAATTGAGCCGCCATGTGTTCAAACTAGGAGGGTTTCTAGGGTTTCTGCTGCTAAAGATGCACATAAAGGAGATGGCCAATATGATGATGATGAAGTACAAATATTGGGGAGTAAACCTGCGACCAGAATATTGAGAGGATAAAGGAAACACCCTAAAGCAGTGCCAAAAGCCAAGAAGAACAGGCCTGGAAATAGAGTTTGTTACGTTCCAGTTCCTGAAACCCTCCCCGTTGTTACAGAAAAAGTCCCAGAAGAGATAGCAGTAGAACAAGAGCAAGAGTGTCCATAAGATGTATTAATTGAAAGGGTCATGGACAAAGGATGCATGCAACAAGGATGCATGGAAGAAGGATTAGGCCGACTTGCTGGCACAGAAGAACAATTTGATAAGTTTACCTCTCCTGATTCTGACTATGAATACATAGTGGGACTAACCGAATGGTACGGCTCAGATAGCCTTGTCTCAATTCAAATGTTGTATGCGGATGAAGAGGAGTACCGGCAATTGTATAGGGAAAAGGTGTTGGTCCAACCAACTGCACAACCCAATTTTTTTGGGGATGATCAGGAGGACCAATCAAATGCACAACCATAATTGTATGGGGATGATCAGGAGGACCAACCAACTGCACAACCAAAATTTTATGGTGATTATCAGGAGGATTAACCAACTGCACAACCAGAATTGTATGGGGATGATCAGGAGGACCAACCAACTAAACCACCAGAATTGACAAAGAAGCACGTTGCAAAAGTAAGTACCTGTAAACATCTTCCTCTGTATATTTCATTTTTAAGGAAGAATAGGAATATCCAGATGAAAAACAAACAACTACAGATCAAAGTTAAAACACTAACAGATGAGCTTAGACAAAAAGAAACTTTTGATAGATTAGATTTCTTGGCCCAAGTTTCAGAGTCCATACCCATTGATGACATAGGTATTCCTTCTCGAGGGGTCCAATAAGATATACCCCTTGGAAAAAAACAGACTGATGACATTGAAGTTGCAGATTCCATACACATTGATGACATAGGTATTCCTTCTCCAAGGGTCCAACAAGATATACCCCTTGGAAAAAAACACTCTGATGACATTGAAGTTGCAGAGTCCCATACAAAAATCACAGCTATCCATATAGAAGAACATGAATTACATATCAAAGTAACAAAAGAAATGGGTATAAACACAGAGGAACAACAACCAGATATGAAACTAACAGAGGATGAGGAACCAAAGATCAAATTGACCAAAGAAATTGGTGAGAAAAAAGATGATGAGGAACCAAAGGATAAATTACAGTTGTCTAAATACGCATATCCGAGACACCTAATACCTTACAGTGTGCACAAAAAGTCACTTCCTGGCCTTTGCAAGATATGCAAAGAAGAATATAAAAACAAAGTTTTACGAAGACATAAAAAACAGTGGATGAGCTGGAAAGGAGGGTGACCAAGTTGGAGAGGGATAAGTAAGAACTCAGAAAACTAATCGATGGTGTGCTCACTTGCAGGGCTCCTTCAACCAATTACAACACGTACTTGACTGAAAAATTCCTGATATTTAAAAATAATGCTATCATCCAAAATATCCCTCTCCAGGTTGAAAGCAGTGATGGTTTCTTGGAGGCATATATGACAATTTGTGATCAAGATAGAGACTTGCTCTGTGAACTGTACCAACATAAGTTTTTGGTACCTTATAATACAAAATGGAATCCCAACCATGTTATAGGGGATGTCCAATTGAGGGCCTTTAAATCGTATTTGAGAAATCAGTCCAGTTGGTTGGATGATGTGAACATTTATTTGTTGAGATTCAACAAGATGATGAGCTTACTGAAAAGAGTCGCCTTCACTAAGTGGGCCCGCAGGCTATTTTTGGCGCAAGTTTATTTTTAGACTATGTCTATTTTTAGAGATGATGATCATATTTCAGAAGTTGCAGGATGCTATTTGTGGATGGTTGATCAAGTTGGAAAAATAGATGAAATTCTATTTTTAGAATATTGGGCGAAGTCTATTTATAGATCGTCAATCTAAAAATAGATGCATGTCGATTATTATTAGCTCTTAATAATAATCAGACTGTAAACAACAACTTATTCTCTTGGAGCACTTCAATTCAGTGTAAAGATGTGGCACAGCAGCTGATAGAAGGAATTACGTTATTCCTGAGGGTTTACTGGAGCTATTGCATGAAGGACTCAATTAGAACTCAAGTGGCAGAGTTATGACACAATTGGAAGAAGTAGTTATGGAGTTGTATTTAGTTTAACTCAGTTAGACTCAGTTGAGCTAGTTGTATCTAGTATAACTGATTAATACACTAGTGATATTGGAGTGAATTAATTAGTTAATTAATTCACAAATAATAACTCATTAATCAACTGAAGAATACATTAGTTAACTATAGTGCATGGCAGTTTCAGTGGAGACCAATGGAGAGATAGGTGAAAGGGCAAGATAGACTATCTGTTGTGACTATAGTGATGCATTGATTGCATCCAACACACAGTGGAGAAGCCAATGAGGATTGCACGGTCAATCCAAGAGTAATTTGATTCATTCAGAGCTATTCTTCAGCAGAGATTGCGCAGTGGAGGCAGGCTAGCAGGTGGCATAGATTGGTGCATGGATTTGCAAGATTAGGCCTTATTAGTGTATGACGATTGTACTGTATTGAGAGCTTGTGATAAGCTTTGTATGCTTGTATGAGATTGTCATATGATCTCCATGTTACATAATATATAGTTGGGGTTTTCAGCTTCAGGCTTTCCCGGTTAAAAATTGTGTTACGTGCGATTGAATATTTTTGTTTATGCTTCACATGTGTGTGCAATTAATTGTTTCCGCAAAATATCAACAAGTGGAATTGATTCTGTATTTTTCATAAAGTTAAATAGTGTGAGATAAGGAGAATCAAGGACATATGCATGCTTAGTGCATATAATTTCTACATGGTATCGGAGCATTATTGATTGAATATTGCAATTGTGAAGTGAGTTTGTGCTGGTGGACAATTCGAATTTGCTATAGAAGATTCTTGGTGCAGAAATCGAGTATACATTGAAATGTCTTTCAACGGCTTGAGATTGGAGTATGCCCTTGATGGGAGATCGAATTACATAGCCTGGAAGGACAGGATGGAGGCGGTGCTGGAGGATAATGGGCTGAAGGAGTTCATCGATAGCGATTTTCCTAAGCCGGGATCTAGCGATGTTGCATTACTTGATGCATGGAAAAAGAAGACTGCAAAGACGAGGAGGATTCTGTTGGAAGGTGTGAAGGACCATATTGTGTCCAGCCTTCATGGGAAAGCCACTCCATTCTTAATGTGGAAGGCTTTGACGGACTTGTTCCAAAGCAGAAGTGACCAGAGGAAGTTGGCGCTTAAAGACAAGATCAAAAAAATAAAAATGGAGAAAGGCAATAGTATTCCAAAATACCTCACGAAGTTTGTCCACTGAAAGGATGAGTTCGGAAGTGTGGGGGTTACTGTTGATGAAGAAGACTTGGTGAGCTTGGCTCTCCTTGGGCTTCCGAAGAGTTGGCATAGCTACGAAGACTCTGTCAATGGACGGGAGAAACTGCCAGGATGGGAGCGACTTTGGTCGGATCTTGTGCAGGAGGAGATAAGGCGGGGTACCAGGGAATTGTGCTTTGGCTGCCAAAGCAAGGAAAGGGAATGGGAAGAAAAATCCTTCTAAATTTGGTGTAAAAGGAAAGAAGCGAGACTTGTCCAAAGTGAAGTGTTTTCACTGTCACGAGCATGGACATTTCGCCACTAACTGTCCACAGAAGAAGAAGAATAAGCAGGTTGCTAGATCTGCAGCTGGAGAGGCCTTAGCCTCGCAATTTGAGCTGGATTTATCCTTGATCGCATGCTTGGTTTCAAGCTGCATGGGATCAGTGTGGTATTTTGACAGTGGTGTGTCTTTCCATATGACGGGAGACAAAGATTTGTTTAGTGACTTGGAGGAGAAGGACCTCCAGATCCATATAGAGATGGGTGATGATGGTCGGTATAGTGCGACTAGCATTGGGACCATTACCTTTGAGAGGGAGTCCGGTAATCCGTTCTTATTGAATAATTTCATGCATGTTCCAGGTCTGAAGAAGAACTTGGTCTCGGTCGCAATGCTGGAAGACAGAGGTTATGATGTTGTTTTTAGTGAGGGAAAAGCCTTCCTTCAACATAAAACAATGGGTCAAACCAAGAAGATAGGGGTTTGAATTAAGAATCTCTACAATCTGGAGGTAGATGGTTGTGCTGCAATGATGGGCAAAGCAAAAGAAGTGGCGAGTCGGGATGAGGGCGAGTTATGGCACATGAGATTGGGCCATCTTCACCATGGCGCTTTGAAAAATTTGCAGCAAAATTCTACTGGAATTCCCAAGGGTAATTTTGCGCAATCAGATTAGTGCAAAGGATGTAAAATGGGTAAGTTTGTGAAGACCACCTTTCATGAGAAGGAGAACCGTGCTTCGGTGATCCTAGAGAGAATTCACATAGACGTGTGTGGACAATTCTCCGTTGCTTCAACAACAAGACACATGTATTATGTGATATTTTTTGATGACTTTTCTCGTAGATGTTGGATCTTCTTCATGCAGAAGAAGAGTGAAACGTTCTAAAAGTTTGGTGATTTCAAGGCATTGGTGGAGAAGGAGTCGGGGAAGCAGGCGAATGCTCTAAGGAGCGATAATGGTGGTGAATACATCTCGGGCGAATTTAAAGACTTTTGTAGCAAAGATGGAATTCAAAGAGAAATCATAGCGCCTCATAACCCATAGCAGAATGGGGTTGTAGAGAGAAAGAATATAACGATCGTGGGTGTTGCACAAGCTATGCTTGAGAGGGAGCTAGACTTGCATGCAGTGAAGGAACTGCTTGTTCCGAAAGATGAGCCTCTAGATGTGGATCAGCCATAGGAGGAGGTTCATGGAGTGGAGGAGTCCACACATGCAGAACCAAACATCAGACAAGGTAGGAAGCGTACCATAGAAGTTGAGAGATTGAAGGTGGATGCGGCACAGAATGTAGGAGTTCCTACATCACAGCGCAGACAGAGACAGTCACCTGACCGATATACTGGATACATCGCTCTTATGAGCAAGTGTATTGTGACAGAGCCATCTTCTTTTGAAAAAGCAGTGCAGGAGCCCACATGGGTAGATTCCATGGTGGAGGAGTATGACTCCATTTTCAGAAACAATGCTTGGGAGATTGTTCCAAGACTGGTGGGAAAATCAGCTTTAGGATCAAGATGGATCTACAAGGTAAAGCAAGCTACTGATGGGAGTGTTGAGAAGTATAAGGCAAGATTTGTTTCTCGGGGCTTCTCACAGATTGAGAGGATTGACTATGAAGAAACCTTTGCACCTGTCGCACGGTATTCTTCCATATAGACCATCCTTGCTCTCTCAGCACAGATGGGTTGGCACATTCATTAGATGGATGTGAAGACTACGTTCCTTAATGGGATCATTGAGGAAGAGGTGTACATTGAACAGCCTGAAGGATTTGAGATCTTCAGCAGCGAGTCGCATGTGTGCAGGCTCAAAAGAGCATTGTATGGGCTGAAACAAGCACCTCGTGCTTGGTACACTCAGATCGACAACTATTTCACTGGACTTGGCTTCACCAAGAGTGAGGTGGATGCAAACTTGTACCAGATTGTGGTTGAGGGTAAGATTTTAATCATTGTACTTTATGTTGATGATTTGATACTAACAGGTGATGAGCAGTTGATACACTCATGCAAGGCTGATCTTGCAAAGGAGTTTGAGATGAAGGATTTAGGCCTCCTTTATTATTTCCTTGGATTGGAAATATGGCAGCGGGAAGGTGAACTATTTGTGTCTCAAGAAAAGTATGCCCAGGAGATACTGGAGAAGTTTCACATGCAAGGTTGCAAGCCTATCGACACTCCTCTTCCAGGAAATTGGAAGAAAGAGGATGCTACATCAGCAGAGGTAGTGGATGCCACTTTTTATCGACAGTTGGTGGGTTCGCTCATGTATTTATTCAATACAAGACCAGACATATGCTATGTGGTGAACCATCTTTCACAAGCGATGGTTAAGCCTACCAAGCTCTTTTGGAAGGCGGGAAAGCATGTATTGAGATATCTCAGGGGAACATCTGAGTATGGTTTATGGTACAGATAGATGGATGAGGTGAAGTTGCATGGCTTCACGGATGCAGATTAGGCAAGAAGCCCAATAGACGGAAAGAGCACATCAGGAGGGATTTTCAATATCGGATCTATAGCAGTTTCTTGGTACAGCAGGAAACAAAGATCTGTGGCAGCAAGTTTAGCTGCATGTGAGGCTATCTGGATGAGGAAGATTCTGGTTGGTTTGTTCGGTTCACATTTAGATCCAACGGTGATTCATTGTGATAATCAGAGTTGCATTAAAATCTCGGTTAATCCTGTGTTTCATGATATATCTAAACATATTGATATCCGGTATCATCATATCATAGATTGTGTGCAACGGAAGATCATGTTGCTTCAGTACATTCCTACGGAGGATCAGGATGCAGATATTTTGACGAAGACACTCACCAAGAGAAAATTGAATACCATAGAGGCAGGATCGGGGTGAAGGATAATCCCTATCTTTTTGAGAGGGAGTGTTTAGATTCAACAAGATGGTGAGCTTAGTGAAAAGAGTCGCCTTCACTAAGTGGGCCCGCAAGCTATTTTTGGCGCAAGTCTATTTTTGGACTATGTCTATTTTTAGACATGATGATCATATTTCAGAAGTTGCAGGATGCTATTTGTGGATGGTTGATCAAGTTGGAAAAATAGATGAAATTCTATTTTTATAATATTGGGCGAAGTCTATTTATAGATCGTCAATCTAAAAATAGATGCATGTCGATTATTATTAGCTCTTAATAATAATCAAACTCTAAACAACAACTTATTCTCTTGGAGCACTTTAGTTCAGTGCAGATGTGGCACAGCAGCTGACAGAAGGAATTATGCTATTCCTAAGGGTTTACTGGAGCTATTGCATGAAGGACTCAGTTAGAACTCGTTGCGCAGTTAAGGACACACAGCTTGAAGAGTAGTTCACGGAGTTGTATTCAGTTAAACTCAATCAGACTCATTTGAGCTAGTTGTATCTAGTCTAACTGAATGATAAACTAGTGAGAGTGGACTGAATTAATTAGTTAATTAATTCACAAATAATAACTCATTAATCAACCGAACAATACAATAGTTAACTACAGTGCATGACAGTTCCAGTGGAGACCCAGTGGAGAGATAGGTGAAAGGGCAAGATGGACTATCTGTTGTGACTATAGTGATGCATCCAATGCATCACACATCCATTGGAGATGCTAATGAGGATTGCGTAGTCAATGCAAGGGTAATTTGACTTCTTCAAAGCTATTCTTCACAGAGATTATGAAAGGGAGTGCAAGCTAGGCAGGTATAGATCAGTGCATGGATTTGCAAGATTGTTCCTGATTAGTGTATGACGATTGTACTATACTGAGAGCTTGATAAGCTTTGTATGAGGATTTTCATATGATTCCATGATACATAATATATAGTTGGGGTTTTCAGCTTCAGGCTTTCCCAGTTAAAAACTGTGTTATGTGCGATTGATTATTTTTGTTTATGCTTCACATGTGTGTGCAATTAATTTTTTCGCAAAAGATTAACAAGTGGAATTGATTCAATATTTTGCATAAAGTTAAATAGTGTGAGATCAGGAGAATCAAGGACATATGCATGCTTAGTGCATATAATTTCTACATTATTTTCATAATTCCGAGAGCCTTCTGTGGGTTAGAAGAGACCATCCCAAACCTGTGGAGGTGATAGAAGAACATCAAAAATCCATCAACTCTCTAGAAGTAGCAGTGGTTATCTCTGAGAACAAGGAGATGACCATTGCATATTGTGCATGCCATATTCAATTATTGGAAACTAAGGCACAGGAAGGATGTAAAGCAAGGTGGAATAGCATGGGAAAAGAACCCCGAAATAAATATCCATTTAACTACCTCAACTTAAATACATCCTTAACAAGGGTTGCTTAGTATATTATTGCTATGGGACAGTGTGAGAATCACTGGATAGGTCTTAGATTTTAGTATCCAATGATTTGGCTTCCAAAAAGGGTATATAAAAATAAATATACGCTGACAAAAAAAGAAGAATATAATTGTTGGAATGTAATTAAGCAGACAAGAGGGTATCTTTGTCCTGATGAACCAGGACATAGTGATTATTGTATTAGCAATCTTCATGAATGTCCCCCTTCATCCACAGAACTTTATCGATGCATCGTCATCATATCACATACCTGCCTGCGTTTGCCGTGAATACCGGCTCACCGTTGCTGCAACATTGGCTCACCGTTGCTACAACACTGGCTCACCGTTGTAGCAACTCATAGACAGCAAACACATTATATTTGATGTTGTAATATATAACTCTCCAGTTTGTCTTGTTAGTTATAAAAAAACTGGTAAAATTGTGTTTGACATGTTTAGTTACAATTTCATTGCAGTTCCTCTAATAATTTTGTTACATTTCCATTGTTTTTATTCAAATTTATATATCAAATTATTGTTTGCACACCAATATATGCAACTATGCAAGTATGCAAAACCACTTGAAAGCTATCTTCCATGACTTAAAAAATAATCAATGTATTAAAAGACTAATTTTAAATGCATGGAGTTATTTAATCACCTTAAATGACAATTCCATCAAATTAGAGAAATCTCCAAGCATATCCTCACCACCTATCAAACATACATGGACATAGTCATCAAAACATTAATACATCAAATACAGCTAATACAGGAATAAATATTAAAGTCAAATTGAAAACAAAATTGTGCACAAGAAACTTGGAAAAGCATTCATTGTTGGCACGAGGGTAACCTCGCTTGTTGAGTTGTTCAAACTGAAATGGTTCATCTTCATCTGCCGGGATATTCAAGTCAATTTCCAATCTTGCATTTTGTTGCCTTGTTTTTCTTCTCTTTTGGGGGCTTAGGAAACTCTTCCTCCTCTTCAAAGATAAATCAAAAGCACCCAATCCACACGTGAATTCATAATCCATAATATGAAGATTGTTGGTGTCATCCAAAAATTTTTTAACTAAAGCAATCAATTCTTCAATCTTGGTCAAAGTAGCAGGAGGACTGTTTTGAACCAGGTCTAAGTAGCCAAATAAATCCTCCTTGGCCATCTCAATTTGTTCAACATTTACATCAACATTGCGACTATCCATGGCAGTTGTGTTTGCATCTTTAGGAAGATTGGATATTTCCTCTATATTTATCTCAGGAGGGTCATTGCATGACCCAGTTGTGCTTTGATGATTTTGTAATTTGTTTGAATCCATTGAACCGGAACACAACCAACCCACCTTTATGGCATGCTTGCATATGTTGCCACGAATAGACCATGGGAAATCACAAGTTATGAAATTTGTACGATAACAAGTGACAAGATATTGCTTATTAACTTTAGATTGACTCCTCACCCAAAAAGCATGAGACATTTGCGAATGAAGGTTGCAATCACTATCTGGTATTCTTTTTGCTTTTTCCATTGATGATTCCAACGGTTTCTCTTTCTTGTAATTATTTAAAAATCCTTCCTTTTTTAGAATTTCCTTAAACTGATAACAACGTTCAACATTTGTTAGAATAATATATATCAACCAATCCATCCTACGAGAACATTTATTTCTTCTATCAGATAGAGATTTTGTCTTTAGGTAACAGTGATATGATTCCATAGCATTGTTTGTCTTCTGATTTGCATGGGGAAAATCCTGACAACCTTTGACCCACATCCCTAATTGCATATAATTTGGGTTAATGAAGATATTTCATCCATATTTCAAACCAAAAAGAGAAATGTAACTTAAGAGTTTTTCAACTTACAGATTTTGTCACCAGCAACCCAATTCTTGTGGAAATAGTCTAGGAACTTTTCCTCATCAACAAATTTGTTGAAGAAATCATTAATTTCATTTCTCACTTCAACATTGGAACAATAATTCATAATTAAATCCAGATCACTAAACATTTCTTTTTCTATTTCTGGATTACTGGCCAATCAATTCACATTTTTTAGCCATGCTTGACATACGTGCCAAACACACAAGATAAAATTGCACCTTGTGATTCTCCTGCCACATTCAATTCATTTCAAGCATGTTATTTTTGTAATAAATACAAGTTATATTGTAAAATAAGAATATTGAAGTTACCTTAAAGCACCAATTTCAGCCAATGCATCATCAACCATGAAAGCATTAACTTTCCAACTATGATTAACTTGGTGACACCTATGCATGAGCTGCTCCAACCATAGCGAAATGTCCTGTGATGTATTACGTGATGCCACCACCCATGCAATTGGCACCCCACTTTGTTGGTGATCAAACATGACGAGTGTGTACAATTGATACTATCACATTCAAAATACATAGATCATCAACTTCAGATCATCAATCATTATTAATCAAGTCATTGTACTAGATCAATCATTCTTAATACACTCACCCCATACTTATTTGTGTTGAATGTCGAATACATGGCTATTAGGCTATTATTCGATAGCTTCACCATGGTATCCAACATCCACTTCATCTGAATTCCAACTATAAAAGGGGCATCTTGCCCATTTGGCTTTTGATAAAAGAAAAAATCATTTTGGTGTTTCCTATACCAAAGGTTCACACTCATTTCATCCTGCTTATGCAAATGATAATTTCCTTTCATTAGACGATTATATATGTTAACACCATATTTTCTACACAAAAATAAATCCCTATCTCGAGTTGCAGCGTCCATGTCAATATATTTTTTAACATGCATTTTGCAAACAGAATCAACTGGCACATCCAAGAAGAAACAACTCTCTACATAGGAAACCATGTCCCTTGATAAATTTGGTTGATGTAGCACCCTAGCAGGACCCGAGGTGTCATGTTGGCCATGACAAGGCAATCCCTGGCTATCTACATGCTCATAAATGTTATATGTTATTATCGCAACCTTAGGGATTTGAACCATAATTTTTACAATGAAATGGCATTGGCATCCCCTCTTTTTCACAAATGAGTATTTTCACTTCACTTCATCTTGTCCCCTTTTGTCATCAGGGCCATATGAACAGGCATAGCTGCATAACAAAGTTTGAAAACTCAATACATGTGATTCCATGAAAACTGTTTGAGCACTATTAATATCAACATATATACGTAGGATTTATAAAAAAACTTACACTTCATATAGCAAGGAAGTAGTAGGCCTTGAGCCTGGACGTTTGTTTTGTACTCGGGTGAAATAACATGGAGAATTTGGGTTCATTTCCTCTCCTTTAATAAAGTATCCAATTCTAGTTGAAGGGATTTTTGCAATCTGATCTAAGGAGTCCATGTGTTTTCCTTGTACAAGAGACCAATCTAAATCCGACCTAGAGAAGATGAGCTTTTCTTTAGGGTTTTGCACCGGAAGGGCAATTATTGATTCCCATTTCACTTACTTCACCATTTTTAAGCGAGTATCTGTTTAAGCGAGTTGCCGCAATGGCGGAGTGGGAACAACGGGGATTCTCACTTAAAAAGACACAGACATCGAATTAAAAAACAGACATTCACTAAAAAAAGTAGACCGGTTTTCAATAGTGGTCCAGCGAGGGCTTTCGTTCAATCGATTTTTCAGTAGTATTCCAGCTATGGCTTTCATTTTTTCGCGTTCAATTAGTCCATTGGTTAAATTTGGATTTCAATGTTCCGTCGATTACAGGATCATGCCATCGCGGCTCTGGCGTCTTCCCTCGACTGGTTTGCAGGGACCTGTTTGGAGTGGGCTGAAGCGGCTTGAGGAAGGCGGGAAAGTATTTGCATTCATGGTTGCCCCCATGCGTAGGTGGACGGAAACAGAAACGGTGAGTAGATCGACTAGCTCCTAAATAGGCTCCTTCAAACGATCAAGTCGTGGGACGGAGACGGACGAAGACCGGCAGGGGCATTGGGCCCGCGTTCGTCGGAGGGATTTGTTGGTCGCCGAGGGCGCAAAACCCAAAAGACATTCCGTCGAATGGTTAGCTTACTCCCAAGTTTTCTGCATCAATCAAAACACAAATAAATAAAATTTTGAATTTAAAAAATAATAAATTATTTTTGTTTTCTAATGCGAACTTTATATATGGTATGTTTGATTTTTAGTCAACCATAAATTAATTCAAGAGTCAACACATTACCAAATGCATTATACCTTGCGTGGTTGGGATAACAAAAAGGTTTATCAACGTAGTGCTAGATTCAATAATAATTATTTTTATTTGTTATAATAACAAAGTAATGGAAAAATGTAAGATGCAACCTACCAATGAGACAACATTCAAACTAGAGACTTGTTTTCACATTTATCAAGCTACATTGAAATACATTTATAAAGATATAATATGGTTTAAGAGTTTAAACAAATTCTTAAAGAATAAGATATAAAATTTAATTAAGACAGTCTTAATGATACAATAAAAATACATAACAAAGTATAAATAATGTCTATTCTAGAATTTTCTTCATTATTCTACTAACATCTTCTCTTAATGGAGAAAAGTGTTCTCAAGAATACGTAACCGATTTCTAAATATTTCAAACTTTGTTTTTACAATAGGATTTATGAAGATGACAACCACATTTTACAATAAATTAGATCAATATCCTTTGACTGCATATTTTCCTGTAAATAATTATGTTGGGTTTCAATATGCTTTCATATGGCATAATACACTAGATTGTTGGCTAGTTTGATGGAGCTTTAATTATCACATTTGGTAATCATTGGCATTTTTTGTTATTCTCCCACATTTTCAAAAATCTTCTTAAACCAAAATGCTTCACAAGTAGCACTACATAAGGTTGTGTACTCAACTTCAGTTGATGACAAAGAAACAATTGGTTGTTTCTTGCTACTCCATGACACGATCCTACATACAAGGTTGAATGCATATCCTATGGTTGATTTGCTATCATTGTGATTTAAAACTCCTAAATTAGAATAACCTTCCAACTCAACATAAAATTCATTAGTATATTTAGAACCAAAATTAGTAGTCCCTTTCACATATCAAAAGATTCTCTTTGTTGTTTTCCAGTGGCTTTCATGAGGCTTGACCATGAACTGACTAAGGATGCTGACTAAATATGTTATCTCCGACCTAGTTGTAATGATATTGTGTAGACTTCCCACCAACTTCCAATACAATATACCATCCACCTCTTTTGTCCCATCATCACTACAAAGTTTAACATTCAGTTCTAAAGGAATTGACACTGCCTTACATTGATTCATATTGAACCTTTTGAGTTTCTCATTTGTATATTTTCTTTGTGTGACTAGTTTTTGACAAAATTCTCTCCATATTTCAAGACCTAAGCAATAATGCAATGTATTGAGGTCTTTCATCTCAAAAAGTTGTGACAACTGTCTTTTAATTTATTTTTAATATTCCTAAATGGCAAAAGTAGGAATATAGAACAAAACGCTGGAATAGCAGTGTAAAACATCATATAAAGACATGAGGCCAATATGAAGCCTTTCCATTCATCATAACAATAGCATATATGTATAAAATAATGGGCCACAAAGCATAGAACAAGATACAACAAGCCTCCAATGAAGAAAACCCTCAATAAGAGGTGCTGCTACTATATCAAAAATGTCGGAAGACTGCTACAGCACAGTTATAAAAGCACTGCTACAGAAAATGAATACACAAAATATTGTTGTTGATATATGCCTCAAAAGATACAATAAATGTAGATCTAGGCTCTATACAACCTCCAATGAAGAATCCAAAAAGGGTTTTCAAAAATACACCAATGTACAAGATGGGAACACAAGCCCTAGGGCTGAAGATTCACTGCAACAAATAATATGGAAAGATGTGGCTGATCTGATATGAAAAATAATGTAGCATCATCCAATAGATACTCTAGATGAAAGTTTGATCCCTTCACTAGAAAAACTCCTCTCCAAATGGTGTACTGAAACCACACTGCAACTCCTCCTTGAAAATAACACAGTCCAAGACAAAAACTGTGCTATAGGGGCAAATAAATAAGTGTCTTGATGCCAGATGCTACAATAAGGCTCAAGGGCCTTCCTCACCAGCCTCCCAATGGAAGGAAACCTTCCTCCATTGAAAAACAGATCAGAAATCCCCCGAATCTAGTCTCCACTGCTGCAACCTATAACTCAACACATCTCTCAACAGAAATTGTGTTGTACCACAAGACAAAAGCTTGGCCTAATGCCTGAATGTGGAAATGTAGTGTAAAGATCTTCTTAGAGGCTTCTCAAGGAAAGAGGTGGGATTCCCGGTCAAGAACACCCTGTGATAAATAGCATTTCAATCTTAGCTAAACAGCTGAAGAAAACTATATGTCTAAACAGACCATATATTCAGAAATATCAAATACCAAAACATGAATGAATATGGTTGCCATCCTCTTCCTTATATAAGTGATGAGCTTCCTATCGCTAGGCACCATTCATTTATGACACTACTTCCATGCAAAGAGTCTCTATCTAAAACTGCGATGTCCCATAATGAATGCCACTACTCCATGACAACACTGTTGATTTGGTCAAAGTTGACCCAATCTACATGCTCCAACCCCTTTTCACACACAAGGGTGCTCAATTAAGTTGCCAAGATGTCCTCCTTTCACATTGGCATTAATTTTATTCATATTAAGGAGATTTATGGATCTCCATATCCTCTTATTCGGCAAATTAAAAAGAAAAAGCAAAAATTAATATTCCAACTAGTTTTGTGCTAATTTAGGAATATTACAATCCTCCCCTCCCAAATGTTGCTTGTCCCCAAGCAACTGCAAGGACAAAACTGAAAATGTGGGAAACCTTTATTCCCATATGGAGCTCCAATCTCCAAGCTATCATCCATACAAAATGAATCACCCTCCAGAGTGGTAATTCATAGAAAAACTCCTCCCATATGATCATGAGAGGCACCTCCCAAGTGCTCAAGTTACCCAAATGGCTCATCCCATAGGAAAACAAGAGACCTAATGTAGCAATCATGGATGGTCCAATGCTCTCCCAGAAATATGAAACATAAGAACCATGGAGAATCTCTCTCCCAAAGGGCACATCCAATTCCCCCATTCTCCCTCCAATCACTCCCATAAAAAGAATAAGGACATCATCAATATATGGGGTCAAAACCAGTGATACATAAACAACCAAATGCAATAATGGAGGTGGATCATAGTCTCACATGTGGAACCAGCGCAGTATATCTCCTGACTGCCTGAGAACATGATATGGTAAGTGGTTTCCCCACCACTTACTTGCTTCCATATTCTTCTCAGATGCTTTGAGAAGGTGAGTTATGTTTGGTGCCTTTGGTGCACACCCGGAATGATATATCATCTCCCTATACCCTCCTAGGGAGTGGCCCTGCTCAACATAGTTTATGGCCCAAATTTGACCATGAAGTTTACAAGGAAGAATGCTCCCCCTTGGAACAATGGCTTGCACATGTATGGTAAAGGAATGCAAACATACATCATATAAATCATTATGCATAAAAATAAGGTCTTTACCATATACTCTGCTCACATAAATGGAGTGGCTCATAGATAGATCCCCTCTCATTCCCCAAGAGGAAAGAGGTGGCTATGATAACTCCATCAAAGAGTTATGTATTTCCTCCATCTCCACATGATCCATGCATCTCCTCAAATGCTGATATATCTCCTCTTCAAAGCCTTCCCAAGTATAACCCTCCATGATGGTATTGTATGCTCTCATGGAATAAGTATGGTTGAAGAGAAAATATTGATGTGCTGCATGTAGTAACTTCGCCTTGAGCTTGGAAGCTCTAGACAAGAAGATCCTACCATGATATTAGATGACCTCATCTCTGACTGAATATCCCTCCTCTTGTAGCTGGTCATCAAGTATCATACAAGTGAAAAGATCCTTGGAATAATCCACCAACAACTGGGATTTCCAATATGGATCTATCCTACAAAGTGACAGCGTTGATGATCTGTCATAGAAAGCATCTGTCATGTATTTTTCCTCCTCTTTGACATCTCCCATGCCAAAGTAACATACTCGAAGGCTGTTGTCCTTCCTCTGCTGCTCCTTTCTCAGCGCAATATCTGAGATGAGAGTGGGTAATGATGATGTTGGGAGAATGTCTCCCTCCTCCTTGAATCTACCCAAGACTCTCAACACTGTACCATGACCTTCCAATGTTCCCACTCTTCCTGGATCTATGAGTAGTGCAACATGTTGAGAAAACTCTTTGATTATCTTCCAATCAGGGGGTCTCCTTGGTGGAATGCCTCCATGTAATGAAACATGAAGGCCTAGAGCAGGTTGTATACGTTAGTGGACTGATTTGTCCCTGCCCTCACTGTGAAAATCATCCTCCTGCTTCTGTGCATAAACCTCCTGAAAAGGATGGGTGTGTATGTTCCCAATACTTGATGCTGGCCCTCCTTCTGATCTTCCCCTACCTTCTGCAAGATATCACAGTCTAAGGTGTCTTCTTCAAATGTACTCAGTCCATGTACACCCAACATCTCATTGGTGTCAAAAAAATTTATCACAAGGGAACGATATATCATAGCGTGTGTCCCCAAGACTGTATTCAATGTTGGAACACACTTCCTCCATTGTTTTGTCTCATTTCCTAGTGACATAGACACATGCTGCTTATGATCTTCATATGTAAGATCCTTTGGAACTTCTTGCAAAGATACAAGAGCTCCTCTAGTTGAAGCAATTGCTTCATCTCCATCTTCAAATATAAGTAGATCTCCTCCTCCTGCTGTCACAGCGCTGGAGGATCTTTCCAGCTCTTTCTCTTCCTTCTCCTCATGAATGGAGAATACCTCATCATTAAGAGATCCTTTGTCTTGATCTCCTTTTGAAAGAGGAATCCTCATGTCTTCTTCTTGAGAAGAAATTTCTTGTTGAAGTGGGGCTTTTTCCCTTGGAAAAATATGTCGCAGATCTTTAACCCCCTCAACAATGTTCTAAAATGGAGTTGGTTTCATGGATCCCTCCAACTCATGAAAAGGTTCAGATTTCTTGGGTTTGGCTAGCTCACCCAAAGAAGTTACATAATGTCTTTGATAAAATCTTGTCACTAATCTCCTAGTGAAATTTGCATAAGTAGATAGATTTGCATTATTCAATGAAGAAGATTCATAAAACCACCAGGCATAAGCCATACCTTCAAGATGCAGTGTTGCTACTTGAATGGCCTCCTCTTCTGAAACTTGATACAGCTGAAAATATGTGTCTAGCTTTTGTACCCAAGCCATGGCTGTGCTCTTGGGTGACCCATTAAAAGTAGGTAGAAAGAATCTACCCAAAATGTGTTGCATGCACCCTCTTCTTCTATTGTGATTACTAGGTCTTCTATCTTATTTGATTTGACAAAACCCTTGGAAGTTTAGATGCTCCTTGAATCTTCTAGACTGAGATTCATATTCTTGGAGATAGTCACCAAGAGTCTCCTCCTTTGGTGTATCTCCTTCCTCTTCTTCTCTTGCTAGAATGTAGGCATGGTACCACGCTATATATCTGATAGTGTAGCTGAATGTTCACACCCATAATGTGAAGAATTGGAGCTTTCTTTATGTACAAGCCCTCTTGGAGAATCTCTACATCTCTCCATTCTCATCTCTTTGATGTCTCTGTTAATGCCCTACATAGTTTGAAGAAGAAGTTTTGTGAACTACTTTCCTCCTAATAATGGAGTATTGTTTCCATCTCTTCAACAAATCTTCTCCTTTATATGAGAAGCCTCCTTACATGACATAATGGCTGAAGTACACAGGCTGAGTTAAGATTGTGCTCTGATTCCACTGTAACATTCCCAAATGGGAAAAGCAGGAATATAGAACAAAACACTGGAATAACAGTGTAAAACATCATATAAAGACATGAGGCCAATATTAAGCCTTTCCATTCATCATAACAACATCATATATGTATAAAATAATTGGCCACAAAGCATAGAACAAGATACAATAAGCCTCTAATGAAGGAAACCCTCAATAAGAGGTGTTGCTACTATATCAAAAATGTTGGAACACTGCTACAGCACAATTATAGAAGAAATGCTACATAAAATGAATACACAAAAGATAATGAGCTGATATATGCCTCAAAAGATATAATAAATGTAGATCTAGACTCTATACAACCTCCAATGAAGAACCCAAAAAGGGTTTTCAGAAATACACCAATGTGCAAGATGGGAACCTAAGCCCTAGGGCTGAATATTCACTACAACAAATAAGTTGGAAATATGTGGATGATCTAATATGAAAAATAATGTAGCCTCCTCCAATAGATCCTCTAGGTGAAAGGTTGATCCCTTCACTAGAAAACCTCCTCTCCAAATGGTGTACTAAAACCACCCTGCAACTCCTCTCTGAAAATAACGCAGTCCAAGATAGAAATTGCAATGTAGGGGCAAATAAATAAGTGGCATGATGCCAAATCCTGCAATAAGGCTCAAGGGAATTCCTCACCAGCCTCCCAATGGAAGGAAACCTTCCTCCACTGAAAAACAGATTAGAAATCAGCCAGATCTAGTCTCCACTGCTGCAACCTGCAACTCAGCACATCTCTCAACATAAACTGCGTTGTACCACAAGAATGAAGCTCGGCCTGATGCTTGAATGTGGAAATGTAGTGAAAATCTCTTCCTAGAGGCTTCTAAAGGAAAGAGGTGGGATTCTCGATCAAGAACACCTTGTGCTAAACAGCACTGCAATCTTAGTTAAATAGCTAAAGAAAACTATATGTCTAAACAGACCATATATTCAGAAATATCAAATACCAAAACATGAATGAATATGGATTTCATCCTCTTCCTTATATAAGTGATGAGCTTCCTAACCCTGGGCCTCATTCATTTATGACACTAGTTCCATGTGAAGAGTCTCCATCTAAAATTGTGTTGTCCCATAATGAATGTCACTCCTCCATGACAACGCTATTGATTTGGTCAAGGTTGACCCAGTCTATGTTCCAGCCCCTTTTCACACTTAAGGGTGCTCAATTAATATGCCAAGATGTCTTCCTTTCACATTAGCATTGATTTTATTCATTTTAAGGAGATTTATGGATCTCCATATCCTCTTATTCATCAAATTAAATTGCAAAAACAAAATTTAATATTCCAACTAGTTGTGTGCTAAGTTAGGAACATTACATTATTCAATCAACTTAGTTGAATTTTCTATATAATATCATCAACGTACAAGGAAATAAAAACGACACGGCCCTTTTGATTTGACTTGCGATATAGGTTATTATTGCTCTTACTTTTTGTAAAACCTTTATGAAAAAGGAAGGAGTCAACCTTTACATACCAAAATTTTGGTGTTTGTTTCAGTCCATAATAGGCTTTATTTAATTTACAAACAAGTTTCTCTTGATCTTGTTTACAAATCCTTATGGCTAAACAAGATATACTTCTTCCTTTAATTCACCTTTAGAAAAACATATTTGACATCTAACTGATATATTTTCCAATTGTGTTTTGTAGCTAAAGCAAGCACTAATCTAATTGTGTTTAGCATAGCTATAGTTACAAATATCTCCTCATAGTCACTTCCCTCTTTATGTGAATATACTTTTCCAACCAATCTAGCTTTGTATTTATATATACTACCATTGGCATTAAATTTGGATTTGAACAACCTTTTGCATCCTATGGGAACTTTATTTTCAGGAAATTCAGTTAACCTTCATGTATAATTTTTCATTATAGACTCATATTCTTCCTTCATTGCATCTATCCATTCTTTATGTTCAGGGAAAATTTTAAGGATGGAAAATTATCTATAAGTTTAAAAAATTGGCAAATCTCACTAGTCCCTAATATGCAAACTATAAAAATTTTATTGATGTATTTATAAAATTATTCAAATTTATAATGATATTATATATATTGTCTATATAATGTTGGTGAATTTTAACGTAAAATCATTTTATATTGTAAAATTTGGGCGAATCATTTTTATAAAAAAATGGAAATTGGCGAGTATTGTTTTTGGAAAAACCATGGAAAATTAGCCCACGTGCGAATATTAGTCCCTAAAATTTTGCATGGTTCTTTAGCTTGTTCAAAATTCAAATGTTTTATGACATTCACTACTTCAGTCATCAAGGGATAATATTTATACCTAACAGGTAGTTGAGTTTGGTGTGATGACCTCCTTTCTACTTCATTACTGTCACCTCCTCTTAGTGTTGATTACTTGAAGTGTCCATGTTGATGGATTCTTCCTCGTGTTTATGTTCTTGTTTATCATCTAATACTTTTTTGACATTATCACCATAATCATAAGGAATATTCCATGCATCATAACTATCCACCTTATGGCCGTCATCTACATGCTCGTGAAATAACAAGTCTCTACTTGCAAAATATTTATGTGTGCAAGGATCAAACATCTAATACTTTGTGATCAAAACAATAACTAATAAAAATGCACTTGATTGCTTTTTCATTAAGTTTTCTCCTATCTTGTAACATCTTTGGGTTAAAAGTTCATGTAATAAAGATTAATAAATGAAAAAATAATAAGACCAAGGTAATAGGACACATATCCCAAGCTGAAAGTTGGGAAAAATATCATGCTGGGTGTCACTTTCGATTTATTATGGCTAAGGAAATAAATAAAAAAAGGAAAAGAGGCAATAATTGGCATTTATTTATAATAATAAAGGAAAATAGGAGAAAAAGGAGATGAAGGGTCACCAATTTCCATGAGAGGAAAAATGAAGGGAAATGAAGGAAAATCAAGAAATTAGAGGCATCAATGATAAAAATACTTTCGAGGATTAGTTCATAACTTTTGTCAGTTCAGTTTTGGAGCTATCTTCTATTTATCTCATTCTCTCATACTCTTGCACATATAGAGCATTCTTGGAGCACTCTATCATTGGAGAAAGGAAGACAAAGGAAGGACAAGGAAAGTAAGGAAAGCGAGGAGAAGGTTGGATTAACAGCCTTAGCGGGAAGATATTGTAGGTAATAGGTTGCATGTGTGATTTCCTAGCTGATGTGTAAATTCATGGTACATGTATTTGTTTATTTGGCTCATTTGTTGTCATTATCTTGGGTTTTTTCTGGGTTTGACAAAGGTTTCAACGTTGCTTCATCATTTCTTTGGTATCCATGGTGTGATGGGATTCTTTTCTAGTTGAGCTTTGGATTGTCGAAAGGTTTTGGAACTGAGTGAGGTGGTCTCAGGAATTTTCCCAAGGGTTGGGGGTGGAGGTGGTTTAATCTTCGGGAATCCTTGGTTTTTTATGTCTTGCGATCCCACATTCATGCTTGGAATATTGCATGAGGTTGATTAGATGAAAGAAATATTTGGTTCATCCCAATCTATGGTCCGGTGGTACGTGGAAGTCCTTGACTTGGTTGGCTTTTGCATAAGTTAATAAGAGGTATTTCCTATTGCGATATATGAGCACTTGTACTTGATATTGTGATGATTGGATGGTTTCTCTATCATGGTTAATAATCTGGTTATATGTTGGTTATAAGCATGGATTTGTAATGTGCTCTATCTTGTTGAGAAGTGTAGCAAGAAAGTCTCAATTAGCTCAGTAAATTTGAGTTAGAGAGCTTGGAGTTCAGTTAAGCATGTGTGATTACAAAATTTATGAATCAAGGTCAGTTTTTTCCAGTTGTATTCAATTAAACTAGTTATAATTTTTGATAGAACTAGTTGGAGGTCAGTTGTGCAGTGGAAAAATAGTCCAACTCAATGATCATCCACTTAACTTATCAATTAGCTCAAAATAGATAGTGCATGCAAGGAATTCGAATTCCTAGTTGTGATGGAGATTCCAAGGTAGTGTAACAAGTAGTTGTAAACTAGTTTGAGTGTACAGGTGTTGCAAGCAGTCAAATGATCAATCCTTGGGAATTGCACAATCAATTGGAGGAAAATTCCTAAAAAAATTGGGGCTAATTCCCCAGGATTTGCGCAAGGAATTAGAGGCTCAAGCAGAGGTAGAAATTAATGCTTTGAATCTAAATGTTTGTTTTGTTGTGCTAATTTCATCTTCAGATTTATAAATAATTTTTTGATCTCTTGCTTTATGTGCATAGGTTTCCTTGTTGTGTGCGAGTGTTAAACAGGTAAATAAAATGAGTTTTATGTTAAATTCATGAGCAAAAAATCATTAAACATAATGTTGAACAACAACAATAACATGTAAAACAAACCATAACAATTGATCCATTAACAAAGTGTTTTGATGAAGGAGTTCGCCCTTCCTGGGCTACATCTCCTTGGTCTAGCTTCCTTGGCTTCGGCCTCTGTATTAGCTCAAATGTGTAAAATATGTTGTTTACATTCCCCCACTGCTCCTGAAACCTACTTCAAGGTGTCCAGAATGTCCAAATCATTCATAAATGACTCTTCTTGCTCTTAATTCGGTCGAATTTTGCAAAAGATATCGCCAAAACAATTTGGCCTAGGAACTCCCCACTAAATCTGGAGATGACTCCAGTTAAGGCCGCCAAATTTGGGGGTAGCTACGAATTTGGTGGCTCTGTCGAAAATTCTGCTGAATTAAACTCATATTTTAATTAAATTAAGCATTGTTTAAATGGGGATAAGTTTGGATTAGTGCCATAAGCGCATTTTAATATAATCTTGTATTAGACGAGGATTAGTGTAATTAACATGGGTTAGGGTGCTTAAACCAGCATTACAAACCTTAATCTTGTGCTTATGAAACTCTGCTCTGCTCCCGGTCATAGTGGAAAGGTCTTGTGGGGAGGGGGCTAGCCTCTAAACTCCCGCCATAGGATCTATTTGAATATAAATATAAGTGGTCATCGTAATATGTTAAGTCTCATCCCGTGGTCTATTGGCATGGAGCACCAGTAGTTTGGGGGAGGTCGTGGGGTCGAGTCCCGACCTCCGCCTAGCTTGTGGTATATACATTTGCTCTAAAAATATATATGCCACCATATATTTTGTAGTTTAATAATAAAATTTTGACCATATATATATATATATATATATATATATATATATATATATATATATATATATATATATATAATCCCACCATATAATAAAATTAATTTGACCCCAAATCCAACCTTGCCATATAATTGAAATTCGAACCCTGTAGTTGGAGAGGGTCCACCAGAGGGGGCACGTGGTGGCCCTTAGCTGCACCACATGTCAGTCTCTGGTTGGATACCCATCCATATAAAAAACAATTCAACTTCAACCTTAAGATCAGATCCTTAAAAAAAAAATCACTTTCAAACCAAACTGGCGAATCTTGTTGTGACACTTGTGATTAGGTGATCATGTCCAAGAGGGAAAAAATGCTCAAAATTGGAACTACTCAGAATTGGTAAAAAATTGATCAACCGGATAGTGTTCGTCATTGCGATCCTGGCACCATGAACGACACTCAAATCCGATGTCGGATGTGAAAGATATTCAAGTTTTAAGTTGCATAATGATCTTCAAAACAACACCTTTGAACTCAAAATTATGTCATCTTCAAAAAAATTTATCAATGGAAAGTTTCATTTTTTTAAGGTTGATTGAGGGTCTATCAGAGGGTGCCACGTGGCCCCAGGCCAAAGGTTAAAAAGGCATTTGAAAAATTGTGTGTGGGCAGCCCCAACCCGAGCTGAACGCGTTCGGGTCAGTCGAGCACGACCCGACCCGAACAGTCACGGGTCACCAGTGAATGCATTAACGTGCAGCAGTGAACGGGTGGAGGTCGTTTGAACACGGGTCACGGTTGAATGGAGGTGAACGTGTCGGGTCGGTCGAGAGGAGGACAACCCAACCCGAACACGTTTGGGTCACAATGAAACGGGCTCGTGCAGAAGGTGGAGCAGAAAGTTAAATGGGTTAGCCCTCAGGGCTAAGTCCCATCGCAACATGACCAACTCTTAAACCCTGGCGCTTAAACAAATGACTTGGCAGAGTTTTGGCTTAGCACTTGGGTGCTAACACTATTACCACAGGACCTCTGACCCATGACCATGGGCAGGGGCTAAAACATAACCGTCGGCAGTTAACCATCTGAAATGTTCGCATGTGAACGTGCCAACGAACTAGTAGTTACAATAAATACCACCCCCAATTATAGCACGGTTCCGCCATTTCTGGCGCTCCTAACTGGTGTTAGCCAAATTTGGTGGATTTTTTTAGGCAAGATTGGGCAAATACTGTTTTGATCATAAATTTCAGGATATTGAACCTTTTTGGACGAAATTTTAGTCAATTTCGACTATTTTGAGCATTTTGGAGCCATTGGGATAGGTTGCAGAGCCAACAGAGGTGTCTTTCAGCCATTTATGATTCAGGGAAGCTTGGAGAGCCATTAGGGCCATGGGGGAAATGGAGTTGCATTGGACTACACTTCACTGTTTTAGGTGAAAGCAGAGTCATTCTTAGCTTATTTCTGCCTTCTGAATTCATTTTCACAGTTGGTTTGGTCTGTTTAGGCCTTTTTCTCACTGTATTACCAATTTAATCATCATAATATATCAAGGACATGCCCGTTGGGAGCCTTGGACCTAGCAGATGTAGCCTAAGAGGGGTGAACGTCCTCATCATATTGTTGTGTGTTTATGGTGAAATTACTATGTTGTGTAATTCAAATTCAAGTTGTTAAACAATAAATTTAAACAAACATACCCTCACACTTAAATTCATAAACAGTTACCAAGAACACTTTGTTTTACTTGCAAGACCTTACAAACACTTTGCACACTTAATTTAATGGAAATGAATACTTTGAGCATCAGTACAAATACTTTCATTTTTGAATCAGATGGTATCAGAGCTAAGGATTTGAGCCTTAGAAGCTAGAGTTTTACTTAGCATTTGTTTTGTGCAAAGATATAGTTGATTGTTTGCAATTTTTGATGCTTACTAGGCTTAAACTCAAGAGAGGTGAAGGAAACTTGGTTAGTGCACAAACTAATCCACAACCAAGAAGGGTCAGAGAGTGACCTCCAAGAGCCATAGAAGCAGCTTCAAGCATGTCTTCAAGAGAGGGAGAAGCTCCTGAAGATGGATCCCAAGGAAGAAGAACGAGTATTCCGGAAAGCTTTCTTGGATATGACTGAGATGGTGAGGAAACTCTACCAAGAAAGGAATGATAGGCTTGTTGGAGAAGGGTCTAAAAACCAGAAAGAAGGAGAGGGTTCTTCAAGAGGAAAGAAAAGCGATGACAAGTCAAAGAAAGGACATGGAGGAAATGGTGATCCACCATCCCCTTCTTCATCCTCTTCCTCTACATCGTCATCCTCGACTTCGGTGAATCAATCTCACAAGTCTAAAACCACTGGTAAAAGTCCATTTTTAAAGCTTGATGTCAAATTTTAATTTCCTATGTTTAACGGTGAAGTCAATGCAGAGAAACTTGACAATTGGATCAAACAGTTGGAAGTTTATTTAAGGATACAAAACCTTCATGATGACGACACCAAGATACAGTTAGCCTCATTTAGAATGGATGGAGCAACATTGGTATGGTGGGAAGCCAATACCAAGGATGAAATTAAAAAACATGGTAAGATCACTTTATCATGGGCTGAATTTATTACTGCAATTAAAAAGCAATTTTATCCATTAGCTCATTTACAAAAGGCTATCATGAGTTGGCAAAACTTTAGACAGCTTAAGGGACAAAATGTGCAAGACTACACCCAAGAGTTTAGGAGAAGAGCACTCTTATTAGGGGTAGACTTAAAAAGTCAAGATACTTTTCTGAAATATATAGGTGGTTTGCACATCTACCTTAGACATACTATCCTTATGTTCAATCCTACTAGTCTAGACGAAGTTTATGTGCAAGCTATGCATTTAGAGGCTAGAGGGAAAAACACTTTTAATGAGGGTAGAAACAAGCCTTTTAAAGGGAAGAACAAAGATAAAACCTTTAAGGGAAAAGGCAAAAAGAATGCATCTATCAAACAAGAGGGTGAAAAAGTAATATGTAAACATTGTTCAAGAGAGGGCCATGAAGAGAAAAACTGTTGGAAATTACATCCTAAAAAAAGAACTCAGTTTAACAAAAATAAAGGAAAGAAGAAAACTGTAGCTACTACAACTACACCACAAGATTTAGGTGATGATTCAGGTGAAGAAACCAAAATTGTAGCCATGGGTTTGAAAAGTATGAAGGGAAAGGAAACTGAAACTAAGCTAAGCACTAGTACTTCAAATTGTCATGTACAAGCTCCAAATGAGGAAGAAAGAATTGAATTGTTCCATGTGAGGGTAGTCTCAAACCATACAAAAATTGGCACACTGTTTGACAGTGGGTCACAAGCAAATCTCATATCAAAAGACTTGGTCAAACAACTTAAACTTGAGACCATTCCACATCCAAATCCTTATCCACTTGGGTGTATATGCAAGGATTCAAACTTACAAGTCTCAACAAAGTGCATATTGCGATTCGCCATTACTGCACACTTTATTGACATAGTTGAACTTGATGTAGTACCACTTGATATATCAGGAATTGTTTTGGGAAGTCCTTACTTATTTGACAGGAAATTGATCTTCCATCGCCGTGAAAATAAGTATCATCTTTTTAAAGATGGCAAGGAGTTCATTGTTAGAGCACATCGCAAGAAGTCAAATATAGTGATGGTAAATGCGGGACAGGTAAAAAGGCTAGTAAATTCTAGTAAGAGTTTTGTACTTCTTATGGTTAAGCCCAAGGTTGATATGAATCATGAGTCATTTGAAAATTGTGATTCCAAAATTAAATCAGATTTATATGATGTAGTTGACACACATCATGAGATGTTTCAGGAACCGACAGGTTTACCTCCTAAAAGGGAGATTCAGCATGAAATCCATTTACATCAAGATTGTCCTCTTCCTAACATTGGCATGTACCACATGTCTATCATGGAGAATGTTGAAATCAAGAGGAAAATTAAAGACTTTTTGGACAAAGGATTCATAAGACCAAGCACTTCGCCATGTGGGTCACCGATAGTGTTGATTCCAAAGAAAGATGGAACTTGGCGCATATGTGTGGACTTGAGGGCTTTGAACAAGATAACGGTAAAGAATCGTTACCCACTTCCAAGGATAGATGATTTGTTAGATCAGTTGAAAGATGCTAAATATTTCACTAAGTTAGGCTTACGTGGTGGTTATCATCAAGTTAGAATTGCAGAAAGTGATATTTGGAAGACATCATTTAAAACCAAACAGGGAATCTTTGAGTGGCCTGTTATTCCGTTTGGTTTAAGCAATGCACCTGCAACTTTCATGCGTGTAATGGATGATGTCTTACGTCCTTTTCTTGATGATTCCATTATTGTCTACTTAGATGACATCTTAATTTTCAGCAAGACTAGAGAAGAGCATGTCATGCATGTTAAGAAAGTACTTGATATTTTGAAGAAAAATAAGTTATTTCTTAAAATGTCAAAGTGTGAATTTGGAAAGACTTCTTTGGTTTATTTGGGACACATAGTAGGAGGAGGTGCTTTGAGAATTGATCCTTCCAAATTAGAAGCCATTGTGAATTGGCCTACTCCCAAATCCATTACATAGGTAAGAAGTTTTTTAGGTGCAACTCAGTATTGGATGAAGTTTATTTCTAACTTCTCTACCATAGCAGCTCTTATGCATGCAGTGACTAGTGTGAAGCGTGCTTTCCAATGGGGAGGCAAGAAACAGAAAGCTTTTGAGTCTTTGAAAGAGAAGATAAGTTCATCTCCAGTCCTTGCATTACCGGACTTGAGACAACCATTCGAGATTCAGACCAATGCTAGTGATTATGCCATGGGTGCAGTTCTCTTACAGCATGGTAAGTCTATCGCATTTCATTCTGAGACATTTAATGGTGTTGTTGTGAATTATCCTACATATGATAAGGAGTTGTATGCGTTGGTACAAAGTGTCAAAAAGTGGAAACACTATTTGATGGGCAAAGAAACAATTGTTCATACAGACCATCAGCCTTTACAGTACTTGGAGTCGCAAAGTAAATTGCAACAGTCACGACATTTCAGATGGATGGGTTTCCTACAACAATTTCACTTGGTAATAAGGTGCAAGAAAGGTATTTACAATAAAGTTGTTGATATGATTTCAAGGCCTATTATTAGTGCTAGTACTTTACTTAAGAATGATTCTATTGTAACGAGAGCTACATAGAACAGTATGCATCAGATGTTGATTTTAAGGATGTGTATGTTAACTTGAGTGAAGGGAATCATGTTGAGGAGAATGATTATCATTTGCATAATAATTTGTTGTTTCATATGGGAAAGTTATGTATACCACAGGGAGAGAGACTAAGCATCATGAGAGAAGCTCATTCTTCTCTTATTGCTGGACATTTCGGGGTAAGCAAAACGGTGGCACATTTACGGAAGTATTGTTATTGGCGTCGCATGGTAGATAGTGTTTCACGTTTCATTAGAGGTTGTTCATTATGTGCTACATAAAATCCTAGCAATAGGAAGCTTGGTTTATATATGCCATTTCCGGTACCTTCTAGACCATGGGAAAGTGTTTCTATGGATTTTGTTGGAGGTCTACCATTATCTAGAAAGCAGCATGATTATCTTTATGTAGTAGTTGATCGATTCAGCAAGATGTGTATTCTTATGCCATGTAAGAAATCTATAACTGCTGAACAAACTACTGATTTATATTTTCAACATGTATGGGTTCATTATGGCTTGCCTACTTCTATTGTTAGTGACAGGGATTCCAGATTTGTTGGGAATTTTTGGTCCAATCTATGGAAGATGATGGACACCAAGTTGAAAAAGAGTATTGGTTTCCATCCACAAACAAAAGGCCAAACAGAGGTAGTGAACAGAACCATTGTACATCTTTTGAGAGGTTATTGCAGCAAGCATCCCAAGCTTTGGGATGAGAACTTGCATTACATTAAACATGCTTACAATCGGGCCAAGCACTCTTCTACTAATACTTCACCTTTTGAAGCATGTTTTGGGTATTTTCCTAAGTCACCTTTAGATTTCATTCTTGAGAATGATTTGGCCATTGATGGGCATAGTGACATTGATAAAGCTCGCATGTTCATTGAAAGAATTCAGCTCATACATCAGCAGGTTCAAGAACAACTTGAAAAAAGTCAAGGCAAGTACAAGAAGAGGCATGATAAGCACAGAGTTGATCATAAGTTTCAATAAGGGGATGAGGTATGGCTGCATATTAGTAAGGAAAGAATGCAAGGAGAAGGTAAAAAGCTAAAGCCTATTCGTTATGGTCCATTCAAGATCCTTAAACAAGTTGGAAATAATGCTTTTCAATTAGATATGCCTTCATATATGCAAATGTATTCCGTTGTGAATGTGGAAAATTTACGTTTGTATGAACCTCCTTTAATTGCTGATTATGAAAGTGACATTAAGCTACCATCCATAGAGGATTTCTCGCCAGAATTTTTGGATGAGTTGAAAGAGGATGCTATCCTCGACAGAAGGACACGCACTTCGAGGAGGGGAGATGTTGATTATATTCAGGTTGGTCTTAAAGGCAACAAACCGAGTAAGGAAAAGTGGATTGAGGTGGAAAAGGTGAGGGATTTGTACCCTCATCTTCTTAACAGGTAATTGAAGGCTTTTGGGGTACAAAAGCTTCCCAATGGGGAGGTGTGATCAGGTGATCATGCCCAAGAGGGAAAAAATGCTCAAAATTGGAACTGTTCAGAATTGGTAAAAAATTGATCGATCGGATAGTGTTTGTCATTTCGATCTTGGAACCATGAACGACACTCAAATCCGATGTCGGATGTGAAAGATATTCAAGTTTTAAGTTGCACAATGACCTTCAAAACAACACCTTTGAACTCAAAATTATGTCATCTTCAGAAAAATTTATCAATGGAAAATTTAACTTTTTTAAGGTTGGTTGAGGGCCTATCAGAGGGTGCCACATGGCCTACCCAGAGGCTGCCACGTGGCCCCAAGCCAAAGCTTAAAAAGGCATTTGAAAAATTGTGTGTGGGCAGCCCCGACCCGAGCTGAACGCGTTCGGGTCAGTCGGGCACAACCCGACCCGAACAGTCACAAGTCACCGGTGAACGCATCAATGTGCAGCAGTGAATGGGCGGAGGTCATTTCAACACGGGTCACGGTTGAACGAAGGTGAACGTGTCGAGTCGGTCGGGCGGAGGACGACCCGACCCGAACGCGTTTGGGTCACAATGAAACGGGCTCTTGCAGAAGGTGGAGCAGAAAGTTAAATGGGTTAGCCCTCAGGGCTAAGCCCCGTTACAACGTGACCAAATCTTAAACCCCGACGCTTGAACAAATGACTTGCCAGAGTTTTGGCTTAGCACTTGGGTGCTAGCACTATTACCACGGGACCTCTGACCCATGACCATGGGCGGGGGCTAAAACATAACCGTCGGCAGTTAACCGTTCGAAACGTTCGCATGTGAACGTGCCAGCGAACTGGCAGTTACAATAAATGCCACCCCCAATTATAGTGCGGTTCCGCCATTTCAGGGTGGACCGCCATTTCTGGCGCTCATAACTGGAGTTAGCCAAATTTGGTGGAGTCTTTTTAGGCAAGATTGGGCAAATACTGTTTTGATCATAACTTTCAGGATACTAAACCTTTTTGGACGAAATTTTAGTCAATTTCAACTATTCTGAGCATTCTAGAGCCATTGGGATAGGTTTAAGAGCGAACAGAGGTGTCTTTTAGCCATTTATGCTTCAGGGAAGCTTGGAGAGCCATCAGGGCCATGGGGGAAATGGAGTTGCATTGGACTACACTTCACTGTTTTAGGTGATATCAGAGTCATTCTTAGCTTATTTTTGCCTTCTGAAATCATTTTCACAGCTAGTTTGGTCTGTTTAGGCCTTTTTCTCACTATATTACCAATTTGAGCATCATAGTATATCAAGGACATGGCCATCGGGAGCCTTAGACCCGGCAGATGTAGCCCAAGAGGGGTAAACTGCCTCATCATGTTGCTATGTGTTTATGGTGAAATTATTCTGCTGTGTAATTCACATTCAAGTTGTTAAACAGTAAATTTAAACAAACATGCCCTCACACTTAAATTCATAAACAGTTACCAAGAACACTTTGTTTTACTTACAAGACCTTACAAACACTTTGCACACTTAATTTAATGGAAATGAATACTTTGAACAGAAGTACAAATACTTTCATTTTTAAATCAACTTGTCATAGTGCCATTGGGAAAAGACTAAATAATATTCCCTACATGCTGACTGGGTTGTCATGTCATCAACCTATCACTGTTCTGCAATTTTTTTTTTTAAATTGACTGTTCTGAATGGCGGTTAGCAGACTATAGCTTCTTCATATGGAGTCGGTTTTTGACGAAATGAAGTGCGTTGGATTCCCGGCGACAGGCCGGTCACGGTCATTTATTTTCCAATCAATTTTGAGCACTTTAATTTTTGAGCTTATATACTGAGCCTCTGATCAACAGGCAACCACGATACTTGAACACTAGATGTCGCCCAAAGTCCTTGATACCCATCTTCGTGTGTAAGGTATTAAAGAGCTTAATGAACTTTGATACTTCTTGGTCCCTCTCCTGTCGTAGTGTAGTCCATTTTATGTACTTTTTTTCATTTCTCCCAATAGGGTAATATTTTTCCTTAACAGCATCTCGAAAAGAGTTCCAAGAGGGTGCAACTGAAAATAGTGAAGATTCCTCTGTGACCCTTTTCTTACAGTAAATTTCCCACCAGTATTTGACATGGGGGGCAGCTTTAAGGAGTGAAAAAGTAATATTTTTTGTATTAGAATTATAGACTGGAAAATATCCTTCCAATAGATTTAACCAATTATATAGAGCATTTGCGTTTATCTAGCCTTCAAATGCAGGCATGTCAAACTTAACTTGTACCTCAAAGGGGGAGGTACCTCCAAAGTGAATGTTGAATGAATATGCATCGCCCATTGACATCGGTCGAAGGATCTAGGAAAAAATATCGATCATCTCATTCATTTTCTACTCAAGGGCTTCTTAAAGCAACAATTTAATAGGATCTCCTACTCCTTCATCTTTCTTTTCATCCACCATGGGAGGTCGTTGAGGTCGAAAAATCCGGTCTTGCACGAGATTAAGTAGTTCCAGCCTCAAATCCTTATACCTCCACCTCATTGGGGACATGCACTGAAAAACAGAGAAAGAGCAGATTACTTTGATACCATTGATTCGAATTTATGAAGGAATGAAATGAAATACATATTTAAACAAACAAACAAAAAAGATACAGCGAAACAGACTTCAATTAATACATAGAAAATGTTGAAAATTGTTTACATACAGAATGAAAGAAAACTAGCTTGAGCGATGGTAGCTTATCCCTGACAAGAGATGTGACAACTAACCCTAGGAGATGAAGCGTCAAAAGCTTGTGGGCCCCAATGGGGTTAGTTCGAACGTCAATTTCCTAAGGTCGTAACTTTGGAATATGATCTTCATTTGGTACACACGATAGTGCATTAGAAAGGTCTATTTGGGGACAACAACTTTTCAATTACAAACATAGAGTTTGAATTATATTTTATCATTTCCCCAAAAAATGGCATCGAGGGCCCCAAAACGGCTCCAAAAGTTCACAACTCGAAGAACTGCAAAAAATAGAAAACTACCTAAATAGGAAATTGTGCTAAAATAAGAAACTAATAAGAAACAATGTTGTGGTCCAGGTGGAATAGGCAAGTGGCCACCAATATCCACCTGGATCATGCTTATGATTAACTTTCTTGATAATGCAATTTGTCACCATCACTCCGCACCTCCGCACATTGTTGAGAAAAAGTTGTGAACTTTGAAACCCTCGAAGTCCATTATAACCCATTTGGATCTCTTTGGTGTGAAATAATGCACACCTTTTTCTCTAAAACTTCACCCTTTGATCACAGGGTTGCATATGATTTGAAGCCCATCCAACCCTGATGTTCGAATATTTCCATTAATTGGAAACAATTCGAACGATACTAGGGTTTTTTTGTTTTCTCTACGGACCAGTGTTTACATTGAATTTATTTAAGTACTATGTCAGACATAATGTAAATTCAATTTGATGTCTTATATAGTAGCTGAGGAGAACATTTTGCAGTTGCAATAGTGAAGATCCATTTCAAAAGTTTGTAGAGAAAAAATGAAACACAATAAGGAGAACAATTCATATATTACTGCAGCCACCTTCCTATTCCCGGGAAAGATGGGAATAGGAATTTCTACAGAGGTGTTGAAAATTTATATATCAATGGAGTTGTCTTTAGTGCGACTTTTTGGAGTTTTAGGTGACGGAATCCGGTTAAAAAATTTGAGGCAAAATTTTGGTTTTTGTTATTTAAACTGGTTTTTTGACCCTATATATGGATTTAGCACCCTCAAAAACCCCTATGGCACTTCAATTGTGCAAGGTTAGCAATCAAACTTCTCTTTTCAATAAATTCCTGCCGTATTTTAGAGAAATTACACCGGAAAAAGCCACCGTAAAAGCCTTCAAAAAGTCGCACTAAAGACTACTCGTATATAAATGACCAACAGTGGAATGTCCATGAATGTGTTGCAGGTCACGCTAGATACAAACAATAAGAGTCAATTCTCGTTGTCAAATATATTTAGGAGGGTATTATTGAAAAATAAATTTGAAGTGTATGATGGAAAAAGTGTTGTATCCTTCAATAGCTAGTTCATTTTCATTATTTAAAATGCAAGTCAAAATGGTGGGGAGGGTCTAGATTTTATTGTAACTTCGACCAATTATGATTATATACTAGTTAATAGCTCTGGCCAATGATTGGGATTGTTCAACTCCTCCACGAATGGCCATAGTAGTAGTAATCACAATATTTTATTCATCACAATTAATCACATTAGCTTATTCATAGTAGGCAATCCGTGATATGCTTGGGGAGGTATCTTAATTTGAGCCAAATTCTTTAGAGGCGAATATAATTTAGCAATAGATAAATTAAAAACAAAGCATTGCTTTTGTTGAAATTTGTGTTTATTAATCTTGTTTTTTTATTCCAAGGCTATTATTTAATATACACTTCCGATTTGACCAACAACCAAACAGAAGAGCACACTTTGTTTCGTGGAACCAACCATTCTTGCTATCATCTATGTGAGCGAGAGAGGGGGAAAGAAAATTGTTCCTTCTTAAATGAAAGGAATGTGCCATTATGGGTTTGGTTTCACTCCAAAAATGGATCACATCAGTTAACACATAGGTTTGACAGAAAATGTTGATACATTGTGTGGAGTGCGGAGGAAGAAAGTTTCTTCTGGATTTATGCACTCTGCATAATTATAGAGATTTGTTCAACTCTCACTCTCTCGCTTACATAAGGGACCTAGAACCACGTGAGTTCTTATATCATTGGACAAAGCAGTAGCAGTGTCACATGTAACAATGTTAGTGTCAATGTTAGAGCACTCATCGACAAAATGCTCCCCTCACCCTGCTTATGTAAAGGACCTACTCAAAGCACGGTGCTAATGTCAGTGTGAGAGCACTTGATTTGTTAGGCACTAACAAATACCAAAAATAAATCTCCCTCCTCCAGGGAAATTATGTCACATCAAGACTTCCTCAGCCAATAAAAAATTAGAAATAAGATTTCTAGAAATTAGAAAAATACGTTTGAAATTACCAAAAATTAGTAATATTCAACATTTCTTCAAAACTTTGATTAAAATTATAAAAGCACTAGGAAATAATCAAAACCACAAATTTGAGTTGTATAATCCCTATCAAGATAAAGACTAATAATATGGATTTTTTGAGTTTATATATATATATATATATATATATAATCACAGTCATAATAATTAAATTATCCATTATATAAAATTCAATATAAAAAAATAAAATAAAATAAAATAATTTATTTTGTTATTAAATATCATAATATCTATCCTAATAGATATTATCATGTTATTAAATATCATGGTATCTATCGTATAGATATTATCATGTTATATATACACAATCACAATCATAATGATTAAATTATCCATTATATAAAATTCAATATAAAAAAAAAAATAAAAAAAAAAAAAAAAAAAAAAAAAAATAAAAAAAAAAAAAAAAAAAAATTTATTATTTTATTAACTATCATAATATCTATCCTAATAGATATTATCATGTTATTAAATATCATGGTTAAGTCAATAATATTATAATAATAAATTAACATTTTAAATCAGATATTTTGGCGAGAATTGTTATCTTGTGAATCATATCCCACGGACCATGATTAATAGTTGGAAAGGTCAACACCGGGATGATAACTAGGAAACTCTCTAAACGTGATGATAACTAGGAAACTCTCTAAGACGATTTACAAATGATTTACAAAACAATAAATAATTATGAAACGATATTTTACTAAAAACTTTGCCTTATATAATAATTAAAATAACAGTTTAGCTTAATTTTCAAAAATTGCACCTATGCTTTTCTATTACACCTTTCAAATAACTCTTTTGAAAACCTTTATTAAACAGTTATTTTTTATTTATTCAAATACTTCCTCTAAAAAATTGTATTGAATGTTATGTTTTTTAAATAAAGAAAGCTTTTTTAAAAACAAATATTTGTAATCTATGGGTTATGAGTTAGGAGTTAAGTAATTTATTTTATAATTTTTTTTTTTTAATTTTTAATTTTTTTAATTTTTTTAAATATATGAGGTTATTTTTTTCGCATAATTTTATTTATTAGTGAAAAAGAAAATTATATTTTACATATGCGTTAAGTGCATTTCAGACAATATTCGTCTTTTATAGCTAGGAAAAATTCTTTACTTACAAAAAAAATTAATGCACGTAGATCCATTACAAAACCTCGAAGGGAGAATCATTACAAAGCCCAAAAGCAAGCACCCATCATTGCAAAGTTGGACAACAAACCCAAGCAAGAAAATCAATAAGGAAAAGGGCACAAGGCCCAAGCAACAAAGCCCCAAGGGTGTTGAAATTTCGAGAAAAAAACCATATATAATGCAAAAATGGACGACAGGAAACAACCCATAAAGCCATGAACCGGTGATGACCCCAACCCACCACCAACGAAGCTTGACAGTCGAAAGCTAACGAAACCTCACGATGATGCAGGGTCGAAAACCCAAAGGACGATGACAACCTCATAAGCCCATGATAGGCGTCCAAACAATGAACATGGCATCCAACATTGGTAGTGAAACTAGACGACGTCATGCAAGAAACCAAGCACAACAAAACCCCACTAATAGAGGTCCTACGAGAAAATAAGCAATACAAGCATCTGCAAATGAGGAAACCATTGTCGACGATGAAAGGAGGCACAAACGGGATGACCTGGATGACTAGGGTTCCATTTGCCTCGCCCTCCATTCCCTCAAATTCCCAATAACATAACCATATGAGCTAGGAGTTAAGGATGTCATTTATTTTTAGTTTTTTTAATATTTATATTTATTTATTTTTTTAATTATAGTGGTTAGAGTAATATGTACCATGCCCAAAATCAATCTTTTTAAATACCACTATTTACATTGATAAGTTAAAAGTATGCTTAAAAGAAGAGAAGTGTGTTGGCACTATTTTAATTAGAATATCCTTTTTTTTTTTCTAAGCTATATTCATGTTCTAACACAAATATATTAATAACCACTCACCAAAATAGCATTATGATAGCTTCAAAAATATCACTTATATTACTTTTGTGTATGATAATAACAACTTAAAGGGAGTTACTTCTTACACATATCTTGTAGTCAACATCACAATATCAACTAGAACCATAGTAAAGCTAAAAGGATTAATGGAGAGAAACTTTTTTTTGAGACTTTTGTCGCTCTTGTTATTTTATATGAATGTGAAGGTTAGAGCTACCATATTTCTGAATAGTTATGAAGGAAAGTGAAATAAAAATATAAGCATTTTATAATTTATAATAATATAATTTAAAGCTATATACCCTATGCTATCTTCCTCATAGAAGTTGGTCTCTCCCCCTTGAGAATATATCTAAAAGTAGTACTTAATGTACAAGCACATACAAACTAACATGCAAGGCAGGTAAGATGTTTGCTAAAATTCATGCATCAATTCTTATCAAATTCAGCTATGGTTTAAAAGGGAATGACATAAAGATGTTAAGTCTAATGAAATCATTATAGAGTTGAGAATGAGATCACATTGCAAAATATTGTTGATATCATTAAAAATACTATCAATCTAAATTTAACTAGAAAATATGATGTAATAAAGAAACAAATGAAATAAGAAAATTAAGATATTGTTAAAAGGCCATTCACCTCAATCTAGAAAGATATGTTTTTTTGTTTTAACTAACATAAACAAAAACATTATTACAACAAATTTTCACATGTTTTATAATGAAATAGAGAATTGTACAATTCCTTAATTTGTATATGATAAAAGAATTTGTCATTTTTATAATATTAAGAAATTAACAAAAATGAAAAACTTCCTGGATGCGGGTGGTTATGAGGGGCATTAAGGTGATTAGATAGTCTGGCGGCATTATGGAAAGCCATATGCCAACCAGCCTTGCAAATGTCCTTCGGCGCATCCACAGGCGAGAGCAGAATTTATTGCATTTACAGCCCGGCGCGCATCACAACCCTGCCTCCGAAAATCGAGATCATTCCACACGCTGCGACCTGGACATGGCGATTAATCTAATTTATGATGGTTTAATGCTGAAGGTTTTCAGTAGAACAGGTTTATTTGTTTACAGGATGGAGAGCGAGCATAACTCCAGCAGTCTTCCCCGTCCTGTTACGATTTGTTGCTCCCCGGACATTCGGCTCTCTTCAGAGCGCACTGCTACAGGTAAGTGAACCAAGCTCCACTGCTGTTTAGAGCTCAGTGACAATCTCCACTACTCTATTGCTGGGAATTGTATGCTTGCCTCGGTGAATTGGACCGCGCATTTGTCCAGTGCTTCTGTCCGGCTCCCGCTCCCCCACTCTTCAGATTCGACCGAGAGCATGCCGCGTCTCAGACACCGGATGAGGTGCAGAAGAGGCTCCTCTCGGCGGCAGATACGATGCTCCCCCACTTCCTCCAGCACTTCTGCTGAGGCTTCTCCCACCTCTGACAGCACTTCCAGAGCAACCAGGGGTCGTATTATTCGTTCTGGGCGTAGCTTTCGCTCCCCTACACCCCCGCAGTCTTTCGCTCACTCCCAAATGCGGCACTTCTCTTTCAACAGCTCGCTAAATTGTCCAAGAGTCACCGCCTCCATCACGATTGTCTTTCGGGAAACTCCTCAGGAGGTGATTCCCAATTCCGGTTGGAGGGCAGGGAGTAATGCGGACGCGCATGCTCTGAGGCATAGCGCGGGCGGTGTGAACTTGCAGGATGTGGAGATTAATGTCAACCAGGATGGCGCCAGCCAAGGCGAGGCTGCTCCGCCTATCTCGGAGCCGCAAGAGATGAATATCGACATTGGTTATGATCAGAAAGGGCATCTCAATGAAAAACTGGTTCATGGGAATGAGAGCGAGCAGCAAAAAAATGGAAATCAAGCGAGCGAGGTGAAGAGGACCCCTGCTGCTGGGAAGGTAATTCATTCAACTGAGGACCTGTACACGACTGATGGCGAACCGGATGAACTCTGGTGCAGGGTCATTGAAGAAGCACCTGCCGAGTAGCGCCTCCCTCCTTTCCTGGTTTTTTGCTCTGGCTCTGTCTGTCATTATGAAAATGTTCATGTTTGTTATTCTGTTCTCGGTTCTGTTAAGTATGCTTTATATAATCTGGACTATTAGCCTCCCCTGCGTGGAATTTTGTTGGAAAACTCTCAGCACTGGTTTCCCTCGAGGAGGGCAGTGCTCAACTCTGATTTTTTTTTCGAATATGCCTCTAACTCGGGCATGGTTCTGGATGAGATCTGATGTACATATTTTTTGTTGATAAATAGATTACGCTTACTTAGAAAAAAAAAAACAAAAATGAAAAACTATTTTTTTAAAATACTTTAAATATATAATGTCTTAATTTTAAGATATTTATAATCATATCAATTTTTTCAATTATCAATTTATCAAAAATTAAAATAATAATAATAATAATATTTTTTCAAATATAAAAATAAATTATTCATTTTATTTTTTAAATTTTCTACACAAATTAATTTTTAAAATATATATATAACATAAAATAAATTAATGAATTCTTTGCGATTTTTCCTAACGTAACTAATCTAATCTAAATAGATGGCAAAAACCACTATCATCATAATAAATTGACTTTTTAACAAAGAAGAAACATATAAGGGAAAGATAATTTCTTATAAGGCTTGGCGCCGGCTCCTTAAAAAAAGGACTAAAATTGTGTAACATTTTCTTATCCCAAGAAATAAACAAAAATATCCATCAAGATCATACTTGATGTGAAAAGATGCCTACCATTAATTTCAACATATATCAAGTATCTCAATCCCAATTACCATCACTCCAACTCAACATATCTTTGTGAGCATAAATAAACTATGCCCATCACTCCAATTCAACATTGATTTGAAAAATCTTTTAATTTATATAAATAATAATATGCCTAAGAGTATAATCTTTTAATTTATATAAATAATAGCATGCCTAAAGTATGCACTTCTTGTGGAGCACTACATCTTCAAATGAAAATGAAAGATAACAATATAATTAATAGAATAAGGATGTGATTGAAGTTGAAACCACTCATAGAATTCTTGTATTAACCTGACTTTCTTGATAAGGGATTTCAAGATGTATTTGTGCAAGGTTATTTTCTCATTAAAAGATATTTTTTGAGTATGTGTATTTTCTTATTAATGCAAGGAAAATAAAATGGAATTTGATAGTGTTATTTGTTATAAAATTTGTATTGATTATGGTTATGCGATTTTTTATTTAAAAATATCTGTTTTTAATATTAACTAATAATTTTTTTAAGATGATATAACATGTGTTTGTAAAAAGGGGTGGTTGTTATTCATAGGGGCGTCACTGTGGGAGCAATACTATAGCACGTGGGTTCATATTGGGGGATATATAATGAGGAAAAAATGACATAATATATTGGGGGATATATAGGGGGTAGAGGGGTTTTATATTGCCTGGTATAAAAAATGGAGCTCAAAGTTAATGCAAAAATATAAAGGGGTATAAAAAATGTTAAGGAAAAAATGGATACCTACAATATATAGTGAAAGTAGGGGCTTTTTAAATTGGGGAGGTTTATTGGGTTTATATTGGTAAGGGGTTAAATAATGTGATTTTTAGAGGCATTTTCCAATATGTACTCAAATTAATGGTATTGTTTAATATTCTATGATTGCACGTGACATGTTAGAGGTTCATTAAGTGAAGCCCCTGTGTTGTTATCACTTTATTTGGTGATTGTGTAGGAGGTAGTGGAAACACACCCACATTTGATGTAAATGTTTCCCTATGTGACCATTAAAACATTTCTTTACTCTCAAATGATGAAGTGGTGTCCAAGACTGAGTGGACAACTCAAGAAGGTGAAGCATGTGACTCCCATGTCAATTATGTTTAATTATCTGAGGTTTGATAGGGGGCTACAAATGCAAGTCTTCAGGTGAGACGTAGCTTGACGAATGGTTTCAGGGTAACTGTATTGAATTGTAGAGGTCTCTACAAACAACATGGGATTAAGTAGTTGAAGTGGTTTCTTTTAGTCCAGCCCTGACTCTTGGTGCAGTCTTTCTCCCTAAATCTATGGATTGCATGTTGTTTCTCTTTTTTGGCTCTAAATTCTAACTTCAAAGACATTATTGCAATTTTGATATGGATTATGGTCATGTTCTTTTTCCCTGACTAGAAAATTCTTGTTGCATGGATTCTATGGTGCGTTGCTCATCGTCCTAAGGTAGGGCCTTGGATGGCTCGTCATCGTAGGAATAATTTGAGCCCCTCCCCCCATTCTATGGTTTAATGGAACCTCAATGGTAGGTGGGATCATTGGGTCCTTCTATTAGTGCTAACGCGACTCTGTTGCGCACTTGGGGAATTTTTCCTTTGTAGTCTCCTTATCGGTATGAGGTAAATCCATACGCTAGTCCTTTGTTTTGAACTAGTTTTTTGGTTCCTAAGTGGTTTAGATATTGTAAGGTTGGTAATTTGGGGCCTTAGTGGTGCAAAGAGGCTTCGTGGGTGAGCACAGATGGTGTTGGTTCAAGTTTCCCTCTCCATTGTGGTTCTGTGAGGCTGGTTTCATTGGTTCCTTACCTTCATTATATGGTTCTAATGTTGGTATAAGTGTGACTTGGTTGGGAATTTGGAGATCCCTCCTTTCAAGGCTACATGGATGTATGAGGTAAATTCATGTGTTTCCTTTCTCAGAGTTGGTATTTTGGTTCCTGAATGACCCATCTATTTAAAGTTAATAAACTACAACCTTAGTGGTGTAAAGAGGCCTAGTGAGTCTCCATGTCTAACACCAACTTGAGCTTATCTTTCTCATACTAGTTTGAGGGATTTTTTTCTCTAATTTCCTATCTTGGTGTCTGTGAGATTACTTTATTCTTAACGGAGCTCTTCAAGCTATGGGTTGATAAGTGGTCTACAATAATTTGGTGGCTAGCAGTGTGATCATAGGCACTGTGTAATTATGTTACTACTTTGGTTCTTATTAGGACTGACTTCTGTAATTTCTATAGGCATTGTGTCATTATTTTCTTGCATTGGTTTTTTCCTTTTCGGGCTCTCCAATCTGCATTTAATTTCTCGGAAAATAAATAAATAAATAAAATGACTACTCTTGGTTTCTTGATTATTTTTCCCCTCATGCCACATCAAAGAGGTCAGGTTTGACAAGGGGTCGTGTCTTACCTAGAACAAGTCTTTTGTGGGCAAACTTGTATGCACCATAGGATTCAAGGCTTTTCCTCTCATTTTCTAGAACTCATCCATTCCCATGTTCAGGAGGGACTCACGAATATGTAGCAGGAAACATCTTCGCACCACTCCTCCCTCTTAGACAAAAATTTCCTAGCTGAGTGGGTTTACCAGGTGTTATAGCTCAAAAATCCACCCCCTAGGGTCAAGAAGATGAGCACGGGACTTTCCAAGTCAGAGGATCAAATTGTGATTGGTGAAACATCAAAGAAATTAGTGCATTGAGGGATCAATTCCCCTTCTTAGTTGTGGGAACTAAACTAAAAGGCCTAGCAATGACCATGCCTAGCTATGGGGACCGAACCAGAATGCCTAGCAATACCCATGCCTAGTTGTGGGGACTGAACTAGTAGCCCATCAATGCCCTCTCTACAACACTATGAAACAATGTGAAAGTTCGATTGGATAAACTCTTATTCGGTCCAAGGCGATGCCCACATATAACAACACTGGAAAAACAACTATATATTTATTTTTCAATCACGTCATGCACGGTTTGCTGTTCCACAAGCCATAGTTATAGATCAGAGAAATAATTTCTGGAATCATATGATGACCGAACTGACTGTTAATTTGGTACATTCCCAGGAAAGTTCCATTCCCTACTATCCTCAGGCTAATGAACGGGTTCAAGCTATCAATAAAATTCTTATAACTATGCTTCGACATATGATAGGGGTCCACCAATCGAACTAGAATTTGTTTATCTATGCTTCCTTATGGGCCCTACCGAACCTCAGTGAGGACAACTACCAGATTCACACCCTTTAAGATGGTTTAATATGTTTTGGAGGTGATCGTCTCAATCAAATGTGAGATTCCATCTCTCAAACTAGCCATTGAACTTCTTTCTGCCACTTCTGTAGAAGAGGGACGTCTTTTACATCTAACTCATTTGGATGAGACTTGGCGTGATGCCACTATAGCTAATTAAGCTCATAAAATACGTGTCAAGGTGCAATATGACAAAAGTGTCAAGCCTCGTATCTTCTCACAAGGAGATTTTGTTATTTTGTATAACCAACAAGCTAACAAGTTAGGTTCAGTAAAGTTCTAACCAATGTTTTTAGGTCTGTATATTGTCAAGTGCGTCTTCGATGGAGTCCCTTTGGCACAGCCTTGGAATGGGATGTACCTCAAAAAATACTATGCTTGATCTCATGCATAGTTCATTGTGTACATATTGTTTATAGGTGTGTTGAGTGTGTTTATAGTGTGTCTCTTCATAGCTTCCTACGGTTTCTGTTGATCCTTTTACGTTTGGTTTTCATATGTCGACATCCCTTGAACCATACATTAGTTATGCTATTGGTGCTAGTCGTAGTACACGGAATCTATCCTCCGCAGCATGGGATATCTTTGCTCCAAATGGTGAGTTAGTGAGTTTGCAAGGGATTTGCATTGGTTTCTCTACCAACAACATCATTGAGTATATCACAATGGTCGAGTTATTGTCTAATGCTATCACACATGGTATCTGTCATTTAGTCATCATACTTGACTCGCAGCTCGTGGTACTACAATTATCCAATGTCTATTCAGTCGGAAGTCCCACCATCTTATGCATGTTTATAAGGGTTCGCCTTCTAGAAATACATTTCGATTTCATCTGATATGAACATATTTCTAGAAATCTAAATACACTGGCAGATGTGATAACTAATCATGTTTTAGATAGACATTTGCAACGAATGTAAATAATTTTCAATATACATCACATCAATTGAAAACAACAATAGAAACATGGAAACACTGAAGGTAGATATCTATATCTATATATATATATATATATATATATATATATTGGTTTTACAAAATTTGTGTTTGAGACACAGTTGGACACACGACCTACATCAAAAACTATATGCAGATATACTATGAACCTCAACAAACTAATAGTCCTCGTGATAATGTGCTATTGCACGATCCATATTACGAAATAGCCAACTTATACGGCTAGGCACTCGAATAGTATATCGTTGAAGATGCATAGGGATATGATCGACCACGATCTCATCAATCCCGTGTGTCAGTCCCTCTAAGTGGTGCTCCACCTATGCAAGGGTCTCTGCTACATCAAGATCTTGTAATGTGTCTCGTCCTACTACGACTGCGTGTGCTGGTACTGTAGCCTCCTATGGATCCCCTGCACGACGAATATATGAAGCTCTTATAGGTTGAATAGGTCCAACATATGCATGAAACAAATCAATAGTTTAGTCTCAGAAACATCAAAAAAAAAAAATTGTAAAACTTTCTTTAAAAACTTTAAAAAATGGTTAAAATGTCTTACCCATAGAACCCCATTTCTCTCCCTCAAGAAGTACGAGCTCAGGGTCATCACACAAATCCACTTCTACATACGGATAATCCTCAATCATGATCAATTTTCTATGCATCCATCTAAAGAAGTTTGGTGTGAAATTGAACGCTAATGGACCTGCATATCGTACCATAAGATTTATCCACCTCCTCATCTATGGAACCCTCATATCAATATTCTTAAGCATGATCTGCTGAGGCTGTAACAATGGAATCCGCTCCAGGGCAAAAGAAATCAAAATTGAACCATATCCAAAGTTTTTCAGTTTTCCATCCTTTTCTTTGGTCATATTTTCCTTCATGTTGGCCAATACCCCCTCGCTCCAGTTATAGATTGTCGACTCAAGACACTGTAGACCGTACTGCATGTATGCCCTACTAGCTACGTGAAGTGTCGAGCTATCGACCAATCTAGCAATAATAAAAGGATTGTTCTCATAGGCAGACGGATCACATCTCTGATGTTGATATTCCCATCCATGTTCGGTTGTGCTCAAGGTCTACAATGAGTGGAAATGTAATGCTTTACTGACTCTCCTCCACTTCTCCCTCCTAAGAGAGAGATGGAGGCACCCCTCTTAGAAAAACCTGTAAGAAATTATATATCCTCCACTTTATCTCTAGTAGATGCTCCCCTAACTTGAATGCTTGCACCTGTACATTCCATGAATTAACTAGGAACTTGAGTAATTCCATCTATTGCCTCATACCATGTAACCAAAATATTTTCAGAAAACCACAATTTCTTAGTACCTTAATGGTGGTAGGATCATTTGTTTCATTCAAGTCATGTTCTTCATGTTCTATTTCTCTCCATACAAAAGCCATTTTGTGTTTATGAGTACTTGAAACATCAAGAAGACACTTATGAGGATCCTTTTCAAGAAAAAAATAGGCATATTTTTGAGAAAAACTAGAAATTTTAGTCGAGGAATTGCACCTAATGATGCCCCAAACGAGATGACAAAGCCTTGCACCCATGTCTGCAATGAAATGCTTCCTAGGTGCAACGCACTTTTCGATAGACTGGGCATGCGTTGGTCCTAAAGCAAGTTTTTGGAACCTCTCAGCTCTAAAAATCAACAAAAATTGCATGAAATCACAAAAAGGAACCACAAATTGAAAGAGAAGGGTCTTAGCTCCTACCTGGAACTGATGAATCTGAAAATGATCCACCGGATTAACCTAATTAGCTGCAGAAGATCGAGGGAAAAAAGGGCTCAAAGCTCTCACTGTTGAAGGTAATTATCAAATGGTAAAAATGAATAGTCATTTTCATTACTTATGGTCATTTTCTCATTATTTTACCATATTTAATGTTTTGACCTAGTAACTGTTCATTTTTTACCATGAAACAAATATGTTTAATCCTTCTTTTGATGTTTTGAGCAAGTTAGCAGCTATTTTAACAAATTTTGTCATGTTTTCACATATCATTTTGACCAAGGAGTACACTTTATCACTTTTTCAAACTCCATAAACACATGAAAAAGGAACCCCCTGGAGTCCTCTTTCAGCTATGTTCAGACTCCAAAAATATGAAAATATTTGTGAGCACTTGTCTTTTCAAACTCGTTAAAGCAAATTAAAAGACGTCTACTCGGTATAATCTTAACCCTTTTCTGGAATGAGATAGACTATTTACGAAAATGGAATACCTTAGTCAAAAATGGTTGACAGGTTCTCTTGAGTATTTTTTTTTCTACCTTTTCGGACTTGAGAGACTACCTACGAAAAGGAACATCTAGAGTTTTCTTCCTCGCCTCTTTTTTAAACTCTCTAAACATGAAAAAGATGTCGAGATTTACCTTTGTTGGACTCATTAAAACATCAAACAATGATGGACTTGTAAAACATGACAAGACCATACGACTCCTTCTCAAGGTTCGTTAAACATACTCGAAGGGATTCATCTGAAGGATGAACTTACAAATCAAGCATATGTTATCCTCCTCAAGCTTGTTAAAAATAAAGAGGTACTGACTAGTATGGTTGGGGAAATTGGGAAAACACGAAACTCCATTTTTCTAATGGAAGTGACTCGCTCTTGAACACGACACTCTTCCACTTCATCTCCATGGTTTTTGGGTTCGGTAATCTTCTTGTATTTTTGTTATCATATTGTTTTCAAAAGCCTCCATTTCCAGTTTTGGGTCAATGCTTCCAACTCCATTCGATTTCACCGTTGTGTTCAAGAGATGTCACTCAGTTAATATCTGCTATAATACTCTTAAGCATTCATTCCATGCCTATCGTTCCTGATCTAGTTATGTATTATCATCATTCTGTCTGAAATCATGATACTTGTTTCGTGTCGTTGATGGGGGATACATCAAGGCCCTCCTATGATGGGTCGCTTCCTGTCGACATTGACTCATTATCTAGGAAGTTGACTTAGAAACACCCCTCAGTACCTTGTGCTTACATACATCAATGGAAATTTTCCTCGCTCTTGGCGATAGGTTTACATCAATGACCTTTGACTTAAAGATTATGTGTGGTGTTTAATGTCAACTCATTTACTCACACCATACAGATTGTACTGTAATACCTTTAGAGCCATTAACATCTTCGGTGGTTTCTCTCACGTATGTTAACAACTTACACCATTGGTCAATAATCAGATGGTGTCTACCATGTTTGACTCCAGCTTATTGATTCACATGGTTAGACTCGTACATTGGAGGGTCGTGTGAACGAGATAGAAGACCACAAATCTAGTTTCATCCATCCGGGTTGAGATTTCAGGATAAATGCAAGATCACAATGTATGATGACTATGGTCATACAAACAATCATCCAGTAATGGGTCCACCATTTGTCATCAGTGGACATGTCTTTTGATCATTGTACATGTAATTTTAGCCTATGTGTTGAGTATGGGTATGCCTCCCTCAACAAAGATATCATGATGTAAATGTATTGTAACAGAGTATGATATCGTTGGTTGTTCTTGATCTTGACTTGTCACAAGGTAAAGCATTTTAGTCATCAGTCACGATTCCTAACTTTTCACTTTAGGGGGAAATCTGTTATAGGTAATTTTTTCACATCTGGTCAGTCAGCGTACAAACTAGATCAATCAACATCCTTTGACCCCTTGACAACATCATAGCATAAAGCTCTATGTATTACACTCCAATATCCTATATCTTCTACTTGAAAACACCTTGTTTCAGTCATTTTAAGGACCAGCACTCCCTTTCCTCCTATTAGATAACGTTCACCTATAGGTTTCTCCACTATGCCCTATGTTGATCACCTACAGGTTTCTCTCCTTTGCACTTTCGTTGGTTCTAGAAATTTGGGAAAAAGAGAGAAATATCAGAAGCCTCCTTTTCTAGAAGCTTCCATAATTTGTTACAACCATTTACCTCAGATAAAACATTCATATCCTATCCTATCCTACCTTGGATTTTCCATCCCTTATCCTTTGATCCAATCCTCCCATCAAAGGTTGAGCTCAAACCTTAGATTGGTAATTGGATAAGAACTCCAAACTTACTCCCCTCACCTATATATTTGTGGCCATCCACAAGCTAAGGGTTGGATTTTGGAGATATAATTCTACCCTTATGTTGTTGTCGTATATGGGCAACTTTCCATGCATTAGGGTGATTAGAGGTGCACTTCGTGAAAAATAAGGAACAAGTCAGCCTGGAGGAGCTCTTATATAATATAAACACCTATTTATGGTTGTAACTCCTTCCATTTATACTAATGCAAAGAGTTCTTTGTTTCCCTATATGTGATGTTATGATTTCATGTATTTCGATGCCATGTTGATCCATTGAATGAAGTATTTAGATGATGCTACATAGGTTTCGTAGATTGTTGGCTTGTGTTGTCTAGTTGTGCAGGTTCTAATTTTGGAAATGGGAGCTATAATTGGAGAATTAAAGCCAAGAAAGGAGTAAAGCATACGAAGGATTACAGGTAGGCTTCGACCCATCATGCATTTACTTTAAGGAAAACAAAAGCTACTTTGTCTTTCTATTGTTCTAGACTTAGCCACCTAGTCTAGGGAAGACACTTTTACTTGCATTCGTAGATTTTGTATAACATTGTGGCCATAAGAGTTGAGAACAGTGTTAATTTTTGCAACCGAGGGACGAATGAGCCAATATGCAACATGATTAGTGTTTCCCTTCTTGTATTCAATATTATTCAAATGGAATTGTTGCAAATATGTCGACCACTTACGATGGTGATCATTCTGTAAATTCTCTTGTGTCTTTATAGTTGAAGAGGTCGGTGATCTGTTTGGATGACCATCTCCTTCCCTAGAATGTAATGCTTCCATGGTCGACAAGCTTGCATGATGGAATATATCTCTTATCATAGGTGGGGTATTTCTGAATTGTATCAGAAAGTGTCTCACTGTGATAGGCCACCGAATGCCCTTGCTGGATGAGAATTGCACCAACAGCATAATCATAGGTGTTTGTCTCAATTTCAAATGGTAGTTGAAAATATGACAACATGAGTACTTGTGTTAAACAAAGGTGGTGCTTCAGCTCAACGAACACCTTCTGTTGGGACTCCGACCAAAAAAAAAAAATTTCGCTCCACCCTTGGTAACTTGGCTCAAAGACCAAGTGATATGAGAGAATCCGAACATGAACCTTTGATAAAAATTTGCAAGGCCCAAAGAGATTTGAAGCTCTATTAGAGTGGTTGGGGTTGACCAATCTCAATTGAATTTGATCTTAGTTGAATCCACATGCATGCATTTATCATTAATGATGTAACCCAGATATTGGACCTTGCTCATGTCAAATCTACATTTGTCTAAGTTGGCACATAATTTGTGTCGTCGCAAGGTTTGAAGGACCTGTTGAATGTGTTGCAAGTTCTCTCCCAAAATCTTGTTCAAGATGAGGATTTCATCCAGATATATAACCATGAACGATTTGGTGAAGTGTCACAACATGTCATCCATCAGCCTCATAAATTTTGCAAGGGAATTTGTCAACTCGAAAAGCATGAAAGACCACTCAAAAATGCCTTCTTTGGATTTAAAGGAAATTTTCTATACATTTGTGGGTTCTATTGGAACTTGGTGTTAGCCCGACTTAAAATTGATCTTGCTGAAGTACTTGCCCCCCTTGAGCTAGTCAAGAAGGTCATCAATCCATGGGATTGGATACTTATCCTTGACTATGATTTTTATTAGTGCTCGATAATCAATGCAAAGTCTCTAGGTCCAGGGAAAATTTTAAGGATAGAATTTTATCTTAAATTTGAGAAACCTTGGCGAATATTGCTAGTCTCTACTAGAAAAATTATAAAATGTCTGATGATATTTTTGTAAAAATATCAATATTTTTTATTACATTATATTAGTCTATATAAGATCTTGGAGGTTTTTATGGTAAAATAATTTTATACTATAAATCTTGGATGAATTATTTTTAGAAAAAATGGAAATTGGAAAATCTCTTTTCTGGGAGAAGTATAGAAAATTAGCCCACCTGCGAATATTAAACCTTAAAATTTTCCCTATCTAGGTCCCATCCTTCTTCTGTACAGGTACAATATGGCTCTAACAATGTGAGGAACTTGGTCAGATGTGCCCTTTTTGCAGCAAATCTTGGATTTGTTGATTAATTTCTTCATTTTCTTGTATAGAGAGGCAATATATTGGCCCATTGGGTAGAGGTGCTCCAAGAGTCAGATCGATCAAATGTTTGACCTGACAGTGCAAAGGTAACCTTGTAAATGAGGAGAATATATCCCTGTATTCTTCCATGACCTTATCACATGCTTCTGTCGTGTGGAGGAACTCTTCCCAGGGGCCATGGATGTGGCCACCATCTTCCCCTTACTTTGAGAATGAATAAAAAAGAAAATAAATTTCTCGGTTTGGGAGATGATATTACTGCATTTCTTAGCATAGATCAAAGAGATCGTAGTAGGCGGGGCTACCTATGGTATCATGTATAACTTGCTGCCCATTGTAATAATAATAGTGCGAGGCCTGGACTCATACACAACATGATGCTTCCACAAGTATTGTTGGCCTAATAACCATCACATATTTCAAGATCAATAACATCACACAATTCTCATCTGTGAATGGTTTGATGTTGTAGGGAAGGACACAATGTTGTCTAACACAAAGATCTCGTCCTTAGTGGAGCCACCCAATAGCGTATGGTTGTGGGTTTAGTGTGGTCGGTAGGCCCAACCACTTAACAACCTCTACTAAGATGAGGTTCTTTTGGCTCCCACTTTCAACAATGAACTGTAGCAGAGACCCCTTCACCCACATATCTGAGTGGAAGAGACGCTTCCCTTCCTCTAAATCTTCGGGCTCAATATTCTCAACCTTGGTGGTGGTGATGGTGGCATTGGACTCCACAACGATAATATGCTTCCCTTTGTCATTCCTCTCGTTAGGATCTGAATTAGAGTCAGAACATGCATCTAACTCTAAATATTTGAACTTGGCCACCATTTACTACTTGGCGTGACACTCACTTGTGTTTTGAGTGGGGCTCTTGTAGAACTAACACCACTTTCATGTGTGCTTCTTCATCTTCGTGGTACTATTCTTTGCTTGCAACTTTGATGGGTTGTCTTGGGTCACCCTGCCTTGGCTTTGTCCTTTGTTTTACATTTTGGGGGTGCCTTTTCCCTACTTCGGATTCGCATATCCAAAGTCTCGCTTCTTCTATTTAAATTTCAGCTCGATATTGACAACATATCGGCATGGGTCGCCAAGGGAGGATATACCCAATAACTCCATCATGTCCTAGATGTATTTGTGTAGAAAACCATGGTATTTGAGTACTAGATGTCGCTAAGAATCCTTGATACTCAAATTCGTGTGAAGGGTATGGAAAATTTTTGTGAACTCTGGCATGTCTTGGCCCCTTCCCTGCTACAGTGTGGTCCATTTTATGTACTTATATTCATAGCTCCCGGCAGGGTAATATTTCTCCTTGACAGTGTCTCGAAAAGAATTCTAGGTGGGTGCAATTGAAAATAGTGAGGGATCCTTCTCATCCCTCTACCCACAGTAGGTTTCCCACTATTCCTTGACACGGGGGTAAACTTTGAGGAGTGTAGAAGTAATATTTTCCCTATTGGAAAAATCATGGACCGAAAAAATATCCTTCTAGTATATTTAACCATTTATCTATGACATATGCATCTATCTAACCTTCAAATATAGGAATGTCAAAGTTCACTTGCACCTTAAAGGGGGAGGTGCCTTCGAGGTGGTTTTTGGATGAAGATGCTTTACCCATTGTTACCCACCAAAGGATCTAGGAAAATTTATCCATCATCTTGTTCCTTTGTCGCTTGAGGGCTTCTTCAAGCAAAATTTTGAAAGGATTTCCTACTCCCTGGTATTTCTTTTCTTTTGCCATGGGAGGTCGTCGAGGTTGGTGAGGGTTGTCTTGCAAAGGTTCAACCAATTCAATTCCTAACTCCTTATACCTTAACCTCATTAGGGACATGAACAAAAAATTAAATAAAGAGTATACCACTGAAACGCCTATTTAAACAGAAACATAGAGCTACAATGAAAACTAAACTTCAATTCATTAATAACATTTATTGAAAATTGTTTACATGTGGAATGGAAATAAACTAGCTCGAGTGATGGTAGATATCTCTTAGAAGAGATGTGGTGGACACATTCCTTCTAAACTATGTTACAATGAGACTCGAAGGCATTTTAATTATTGAGAAATAAGGTAAAACTCTAAAGATAAAAAAACCCTATGAGATGAAACACCAAAAGTTTGTGGGCCCCGTTCGGGTAAGTTGGACTGCCAAATTCCCGGCATCGTAACTTTAGCATACGATATTTGTTTGTTTATAATATAACCTTGTTTCAAAGCTCTCTATGAGGAGGAAAAAAAATAATATGTGAAACAAATTCTGGTCTCTCCGTTTTCCCATAAAACATATTTTTGGACCTCAAAATGCCTCTGGAAGTTTAGGACCCGAGAAACTACCATATATTATAACTATGCTTGAAATTAAAAAACTGAAAGGAAATAGTGTCAAGGGTCTAAGTGGAATGAGCGGTTGTCCACCAATATACGCCTAGATCATAAGTTGACCAAAACAAGTTGCAAGAAAAAGGAGTAATTAATAACAAAGACATTGGAACTTGTTCATACTAATCTTTGTGGGCCTACAAGAACAAAAAGTATACAAGGTGAAAATTACTTCATGTTTCTCATTGATGATTACTCAAGAATGACATGGGTTTCATTCTCAAAGAAAAAATAGAAACATTTGAGAAGTTTAAATCTTTCAAAACCTTGGTTGAAAGCAAAACTGGTTTAAAAATCAAGTGCTTCAGATCAAATTGAGGAGGTGAATTTATCTGAAATAAATTTAAAGAGATTTGTGAGTCTGATGGAATAAAGAAACATTCTTTAGATACATTAAATCAACAACAAAATGGAGTGGTATATGTTAGACCCTTGTATTTCATAGTATCATTAGGTGACTGATTATTGCTTAGATTTTGTCATGACTGAAAATTATATTCCATGGCTGCCATTTATTTTCAGAAAAGAAGGAAGAAAGTGTTGTTGATAAGGTATGATGGTGATCAAACTTCATTTCTGCCCTCATTCCATTTTATTCACCTTCTATGCCCCTCATTTCCTCCATCTTCTAAAGTTCTACACCTTATTTATTTCAAACCACTTCTTTAACTATTAATACCCAAATTTTATAGTTAAAAAGGAGCAACATTAGAATCAAAGGAAGAAAAGGAAGCAGAGAAGAAGTTAAGGTATAAAAACAACAAAGGCAGAGTCGTGAACGTGATTGGGTCAAGTCGTGCACATTTGGGTCAAGTCGTGAACTCTAAAGCAGGTCAATTCGTGAACATGGGGCAAGTATTCTACGAACAACTAAGAAACGAATGGGCGCAACCAAAGAAACGAGGTCGTAAAACCACTACAAGGGAGCAGTGAGGACCATTGGATTTGAGCAATGATCAATGACGGAGATTCAATCACAATCGCAGATCGCAAGTTTTTCAGGATGGGCGCAAGGGTAAATGTTAAATTCAACGAAATGTGATATGTGATGAAGTGGGACCCATTCACCCGCCACACTTCCTTTCCATTTCATTTCTCTTAAAATAATTAAACTTTACCCTTTTTCCGCCTTTCCGCTATATCTTTCTACTTTACCTTTTCATCACTATATCATTGTTTTACCTCCGCCATCCCATTTCCCCGATTGCGATTCAAGTGGGGACATTCTCCCTAACACGTCACCTTTTCCCCCACCATCCATCGCAATTCGTAGATTATAACTTTTCACATCACAACAAAGCCTTAACACTTGCGATCCTCGATTTGCAATATATCACATCGCACATTTTTAACTTACCGTTTGAAGCACCCGCAATGTATTTTGTTTAAATTACGATGTGGTTGGCCCCACCATAGCAGCTCTGCCCCCACTTTTGGCCGCTTGTAATACATATCATATAATATGAAATCTCATACACTTACCACAGAAACCTTTCGCCGGTTTATAAAGTTCGTCGATCGCAGTGGGCTCCATCTCCATCCTGCCACATCATCATCCTCTGATACCGCACTTTGCACTTCGCTTGTTTTAGAGTTTAACCGATGCGCTTATAACAAAACCTTATGACTTGCGATTTACGATGCGGTCCGGTCCCACCTTACCTGCCACATCAATTTCTCTCCCCGCACTTCGCACTTCACATCTTTTAGAGTTTACCTTCCGCCGCTTATAGCAAAACCTTAAGATATGCGATTTGCAATGCGGTCGGTCCCACCTTACCTGCCACGTCACCTCCCTCTTTGCATTGCATCGCCAATTCCTCTTCTCTTATCATAAAATGTAAATATTACGATGTGCGATATTTCTGTGGATGCAATGAAGTTCATAACTAAAATCTACATAATTTCAAATACGAGTATATGAGTTTTTACGCTGTTCTGTTTGAAAAAGGGTTAAACATGGCAGAAAGGACTCGGGTAGCAAAAAGACACCAAGGGTTGAGTCAGGAAAGGCATTTTTGCAAAACTTGTTATGTTGTAACGGCAGAAACGGAAAAGGCAACAAACTCATCGATAGAGTCACTAAACCATGAAAAGTGGCTAGCACTGCACCAGACTTAATTACCCAACATCGATATTTTGAAAAGAAGGGCTAGATGTTAGATCCATCATTCGTTGCCTCTTTAGGATCATCACATGCCACCTTCAAGCCTACCTTTGATCTTACGAAGAGCCATCGAAGCTTTTAGATACATGAAGAACTACTCAAAATTAATTTTACAGGCGATGTGTTGACATAAATCTTTCGCTCAAAGCCTTGCATGGACACACCTGTTTAATGTTAGTTGTTTGTAATAAATGAAGTTCACCAAAGTATATTAGGGCGACCGACTTAATTTTTAGTTAAATACTGCTAGAATTTTCATTATCAAGGGTTGGATATTGTTAGCCCCTACATTGTAAGAACTACTATATTGGAGCACTGTAATTTTGGAGCTAGACATCAATAATCAAAGACCGTTTTCAAGATTCTTGAGCTGTGTTAAAATGGTGATGTGTTACTTCTCTGTTTTAAATATTTCCATTGTTTTCCCTGCTATGCATTTGTTCATCTAATTGTAAATCAGAAATTTTAGATTAAGATTTGTTGTCGGAGCACCTTAATTCTGTCTGCATTTACAATCTTAATGTTTTTTGCTGAAGTTTGATTAAATAATTCTTAACTTCTCTTTAGCCACTACTGAACCTTACTATTTCTTTCATCTCATAATTCATACAGCTCTAAAGATCCATTTAGCACAGTTATCTCGCCCTGTGATGCTCTTGAATGTTGATGTGTGATTCCAGCCTTTGACTCCATAGCCCAATGGATTAGCTTCTGCAGTTCTATCTGTCCAACCACACAATCAATCAAACAAACAACCCTCTTAATCTCTATAAATAGCCTAATATTAGCATTTAGAATTATCAATTTAAATCATAAAAACAGAGAGATCCCTCTTTGAGTCTAGAAGGGTAGGTCCTAAACACCAAAGTGGTTTATGTTGTCCTCCATCGTTTGTTCTTTCCAGTCTTACAAATTATGGAGTGCTAACATAATGGCGACCGTACTAGGGAGTTATTGAAAATTTTAGTATTTAATTAGAACTCAGAAACCCAGTTGAAATACTGTGTGTTTTAAGTAATTGCTACAGATTGTTTTTTGTAAAAATATTCAGCCTGTTTGTGCCTTGGGTCTGAATTATGGCTTCTAGAAGAATATTTACCAGATCCCATATTGACCCAAATCCCCCTGCAATAGTTGAAAATCTAGAGAAAATCCTAAGAAAAACTCACAGATCTGAGAATCCAAATATTAGCAAGCCTCTTCACAAAGCAAGTTCCCTCCCTAGAAACCTTGCAACCTTGCAGGATATCCAGTTCGATTTACACTTTGAGCAAACCTTGTTTAGGACCAAATCTAAGAATTGGATAGCCCAGATATTTTGACCCATCCATCTTACAGCGGAGTCCTATTGGGGAAGCCTCTACCTCCACTCAAACTAAATTTCAACTTCTCCAACACTTCGACTCCCTTTAAGGTCTGGTAACAGAACTCACCTTAGCTAATGCTTATCTTCAGCGGTCTATAGAATTATCTACTCTAACTGCAACAACTCCTTCTATTATTTCCAAGTTTGCTCATCCTCAGTCAAATTTCCCAAGTGTATCTGTAGCTCCTACCTTTACCTTGAACCTTCCCCACTAGAGTGCCCAAACCTCCACTCATACATCTACTGCCAACCTTCCTCCATTCAACCCTCCACCTCCCTTGGTCAACCTTCCTCTTATTAACCCTCCTTGGGTTCTCCCACCACCAAACATGGCAGCCTGGTATGCTCCATTGGTGCTACCTCAACCTTTGGCACCTTTTCCACATGATTATCAGTCTAAAATCCCCCTATTTGATGAAAAGGGTCCTGCAAATTCTCAACAACATGTGGATAAAATGGATGATTATTTTGACCATCAAGAGATAGACGATGAAACTATTAAGTTGAGGGTGTTTGCCCAAGGCTTGGGGGGAGAAGTAAGAAAGTGGTTTAAAGGTTTGACCCCAAATAGTATACATGACCTCCCTTCCCTTCACCATTTGTTCATAAATAAATGGGAAGTTAAGAAAAATCCTCTCCAAATCTTGTCAGAATATGAAAACATCAAGATAAATGTTGGAGAGAGTGTAAAAGATTTATGTACCTGGTTCAATAGTGTATACAACGCCCTCCCTTTTCACATGAAACCCCCACAAGATTTAGCCCTAATGAAATTTTCAAATGGTTTCGACCCAGAGATGGCTTATCAGTTGAGAGAAAGAGATCCTCCTACTTCAGAAGACATGAAGAGGGGTGCAGTAAGTGTGGAAGCAAATCTGATTGCAAAAAGGGCTAGAATGAGAAATGAGAAGAGAGTCACTATTAGGGAAGAGATTGTATCCTCCACATCCGATTCTAATATTGATAGCCTGGTTATAACCATGGAGAGAATGATGGAGAGGATCGACTTGAATGAGAGAGATGTCCCTAGGGAAATCAGCCGGCTATTCAAAATAGAAACCAAAACTTTAGAAGAAACCCCCCTCAAATAAGACAGAGAGAACAGAGAGGACTTGACTAGCAAATTAGGCCTCCACTCCAAGAAAATTATGCGGATGAAGATGAAGGGGTGGTTGAAGAACTACAAGAAGGTCAAATTAATTTAATGGGAATCAATAATGAAGATATTGTTTTCCTCACCGAAGAATAACACAGTTTATTTTATTTGACTCAAACGGAAGTAGAATTTAAAGAGTTTGAATATTATAAACAAGGATTCGAGAATTCCATCATGGAGGTGCAAAGACAATATAATATCCGAAGCAAGAAATATTCATATATTCCCAAGAGAAAGAATTCTGAAAAATCAGCTAAAAAGGTCCTTGAAGTTGATCCCAAGAAAACAACAGAGAGTTCAAAGAAAATTACTAAAATAACTGGAAATAATGATCTAGAAAGAAACACTAGTAGACCATTAGTCAGCCCTAGCAAAAATATTCCAGTTAATATCCCTAAGACAAGTCAACAATCTGAATTTGCTGCAAAATAGTGCTTAAGAAGAATGATTCAAATCTGCCAAAAACACAGACACATTTTAGCATTGAGAATGAATTTTCCAAAATAAAAATCTTTGTCCCTCTCACTGAATTGGTGAACCAGGATGTATATAGGTTCCAAGTCCTAAAAGCGTTGAACATAGGAGAAATTACTGATACTGTCAATCTAAATGATGAAAAACCTGAACTTTTGTTTGGGCCAAAAGTAGAGGGTAAATTCCAGGAGGGAGGTGTTCCCCCATTTTATCTCAGTTTGAATGTTCATGATAAAATCCTCCATAATTCCATGATAGACTCAGGTGAATCTCATAATCTCATGCCAAAGGCAATTATGGAGAAGCTTGGCCTGGAGATAACTAGACCCTACGAAGACCTGTACTCATTTGACTCCAGCAAAGTGAAATGTCTAGGCCTCATTAAATATCTATGTATTACTTTAGCCCATATACCAGCCAAGAGTCTAGTGATGGATATAGTGGTGGCTAACATCCCTCCTAAATATGGTATTATTTTATCACGGTCATGGGGAGCCAAGCTTTCAAGCACCCTCCAGATGGATATGACTTATGCTACCATACCAGTTTTTGGCCAAAAAAGGAGATTGTATAGGGAGACTCTAATGAAATACATGGTGAGCAGTTAGGAAAATCCTCATAACTACCCCCTGTACTATGTCCACTCTGAACTTGATTCATTTATTCTTTATAATGATGAAAAAATTAATGAACAAGTAGCTGGAGAAGAAGAAGACCAGAAGAGAGAACATGCATACCAAATGGAAATGGTCCAACACAAGTTTGAACCTGAACCTTTTTGGAACATGAGTTTTGATGGTTCTTTTGGCAAAGTTGGCTCAAGAGCAGGGGTGTGGGTATGCAATATTGAAGATAACGACATAGAAGGGCATTCTTACAAACTAAACTTTCAGTGTACCAACAATATAGCAGAATATGAGGCACTCCTTTTGGGTTTACAACTATAGAAGAAATTAGGAGCCAAAAGAATCTCTATTCATGGGGACTCTGAGCTGGTCATTAAGAATATCAAGGGAGAATATTCAACCAATCATCCCAGATTGAGAACATGCAGGAATGCCACCCTTGACCTCCTGAAAACATTTGAATAAGATGACCTTGCTGCAGTTCAAAGAAATCAGAATATCTTGGCTAATGGGTTAGCATTTTCAGCCAGCACTTGTCAATTAACTCATCCTAACAAACAATATGTAGTGCAGGTTAAACACCGACCAGCAATTCCTCACAATATGAGATATTGGCAAGTATTTGGAAATGACAAATAGATTGAGAATTTCTTGCAATCTAAGTGTGAGTTTGAAGATTCCAATTTGGACCTAGATTGTGAAGAATGTTGCTCCATTAAAGAGAAAATGTGCAGGGAGGAAACTCCTCATAATTATGATATTATTTTTTCAGCAAATAAATATCTACATAGGACAGAAATGCATGAAGACCCAGAAAAGGAGGAATTTGAAGTACTGCAATTCAGAGACAACACCTTGCCTAGAGGACTTGTTCCTCTGGAGGAACTATTCGATTTCAATGATGTGGCTAGAAAACTAAAAATGGAATCTACAGAAGCAAATGTCAAGGAGTGCAATCTGGATAGTGAGTAGGAGCCTAAGGTGATAAAGTTGTCAAATACATTTCCAACACCCATAAAGAAGAAATACATTGCTTTGTTCAAAGAGTTTATTGATGTGTTTTCCTGGAGTTATGAAGACCTGAAATCTTATGATACTGATATTATCCAGCACAAAATTCCAATCAAGGAGAACCAGAAGCCTTTCAAACAAAAACTACGCAGGATAAATCATGTCCAAATGCCTCTAGTTGAGAAGGAGATCAAGAAATTGTATGATTCCGAGGTAATAGTCCCAATTAGATACTCTGAATGGGTTTCCAATATTGTACTTGTGAGAGAGAAGACATGAGATATCAGGCTTTACATTGACTTCAGAAATCTGAACAAGGCATCTCTTAAGGACAACCACCCTTTACCAAAGATGGACCACATACTGCAAAAGGTAGTGGGCTCCAAAATAATCTCTCTACTAGATGGCTTTTCAGGGTACAATCAAGTGCTGGTGCATCCAGATGATCAACACAAAAAAAACTTTTACTACTCCTTGGGGAACCTTCATGTATACAAAAATTCCCTTTGGATTAATAAATGTCGGTGCCACTTTTAAAAAGAGCAATGGATATTGATTTTTCAGAAGAAATTGGTCTTTTCATTGTGATATATCTTGATGATATTACAGTATATTCAAAAACTGATGAAGAACATTTGGCCCATTTGAGAAGAGTTTTTGAAAAATGCAGAAGGTTCGGTCTATCTCTGAATCCTAGCAAATCATTATTTGGTCTTGAAGAAAGAAAGCTTCTAGGCCACATCATATCTGAAGAAGGGATCAAGATTGACCCTAGTATGATTGAGGGTATACTACAAATCAGTCATCCCAGAAACATCAAGGAGCTGCAACATTTCATTGGAAAGATAAAAAATTTTAGGAGGTTTATACCAAACCTTGCAGAACTCCTGAGGAATATCACCAACATGCTCAAAAGAGATTCAGGAGTCAAGTGGACCAGGGAGTCTAAACAATCTTTCGACCTAGTAAAGCAGGCACTCACAAAGGCGCCGGTTCTGATCAGCCCTAGTTTCACCAAGGATTTCATCAGTGCACACAATTGTTGTTGTATTGCTGTAGAAAAAGAAAGAGGGACAAGAGAATCCCATAGCATTTTTCAGCCAAGCTTTAAGATATTCACCTTTGAAGTAAAATATCATGGAAAATCAGGCTATTGCCTTGATCAAAGCACCGAGGGATTTCAGAGTTTACATTCTACATTCACACATCATTGCATTTGTGCCCAATACAGTTGTCAAAGACATCCTAACACAGGATCCTGATGAAAAAAGAGGTTGATTGTTGTCATCCTAGAGTATGATTTAGAGATCGGACCCACCAAACCAATCAAGGGACAAGGATTAACCCAATTGATGGCCGAAACAAATTTTCAAGCACTAGATATTAACATGATTCATTCACTGGATGAACAAGTGGAGCTGGCGACTCCACCTATTGAGGAAGCATTCCTAAATTCTCCTTGATACGCAGATATACTATACGTCCTATTTTACTTAAATGCTCCTCTTGGTTTGTCCAAGAAAAAGGCTAGATTATTGAAATTGAAAGCTATAAAATTTTGCATCCTAGAAAATGTTTTGTACTAGAAATATTCTGGGGGAATATTTCTTAAATGTTTGCTTCAAGAAGATGCAGATAGGGTCATGAAAGAATTCCATGAAGGGGATTGTGGAGGCCATCTCTACTGGAAAACCATTGCTAACAAGATCCTTAGGGTTGGTTTCTATTAGCCTACTCTCTTCCCAGATATGCACAAAATGGTAGCTACCTGTCATAAATGCCAAATTATGAGGGAAAAAGAAAGTTGTTGCCTTTGCCTTTACAACCAAACTCTTTTGAAGCTCCTTTCCAACAATGGGGTTTAGACTCCATTGGAGAAATCCACCCTTCCTCCTATGCCCAACATAAATGGATCCTTACTACTACAGACTATTTTACCAAATGGATAGAGGCCATTCCTTCCAGAACTGCTACTGACTCAGCGATTATCAAATTCCTTGAAGCCAACATCCTTCCAGATTTGGTTGTCATAGGAAAATCATTACAGATAATGCTATTTCTTTTAATTCCAAGAATATGGTGGATTTTTTCCACAGATATCACATTTCTTTGGGGCATTCAACAACTTATTACCCTCAAGGTAATGGACTAGTTAAGTCCTCCAAGAAGAGCCTGGTCAACATCATTAAGAAGTTGTTGGAAGACAACAAGAAATCTTGGCATAAAAAATTGGTGCATGCATTGTGGGCTGACAAACTGACAACTAAGAGATCAATTGGCATGTCACCATACCAGTTATTCTATGGAATGGATGCAGTTTTCCCAACATCCTTAGGAGTGCCAGCGATGAAACTCATTCAAGAAGTGTAGGTTGAAGAAAATGATGTACAAAGAAGAATAAGCCAGAACATTCAGCTGCAGCGGTCCAGAGAAGAGGTGTACAATAGAACTCAGGTGGTGCAAGAAAATATAAAGAAGATATTTGACAAAAGAACAGAGGAAAATGGTTTCAATATTGGAGATAAAGTGTTGAAATGGGATTCCAGAAGAGAAGATAAAGGTAAGCATGGCAAGTTTGACAACTTGTGGAAAGGCCCATACATTATTCATTCTTTCAGAGGATATAATGCATTTTTCTTGCAAGAGATGGATGGAACATATTTGTTTGGAGGTCCTGTCAATGGTAGGATGCTAAAACATTATTTCTACTAAAAACTCAGATTAAACTTTCATAATTGTAAATACCATAGTCTTACAATTTTCAAAAATCCATTGGATAAGGTTGAAGCCCAAAGTGAAGGCCATAAGCCTAGTCTGATACGCAAATAAAAAAAAGGGGAAGAAAGAGACCAGTCAAAACGTTGCAGAGGAGAAGTATACAAGGCTACTGGTTTCGGTGTGCTTGGTAACTATGTACTTCCTCTTTGCAAATTTTTCATGTTGTACATAGGTTTCAAATATTCAAAAGTCTTTGTGAAAGAAATATAAAAAGAAACAAAAGAAGAAGAAAAGAGGGTATTTAAAAAAGGAAAAAGAAAGCCCTACACACAAAATAAATATTTTTGAAAGTGTTGCAAATCAAAGTGCCATTACTACTGAAAAGAGTTTTGTGCAATCATACAATCTTAGCATGATTGCACAATTTTGAATTTTTTGTTGATAGGTTAGAAAATGAATATTTTCCAAACCATTTATTCTTGGCTTAGCAGTAGCTAGGTAGAAAATGGCATTGGTTCAACAGCCTAATCTGAACCAATGGGAGAAATAAGGGATAGGTTATAGGTTAGAAATTCAAAAGAAAAAATGAGTTCAGGGTCCATAAGTCTAAATGCACCCCAAAAGGAAGAAAAATGATTAAAATTGTAGATTGGGTAGGTAGGTGTGCAGATGAGCTCAGTACTTTGAGAATTGTTCCACTTTTTTAGTTTCAGGATTAAGTGTGTTCCAGACTTCAATTTGCAGAGAGTGTTGACTTCATCTTGAAGGTTTCAACCACAGAAGTTGTAACAGATCCGGTTGTAGGGTTGGGATCGGCCCAATGGATCAGGCCACTAGCCTATGGTGTTATTGACACCTACTGAAGGAGCTGCCATCCCCAACTGGAGCCACTGTTAGACCCCTGTATTTCACAGTATCACCAGGTGACTAATTATTGCTTAGATTTTTTCATGACTGAATATGATATTCCATGGCTGCCATTTATTTTCGGAAAAAAGGAATAAAGTGTTGCTGATAAGGTGTGATGGTGATCAAACTTCATTTCTACCCTCATTCCATATCATTCACCCTCTATGCCCCTCATTTCCTCCATGTTCTAAATTTCTACACCTTATTTCTTTCAAACCCCTTCTTTAACTATTAATACCCAAATTTTATGGTTAAAAAAGGAGCAACATTAGAATCAAAGGAATCAAAGGCAGCAGAGAAGCAGTTAAGGCAGAAAAATAGAACAGGCAGAGTCGTCAACATGATTGGGTCAACTTGTGCATGTTTGGGTTGAGTCGTGAACTCTAAAGTGGGTCAAGTCGTGAACGCAGGGCAAGTATTCTACGAACAACTAAGAAATGAACGAGTGCAACCAAAGACGAGGTTGGCAAACCACAGCAAGGGAGTAGTGAGGATCGTTGGATCTGAGCAACAATCAATGACGGAGATTCAATCGCAATTGCAGATCGCAAGTTTTTCAAGATGGGCATTGTTTTCACTCAAAAAAATGAAACATAATTTGACAATGTCTTAGAGGTTCATGTGTCAAAGGTAGGGTCATAGAATTCATTTTTCATTACTTGGTCTAGAAATTTTTTTAATTTTTCTTATTTAGCCTATCCTAAGGTATAAACCCACCCTCATTCAAATCCTTTCATGTCATATCAGTCATGATTTTCTAACATTTTTCATTTCCCAAGTTTATAGCACTGAAAGAGTCATTTTAGCCAAGAAACCCTACTTTCGTTGCGAAATACACAGAGAAAATGCACTTTTCGCTACGAAACTGCTAATAATTTCGTAGCGAAACTGCCTAGAAATACACTAGGTATGCTGCGAAAGTAAGGATTCTTGTCTATCTTGTCAAAACAGCTGTTAGGTGTCAGTAAATGATTGAAAGGGATAGGGTAGATGTCATTCGAGTCAGTTAGGGTAAAGATCAAGGTACAATGGTCATGGATGAAGTCATCATCACCATTTTTAGCATGTATGAGTCATCATTATGCTATGAGTTGTCATCGAACTTCAAAATCTTTCCAAATTGAGTCATTTGTCATTCTCCATTCCCTCTTTGCGTGTTATTGAGTTTTGGAGAGCTATTTCACTGAGCCCAAGCTCTGGCTGGTATTTTCAAAGGTTTGCATGTATCACTGATCAAGCGAGGCAAAGAAGACATTAAAGAACCATGGCTGTAAAGAGGAAGACCAACAAAGGTATCCACTGTATTAGATATGAGCCATCAGACATGAACCTGATAAATGAAGACCCAACAGCTGTAGAAGTTTTCAAAAGAACAGGGTGTTTGCAGTTTTGTCAAAAATTGCAAGGATGCCATGTACAAGTTTCTGAATAATTTTCCCTAAATTTCAATGGAACAACTACAAAAGTGGGAATGTTGAATCTCACTATAACACCAGAGACCATTGCAGCAGCAACAGGGATTTCAAGAGGACAAGAAATATGGTTCAAAGGTTTCAAAGTCAACATGGAGGAATGTAAAGAATTTATCAAGTGAGAAAATAGTGAGGTTGACCTTATAAATGCCACTCCAAGAAGCTGCATGAAAGATAATTTCTCAAAACTACTGCTTATCATTCAAAAATATTTCACTTGTGAAGGGAGATATCCAAAAGTCTATTCTTACCACTTCAAGCTTCTTCTACATTTTTTTGGTAAGATATCTCTTGATCTACCTTTTTATTTACACAAAATCTTAGCAAATATGGCAGATAAAGTTCAAGCTAAATCTGAAGAAAGTGAAACCTCACTTTTCATCGTGTTTTAATAAAATTGTTGGTTTTAGATGAGTTACAAAGACTAGGCAGAGATTGGTCTTATTTTCTGTTTTTTAGTGGTTTTGAAATGGATACCATTACCCCTAAAAGAACTCCTAAATTTAGAGGTATACCATCACCTTTAGTGGCAGAACAAAGTGAACCAGTAGGGGCAGAGAAAGTGAACCAATAATGATGGAAATAGAGCAGTTGCAGAAATTTGATACACCTAATGTTTCACCTTCAAAAAAAAAATCAACAATGAGAAAACCAGCAAAACAAGAGCCAACAGTGAGTAAACAAGGAAACAAAAGGATTACAAGGAGCGAAACAATGACTAAAGGAAATTTAGAAGACATATTACATACTATTGATATTGAAGAGACTCCTATAGTCCAGGCTGAGGATATAGATGAGGGTGGAAAGAAGATCAAGAAAGCTAAATCAGCAAAGAAGTTAGAGTTTGAAGGTGAGGATGCAGGTTTTATGTTTCAGGCTAGGAAGCCCATGACAAGACATGCTAGAAAACTCTTAGAAAGTAGTAAAGAAGTTCATCCAGCCACTGACACTGTCCAGCCACCAAAAAGAATTATTGACCTTTCATCTCCTGCAGAAGAAGATCCAGTCATCAAGCGAAAGAAAGGAAAGGAGAAATTCACTGAAAAAACAGAGTTTGAAGTCCTTGAGGAACAGTTGAGGTTAGCTAATCATGAAATAACAGTCATGAAGAAAGAGGCAAGGAAGCATAATGTCCAAAAGGTGCAGTTCGAGAAGATGAAAGAGGTTTGTGAAGAGCAGGTTGACAGTGTATCAAAGACCTTAGATAACATAAAGAAATTAATCAAATGGACTATGCCATTGAGGAATGAGCTGAAGCATGTCAAAAGAGTGAACCTGCACTTGAAATCTAGTAACAGAAAGCTGAAAACCCCAAGTTAAAGACCTCCAAGAGCAATTAGAATTGATCCATGAGGATTTGGAGAAGAAGGGTCTAAAGATGACTATAGTTGAGGAACCCATACCTCAACTCATCATCAATGAAGAAGAAATGGCTCAAGACTCTTAGGTTGAGTTGGTTTATGTTTTGAAAGGTCAATGGCATGTTGAAAATCAAATTTGTACAACTGGAAGGTACCTTTTTGAAATAAGACAAAAATCTGGAATTTACACAGTTTTCCATAGTTTCGTAGCGTTTCCTAGGCTTGAAGCCAGGAAAACGCTACGAAAACACCTGTAGCTGTATTTTTGCTTCTAAAACCACTTTTGGTAGCTTTCAAGGAGAGAAAATGATAGTGATGATGTGTCAGGTCATGATGAACACAATGCAAGAGCAAAGAATAAAAAAATTTAATTGCAAAGGTCATCTTTTGTACACTATGAAACTGCCATACTTTCGTAGCGAGTTGTTTTGAAGGTTTCTGAGCAGTTTTGGACAGGTGGACATATTCAACAGGTCAAGGGATCTTGCCAGCAATCATCCATGACTTGAAGACCATGAAAGGGAGAAAAATTATTAGTTGAAGACTTCGTTAAAGATAGACCTCTGTTTTCCTAAAAAATACGGTTTGTTTCCATATGTTGAGGAGGGTAATTAAGATGTCAAGTAGTGATGAGTTATATCAAAGCCTATTTGAACATGTGAAGGATTAGTTTTCAGCTGTATAATTGTTTTAAGAGATAAGGTAGTTAGTTTAATAAGTAGCAGTTTGAGTCCTATTAGGAAAAGGATTGTTTTATAGTGTAGTTGTCATTTTGTCATTAATGCATATGTTTTCCTATTATGAAAGGTGTCATAGGAAGAGTTCTATGAATCTAGCCAAGAGGCAGATCATGTTTGATGTAACAAGGTCTATTAAAGGGCAGATATTCGAAATTGTAAGGGGTTGGAGAATTTTTTGCACTACTACAGCTTTATGTAATTTGACTGATATCAGTAATACAGAGGACTTTTTCTTTACAGACCTGAGATTCTCATGGAGTTTTTATTGCTTTTATTATCTATATTTTTATGTGTACTACTTGCAGTGGATTTCATCTTTATTACTCAGAATTCATATGTATATGCTCTGACTTCCTTTATTGATGAAATGGTTGTGTTGCTCTATGTTTCATATGTGATTTACCTTTGATATAAACTCTTACCTGCCTCAGCTTCCATGTTAAGAGATCTTACTACTGAACCTACTGATTTGTTGACTCCATAAGCTCAATGGTTGCAAACTTGTACTCTTTTCAACCTACACACATCACAATCAAGTTATTTTTCAAATAGAGTTAGCCATCTAGTTTCATCATTATCAAATATCATTAACCCCTTTGAGAGAGCCCTCTCAGACTGAAGAGGCTAAGCTTCAGTCACAAGTTGGTTTGAAACAGTTACATAGAGTTTCCTGATCAGCAGCCAATCAAGTGCAATTTTGTGATAACAGGCACAAGGATAAATGTTAAATTCAGAAAAATGAGATATGCGATGAAGTGGGACCCATTCACCCTTCACACTTCCTTTCCATTTCATTTCCCTTAAAATCATTAAACCTTACCCTTTTTCATCCTTTCCGCTATATCTTTCTACTTTACCTTGTCATCGCTATATCATTGTTTTACCTCCGCCTTCCCATTCCCCCGATTGCGATTAAAGTGGGGCCATTCTCCCTGACACATCACCTTTTCCCCCACCATCCATCGCATTTCGCAAATTATAACTTTTCGCATCACAACAAAGCCTTAACACTTGCGATCGCCGATTTGCGATATATCGCATCGCACATTTTTTAACTTATCGTTTGAAGCACCCGCACTGTATTTTGTTTAAATTGTGCTGTGGTTGGCCCCACCACAGCAGCTCCGCCCCCCACTCCTGGCCGCTTGCAATACATATCATATAATATGAAACCTCATACACTTACCGCAGAAACCTTTCGCCGATTTATAAACTCCGCCGATCGCAGGGGGTTCCATCTTCATCCTGCCACATCAACATCCTCCGACACTGCACTTCACACTTCGCGTGTTTTATAGTTTAACTCCCATGCTTATAACAAAACCTTATCACATGAGATTTTTGATATGGTCAGGTCCCACCTTAGCTGCCACGTCACTTTCTCTCCCCGCAGTTTGCACTTTGCATCTTTTAGAGTTTACCTTCCGCCGCTTATAGCAAAACCTTAAGATCTGCGATTTGTGATGCAGTCGGTCCCAACTTACCTCCCACGTCACCTCCCTCTTCGCATCGCATCACCAATTCCTCTTCTCTAATCATAAACTGTAAATATTGCAATGTGCGATATTTTTGTGGATGCGATGAAGTTCATAACTAAAATCTATAGAATTTCCAATCTGGTTATATGATTTTTTACACTGTTTTGTTTGAAAAAGGGCTAAACACAGCATAAAGGACTCAGGTAGAAAAAAGACACCAAGGGTTGAGTCAGGCAAGATGTTTTTGCAAAGCTTGTTATGTTATAACGGAAGAAACAGAAAAGGAAACAAACTCATCAGCACAGTCACTAATCCATAAAAAGTGGCTAGCACTGCACCAGACTTAATTACCCAACGCCGATCTTTTGAAAAGCAGGGCCAGATGTCAGAGCCATCATTCGTTGCCTCTTCGGTATCGTCACATGCCACCTTCAAGCCTACCTTTGATCTTACGAAGAGCCATCGAAGCTTTTAGATACATGAAGAGCTGCTCAAAATTAATTTTACAGGTGATATGTTGACAGAAATATTTTGCTCAAATCGTTGCATGTCCACACCTATTTAATTTCAGTTGTTTGTAATAATTGAAGTTTGCCAAAGTAGATTAGGGAAACCGAATCAAGTTTTAGTTAAATACTGCTAGAATTTTCATTATCAAGGGTTGGATATTGTTAGCCCCTTCATTATAAGAACTATTATATTGGAGCACTGTAATTTTGGAGCTAGACATCAATAATCAAAGACTGTTTTCAGGATTCTTGAGCTGTGTTAAAATGGTGATGTGTTACTTCTCTGTTTTAAATGTTTCTGTTGTTTTCCCTGATGTGCATCTGTTCATCTAATTGTAAATCAGAAATTTTAGATTAAGATTTGCTATCAGAGCACCTTAATTCTGTCTACATTTACAATCTTAATGTTTTCAGCTGAAGTTTGATTAAAGAATTCTTAACTTCTCTTTAGTCACTACTAAACCTTACTATTTATTTCACCTCATAATTCATACAGCTCTAAAGATCCATTTAGCACAGTTAGCTTGCCCTATGATGCTCTTGAATTTTGATGCGCCATTCCAGCCTTTTGACTCCATAGCCCAATGGATTAGCTTCTCCAGCTCTATCTATCCAACCACACAATCAATCAAACAAACAACCCTCATAGTCTCTATAACTAGCCTAATATCAACATTTAGAATTATCAAGCTAAATCATAAAAACAGAGAGAGCCCTCTCCGAGTCTAGGAAGGCTAGGTCCTGGACTCCAAAGTGGTTTGATGCTGTCCTCTGTCGTTTGTTCTTGCCAATATTACAAATTACGGAGTACTAACAGTATAAATGGAGAATCAAATTGTATAAGAGATGGCTAGAACAATGTTGAATGGGGCAAATATATGAGATAGGTTTTGGAGAGAAGCACCATAATCTACATTCTGAATAGAGGGAAAATCAAAGTCAACAACAACAAAACACCTTATGAACTATGGAAGGGTAAACTAGAAGTAGTCAAATACTTCAATGTTTTAATGAGAAAGTGCTACATAAAGAGAGATGATGAGGATTTGGAAAAATTTCAATCCAAAGCTTATGGATGTATATTTCCTAATTATTCATCAAGAAGCAAGGCTTATAGATATTACAATAAATCATTGCACAAAATTTTAGAAAGTACAAATGTTAAAGGGGATGAAGCAAGGCCTCATAAGGAGAAATAACAAACAAATGAACATCCAAAATGGACAAGTTGTAAGGAAGGAGAAGAACAATAAGAATAAGAAGACGAAGATCAAGATATTAAGACACTATTTAGATTCATTAAGAAGAATCACTAAAAAAATATAATGATTGGTAATAAATATATGGGAGTGTAGACTAGATAAATGTTAGCAAGTGGACTAGAACATGCACATTTCTCCTTTCTGTCTAAAATTGCACCTGAGAATTTCACAGAAGCTAGTGAAGATAAGCATTGGATTGATGTTGTGGAAAAATAGTTGAATCAAATTTAGAAGAATGAGGCATGGGAATTTTTTACAAGACCAAAATATATAAAATGTGATTGGCACCAATTACGTTTTCAAAAACAAGTTGAATGGAGATGATCAAGTAATAATAAATAAAGAAAAGTTAGTTGGAGGTATTGATTTTGAAGAAACCTTTACCTCCGTTGCAAGAATATAAGCTCTAAGAATGTTTTTGGCTTTTACGTGTTTCAAGAACTTCAAATTCTATCACATGTGTTTCAATTCAACCTTTATCAATGGAAATCAAGAGGAAGAAGTATACATTGAACAACTAGAAGGGTTCTTATTATGAAAAAATATGGATAATGTGTGCAAATTGAAGAAAGCACTTTATGGGCTAAAGCAAGATCACAAAACCTAATATTCAAGACTTGACAAATATATACAAGAAGTATTCAAAATAAGAGTTGATGAAAACAATTTGTACATCAAGATAGAAGGATAAAAGTAATTAATTGGTGTGGTTTGTGTATATGATATCATTTTTCGAGACAATATAAGAAAAATGTGCAAAGAGTTTGCAATGGAAATGCAAAAGGAATTTGAGATGGCTATGCTTGGTGAGCTGTCATTCTTTCTTGGTTTACACATTCCTAAATCCAATAATGGCATATTCATTTCACAAACCAAGTATAGCAAGGAGGTGGTGAAGAAATTTAGAATGGAATATTATGCATTAGTCAACACACCCATGGTCATAGGTTGTAAATTGAGTAAAGATAATTTATCTCCAAAATAAAATCAAACATTGTGTGGGTCAATGATTAGCAGTCTCGTATATGTGGCAACATCAAGGCCAAACAATATGCAAGTAATAGGATTGGTTGTATGGTGTCAAGTTGCACCAAAAGAAACTTACGTAATGAAAAGAATATTTAGATATCTAAGGGAACCTTGGACTTTGGCTTGTGGTACTCAAGAGGTGAATATTTTACTCTAACAAAATATGCAAATGAAAATTGGGTAGGAAATTAGGAAAAGTACAAGTGGAGGAGCATTATTTTTAGGAAACAATCTAAAGTGGAGGAGCATTATTTTTAGGAAACAATCTAGTGTCTTGGTTGAGAAAGAAACAATATTTAGTTTCTTTGTCCACAACAAAGGTTGAGTATATATTAATAAGTTCTTTGGATAAATAAGACATTGAGAGATATTAAGGTAGAATATCATCATCCAATTTCAATACTTTGTGATAACATAAGTGCAATAAACATTTCAAACATCTTGTTTTTTTTTTAAAGAAACAGTTAGATTATATTAATTCAGTTGGAATACAGGCCAGAAGCCTTACATACAGAGGTAATTATACTTCAGTTGTTGACCAAAATTGCTCACGAAACATTCTATATCCACTTGGTCTTTTACTTGAAAAATATATTACATAATTTTGTAGGAATTTACAGGGTAAGGTCCTTACATAGAAACACCAAAGGTCACCGCTCACAAACAAATCACAGATCAGTACACCAGTATTTGACGTGGTTAAAACCCTCAAAGAAGGAAACAGTCCACAGCCTAAGTCAACGCGACCACTTTAGGAAAAATTATTAATGTAAATAAATAAAATTTACATAAGCTTCTCTCATAAACAGTCACCGCACAAATGGCCCCCCATTCCCTTTAAATAGAGATCATGATCCAATCGAGTGTTAAGCCATGAATCAAGTGTCGGTAATACCGAGAATAGAATGAGCCATCAGATCATTACATATCGTGACCATTGGATTATAAGTTACAAAATAACATAATAAAGAAACACACTTTACCTAACTTTACACTAGACCAAGTTATACTTAACTATTTCGTATGTGTCGGAATATCCTAACATCCCACCTTAAGAAAAAATTTGGATAGGATTGAAGGATTTACAAAGGTGACACAATAGGAGAATGGAGGAGGCATTATTGCCTATCCCCCCTTAATGATAACTTTCCTGAACTCCAAGCATATATCAAAGTTTGGTAAACTTTTCTTCTGTGAGAGCCTTTGTAAAGATATCAGAAACTTGATCATTGGTTGAACAATAGTGCACTTCAAGAACACGATCATGAATGAGCTTTCTCATCAAGTGCATGTGTAGCTCAATGTGTTTGTTGTGCTAATGTTGAACTGGATCTTTGCATAGCTGAACCACACTCTGATTATCACACCAAAGTGTAGTTGGATGCTACTAATGAATACCAAATTCGAACAGGATCCGACGAAGCCACAGGGCTTCCTTGTTGGCTTCAACAACACCACAATTCTATGCTTCTACCGAAGAAAGATAGATGGCACTTTGTTTCTTACAAGACCATGTAATAGGTCCTGAACCAAGAGTGAATACATAACATGCAGTAGACTTTCGATCATCAGGGTCACCAGCCCAATCAAAATCAGTGAAACCAAACAACAATGGAGATGCTCATGCACTGTAATGAATCCCGAATTGAACTATACCTCTAACATATCAAAGTATTATTTTATATGCTTTTGAGTGACTTTCATGAGGTTTGTGCATAAACCAAGCAACACGACCAACGATAAAGGAAATGTTAGGACAGGTATGGGTTAGACACAAAAGTTTACCAACAAGTTGACGGTATAATATAGCATCAACCTCAAGGGAAGTACAAGTGACTGAAAGCTTGACTCCAGACTGAAAGGGAGAAGGGGTTGGCTTACAATATTCCATGTGAAAGTGGCGTAGAAGATAACAGGCATACTTGGACTGAGAAAGGGTAATACCTTCTTTATATTGCAAGACTTGAAGGCTAAGGAAATAATGCAAGTGTCCTAAGTCTGTCATTTCAAAATTATTTTTAAGGCTACATTTTCACATGGTTTATATGGTTAGTATCACTAATATTAAGGATAAGATCATCAACATAAAGAACAAGGATGATTAAGGACTTACCCACTTTCTTGGTGTAGATAGTGTTGTCGGAATGACATCTAGAAAATCCATTATCTAAGAGAAAGCTATCCATTTTGGCATATCAAGCCCGAGGGGCTTGTTTGAGACCATAGAGAGACTTCTTAAGGTGACAAATAAGGCTAGAGTATTTTTTGGTAAATCCAAGGGGTTGTTCCATGTCTATTTCTTCAGACAAGTCCCCATGTAAGAAGGCAGATTTAACATCCATCTGATGGACTTCCCATTTAAAGGAGGCATCAAGGGAAAGAACAAGGTAGATAGAATTCATTTTGGCAACAGGGGAGAAGGTTTCAGTATATTCAATACCTTCAAATTGTGAAAATCCTTTAGCAACAATACACACTTTATGTTTATCCACTTTTCCATCTGGTCCAAAATTTGTTCTATAAACCCATTTGCATTTGACAAGTTTTCTTCCCTTTGGAAGAGGAACAAGATCCCAAGTATCATTTGCCAATAAGGAACAATATTCTTCATTCATATTTGCATCCCAATCTGGATGACCTTAAGCTTCTTTAATGGTATCTGGATCATAATTTTCTGGAACTTGAGCCAATAAAGAAAAGGCTTTGTCGAACTGAGAACATGTATGACATTCATCTGTAGGGTTGCCTGCAAGAGAACGTGTTGCATCCCGAGTAGAGCAGACCCATTTTTGAAGCTGTAGAGCTGAAGGAATATCCTCAGGAGGTGGAGAATGATTTTCGTCCTCGTTATCATCATCTGAAGTAGAAGGAATGCTGTCAAAAGTAGAAGAGATAAATAGAGGTGGCACATATGCCGAATCAGGCTCGAAGGCCAAAGGTGGCACACCCGCCAAACTAGGCTAGTAGGCCGATATATTTTCATCAAATTTTACATCTCTTCTAATGATTACATTTTTGGATTTGGGTTGAAGAAGTATATATCCTTTGACATCTTCAGAATATCCAACAAAAATACATTTTTCACTCTTAGGTTCTAAGGCTTTATGTTTCTCATATGGAATATGGGCCCAAGCTTCACTTCCAAAAACACGAAAGTGACTTACATCTGGTTTGATTGAGCTCCAGGCTTCTTCTCGAGTGATATTCCTTCAAGCCTTAATAGGAGTGTCATTTACTATGTAATTTTCACAGTTAATTGCTTCTACCCAAAATTAAGACTAAGTCATTTAGATTGAAGCATAGAATTAGCCATTTCTTTTAGATTGTGATTCTTCCTTTCAACTACATCATTTTTATGTGGAGTATACGGAACAGTATGTTACAGTTGAATGCCATGCTCAATGTAAAAGTTGATAAATTTTTTGTTAACATATTCTCCTCCATTGCTAGATCTTAACTTAAGGATTTGATGTCCATATTGTTTCTCAACAAAGGCCTTAAAGGCCAAGAACATGTTAAAAACTTCACTCTTGAGTTTTAAATAGTATGCCTTCTAGAACTTACTAATAGAGATAATATGGCAAAGAGATAATAGATGATGATAAGTTGGAGGAGGCAGAGGTTGGAACAAAAATAAGAATACCTAGGACAATAGGCCTCAAAAAGGCGCTTCAGAGAGAAAGAGAGTCAACAACTCCTAAATCAGGTTGGCAAACTTTTGATGAGCTAAATCTTGATGAGATCAATCAAGACAGAGAGTATTGGCTTGATATGTTCAATGGACACCTTGACAAGTTGTTGAAGAAAGCTAAAAAGAATAATAATCTCTAGAGACATATGGCCAATCATTATTGCACCAGGAACAAAATTTCACAAATCAAGCACAAACAAGTGAAAAGAAGCTCAAAGAGGCTCAAATGAAGCTTAAGGAGAAAGAAAAATTAGACCTCCTCGCTGAGGCATCCATGGCTGTTTATCCCATCATCCACATGTCTTATAGAAAAAAATTTGGTCAATTTTGAGCAACTTGGGTATTTTTGGTGATTTTTGCACTAATCTGGAAATTCTACCTTCACAGAAACGTAGCGCCAAGGCGCTACGATTTTTCTTAGGATAACTAATTGAAGATTGGATTATATAGTTGGATGAATTTTGATTAGTACATTCCATATCTGGAACTAGTTTTGCATGACAAGCTCTAATTTTGAAGAAAAGGCCAAAAAATGACCATTTTTCTATGCTTCTATCAGTGTTTTTGACCAAGCGCTACACTTCTGGAGCAAGTTTGGGAGAATCAACTTTTGGAGACCTTCTGGTGGGCGTTTTCTCAAAATTCAAGATGTTTTGGAAAGTAGACACACATGGCTAGTTGACCTATCTTTCAAATTTGGATTTTGAGCCCTAAAAGTCCCTCAAAATAAACTCCAAAGTGGAGCTACACTTATGCAAAATGGCGCTACGTTTCTGTCAACAGGTGCTACGCTTCTGCATCAGATTTCCTCAGGACACTTGTCAAGATAGAAAAAATCAGAATTTTGAGGTTTAGTTTTCCTTTTAGTTTTCATTGGAGTGGTTGAGTTTGTTTTTGCTTCTTCTCACGAGGAGACATGTAATTTAATGTGGGAGACACACACTCCTAGCCTTTAGTCGAATTTGAGGGAATGGTTTCTAACTTCCCTAGATTCTAGGAAGTGACTCATCTCATGTAATTATGATGCATTTTGGATGGGATTTCGACCCTATGAGGTGTCATTTTTCATATTTTATATAAATAGACCTAGTTTAGTCTTTTGTTGAGTTGGATAGTTGTTTTTTGCAGTGGAGCTATTGTACAAGCTTATTGAATGAAGTCAAAAGACAGTGTTGTAGAATTTGTGTTAAGACTCCTTTGGTATGCCTTGGAGCATTTTTTCTTTCTCTGTATGTTTATCTTATCAAGTTGAATGATATAATACCCTATTTCACATATATGCTTCTATGTGTTTATCTTGTTAGTTTATAAGCATAAATCATGCCTTTTCATGCTCTGTTTTAACAAGGTTTACATTATATGTCATTGTTCTTCTAAATGAATGAATTCACCTAAATTCTCATCCATATTCTCCTTCATTTCATACTATACACAATTAAAAACTAAGCATGATTTCAAGCTACCTACCTAGCCTCGTCCATACCTCTACAACTTGACCTTGAATTTTGACCTAAACCCTAGACCTAGTCTCCTAACTATCATTTCCTATCTAGCACAAGAAACATAAAACAAAAACCCTATTTACTGAGCTTATATACCTAGCCTAAGATCATTAGATATTCAGTCATTTCTTTGACTGAAAAGCGACATTGAGAGAGCCCTCTCTAGTCCTGGTAGGGCTAGATACCTGACCTAAAGCCTGGTCTGTGGTTACCTTCCTTCAATTCCATTCTCAACCTTGGAAAGATGGGGGCAGTGATAACATAGTGTCAACATCATGTTGATCCTAAAGTTGACCCCCCATCTTCTTCACCTGGTGAAAGTATGGATTCTAGCAAACGGGAAGCTAAGAAGAAGAAGAAGAGGACGAAAAAGAAGAAGAAATATAAGAAAGGAGGAAACCAAGCGACCATCGCTACTGATGCAACTGATGTTGAAAAACCTTCCAATCAGCTTCGTAAAGTTAAATTCCCTTGCAAATTATGTAAGGGTGACAACCTTCTTAGAGATTGTCATGGTATTCCCAGGATGTTAGAAATGTGGTCTAGAATAAACCCTTGTCATTGACCTCTAGAGGTCATGCTGGTGACAAGTCTTCAACTAGTGATAATAAGGTCCATGGGAAATGCTGGGTGTGGAGTCTGATTATCTTGTTTACTTTGTATCACAGCATTGGACCCTTGTACCTTAAAAGGGGTGGCAACGCCGCCCATAATTAATCGCTGTCGTGGGGGATCCAGGGGGGTGGTAGCGCTTTTCGGAGCCCCCCCTGGTGAGGGGTTTCAGGGGCAGCGCCCCCGAAGCTAAAAACAGATGTAAAATTTCCTTGTAAAAGTATAGGAATTTCTAGTCAATCTGGGCCGTTCATAGGCGGATGATCTGACGGTAGAAGTTATGCTTAGATTAAAGTTTTTTTCCCTAGAAGGCAACCCCTCGCTTTTATGACGGTATTGTATTGCGGCTGTGCATTGTATGTGTATTCTCGGAGCGAGAAACAGAGAGGGATACTGTGAGAGAGAACAGAGGATATTACAGCGGATCTGCTGTAGGTTTTGTCTCTTCATTTTGCTGGATAATAGAAAGGAAGGACTAGCTGTTCGAGGTGGATGTAGCCCAAACTGGGTGAACCACGTATATCTGTGTCTCTCTGGTTTTATGTGTTTTATGTGCTTGTATTTTCCGCATATTTTATGTGTTGCATTGCTCCATAATGTATAATTTTTCTAACAACTAGTATCAGAGCCGAAGGTATATTTGGCTGATAAACTCGCAGGAAAGAAGGGTTTCCTGGTTCGAGTGGGAGCAATGGCAGAAGATGGTAAGTTTAAGGTCGAGAAATTTAACGGCCAAAACTTCCCGCTGTGGAAGATGCAGATGGAAGATTATCTGTATCAGAAAGATCTGTACCTACCATTGAGCGGAAAAACAAAGAAGCCGGCGGCCATGACAGACGTGGAATGGAACATTCTCAATAGAAAGGCACTCGGAACAGTATGGTTGTGCCTTGCGGCATCAGTCGCCTTCAATATTTCAAAGGAAACAACAACAGAGGGTTTGATGTAGACGTTGGCGAAACTATATGAAAAACCCTCAGCCTCAAACAAGGTATTTCTTATGAAAAAACTATTTAATATGAATATGTCGGAAGGTGGATCTGTTGCAGACCATTTAAATGATTTTAATACAGTTACGAGTCAGTTAAGTTCTGTAGGGGTAAACTTTGACGATGAAGTTAGAGCTTTGTTATTCTTGTGCTCATTGCCAGAGAGTTGGAATGGTTTAGTAATGGCCATTAGTAAATCTGTCTCTGGATCTAGTACTTTAAATTTTGATGATGTTGTCGGTGCTATCCTTAGCGAGGAAATGCGACAGAAAAGCTCCGGTGAGACATTGGGTAATGCTTTGAGTGCAGAGTCTAGGGGAAGGAGAATGGAAAGAGGAAAGAGCTCGGGATATCCAGTAAATCAAGGAAAGGCAGATCCAAGTCCAGATCGGGGATAGTGTGCTGGAAATGTGGAAAGAAAGGACACCTAAAGAAAGACTGTAGATCTCGGAAGGGAAAAGAAGGAGACACACAACAAGAAAACAATCATGAAGCAAATGTGACAAGTGATGTGTTACAATATGCTTTGATTCTTTCTTTCGAAAATGTTACTGATTCTTGGGTTGTAGATTCAGGGGCTTCATTCCATGCCACACCTGATAAGAAATATTTTCATGACTATGTTCAAGGAGATTTTGGACAAGTTCGTTTGGGTGATGATAAACCCTGTAAAATTGTTGGAATGGGTAAAGTTCTTGTAAAACAACAAAATGGAAACCAATGGCTACTAAAGGAGGTAAGGCATGTTCCAGATCTGAAGAAAAATCTAATTTCAACAAGGCAGTTAGGCGGTGAAGGTTATGTGACAACTTTCACGGATAAAACTTGGAAGGTCACCAAAGGAGCCCTGGTAATAGCAAAAGGCGAAAAGGTTGGTACATTGTATTTATGCAATGTTATTTCTAACTCTGTTAATGCTTTAACCTCCAAAGGAGCAGATGCAACATTATGGCATCATAGGCTCGGACACATGAGTGAGAAGGGGATGAAGATTCTTCACTCAAGAAATTTGTTGCCAGGTTTGAAGAATGTTGATTTGGATTTCTGTGAAAATTGCATTTATGGAAAACAAAAGAGAGTCATATTTCTCAAAGTTGGGAAAGAAAAGAAGAGCGAAAAATTGGAGCTTGTGCATACAAATGTATGGGGACCTACTCAGGTATCATCTCTCGGTTGCTCTCGCTATTATGTTACGTTTATTGATGATGCAACTAGAAAAACTTGGATTTATTGTATTCAAAATAAATCTGATGTATTTGATACTTTCAAGAAATGGAAAGCTTTGGTTGAGATTGAGACAGGAAAGAAGTTGAAGTGTCTTAGATCAGACAATGGAGGTGAATATTGCAGCAAAGAGTTTGATAGGTACTTTTCAAAGAATGGAATTTGTAGAGAGAAGAAAATTCCAAGAACACCACAAGAAAATGGTGTGTCAGAAAGGATGAACAGAACAATCATGGAGCGTGCAAGGTGCATGAGATTGCATGCAGGATTGCCTTTACAATTTTGGGTAGATGCTGTAGATACTGTTGTTTATCTAATAAACAGAGGGCCTTCAAGTTCCTTGGATGGTGGTATTCCAGAGGAAGCATAGAAAGGTAAAAAGGTAAACATCTCTTTTTTAAAGCCTTTTGGTTGTGAGGCTTTTGTCCATATTAATAAATAAAATAGAACAAATCTTGAGGCAAAATCAAAGAAATGTACCTTTATTGGATATGGTGTTAATGATTTTGGTTATCGTTTATATGATTATGAAAATCACAAAATCATTAGGAGCAGAGATGTAATATTCAATGAAAAGGTCTTGTATAAGAATCAGTTGCAGGAAAAGAAACAAGAAAAAGAAAGCAAGGAATACACAATTCTTGATGAGATAACTGAAAAAGTAAAGGTGCCTGAAAATAATAATAATCAACAACCACAGTAGCAACAACCACCACAACAGCAACAGGCACCTCAAACACCTGAAAGTGGTGTTAGAAGATCTACCAGGATAAGTAGACCCCCTGAACGATACTCTCCTTCATTATATTATTTATTGTTGACTGATTTTGGTGAACCCGAATGTTATGAAGAAGCAATGCAGGTTGAAAGCAGGAAGAAGTGGGAGCTAGCCATGGATGAAGAGATGGACTCCTTAATGCATAACCAGACTTGGGACTTAGTCAGGTTGCCTGCAAGTAAAACTACATTGCAGAATAAATGGGTTTACAGGCTGAAGGAAGAAGATGGAGGAAAACAAAGGTACAAAGCTAGACTTGTGGTGAAGGGGTTTGCACAGAAGAAAGGTATTGATTTCGATGAAATATTTTCTCCTGTTGTTAAAATGACTTCAATTAGAACTATTTTAAGTCTTGTAGCAGCGGAAGATTTACATCTTGAACAGTTAGATGTAAAGACAACATTTCTCCATGGAGATTTAGAGGAAGAGATATACATGCAGCAACCAGAAGGATATGAGGTAAAAGGGAAAGAAAAATTGGTGTGCAGGTTAAAGAAGAGCTTGTATGGCTTAAAACAGGCTCCAAGGTAGTGGCATCTAAAATTTGACAAGTTTATGTCTGAACAAGGTTATACTAGATGTCACTCTGATCATTGTGTTTATCTAAAAAGGAAAAATGATGGCAGCTATATTATATTGTTATTGTATGTAGATGACATGCTTGTTGCAGGGTCTAACATGCAGGAAATAAATGTGCTCAAAAGAAAATTGGCAAATTCATTCGCAATGAAGGATTTGGGAGCTGCAAAACAAATCCTTGGTATGAGGATAACTAGAGACAGGAAAAATCACAAATTAACACTGTCTCAGAATGAGTACATAGAAAAGGTGTTGAAAAGATTTAATATGCAGAATGCAAAACCAGTTAGTACACCTTTTGCTAGCCATTTCAAACTTAGTAAGGAGATGTTCCCCAAGACCCAAGAAGAAATGGACTATATGTCTAAAGTTCCATATGCATCAGCAGTTGGAAGCTTAATGTATGCAATGGTTTGCACAAGGCCTAATATTGCACATGCAGTGGGAGTTGTAAGCAGGTACATGAATAATCCAGGAAAATAACATTGGATGGAAGTAAAATGGATTCTCAGATATTTGAGAGGTACCAAAAATCAAGCATTATGCTTTGGTGGTTCAAACATTGCTCTACAGGGATATGTTGATGCAGATATGGCAGGTGACAGAGATAACAGGAGGAGCACTATAGGATATGTATTTACTTAAGGTGGAACAGCTGTTAGTTGGGTTTCAAAAATCCAAAGTGTTGTTGCACTTTCAACAACAGAAGCCGAGTATGTTGCTGCTACAGAGGCTAATAAAGAAATAATTTGGTTACAAAGGTTTATGGATGAATTGGGTAAGAAGCATGATATGGGCACGTTATACAGTGATAGCCAAAGTGCCATTCATCTTGCAAAGAAATCAACATTTCATTCTAGGACTAAACACATACATCTCAAGTACCATTTCATACGGTCAATATTGGAAGATGGAGAGTTGAAGCTGGAAAAGATACACACTAGCCAGAATCCTGCAGATATGCTAACAAAAGTTGTAACCAGGGAGAAACTGAGAATGTGCTCAGTTTCAATTGGTCTTCAAGGATGATGACGAAGATGAGGAATAGCCAGGTCCAAAGAGGAGTCATTGTCCAGCAAATGAAGCAGCGGTGGAGTTGCTACAATCAGTCTCTAAGAGGGAGATTGTTGGGTGTGGAGCCTGATTATCTTGTTTAATTTGTATCACAGCATTGGACCCCTGTACCTTAAAAGGGGCGGCAACGCCGCCCATAATTAATCGTTGCCGTGGGGGATCCAGGGGGGGGCGACAGCGCTTTTTGGAGCCCCCCCCCTGGCGGGGGGTTTTGAGGGCAGCGCCCCCAAAGCTAAAAACAGATGTAAAATTTCCTTGTAAAAGTATAGTAATTTCTAGTCAATCTGGGCCGTTTATAGGCAGATGATCTGACGGTAGAAGTTATGTTTAGATTAGGGTTTTTTGACCTAGAAGGCAACCCCTCACTTTTATGAGGGTATTGTATTACGGCTGTGCATTGTATGTGTATTCTCGAAGCGAGAAACAGAGAGGGAGACTGTGAGAGAGAACAGAGGATATTACAACGGATCTGTTGTAGGTTTGTCTCTTCATTTTGCTGGATAATAGAAAGGAAGGACTTGCTGTTCGGGGTGAACATAGCCCAAACTGGGTGAACCACGTATATCTGTGTCTCTCTGGTTTTATGTGTTTTGTGTGCTTGTATTTTCCGCATATTTTATGTGTTGCATTGCTCCATAATATATAATTTTGCTAACAGGAAAAAGGGTAAAGTCAAATTTACCTATAGGTTATGTGAAGGGAACCATCCCATTCACCTTTGTCTTTATATGGATGAAGCCTTAGAAGTGTTGGATAACCTTTATGCTTCTCAGCCTTGTCTTCCTACTAATTACCAGAAGCTTTCCCCGGATCCTCCACTAGTTGATCAAGTGATTGATCAGAAGTCATCTTTGGTCAATCCCACTCTCTCTGGAAGTGAATCTCACGAGTCCGTTCTCAACCAACCATTGGTTGAGAAAACAGTTGACCTAGTTTTACCTTGAATTGATCATGCTTTTCTTGTAGAGAGTGAACCTCATACCACTTAGGTTCTTTTTGTTTCTTAAGATTCCCATGAATTGGATGGAAATCCTCCTATTCCCACGTAATAGGAGGGTGATCCTCTCGTTCCTGTAACACAAGGGGGCAGTTCTCTCATTCCCATGGCACCACCTCCAAGTAGTCTGGTAGCTTCCTTTGATTGGAGTCGACTGGCAAGATAACGTATTCCTTCTTACGTGCCCTTTGAGATCAAGGTACAAGCCTATAATGTGGCCATACATAACACCATAATAGATGAAGGTGCATCTGTTAGTATTCTATCCTCAACTACTTGGAAAGCTTCTAGTTCTTTGCATCTTGTGCTTGTTACCCAGAATCTGTTAGCGTTTAACATAGGAACCAGTCAACTGTTAGGGATCCTTCCTAAGTTGCCTATTACTTTGGGAGGAAAGACTGTCTATATAGATGTGATGGTTGTCCAAGGTCCTTTGGACTTTAACTTAATCCTTGGGCGTGACTATACTTATGTCATGGGAGCTCTTGTCTCTTCTCTCTTTCGTGTGATTTGTTTTACACATGAAGGAATAATTGTGACCATTGATCAGCTTTTGTTCAAATCCTAATCTGGCTCCCAATCAACCATCCTCCCTTAATGGTCCTTACATGCTAGTGGCATCTTCCCCGCCACAAGTTAAGTATGTGGCCACATGTTCCATGCTCGTGACTGTTGAAGATCTGGTCAGTGATACACTGCATCATGTACTAGGGGAATTCGATCCTGATTTCCAAAGTGTTGTTCTCCCATCTGATGATAACCTCTTGGAAGCCATGACCCTTTATGGTCCATGAGCAAGGCCTTTGGAGCAAAGTTCCTTTTCTTGTGTCGAGCTCCTTAAAAAATGAAACAAGGTGTCCGGAGCAAAGTTCCTTTTCTTGTGTCAAGCTCCTTAAAAAATGAATCAAGCTCTTCGAAGCAAAGTTCCTTGTCTTGTGTCAAGCTCGTTAAAAATGAAACAAAGTGTAATGAGGATAGTTATTTTACTGTGTAAACCTCATTAAAAAATGAAACAAATCCCCTTTCAATTTGAGTCTTTGATTAGATCTCGTAAATTCCCAGTCTAGTCTTTCACTTGATCTCGTAAATGAACCTTCATTCCATCCACCTGTTAGTAACCAATAGTCTACTTAGATGAATGAGATGAAGCTTAGGGGACATATACATCAAATTGAATCACCATGCCGAGGGCATGCAAACTTATTCCAAGCATAGTTTGTCTCCGTTTTAAGCTTGTGTAAAAATGAAACCAATTCCAAGCATAATTTTTCCACATGTTTCAAGCTTGTCTAAAAATGAAACCAATTTCAAGCTTGTGTAAAAATATGAAACCATTCCTATACTACCTCTCGTGATTTCCCTTTTATCTGCCTCTTCTTCTAGATCAACCTTGGTTTTCTCATTCCATCGTCGCCATCTATTTGACCGATCATACACTTTCACTTGGTTGTTTTACCCTTTCCTGAGGAACCGCTGCGATGAGTAGTCTTGTTATCCAGCCTCTTGACCTTTCCATGTTTTGAGCAGTTCCATCATTACCGCAACTAGTTTCTACCCCTTATACCACTCGTTCCTCCAGGAGGAGTCCTCTTTCATCTCTTTTTAGACTCCCAAAATATGAAAAGATTGTCGAGTACTCGTCATTTAAAACTCATTAAATTAAATGAATTGAAGTAGTCTAAGTATATGTTTACCCCATTTTTCGGGCTAAGATTCACTATTTATGAAAAAGGAATACCTTGATCGAACATGATCAAGAGGTTCTCTCGGATATTGTTTTCTACCTTTTCGGATTCCAGAGACAATTTACGAAAAGGGACATGATGTAGTTTTATTTTTCATTTATTTTTCAAACTCCTTAAACATGAAAAAGTTATCGAGTTACCCTTCCATTGGACCTGTTAATGGTTAAACGGAGAAAGACTTGTCACCATGACAAGATCAATTTCCTGCTTCCTAGGGCTCGTTAAAATTACTAGGATGGATTCAGTCGAAGAATGAACTTACATGCTTAGCATATGCTATCCTCTTCACGTTGGCTATCAAAAATAAAGAGGTACTCGTTAGCAATAACAGGGGAAATTGAAAGTAAACATCCTATGTGTGTTTTGGGCAGCTTGTCGTTCTTGAACATGACACTTATCTGCATTTTGTGTCAAGTTTGGGACATCATTCATTCATCACTTTGCCTTTGTGGGTTTGGGAAATCAGTTTTCCTCCCATTCGATTATCATTTTGTCAACATGACCTTTGATCCTATTTGAGTCAAATGTTGCCATACTCCAAATTTGTGTCACCAATATGTTCAAGAGAAGTACTTTTTGTTGCAGTCAAACATTCTTTTCTTATATGACCTTCTCTGTTACAATCCTGAATCACTCCTATCATCTTGAGATATCTGTTGTTTCATGTCGATGATGTGGGAATCATTATGGCCCTCCTTTGACAAATCACTTCTTGTCGACTTCAGTTCATTATCCAAGATAATGGTTAGGAACTTCTTTTTAGTACCTTGGAGCTTGCATGCCTCAATGGCAAGTTCTTCGTGTTCGACGACAGGTTCACATCATTGGCCTTCAATTGGATAATTCTGCAAGTGCTCAACTTCAACACATTTATTTCACACTTGTAGATTGTGTTGTTGTATCTCGAGGGCCATTGTCATTATTGGTGGTTTCTCTCATGCATGTTAACGATTTTCATCAATGAATGGTAATCAGGTGGTTTTTACCATGTTTGACACCAACACATCTATTCACATGGCTAGATTTGTAAGTTGGGTAGATTGATATTGCGATGAAGACCCTGGGTCACATCTGATTTTGGTCCAGGTTGTGTTGAGTTATTGAGTATTCGTGATTGTATACATGATCCTATCTATAAGGATGGCTGCATCCATGTCACAGGTCTATTTATATGATCTCTTTAGACGGATGGCTACGACCATGTCGTGGGTTCATGTGTTATTTGATGCCTAGTGCAAAGATATGTGGTTAGGCATATTCATACAAGAGATATCATATATTTTATTGTGTTTGATTTGGCAGGTTTCTTGGTGGTGATCTGAGTTCTTTGCCTTGGTTCATAAATCATTTCAACCATCACTCCCCATTCTTCCTTCATTCTTTAGGGGGAATTTGTTACACAATAATCTATCACCATGCTCACTTCTCATCCCTGATCTTGAAGTGCCCTGTGGCAGACCCTGTGCGATGTTTCCACCATGTAAAAATATGTAAATACATCCCTTGAAGACTCAAAGAAAACTGCCTTAGAGGATTACTGAAGGAACTTGGTAAAATTAGTTTTCAGGGTCAACGCGTTTCCTAGTTTCCTCCTCGTGCTAATGATAGGTTGACAGTTCTGGCTCAACGCTGTCAACGCCCTTATTTCTTGGAAAACATCGTTGATGCCTTTTTGGCAGTGTTTCCTCAACTGGAGGAGAAGCTTCGACCTCTAGAAGTTCCAGGGCGGCGAGTTGGTTGTTAAATAGTGGTGATAGAGTTGAGCTCTCTGATTTTAGAGCTTTGATCTCATCCATGGGGATTTATCCCTTAGAAAGTGGACCTTCCTCCTCCTTTCATGGGCTCACAACCTCTTATCTTGTCCTATAAATTGGTCCCCATCCTTCCACTACTGGTTGGTCATTGTTTGGCTGGTCTGAACTCTCATTACCTTTAAATTCTTGCATTGTGATAAAGCCTAAGCTGTTCAGGGGAAGGAATGCTTTAGTGCTTCAGTGAAGGACTTGGATTTTCACCAAAGGGTGGCCTCCAACATCAAGGCCTGGGTTGTAAGCTATCTCTTTTATATTCATTAATAAAACATCTGATCTTTTATTTCTATATTTGTCTAATCATTTGTGAAAATATTCTGATACTCCTTGATATGCTAGATAGCTAATGTTTAATGATTATTATGCATTGGATTACGTTTTTTGTTGCCTCTTGATCATCCACATGTATTTGTGTTTCACCAATGGCAAGGAGCGAGTCTAAAAGGATCATGGATCAAGGCCATCATCAACGAGTCTGAACACAACATCAGGAAAAGGTACCTCAATCTCTTTTCTTGTCGCATTTTGATAAGAAAGCTTTGAATTAGAAAGTATCTCAAGTTACTAGACCCACTCTAGGGCTAGAGAGATCGCCTATGTCTGCAAAGGGGATTTATCTTCACAACATAAAGCATCTATATTCTTTTATTCCATGTTTTTTCATCTCATCTCCTCATATAACAAGGATGTGAATATTTCATCCAAACTTAAAGTAATTGCATTACTACCAGTGGAAACAGGCAAACTATCCCATGAGTTTGTTAGAGAACACAACCAACTGGTACACTTATCATCATTTAAAATATTAATATGAACGGATAATAACTGACTTACAACAATATTGAAGGTGTTTGAGTGCTTTGTCATTGAGTCCCCACCCTTCATCCTTAGGCTATACAACCTCTTCTACATGGACACTTTATTCACGAGGGACTTAGACTGATACAAAGCCCCTAACTTGTCTTGCAGTGCCTTCATTGTAGATTCTTCTGAAACACTTAGTAATATACATCTAATATGCACAACGATATTGTGGTCTTTTCCTTTTGACCCAACTTGGTTTAATGTTTTGTAACATCCCTATCAGTGTATTACCCAAATCCATAATGATCCACTGATATTTGTCCATGAAAACATCTTCCATTTTGGGCTTCAATAGCTCCCTATCAAATTCATTGATCTCTATCTTTGAATTGCTCGCTATTTCCTTTCACCACAAGAATCGATATCGTAGATGTCCATTTATAACAAGGTTTTCTGCAAGCCTGAGCCAAAACCCTTAGCCACAAATGCATCCCCTTGTAGCCAAACTGCTATAATACTAAATGTAACTTTTAACCTTGTATAGTTAATTGTAAAATACATTCTTAATAAAAAAACATAAAAATGCAATTGGGCACACAAACATTTAACACAAAGATTTTACCCTAGAGATCCCAAATGTGAAAACAAAAAATATTTCTTAGTATTTCATTTTTTACAATGTTATAATATAATATGTATATCCATGACAACCATAAACCACCAATCCAGTTACCATGGATTAGAATAAAACAATAGTTCCTTAACAAGAATTGCAAAACCATGGGTTGAACCACAATGTGTTACAAAATATTATAAGTAAAAGTTATGTAGAAAACTGCCAAAATGGACACAAAAAAACAATTGAGACATGTAAAGAATATAACACATACCTAACATTTGAAAGCATATTTATTCATACAAGTGGAAAGCTTAGTTGTAAAGTTATGTACAAGTCTTTAATGCTTTTGTTGGTTATCAAGAAATTTAAATCCTTCCTTAATTTTGTTAGAAAAAAAAAATGACATTTCTTTGTCAAATATTAGGTGCTTTTCTTTATTAGAATTCATTTTCCATGAGGATTTTATGTGGGATAATGATGAGAGTTAAAATTAAGGGTTTATGATATTAATAATTTGGTTGCATAAGGGGATATATAAAATAACATGTAGTCAACTACACTATTTCCAAGCCCATGAAAACATGCCATTCATTGAGAATTTGGCCATTACTTTAAAACATTGAGATTATTACATCTTAGCAATGATGAAACTTGAGGAATTCTATCAAACAATTTTTTGACTACATTTACAAAGCTTCTTTTATAAGTGAGCTACATTAATGTCCTCATTTAACTATAGAATGTTGGGTTTAAAGACATTCCTTAGGATAATAAATAAAAAAAATTAGGTAATTATGTTGAGTCTAGACTGGGGTCATCTTGTTTGTTGATGAAAGAACAATGTACTCATCAATGAGATGCTATCACTAGGATTGTGTAAGGCTTAGTTGAGCCTGGACGCCCCCTAGGATAAATTTAATTCCTCCAAAGGTGGCTTCCATCCTCAACCCCTCCCCGTAAAGTTTGAACCCGAGGCTTACTAGGAACTAAACCCCACATAAACCAACTAGTTTACACCTCATAAGTAAGATAATATCCTATTATTTATTATTCTAATATTAAAATTTTTCAAAAAAAGAAAAATATATTTCTTTTTAAAGCTAACAATGTTATATTTTAAATCATTAAAAAAACAATTTTTGTTTAAATTACCATTTTTTACAAAATATAGAATTATAAGTATAAAAGAAGGGATTGTTTTTTCATTTACATATATTGGTTATACTAATTTTTTAATAAAACTTAGTATGAATGATATGCATGTGTTTATGTATTAATCATAGTGATTTTATTTATAAACCTTAGTATAAAGGATAAGAATATGTTTTATATAACAAGCTATTGATGTAGGAGCATCCTGCTTGGTTTTTATTAAAATATTGTGTAATTAGGGGTTATTTTATAAATTATTGTGCTCATTTTAATAAATTAAGAGAGAAAATTGTAAGTGAGGATTATTGTAAATATTCTTTTAGTAAATTAAGGATATGAGTGGAGTTGAATTAGGTAGATAATCTAGGGATTAGGAATTCCTTAAATGGGACTTAGTTGAGTCCAAAAAAGGGATAAATCTAATTTAGATTTTAGTTGAGATTTGTGTGGAGGAAATTACGGATTGGAATAAATTCATTATTATGTATAAATATGAGGAGTGTGTGAGGATGGAAAACAATGAGGAATACAGAGAAAGAGAGAGATGGTTTGAGAGCTTTTGTAAAGGGTCGAGAGTCAAAAGGCCATCCATTGTAATATTCGGCCAGATGTTTGAATATGAGAATTCTTATTGTATTTTATATAACCAGCTTGGTTATTGTTTGACTCTCTCTTTGTTTATATTTGGAGTTGAAATTAAGTAGCTTTGTATGAAATTTTTGAGTGAAGTTTTTGGAAAAGGTTGAAGAAGTTTGTATTATGTGCTATGATCTGTTTTATAGCAGAATCCTGGCATCATTTGGTATCAGAGCCTAAGGAGATGAGTTGAGGATGAGTCTCTCCTAAGTTGAGGCTGTTTTGTTGATTGCTTGTTGTGAGCGAGAAGAGCAGGTCGGATTGCATGTGGAGGAGTCGTACTCTTTGAAATAAATTGCATGGTTTTTCAATCCAACTTCGAACCAGGAAAGTGACCTACGAATTGGACACATATTCTATCTAACTACGAGATAGACCAGGGAGTTTTCGGCGCTCCGTTCATGTTCTGAAGATTTGTGCCATCGAAAATTCTGAAGATTTGTCCCCAATCTAATTCATTATGACCTCCACAATTTCTTGGGTGAAACGATAGCAGTTCTCAGTGCTTCCACCATATTCGTCGTGGATGCCATCCTTGAGAAATTCATTCTGACATTGCATTTTTCATAGATCTATGAAATTGATCTACAATTTAAGATATTTCGTCGTCGAGATGGCACGAGGTTTGTGGACACAAATGATGGAGGAGTTGAAGATCATGGAGATGGGTTGTGTGGCCAGCACAAATTGAGTTTGATATATCCCAGTCCTTGCGGAATCGTGGAGGCAATTAAGCATGACAATGTGCGGACCCAATAAAGTTCCCATGGGTATGGTATGCAGCTAGCATATGGTATGTGTTAACAGAGAGTTTGTATATCAGGTTTTGTTAATAGAAATATATAACCATGCAACTCTATTCAGACATATACATAGTCACCGTGCTTTGATATCATGTTTTGGCATGTGTAGTTCAAATTTCCTGTGTGATTGCATGAGGAACTAACGCAGTTTTTGTGGGGCTATGATGAGAGCAGTCTTAACATGTTGTGATTTGGGGTGTGCGACATTCAGTTCTTGGAGTCCGTGTGAAGATTAAACACAGACCCGTGGAGTAATGGTGATGGGCAGCGTTCGATATATGTGTTATGGACAATGCATTCCGATATTATATAGTTAGTTTGAAATCGTATACTTGGCTGCAATGTCTTTGATTCCTGTATGATGATTTTCATTGGCAAAAACAACAAAAAAGAAACTCAACGTTTCCTTCCAAAGTGCGTTATTCCATATTTGTGGTGGTCATTCTATGAAGTGTAGCACTGGGAGGTGCGGAGCAACCGAGAAGAGATTTTTGTAGGGTATAAAGGTTGCAAAAAGGCACGTTGTTGCACATTGGGAACTTGTGAACATGGTGTTGGAAAATGGGCTACATTGGAGACCTGCATCCAGATAGAAGCAGTGAATTGGTCTGCCAATATTCTTTTGTGTAACTCATTACAGTAGGGAGTTTGTGGAGAAGACTTGATTCTGAAAATAAGATCTCGTTGTTAGAATTTGGTGTAGTGGGATTAATTGAGTTTTATTGATACACAGTTGGAGTTTTATTTCATTGATGCAGATCGCTATTTATAGAATGAAACGCCCAGCTACTAGAATTAGTGCTAGCTTGGTCAATAATGCCTAGCAGTTATAATTCAATAGTTCTTTAAGAGTGCATTGAGGCTCGATTCCCTTGGGAAATGTGATCTTGCAGAGTTTCAGAGTGAAGCAGCAGAAGTGTGAGGAAGAACAACACTCAAATTTGGAGCTGCTGAAAGGGCATATTTGTTGCATTTCTGTGTCAACGTGCAGACCTAGTTTCCGAGACTACATTACAACCTCTGATGTTGTCACAGTGGAGTTGGGAGGTGATGACAGTATGAATTGGCATTCATAACTGCATTGGCAGTTTGGAAAATCTATTTTATATATGAGAAATGGAATTTATAACTGCGTTGGCAGTCTTGATGACAACAAATATGAATTGGAGTGGCGCAGTGGAATTATGAGTCAAGGGCATAGGTAAGTTAAATAAAATTGTGGGACTAAGCATGTTATATGTTGACATTTTTGGGTTTTCTTAACCAAAATCGAAATTATCGATAAGTATTTTTGCGGGGATGATTTATATATATGTCAACATGCTGTTCAAAATTAAAATGTTGTGAATGTGGAGGTATAAGGTTTTATCCCCACGGTAGCTTTAAAGAAAATTAAGTTTCACTTAAATGAATGGAAAAGGAGAATGCGCAAATCCTAGGTGATATAAAGAGAAGCATGCATTTTTATATGAGAGGGTTTATGCATAATGTGGATTCTTCGCAGTTTTGGCTAAGTCATTTTGGACCAAATCTTGTAGTTGGAATGGGATAATTCTTTTGATTTGTGTTTAAGGTTGAAAACACAATTGCTTGGTGTTGTAGAATCTTTATTTTACCATCATGTGGCGGCATCTAAGGAGGTATTATTTAGGATGGGCACAATGCACGAGTTGTACATTATTCATTGAAGAGGTTGAAAACATGAATAACTTGTTCTATGTACACAAGTGTAGAGATGCAAATTGATGTACAATTTATAATGTGCAGTTGTATGGCGCATAAAAGTGCAGGAAAAATGTTGGCACTAAGATGACAAGCTTATGGTATGAAGGGCATGCGAACATTCACAGTGACAAAGACGACACAGAAGAGTGAAGTTCGGAGAGTTGAAATTGCAAAGAGAAGGTTTATTAAGAACCTTAATGGGAGCATAAGGTATGATAATTCAAAAAGGTATTTTTGAATGTTGAAAATGGAATGGTTTATTTATTTCACCATAAAATAAATCTGGGAAAACATGGATTCAACATCATGTGAAATGTTAATGGGAAACTGATGATCTTTCATAAGAATGGAGTATGAGAGAGAGTGAAGATTTTACATCCTAAAAATGTATTAGGGGTGTATATTCGTTGGAAGATTGTATAACTTGAATTAAGTCAAATATCCACTATCATAATTATTGGGCAAGCCTTGAAGTCAAAACAAATGTTAGGGTCAAATGAAAGTTTGGATAGTTTGAGTTAAGATTGAGTATTTTTCATCCAAGATGAAGAGTTGGTGTAAAGTCTGAAGTCAAAGAGTCGTAAACTAAGTCAAAGGTCTGAATGTAATTGGGTGCATGATCAGCGGAGCCCAACACCCAAAGAGTTTGGTCATTGTAACACAAACATTACTAAAGTGTTGTTTGCAGCAAAGAGGAGCAAGAGAGTTGCCAGAGATGATTCCAAGACAGAGAACTGAAAGAGGTCAAGCATAGGAAGAGAGCTTATATTGCTGAATGGCAAGTATGAAGGCTTGCTGAAAAGGGGATTCGAATGAAATCCACACGTGAACAAATGAAGTTCACAAAGGAGGAGAAGATGACTATTGATAGTCATTTCAGAGGATCTGATGAAGGCCACAACAGAAGAAAGAAGAAGGAAAATGCCAAGGCAAATGGCATATGTAAGAAGTTGACTGATGACGAGTATGAGCGGGAAAAAGATGAGATATCAGTTCACCTTGAGTTATTGATGGAATTGTTACAGAGAAATAAAGACCAGAGACATGGTTGGACCACGAGGAATAAAGTGAAGTGGCAGAGACTACACGCAAAGAGGGAACAACAGGTAAACATATAGTTGACAGAAGAGCTGAGGAAGCTCGAGTAGATGATGAGTGTGAAAATGGGATGTGAAGAACTCAGAGAGGCTGAGTTGAAAATGGAAGTTTCCATTTGTGGCCCAAAACAGGGTGAAATTCTGGGTGAAGACATCAATGAGGAAGATCTCATGAACTATTGGAACAGTTCAAAAGAATATGAAGATGTGTTGTTGACAGAAGCAGATAAGGCTATGAAGCCTTACATTTTTAAATCTCACAGTTTATGTATGTTTGCAGGATGTGCGAAATATGGTGGACAGTCTGGTGAAACTATCACAGAGATGAATGAAACTCTTGAGGTGAGGTGTGATGGAGAATGCATTTCAAAGGAGGAAGGTATTGATTTGTTGCAGCAGGAAGAAATCATAAATGAATTCTTGTTTGGGGTAAGACAACCAGTTGAAGTTGTTATGGAGCAGAAGCATAATGGAAATGCCGAAGTGATATTCCAAGAAGGTAAAAAAATGAATTTGATTAATGAAATTGCTGACAGAATTTTGCAATGTAATGGTACAGAAACCAAGATAACTCAGGAAGATTGCCAAAATAAGAATGAAGCTGGGAATGAAGGTTGTGATGAAATGCTGGAAATATTTCACATGGAAATAGAGTTCTTGGAACGATGGCTTAAGGAACTTGAAGGGGAGATGAAACTTGCAGAACCTGGTCCAGAAGAGATTGCAGTTACTGTGCATGATGGGGATGAAATGTTGTAACATTGATAGAGTTGAATAAATGTTATAACTTTTCAAATAATAATGTGGCTGTAGGTACAGAAGGAGACATTAATAAATATGATGTCAAAATCAGAGAAATTGGACAGAAAGTATTTGGAGTTGAGATGAAAGATCAAAAGCAGCAAGGAAGTTGTGTCCTTAGAGACATAACTGAAACAAAATTATTGAACCAATAGGATAAAGATGAAACCAGCCAGCAGTTCAAAACAAGATCTATCGAAATCCAGAAAGTCGATGATGGGAGATTGGTGCTTGAAGCATCAAAAGAGGCTGAAAGATCTTATCTTTTCAGAACTAACAGTTTGTTGATGAATGCAAGTACAACACCAGATGAGAAAGTTGTTGCTATAAAAGCAATCAATGACTACAGTTGTGATCAAGAAGAAATTCTTGATTATTCTTCATTGCAGAAAGTTGAGTCTTCAGCACAGTTGGAGACGAAAGCATTAGACAAAGAGGAATTAATCCGAGGAATTGGTGGAAGCAATTGTTGTAAAGGCTGATGGAATCCGATTGACAAAGTGAGTGATGAGTTACCAAACAGAGTTGATACTTTGAAGGACCAGCGGCAGAACAGAGTTTGGAATCCTAGAGGGAGAAAGTCGTCAAGACTTGTGGCTGTCGCATTATTACAGAAAAGCGACAGACCTCATATACATGAGTCGATGGAAACTTCTCTACATGAGGAGTTTGATGCAGGAGCATCCTGCTTGGTTTTTATTAAAATATTGTGTAATTAGGGGGGTGATGATTTTTTAACTATTTTATAAATTATTGTGCTCATTTTAATAAATTAAGAGAGAAAATTGTAAGTGAGGATTATTGTAACTATTCTTTTAATAAATTAAGGATATGAGTGGAGTTGAATTAGGTAGATAATCTAGGGATTAAGAATTCCTTAAACGGGACTTAGTTGAGTCCAAAAAAGGGATAAATCTAATTTAGATTTTATTTGAGATTTGTGTGGAGGAAATTATGGATTGGAATAAATTCATTATTATGTATAAATATGAGGAGTGTGTGAGGATGGAAACAGTGAGGAATACAGAGAGAGAGAGATGGTTTGAGAGCTTTTGTAAAGGGCCAAGAGCCGAAAGGCCATCCATTGTAATATTCAGTCAGATGTTTTGAATCTAAGAATTCTTATTGTATTTTATATAAGCAGCTTGGTTATTGTTTGACTCTCTCTTTGTTTATATTTGGAGTTGAAATTAAGTAGCTTTGTATGAAATTTTTGAGTGAAGTTTTTGGAAAAGGTTGAAGAAGTCTGTATTATGTGCTAGGATCTATTTTATAGCAGAATCCTGGCATCAGCTATGTTGTTTATTCTATACAAAGTATAAGATAGAAACAAGCTCGTTTTTTCTAGAAAGACAAGACTCTCTTATCACGAGGATTGAACTTGAGACTTAGTGGAAACTAAACCTCACATAAATCAAATGGTTTACATTTCATGAGTAAAATGATATATTATTATTTACAATTTTAGTAGTAAATTTTTTCAATTTTATTTATTTCTTTATTAAGTTAACAATATCACATTTTAAGTCATTATAGAAGCAATTTTTATATAAATTACCAATATTTATAAAAGATAAATTTATAAATATAAAAAAGAAATGTTTTTTAATTTACAAATATTGGTTATAATGAATAATTTTTTATAGATATAAAAAAGAAATGTTTTTTAATTTACAAATATTGGTTATAATGAATATTTTTTTATAGAACTTAGTAGGTAGGATAAGAGTGTTTTTATGTATTAGTTATAGTGATTTTTTTATAAAGCTTAGTATAAAGAACAAAAATGAGTTTATATAACAAGTTATGTTTCTAAATAACTATTTTTATTTCATACAAAGTATAAGATATAAACAAAGAATACAATAATTTTTATTTGTTGAACAAATTTAATATAACAATTTATTAAAAAAATGAAATAAAATTTAATGGACTAATTAAAAATTGGTCTAAATTCATCTTAATTCAGGATTTATCAACACCAAAGGGGATTACATCTTTTTAGGTACAAACTTTTTCATACTAGGATGGGGAGCATCTCTCTTCCATACTAAGATGGGGAACACCTTTCAGGGTAAGAATGTTCTTGACCAAATCTTATTAAACTAGCCTAGATCCATTTAAACTCCAGATCTATCAAGTATCGGGAAGGATCAAATCTCTCAAGGTGCAAACTTTTTGACAAGTTTTACACTTAAAAAAGATATTTACACTGAGAAATTTAATTTCTTTCAAAGCTTGGAAAGTTAAGTTAATTTATTTTTGTATTTTTTTTTTTTAAATTTAATTTAATTTAATTTTTGTTTAAATAATTTGACAAAATCAAAATATTTAAATAACATAACATGACATTACAACATCTCTTTCATAATGTATAAATAGAAAAAGCAAAAAAACAAAATAATATAATTGGCTTACTCTAATTTTGACTACAAACTTTATCCACTCTTCCACCACCATACAGACTACCCAACCTAATTCAATTCTACTACTCTTCCTAGAAAAAAGTGGCATTGGCTAAAGTAAGAAACAAGGCTTAAAAAGTTCAAAAGGGAAACGTGACTAAAATGATTCCTTCTGCTCTTTCTAGAAAAAGTGGCATTGGCCTAAGTAAAACAGGCTTAAAAAGTTCAAAAAGGGAAGCGTGACCAAAATGAATCCTTGTGCTCTTTCTAGAAAAAGTGGCATTCGCTAAAGTAAGAAATAAGGTTTAAAATGTTCAAAAGGGAGAATATGACCAAAATGAATAGGAAGGAAGTTTGGACACCAAATAAGGTTAAAATGTTCAAAAGGGAGAATATGACCAAAATGAATAGGAAGGAAGTTTGGACACTCTTCTATCACCATGCATACTACTGTGTTCAACATTCTATTGCTCTTTCCATAAAAAGTGGGACTGGCTAGTTAAGTAAGAAATAAGGGGAAATATGAACAAAATGAATCCCTAGGAATCAGGATTTTTAGGGAGGTGCAGAGCACGAGCTCAGCACGCGCCGACGCTATCTCCTAAAATTTATCCATACACGTGTCATCAGATCCCTGATGACCTAGCCGCTGAGATCCCTTAAAAGTCCCTCTAATCACCCACTGCATACACACAGGCTTAAGGAATTTTATTCGTTAGTGTTGTGGAATGAATGTCGTTGAAGCCGTGAGACAATAACTGCCCACTACTTTTTCTCTATATAAGTGGTTGCCCCGTAACTTCCTCAAAGAAGCCCGGGCTCTGTAAGAGAAGGCCACATTGTAGAGCAATCGGGAGCTTTGGATTGCATTTATAGAGGTACATTAATTTTCTTGATTTTTTAGGTTTTATATTGTAAGCAGAGCATCAATCCCTTGTTTGTTTGGCCCCGTTTTGTGTTTTTACTAGTAATGTGCCTCAAGAACCGGTGTACAAGTCTACAGTGCAGGTGGGCCAGGTTGGGTGATTCATAAGTCTGTGTGTTTGTGTACATTTAACTGTTTCTTGAATTAAATGGTTCATGGGATTCATTGAATATGGACACCAGTACATGTTTGTGGAAAAATGGGTTTGATATGTACCACGGTGGTTGCAGAGCAAATCGACATGTAGCCTTGAGCTCTGAAGCTTCCAGGTGAATGTTGGACGTGGGTTTATTTCTCTCATCACAAGAGACAGAAACGTTTGCTGTTTCATGTGGTGGCATAAACCTTGGTTTTATAGTTTGAGTTTTGAGGCTGTCTTTCGATTTCTTGGGCATCTTCTTTGATACATAGATCTCTCTGGTTGTTGGGTTCTCTGGTATTTTGTTTTTTCAGTTGTTCAACACTGTTTGTTGTCAGAGACTGGAGATGGGTTTTGAATTTTGAGTTTTTGTTTATTTGAAATGTTTGATTTTTTGGGGTTCTTCTGGAATCATCACATTAAAAATTGGATGCAAATCCTCGTACAGTAATATTAATCGTAGAAAGTCCTAGAGTCGACAAGTAATGATATCTGCCTAATCGCCGAAAGTCCTAGAGTCGACAAGTAATGATATCTGCCTAATCGCCGAAAGTCCTAGACTCGACCAGTATTGATATCTGCCCTTTTTGGTGTTGACTTTGGGATATTAGAGTATTTTTGGGTTTAGTTCTTTTTCAAACAAATAATTATTTTCCTTTCGTCTGGCGCTAGATTGAGAATGAGTGTTGTGTTCCAGTCCCGGAATCCAGAAGTCCTGTATCTTGGACCCTTTCCTGTATTGACACTACATCAGTGCTTCTGTACTTACTTTTATTCGATGGACAAAGGGGGCAGGATGCTCATGTTTCTTTACTCCCTGAAACCCTATATACCTATCTCTTGTTCCATTTTTGCTTCATGCTCGTGTTCAAGTTTCTGTTGACACAGTCCAGTCCTTATTACAGGGTTTCAAAGGCGCTGCTGTGTTTGGATTAGCTTTATGTATTAAAGATTAAATGTGCTTACATGTTTAGAAATCCATTGTTGATTAGCCAGTTCTTTTTATGTAGAGCTAGCTTCATGCACTCTATCATGGTGTTCTGAGTCGTGCTGCAGTTCCAACGACTTCGTTTAGTCATATTTGAACTAACAAGCGGTTTTAGGTATGTATAATGAGTTGGAAGCCCATACTTCTTGCTGTATCTTATAATTATCAATTACATCTACAATTATCGGGACTCAGAAAACAATAAACATTGAACTGATGCATCTCGGCAGAGACTATTGGTATGAGTTGGTTTGTTCAGTAATAAGCTATGAAATTATTTTCTTGATATTTTTTTGTGTCCACAAAAATACAATGTTTTCTATTGGTTTGTATGAGTTGGTATGTTCAGTAATAAGCTATGAAATTATATTCTTATGTCCACAAAGATAAAATGTTTTCTATTGGTTTAAGTTGGTATGTTCAGTAAAAAGAAATGAAATTCTTTTCTTGATATTTTCTTGTGCCCACAAAGATAAAATGTTTTGAGAGTCTCGTATTGGTGTTTTCCTGGTGTGTATTGAAGCTATTCAGTGTTGCTGTTCTTCGGGGGAATGAATTCATTTTGTTGTTCGGCTCAAGATTTGATAGAGTGTTGCTTGATTCATGATTTGCAGGGTTAAAGCAAAATGTTACTCAAAGCTTCTACTACTTCTTTTGCTGCCCTATCATCTCTGAAGCAGCATGATGCCTTCAAGGATAAGGTGGCAGGGAATAATTCCCCGTGTTTGGTACCTTACAGAAGGCAAAAGAGAGAAGGTTTGTGTAGTGTCCGTGCTATAACTGGAGAGACCAACAGTAGGCCTTTGACAGGTGTGATCTTTGAGCCCTTCACTGAAGTGCAGAGTGAACTTGTACAAGTTTCAAACAATTCTACTCAATCTTTTGCACGCCAGAGGTTCGCCGATGCTTGCGAAGCTGCTTTGAATGAACAAATCAAGTATCTTGCTTGCCCCTCTTCGCTGTTTATTCTCTGAATCTACTTACTTTTTAAAGTGTGTAGTGTTGCTCACTAGTGATATCATATAGATGTAACATGAAATCCCTTTTCCTTCTTGCAGTGTCGAATATAATGTCTCATATATTTACCATGCTCTCTTTGCCTATTTTGATCGAGATAACGTTGGTCTGCCAGGATTTGCAAAGTAAGCATTCTGTGCCCCCATTACATGATGCTCTAGTGTCATCCCTTAATTTTAATGCCTGTTCTATAATTCCGTCCAATGGGTATGTTCAGTATCATTTATCTTGTCCCAGGATTACTTGTTTTCAGTCTCTGATTTATCTGGAGTTTATCCAGCTCAACTATTATTATTATAATTTACCGGAAATTTCACCTCAACCTTTCTGAGGATTATTATTTCAAAGGTTCTGTCGGTATTTAGATGTTGGTTATAGGTGTAATCCCATTGTAAAATAGAATAGTAGATATGAGGAGAAAGAGGTTTCTTTATGGATGGCCTCTCCATAGTGTATGCATGCCTTTGCCCCGTGTGACCATTAGGGGTCAGGTTGCTTGTACACTGCTTCTCATCAATGGGTTGCATAAAGTTTTATATAAAGTTCAAATACAGTTGCATTCCATATGACTGCTAGCGCAGGCGCATTCAAAGTTTAATAAGCTTGTATTTCATATGAATGCGCGCTGATGTACACTTGAAAAGTAGATGTGTGGCATGTGAAATTCAGAACCAATAGCAAGTTGTGATGAAAGTATTAACCCTTTCTTTTTCATATTATTTATGTGGTTTCACAGTTCTTATAAACTTCATTGCAGTCTAGGGTTTGAGAAAAGCTTTTAGAAATGACGCGGGGAGCTCTTTCTTGGCAGGTACTTCAATAATGCGAGTAATGAAGAGCGTGGCCATGCAGAAATGCTCATGAAATATCAGGTACAAAAATTACACTGACTGTAATAGGATGATCTTCGCTTATTTAATTATTTAATGTTTCTAGTCAGGGTTATACCTTGTCTTATCCTTTGAAACGTTGGTTATGGGTGGTTTGGGAGAATAGAATGTGCGTGGTGGGAAAGTCAAGTTTCAATCCATATTGATGCCTGTCATGGAATTTGATCATCCTGAAAAGGGGGACGCCTTATATGGTGAGTTTATTTCTCACTTCGAACCTTTTCCATAAAGGCAATGGTGATTTTCCATTATATGGTAATGTCTGCATGTTGATGACAAATTTGAGTACGAGTACCTTGCCATTACTTGCTTACCAAGTATATTCTGCTTTTTCTTGCTTTTATTGGTCGCATAAATTTGTTTAGTAGTCACACTTTTGGTTTTTGTCAGCTGATGTGTTTATGTTGGACTGACAGCCATGGAGCTCGCCTTGTCGTTGGAAAAGCTTACAAATGAAAAGCTTCTCAACTTGCATAGTGTAAGGGGGAGATTTTCAGATTAATTAAGCTGGGTTTTATTTCCATATTTGCCTGTTATTCTGTTCAGTAATAAGAAATGTTGGGCAATGGGGTGCATAATGCTGAATGGAGAATGGTTTTGGTGATCAGGTTGCTCAACAGTGTAACGATGCACAGATGACAGATTATATAGAGGGTAACTTCCTTGCCGAGCAGGTAAAGTAATTGGTCTGAAGGCTATACAGTTCGATGATTTTCTTTATGGTTTTTTGATGTTGTTTATCTAGTTATTTTAAAGTTTATAATGGACTAATTGTATCTGTTTGTCTCTTATGCTTTACAGGTGCAGGCCATCAAACAGGTATCTGAATATGTTGCTCAATTGAGAAGGATCGGCAAAGGACATGGTAAGAAGTGACTCCATCTTCAGTGTGTTTTTCTTTTCTTTTCACGAAACGATGTAATATATTAGAACTCAGTGACCTAGCAATGGCTATCCGGTGTTTTGTTTGATGATTGATCTGAAAAACTGAACCGCTATCGTATTCAAATTTAATAATGATGCTGTTTTCAAACTTGCCGTGTGGGAAAACACACATTCTATGGCCCAACAAACCATGCGAATAAAATTGTGGTCTTGAAAGATGCGACTGAAATTTCAGACCAATGCTCTGTATGCTCTGCCGTTAAATTTTGTATCCTAGGACGAGTTTATAAACGTGCTATATAATGATCTGGGACTAATGTGCTAATTTTGATTTTGTACAGGTATATGGCACTTTGACCAAGTTCTTCTCAAAGGAGCAGATGCTGCTGGTGTTGCAGCTGCCTGAGGCAATTCATTGAATTGAAAACCTCTTTGTATCATTGAAGCTGTTCCTCCAGAGAGCCATGATGTGATTTCATTAACTTTTTAGAGAGATGACGACCATATTATGCTATTCTTAGGTCCTTAGATTCCTCCTCGCAGATACATGTGTTTATTATCTTTAGATGAGTACTTATATAATTTTGACTTAGGCGATGATTTTCTGAAGTTGTTCCTCCAGTGTAATAACCACGATATGATATCATTAGCTTCATAGAGATGACCACCATATTATGCTATCCTTGGGTCCTTAGATTTGTCCTACTCCTACGTCAGTTTAGATGAAAGATGAATACGTATGTACTTTTGACTTGTTCAGTTATAGTGATTTGAGTTTTGCATGTCATGAAGATGAGGAGTCCACAATAAATTGTTTGAATTTGATTGTCCTTTGAAAACAACAATTAATTTTGGTTTTTCTGAGCGTACTGTTCGGCATTTCTCTATCCATGTAAAGGTTTGAAATAATTTCCAAAAACAAATCTTTTAATGATATCTCCAAATCAATAAATCATTATCCCTTGAAAAAAAGTCGCCTATGAAAAAAGGCACAGTTTTGCATTAAAAACAGTTTAAAATTATGTAATGCATCATATTATTAGTACAGCCATGAAGGCATATAATTACCAGCTACAGGGCAACTCTTAAAGAAACCACAAACTAGATGGAAATTATTAAATACAGCCTGAAGGCTTTTAACTACAACTACATAGCAACCTGACTTCCATCTTAAAGAAACAACAAACTAGATGGAACAGTTTAAACTAGTCATTTACAGTTGCATTTTAATATTAAAGCACCATTTTATTTTATACTTAATCTGATACAGGTATCACCAACTAATGAAAACTGTAAACCTCTTTTAGTACGTGCTGTAAAATCTATTCGTCACAGTCGGAAATCTAAGCAAGGGGTTCTGACACTTGCAATTGAACTAACATGAATAAAGTATCGTTGATATGGAACAGACTTGTGCCCGCATTCATATAGAAGAGGATTCTAGAAACAGACTTGTGCCCGCATTCATATAGAAGAGGATTCTAGAACCTTAAGATACATTTCTAAAAACCATATTGATTTGAATTCTTATGGTGAGGAACTTCTTAGGATGACTTTTTCCTGTTACTTGATTATTTGTATTTGATTATCTCCTCTTTTTTTCGGAGGAAAAAATGCTCGTTCATATAGATGTTCCAGTACAAAATGGCTGTCCATAGAGAGTTACAATCAGCAACAAAACAAACAACATAGTAACATAATAAGATCCCGTACAAGAAGGAAAATATACACCATCCAGGGCATCGTCAAAGCAGAATATAAGTGATCAGCCCCATGTCACAAGAAAGAACATATATCAGAAAATAACAGTCCACACCAGAGGCCCAAGAAAAGCGGGACAGTCCAAAAGTCCACAATATACACCACCCAGGGCATCGTCAAAGCAGAATATAGTTCTTTCTCAGAAAATAGCATGTCACAAGAAAGAACATATGTCAGAAAATAACAGTCCACACCAGAGACCCCTTTTTAAAAGGGGGACAGTCCAAAAGTCCACAATATACACCATCCAGGGCATCGTCAAAGCAGAATATAGTTCTTTCTCAGAAAATAACAGTCCACACCAGAGACCAAAAAAAAGGGGACAGTCCAAAAATCCACAATATACACCATCCAGGGCATCGTCAGAGCAGAATATAAGTGATCAGCCCATGTCACAAGAAAGAACATATATCAGAAAATAACAGTCCACACCAGAGACCAAAACCTAAAAAAAGGGGGACAGTCCAAAGTCCACAATACTGAAATGAGACAGATAGGAGAACAACAAAAATAGTGTAGCACAGCAAGTGTTTATAGAAGAACACTGAAATGAGACAGATAGGAGAACAACAAAAATAGCGTCGCACAGCAAGTGTTTATGGAAGAGCACGTGAGCCCTGTGCACAGATAGTTCCTTCATATAAGGAATACTGCATGTAACCATGGGAGCAAGATAGGAGAACAACAAAAAATATTGTAGCACAGCAAGTGTTTATGGAAGAACACGTGAGCCCTGTGCACAGATAGTTCCTTCATATAAGGAATACTGCATGTAACCATGGGAGCAAGAGAGGAGAACAACAAAAAATATTGTAGCACAGCAAGTGTTTATGGAAGAACACGTGAGCCCTGTGCACAGATAGTTCCTCCTTCTTCATATAAGGAATACTGCATGTAACCATAGGAGCAAGTGAGGCTCTGTTCACAGATAGTTCCTTCCTCATATTAAGGAATACTGTATGTAACCATAGGAGCAAGTGAGGCCCTCTTTGAGAGTTGATCTGAACTCGGCATATCAGCTCCAACCAGTATGTAAGCGGTGTGGGGAAGTAGTAGTAGCATTTACCATGCAATCTATATGACTTTGGAGTCTCCATATACTGATAGAGAGTCAATATATATGAAGAAGGAATACTACATGTAACAATAGGAGCAAGTGAGGCCCTCTTTGAGAGTTGATGTGAACTCGGCATATCAGCTCTAACTAGTATGTAAGCAGTGTGGGGAAAAAGTAGTAGCATTTACCTTGCAATTTTTATTTGACTTTGGAGTCTCCATATACCGATAGAGAGTCAACATATAGAATGCTTGGAGAACCATAAAAGACTCCAAAGTGCAAGCGCCTCTGCATCGAGTCAGAGCCACACCCCACAATTGCACTGACTATACCGATAGAGAATCAATATATAGAATGCGTGGAGAACCATAAAAGACCCCAAAGTGCAAGTGCCTCTGCGTCGAGTCTGAGCCACACCCCACAACTGCACTGACTACGCTGAGCCACGCCATCAAAATACCCTGCAAGATAGGAAATACAATGTGGAAGCAATTGATGTGAAAGATCATGTGGAGGGGTTAGGGATTTATATTGTCCCTCCCAAAGATGGACAGTTTTCAGTATAATAAGGGAGGGAACACATCAATGTCCTAAAAAACCACCCTATCTGCGCCAAACAGATATGCCAGATAGTTAGGAAAAAATGAAACCATAATTTTGTCCCTAGAGCCCTCAAAAACCACCCTATTTCGAGCCAACCAGATATATACCAGAGAGTTAGGAAAGGTATGAAACCATAATTTTGTCCCTGAGCCATCCACTAGTTGATGCAATCCTCGAAATATGAAAACAATTTATCAGGAAGCCGAAAAGCATGAAGACTTCCTTGGCAAAATGAGACAGAAAGAAAAGGTGTAAGGTTATTCTCTGCATCAAATTGTCCCAAGTCAGGTTCTTGGTATTCCAGGTGAGCCAAGTGAAAATAATAATTTGTACGGGATATTCAGCTGCCAGAACTTCGTGAACAAGGATTTTTGAACAGGACCACAGAGGACCAAAAAAACATACCTCTAGGTATGTTGTCCCTAAGTGGGCCGGTCCAGTGGATGTGATCCCCCTCAGAGATCTGTGCAGGCTCGCGCAATGCAGTCTGAAAGTGTATTCCTCCCAATTGACCGCTAGTCTTCCCCAGTCCCAAATCCGTTGTCTTTATCTTAGATGGGATATACACCCTACCACTCTTCGATAACTTGTGCTAAGTAAAAATATCCTCGTGAATGCATCCGGTGGATGAGGTTTCTATTTAGAACATCTACCTGCACCACGCCTCGCCTCGGATGCATTCTATGCCAATGAGTATTTTGTGACCATTGTCGAAAGACCAGCCTAGTTGATTGTAGAAGACTGGCCAGATTTTTTTAAAGCTATGCCAACTAGAGCATGTGTTAAATAATAAACATATGATTTCTATATCTCATTCATTGAATTGGATTACATTTATACTTCAGAAATTAGTTATCACTAACTACTAACTTTCTAACTACGTAATTGAACAAGATTTTTAGGATTCCCATAGAATTACAACATTTTCCCCCTAATTTGAAGGGACTTTTGACAATAACCACCTAACTGAACAAGACTCTTAGGATTCTCATAGAATTACAACATTTTCCCCCTAATTTGAAGGGACCTCTGACATACCAAGTAAAGATATAATTTTTTTGAACTTTTCACGCCTTAATGCTTTGGTAAAAATCTCTGCAATTTGTTTAGAAGTTGGACAGTGTTAGATGAATTGTTTTGGCCTCTACATGATGTCGAATCAAATGATATTTGGTGTTGATATGTTTGGTTTGATCATGAAATTTTGGATTCCTGGCCTATTGAATTGCAGAAGAGTTGTCGACAAATAGAGGAGTTGAAGCTCTTTGTTTCTTCTACAAATCTTCGAGTATTTTTCGAAGCCAAATGATTTCCTTAGTGACTTGAGCGGCTGTAACATATTCGGCTTCAGTGGTAGAATCAACAGAAATAGATTGCTTGCACGATCTTCAATTGAGGGTTATTGATCCAAGATTCATTGAATATCTAGAAGTTGAGACTCCATTTTTTTTATCTCCATCAAAATCTGAATCTGAATAACCAACAAGATGGAAGATTAAAACTTTGGAATATTTGATACCAAAAGTTTGAGTTTCTTTTAAATACTTCAAAACTCTTTTTGCTGCTACTCAATGGCCCTCACAAGGATGATGCATAACCCCGGAAAGTATTCCAACATCAAAGGTTATATCAAGATGAGTGATAGACAAATAAATCAAGCTTCCAACAATTTGCCTGTACTTTGTTGGATCTTCAAACAACTTTCTTTTTTCGGAAATGAGTTTCAAATTCCGCTTCATTGGAATAGCAACACGATTACATTTCGTCATACTATATCTGTTCAATAATTTATCAACATATTTCTTCTGAGAGATAAAAATATGTTGTGGTTTTTGATCAACTTCAATTCCAAGATAATAATGAAGTAAACTTAAATCTGTCATATTAAAAACCTTTTTCAATTCCTTCTTTATAGATGATATGTATTCATTATTGTTTCGATCATCAAATTAGCAACATATACAACTGATCTTCCAACTTTCTTAATGAAAAGAGTTGCATCATCTAGGTCAAAATGTTTATAGTTTAAATTAAGATGTTCAGTTAGCTTTTCATACCATGTTCATGGCGTTTGTTTCAAGCCGTACAAAGACTTCATTAGTTTGCAAACCTTTTGTTCTTTCCCTTTAACGGAAAAAAACTTCTCGCTGAAACATGTAAACATTTTTCAAATCTCCATTTAAAAAGGTAGTTTTGACATCCATATGATGAATTTTCCATTCTTTTCGAGCTGCAATAGCAAACAAAGATCTAATAGTGCCCCATTTAGCGGTAGGAGCAAAAGCCTTTGTATAGTCGATACCCTCTTTTTATGCATATCCCTTCGCTACAAGTCTTGCTTTGTACTTGTCTAACGAATCATCAGCGTTAAACTTAGTTTTATAAATCCATTTGCAACCAATAGGTTTGATGCTAGCTGGAGGATCCACCAGCCTCCATGTGTCATTTTTTATGAGAGCATCATATTCTTTTTGCATTGCATCTTTCCATTGTTAATAACTAACAGCTTCTTCAAAGCAAGAAGGTTCACAATTCACAGAAAAAATAAATTCATAATGAGAATAGTTATCTGAGGAACTTTCAGCCTTAAACTCATCATATTTCTTTGGAAATGTTCGAATACGAGTTGACCTTCGCAAAGGTTGTGTAGGAAGTTGTTCAAGAAGTTGCTCATCTTCTTCATCTGGCTTAGTTTTTGCCATTTCTGTCATTGTTTCTGTAGAAACATTTGCATCAACTAATTCCTCATCAGCGACAACAGAATTATCATCATCAACCAATTTCTCATTATTGAGAGAAGGAAACTCCATAGATTGATTTAATATAGCAATCCCCCCTTTAGAATGGGAAAATATATTATCGGATTCATAATAAAACTTTTGAGGCACAAATTTTTCTATCTGATTAAGTTGTCTATCAACAGTGAGAGAATTTTTATCAGTTTCAAGAAAAATTACATCTCCTGACCAAATAAACTTTTTGTTCGCTTCATCATATAATCGGTATGCCTTAGAAGTCATGGAATACCCTAAAAATATGCATTTTCTGCTTTGTTCACTCAACTTATTCCTCTGATGTTTAGGAATCAAAGCATAACATTGAGAACCGAAAATTCAGAAATGTTTAATAAGAGGAAGACGATTATACCACATTTCAAATGGAGTTCTGTTGTTAATGGTAGAGGAAGGGCACCAATTTCTAATGTATGCTGCACATAGCACAATTTTTTCCCAAAACATTAATTTTACATTCTTAAAAAATATCATTGACTTTACCATTGCTTAAGCAATGTTCGGTTCATTATTTCAACAACATCGTTTTGTTGCGGATTATATGGTATTGTGGTTTGGTGTTTGATGCGATTCTCTTGCAAATATGTTTCAAAAGCATGTAAAGTATATTCTCCCTCATTATCAGTGCTTATAGTACCAATAGTAAGTTGTGCTTCATTTGTTATCAAGACATGAAATTTTTTAAACACATCAAAAACTTGTGATTTTTCTTTAAGCATATAAACCCAGCTCATCCTCGAATAATCATCAATAAAAGTGAGTGTATATTTATTTCCAATTGCAATTGGTACAGGCATTGGACCACATAAGTCAGAGTGTATGACACTTAATTTTCTTGTAGCTCTAGACTTAGAATTCTGAAAAAGCTGTTTGTGATGCTTGCCCAATACACAAGCATTACATGGGGTAAATTTTCTGGGAACTGTTGGAAGTCCCTTAATCCCGTGTTGTTTCATAATTCGAATACTTTCATAATTAACATGACCGAAGCGTGCATGCCATAATAAAAAGGAGGAAAGAGTATCATTTCGCTGAACCAAATAAGTTGTGTTCAATGCAACAGACGACATACCATGCAACTTCAATAGTTTATCTTCTTCCACATCAGACATTACAATTTTATTGTCAACTGCTCTTCTAATTTTTATTTTACTATCAAATATGTGAATGGAATGTACCTGCTGTCTTATTTGTATAAGAGATAACAAATTTCTTTGGAACTGTGGAATGTAAAGAACATCATTCAAAATATAATTTGGAAGTCTAGGAATTTTTTAACTGAATTGAACCAATCCCCGATGGTTTGATTTGGGACTTATCGGCAAAATACACTACGTCAATATTATCATTGAATTGATCAAACAAATCTATTCGAAATGTCATATGACACGTGGCACCTGCGTCTAGAACCCAACTTTCATACCATGAAGAAAAAGAAGTACTAAAAACATCTTCCATGTGGAAATTACAATGTACGACAACATAATGTGCATTCTCAGAACACTGTCTTTTGTCCGGAATTATATGATCTTTCTTTTCAAGCAATTGTTTTTTTTTTCATTAATTTTATCTCAGAGAATTTTGCAATTTGCAGTATGTTCAAGTTTGCCACATCTAAAACATTTTACTGCTGGTTTATCAAAAAAATTTCTTTGTCGTTCATTCCGCTGTCTATCTCCCTGAATATATCTGCCCCCCCATTCGTCTATAATTCTTCTTACCTCAGTCTCTATTACATGTAGTATTTCTGAAAGATTCTCCCTGAGGTTTTTGGTTTTTTTGAGCAAGACATAGGGTTTCGGTATTAGAACTATGTGATGCTTATTTCTTGCCAAAAACCTTCTCTCTTTCTGTAATTTTCCCAACTAATTTGTCAAAATCTATATCTTTTAATTGCCCACTAGCTTGGAGAGATTCCAAGTAGTGTGAATAACTAGGATAAAGAGCTTTTATAAAGACAGTAAGCAGCAAATCAACTTTAACTCCAGTGCATTCACTTTCATGATTGATGGCTTTAATTTCAGCGGCAAGTTTTAGAGGATCATTATCGCTAATTTCTAGATTAAATAACTTTAACAATAACTAAATTATCTCCAATTCAGAATGTGAATCATAAAGCTCTTTGTAACTTACTGATCATCACCAAAACCGATGCTGGCAAAACAATCTGAATTCTTTTCCCAACAAAAAAACTCTGCTCCTAACAGTGCACAACGAATGCAGTAGTCAAACTGCACTTAGATTTCTCAACGCCCCCTCCAATCAAATCATGAACACAGCATAGGAAAATGATTTGACAATATTTTTTTTTTTTAAATCTGCCACAACACTGCAACATGACATGAGGGTTTTTGTCAATCATACGCTGCAAAAGCAATAGAGGAAAATCCTGGGAAACAAACTCCGCTAGCAGTGTTGTCATAGGTTGAAAACAATCCGCTGCTCCCTTAACATCAATGTTGCCACTAGCCTCCTCGGATCTCAAGAGCTTTGATACCACTGTTAAATAATAAACATGTGATTTCTATATCTTATTCATTGAATTGGATTACATTTATACTTCGTGACTATGTATCATGTAAATGTTACATAGTTTGTAACTATATCTCAAGAGTTTGTAAATGTTTCTTTGCACTATGTATTGTATGCAAATAATTTAATCAAAATGAAGATAAACTTTTCGAAGAAAATTTGTTGATAAAGTAATCAATCACTCAATTGAGAGAACATCAATTTAGAGATGATGGTTTGAATGTTTTTAGAGTTTTTAGATATTGACCTTAAAACGATTGAAAATTTAATTTTAGTAGTGCTATTACACTTACCAATCACTCAATTGAGAAAATATCAATATAGAGATAATGGTTTGAATGTTTTTAGAATTTTTAGATATTGACCTTAAAACGATTGAAAATTTAATTTTAGCAGTGCTATTACACTTATTAAGGTGGTTTGAATCTCTCTTTTTGCAATATTACAGTGTATATGATATTAAATAAGGTTTGAAGTAAATTTTCCTTATAAATTTACAATATTGACATTTTTAATATCATAATTGGAGTAGTTTTAATAACATTGCAAGAGAAGAACCTAATCAATTATAGAGTAGTTTTAAAGTGCAATTTTTGGAGTTTCTGGTTGGTTGATTTTTGCTTGGAATTTGACGAAAAAAATTTGTGGCCAAATATTGATTTGTGTTGTTTAAACTGGGTCTTTGACTGCATATATGGATTCAACACTTTCAAAAACCCTTGAAGCATTTTGATTGTGAAGAGTTCACTTATCAAACTTGTGATTTCAATGAATCCTTGCCAGATTATAGACAAATTAGGTTGGAAAATAAACCAGAAAACTTTCAAAAAAGTCGCACTTAAAGACTACTCGACCAATTATTAGCTTAAGAGTCTCCTACAATCTATAATAGGATGCACCTTTCCTTTGGTTTTTATCTTATTTCTCATTGTCTTAATTTTCATTTAGATGAGATACAATGTTTTTTTTTTAAGAATAAGATGTCTCTTGCTCCATATATTTCTACGATTTTAGGACTTAAAATAATTTAATGATTTACAAATTCCTCCATAAGAAAAAATTGACTTTGTCACAACCTATAGCGGAAGGATATTCTTCTTTTAAGTTATCATTTCATTTCTTGCCAACAAACTTGTCTTCACAACACTGTAAGACAAAGCCTTGTGATTTGACACTGTGTTATCCAAACATTTAGATACTATTTACGAGACACACCAAAGCTTATTTTAAATAAGGGTTATGCACTGATAGGGGATCAACACACACACACACACATAATGCACCTTAAGTTTTTCTCTTGCAATGCCTTGTTTTAATAACTCAACTTCCACATAGATTCACATCACCATTTTTCCTCTTCTATGTCACTCTTTCATCGTAGTCTCATAGTGCAATTTAATTTTGTATTTTTTGGAGGTTTTGTTCTTTGACTGTAGAAAATCCACGAAAATCTGCAATTGCTCTAATGAACAATTTGAAAGCTAGTTTATTTTCGTTAGGACACAAATTTTCTCTACTTATTTGCAGTTGAGTAAATAAAAACAATCACTTAATAATCAAGTCAAAAATTTCTAGGGAACCCAATTGGGAAAACCCTTTGCTTGTTTGAGAATTTTATTGATAGAAGAATGAGAAATAGATTTTTTACAATACAATATTGTCAACATAATACACAATAGTTGTCACTACTTGAACTAGGCTGTAATGTTCCCAATCTGGAACAACTACACTATTGGGAATAATTTGAGTTATTACCAATGTGGAGCTACATCAATATGTAAAACACCCCAATGGAGCAGCAATGATACATTAACACATAAAATACCGGAGAATCCAAATAGCCATCACATTATATCATAGCAGTATAAGATATACAAATCCTTGAGGAAATGATCACTCAAGCAAGGCACTACAAGCTTCAAGAGACATGTACATGAAAATATGAAGAACATTGCTACATGAATTAAGCCCTAGGCTATAACAACGCAGTTTTATATGGGATAACTGCTGAAATACATGTCAATACATAGATATGCAAATATATGGTTCGTACAATCATTGGGAGAGAAGATCTAAACTCCCAATCACTACCTCAAGTCAATCCTAGAAGGATTGGTTGAAATAAGCAAAACAACAAAATGTCGGAGTTGCTGGGTAGCAGCAGCAACTCAAGAACTGGAAATAAGTGGAGAAGTCTGAAGATGCCTCAATCAATGACAATACCTTTTCCAATGGATCTCTAGAATGAAAGGTTGATCCTTTCACCTTAGATCTCACCCTCTAAACTATCTGCTAATCCCTCACAGCAAATGCTCTCCAAGAATAACACTGTCTAAGGAAGGGACTGCGCTGATAACGATGGTAAGTGGTTGGCCTAGTGCCAAATATGGTGGAATATGCTCATAAACCTCTCTTACTGATCTCCCAAGGGAATGGAGGCTCCCTCCTCTGGAAAACTAGCCAAGGATGGTGTTGTAGAAAACCTCCCTAGCAACACTGCACAATCTCCAGCTGAAACTGCGCTGATGAAAAAAGATGATGCTTGACCTCAATGCCTGAATATGGGGAATGAAGAGAAATCCTCCAAGAGACCCCTCAAGAAGGAGGGGAAATCCTAAACAGGAATTTCTCGGCAATTCTTGCTAAACAACAAGAGATTGCAGCAAGTCTAAAAGACCAAAGATGAATAATACTCAACATGAATCACAATGGCTGCCTTGCCCTCCTTTTAAACAATGTGAGCTCCCCCTCAATGGGTCCCACTCATGATAGCTTCCTCTTCAAGAAACCTTCCATCCTTTTCCACTGCGCTGGCCCACAAGATGCCTTCCACCTCTTACCACTGCGCTGTTTGACTTGGTCAAACTTGACCTAGTCCTCCTGCAAAAAGCCCCTTTTCACACATGGGGTGTGGAATCCAGCTTATAAGTGATCCCATTTCACACTAAGAGGATTTTTATTCCTTACTTATGAAATGAATGGGTCTCCTACCCATCTTATTCATCTCCTATGTGAGAATGGAAAAAATTAATGTTCCATAAAAATTTGGAACATTACAGTCCTCCCCTCTCAAAGATTGCTCGTCCTCAAGCAAGTGCAAGGATAGACTGATTTATTTCCCCTTAATCTCCCTGTAGCACCCATGCATGATGAAATCCTCCAAGAAAAGGATGCCATATCATCAATCAAGTGTCCCAGTAGCCCCTCCAATATATGTAAACTATCTTTTGGTGAACAACCCCAAATAGCTATCATGTAGAAACAAATATCCATGGAGGAAATAATGGGTTGTCTAAGGGCCTCCTTGAGGCATGAGATCTGATATAAAATGGGACTCATCATCCCCATATGAATCTCCCATCCCCAAGCAATCATCCATTCAACATAATTTGCCTCCCAACATGGCAACTCATAGAAATATCTCTCCACCTTGAGCTCTGGAAATGAAGGTGGGCTGAACATCTGAATATGGCAAGCTTCGTAGCTTGCCCCATGCTGTCCTCCCCTCCACTTGTGATTAGTGTGGAGTGTGTGCTGATCATGGGCTGCAAAAGTATTTCCCTCAAATGGAAAAATGAAGAGCAATCCTCCAAGGACCTCTCCTCCATCAATGAAGAACAAGCTGGCCCAAGACACTTCATCCATGATGAATAGGACATGATCATCATAGAATATACCCATGACATGTTTGCTGTAGGTTACACCATATGCAGCAAGGTACAAACAATGTCTCATAGGATTACAACGCAATCTCATCCATTGCAGCTACAGACAATAATATGGCAAGCACTGTATAGAAAATATCATCTCTACCACTGAATAGTAAATAGATGTGTGAACTAGCAATACAAGATAAAATACATGCCCATATACATACAATGGATGGATATCATCATCAAACTCATGGCCCACCTCAAAAGAAGGCAAATAGGTGGTTGTGGTGGCCATGTCTTCCCTCATGTTCCCATTAGAACATGCAATACATAAACTTTGGGAATCACCTCCCCTCAATGACACATTCATCCCTTGTGTCCTACTCAAAATCATGCCCCCCATCAACATACCAGCGACATCAACAAGGGAGATCATGATCAGCAACAAAATATGGGGACCACTGGTGGTTTCATGTCGTGCTTGGAGGCACCAACAGTCTCCCAAGTGGATGCAACGCAGTTTTGAAAACTGCTGTTTCATAAATGTACAAGGCAAAATGTTTTGAAATACAATGCTAATCATATGAATTAGCTAAAAATGTGTGGAGTGGAAAAACACTTGCCCAAGGTCATGTGTAAGGTGGCTATCCCCATCATATGGTTTGGTCCAACTTTTCTCATGGAGCAACATGAAAAATCTGCTCCTTTGAGGAGCCATGCACTGCAACATAATGATAAGAGTATGCAAATTAGAAAATGTAAACACAAGGCTCTTACCATAGGCTAGAAGTAAGATGATAGATGTATCCATGTGTGTGGCCCTGCTCCCAAGTGACATCGCTATGAGCTTATGCAAAAAGGCTCTTGGCCATGCGAATCTTTGTCCCTCGACATGCTCCATGTCAAGGACTCCTCCGATGCTGCTGCTACAGATATGAAGCACCTTCCAAGATGGAAATGCCTCCTGATTAGTCCAAGCCAAAGAGTGGTCCCTTTGCACTACGAGAGTTCCCTCCTCTACCCCAGCAACACCATACATCATATGAGAGCAAATCTGCCTGTGCTCTCTCCAAGATAGCTCAAGCAACCCAAGTGCTTGCTGCCTTCTCATGCTCACATCATGTAACTTATGTGATGAAGATATCATGACTGATATATATTTCATGTCGGCACCATGTATTCCTACTCCCTATTGCTCAATGATGTAAACATCCTACCACCTCTCCTCCCTTCCCATCCTCCTGAAAAGAGGATACACCAAGTGATGGCCAAACTCCTTCAAGGGGAGCCAACGCAGCCAAGCCTCCTGCTGCCCAATATCATATATTTGCAAGTGGCTAATCAACGTCTTGCTCCTCATCCACACCCACTCAACTCCTTGTGGATGTCTTCTCCTCTTATCTCCATTGGTTTTCCTCTCATGAGGATCACCATTCTCCCAAGCCATAACTTCCCCTTTGCATTTCATGGAAGTTTGAAATGCATCTCCTTGGAGACCTCCTAGAGAAGATCTCTCACCCATGACTATGTTGGATCCATGAGGACCCAAATATGATAGAGGTAATATCTCCTCTCCACCCATGTTTAACAACGCTGCTAATTCCTCCAATGATGTAGCAGCTGTTTCAACCTTTGGTTCAAAATTTGTTCCATTGTTTTTCATAGGAGTGTCATGGTGTGTTCTATCCTCCAATTGTTCACATTCAAACCTCAATGGCTGAATGTAACTCATCAAAGAAGCATGAGGATGGTGGCTTACTTCCTCCTTGCACAACATAGTGCAATCAAGATGCTTTAAAATAGAAAGGTGTGTTGATTCTTGGACCTTCAAAGATGAATTCCCACATTCTTTTAAATGTTCTTCTGAAATAAAAAGTGGGACTTTAATCATACCTTGATGGATCTTGGGATGTTCTTGTGTGGCTGCAATGGCTTTTCCTTCTGATGTAACGGCTACCTCCTCTATAGATATAGAAGGCTGCTCCTCCAAAGCTGCAACAGCGCTGGTGCAATCCTCCTCCCATGGTGGTGTGAGCCTTTCCTCCTTGGTTCTTTCTCCATCAAAGGTTTTGGTTAACCTTTGAGCAAATTCTACAAAAGAACTCACCCTTGAATGGACCAAGGGTTTGAACCACCAAACAGAGGCTTCATCCTCCATGTGCAGTGCTGCAATCTCCACTGCTTCTTTCTCTACCACTGGATGTAGCAGAAAAAATGCCTCTAGCTTCCTCACCCAAGCTCTTGCTGAAGTATCCCTATAAAATGTAGACAATAGGAACCTATTGCCTCTGATTTCCTTTTTACCACAGGGCCTTCTCTCCTCCTTCTGCTAAATAAACTGTGGGAACGTTGTATTTCCCCTGAATACTCTAGAGTGAGATTTATATTCACCCAGGTACTTACTTAAGATTTGATGATCCAAGTATCCTCCATGCCTATCTTCTCTGCCTTCATGAGAATAGGAAGTGCATGGACCTTCCTCTTCTTCTCTTTGCTTCTCCTCCTTGGGGAGGCTCTTCTTTGCTCCAAAAATAGATGAGAGAAAACTCATCTTCATCATCATCTCCTTCTAATATCGAGCTCATAGGCTATGCCAAGTTCGATGCTCTGATACCACTATAATGTTCCCAATCTGGAACAACTACACTATTGGGAATAATTTGAGTTATTACCAATGTGGAGCTACAGTAATATGTAAAACACCCCAATGGAGCAGCATTGATACATTAACACATAAAATACCGGAGAATCCAAATAGCCATCACATTATATCATAGCGGTATAAGATATACAAATCCTTGAGGAAATGATCACTCAAGCAAGGCACTACAAGTCTCAAGAGACATGTACATGAAAATATGAAGAACACTGCTACATGAATTAAGCCCTAGGCTATAACAATGCAGTTTTATATGGGATAACTGCTAAAATACATGTCAATACATAGATATGAAAATATATGGTTCATACAATCATTGGGAGAGAAGATCTAAGCTCCCAATCACTACCTCAAGTCAATCCTAGAAGGATTGGCTGAAATAAGAAAAACAACAAAATGCCAGAGTTGCTGGGTAGCAGAAGCAACTCAAGAACTGGAAATAAGTGGAGAAGTATGAAAATGCCTCAATCAATGACAAGACCTTCTCCAATGGATCTCTAGAATGAAAGGCTGATCCTTTCACCTAAGATCTCACCCTCTAAACTATCTGCTAATCCCTCACAGAAAATGCTCTCCAAGAATAACACTGTCTAAGGAAGGGACTGCGCTGATAATGATGGTAAGTGGTTGTCCTGGTGCCAAAGATGGTGGAATTTGCTCATAAATCTCCCTTACTGATCTCCCAAGGGAATGGAGGCTCCCTCCTCTGGAAAACTAGCCAAGGATGGTGTTGTAGAAAACCTCCCCAGCAACACCCAGCAACACTGCACAATCTCCAGTTGAAACTGCGCTGATGAAAAAGGATGATGCTTGACCTCAATGCCTGAATATGGGGAATGAAGAGCAATCCTCCAAGAGGCCCCTCAAGAAGGAGGGGAAATCCTAGACATGAATTTCCCGGCAATTCTTGCTAAATAGCAAGAGATTGCAACAAGTCTAAAAGACCAAAGATGAATAATACTCAACATGAATCACAACGGCTGCCTTACCCTCCTTTTAAACAATGTGAGCTCCCCCTCCATGGGTCCCACTCATGATAGCTTCCTCTTCAAGAAACCTTCCCTCCTTTTCCACTGCGCTGGCCCACAAAATGCCTTCCACCTCTCAAACTTGACCTAGTCCTCCTGCAAAAAGCCCCTTTTCACACATGGGGTGTGGAATCTAGCTCTATAAGTGATCCCCTTTCACACTAAGAGGATTTGTATTCCTTACTTATGAAATGAATGGGTCTCCTACCCATATTATTCATCTCCTATGTGAGAATGGTAAAAATTAATGTTCCATAAAAATTTGGAGCATTACATAGGCTTGAAACATTTGCAAGTAGCTTGATCCTACCTCCCTATTTCTATGCTCATAGGATGCTATTATTTAGGGTATTCACCCTAAATCCATGCATAGATCCCAAGGAAAATCCTCCTCAAAATCTGCACACAAGGTTCTCTTGCACACTCCTCCTCTCACAAGCTCACACACACAAACCTGTGATCTCTATTGCTTTGTATCACCAACTGATTCTCACAAAAAAATCGAGTACAATGGTGCCTTTGTCCTCCTTACAAGAATTTTGCATAGGGTAACTCTGGAAAGTTGTATTTTAGGAAGTCAACTTGTGATTGATGAGTTAACTAAGTCAAACTGACTCTTGTAACTCATCTAGTCTCAATTTAGAACTGATGCTCAATCACTCGTCCTTCTCTCAAATCTAACATGCACTAGAAGACAACTATAGAATTTTAATATGTAGATCCTAAACTGCTTATGAAATTTAATTAGTCACAAAACCAGAATCAAGTCTACCAATTTGCGGAAGTAAATTCACGATCGAGAACACAAATCAATAACATGCATCGAGATTCGACACACATATACAGAGATATATCTCGGGGAAAAAAATTGATCAAAACCCCTTACTATCTGTATTTCATTAATTAAAGAATATGGATGAATACAATATGCTCTGCTAAACCTTGAGCTCAACCTGCACAAGTATCTTCTATCCTCTGCCTGGCTGACTTGACTTTAGCCAACACTTAGCCAATTTTGAAGCCCTCTAAGCTCCTATTTCCTTTCACTGTACCTTGAGGAATTAGACCCCTATTAATTAGGAAATTCCTCATTGAGAATTATGCAATTCCTTTAGGCCCTTCTTTCATTGCATGCATGACCTGTACAACTAGGAATATTCTACAAATGATTGTACACTGCACTTTAACTCTAATCTCAATTGGGTACCTCAAATTTCATGGATGCATGCATTAATTTAGGTTGATTGATCAGTTAAATAGTTAAACATTGAAGATGCACCCCACTGCAATACCTCCTACTAGTTCCTCCAACAGTTGGAACTAGTTTAACTAACCTTAACTTAATTTAACTTAATTAAATTGTTACAACTGAAATTAACTCAACTTAGGCTCCTAAAATTTAGGAATCACTGTACACAACTAAATTTCATCCTCCAACTCAAATTAAATAAGCTAAATGAGTAATAATAACTTGGTTAACTCATTCAATTTGTTTGTTGATGTGGAATTTTGATTTTTTCCTAATTTAATCAAAGGCAAAATGAAATTAGGAATTTATTAATGCATTTTCAACAACAACCACTGAACCTTCCACTTCTACGCATTATACAAACTGCTTCATGAACTGTACTAACTTATAGGAATCCATCCTAACTTTTAGGAACTCGTGCATGCTAAGGAAAGCTTCTTCTTGGTCTCTTTGATTAAGGCACAAGTCAAAGAAGGACCTTTCTCACTATTATTTTCAGCACTCCCTCTTAGCAAGGAAGGTGCATTTGGAAGAACCTCGTCCACTTGGATCTGTCTCCAACACTTCCATGTTATTTGTTGATGTAGCTGCTCCCTCTGAACTAGAAGACTACCCTGCTTTCCTCTTTGGAACTTGATCTAAAGACCTGTTCTTTCCCACCATTTTCTGCGAGTCCATCACTTCAGTCAGAAGTGCCATGTACCATGTGTACCTCTATGGATGCTTCCTCTGGTTGGAAGCGATATTGGAAGATTGAAATCTCTTATGATCTTCCTTACAAAACCCTCTTCCCACTTGGCTCAAACTCTCCCTATACTGGGAGTCTGTTATTGAGTGTTTGTCTCCACTCGCCCTGATCTATTCTCCTCATCATCTTGCCGGTCAGTGCAACTACCAACTAGCTTAGACTCAAATTGAGATGTTGACTGAGGCTCCATCTTGAGAGCTCTATCCTGCTCTCACTCAACCGTCAATTCACTAATCTAAGCTCTCCTTGCTTGTTGCTCGTGGTTGCAACTTGTAGAGATTCTTCACCCTCACACCTATCTTCTTCTTACATCTAAAAGCTAAGCGTTGGAGGTATGCCTTACCTCTGTTGAAGATGATATCATATCCATTGTCCTTAAGGGTAGATACCGAAACAAGATTCTTTCTCAATGTAGGAACATAAAGAACATATTTGAGATGAAGAGGATTACCTGACTCCTTCTGAAAAATGACAGTACCAACTCCTCTAGTTGCATACTGACCATAATCTCCTAGCTCAGTATGAAACTCCATGTCCTCCTCCTTCAGGTGGCTGAAACTCTTCTTGTTCCCAACCATGTGGAAGGATGCTCTTGAATCAATATACCATATACCGATATTTTCCGATATTTCCATGCAAACAATCAATGAGAAATATTTCTCGAACTAGGAAGAAACTGCATCCACCTCTGCTGATGCAGAGCTACATGATCGTTACTGGACTCCTCCTTCCGCTTAGGACACGTAGTGGCATAGTGTCCAAACTCATGGAAATTGAAGCACTTGAATTTTCTTAGATCCTTCTTCTTTCCCTTATAATTGGACTCAACCTTCCTTGGCATTGCTTTCTAGGGAAAGGTCCTCCTCGTCCATTATCATAATTGATCTATCATCTCTAGTCCCTCTCCGGATCTCTTCTTGGACGCAGTGAATCCAAAATATTTCCCACTTGGAAAAATTCTCTCTCCCACTAACAACATCTTGGAAGCCCTGCCAAGACTTGTGAAGTCCAAGTAAGGAAATACTCACAAGGTCATGATTAGATAAAATCACATCCACACCACCCAGTTGATTATGTACCTGAGTGAACCTAAAAATATATGTGACAATGGGCTCATCTGAATACTCCTCAACTTCTCCTTGAGAGAAAACTTCAACTTCCTGGTATCACTGGTACTCTGATATAGTTTTAAGCTGGCATCAAACATATCATATGTTGTCTTCTTCTCATGTATATGAGGTACTATATGATCTTTGACCCCTTCTACAATAATCCTCCCTGCCTTGATACTATTCTTATTATGCTGGGCCAATTGTTGGGGATCTCGAGGTGGTGCTATCGCCTGCTTGATGAACTCTCCCACCACATTATCTTCTAGCACTATCGCGATTCTCCCTTTCCATGGAACTTGCTCCATCTAAATAGTCATCTGCTCTCAATTATTTGTACACCATCCTACTTCCCCAAAGAGCTCTCCAACAACTGCCCACTAACAACCTTGTAGTCCTTCACAAGAAGCTATACTTAGGGCTCAAATAATTATGCCTCTCATATTAGTCTTGTAGTCCTTCATAAGGATTTAAATTAGGGCTGAATAAATGCCTTCTATCAACCCTCCAATCTTCTCTTAAGCTGCCACCAAACAGTGTTGTCCCAAACTGAAACTTGAACAACATAAAAAACATCAACACGGAAGTGTTGGAAATCTGGTTAGGGAAGCTTATTAAATTGTGTTTTCCATACATGACAGTTATTTGTGATTATTCTCTTTATTTTGTGTGTATTATTTTATCATCAAATAAATTCCAAACAAACAGAGATCACAAGAACACAAGATGTAGGCATCATGCCAAGGAAAAACCCCTCTAATAGGGGAAAACTCGCAATAAATTCTCTTCTTATTAAATTCAAATGTGACTTCCAAGACCATAGACTCAAGATCAACACACCAAGACCAGACCAACCACCCAACCAAGAGATCTAATTCTTCAATAAAGTTTGTTTCAATCTTCTACACAATTTGGTCTCGTGGAAACCATAATATCACATAAAATTTTCGCAACAAAGCATATCCAAGGTGAATGATGTCCTCCCACTTCTTTGTTGGACTTCCTACATTTTTCTCAAGCCTTTTACACTTCTTTTCTTGCCTCATATCAGATCAAGTGCATGCACTTCGATGATGTATCTAATGGAGGCCAAATTCATACATATATATAGGCTTCTCGTGGACTAGAAGGGCCTCTTCTAGGCCGACTTGATCATTGGTGGACACTCGGACACTTATTTTTCATAAAATATTTTTTTGTCTTTCTTGATTACTAGGGCCCAAAGGGTCTTACACATCATAACTTTGACTCAAAATAAAATCCCTAGAGCACTCAATGGGTGCTTTAACCTATTGGCCAATGAACCAAGCATGAAATCCATGCTTTAATAAGTTAATTTTATTTTACAATAGAATTCCCTTTTATTTTATTTTGACAATACATTATGACATGATGAAAATTACGAAGATAGAAACTACTTACAATTTCCAATACTCCCTCTTAACTAGGGAGGTATTCATAATTTTCCAACTAGTACAAGGATAATACTCCATTCGAAAAATTCTTATAAGAGAGAACCCGATTCATAAGCATCATTCATCATAACTAGCATTGTCACCTTACCCAAGGCCTTAACGGGTACACTCTATCTCTCACAAGATCAGAGCACAATGTTGGGGGGAATTCCATTGGACACCATATCACCTCATAATGGTACCCACTCCACCTAGGATACCCAGAGTAATCCTACCATCCTAACGTTCTTATCCAAGTCTATGTGATGTAGGATCTCCATCCTAATCCATCACATTACACGACTCTAAGAATGTTTGTCCAAGACGCTTATCCAATCCAACATTATCCTTATCCATGTCTATGTACTTGAATTAAGAGATCCTTTCTAATCCATAAAGGTACCTGACATAAGGAGAACCAAACAAATTATCATTCTCCATATTTGTGATGCATGCACCAGATTTACAACTGCTAGTCCTAGTCTAGTACATGACATAGGGAGAACCAGTGTCCAACCATACTCCCTCTCAAATAGGGAAGTCATCCCTATTCTCCTTTTAATCAAAGAAAAAATCCTGCTCCTATTCAAGGAGACTCATTTTACTGCCTCTCAAATCTAGAGGAGATTTCAACTTCTTTAGAGAAGTCACATCCACAAGTCCTCTTACTTGTCTTTCATATATTCTATGGATCCCTCTTTCCTACACATCTCAAAACATTTTTCTGGTATCATAGATCATGGAGTCATCTTGTCACGATAGATTCCAGGTCATTCATCTTCCACATCACTTTCATCTTGTCATTATTAATGAAGGATTTTATATTGAACCTTCCGAATCTTCAAGCTGCACATAACCTCCTCATGAAAGAGATCTCCTTTCAAGACCTTCAAGATATCTTCATATTGTTACCTCACCATGAAATTTTTTCTCATCCTCAACATCTCTATGGTCCATATCCACAAGATTTTTCCTTCTTACATCAGAGTGCCCAAGGATCAAAATTCATTACCAAGTTTCTATTTGTTTCTGGAGATCATACTTGATGTTGATCATTAAAGAAATATATTCTAGCGAGAAAGTTCCTTCATTAGTTACTTCAGGGTCCTTTCAGTTTTCGTGCTTCATCATGCTCATTATTTTCAAGGAGTCACCATCAAGCATGATAGTTTATTTGCTTCTTCCTCCTTCTCATCTTGCGTTTACCTGCAATTCTTTGATAACAAGTACAACTAAGCAAAATATAGTACAAGTGCATGATAATAGATTTGTCACTCTAGAGTTTCCATGGAATATTAGAGGGAAAAATCCTAGGATTTTAAGATCCAAACCCTAAATCTCTTGATATTTCCTATCAATCCTAGGGTTTTAGTCTCAAATCCAATTCTTCCCTTACCAAGATTTACCATTTTCCCTAAACTACCTACAAACCCTATAAATCAAATGCTAGGGTTTCCATGAGGGAGCAAACATATTATAGTTAGGGTTCCTGTCTTGATAATCATTTCTAAGTATCAACAAGGGTTTTTATAAAATTAATGACCTTCATCAAGATGAAGATTACAAACCCTAGAAGTCAAGAGATAGGGTTTCTATCAAATTAGGGTTAGGGTTTTTCTCAGTTGACAAGGGTTTTCTACTTCAAGCATCATCTAGGGTTTTGTAATTCCTAGATTTCAATGATGAAGTCTACAAACCCTATGATCAAGATATACATAAAAAATCCCAACACAATAAAAAACAAACCTATTATTCAATTATGCAAATGCACATTCCTTATGAATACATACCTTAGTCAACCAATATTTCTTGAAGCTACTGCAAGGCCTTCTCCTTGATTACAATGTCCAAGGTAATTTCACTTCCACGACTACCACAATATTTTATTGATTCCAAGATGTCAAAGCTAAAAGATGACTTTCAAGGGTGTTACAATCTCCAATGATGTCATGATCCTCTATAAGGGAAATCACCAAACCACGATGCTCTTCAAGGTGATCAACTCAAGAAAACCTTCCAACATACTTCAATATTACATGAGTGCTAATATAGGTATTCTACCCTCTCATTAGGAATTTCTATTTTCACAGTATATCTTTGTAGAATAGACCTATAAGGTATTTCGAGCTTGGTTCAAGAAAGTCCCAAGAAGTTAGATGCTTCCAAATAGCCAAACAATGATAATAATTAAGAGATGATACCACTGTTATTCTCAATTACATATTAGGGTAGGATATAGAAGCTACTACAGGTTCTCAGATAGGCTCCTTCACTGTTACGGTCATAGATGAATAAGCTTCTCCTATTGTGATGTAATGCTTATATCCTTGTCATAGATTGATGTATATATAGTTCTGAGCATAGACCTTTAAAATCATTTCTAAAACAGAAATTATTTAATCCTTTTTGGGTCGGATTCTCAGTAATTAAGGTTCAATCTCCTTTTATGTATGTGTATAGGTCCATGATCACTTTTACAATAAATCTTCAATTATTTTCGGTGGTTGTAAATTTATAATAACTCTTTCAAAATAGGCCAACATTGCTTATAAAAAACTCGAATTATGTCCCTTTATTGCTAGTTTTCTAGTCCTCAAATGATAATTTTTTCTTGAATGTGATTACCCACAAGATACATAGACTTCGAATATATGAGATTACAAAAAATTTCAGACTTCTGGAGAGATTTTTGATCATAATATCTAAGTTCGGGACTTCAATCCTTTCATCAAGGGACTCAGACTTGAAAGGGATATTAATCTAGCCTCTTGGTCCTTAGAACCATTACTTCTATATTCCTCAAATTTCTTTGTTATTTTTTCTCAAGCCCGCGACCTTATGAAAAAGGTAAAGGTTTGAAGGTATGCTCAGAAAAGTGTTCTTTTGGAGTTCGTATTTTTCTCTAGAAACTCAACCTTGAGGAATGATACAAGTAGACTCTTTATCTTTTAAGATGTGATCCTTCTCTAGCTTCATTTAGACCATTGTCCTTAGCTATGATACCATGTTGGAAATCTGGTTAGGGCGACTTATTAAATTCTATTTTCCATACATGCTAGTTATTTGTGATTATGCTCTTTATTATGTGTGTATATTTTTATCATCAAATAAATTCCGAACAAATATAGATCACAAGAACAAAATATGTAGGCATCATGCTAGGGAAAAACCCCTCCAACAAAGGAAAACCCATAAGAACTTCTTTTCTTATCAACTTCAAATGAGACTTCCAAGACCATAGACTCAAGACCAACACACCAAGACTAGGCCTGCCACCTGTTGAGCATTGGAAAAGGTATGCATTTGCCATGTATTTCTTTATCTTTTTCCTTTAATCATGACTCTTTTATGTTCTAGAATGATAATATATTGAAGAATTACAATAGGATTGAGGAGATTAGTGCTTATTGCGAAATTAACTAAAGATTGTCTTTTCTTCTATATAGGAACTAAACGAAGTGGGATGCCACCATTTGGAAGGAAACGATAAGGCAGGTGTAACTGATGTCCCTTCAACAAAAGGCCGTAGCCAGAAAAGAAAACCAAGTTCGGAGCGCACAGTCAAAGTAAGGAAAGGAACAACGCGGCACCAACGCAAGAAGACAAAATGATAGTCGAAGAAGGAAGATAGAGCGAATCCCTCAGGATCTCTCGATCCCGAGGGATTGCTGTTCAAAGTTATCTATACTTCTTGTTTCCTTCACCTGGCTGTAATAAAAGAACAACGTTTGTAGAAATGACAACAATGAGACATCTTATGATAATTTCGATTTCCTTTTTGTAATTTCAGAATTGTCCATCGACTCTTGTTAATTAAAACAGAGTATGATTTCTTGTAGACTCTGCTACATATGATTAATACATAAATTCTGTTTCCGTTCCATTATCTGATACTGGAGTAGTTCGGCGGTGTGTCACTGGCGGCTAAGGGCCCGACCCTGGTGGATACACTTGCTATTTGTACCTTTAATTTCCAATTCCAATCGTGTGATGGTTTGTATTAGCTTTCATTTCCTTTAAACTGCATTGCTTCACAGTTACCTTAGTTTATAGTTTACTGTTTTATGAAATTGGTGTGTTGCATCGGTAAATCGCGTTGCCGTTCCTTTCCACATTTCTAGAGTATTTATTCTTTTATAACTTGTATTGTTATGCTTTGCAGATATAGAGCTTCACTATTCAGGATTGCTGTTCATTTCCATTAATAATTTGCTGTTCATTTCCATTAATAGTTGGCTATTCATTTCCATTAATGGTTTGTTGTTTGTTTTCATTAATATGGTTTTCTTTTCATTTTCATTCATAGATTGTTGTTCATTTCCATTAGAGAGAGTTTGCTATTCATTTCCAGTAAATAGATTTGCTGTTCATGCATGTTAATTAGTTTTAATGTTTATTCCTTTTTGCAAGAGTTTGGTTTTGCTTTGGAGTGTTATTACAAAAAGCAGATTTAGTGATTTAACACAATTACCATTTCCATATAATTGCGTTAGTGTGGAATGCAAGATCATCAATTGTAAAGGACATTGGTTATCATTGCCTACGTTCTCAGATTGATTACCTTGTTCATATTTGATTTCATTTACATCAGTTGATAGAGGAAAGAGTTATTACTACTGCATCCTTGACTGATGATTGTTGAGTGATTGTTTGAACTACAAAACATTGAGTTTTATATTATTCTAGTTAGATTTCATTTTCAAGAATCCATTTACTCTTGTAATTAAGACACTGTACTGCACATTGAAGAGAATTACTCTTAGATTAAATTACAGCCTCAGACTGAGTACACTCTTGAGATAAAAAGTTGTACCTAGATTGATAATTAATGTAGGATAAACAGGAGTTAAAAAGACACCTTTTATACCTCAACATTTTGGCACCGTTGCCGGGGAGAGTGTAGCTATTTAGAAAAGAGTGATGTATATTTGATTTTCTCTGCTAGGGAAGAATTGGGTATTAAAAATGGAAGGTAAGAACCTGTGTACCGAGCGAGGAACATGCTCGTTCATCTGCCCGCTTCACAGCAAAATTGAGTGAAAATTTAAGGTAGGAATGAATGCTTGCGTTTTTTGAATGACTAGGAAATTTAAACAAAACGAAATTCCTCCCAGACCTGAAAAACCTAAGGGACTGGTGACCCTTGGGTGAACAAATTTTATCGACAACATAATTAAGAGAGTTGAATCTCAGCCATTAGTAGGCCCTAGAAAAAATGCTTCTAGACAACCTACTAGTTCCCTTCGGGCCACAGAATCACCATCTGTAGCTTTTGCTGAGGTGCATAGTCAAATAACATAGCAAGATTCTCAAGAAATTGAGAATTCTCACCCAATCTCTTTACAAGAAGGGAACTCTAGTAATCTCTGCGAAGGGGAAGGAGAAACAGGGGAAATAGAAAAACCAGGATCCCCTCTTGAAGTAGTCCAAACACTAAGTAGCCCAGATAAGGGAAGTGCTGTAAAAATCGTCCAAAACAAAGCTGAAGAACTTGAAGAACCAAAATCCCCTCGGATAATAGTTCAACAAGGGACACTCATTATCCCAGATAAAGGAAGTGCTGTTAAAGTCATCCTTACTCCTTCTAGTCAGTCTAGGAATAATTCCCTAGAGATCCCAGAAGGATATTGGCACATATTTGATCAAATGGCACACAACCAGCAACCACCCCAAACTTCCACACTGCAATATCCCATTGTGGACACTGCAGTTAATGCACCAACGAAGGCCATTCCTCTCCAGCATGTTCCTACATTCCATGGCTTAAAATCGGAATATCTAGATGCATTTCTGTTTGAATTCGATGTATTATGCAGAGGGTATGACTAGACCATCGATCCCCAAAAGTTAAAATTATTCCCCTCCACATTAAAAGAAGCAGCTTTACGATGGTTTATGGGGTTAGGTGGAGGTGTTATAAATGACTGAGATTAGATGAAAGCTGTTTTTCTAAAGAAATATCAGGATTATTGTAGGTCCAGGGAATTAAAAGATGAAATATTTCAGATGACAGCAAAACCTAATGAAACATTGGAGGAATATGTAGAACGCTTTCAATACAACCTCCAGAGATCACCCTATGCATTTGTACCCTTACCTGATAATGTGTTAAAAACTACATTAATTAAAGGGATGAAGGAACAATGGGTTGAAACATTAAACATCATGGGAAAAGGTGATATATATCAGGAAAATTTTGATGACATTATTAATTTATGTATCAGGAGTTCAAGAGGCAGCACACGACTAAAACCAGCAGAACTTGACATGATCACAAGGGATAGCAAGACCTCCGGTGGAGGTATAACTCGCACAAAAATTGGCAATCTACTAGAAGATTTAAAAACTGATATTCTAGGGACTCTGACAACGTAGCTTGATATCATGCAAGCTAAACAAAAGCAAGCAGAAGCAGAAATTTTTTTGGCAATATTCTGTCCTAGATGCAGAAAGAAACATAGCCATAAAGAGTGCTCGTTGGATACAGTCTAAGTCTGTGCTATTTTCATAAAAGATCACTCTACAGAAAGTTTCCCCTCACTCCTGGGATTGAAAGCAGTCTACAAATAAGGGGAAGAAGAAACAGAAACAATATACCTACTTAATCAGTGCCGTCAATGGCAGCCACGACAAACATGTATGCCCATTGATCCATCCTCTTCTTTTCAGTCTCCTCAGTATAATGCTCATCAATATAATGGAATATGGAAAAATCAGCCACCCTTTCCTAGTTGGTCACAACAGCCATTTCCTACACCACCATGGCCAAATCAAACAAATCAAACCAATCGGCCAAATTTTCCTTACTGTCCACCATTTTGGAAAAATAATATATATCCAACACAATGGTCCCCCTCCACCTCGCAGAGTCAGACCTGGCAGTCGAACTGGAAAAGATCTATGAATCAACTAGCTGGAACGATTCCTCTCCCTCCACCTACACTGGCAGCACCATATACATTGCAACAAAGTCCCCAGACCAACTTAAGACCGCAAATACCAGCCCAACCCAACCCAAACCCTAATAATAGACCGGTTCAATCTGTTCAAATAATCGAAGCACCAAAACAAGAAACTGAGTTAAGGGAGTGCAACGACCTTCAACTAAGGTCTGGGCGCATAATAGAATCAGAGGGAGACAAAAATGTTCAAGTTGAAAATCCGTTACCTTCAGAGCAAACACTGCAAAAGGAGAATGTGGTTATACAACAAACTCATGAGCAAGAAACCACCTCTTCTCCACCATTCCCAAAATGATTAATCATACCTTGTCCAATAGAACATCCTGATTTTGATCTTCTGGGAGAACTGAAAAATTTGTGTATAAAAATCCCACTCCTCCAAGCTATCCAAGATATTCCCATTTATGCAAAGACCATCAAAGAACTATGCATAAGAAATCCCAAGAGGAGAACAAAAACTAACCCAACTGTCCAAGTAGTCGGCACTCTATCTGACTTACTATCAGGAAGAGAAGCACCTGTAAAGTATGAGGACCCAGGAAACCCTATAGTTACAGTGAAAATCAATGGAAAATCATTTCCAAATGCCTTAGTTGATTTGGGAGCTGCAATTAATATCCTAACAACCACCACTTGCCAAAAAATTGGCATTACATCATTAGATCCAACAATAACCTGATTGGAATTGGCTGACCGATTGGTAGTCAAGCTAGAAGGCACACTACATGATGTAATGGTATCTGTAGACTCCTGGGAATACCCTTCCGACTTCCTGATTATTAACCCCAAAAACCGGCTAGATGGACATCCTTTAATATTAGGTAGACCTTGGTTGGCAACTGCTGATGCCTACATTGGCTGCCGGCAAGGCAACATGACCATAACTAGAGGGAGTTATGTCAAGAAATTAGCCTTATACCCTCCAGCCCAGCCAAGCCTAACAATAATAAAAACAAAGAGACAACCTGTATCATACCTCATAGAAAACATTAGATCACCATTAACCATAGAAGATGCCCTCGACTTTAAAGACCAAACAGAGGATGACATCATTAACAGTTTTATCAACCAACCAAAAACCAGATCCCATTTGCAATGTCACATGATCAAGGCAGCATTTGATAATGAAGAAGAATAAGATCCCCTGAAAGACATTCAATAACAAGCAATACCTAAAACTTCTGTTTACAATAGAAAATCTATAGAAATTGAGCTAAGAAAAACTTTGAATATTAACAAAAATCCGACTGTTGAACAAGAAGAAAAATTGGTCCAACTACTAAAAAAATATATGGGAGCTTTTGCATGGGATTACCTAGACATGAAAGGAATTGATCCCCAGTTATGTACCCACCACATTTATACAGAAAAAGATGCTAGACCCATTCACCAACCCCAACGAAGATTAAACCCTCATCTTAAGGATATTGTGAAAGCTGAATTACAAAACCTTTTGGATGTCAACTTTGTTTATCCAATATTTGATAGAAAGTGGGTCTCTCCACTAGTAGTGGTGCCAAAGAAGAATGGAAAGTGGAGGATATGCGTAGATTACAGAGAAATAAACAAAGCAACCCAGAAAGACCACTTTCCCCTTCCTTTCATTGACCAGGTATTAGATACATTAGCAGGGAAGAAATTCTTTTCTTTCTTAGATGGTTTTAGTGGATACGATCAGATTCAGATTGCCCCTAAAGACCAGGATAAGACTACTTTTACCTGTCCTTGGGGGACATTTTCTTACAGGGTTTTACCCTTTGGTCTATGCAATGCCCCTGCCACATTTCAAAGGGCCATTCTCAAATTCTTTTCAGATATAATAAATGAAGGGCTCGAAGTATATATGGATGATTTCACACCTTATGGAGATGATTTTGAGCCAACATTAGAAACATTGGAAAAGGTGCTGCAAAGGTGTATTGACACCAGCCTTTGCTTAAGCCATGAGAAGTGCCACATGATGATGGTCGAGGGACTCATCTTATGTCATTATATCTTAGCAGCTGGAATACAGGTAGATCCAGCTAAAATTCAGATACTTTTGTTAATACCTACTCCTACCACACAAACAGAGGTATGTAGCTTTCTCGTATTTTCTGGTTATTATAGAAGATTTATAGAGCATTATTCTCAAATAGCTGCACCTCTATATGCACTAACAGGGAATGTTGATTTTAATTGGACAGATAAATGTGACCATGCTTTTGAGGATCTGAAAAAGCTTCTATCAACAGCCCCAGTGCTAAGGGGCCCAAATTGGGATTTTCTATTCCAAATTTCATCTGATGCCTCAAAAACAACTATTGGAGCAGTCCTTGGGCAGGAAGAAGATAAAAAACCATATGAAATTTATTATATTAGCAAGAATCTGTCTCTTGCTGAATTAAACTATACTGTGACTGAGAAAGAATTTTTAGCTGTAATACATGTTGTAAATAAATCTAGACATTATATAACTAGGTATCCTGTAGTTTTATATACAGATCACTCTGCCATAAATTTTTTAGCAAATAAACCTATTACAAATGGTAGAGTAACAAGATGGTTGATTCTATTGCAGGAATTTAACATCACAATAAGGGACCGACCAAGAAAAGAGAATCTTGTAGCTGATTTTCTCTCACGAATGCCAAAACCAACAGACGCAGCAGTAGTTGAAGATAAGTTCCCAGATGAACATTTGTTTGCTGTTACTGCCAGAACCCCATGGTATGCTGATGTTGCAAATTATTTAGCAGTAGGTAAATTACCTAAGCATCTAATGCCCAATGAATGAAAACATATAGTACAATGCAGTACCCAATTCTCTTGGATTGGGGGTTACCTATTTCATACCGGAGCAGATATGCACATTAGAAGATGCGTCCGAGAAGACGAGATATTTGACATCCTGAAAGCATTCCATGATGGGTCGTGTGGCAGACATTTCGCAGATCGCAGGACTGGTCACAAGGTTTTACAAATAGGCTATTATTGGCCTACAATCTTTAAAGATGCTAAAAAGTTTGTACAAGCCTGTGATAGTTGCCAAAGTGTAGGACGCCCTAGATAGTCCGATGAAATGCCTTTGAACCCACAGTTATTAATTGAGCCATTTGAGCATTGGGCGCTCGATTTTTTTGGTCCTATTAAACCACCATCAAATCAGAAAACATATATATTAGTTGCAATAGAGTATGTTACTAAATGGGTTGAAGCAGAGGCACTTCCAAGAGCTATAGCGGACTTTGTAATATAGTTCCTTTTTCGAATATTTGTGCGATATGGCCTCCCAAGGGGCGTAATTACAGATGGAGGACCACAATTTGTAGGTAATAAAATCACTACAACATTAAAAAAATACCACAGTCAGCACAAAATCACGACCCCATACAACCCACAGGCAAATGGCCAGGTAGAGAGCACAAATAAGGTGATAGAATATATACTGACAAAAACAGTTGCATCACACCGACGTGACTAGGCTTTAAGATTGCCGGAAGCCTTGTGGGCGTACCGAACAAAATGGAGAAATACCACTGGGTATTCACCATACCAATTAGTATTTGGAAAAGAACCCATCTTTCCAATAGAATTTGAAATTCAAACATTAAGAACATCCCAGGAGGTGGGTCTGAATTTAAATGAAGCCCAGATCAACAGATTATAGCAAATCAACGAATTAGATGAAATTAGGCTCTCCGCCCTCCAGCACACTGCATTAATTCAGTAGGAGAGAGAAAAATGGCACGATTCCCTCATTAAAAAGAAAATCTTCCACGAAGGAGATTGGGCACTCCTATATGACTCCAGGTTTCAGGATTTCCCCGGAAAAATCCAGACACGATGGCTTGGACCTTATGAGATACAAAAAGTGCATGACAATGGCACCATTACATTAACTACCATTGATGGATCTTGACATTCTTTCAAAGTAAACGGTCATCGATTACGACTTTACCATAAACCGCTTAATCGAGAATCATTTTACCAGCAATTACGGGGAGATTCTACAATGCAGATTCTTGCTGAGGAAGATAATTCCTCCTCAGCACTTATTCACTGATTAATTCCTTTATTTCTGAAACTTGTACATAAGTTTTTCCTTTTAATTCTGCCTGTATAAACTTTTTTTTTTTGTACAGATTTTATTTTTTGTGCCGTTCCTCTTAAAGGAACATCAATCTTGTGTGCTTTTATTTTTTGTGCTGTTCCTATTAAGGAACAACTGTTGTTCCTCTTAAGGAACAGTAGTCATTCCTCTTAAGGAACAACGCGTCTGCGTGTTTATCTTTCTGCTGTTCCTTTCAGAAAGAACAGCTGTTCCTTTCAGAAGGAACAACATTTCCACTGAATGTTTTCGCTGTTCCTTCCAAAGGAACATCATTTCCGCTAATTGTTTTTGCTGTTCCTTTTAGAAGGAACAACATTTCTGCTGAATGTTTTTGCTGTTCCTTCCAAAAGGAACAACATTTCCGCTAATTGTTTTTGCTGTTCCTTTCAGAAGGAACAACATTTCTGCTGAATATTTTTGCTGTTCCTTCCAAAAGGAACAAAATTTCTGCTAACTGTTTTTGTTGTTCCTTTCACAAGGAACAACATTTTTGCCGATTGCTTTCGCTGTTCCTTTCAAAAGGAACAACAAATCTGATGATTGTTTTTGCTGTTCCTTTCAAAAGGAACATCATTTTTTTTCCGATTGTTTTGCTGTTCCTTTTAAAAGGAACATCATTTTTTTTCCGATTGTTTTGTTGTTCCTTTTAAAAAGGAACATCATTTTTTTTTTTTTTTTTTTTGCTGTTCCTTTCAAAAGGAACAAAATTTTTTCCAATTGTTTTGCTATTCCTTTCAAAAGGAACAACATTTCTGCAGATTGTTTTTGATGTTCCTCTTAAGGAACATCAGCTGTTCCATCTAAGGAACAACACTTTTTGAGTGCATTTTTCTTTCTTAGAACAATATTTTGGGAATTTTTGAGAATTTTTCATGATACTTTTAAGGAAAATATACAAATTTATGAAAGGACACAAAAATTGGAGGTTACTGGAATCAACATATCAACGAGAAATTGTAATCTTTAAAAAATTGCTTTGTATTGATAAGACAAAAGGAAAGGACACAACTATCTATATCACTTTGCTGTATTTATTTTCACTAAAACTAATTTGATTGATTATTTTTATCATGTTGGTTCTTCCCTAATCCTCATAATTCTCTTTGACTTTTATTATTGAATAAGAATAAGGGCATACTTTCTCTATTGAGATGTTCAGACTTCTTCCACCATCCCTACTCTTAAGGAGTGTTGAGCCATCCTTTATACATCAATGGGCAAGTGCTATATAAAAGAAAAAGAAAAGAAAAAATACATCTATACAAAAATTCTATGATATGTCAGATAGAGGATAGGGAGTCTCATCATGAGCTAGCCTACCATGATCATAAGGAAGCAATGAAGTGGATTTCCCATTATGGCCACCACACCAGGGACATGATCCAATGGGCAACTCAGAAAAATAAACAGTCCTTGGAATAGGAGGTCTCATCACGAGCCGGCCTGCCCACCTTTCACTCCTTCCCGGTGAATGGCATTGTGATTCATCTGGTTCCCAAACTAGCACAATGGTCTCCATCATGAAATCATAAAGCACTTTCCTAGGTATATATGAAGGATTATGGTTCCAAGGGTGAAAAAGCAACTTTTTCAAGGTTATGGACACCTGTGGGCAACAGAGCTCTGTTGATGGTATTGGAGTCATATTTTTCACAACTCAATAGTAATTATAAACCCTTTTCTTATATCTTTATCTTCTATACAAATGATATTATAATCCTAAACCCCTTTGATTGAACCTTTATACATGAAATATTGTTTATCAATCAATCATAATGGTTTAAGTGAATATTGACCGCATAAGTACTTTTATTTATGTCTGTTGTCCTTGCCCTTATTTTCGAATCATTACATAGAATTTCATATCTATTTATGATTTCATAATATGTCTCGATTTTAGTAAATTGATAATTTTTGGATCATATCATAAGTATGCATGCCTTTCTATAATGATCAACTACCTGCGGTACGCTGCTCCTCCATTTGACGGTCGAGGGCGACCTATCATATTTCAGGGGGGCGCGGGTGACTTTTAAATATACCTGCATATGAGTTAATTCCCTATGTTCATCAATTCCCGGAAATAGCAAGTTTAACGGTATTTTTTCGATATGCATGGTTAGCTGTTCCATTGCCATTTTTGAGTATTATTGTGAATAAATAACAGTGTGCGGGATTTAGATGAAATGGGAGGATGAGCAATACATAGTGAACCTCTAGTACTAACAGTTTCCGACGCTGCACGAGCAATTTTGGAGAGAGCAGGGTGGATTACATACCTTACGTGACTACAACAGCCCCATGAAACTGTGGCTATTGAATTTTTGCAGAACTTGCAGGAGAATTATTCCATGGTAAGAGGTAGGCAAATAACAGTGACAGAGGCAGTAATTGCCGAGGTATCTGGTCTACCGGCAGTTGGACCCATAAAAAAGTAAAACTTCAAAAGGCCATGAACATCTTTCAGGATGAAGGACAGACCCTGATCGTCAAAGGAAAAGGAGTCCAACCAGAAACTCTGGGAGAACCATGGATGGAACTGGCCAGAGTAGTACAAAGCTACATTACATGCGACGGAAGAAAGGATGTGGTAAGACCACGTCACCTTAAATTATTAGCAGTACTAAAAATAAAATGCGCTGTGAATTTGCCTACATTTTTAAAATTTTATTGCATGACGCTGCTCGGAGCATAAGGAAATCCCGTCATACAGGGATGGTAGTAAGCCACCACTATCTAATTCGATTAATAGTTAGTAATAGTCTTGCGCAGACTAGTTGGTAAGAATTGATATTCTCAATTGACGGAGGAACAACCTTACCTGACCCAAAACGAAAAAGAGTCTCCAACACAACAAACGAACCTCTGAAACATAGACAGTCCTCTAGATTAAGAAGAGGCAAGGGAATGGTGGGAAGCCTTACGAGTAGCTACAGCCAACCCATGGAATTACCTAGTTCTGAAGAAGAGCAACCCCTGCAACTTGAAGGAGGAGAAGATCGGGAAGAAGAAGAAAATAATCATACCAGTGAAGAAGAGCAGGAAGAAGAAGAAAATAACCATACCAATGAAGAAGAGCAGGAAGAAGAAGGAAATAACCCTACCAGTGAAGAAGAGCAGGAAGAAGAAGAAAGTAATCATACCAATGAAGAAGGAAGGGAGGAAGCAGAACCTCCCGCAACCTCTAGTGCAAGCCCACTGCAGAATCCATTATAGGAGGATGAATTGGCCCAAATTTTGGCCAATATGAGTGAATATATACAACCCCACAGTCCGCTCAATCTCAATATTGAGATAGAAAAATTGCAGAAACATTTTGTCATCAGCAAGGACATGATTGAGGAAATGCATATTGAGGAGGCAGAAGAAGAAACCCCTCAGAAAACGGCAGAACTAACTAGGGTTACTTCCCCTGAGGTACCTATCTTGGAGAATGTGATTACTGAAAGCATAGAAGCAAGCATGGGTGAGGGAACGAGCACTGGAGAACAAACCCTATCCGAGCAACCAAGTACAGAGAAAGGAACAACTGTTCCTTCCAAAAAGAAGAAGAAGATAAATCAACTTGAGAAACTGCGGAGGGAATGACAAAAGCTCCAAAAATTAGTAAAACAACTCAAGCAGAGGATTAGGGTGCTACAAAAGGGGAAATTCTCTAAAAGAACCCCGAAAACAAAGAATTCATCCACACAAACGAAACCCCATAATATAAGGGAAATGGAAACTCAAACTGAGCCCATATTCATTCAGGATAACAAGGAGAAACAAGCAGTTGTTATGGACGCAGTTGCCCAAACTGAAAATATATAAATCTGTAATAAATATGTTCATACTGAGGCACTGTCCTCTAGCAGTATGGCCAGCAAAGAGACACAGATTGTAGGCACTCGACATTGTAATAAGAAAACCCTGGTAGATCTTCAACCCAAAAATGTTTTGATAGAAGACCCTAGTATAGAAAAACTCCAAGAGGAGTTGGCACAGGCTCATAGGGCTAGATAAAAGCTCGAAGAAGAGACTGTTCCCAAAAATAAATATCAACAGTTACAACAGCAATTAAAGGACATCAATGCATCAGAGGCAAGAGCTTTCGATAGATGTCGAAAGGAAGAAGAGAAAGTTGAAGAGGTAAGGAATAGATTAAAAACAATGAGGAATCAAATGGATACTCTCTGTTCTTTATACACAGATGTTCTAGCATGTAGGTGCCCTGCCAAAAATTATGCTTTGTTTTTACTAGAAAGATATTTGCAGTTAAAAATTAAGGTTGTTTGCAGGAAAACCCATAGAATTAGAAACTGTAGATGATTTTATAAGCTGCTGCAAACTCTATGGAGTAAAAGTCCAACGTCTACTCTGTGAATTTTATTTACACAATTTTATATTGGCTGAGGAAATGGAGACAAATCCCAGCCCTTTTGTGGGTGATATCCAATATCAAGCATTCATTTCATTTGCTGTTAACCAGTTAAAATGGCTCAAGGCCTATAAAACTTTTCAGAGCCAAGAAAATGGGTTAGACCTTTGGGTTAGGGGTGAATCGAGACACCCATTACAACTGTGGGCTAGGCAGAAAAGCTTAATGACAAAGGAGAGAGTAATCCAAACATTGGGACCCATGCACAAAGCAATCATCCTGGATGGAGTAGAATATTTTCTGTCCATCAGAGACCAGGCCACGTAGCAGCTAAACTCCGATGGAAGATTTCCAATTGGAATATTCAAGACAGAGAGCCATTCAATTACAAAAATTTTGAGTTAGCTGCCAACCGCCTGGTTATTTATAGTAACCTCATCTTGAGGGAAGGCCCGTATTGGCTAGGTTGTAGATATCGCAGTCCTATTATCTGGTATCTTGTAGCAAACTATAAGGCCAAATACGAATTACCTGAAGGGTAGACAAGGCATGTTTTTGAAGTTTTAGCTGCAAATCATGGTTTTAGACCACTTAATGAAAAACCCTCTCCAACCTATTCTCTAATTTATTTACATGTAAATTATGGTTTTCATGAGGACATGAAAAAGTTTAAGCAGGGGGGTGTGTTGAGCATTGGAAAAGGTATGCATTTGCCATGTATTTCTTTATATTTTTCCTTTAATCATGACTCTTTTATGTTCTAGAATGATAATATATTGAAGAATTACAATAGGATTGAGGAGATTAGTGCTTATTGCGAAATTAACTAAAGATTGTAATTTCTTCTATATAGGAACTAAATGAAGTGGGATGCCACCATTTGGAAGGAAATGATAAGGCAGGTGTAACTGCTGTCCCTTCAACAAAAGGCCGTAGCTAGACAAGAAAACCAAGTTCAGAGCGCACAGTCAAAGTAAGGAAAGGAACAATGCGACACCAGTGCAAGAAGACAAAATGATAGCCGAAGAAGGAAGATAGAGCGAATCCCTCAAGATCTCTTGATCCTGAGGGATCGCTGTTCAAAGTTATCTATACTTCTTGTTTCCTCTGCCTGACTGTTATAAAAGAACAATGTTTGTAGAAATGAAAACAATGAGACATCTTATGATCATTCCGATTTCCTTTTTGTAATTTCAGAATTGTTCATCGACTCTCGTTAATTAAAACAGAGTATGATTGCTTGTAGACTCTGCTACATATGATTAATACATAAATTCGATTGCCATTCCATTATATGATACTGGAGTAGTTTGGCGGTGCTTCACTGGCGGCTAAGGGCCCGACCCTGGTGGATCCACTTGCTATTTGTACCTTTAATTTCCAATTCCAGTTGTGTGATGGTTTGTATTAGCTTTCATTTCCTTTAAACTGCATTGCTTCACAGTTACCTTAGATTATAGTTTACTGTTTTATGAAATTGGTGTGTTGCATTGGTAAATCATGTTTCCGTTCCTTTCCACATGACTAGAGTATTTATTCTTTTATAACTTGTATTGTTATGCTTTGCAGATACAGAGCTTCGCTATTTAGGATTTCTATTCATTTCCATTAATAGTTTGCTGTTCATTTCCATTAATGGTTTGTTGTTTGTTTTCATTAATATGGTTTGCTGTTCATTTCCATTCATAAATTGTTGTTCATTGCCATTAGAGAGAGTTTGCTGTTCATTTCCAGTAAACAGATTTGCTGTTCATGCCTGCTAATTAGCTTTACTGTTTATTCCTTTTTGCAATAGTTTGGTTTCTCTTTGGAGTGTTATTACAAAAAGAAGAGTTAGTGATTTAACACAATTACCATTTCCATTTAATTGCGTTAGTGTGGAATGCAAGATCATCAACTGTAAAGGACATTGGTTATCACTGTCTATGTTCTCAGATTGATTACCTTGTTCATATTTGATTTCATTTACATCACTTGATAGAGGAAAAATTTATTACTACTGCATCCTTGACTGATGATTGTTGAGTGATTGTTTGAACTACAGAACATTGAGTTTTATATTATTATAGTTAGATTTCATTTTCAAGCATCCGTTTACTCTTGTATTTAAGACACTGTACTACACATTGAAGAGCATTACTCTTAGATTAAATTGCAGCCTCAGACTAAGTACACTCTTGAGATAAAAAGTCGTACCTGGATTGATAATTAATGTAGGATAAATAGGAGTTAAAAAGACACCTTTTATACCTCAACACCACCCAACCAAGAGATTTGATTTTCCAACAAAGTCTACAGCAAGCTTATACGCAATTCAATCATGTGGAAACCCTAATATCATAGAAACTTTGAACAACAAAGCATATCCAAGGTGAATGACACCCTCCCACTTATTCGTTGGAATTCCTACCTTTTTCTCAAGCCTTTCACACGTATTTTCTTGCCTCATATAATATCAGATGTATGCACTTCGATGATGTATCTAATGGAGGTAGAATTCCTTCATAAATATAGGTTTCTTGTGGACTGGAAGGGCTTCTTCTAGGTTGACTTGAAGGGCTAGTTGACCTTGGTGGAATCTTAGGCACTTATTTTGTTATAAAATAAATATTTTATTTCTTAATTACATGGGCCCAAATGGTTTTACACATCATGAATCTGAATTTGATTCAAAATATAATCCATCATAGCAATTTATTGGAAACTAGAGCACTACTGAGAGGCAGGGTGGGGGGTGGGGTGGAATCAGTAGTGTGAACACTTATAAATTTTTTCTCCAATTAATTAATATTTAACGTGCATAAACTGAAGAAAAAAACCATAGGCCAAAGGATAAAAAATAAACCAGAAACCATGAAAGAAATCACATAATAGACACAAGTGTTTATGGTGGAAAACCCTTCTATGGTAAAAAACCACCCTGCTACTGCTGCGCTGCTCAATATATTTTATTAATTTGTTGAATTTTTTTTACATGGATCATCTTACTCCCATAAGCTAGAAGTATCAACTTCCTTCACAGTATGTTGGCACTTATTAGACAATAAATTGTTTCTCTCATGGATCTACGAACTACCATCCGTTGAAGGCCACCATGATCAACGATCCTTGCCCAACCACCATTGGACTATCCAACTCCTATTGGATGGAAAAATATCTTCCTTCTACTGAATCCGCCAAGTCACTGTGTACTCTGAATCCTCCATGCCTTCACTTCCTCCATGTGAGCCTCATTTCAGAATATTTCACATTAGGCTCCTAATTCACTCAACATGAGCACTGCAACAACATAACATAAAAGACAAATCAAATAAAAATTTGTAGCACTAGCTGCAATCAAAACCTCCACAAAAAATATCAACAAAAGATGCAAAACATTCTTCTCAAAACACTACTCCAATCCACACTTCAACACGTCACTCACTGCATATATATAATTTGTAGAATGCATCAACAAAACCTCTTTGCATTAATAAATCTACTCACAAATAATGGCTGCACACAACCAACTAAACCTAATGAAAAAACAAGCTGCTACCAAACATCGACAAGATCTATAATCAATCTCTACTTCATCTCCTCATCCTCTGCTCAAAATATTGGCTGAAAAATACTTCATTTAACTGTTGTAAATTATTGTATATTTTCTGCAAAATTTCCCTGCACAACCTGCACATAATATTCTTCTCTCACACACACTCTTCCTTACTCAACCATCACCCAAAATGAAAACCAACTCAATACTTTTTTTGTATTATATGCCAAATTATCCTAAATTATATCCAAAGAAATACCACAGAAAAATACTATGGTTATGTCAATATCTAGGACACATGTACCATGGTAATATTCAAATCAATATCACAGGTAAATACCAAGGTTATGACAATACCATAGACACTTGTACCATGGTAATCTCCAAGTCAATACCACAGGTAAATACCATGGTTATGCCAATACGATAGACCCCTGTACCATGGTAATATCCAAGTCAATACCACAGGTAAATACCATGGTTATTCCAATACCATGGACCCCTGTAACATGGTAATCTCCAAGTCAATACCACAAGTAAATACCATGGTTATGCCAATACCACAGAACCCTATACCATGGTAATCTCCAGAACAATACCATTGGAAAATAGCATGGTTATGTCAATACAAAGACTATATGCACCAAGGTAATATCACATGTCAACCTACTCCACACACATACTAATACCATGGTGATGCTAATACTAATACCATGGTGATGGAAACCAGAGAAAATGCTCAAACAGAACTGAAAACAACTCAACTCCAAAACATTTGACACAAACAAGCCAAATTACCTCCAACACCTGTAGCAACATCTCCAACACCTGCAGTAGCATCATCAAGTCATCCAAATTCCTCGAACACCTGTAGAGCACCTCCAACACATGAAACAACATCTCAAACTTCCTCCAACACCTATACAGGCACCTCCAACACATGCAACAACATCTCAACACATGTAACATCAACTCCAATGTTTCCAAAACATGCAACAACATCTCAACACATGTAACATCAAATCCAAAGCTTCCAACATATGTAGATGCATATGAAATACTTGTAAAATAAACATCTTCAATCATATATAGAAACATCATCAACCTATGACAAGCCAACATACCATGCCTTGCAACCATCTCTACTCAACCTCCAAATCCATGTTGACATAAATGCCAACCAATAGGACCACCAATCCAAACACTCATCACACATCAAGATGATAACATCATAAGGCATATAAAAAGCAACACCATGACCCCGTTGAAATCAATGCAAACACTACAATTCCAACACACTCAATGGGTGCTTTGAGCTATTGACCAATGAACCAAAAATGAAATCCATGCTTTAATCAGAAAAAATTATTTTAAAATAAAATTCATTTTTCTTTTACAATAAAATTCATTTTTCTTTTCTTTTGACAATACATTATTACATGACACAAATGGAAAATGTGAATACTGGAACTAGTTACAATTTCCAACAAGAAGAACAACAACACACCTTTTAGCAAACTTCTTCTACCCTTCTCCTTCTCGGCCCTGTGCAATAACTTCTGTGAATTTTGGCACTTGTAAGGACTTGCTAACAGTCTACGCCAACCCTCCAATTTTGGCACAAATTACCTTAGAAAAAAAATTGCACTATCTCTTCTCCAAAGCTCCTCCCTTCCTATGTTATTACCCGACCTTCCTTAAAATTTTGTTCCAACACTCTATGAGCACAGGAAAACCCTAAAATAGGGCATGACCCCTCTTGTAATAGCACAAAAAACTATATTACTTGACCACATAGAATATCCCCCAAATCCATGCAAAAAAATAGCCCATATCTTCAATTATTCCACTCGACATGCTCCCTACCAAACTCGGCCTTCCAACCAGTCACAAGAAAGACACAACCAATCCCTTCTTGCCTTCGACTAGGCTCCAATGGTTTGTGTTCAACTAGGAAATGTCTTCTCCTTATGATGCTCGATCTTGTGCTAGCTTAATTAAGTTGTTCCATGCTCTGATACCATGCATAAAATCCATGAAAATTTGCAATTGCTCTAACGAACAATCTAAATGCTAGTTTATTTTCTTTAGGACACAAATTTTCTCTACTTATTTGTAGTGGAATAGGACATAAATAAACACAGTCACTCTTTTAAGAAAATATCCAGGTAGATCCACCCAAAGGGATCACATCTTGTTTTCTTATTTGCAGAGCCTTGCAGATCCTAACCCTGAGGGAATTGAGGAAAATTAACCTTGTGAACTCCCATTAGAAAGGTGCTCTAGCGACAGGAACTCAACCAATTAAACTAACCTAGTCACTCAATAATCAAGATAACAAAATTTATAGGGAACCCAACTGGGAAAAATCTTTTCTTTTTTGAGAATTTTATTGATAGAAGAATGAGAAATAGTTCTCTTACAATACAATATTGTCTCAACATAAAATACAATGGATCTGTTGGTTAAAGTTTTCATTGATGTCAATATGTCATTGTTGAAGATGGGTAAATCTTGATAATTCCCTAACCTTAATTTCTTAGAAGCCCTAGCCTAATCTAGCATTAATTGTTGATAAAGCCCTAAGAGAATTATCTTGCAAAACTTAACCCTAGAATTATTAATAATGTCAAAACCCTAATTATCCTACTGAAGAAACCCTACTGTCCCTACCTTGGAAACCCTAAAAGGAAATTCTTAACATAAATTATTGAAACTCTAATTTATTACCTAAACTCTAATTGTTGAAACCCTTCATATAAAACCCTAACCATAATTATTAAAATTCCCTAGAAACCTTAACCCTTAAGAAACCCTAACCCTTTTTATAATCCTTAGAAACCCTAAGTCCTAAATGTATACCCTAATAAAATAATAAATCCTAAAACTTTCCTTGTTCCTTAGAAAAATCCTATGATTCTTTTTTCCTAATTCCTTAAAAAAAACCTAAACTCCTATTATCATATTTGTTTTCCTAAACCCTAAATCTTATATTTCATAATACCTATTTATTTGACATAAAAATAATAATAAAAAAAGGGGATCCAAATTTCTTATTCCTATCTTACATCCAAAACAAAAAATCTTCTACCTACTCTCTTATTTGATATCACTCTCTTATTGATGACTTTAAAAACCATGATAAAATTAAAAATAATAAAATAGGCTTTTCCTTATGTCGGCTCGTCTAGTAATGCTCATATATCCATATGAAACTTAATGCATCTTTGCCAATGTTTTTGGTAATTAATAAAAGAAAATAAAAAGAAATAAAATATAGTTCAGAAGAAGTGAACTAAAGGCAGATCGTATTTCAGATATCACTTTTGTGGATATGGAGAAACATTTTTTTTGTGGTGCCATAAACATGATTGTACTTGATTTATTGTAAAGAAGAGGATTGGTGTCATTATTTCATATTAATAAAATTATTTATTCTATATTGTTCATTTTGTGTTCTGTTTATAAGTGATATACAATGGTAAAATAACAATTGTAAAGGGAATAGTGATTCACCCCCCCCTCATTATTTCCAACAATTGGTATCAGAGCTAGTGCCTTCACTCACAACCTAACAATTGGAAGGTAGATCCTTAGAAAGCAAATGGAAAACTCAAGGAAGAAGGATTGAAAACTCATCGAAGATGTCACCCCCTTAGTGGATAATCAAATTGGGAAAGATCCATTATTCAATGAAAACTTTGAACTATGGACAACAAGAATGAAGAATTTCTTAATAGCTCAAAGTTTTGAAGTTTGGGAATCATTGGTTACTGAAGCATAATGGAAGAATAAGAGTCCAAGGAATGTAATGCAATAGCAATAAAATAAATCTTGAGTGGGTCACCAAATCCTATAATGGTCAAAGTGGGGAAATGTTCATTAGCAAAAGGGATTTGGGGAAAACTTTAGGATCTTCACTCTAAAGAATTATTAGTCATAACCTTTGATCCAAAATATGATGACAAAGAGCATCAAGATGAACCAAATAAGACACATGAAATAAAAAATGAAGGGATTGGTTGTATAAAGGAACATGTCAATGAATAAATTCTTGAAGTAGAAGTGGAAATAGATCTTAAGGAAAAACTTGTAGCTGCTGTGGAAGAGATAAGTAGTTCGAAAAAGGTAAATGCAGAACTCAAGAAGCAAGCACAAGATGGTGACCATGACCTTGAAAAAAAGAAGGAAGGGAGTTGACCTTTTCAACCTTCAAGTACAAGAAAGAGATGAAGATCTCACCAAGCTAAAGGAGGAATTTCATCTGTTAGCTCCCTGTAATTTTAGTAGATTGGCAAGACTAAAGCTGCAGGGAGGAAATTTGAACCACTTTGGGATTCTATGATCTAGCCCTCCTGAATCCAGAGAGGGATCTCTCTATAAGTGTGTTTAAAGATGTGATATTTAAGGCTTTTGGGTATGATATTAGGCTAGTTATGAAGAACAAGGGTTTTTGTTTGTTTTGGTTGGGCAAAGATAAATGAAGGTGAAGGAAGTCTAAATGAAGGGTGAAGATGTATGCAAGTTATGGGATGATTCAACTAACAAGAAAGGTAAGAAGCAGCTTCAATCCATTGGGCTATGGAGTCATAGTAGGATTTAATTGAAACAACAAGGTTCAAGAGTGGTCTATGGGGCAAGTCATCTATGTCATAGGATCTCTTTTAAGTTGATTTTATGGAATGGAATGAGACAATAAGAAGGGGAATCAAACAAATGAAGAACAAAGAGCAGCCTAAGATCAAGTAAGTACTTTGAAACTATCCTGCTTTTGGCATGCACTTAAGAAAGACATAAAAGTTATCTAAGATCAGGTAAGTACTTTGAAACTAGCTTGCTTTTGATGCATTTTCAATAGAAAACATTTAAAACACAAAAATAATAGCTTAAGATCAAGTAAGGACTTTAAACCTATCTTGCTTTTAGCATATTCAAAGGGAAACTTTTCAAAGCAACTGTTGGAGAAGAAACTAGAGGACAGGGCAAACCATAGACTTCCCTAGCTCTGCTTTACTTAGCAAGCTTTTCAAGACAACACTTAAGATAAACAATGAATAGTCTAAGATCAGGTAAGGACTTTGAACCTAGCCTGCTTTCAACATACCCATAGGGAAACTTTCAGACAACCTTTGGAGATAGAACTAGAGGATAGGGCTAACCATAGACTTCCCTAGTTCAAATTTACTTAGCATAAACTGAAAATAACATTCAAGAACAATGTTTCAAGTTCAGACAGTAAGACGTGGGAACGCCAATGTTCCTTAACTGCTAGAGCTGTATTAAATCATTCCTAAATACACAATTGGGAGGAAAACATGAAGATAAAGCTTATCAGTGAGAGTAGGGTACCTTTGATAGTAAATCCTAACTCTATATTTGTTGTTCTTTATCAGAGAAAGTGGACAGAATGGAAACAAAAAGAAAATAACAATTTACAATAAGAAACACATCACCGTTGACATAGACCAGGATCCCATAAATCAGCTTGTATTTGATGTTCAAACCAGTTACAATCATCAAGTCCAATGGTTCTCTACAACTTCAAACTTCTCATCTCAACTTATGTAACTTCAATTACAAATAGTGCTTACAACAGCTTCAGAAAACTATTTACAGGCAACAGATATGCAGTGACCAACCTGTTCCTCATCTTCTACAGAGGTATTTATAGAAGAAATGAGGAGGTCTGATGTAAAATAATATCTCTAGGCTCAATTAATACAATAAATGCTTCTCGGCCTTTGAGGGGCTCAATGGAGAATATTTTTTATATTTCCTCTGTATTAATTGATTTTCATTAAGTTATTGAGCTACTTGGGAGAATTTGTTGACTTTAAGGCTCTTTTTTATCTTTGTAATAACTTGGCTGACAGTTGTGATAAGTTCTTTTGATTTGAAATAACTGTTCAGCTGTATTGAGGCAAATATCTTCTGTTCTGGCAATAACTATGCCTCCTTTAAATGCTTTTAGGCTGCAGGTGACTTTTGGTAGCTGGAGAGGATTCAATTAGCCTTTTATGTGGCAGTGGAGGCTTCTCGAATTGATAGAATTCTTTATCTTTCCCTAAAACACCTTTAATTCACTTTAGTTCTGTGTCTTATGTCTGATTAGGCTTAATATGTGTCTTCCAGTCTTCATGATGTCTTTAACTGTGGATTATGCTCTTGTTCAGATGAATTTATGCCTTAATCCTTCAAAACTGTGTTAAAACCTTTAAACATTGATTTCTGCTTTGATTTTATCCCTGGATACTGATACTCTTTATCTGTGATGATTGCTGTGTTTTCATTGTTGTTGCAGGCATGCTGGGGGTTGTATAATGGCATCAGTGCTCATGAGGCATAGATAAAACATGATCTGGAACCCTGCGGAATGATCTCCTTCAAGGATAAAATCCTGGGGGATTGTCATCCCCAGCCTTTGATATCCTTTAAGAAACTGTGTAAAATCTTTACAACCTACAAAAATACACAAAAAGTTATAAAATTCTACGTGGATAGGCTTAGACTGCTTCAAAGGTTTAAGGTTAGATCGTGGCCATTGGATGAAAGCATCCAACGGTGAGGATTTCTTGCTGAGGTGGTTGGGTAAAATGAGAATCAGATTAAGTCTGGGCTGTTGATGCATGTTGATCAATGACTGAGATCAATCGGGAGTCTTTACAATGTGGGGGGCTAACTTTAAGATAAAATGGAAGAAAATGTAATGTAAATGGGGAAAACCTTAATCAGCAACGAAAAAGGCATAGGAGCGAAGTTTGGATACGGGATGGATGAGAGCCGTTGATCTAGAATGAACAACGGTTAGGATCTTCGGAGGGGCATTTGGGAGCAGAGGAGAAAGCGATGTGTTGGAGCAAGGGATTAAAAGAACGAATGTCGGAGATCAAATAAGAATAATGCAATGAAATAGGGGGAAGGTGGTTTGGCGGAAAACCGTAATGGTTTCCGTGCGGATCTGAGGTGGTTTCCAAAATTGCTAAAAAAAAACGCGATACACTTCGCTACCTGCCATGTGTCCTTAGGAAAACCACTTTTTTCGCGTTATTTTTTGGCGTTAAACTTCTGGCGCAGAAAAAATGTGAAACTCAATGCCAGCCGTCAGATGGATGGGCGTAGACCCAACGGTGCGGATCGCACGTGATGGAGGGAAAGATGCACAGATGGAAAGGACAAGCAGGGTGAAAGGCAGATTATATTTGGATTGTCGGATCACAGGAATGGACGGTCAGGATTTATCGAGGGGGAAGGTAGGTCCCAAAGGAGCTGGGCCTATCAGGTTCAATCTAGACCGTTGGATTAGAATAATGGACGGTCAAGATTACTTTCGGGGAAATGAAAGAAATGAAAGGCAGGGGATCCGACGGAGATCAGGATCAATGTAGACCGTTGATTTGTAGAGATCAACGACAGAGATTCACCGAAGAACTATACTGTCGGGTTTATGAAATATGAAAGGGAAAAAGGGGCTTGATCTAGACCGTCAGATCTATGAAATGAATGGCCCAGATCTGATCGCAAGCTCGCAAATCGGCTGAGGCAAGGGGAAAGCACAAAGGGAAAGGGCCGATGCGATTAAGTGCGGGCCGTTAGATCTTAGAGAGATCAACGGTCAGGATGAATCGACAGGTTTTTAATGTCGGAGGGTCATGGCGGAGGGCGATTAATCTGGGCCATTGGTTCTTATGGATTCGATGGTCCAGATTGAATCACAAGATTGCAATCGGAGGGGGGAAAGGGGAAACATCATGAAGAAATGTTGCGATGTGATGATCTGATGGCCGTTGATCGGTTTTAGATCAACGACTGGCATTCACCGAAACAATGAACTGTCAGACTTAATGAAAATTCGGGTTTTTATGAAATACGAAGGGGAAAAAGGTTTTGGAAAGGCTTTAAGCCTTTTAGAGCCCGGTTGAGAGGCTTTTGGGTTATGCGAAAAGTTGAAGGGATCGGGGGTTAGAAAGGAAAGGGCTAATCGCAATCAGAATTTATGAAAGCAGAAGGCGAATAAGGAAAAGAGACCACCCCAATTGCGATTGCGCGATGGGGCTTTAACGGTGGGTCACAGCTTTGGTTCTATGTGGAAAAAGGAGCTGGGACCTGAGGCCACATGGGCTTAGGGCCTTAGTACAAAAATGAGTTTTTTAGGCCAAAATGAAGGATTTTGAAGGCTTTTTTGGCTTTCAGTAGAAGGGGAAAAAGGGGTTTTTAAACCTTTCAAAGGAATTTCAAAGGTTTAAAGGGAATTTCGAGGGAATGAGAAGGTAAATGAAAGGTTTTGTGAATGAAATGGAGAAGGAAAAAGGAGAAAGTAAAATGAGGGAAAATGAAACTTTTCAGCAGTCTTTTCCTTTCGTAAACAACAGATTTTTTCAGTGTTATGAGGGAAACAACAGTGAAGGTTTTCTGAAGGACAAAGAGACATCATTAAGACTTCAAGAACTCACAATTTGGAAATGAATTGTTTCTTGAAGGCTAGAAAATATCTAGGCACCATTTGATATGACAAATTTTTATAGGTGGCTAACATCATCAAAACAAGAAAAGACATCATGAATAAGTCCTATCCATGACAAATCAGTTGGATAAAGAAAATAAAAGAGAAGACGTTTTTTCAAACCATATTGAAAAAAGACACGAGGACTTGAAAAAAATTGAAGAAAAAACTGGTCAATACAAGGAAGATGTATCCTCCCTTAAAGCTCAACTGGAAGAAGCAAAGAAACAAGTACAAGGAGTTGAAAAGGTGATGGAAGTTTTGGCCCTCCTTGAAAAACAAGTAGGTGAAGGAAAAAAGGAAATAAATACCATAGTATACCAACTAGAAGAAAAGATGAAGAAATATTAATATTGAAATCATCCTCTCTCAAGTCCCAAACATGTGAAGCAACAAGAAAGAAGGAAGAATTGGATAACCATCTAGAAAATAAGGATGAAGAATGAAAGGTGATGAAAGAAGAAATTGATCTCCTAAGGAAATAAGTTGACTTTCTGAATAAGAGTCTAAATAGATATTAAACACTAGATGACATCCTAGGTCACCAAAGATCCCCCCTTGATAAATCAGGTCTTGGTTATGTAGGTGAGCCCTCTAGAAAAATTAATGAAAACCATAATGCAACAAATAACAAGAATATTGAAAAGCTTGAAAGAAATGTTGATGACCCCAGTTCTAGTAAAAACAAGAAGAATAATCAGGATAATCTTAAAGGAAACCCTACTCCAAGGATGTATACATAAAGTGTCAAGGATAAAAGAGGCAATGGATATCATCGAAGGATCTCAAGGAAAAGAAACTTTAGAAGTACATCAAGGCAAGCATCATTCTCTAGGTACAAAAGTATATATTTGGGTTATTTCTATTCTTCTACAAAGTTTGGGAATATGGAAAAGGAATGCAAGGTATACAAAAGACACAATTATAATGGTCCCCATCAGTATCCCTTAAGCGATTTTGTAGGAAGAGTTTATGCCTAATTTATATACAAAATTGAATTATACAAATGTCCTAATATTGGTCATATGGCTTGTGATTGTAAAATGAATTGGGCCCCTAAACAAGTTAAAAACATGACAACCAAGCATGAAAATAAGGTTAAATAAGTTTGGAGAAGGAAGAAAGTTGGACTAGAAGGAGATCATGGTGAATGTGTCTTGAGTACTCAAAGCATCAATTCATGTTGTTGATATAATGAGTACTGTTAGGTCCCCATAGTTTTTGCAGATTGGAAATGACCAAAAAGACGAGGGTAACATCAAACCAATCTTTGGAGTCATAGGACCTAGCCTTCCTAGACTCAGAGAGGGCTCTCTCTATGCTTATGTAAAGGATTTAACTTGTTTGATTTTAGAGTTTGATTTTAGGCTAGTTATAGGGATTAGGATTTTCTTGTTTGTTTGTTAGGTTGGATAGGTTGTCAAGAAGAATAGGTAGAGTAAGAGAGGATCAATCCATTGGGCCATGGAGTCTGCAAGGATTTCGAAGAGTGCAAAAATAGTTCAAGGGTGTTTCATAGGGCAAGTAAACATGGACAAATGGATCTAAGTAGGTTTTGAGTGAGTGAAATGAACATGGAGGATGAAATATAGTAGTTAAGGGGCAATCAATGATCCTTTAACAAACTAATAAAAAGGAAAAGCTTTCAACATGATTAGCATAGTAAAAACTTGAAGAGCAATGAAGGATTCTTCAACCAAAAAATACTAAGCAGACCTTAGAGCAACAGATGAGTAAACTTAGAGAGTAGTTAAGTATTCTCTGAAACTTACTTGCAAACAAGTAGATTTTTAACATAACATATTAGTAAAACTAAAAAGCACTTAAGAATTCATCAGTTAAACTTCAAGGGAGAAAACATAAAAATCAAGGGATGCAGACAAATCAGGGTGCCAAAAAGCCATATCCTACTCTAATATTTCTATCCCATGGTGAAAGAAACATAATGAGAACTGAAGAAAACATGTACAAAGGTGGAATACATCACCATTCAACAAAGCTTTATGAATCCTAAGAAAGATCTCAATTCAAAACTGCTCAGTCCAAAGCCATCACAAGACACCACAACCAATTTCAAAAATAAACTCAGAGTCTATATCATATTATGCTCAGAAACCAGCCAAAAAAATACAATAAGACCTCCATGCTATATTTATCTATAAAAAGAGGTCTAAAACCCTAATTAGGGTTTTGGAAACCATAAATTGATCTGGATTTATGCAGGAATGCAACAGAATACAGTAATAACCATAAACATATAAATACAGTGGAAATAAGGCTTCGTTTCATTAATATCAAATCATAGAAATATGATTACAAACATGATAGAAATAAAATAGCTAGGGTGCTGGTAGCGAATCTCTGAGAAGAGATGTGGCGGCTACAGACCTCTCCATTGTGTTACAATGAGGCTCGAGGGCCTATTTATTATGGAGAAACAATGGATAACTCTAAACATCCAAAACCTAACCCTAGGAGATGAAGCGCAAAAACTATGGGCCCCGTTTGGGTAAATTGGTGTTTCAACTTCCCGGGGCCGTAACTTTGGCATATTATCTCCGTTTGGGGCCTCAAAACGGCTCCGGAAGTTCAGGACCCGAAAACTACTAAAAACAGTAAGTTGTGAAAAAAAACTGAAAGAGACAATGGTGGGGCCCTGTTGGAACACCTAATCCTCCATGGGTAGGTGTGGAATGCGAAAAGTCACAATGGAGTCCAAGTGACCTTGGAATATGAAACCAAGAGTCACACCATTGTACTATAAATGTACATCTTTGTATAATGGAAAATAAGAAAGTCTCACGCTTATCCTTCATTGTGTTGATTCTCTTGTGTGTGTGTGTTATCTTCCTCATACACCATGTGTGTGCTTCAACATGGTGTTTAACATGGTATCAGAGCAAGCGATTGCTGGCCCTGCTTCAATTGAGTGAGCCATTTGTGTTTATGGCCTGTGCATATCTACAAAATTGTTGAAATTTTTGCAGCAAAGGCTTTGGCCGGCCATCTGTATAGCTTGAGAAGCAGCATTCAAACTGTGGCGCATTCGGTAAATTGACTTTGAAGAAGATGCGTTAGGCATGTGTGAAGAAGCACACGGGTTTTCATTCTAATTTTTTTCTGCAATTTCTGTCTTTAATTCTGCTTTTAAAGAGCTGTTGGAATAGTATTTTAAACTGGGTTTCTGAAGAAGAAGTTTCTGGTTTTTAATGGAAAATAATTCTGAGTTTTGCTGAAGATTTCATCATCTTGCAATTTTCTGCTGCTATATGGCCCTCTGCAATTTGTTGAAGAAAAATGCTGGGTTTTTGAAGTGAAAATTTCTGAGTTTCTGGACTGTGTTTCTCTGCTGCTGGAAAAATCATTTTTGCAAGTCTACAAGTTCCTGCAATTTATTTTGCTGTGTATTTAGAAAAATCTGCTGCTGTTTTTAAGTGGAATTCCTGCTCTACTCTGCTGTTTTAAATTAAAAAAAAATAAAAAAATAAAAAAAAATAAAAAAAAATCTCTACACCTATTCTTCCTACGCCCTCTGCACAGCTCTTCATCTATAGATCTTCATCTATATTAACTGCACAACTCTTCCTACGCCCACCTATTCTCCCTACGCCCTCTGCACATATGCCTGTGCCCCCTCTATAATTTTAAACTCACTACAACAGCGCACATCCTCACTCCCTATCTACCCATTCGGCCGCTCGGCCTCCCTTCACGTAGAGATTCCCAAACCTTACAGCCTACGGCTCTACGCTTACAATACGCATACACTCCTAACTCTGCTAACAAAACAGACTCTCCACTCTCCCACACGTCCACCTCTCCAACGCTCTGCAACACCATCCGCTCCTCTGCTGTCTCAAACGCCCACACGCTTCGCCTTCCTAACAACACAACTCTAATTAACCCATCGCCTCTTCCTCACTAGCCACCCTCACATCTGCGCCTTCCCCATGCCTCCCCGCGCTCCTCTTCCCCACGCCTTAAACGCTCACCTCTCAACACACCTGCGCTCTCCACCTGCTCTTACCCATTACACCTGCGCTCTGCAAAGCATACACATCGACCCGTGCCACTCTTGGCCTCACCTCATCTCTGCGCACAATCCCCCTTCCCTACGCTGGCTCTACACCTACCCCTCAAACCTTTCGGTCGCTCCCCAACTGCAATACCAGCTCCCCACAAAAACTAATACCACCCCCATTTTAATATTAACGCTCCTTTCTTTAAAAATCGATTTTAATAATACCGCCCCATTTGATATAATACCCACTCCCTTCTCTGTTTCATTTTTTAATATTCGCCTTTTTAAATGTTTTAAAATTCGATCTTTTATAAAAACTTCCCCTCCCATTTTTTAATCAATCTCCCCTCCATTTTTTAATAATTCCCCTTCCCATATAAATATCCCTATCATGTTAATTACTTCCCTTTTTTAATAACCTTTTTTAACATTTCCCTTAGTTTTCCCACTCCCCATCTCTTTTTAATTTATTAAATTCCCTCCTTATTTAATTTTTTTTTAATTAAAAAAAAAAGAAAAAAAGAAAAAAAAAAGGAGGACAACAGAGAGAGAGAGGAAAGAGAGTTATGAACAACAGAAAATGGAAAATGGCATATGAGGAGCACATGGACTGAAATTTGTAAATTTACATTCTATGATTTGTGGCATTGACAAGAGAGTGATTTTTTGAAGAATTTCACATTTTAAGACAAGTTTGCCATCATTGAAAACAACTCTTTTGAAGGAAAATTTCAGCTGCCTTAAAGGCCCTTTGCACTAGTGTTTTCAGCTGCACATATTTTGCAGAAATATTGTATTGAGTTGACATTGTATTGCTTCTTCATAGTTGCAATCAGTATTTGAGTTGTTGGAAAATTGTTGATATAAGTCATTGTTGATTGCCCTCCATCATTTGAGGAGCAGATTTTGTACTTTGAGGCATTTGTATTTCTTGTTGAATCACATTGTAAACGGGTGCATTTTCGGTTGTAGCCGACACCCTTTCATTTTTGAGCCTAAGTTGTTGAAAATGGCTAAAATCAATGAGGCATTAGAGTTGTTGAATAACCTCATTCATTCAAATGTTCATGATATGATAAAAATGAGCAAGGATGCTCTATGTAACATTCAGAGTTGTTTGCTAGATGCATAAGAAAAGATTGAGTTTTTGCAATTGGAATCTCATCTTCAACAAGAAGAACTTTAGCAAAAGAGTCACCATTCTGAACCTATTTCTATTCAGAACATTGTGAAGGACTCTCATCAGAAGAAAGAAGGTAAAGTTCCAGTTGATTCCCATTCAGTTCCTTGTACTAGAGCAGATGTACATGCAGATGCAGCAGCTCAGCCTGCACTTCTCAAGCCCATCATCAGACCTTGGGAAGAGCTTGTCCACAACAAGCACCGAACTGGTCTTGGATATGACAAGGATGTGTCCTTTCATATTCCAGACTACACCAAGCCCATCATATTTCAAAGTGCCGGATTCATGTATGACAGTTCACCTGCAGCTGTTCCAGATCCTGTTCCACTTCCACAACAGATTGAGAAATGCCAACACTGTGATCGAGTTGGCCATATGAAAGATCACTATTTTGATCTTCATCCATGCAAGCACTGTGGTCGCCACACTCATTCTTCAGACAGATGCTTCAGACACAAGCCTCCTGCAAGAACCAAGATTCATCTTGGATGGATCGCTTCTTGGCAATGGGCATCAGCAGCCAAGAAGATGTTTACGACACATGTTAGAACTTGTTCACGGATATTGAGAAAACTTGCGGTTGAGTTTTTTCCATCATCTCACCTTGTCCCTGACAGGGGGGAAAATGGTGGTCATGTACAAGCTTCGACGACAGATCAAGCGAGCCTGAGCCACAATCTCTCATTCCATGTTCAGAGTTGTAGCCAGCAGTTCAAGCGAGCCTGAGCCACAATTCGTCATTCCGGATTCGGAGATGTAGCCAGAGACACGGATGCCCATGAGCATACCTTCGGTTGGTGGATAACCTAAAACCATCATCTTTGGTTGGTGGATAACCTAAAACCATCATTTTCGGTTGGTGGATAACCTAAAACCATCATCTTTGGTTGGTGGATAACCTAAAACCACCACAGGTAGTAGACCTCCCTTCTTTTAGGTCGAAGGTCTCCCTTTTTTATGAGGGACAATTCCTCTAGCAGAAGCCTTCAGCTTCTTGCCAGTTTTGGAAGAGTTCCGGGAACTGCAACATGTTTTGCGTTCCAGTGTTTGTGGTCATCCTAAAACCACCTCTTTTTCCAACATTTCAGAGAGTTGATTCAGCCCAAGTGCTGCCATGTATACTTTGCATATTTGTATTACAACTCTTTTCTTGGACTCACACATACCCCTTCGGATTAAGGGGGGATGTTGGAACACCTAATCCTCTATGGGTAGGTGTGGAATGCGAAAAGTCACAATGGAGTCCAATTGACCTTGGAATATGAAACCAAGAGTCACACCATTGTACTATAAATGTACATCTTTGTATAATGGAAAATAATAAAGTCTCACGCTTATCTTTCATTGTGTGTTGAGTCTCTTGTGTGTGTGCTCATATTCCTCATACACCATGTGTGTGCTTCAACATGGTGTTTAACAGGCCCCAAGTGGAATAGGCGGGTGGCCACCAATATCCACCTGGATCATAAATACACCATAAATGTCATTTATGTCCAAGGAGGCCATGCAAGGCCCAAGGCACATAATATCTATTACAATAAATGAAATATAACTACTTAACTCCTCAACCAACATTGGAGTGATTTTCCCAAAAAAAAATTAAAATATCCTTCAGTGTGTTTTGTTGACTTATTTTAAAAAACGCAACACAGAGGTCCAAAGGCGCGCATCGCCTACACCGAAAAACTGAGTTATCTTGCAGCCAAGTTTTGAAGGCCTTCCTGATGTCAGAATGGGCTCTGTGATGGCTCGTTGGAAAGCCTGTTGAGTCTAATTTCCAAAAATTCCCTTGGTTTTCTGATTGGGCCTCATTTACCTATCAAAAAATCAAAACTCCCAAGGTTTGGAAAGGAGCAATGCCAACCTTGAAAACATGGCAGCAAGGTGAAATTTCAGGTGTTTTTGACCCTTTTGGAGGACCAAATAAACTCCAAATGACCTAAAATTTTGTGAGCATGCTGTAATTGACCTAAAAAATCCAAAAATGTAAACCATTTCTCCTAAGGATTCCCTGAGGAAAATCGGTTGCGCCTTTGGCCCTTTAAATCAGCAAAAACTCAAAATTTCCAAAAAGTTTCCAAAATTTAGATTTGCCTTGCTTTTTATGTTTGGGATACTTGCATGGAAGCATCAACAAGAAGGTTAATTTTTTCTTGACCTTTTTCCTCCTTGAGGGCTTGAACTTTGGCAAGGGCTCTTTTGAGCTTGACCCTTGCAATTTGATTTCTCAAGGCATAGTGCTTGGCCATCGTTTTCTGTAGGCCAAGGTCCCTTTGTGTCTTCTTTACCTGCTCGTTTTCATCCTTATAATACTCAATGAAATACTTAGCCATGCGAAACTTTCTTTGTAGGTATATGATATGAGCATCCTTGCTTTGGAGTAAGATTCTAGTGGTCCTTTCTTCATCTTCATTTTCACTGTCAAGGTCAATGAATTCAAATTTTTGTTTAATTCCATGCTTACCTTTCTTATCTCCAACAATGACCTTTTCCTTGCCTTTGTCAAGATTCTTTTTTGATGAGGGAGGCATGGCCCCTTGCCTTTTAGAGGCAGAAAACACATGCGTTTCTCCTCTTTGGTACGTCAAAGGAAGAGGTTCAATATTGTTTACGTTAGTGACATGAAACTCACTATGTTCCATATCATCATTGCCTTTGTCAACACTATGAGCCTCACTGTATTTTGTACTGCTCTCTGCAACATCATCATTTCCACAGTGAGCCTCATTTTTTTTATTGTGCTCATGGCCATCATGACTGCTGTCATGACTATCACTTCCTCCCTCATTACTGCTGCTTTCATCATTGTTGTGATTTTCACTGTTATCATCAGCCTCTTCATTCTCTTCACTGTTATCATCAGCTTCACTAACATTTTGGTCCTTGGGGTCACTATTGTCATTAACATCATCATTTGTCTCTTTTTCACTTTCTTCATTTGTATCCATACTGCCTTCTGCCTCTTCATCCACAAAATCATCATTTGTTTCTGCATCATTTCCCTTATCATCACTAGGAGCCTCACTGTTTTCACTGTCATTCTCTTTGCTGTCTTCTTCATCATTGGTTTCTTCATCTTCATTGAAATCTATCTCCATGTCTTCTTGACCACTTTCTTCACTGTTTTCTTTCTCTTTACTGTCCTCTTCTTTATGATTTCTTGATTGATCATTACCCTCTCCTTCATGGTCACTTGATTGTTCATTTTCATTTCCTTCATTGTCTGATGCATTAGGAGAGGGTGAGGAAGGAGGATTGTCTTGAGGTGAAGGAACATGTGTAGATGGTGAAACATGATCATCAGGAGATGGTGGAGGAGTAAGGACAGGAGGATGAGATGATGAGAGCACATTGTGCTGAGGATGGGCTTGTGGGCTTGTGAAGAACTGATGGGCAATGAAGACCTCCCATGGAATGCCCTTTTGATCCAATTGATGCAACACAACCATATTAATCAAGGAGTGATGAAATAAACTTTGCATCTGCTGTGAAGGGTCTCTCTTTTGCACAATATAAGACATCTTGCCAATACTTCTGTAGAGATAGTAGGGAAAATGTAGCATCTTAATCCTAGTGAAGTGCATGAGAAATATGATATGATAGGAATAAAGCCTAGAGAACTTCCCCTTACATGTAAAATATTTCATGATGACCCTCATCAAGGGTGCATACCTCTCCAAAAAATGTGAGAAAGGGAAGATAGGTTTGCAGTTTTCTTTGTATATGGGTTTAAGGAATGGCTTATAGTGGCTTATGTCCAAGCTGGTCCGTTTGAACCACTTTTCACCAACACTAGGTATCCTAGTAGAAATAGCAATGACATCTGATGACAACTCAAAGTCTACCCCTGCAAGATTTACTTGTTTCTCATGCAAGTTGACGGTGAACAACCTAGTGGGCTCAGGATGGATTTGTACCTGTTGAACTCTTTCACAAAAGTGAAAACACCACACATTTTGGAAACATGTGACAGTCATAGGAGAGGCATTAAGATCCATTGTGTCTTGAGGCTCAAAAATATTAATCCTCCCTCCCCTGTGTTGATGTCTCCTTGGCACTAGGCTGCCCTCACCACTGTCATTGTTACCCTGCCCTGACATCTTGATCACTGCTGCTTTGTAAACCAAAACCCTAACTCTGTTTTATGAAATGATATGGAGAGGTGATGGAATGGTGTTAAGAAGGCAGCTTTTTACAAGTGAGGGATGAGTGAATGAAGGTGAGGCAAAACCCTAGGTGAATGACCAATTTTTCAGCAATACAACTCTCTTTGTGTTCTCAGTATGCAGATAAAGGAGTGTCTTGAACAATGATGTTTTTAAGCATGAACTTAGGTTTTTTACCCTTTAGGGTTTTCAATTTCTCTCAACTTCACACCATCAAAATTTACTAAGGGAGGTAAGGACATCAAATTACCAATAAAGATGCTTTGAAGACCCTTGATGGAAGCTTGGAGGTGTTCCTGAGGCAATTTTAGTGAAGCAATTGGTGTATAGGACCTCCTGGCCAAACGTGCAGTGCGTGCATGTGCTTTCGGGTCTGTTGGGTGCACAACGCTTGCCGGGCCTGTCGGGTCTCTTTGTGTCGAACGCGTAGCGCTGGTCAGTGAACGAGGTGTCAGGTCTTTGAATGCGCTGTTGGGTGGCTGAACGCGTAATGATCGAAAAAGGTGCAGCGTCTGAGTGTTTCTGCCCAAGCTTGTCGAGTATTCTAGGTGAACGCGCAATGCGTGCCTATAGGTGCGCAATGTAGAACAATTTTACACGGCAAAAACCTCCAAAGGCGCAGTGCCTGACTCTGAATGCGCAACGCCGCCTTGAACGCGCAACGTTGGGTAGACTTGCCCAAATTTGACCCAAAATTCACAGTTTTCTCTCTTGGACGTTTCTAATTTCTTTGCAAGGGAATAATAAGTCGAATGATAAAAAAAATACCCTTTATATGTTTGGGATTCAAATTAAATAATTTTTGGACCCATCTCCTAATGTTTTGAGCCTTTTCACTTTTTACTAACTCTTTTGACTTTTTTTGTGCAGGAGACTTGAAAACCTTTAAGTGACTCTTCTTTCTTCTCCTTGAGAGTTTACATGCTCATTTTTCGTTTTGGTGATTTAACCACACAGTAACTCCTTTAAAAATTTTTCTTGACCTATACCTTGGAATTCAAAACATCTTGTGCTGGGCATGTGACTAAAAACTCTGTTGAAAATGAAACAAGATGATGGAGCTTAGTGAAATGAAGTCGCCTTCACTAAGTGGGCCCGCAGGCTATTTTTGGCGCAAAGTCTATTTTTAGACTATGTCTATTTTTAGACATATGGAGCATGGTCTAGGAGTTGCGGTATGCTATTCTTGGATGATTGGTCGAGTTGGTAAAAATATATGGACCTCTATTTTTATACATACAGGTCGAAGTCTATTTTTAGACTGCCTGTCTAAAAATAGGTCAGTCAAATATTATTAGCCCTTAATAATATTTAGACTCTAAACTTTAGTTTATTCTCTTACAGCACTTCAGTTGGAGCTACGGATGTGGCCCATGCATCTGACAGAAGGAATTACGCTATTCCTTGGGGTTTGGTGAGCTCATGCATGGTTGACTTCAGTTAGGACTTCAATGGCAGAAGTTTGGAGGAGTTGATGAGACAGTTGGTGGAGTTATGTTCGGTTTAACTTAGTTGAACTAGTTGTGATTAGTTTAACTAGCTAATCAACTAGTAATGAGTGGAGTGAATTAAATATTATTTAATTCACTAATTATTAACTCATGATTCAACTCAAGAACACATCAGTTCACTACAGTGCATGGACATTTCAGTGGAGACCAGTGGAAGAGGTAGATGAAAGGGTGAGTTTGCTATTAGTTGCGACAGCAGTTGTGCATGAGATTTGCACAAGCATTGGAGGAGATTTCCAATGATTATTGCGTAGTTGGAGCCAGTGAGATTCGAACTTGGATCTCTAATTAGACCAGCCTTGATTGCGCAATAGAGGCAGGCAATTAGTGGATGAGTTTTGAACCCGTGACTTGTTCAAAACCAAGCTAGTTTGTGTGTAACTATTGGAGACAGTACTGAGTACTTGTGAGGAGTATTGTACTGAGATTGTTACATGTTTCTCTTCTATTATAATATACAAATAGTTGGGGGTTTTCAGCTATAAGCTTTCCCCATTACATATTGTGTTTATGTGCGCATGCGACTGTTTCCATTTCCGCAAATTGATGATTGATTGTAGAAGAGATTATGTGTTGCATATGAATTCGAATTAGTATGTGATCGGGATAATCTCGGTGGATAAATCTTCATTATTCAGCAAATTTATACATGGTATCGGAGCGAATCAATCATCGGGATCTATTGCAGTGATTACAATATTATTTCGGTAGACAGAGTCTGTAACGGGCCAGGTAGCCTCTGGATCCATCCTTTCTCTGAAAGGTGATATATCCAGTAAATTCCCTTACAGTCGATCTCTGTGCTAGAAATAATTTGTTCTCACAGATCCAGAAGCAGTTGAGTTTTTGAGTTTGGAATTCGAAATTTTGCAGCAGTTTGTTTTCTTGGTGCCGGAGTTGAAAATGTCTTTCAACGGTTTGCGACTCGAATATGCTCTTGAAGGCAGTTTGAATTATGTTGCATGGAAAGATCGCATGGAGGCAGTATTAGAAGATAATGGACTGAAGGAGTTCGTAGATATGGATGTCCAAAAGCCCACTGATCCTGCTGAAGTCGAGGCTTGGCAAAAGAAGATGGCGAAATGTCGAAGGATTCTATTGGAGGGCGTAAAGGATCACATTGTATCCAGCCTGCATGGAAAATATTCTCCATATTTGATGTGGAAAGCGTTGACAGATCTATTCCAGAGTAAGAGCGACCAAAGGAAGCTGGCGCTCAAGGATAAGCTCAGAAACATTAAGATGGAGAAAGGCGACGGTATCGCCAAGTACCTCACGAAGTTCACTCAATGCAGAGATGAGCTGGGAAGTGTGGGGGTGACTGTCAAAGAAGAGGATATGGTAGACCTGGCTCTCCTTGGTCTTCCGAAAAGTTGGCATGCATATCAAGATAGTGTCAATGGTCGGGAGAAGTTGCCGGGATGGGAGCGACTTTGGGTGGATCTCATGCAAGAGGAGATAAGGAGGACTACCAGGGATGGATCTTCATCAAAGGTATCTGATGAAGAAAATTGCGCTTTGGCTGCCAAAGCAAAGAAGGGGAAGAGAAAGAAGGCTTCTCAGTCTGGTGCGAAAGGAAAGAAGCAAGACATGTCCAAGGTGAAGTGTTTTCACTATCACTAGCACGGACACTATGCCACAAATTGTCCGCAGAAGAAGAAAAATAAGAATGCTGCTGGATCTGCAGCGGCAGAGGCATTGGCTTCTCAATTCGAACTGGATTTTTCACTGATTGCATGCTTGGTTTCAAGTGTGATGGGATCAGTATGGTTCTTGGACAGTGGTGCGTCATTTCACATGACCGGAGATCGAGATATGTTTTCAGATCTGGAGGAAAAAGATCTTGGAGTGCACATCGATATGGGCGATGATGGTAGATACAGTGCGACTGGTATCGGTACCATTTCCTTTGAGAGGGAGTCTGGTAAACCTTTCATATTGAAGGAAGTTTTGCATGTTCCAGGATTGATGAAGAACCTGATCTCTGTGGCTATGTTGGAAGACAAGGGGTATGATGTGGTCTTCAGCGAAGGAAAAGCTTTCCTGCGCAGTAAGACAACTGGAGAGACCCGGAAGATAGGGGTTCGAGTCAAGAACCTTTATCAGTTGCAAGTAGATGGCTGCGCAGCAATGGCATGCAAGGCGGGAGAAGTGGTGAGCCGGGATGATGAGGGCGAGCTGTGGCACAGGAGATTGGGCCACCTTCACCATGGAGCTTTGAAGATCCTGCAGCAGATTTCTACTGGGCTTCCTAAGGGCACTCTTGCGCGGTCAGATCAGTGCAAGGGGTGTACTTTAGGGAAGTATGTGAAAGCCACCTTTCACGAGAAGGATAGTCGCGCCACGACGATCCTTGAGAGAGTTCACACAGACGTGTGTGGTCCTTTCTCGGTTGCTTCGACAGCAAAGCACAAGTATTATGTGATCTTTGTTGATGATTTCTCTCGAAAGTGCTGGATCTTCTTCATGCAGAAGAAGAGCGATACATTCGCGAAGTTCTGTGAGTTTAAAGCACTGGTCGAGAAGGAGTCGGGGAAGAAGGTGATTGCTCTAAGGAGTGATAACGGTGGTGAATTCATCTCGGCGGAATTCAAGGAGTTCTGCAGCGCAGAAGGGATTCGGAGAGAGCTCATCGCACCCCATAACCCACAGCAGAACGGGGTGGCTGAGCGGAAGAACAGAACGATCTTGGGTGCTGCACGGGCGATGTTGCATGATCAGGGCCTACCCCTTCACTTGTGGGCTGAGGCATGCAATACAGCAGTGTATGTGCAGAACCGTTGTCCTCACAAGGTTCTTGGCATGAGTACACCGGAGGAGGCGTTTTCTGGCAAGAGGCCTGATATTTCTCATCTGAGAATTTTTGGCTCACTTGTCTACATGCATGTGACGAAGGATGCCAGAAAGAAGCTGGATCCGACCGCAGAGGTTGGAATATTTGTGGGGTACACTGATACACCTCACAACTATCGGGTGTATTTTCCAGACAGTCGCAAGACTGTTGTGCGACGGGATATTAAATTTTAGGAGGAGAAAGCCATGCAGTGTTCGCTTGAGAGGGAGCCACACTTGCATGCAGATGAGGAGCTGTTAGTTCCTAAGGAGGAGCTTCCGGATGTGGATTAGCCACAAGAGGAAGTTCAGGAGGTGGAAGAAACCACCCATGCAGCGCCAACCATCAGAGGGCGCATGCGCACTACAGAAGCTGAGCGACTGGCTCGAGATGCAGAGAAGGTTGTAGGACCACCTACAGCACAGCGCAGACAGAGGCAGTCACCGGATCGGTACACTGGATACATGGCTCTTGTGAGTCAATGTGTCGTGACGGAGCCATCCTCTTTTGAGGAAGCTGTGGAGGAACCCGCATGGGTTGATGCCATGATCGAAGAATATGATTCGATCGTCAGAAACAGTGCATGGGAGATTGTCCCAATACCGGAGGGGAAATCGGTGGTGGGTTCGCGATGGATCTACAAAGTGAAGCAGGCGGCTGACGGGAGTGTGGAGAAGTACAAGGCGAGATTTGTCGCCCGTGGCTTCTCACAGATCGAGGGGATCGATTATGAGGATACTTTTGCACCTGTCGCAAGGTACTCTTCCATACGGACGATCCTTGCTCTCTCAGCGCAGATGGGGTGGCACATTCATCAGATGGATGTGAAGACTGCGTTCCTCAATGGAGTTATTGAGGAGGAGGTGTACATAGAGCAGCCTGAAGGTTTTGAGATCTTCAGCAGTGAGTCGCATGTGTGCCGACTCAGGAGAGCACTGTACGGGCTGAAGCAAGCACCTCGTGCTTGGTACACTCAGATAGACAGCTACTTCACCGGGCTTGGATTCTCCAAGAGTGAGGCAGATCCAAACCTGTACCAGATTGTGGTGGAGGGGAAGCTGTTGATCATCGTACTGTATGTAGATGATCTGATTTTGACTGGCGATGAGCAGGTGATACTTTCATGCAAGGAGGATCTTGCACGAGAGTTTGAGATGAAGGACCTGGGCATCCTTCATTATTTCCTGGGATTGGAGATTTGGCAGCGCAGTGGAGGACTGTTTGTTTCTCAGGGCAAGTATGCCCGGGAGATTCTGGAGAGGTTCAACATGCATGGCTGCAAGCATGTTGACACTCCTCTTCCTGGTGGTTGGAGGAAGGAGGATGCTACTTCAGCGGAGGTAGTGGATGCCACTGTCTATCGACAGTTTGTGGGGTCGCTTATGTATCTGGTCAATACACGACCCGATATATGCTATGCTGTTAACCAGCTTTCGCAAGCTATGGTTAAGCCTACCAAGCTCTTCTGGAAGGCAGGCAAGCATGTATTGCGTTATCTTAGTGGCACATCGGGATATGGTATATGGTACAGACAGGAGGATGGAGCGAAGCTTTCCGGCTTCACTGATGCAGATTGGGCAGGGAGCCCAACGGATCGAAAGAGCACATCTGGAGGTATTTTCAGCATTGGATCGACAACAGTTTCCTAGTACAGCAGGAAGCAGAGATCCATGGCACTCATTTCAGGAGAGGCCGAGTACATGGCAGCAAGCTTGGCTGCATGCGAGGCTATTTGGATGAGGAAGATCCTCGTTGGATTGTTCGGGTTGCACTTGGAGCCTACTATGATTTATTGTGATAACTAGAGTTGCATTAAACTCTCGGCTAATCCAGTATTTCATGATAGATCCAAACACATCGACATCAGGTACCATCATATCAGAGATTGTGTTCAGCGGAGAATCATGTTACTTTCATATGTTCCCACGGAGGATCGGGATGCTGACATCTTGACGAAGGCGCTCACCAGGAGCAAGTTCGAATTCCACAGAGGCAGGATAGGGGTTGCAGATAATCCATATCTTGTTGAGAGGGAGTGTTGAAAATGCAACAAGATGATGGAGCTTAGTGAAATGAAGTCGCCTTCACTAAGTGGGCCCGCAGGCTATTTTTAGCGCAAAGTCTATTTTTAGACTATGTCTATTTTTAGACATATGGAGCATGGTCTAGGAGTTGCAGTATGCTATTCTTGGATGATTGGTCGAGTTGGTAAAAATAGATGGACCTCTATTTTTAGACATACAGGTCGAAGTCTATTTTTTATCTGCCTGTCTAAAAATAGGTCAGTTAAATATTATTAACCCTTAATAATATTTAGACTCTAAACTTCAGTTTATTCTCTTACAGCACATCAGTTGGAGCTACGGATGTGGCCCATGCATCTGACAAAAGGAATTACGCTATTCCTTGGGGTTTGGTGAGCTCATGCATGGTTGACTTCAGTTAGGACTTCAGTGGTAGAGTTTGGTGGAGTTGATGAGACAGTTGGTGGAGTTGTGTTCGGTTTAATTTAGTTGAACTAGTTGTGATTAGTTTAACTAGCTAATCAACTAGTAATGGGTGGAGTGAATTAAATATTATTTAATTCACTAATTATTAACTCATTATTAAAATCAAGAACACATCAGTTCACTACAGTGCATGGACAGTTCAGTGGAGACCAGTGAAAGAGGTAGATGAAAGGGTTGAGATAGCTATCAGTTGTGACATTAGTTGTGCATGAGATTTGCACCACACTTGGAGGAAATTTCCCATGAGGATTGCGCTTTCAAGCCAAGGATATTCGAACCTTGGATCTCTCATTAGACCAGCCTTGATTGCACAATAGAGGCAGGCAATTAGTGGATGAGTTTTGAACCTGTGACTTGTTCAAAACCAAGCTAGTTTGTGTGTAACTTTTGGAGACAGTACTGAGTACTTGTGAGGAGTATTGTACTGAGATTGTTACATTTTTCTCTTCTATTATAATATACAAATAGCTGGGGGTTTTCAGCTATAAGCTTTCCCCATTACATATTGTGTTTATGTGCGCATGCGACTGTTTCCATTTCCGCAAATTGATGATTGATTGTAGAAGAGATTATGTGTTGCATATGAATTCAAATTAGTATGTGATCAGGATAATATCGGTGGATAAATCTTCATTATTCAGAAAATTTCTACAAACTCTCTCTTCACCTTTCTTAATGACCCTTAGGTATGATAAACTCACCTCTGGAAAGCACTATGAATTCCAAAAATCATGCTTGCTACCTTCTTCTGGTCACTGCTAATTTGTGAGAGCCCTTTAAAATACTGACTTGGTTTTCTCTTGCTCCTTGGCTCATGACAAATTTACCTTTGACAATCTTATAGAGGGTTGCACATAGTGGTATTTTCAAGGATGTGTTTTTTCAATATAATTTTCAACTTGTCTTTCTCACATTTTCTTAATAACAACCTTACAATGCTTGTATGTAGGTTTGCTAAACATGGTGAATTTTGACTTCTATAATCTTGAGGCTTGATATGTTTGCCTTTGACACCTTTGAGACTAAAAACACAAGGAAACATCATCACAACATTCCTTTGACATGCATTATGGAATTCAAACAATCCTTTAAATTCTTTGGCCACTAAGTGTAAGTAACTGATATGAGAATTTGATCCTCCTCTCACTGATATTCTTTACTTCTTTGTCCTTTGAAACATTGAGGAATTTCACTTTGGCAAACTCTGGGATGATATACATAATAGCCCTTCAAAATATTCTTTCTGTTGTCATCATGGAGGCCTAAAATCTTCATTTTACCTCCTTTGACCATCTTTGGCATGACAAACTCCTTGCGATGAGTTTGGAATATTTACAAATAGTGATATATTCAGAAACCCTTTGCTGTCATTATGGAGTCCAAACTTACCCTTTCGCCTTCTCTGATCACCTTACCAAAACCCTAGGTTTCTGGGATGCTTGAGAAAAATTATTAGTGTTGTCTTCTAAGTTCTCTACATCGCTTTCAAGTTCATTCATTTCTGTTCAGTTAACCTCACCTTTTTCCCAATTTTATCTATAATGTCTAAAAAAATTCTTTTCAGGTTGGTTTCTTGGTGTGCCTCCTTCATGTGATTTTCTACATTGGATCTTTGCTTGGCACACTGCTGGCCCAATCAGGCTTAGAAACCCTAATTCTTCTTGAACAAAAACTGCTTCCTCTCTCTTTGCTGCAAATGTCTTCATTTTGGAGCAGGCCTCTTGCCTTACCAATTTTCTGCTGATGGTCATTTTAAACACTCCTGCAGAAATGTCAAAATTCTGATTTGTCTCTTCCAGAACTTGAAACTGGTAGAGTGGTCATCTTACGAGATTTTCTGATCTTTCTTGGACAACCATGTGCTGATCTTGTTTTTCATTTGAAATAGCTTCTAGCATAAGGAAAAACATAGCTTAAAACACCAATGAAAACCCTACAACATATGCAACCCTAATGACCTAGTGGTAGGATCCTTTGACTTGGTTTTTGACTGAAACTTGGTTCGGGGGCTTCAAGTGTAAAAACAGAGTTTTCTGACAAATTGATGTATTGAAGATCTAAAATCCAATGTACTGATTTATTTAAAGAGCCTACATAGATAGTTTTGAGACCATCAATGCTTGAGGAACCTGGTAAACATGGGAAGAAATAGGCCATTTGGTGACCCTAGATGGAAAGTGGAGGGGTGAGGCAAAGGCAAAACACAGTACTGATGTTATAGGTGGGAAGATAGGATATAGATGAGTGGCATGAGCCCATGAGTGGTCTTTTTAGGAATGGTAGGTTAACCATGGAATGGAAAAATAGTAAAATAGTGAAAAATTTGGTATAAGGATAATGAAGGCAGGGAGATTTCTAAAACTCACAATATTCAGGAATCTTGGTTTTAGAAATATAGAGCTGATATTTAGTCATATACAGATAGTAAAAATTACTGATGACTAACAAGTACACCTTTGGAAAATATGATATTTCAAGTTTTGATGATGAGATTCTTCCAAGACCATGCATATTGTTAGGGGGAGCTTGTGACAATTTAACTATTCTTATAAGATGCTTCCTTGATAAGCCTTGGGAAACCCTTGACATGTCACACATGGACAATCATTCTATCAGAGACATAGATATACCTCTTGATGGATCATCTCACGGTTTTTTTTTTAAAATATTGTTGGAAAAATTGGTTTCTCTTGCATAAAGACATCATCTACTTCAATCCTTTCCATGCATGAGAAGCTTAGGGGGAGTAATTCCATTGAAGAAAAGCATGATATTGTGTCTTCACTACACATCCACTGTTGAAGATGCCTTCCACTTGATCACAAGACAAAAATCTTTCTTATCTTGGATTCCATAAAAATAATAGAAAGAGGAGTTTATATAGGCAAGGGGAGTTGTTTTATCATGAAGAAATGCAAATATATCTCTTGTACCATATTTCCAAAAGATGGAAAGCAGGATGATAAGGGGAGCAACATAATAATAAGATACTATAATGAGATTAAAAATCCTAGGTGACCTTAAGGAAGTGGAATCAACGAAAACACAACATACATACCTTGTATAGCAACAACAACACCCCCAGGAGGTAACCCAACCTTTCAGGCCTCTTACCCCTTGATCACACTGACATTTTGACCTCTTTGAGCCATAGCCGCAAGCATAACACTGCATGCCAACAGCCAGGAGGCTATATCCCCAAGCATAACACTACATGCTAGCAGCCAGGGACCCAAAAACTCAGTTCTATGCCTTCATCTCTAGGATTTGAGCCACCTTTTCAGGCCCAAAACCCAGTGCTTTGCCTAGAACATCATGAAAATTTTAGATATGATAAATAATAGTAGGAAAATTATACCAAAGAAATAACATCATTAAGAACTCATATGGACCCCTCCTAGCCATGACAATAATTTTGTCAAACATGTCACAAAAATGAAATCTACATGTGTAAACCACAAATATGAGCATAGGGGTCTCATACTTACATGAGAATCACTAAGAATCATTGCTCCCTTAAATAATTAGTTGAAATACAACAATTTTACCATAGATACTTTGTGCATTCATTTACAATTAAAAACATGGACAAAGCCATACAATATCATGCTTTTCTAGGTGTCATTCTGACAACACTGCCTACACCAAGAAAGTGGGTAAGTCCTTCACCATCCTTGTTCTTTATGTTGACGATCTTATCCTTACTGGTAGTGATCCAAACCATATAAACCATGTGAAGTCTAGCCTCAAAAAGAAGTTTTAAATGACAGACTTAGGACACTTGCATTATTTCCTTGGTCTTCAAGCCTTGCAATCCAAGGAAGGCATTACCCTCTCTCAGTCCAAGTATGCCTGTGATCTTCTACACCACTTTCACATGGAAGGCTATAAGCCAGCCCCTTCTCCCTTTCAGTCTGGAGTCAAGCTTTCAGTCACTTATACTACCCCTGAAGTTGATGCTACCTTATATCGTCAACTTGTTGGTAAACTTCTGTATCTAACTCATACCCATCATGACCTTTCCTTTGTCGTTGGTCTTGTCGCTCAGTTTATGCACCAACCTCATGAAAGTCACTGGAAATAAGCTAAAAGAATACTTCGATATATTCGAGGTACAATTTAGTTTGAGATTCATTACAGTGCAGGAGCATCTCCATTGTTGATTGGTTTCACTGATTCTGATTGGGCTGGTGACCCTGATGATCGAAAGTCTATTGCAGGATATATATTCACTCTTGGTTCAGGACCTATTACTTTTTCTTGTAATAAATAAAGTGCCATCTCTCTTTCTTTAGCAGAAGTAGAGTATCGTGGTGCAGTTGAAGCCAACAAGGAAGCCATGTGGCTTCGTCAGATCCTGTCTGAATTTGGTCTCCATCAGCAGCATCCAACTACACTTTGGTGTGATAATCAAAGTGCCATTCAGCTATGTAAAGATCCAGTTCAGCATCAACGTATGAAACACATTGAAATTCACATGCACTTCATCGGAAAGTTCATTCATGATCGTGTTCTTGAAGTGCAGTACTGTCCAACCAATGATCAAGTAGCCGATATCTTTACAAAGGCTCTCACAGAAGCAAAGTTTACCAAAATTCGATCCATGCTTGGAGTTCAGGAAAGTTTTCATTAAGGGGGGATAGGCTCTAATTCCTCCTTCCTTCTCCTATTGTGTCACTTTTGTAAATCCTTCAATCCTATCCCAAGTTGTTCTTAAGGGGGGATGTTAGGATATTCCGACACATAGGAAATATTTAAGAATAACTTAGTCTAGTGTAGAGTTAGGTAAAGTGTGTTCCTTTACCATGTACATTTGTAACTTATAATCCGACGGTCACGATTTGTAGTGATCCGATGGTTATCTCTCACCTCGGTATTAACGACACTTGACCCGTGGCTTAACACCCGATTGGTCCATGATCTATTTAAAGAGCATGGAGGGTCATTTGTTCGATAACGGTTTATGAGAGAAACATATGTAACTTTTATTTTTATATTAATAAATTGCCTGAAGTGGCCACGTTGGCTCAGGCCGTGGACTGTTTCCCTCTTTGATGGTTTTAACCATGTGATTATACTGGTGTATTGATTTGTGATCTGTTTGTGAGCGGTGACCTTTGGTTCTTGATCTACAGAACTTACCCTGTAAATTCCTACAACATCATCACTAATAAAATACATGCTTATAACCATCATAATAACAAAAAAAATACCATGGATACAATAGCAATAAAATCCACATATAAACCAGTACATTTTCATACCAAATAAAAAGGAAATGGATTGCTCATTAATGAATGTAGAAACCAACTGGAGATGGGACTTCAACGTTCCACCCAACCATAGATTGGTTGAGCCAAGTCTCACTTCAACTAATCACCCCCGTGCCATATTCCAAGCATGAATGTGTTATCTCATCAAACACATCAATTACAACTAATCCAAGTCTTCTAGAGGCCAAACCACCTCAAACCTCAACCAATGTTTCTACCTCACGTTCATACATCACAACCATCATGGATTGGTCTCTATACAAGATTTTCCAGCGCTCTAGAGTGTTTGTTCCAACCAAGGTTCCAGGACTAGTAGGTCAACCCCAACTATTTCCGGGCTCAATGTTTGTCCAACCAAGGCTCTAGCACTAGTAACTCAACCAAACAACTGTACGTCGGGCTCCAGAGTGTTTGTTCAACCAAGGCTCCAGTAACTAATAACTCAACCCAATAACTAAAGGAATCATGAGAACCAACCAGAAAACAATAAATGGAAATAAATCCATAATACCATGGATATCCAGGGAATGTAAAGGCTAGTCAAATCCATATGCATACACCATGTATGGAAAAAATCGTGAGGAAAACATATATGCAAGTCGACACCTGAAATAAAATCCCATTGTAGTTGCTGATCCCAATGTACGCTTGCACTTTCCTGCTCTTCCTTTGCCTTCTTGCTACAAATCACCAAGTATCAATACTCTCAAGGAGTTCTCCAAGAAAATCTAAGTATCTAAGAGTATGAGAGAGAGAGAGAATAATGAGAGAGCTCCAAAAATGCATTGACCAAAAGCTTACCAACTGATCCTTAGAAGCCCTTTTATTAATGAGGCCTCTATTTTATTAATTTTCCATTATTTTCCTTCATTTTCTTCCTCACCTTCAACCTAGGACCTTTCACCTTCCTTTTCTCCTATTTTCCATTATTTTCATAAATAAAATTCCAATTAATGCCTCATTCCTTTCCAAAGCCTTTTCCATTGCCTTTGTCGATTTCCTTTAGCCATAATAACCGAATTGAACACCGCTAGGATGTTTTTCCCACCATTCAGCTTGGAATACATGTCCCATCGACCGTCGTATTATATTTTTACATGGATTTTTAACCAGGGTTGTTACAGAACCCTCCCCCTTGGGAGAACACCGTCCTTGGTGTTCAATGACACCTACTAACCAACAAATTGCTAAAAAAAAACATACTGCATATGGAGCTTTATAACACAACTCATTACAATATTTAGAATAAAAACCACATATATACTTATACACATTTGCTTCAACCAAAAAATAATCATACCTTCTATGGAGCTTTGTAAATCCATATCGATACTATATTTACAATGATATACACATATACATATATGCACATTTTCTCAACCATCAAATAAAAGGATACAATGCCTATATCTACAAAAAATGAATCAACAGGCTCACACCTACACCCTCAAATTAATACCAGGATTCACTTCCTTCTTAGGAAGTCCATAATCCACTGCCAAAGTCAAATTCTGCATCCAATTTCTAGAGCCACAATCCTGGACTACTGTACCCTCACTGAATAGTTACCTGCTCATTTTTCCAGGGCACACTCCCAATGTGCATCTGATTCCATCTGGAAATGATAATGAACAAAAAAAATCCATCCTCGACCTTCCCTTCTCTGCTACAAAATTCCTCTGGAAATCAGGTCACCCCCATTCGTGCAGTGACACACCATCCAAGTTCTGCTGTCAGCCCCATCCCGGGAATTCCATCCCTTGTCAAGGCTTCCTCACATAGGAAGATAAAAAAACCAAGACATATCCCCACCTCAAAACAATCATACCAGTCATTTCATGCTCATGGAAATAAATGGACGCTATTGGGTACCAGTGTCCCACAATGGCCCTGCTCCTGAAGTGATTTACCTGCATACAACTGCTTGTTTCAATTTTTTTGTTTTTGTTGATAATTCTTGCAATTTGTTTCAACCACCCAACGGGGAATTTATGTGCTTCCTGTACCAAGCACATAAATTCCATTAGATTCAAAATAAATTGAAATAAATTCACATCCTACCTCATTGGTAGCTTGTCAATAAGGTACACTTGTAATTATATTCACTTCCTGTCACAATAAGTAAAACCAGTTGTTTGATCAAATCATCATGTATATACATATCGCATCCGGTAAGTTCAAAACACAACCATCATAGGTCAAAATAATAAATCACATGCAAGCATCATAACTCATAATTATAAATCACATCTAATTATCATAAGTCATAATATTAGATCACATGCATAATATAATTGAAGTAAATTATCGATACTTATCCTTCATCGATCCTTACTTTCGCTTTTGTTCTTTCTGTACACACACTAGATCAATTTCCACACCTGGAAAATACCCAATTCCTTTGCTTCTCTTCAATCACGTACACATACACACAATGTACATCACAACACGTGCACCCACATATGACATACACCACTATAAAATACATGCAACCACACTGGCATCGACACATACACCTACACTCGGTGTAAAATACAACACAATACATACACCTACATCTTGTGTACAACACAACACAGTGCATATACATATACATAGTACAATGAATACACATGTCACGATACCATGAATACATCATGCACATACATAAACTGCATGCCCACAACACAACATGTATGACATGCACGATTACCACATGTATACTAGTACCATATGCACAACAGGTACACAGTACCACTTGTACACAACATTGCCTGCACAACATGTTCACAACATCACATGTACACGAAACCACCTGCACAACAGAAAATGTACACCGCAACACTTGTACCATGTGTACACAATACCACATGTACACAACATCGAATGCAAGGCATGTACGCGACACCGAATGTACACAACACCACATGCATGAAATGTACATGGCACCACCTGAACACAACACCACTTGTACCACATGTACACAACACCACCTACACATAACACCACATGTACAATCATGTACACAACACCATATGTACATAGCACGATATGTACAACACACACACAACACCATATGTACATAGCACTACATATACAACATGTACATAGCACTATATGTACACAACACTGCATATTGAACATGCACACAACACCATAAGCACACAACACTGTATATCCAACATGTGCACAATATCGTAGGTACACGACACCACATATCCAACATGTATGTAGCAACATCTATACCTAGCACTGCATATGCAATATATACACAACACCATATATACAATAGACATACAACATCATATGTACAATGTTAGCACTCCACCAGTTCTCCGAAGGCTGAAAAGGATACCAGAAAAGGTAACCACATACCACTTTGAACTAATAGCTAGCCCTACTAGACTCAGACGGCTCTCTCAATGAGATCACAACCAATTTACTGGATCATGAAAGATATTAGGCTAGGTATGTTTAGATCAGGGTTTGGTTGATTTGATTTTTGTTTTGGATGGTGGTTTAGGTCTAGGAGGACTAGGTCAAGGCTTTGAAAATCAGATTTGTAGAGATGTAATGGGGAAAGGTAGGCACACACTTTAGCACTTTAAAGGTATCTTTGTGTATAGGGTAGATTGATAGGGTTTCAAAACGAGCATGAATCTCATACATTCGTTTATATCAGAATAATATGAACAAAAATGTGAAAGCTTCTCCAAAACGTAACATTAAATCAATGAATTTTGTTTATCATCTTAGAAAAAAAACACATGAAGCATGTAAATGGAAATGGAAGGTACAATACATTCACACATATAATCATAGAAGGAAAACACCGCTAAATCACATACCACATGAATCCTACTACAATAGCTAAAAATTATGTCTATTACATCCTGCCAAATTCACAAATACACTAGTATTCACAAGGCTCAATTCCACAACATCCAACCTTTGAAACTGATTACAAAGTACCTCATATAGCCACTGAGGTCTAAATTCTCCCTTGGAGGTCGAATTCCCAACAAGAAAATCCAAATACATGCATCTATCCAAAGTCTGCAATACACTAGGGAGGTTACTCAACCAATTCCTCGTTTTCCTAACCATCATGAGAAATTTCCTCAAAGCATTAAATGGATGATAATACACCTAAGTAACCATATCTTACCCATTTCAAATTTACTTAAACCCCTTACATTCATTTACCTTTACCTTTTTACTTTTACAAAAGTCAAACTAAAAACTACAAAAAATTACACAGTGAAAATTCATCAAATTATCAAAAAATTGCAGAAGCGCAGTGAGGTTTCTCTGTTTGCTCAAGTGTATTCTGGATACTTTGAAATTATTTAGAAGATGATTCAGCTCCATTAGTTTCTCCTTCAGTTTTCATCTCAATTCCTTTAATCACTTTTTCAATTATTTTCTCAGGATTTCATTCTTACTTTCAGATTCATTGTCAGAGTGATCTTAATTCTGAGAGTGGTGTCGTGATTTTTCCAACTCTTGATTTGATTTTTCCTGAAATTCATCTTCTAAAATGTCCATAGCCTCATCATCTAGACTAATGATGGGAGTTGGCCTTTTGACATCTTCAATAAATAACAAGTCCAAAGGAACTGTTTCTAGTCTCTTAATTCTATATGCTTGAAAAGCTTCAAAGTCAGCTTTACTGAGTTTATTAGATGCAATTTTCAACACATCTGTAAACTTCTCTACACCTTCAAATAAATCATCGAACATGTCCTTCTCATTCATGAAAGGTTTGAGTTTAAGATTATTGGTAAACTTCTGAACTACATCATTAGGATCATATTTTCCCTTTGGCATTAAATCCAACCTCAATGAAGTGATATTTGAAGTCTCTTTGGCTGCATGACCAATTTAAAAAATGGAAAAAGTACCACACTGTACTGGGGAAGTAGGCCATATATATTTTTTGGAATCTCTGAGTTGTTTGGTCACACCGTTGATTAAAGTTTGATAAGCAATTTCTCTGGCTAAAAGCTTATCAGGAACATAATAAGGCAAAACATGGGGGGAATAATAACTCCCAAAAACTCCGATATAAGTGAAATTTTCCTCATCAAACCATCTAGCAATTGGTAGAATATCTATGCTAGCTTCCTTAGAAATCCAAGGGGCCCTTTCATTAAAGATGGTCTGATGGATGGGAAACATAAATCCATTACAAATTTTATATAAATGCAGATGGAATTCAGATTCCCATAGTTATTTATGGTAAATATGAATTGGAGTGGGGTCTTGGTTTGTCCACTTCCATCCCATAATAGGAAATATTTAACAAAAACAATTTGCATCTGTTATCACCCTAGTAATTTCGAAAGATTGTGGGCTTTTTGATTTTTATTTTAAGAAAACTAGGGGTAACCACAAACCAAATTTGGAAATTTAGGATCTAGCCTTCCTAAATTTCAGAGAGGGCTCTCTCTTTATGATTTAACTTTGTTTTTGTTTAATGTTTTAGGCTAGTTATGATAGAACAACTGGTTTTGGTTTTCAAACGTTTGGTGGAAAATAATATTACTTGAAGATAAATTAAAGAGTGATCTACTAGTCCATTGGGCTATGGATTCAAAGTCTAGCAAGCATTACTAGAAGGCAAGGCCAAAAGGATGCTAATGTTTTCAGGGCAAGGTAGATAACCCTCAGAGATTTGGATAGATTGTTTTGATGAGATGGCTTGCTTCGGGATAAAGGGCAATGAAGGATCCTTTGATCCGGAAAAAGAGGAAGGAGGCAGAGGTCAAACGGGGCTAGGAGAAACTAAGAATTTCTAAATCCGGAAATCAACATAAAACATTTAAATGATTAAGTAGTTAAGACAGGGAGTTCTTACACTAGTCCTGAAATAATTCTCCTAATTAATCATTAATATTGAACAACATATATGAAATTGTATGTAACTCAGAAAGGAAACAATGACAAGATAGATGCAATTTACTCTTCAAATTTTCGCATGAATCTTGAATTATGAAGTCCAATTGGCTATTTTCCAGATTGCTGCTTTGAAATCAACACATGTGAGCATCGAACGTACCAGAAAAAGGTCTATAATATTCTTAGCAATTTTATTCCACCCTAAACACTTCATAAACTGAAGTATTTATACAAATTTTTATTACAAATATCCTAGAGAGATCTAGGAATAACTCTAGGAAATATAAAATATCTTTACATATTAAGAGGGAAAGCTGCTTAACAAATTTAGTAAGATGTCCTCTTATCTAGAAAATATAGAACTAATCTTATCTAGCAAAAACTATTTGTTTGAATAGCTGTCCATGATTGCTGGCATTTTGAAAATATCTTTTGGAGATAACTTCACTGATACTCTTTCCACTTATACTCTTTGACCATGTACTTCATTTCTGATACTCTTTCACGCTGTTTATCTATCATGTTACTGCTGTAAAAAAGGAATTTATAGTAGTCAAATCTGCTGACTGTTGCTTTTCTTTCTGATACACTTTGACTCTGGCCTTTCACTCTAATATTCTTTAACCTGATATTTTGACTTCTAATTGCTGTAAAAAGAGACTTTTTAGCAGTAAAAATAAAAAATCAAATACTGTTTTATTTGTTTCCTTTTCACACTGACTGCTTCATCTGCACTCTCTTTCACTGTTTTCCTCTTTGCAGCTAAAACAAATCTGTAAACTGCTGCCACTGTTCAACACTCGGTATCTTCATATTTTTCAACTTTCTGTAGTTCTCATCTGCATCAATGTATTTAGCAAAATTTGGCTTAATTACAAACAAATGTTTGATTTCATTCTGAAGGAAGAATAAATCTTCAATGTATTGGAGAATAACTTTCCCTGTGGCAGTTGCTTATTCACCTGTTCTTTGGCATGGTCCCTCATATTTTTATCATATTCCTTTTGATCCATCAGTTTATCATTAAAGACATGAATGTTTGGAATACCAGCTTGTCTTAACATAGTATACTTTGCTAAAAACTTGGTGATGGAAAAATTCATGGCATCACATTTCTCTTTCAAGTTGTTCATTAGAGTTTTCTTTGTCAGTACTTTCTTGATTTGCAATATAGTCTCTGTCCTGTCTTGTATCTTCAATTATTCTAGCTCAGTCCTATTCTTACTGTTTAAGAAGGTAATTAGCTTTAATGCCTGTGCTGGTTTATCTGCTAATTCTTCTGTTGTCCTTTGTTTTTCACCTTGAGCTGCTAGAAGGAGGTCTCTCTATTCATATATTATTTGAATTCATGGCCACTGAAGATGTATAGCCTCAATAATATTGGTCCATAGGTGATTTCTTATATAAGAAATCTGTGTAGTAAAACTCAAATCCTTCTGAAGGATTTTGACTTGCTCTTCAAGTCTTTTAGCTTTTTGTTCATAATTGTTGGCATTAATCAATGCTGCTTTATTGGATACCTCCATATTCTGAATCTTTTTCTTCAAACTGTCAATTTCATTGGTTTTCAATGTCATTTCTTCCATTGCTTTGACAATCTGTCCTGCATCATTAGTCTTCTGCACTTGTGATGTTGAGGATTCTGTTTGGGAGGTAGTAGCTGATTGCACTGACACTGCAGTTTCCAGTGGCTCTTTGGGTGCTAAATTTTCTCTCAGTGTAGAAGTAACAACGACAGTAATAATAGGTATGACTGTAGGAATAATGGAAGTATCAGTTTACTTCATAGTTTCTTTTTCTTTCATCAGTATATCTAATTGACTTTCCATATCCTTTATTTGGGCAGTTAGCTTTATGATCAACTGCATCATATGATATTTTTCCTTATGTTCTTGAAGTATTTCCTTACTCTGTGGGTGTTCACTTTGAGGAAGTTTTAACTGTTTCCTTAAAGCAACAATATCATCATTTTTCTTCTTTATTAATACTTCAGCAGCTTGTACATTTGATGGGTCAACTCCTATTTGTAGAATCAAATATTATAAGTCCTTGATCCTTAGATATTTTGCATATAAAGAGCCTTTGTCAAGTTTCATCTGGTCTTGCAGGTTGCTAATAGTATTTTGAAAATTTGTTACACTCATTGCCTTTGTCACCACAGTGAAATATAGCATCTCAGAGCTATGTCTGTGAAACTCTATCTGATCCAATTCATGCACTTTTTCAGTATCTACTTCAAATTCCATCTTTTTGTAATCAACCACTGTTTTAGGGGTTGAAGTAGTTGGATGTAAATAGGACATGATCATCTTATTTGAAGAGCAATCAAACGCTGTAAGCAATCTGTCCTGATTTCCTGGCTTCTGCTTTAGAAATTTAGAATAAATCTCACTTTTAATTTCCTCATTTCTTTGTTTAATCTACTTATATCTATCCTTGATGTCAAAATATTTTTCTTTTACTGTTTGAGAAGAAGAAGTTTCCATATTCATCTGTTGCTCAATAATTTGGGTCTCCTTTCCTTTGGATGCTGCTTGTTCTCTTTCAATCTCTATCAAAGTCTCCTTAATTATTGTAGTGGCCTCATCATTACTGACCTCTGGTTCATCTTCAGCCTCAATAAGTTTTTCTTTGCCTATGGAAGCAAATATTAGCCTTTTATTGTAGATGAGTTTGAACTTAGTATCTGAAGTAGTTTCTGCTGTGTAGGCTCCCTCATCTTTGCTCCTTTTGTTTGAATTCTTTGGCTGTTTAGGAGTTACCACAACAAGTGTGGTATCTCTTTTTCCTATTGGCTGTGTATTTGTAGTTAAATCTACCAATGTTTTTTCTTCCCATTCTGTCTGATTGGCAAAATTTTCAATATCAGGCTTTGGCTCATGTATAAAAGGAGGAAACTTATTTTTAACACTTATACTGTTTAAAAGACCTTGGGGGTCATAATTCCAAGGGAAATTCACTTGAAATTTCAGCTCTGATAATATTTTTTCTATTTCTTTCTCAGCATCCCTATTATTCACTATGAAAGGGCCAATTTGATCTTTTAGTTTTAACTGAGTCTTCTTTTTAGAAGCCATGAAATGGATAGAATCAACATTCAAAACCTGTCTCAAATACTCTAGAGCAAAGACACTAATAGTCAAAAAATTAGGTAACTTATATGGAAGCAAATTGGTTCCAAAGATTCTTAATTCAGTGTGCTACTCATACAAGTACCAATCTCCCATTTTGAATTCTTCTGACAGTTGTAATATCCTTTTCATCTCTTCACTTACTCTAGGTTGTTCTGATTTTTGTAGCAAATTCATAGCTGGCCCGATAAACAAATCTGTGAAATCTTTGTAACTGTATTCACTTCCTTCTTTTCTCAACAATGATGTCCAAAAGACAACTGATAGAGGTTGGCCCTCTAAATTCATTTTCTGCAATGCTATTGGGAAGTGATCTACTTGTGAGAATAAGAACAAATGAAACAAATAGGAAGAATACCTAAATACCCCTTCAGTGGGTAACTTTATCAATTGATGGTGTATGGAATCAAAAATAAACTTGGCAAAATCAAAGATCACAACAGGAGGTTGACCAGGAGACAAGGTAGACAAAAACTCAAGGATAGACTCATCAGTGAACTCATCAGTGAAATAGCCCAATATGAAGGATAACATAGAAATTACATGCCTAGAACCCTCTGGAAACTTGGAAGTGGAATAAGGAGGATTCAATTTTGGAATATCTACATCACTAGGCATGAAGTTTTGAAAAATAATAAATCTTTTGGGGAAATATAACCCCAAATATAATTGAGTCAATGCTTCAATGGATAATGGGACTGCCTTAGGGTCAAACTGTAACTGCAACATTTCATTGATTGAATCTGCAGTGATAGAAAAAGGATTTCCCTGTCATTATTCACAATTGATCTTTGGTCTGGGACATAATACTTCTGGCACAGTCTTATCAAGTCTTGACTAGGGTGTGTTAATGGGATTACATACTTGGGTAGATTTGTATCCCAGAGAGGCATTTGTTCTTTGTCTAGGAACTTTTCATGACACCAGTTGTGAAATTCTAATAGATTGAATTCTACTAGAGGGTCTACAATTTTGTAATCTACATCAACCAAGGGGATGAATTCTTTAGTAGACACTGGTGGTTGAAGAGGATTAACAGTCACAGTGGTTTTAGCAGTGACAACAGGAATAGATTTTGGGGCTTTTACTGCTTCAGACTTGAGAGGTTTGGATCCTCCAGTTTTAACAGGTTTAAATCCTCCAGCCTTAGGTGTGATTTTTTTTTTGTCATTTTAAGGTAACTAAAGCAAGATTAGACTGTTTTTAATAGTTAATTTTTCTTCAACAAAGGGTAATTGAGCAATTTTGTAGGCAAATAAGATAGCAGTGGGCAATTCAGTGCTCGATTTAGGAATTTTTAGGACATAGGAAACAGTTTGAGACAAAAAACGCAGGCTTTCTGAATGACTGGGACTGAAAAAAGGGGTTTTGATGTTTTCTATAGGTTAAAAAAATGTTGGACCGTGGAATTTGTCTTTCAAGAGTCTAGGACTCAAAAATTGGCTTAAAAATGAGGTTTTCAGTAAACAACAATTTCTAGGAAAAAATTGCGAGGGTTTGCCCTCTTTTTTCAAGGTTTTTGACACACTAAGATTGGCAATTTTAACTCTTTGTATCTTAATTGGTTCAATTGGCTGTCGAAATTGTGAAATTGCAGGCCAAATTCGGGAAAATACTTGATTTGCAGGTATCTTGATGCTTTGAGAAGGGTTTCTGAAGATTTGATGGTTCCTGCGGATTGGTTTGAATCACTGATGCAGAAAATAGCTTTAAATAGTCTTCAAATAGTGGAACAGTGGTTGAAATCGGGTTTTTTCTCTGGCTAAAGGTTAATAATTTTCACAAAAGGATTTTTGTACAGTCGGGCAACTTTTCACAGTCGGGAATGCACAAATATATCAATAAAATGTATAACAAAGGTTTTAATCCTTATTATAAATCTTAAAAAACTGCAATAACTGCGAGTCAAATCACTGGCGGGAGTGGTTTTTATTTTATGAATGTGGAAAACCATCGGTGGGTTTCACGCTGTGTTTGGGCAGTAAACATTATTGAGCAAAATGAACACGATCATATCAAAAAGCGACACGTCATAGGAGGTGGTAATAGAAAAACCGCCCATTTCGCGCTTGTTTGGGCATTTGTCAATCATTTAGTTTGGGAGCGCGAAAATGGTCGTCAACCATTAGATTTGATAAGTGAAGGTGAACGATCGGGATGAGTTTAAAAGTTGCGGTCGAAAGATGTGGGACTGGGCGGCTTTATACGCTGGGCAAATGTAATAAAACCTTTATATCATATAACCAAGGTTTTAACATATAAAGGTTAGCTATATATGAGGTATATGGTTCCAAAGGGTAAAAATGGGCGGTGATATATATATATATATATATATATATATATATATATATATATAAAGGTTTATATACAAGGTAAAATGCACATGAGGTGGGTTGTATTAATCAAGGGATTATCTTATGTAAAGCTTGGGGCTTTACATATGGGGAATAAGAAATAAACCTTAGTTTTACGATGATTAAAACTTTGGTTTAAAAAGGTGATGCGGGAAATATTGACAACTGTATTGCAAAGGCATAGGGGTTTGAAACATCATATTTACATTTTTTCATTCTATTATAAAGTTTTTAGACCATGGAGGGGTCTATAACCATAGGGGGTGGGAATATTTGTATAATGCTAGTTTTATGCCAAAGGGGATATAATTTGGGTTTTTTATTTAAACATGTGGATAATTAACTTTGGCAAAAAGCTTATAATAGTGGGATTTTTGGGGATATTTAAATAAAAGGGGTTTATATAATAGGATAAGGTTTGTTTATAGGGATTTAATAAATAAATTAGAAGTTAATATGGCCAAGGACAATGAAAAAGACCAAAATATATTTATATGACTAAGTAAAGTGATAATGTAAAAAGCAAAGCTTTATCATTTAAAATTTGACCACTTTGACTTAGAATATAATATTTTTGGAGGGTTTTTATGTTTTTATGAATGAAGGAAATTAATCAAAAGGGGATTTTCTTTTTCATTAAGTAAAAAGGTCTTTACTTATGAACTTGAAGTGCGAATGGATGAATGTAGAGTAAATGATGATAATGGGATTATTATAGGAATTCAACACTTTTAACTTAACAGTCATTGAGCCTTGGGTTCAGTCCCAACAGAAGTCAGAGAAATGCTCTGAGCCTCTTTGACTGAAAGTCTAAAATGCAAAATAACTATAGGGGAGGGAAAATTAGTGATTTTGCCCGGTGAAAAGTATTTACATGATTCTCCCACTTCTTTCAACCTACCCAACTTTTAATCTAACATTTTTTCTTCCATTTTGTAGGTGCGTTTGAGCTAGCAACCTTGAACATTTTATTCTTTTGAAAGCAATAAAAACTATCTAAATATACCTTATATCATTCGAGGGCTCAGATTAAACTGATGAGATCCTCTTTATTCTCTACCTATCTACTAATTAGTCAGGATTAAACTGTCTGACTAATATTTATTCATTATTCTACAACAGTAAAATTGAAACATGACAAGTCAAGATTAAGCAGTTCAACTCATCATGGATTATGGCATTTATTGAAACTCTGCCATAATCATCAGTACCAAAGTAAAAAGTAGTGGCATTTGGACTTTCTCACTTTCATGTTTTATTTCTTTTTTCTTTGGGGTATATTATTTTTTTGTAAGTCCTTATATTTTTCTTTTAGGACTTTACCCTCTTTTTTATTTTCTATTTTTTTTAATTTTTTTACAAAATATGGGAAAACAGCTTGCAGAAATTAAGGTATGTACATATTTACAAGACTATCATAAGTCAATTCCAAATTATGAATCCTATACTTATAGGACCCTAATAGTGGCCTCACATGGGGATGGCATTTCCTGGTGAAATGTCAAGAACTCTAAGATCAATAGCCTTCCATTTTGACCATGATGATCATGTAATTGTCTTATGTTTTCTGCAAAAAATCATACTTATGACATTTTACTCTTCAAAGCTTAGGGCCTTCACTCTAGGCTTCAACTTTGGAAAGAAAACATCCTATCCAATCTACAAACTGCAATGGATATTTACAATGATGTAAAAGGAAATTAGGACTAAGAATTAGTTAACACAGAAGAATAGTAATGTTTGAGCATTCTACCATTCACTGGTCCTTCTGGAATTTCTATTCCATCCAAATTTCTGATAAAAAATGCATTGTTACCTCTGTACCCATAAATGACATAAGGAACTTTCCATAGAAATTAAAATTTTCCATGTTTTCTTTTTTCTTCTCTCCTGGAATCCCATTTTAAAACTTTATCTCCTATGGCAAAGTCATCTTCTTTAGTTCTTTTATCAAATATTTTCTTGATTTTCTCTTGAATGACTTGAGAATTTTCATATACTTCTTCCCTTCTATGTTGAAGATGAATAGTTTGATTTATCCTTCTCTATATATCATTGAGTTGTACCTGTGATTCTTGGATAATTTTCATAACTAGAACACCTAAAGATGATGGGAAAACTGCATCCATCCCATATACAATCTGGTAAGGAGATGTTCCAATTGACTTCTTGGTAGTAAGTCTATTTGTCAATAAGGCATAGACTAACTTATTATTCCAGGTTTTCTTATTTTCTTCAAGTATTTTTTTGATGATACTCACAAGGCTTTTATTTGAAGATTCAGCTAAGCCATTACCTTGAGGGTAATAAGCAGTAGAGTGGCCTAGGCTAATATGATACTTGTGGCAAAAGGCAATCATTTTCTTAGATTTAAATGCAGTTGCATTATCAGTAATTATTTTCTGTGGGCATCCAAATTTAGATAAAATGTTGTTTTCTATGAAAGAAGTAATGACTGAATCAGTGAATTGTCTGGTAGGAATGGCTTCAATCCACTTGGTGAAATAATCTGTGGCAGTCAATATCCATTTGTGTTGGCCAAAGGATGGAGGGTGAATTTCTCCAATGAAGTCTAAACCCCATTGTTGGAAAGGAATCTCAGTAGAAATAGGTTTCAGGGGTAAAGGTAACAACTTCCTTTTTCCTTCAAAAATCTCACATTTGTGACATGAAGTAAAATTTTTTTTCACATCAGCAAATAAAGTAGGCCAGTAGAAACCAGCTCTAAGAATCTTATCTGCTGTAATTTTCCAGTATAAGTGTCCTCCACAATCACCTGCATGAAACTCTCCAAGAATTTTGTCAGCTTCTGATTTTAGTAAACAATTCAATAAAATCCCACTTTGTTCTTTCCAATAAAGCATATTATCTAGAATACAATATCTCATTGGTTTAAGTTTGATGAATCTAGCTTTTGTTCTAGTTAATCCCGGAGGAGCTTGTGAATTTGTAAGTACAAAGATAATATTTGATTACCATGGTGAGTCTAGATAGGCTTCACTGATCAATGGAGTCGCCATCTCTTCCTAGTCATCAATCTGGGCAATAAAATTTATATCCAAAGCATTACAATTGGATTCAGCCATTAGTCTGGCTAAACCTTGTCCTTTTATGAGCTTGGTTGGTTTAATCTCTATGTCATATTCAAGGATAGTGGCAATCCACTTTCCTCTTCTTCCATCTGGCCCATCCTGTGTTAAAATATCTTTGACTACAGAATTAGGGACATAGGCAATAATGTGGGAGTAAAGAATGTGCACTCTGAAATCTTTTATGGATTTAACCAAAGATAAAGCTTGTTTTTCCATTATGTTATATCTCAAAGGTGCATCTCTAAGGGTTTTACTAAAAAATGCTATAGGCTGTTCAAAACCTTGGTCATTTTTTTGCCGTAAAACTGCAACTATGGTATGTTCTGAGGCAAATGAAAAGATTATAAAATCTTTATTGAAGTCTGGACTGATTAGGACTAGAGTTTTTGTTAAATCATGTTTGATGGATTCGAATGACTATTTTTCTTCAACTGTCCATTTTAAAACAAAGTCTTTTTTTAACATGTTATTCAGTTCTTTGATGATTTCTGCTAGATTGGAAATAAATCTTCTCAAAAAGTTAATTTTACCTAAAAATGCTTGTAACTCTTTGATGTTCCTAGGTGGGTGAATTTGCAGTATGGCTTCTATTCTTGCTGGATCTATCCTAATACCTTCCTTTGAAATTATGTGTCCAAGTATTTTTCCTTCTTCTAGTCCAAAAAGAGTTTTCTTTGGATCTAATGATATACCAAATTTTCTACATTTAATGAAAACTTGTCTCAGATGATCCAAATGGTCATTATTTGTCTTAGAAAAAACAATAATATCATATAAATAAATAACCAAAAATTCATGTATTTCCTTAGCAAAGGCTATGTCCATAGCCCTTAGAAAGGTAGCTCCAGCATTCATCAATCCAAAAGGCATTTTCACATACATGAAAGTGCCCCATGGAGTGGTAAAAACTGTTTTAGGTTGGTCTTCTTTTTGAACTAGTATTTGGTTATATCCTGAAAAACCATATAATAAATAAATCCTAGAAGAACCAACTACCCTTTGTAAAATATGGTCCATTTTGGGTAAAGGGTAATTTTCCTTTAAAGACACTTTATTGAGATTCCTGAAATCTACACATAATCTGATTTCACTAGTTTTATTTTTTGTAGGTACTAAGTTAGAAACCCAATCAGAATATCTGATTGGTGCAATGATTTGGGCATCATACATGTGCTTAACTTGTTTTTCAATCAAAGGTAATAGGACAGGATTAATCCTCCTCAATTTTTGTCTAAATTGTTTTTGATTATCTTTTATAGGAATCTTATGTTGAATTATGTTTGTATCATATATTTTTAAATCTTCATAACTCCATGCAAAAACATCTTGGTATTCCTTTAAAAGTTCAATGTATTCTTCTTTTTCTCTAGGGGGTAAATTTTTTGACAATTTGAACATTTTTTATTTTGCGCCTGTCCCAATGTTACATTCTTCAATGTCAGACTTGACTAGTTCCATTTTGGGCTTTTTGGGCACATCATTGGAATCAAACAAGTCCTCCAAAGGAGTTAAACCCTTAGGTAAAAAATTATCTTTTAAATCTAACATCTCAATTTCATCTTCAATTATTTCCTCTATATCTACCTTCCCTAAGTTATCTATGTTAGATTGAGTAAATACAGTAGGTTTGGTAAGTTTATGTGCATCTATGTTATTTATTTCACAATTAACATCTAAATCTGTGTTACATTCTAAATCTAAATTACCATCTGTGTTTATCATACAATTTTGAAATTCATCCTCACTATTCAAAAAATGGTAAATCTATTCATCTTCAGAGAAAATCTGCCAGTATTTGACATTATCAGGGACAATGGGTCTATATTTAACTTTAGTAGTATATCTATGTGTTGGTTGAAAAGGTAAGTTACATGTGCTAGCAAAAGTTGCTAGGCAATGTGCTTGCAAATTTTGATTTCTAGGAATAGTAGCAAACTTACATTCTAGTAGATCATCACATAAATCAATTGCTGCATCTCTATATCTGGCTAATCTAGGATTATGAACAGAATAATCTCCATTTACTTGTTTAATGATTAATTTCAAATCTCCCATAATTAAAATTCTCTTACCTCCCAAATTTCTGATGATTTAGAGGCCTAAGATAAGTGCCTCATACTCTGCCATGTTGTTGGTACATTTGAAGTTGAGTCTAAAGGCATGTCCTTCCGAATGACTGGTCTCAATGTTTGTGATCCACACTCTAGCTCCTGCTCCTGAATTGTTCACCGAGCCATCAAAGTCTAAGTGCCAAAGGGCTTCATGAAAAATATTATCATTGTTTGGTTTAGGCTTTATGTCAATTAATTTAGTTTGGATTTCATTATTATCAGAGTTACATAAAATGAAAGAATCAAGATCAGTTGGTGTTGAGTAAATTGGGTAATTTATTGATCTCTCAGCACTGCTAACCATGTATTTCATTAAAGTTTCTCTTTAAAGTTTCTTAGGTTGTCCAAACACTGTTATGGTGGCATAGCTCATGTCTAATTGTAGAGATCCCTGCAACTTAGCTCCCCATGAGCGAGAAAGAAGCATACCATATTTTGGTGGGATATCAACTACTACAATATCCATAACCATGCTTTTACCAGGATATTGAACCAGATTAACACATAAGTCTTTTATCAATCCTATGCATTTAACCTTGCTTGAATCAAAAGAGAAAAAATCTTTATAAGGCCTTGTTATTTCTAAATTCAAAGTTTCCATGATAGATTTTGGCATTAAATTGTGGGAAGCTCCTGAATCTAACGTTGCATTATGTAAAATATGATCGTGAATAGTAAGACTAATATAGAAGGGAGGAACTGATCCATCTGAATGCTTACCATTTACATCAGGGCCGGAAATTAATTCAGACTGATCATCATTTAAATTAATAGAATCTTCACCATCATTCATATTCAAAGTTTCAGTAATTGTTGATTTATATAAGTCATTTTTTACCAATTCTGTTAAAGGAATTGGTATTTTCAACTTAGCTATTTCAGATTGAATATTAAATTATGATTGAGACTTACTAATCTGAATTATTTCATGTTTAGTAACAGTTATCTGAGAGGGTTTTTCAAGCATTTCAGTAGCTGTACTTTTATCTTGAGTTGTTCTTTTATTTTTAGTCTGAGTTTCTTGACTTTTGTTGTCTTTAGTTTTCTTTTCAGGGACAGATTCAGGGGCAGTAGAAGTTTTTTCAGATTTTGAACTTTCAACATAAGCTTTAGTGTTAACAGTTTTGGGGTTTGCTGATTTAGAATCAGTAGAATTATTTTTAGGATCAGGAATTACTTATTTTGCTGAATTAGGGGCTTTGGTAGTGTTGGATTTTTGAGCATTATTGGAGGATTGAGCCACTTCTTCAGTGATATTAACAATTTATGGACTTGGTGATTTTTTGGGACTGGGAGGATTGAAATTTTGCTTGTTTTCCCTTGGGAGGATTTGCAAAATATTTGTTTTTGGTGCTTCTACATTATTTTTAGTTTGATTTTGAAAGTTGTTTTTTGTAGAAGTTTCATTGTTTTTTCTGTTTCTAAGGTTATACTGACTGTGAATTTCGTTAATGGCGAAGTCATAACCTTGTTTGAAATCAAAGGACTCACTAGATTCTACTTTGAGTTGTTGAAGCTCAAAAAGTTCTTGATCCTCCTGAGTGAGGAAAATAGTGTTTTCTTCATCTACCCCGATTACTATATTGATGTCATCCTCATCTTCATAATTATTTTGAGAAATTTTAGGATAGTTCTCTTGGAATGGGGGCCTAATGTTTTGATCTGGAGAAGCTTCTTTACCTTTTCCAGGATTATTGTTTTTTCTGAAGTTGGGATTTCTGATTTGTGGTTGGTTATCCCATTGTGGTTTTCTCTCAATATTGTCTAATCTTTCAACCACCCTTTCTAAAGTTTTAGCAAAAAAGTTAAATTTATCATCTGAGTTTGATGTTTCTTCTTTGATTGTGACTCTCCTTTCATTCCTAAGTTTGGCTTTTTTAGCTAGAATATTTATTTCTACACCAACAACATCTAATTGCATCTATTCTAATGTTTCAACATTCCTTTCTCTGAGTTGGTAAGTCATATCTAGATCAAATTCATCCAGAAATTTAAGAAGTATAGAATAGGGCGTAGGTTTACGATCAACAATAATGGCATTATAAACACTGTTATACCTAGTGCAATAATCCTGAACAGACTCATTAGGAGCTTTTTTAAAGCATCAAATTCAGATAAGATTTGCAGGGGGTTCTTTTTATTTTCCCATTTATTTAAGAATGCTCTATGGAATGCAACTAAATTGGCTATACTACCAGCAACTAAAATTTTAAACCATTTTTTAACCTCTCCTGTCAAACTCTGGGCAAACAACCTCATTTGAACATCTGATTCATCTATTTCATAGATTTCACAATAATATGTTATTCTTGTAACATGTTGTTGAGAAATATATTGTGATTGGCCATCAAATAGTGGTATATTTTTCTGATAATATTGGGGCATATCATGGAGGTTTTGGGGTAATACAAGAGAAGCATACCTAGCAGCCATGGCTTGAAGTTTTGCTGAACTAGGAGGTATAACAGTAATGATAGGAGCAGTGCTAGATATGGTAGCTGATGAGTTGAAAGCTGTGCTTGATGAGCTTGGAAAAGATGTTGGTATATATATGGAATTATTTGGAAATAAGGATGTAAGTGGATGTAGTGGATTGAGTGAATGAGGGAAATAATATCCTAGGCTGCAAAGGCAACTCAGGGGTAAATTTTTCTGTGGATGAACTTGTAGTGGAATCTAAAAATGAAGTGACAACATACAGAGTTGAATCTGCTGCTGGAATTATTGTTGTGTGCAATTGAGAAACTAGAGGCTTAATGTGAGGTAATAAATGGGGTAATTTAATAGCTTCATCAATGTCTTTAATCAATGTAACATTAATCCTTTCTATTTGACTTTGAGCTTCAGATTTATCTGATTTTCTTTTTGCTGAAATAATATTCTGTTTTGCTTTCAAGAAAGAAGTAAAAACATGATCTATTAAAATATCTTTTAAATCAGTTTCAGATTTAACTTTAAACAATGATTGTTCAAACTTGAAATCAAAATCAATATCAGATAAGCTCACTAATTCTTTGGGTAATGAATTAGCTTTTATTAATGGTACTTCAATTTCTAAATTGACAATTTGTTTTCTTTTTGTTTTTTCCAATATGTTCTGGGTTATCTACTATAACTGCAGGCTTAGGATCCGAGTTAGACCTGGTATAGTAGGTTTTCCTAGAAGCTAGAATGACTATTTATGAATACCCACAACCCTTTAAAAAATAATTTTAAAGTAAAAATATAGATTAAAAATCTTCCTTTAAGACTAATTTTAAAACTGGAGATTGGTTAGGTCCCCAGTATGGTCGCCAGTACGTTATCACCCTAGTAATTTCTAAATATTGCGGGCTTTTTAATTTTTAGTTTAAGAAAACTAGGGGTAACCACAAACCTACTTTGGAAATTTAGGATCTAGCCTTCCTAAATTTCAGAGAGGGCTCTCTCTTTATGATTTAACTTTGTTTTTTGTTTAATGTTTTAGGCTAGTTATGATAGAACAATTGGTTTTGGTTTTGAAATGTTTGGTGGAAAATAATATTACTTGAAGACAAATTAAAGAGTGATCTACTATTCCATTGGGCTATGGAGTCAAAGTCTAGCAAGCAGTACTAGAAGGCAAGGCCAAAAGGATGCTAATGTATTCAGGGCAAGGTAGATAACCCTCATAGATTTGGATATATTGTTTTGATGAGATGGCCTGCTTCGGGATAAAGGGAAATGAAGGATCCTTTGATCTAGAAAAAGAGAAAGGAGGCAGAGGTCAAACAAGACTAGGATCAATTAAGAATTCCTAAATCCAGAAATCAACAGAAAACATTTAAATGATTAAGTAGTTAAGACAAGGAGTTCTTACACTAGTCCTGAAATAATTCTCCTAATTAATAATTAAGATTGAACAACATATATGAAATTGTATGTAACTCAGAATGGAAACAATGACAAGATAGATGCACTTTACTCTTCAAATTGTTGCATGAATCCTGAATTATGAAGTCCAATTGGCTATTTTCTAGACTGCTGCTTTGAAATCAACACATGTGAGCCTCCAACGTACCAGAAAAAGGTCTATAATATTCTTAGCAATTTTATTCCACCCTAAACACTTCATAAACTGAAGTATTTATACAAATGTTTATTACAAATATCCTAGAGAGATCTAGGAATAACTCTAGGAAATATAAAATATCTTTACATATTAAGAGGGATAGCTGCTTAACAACTTTAGCAAGCTGTCCTCTTATCTAGAAAATATAGAACTAATATTATCTAGCAAAAAATGTTTGTTTGAATAGCTGCCCATGCTTGCTGGCATTTTGAAAATATCTTTTGGAAGATAACTTCACTGATACTCTTTCCACTTATACTCTTTGACCTTGTACTTCATTTCTGATACTCTTTCACGCTGTTTATTTATCATGTTACTGCTGTAAAAAAGGAATTTACAGTAGTCAAAATCTGCCAACTGTTGCTTTTCTTTCTGATACACTTTGACTCTGGCCTTTCACTCTAATATTCTTTAACCTGATATTTTGACTTCTAACTGCTGTAAAAAGAGACTTTTCAGCAGTAAAAATCAAAATCAAATACTGTTTTATTTGTTTCCTTTTCACACTGACTGCTTCATCTGCACTCTCTTTCACTGTATGCCTCTTTGCAGCTAAAGCAAATCTGTAAACTGTTGCCACTGTCCAGCACTTGGTATCTTCATACTTTTCAACTTTCTGTAGTTCTCATATGCATTAGTGTATTTAGAAAAATTTGGCTTAATTACAAACAAATGTTTGATTTCATTCTGAAGGAAGAATAAATCTTCAATGTATTGGAGAACAACTTTCCCTGTTGGAGATCCCTGTGGCTGTTGCTTATTCACCTGTTCTTTGGCATGGTCCCTTATCATTTTATCATATTCATTTTGATCCATTAATTTATCATTGAAGACATGAATGTATGGAATACCAGCTTGTCTTAGCATGGTATACTTTGCTAAAAACTTGGCGATGGAAAAATTCATGGCATCACATTTTTCTTTCAAGTTGTTCATTAGAGTTTTCTTTGTCAGTACTTTCTTGATTTGCAATATAATCTCTGTCCTGTCTTGTATCTTCAATTCTTCTAGCTCAGTCCTATTCTTACCATTTAAGAAGGTAATTAGCTTTAATGCTTGTGCTGGTTTATCTGCTAATTCTTCTGTTGTCCTTTGTATTTCACCTTGAGCTGCTAGAAGGAGGTCTCTCTGTTCATATGTTATTTGAATTCATGGCCACTGAAGATGTATAGCCTCAATAATATTGGTCCATAGGTGATTTATTATATAAGAAATTTGTGTAGTAAAACTCAAATCCTTTTGAAGGCTTTTGACTTGCTCTTCAAGTCTTTTAGCTTTTTGTTCATAATTGTTGGCATTAATCAATGCTGCTTTATTGGATACCTCCATATTCTGAATCTTTTTCTTCAAACTGTTAATTTCATTGGTTTTCAATGCCATTTATTCCATTGCTTTGACAACCTATCTTGCATCATTAGTCTGCTGCACTTGTGATGTTGAGGATTCTGTTTGGGAGGTAGTAGCTGATTACATTGACACTGCAGTTGCCAGTGGATCTTTGGGTGCTAACTTTTCTCCCAGTGTAGAAGGAACAATGACAGTAATAATAGGTATGACTATAGGAATAATGGAAGTATCAGTTTACTTCACAGTTTCTTTTTCTTTCATCAGTATATATAATTGACTTTCCATATCCTTGATTTGGGCAGTTAGCTTTATGATCAACTGCATCATATCATCTTTTTCCTTCTGTTCTTGAAGTATTTCCTTACTCTGTGGGTGCTCACTTTGAGGAAGTTTTAACTGTTTCCTTAAAGCAACAATATCATCATTTTTCTTCTTTATTAATACTTCAGCAACTTGTACATTTGATGGGTCAACTCCTATTTGGAGAATAAAATATTCTAAGGCCTTGATCCTTAGATATTTTGCATATAAAGAGCCTTTGTCAAGTTTCATCTCGTCTTATAGGTTGATAATAGTATTTTGCAAATTTTTTACACTCATGGCCTTTGTCACCACAATGGAATATAGCATCTCAGAGTTATGTCTGTGAAATTCTATCTGATCCAATTCATGCACTTTTTCAGTATCTACTTCAAATTCCATATTTTCATAATCAACCATTGTTTTAGGGGTTGAAGTAGTTGGTTGTAAATAGGACATGATCATCTTATTTGAAGAGTAATAAAATTCTGTAAGAAATCTGTCCTGATTTCCTAGCTTCTGCTTTAGAAATTTAGAATAAATCTCACTTTTAATTTCCTCATTTCTTTGTTTAATCTGCTTATATCTATCCTTGATGTCCAAATATTTTTCTTCTACTATTTGAGAAGAAGAATTTTCCATATTCACTTGTTTCTCAATCATTTGGGTCTCCTTTCCTTTGAATGCTGCTTGTTCTCTTTCAATCTCTGTCAAAGTCTCCTTAATTATTGTAGTGGCCTCATCATTACTAACCTCTGGTTCATCTTCAACCTCAATAAGTTTTTCTTAGCCTATGGAACCAAATCTTAGCCTTTTATTGTAGATGAGTTTGAACTTAGTATCTGAAGTAGTTTCTGCTGTGTAGGCTCCCTCATCTCTACTCCTTTTGTTTGAAGTATCTGGCTGCTTAGGAGTTACCACAGCAAGTGTGGTATCCCTTTTTCCTATTGGCTGTGTATTTGCAGTTAAATCTACCAATGTATTTTCTTCCCATTCTGTCTGATTGGAAAATTTTTCAATATCAGGATTTGGGTCATGTATAAAAGGAGGGAGCTTATTTTTAACCCTTATACTGTTTAAAAGACATTGAGGGTCATAATTCCAAGGGAAACTCACTTGAAATTTTAGCTCTGATAATATTTTTTCTATTTCTTTCTCAACATCCCTATTATTCACTATGAAAGGGCCAATTTGATTTTTTAGTTTGAACTGAGTCTTCTTTTTAGAAGCCATGAAATGGATAGCATCAAAATTCAAAACCTGTCTCAAATACTCTAGAGCAAAGTCTCTGATAGTAAAAAACTTAGGTAACTTATATGGAAGCAGATTGGTTCCAAAGATTCTTAATTCAGTGTGCTTCTCATACAAGTACCAATCTCCCATTTTTCATTCTTCTGACATTTGTAATATCCTTTTCATCTCTTCACTTACTTTAGGCTGTTTTGATTTTTGTAGCAAATTCATAGCTGGCCTGATAAATAAATCTGTGAAATCTGTGTAACTGTATTCACTTCCTTCTTTTCTCAACAATGATGTCCAAAAGACAACTGATAGAGGCTGGACCTCTACATTCATTTTCTGCAATGCTATTAGGAAGTGATCTGCTTGTGAGAATAAGTACAAATGAAACAAATAGGAAGAATACCTAAATACCCCTTCAGTGGGTAACTTTGTCAATTTATGGTGTATGGAATCAACAATAAACCTGGAAAAATCAAAGATCACAGTAGGAGGTTGACTAGGAGACAAGGTAGACAAAAAACAATCAGTGAACTCATCAGTGAAATAGCTCAATATGAAGGATAACATAGAAATTACATGCCTAGAACCCTCTAGAAACTTGGAAGTGGAATAAGGAGGATTCAATTTTGGAATATCTACATGACTGGGCATGAAGTTCTGAAAAATCATAAATCTTTTGGGGAAATCTAACCCCAAATATAATTGATTCAATGCTTCAATGGATAATGGGACTGCCTTAGGATCAAACTGTAACTGCAACATTTCATTGATTGACTCTGCAGTGATAGAAAAAAGGATTTCCCTGTCATTATTCACAATTGATCTTTGGTCTGGGACATAATACTTTTGGCACAGTCTTATCAAGTCCTGACTAGGGTGTGTTAATGGGATTACATACTTGGGTAGATTTGTATCCCAGAGAGGAATTTCTTCTTTGTCTAGGAACTTTTCATGACACCAGTTGTGAACTTCTAATAGATTGGATTCTACTAGAGGTTCTACAATTTTGTAATCTACATCAACCAAGGGGATGACTTCTTCAGTAGACACTGGTGGTTGACGAGGATTAACAGTCACAGTGGTCTTAGCAGTGATAGCAGGAGTAGATTTTGGGGTTTTTACTGCTTCAGACTTGGGAGGTTTGGATCCTCCAGGTTTAACAGGTTTAGATCCTCCAGCCTTAGGTGTGATTTGTTTTTTTGTCATTTTGAGGTAACTTAAGCAAGATTAGACTGTTTGCAATAGTTAATTTTTCTTCAACAAAGGGTAATTGAGCAATTTTGTAGGCAAATATGATAGCAGTGGGAAATTCAGTGTTCAATTTAGGAATTTTTAGGAGACAGGAAATAGTTTGAGACAGAAAATGCAGGTTTTCTGAATGACTGGGACTGAAAAAGGGGTTTTGAAGTTTTCTATAGGTTAAAAAAACTTGTGAACCATGGAATTTGTCTTTCAAGAGTCTAGGACTGAGAAATTGGCTTAAAAATGAGGTTTTCAGTAAATTGCAAGGGTTTTCCCTCTTTTTTCAAGGTTTTTGACACACTAGGATTGGAAATTTTAACTCTTTGTATCTTAATTGGTTCAATTGGCGGTCGAAATTGTGAAATTGTAGGCCAAATTCGGAAAAATACCTGATTTGCAGGTATCTTGATGCTTTGAGAAGGGTTTTCGAAGCTTTGATGGTTCCTGCGGATTGGTCCAAATAACTGATGTAGGCTTTAAATAGTCTTCAAATAGTGGAACAGTGGTTGAAATCGGGTTTTTCCTCTCGCTAATGGTCAATAATTTTCACAAAAGGATTTTTGTACAGTCGGGCGACTTTTCACAGTCGGGAATGCACAAATACATCAATAAAACATATAACAAAGGTTTTAATCCTTATTATAAATATTAAAAAACCGCAATAACTGCGAGTCAAATCACTGGTAGGAGTGGTTTTTATTTTATGAACACGGAAAACCATCGATGGGTTTCGCGCTATGTTTGGGCAGTAAACGGTATTGAGAAAAATGAACATGATCATATCAAAAAGTGACACGTCATAGGAGGTGGTAATAGAAAAACCGCCCATTTCGCACTCTTTTGGGCATTTGTCAATCGTTTAGTTTGGGAGAGCGAAAATGGTCGTCCGCTGTTAGATTTGATAAGTGAAGGTGAATGACCGGGATGAGTTTAAAAGTTGCAGTCGAAAGATGTGGGACCGGGCGGCTTTATGCGCTGGGCAAATGTAATAAAACCTTTATATCATATAACCAAGGTTTTAACATATAAATGTTAGCTATATATGAGGTATATGGTTCCAAAGGGTAAAAATGGGCGGTGATATATATATATATCAAAGGTTTATATACAAGGTAAAATGCGCATGAGGCGGGTTGTATTAATCAAGGGATTATCTTATGTAAAACTTGGGGCTTTACATATGGGGAATAAGAAATAAACCTTATTTTTATGATGATTAAAACTTTGGTTTAAAAAGGTGATGCGAGAAAGATTGACAACTGTATTGCAAAGGCATAGGGGTCCCGAACATCATATTTACATTTTTTCATTCTATTATAAAGTTTTTATACCATAGAGGGGTCTATAACCATAGGGGGCAAGAATATTTTTATAATGTTAGTTTTATGCCAAAGGGAATATAATTTGGGTTTTTTATTTAAACATGTGGATAATTAAATTTGGCAAAAAGCTTATAATAGTGGGTTTTTTGGGGATATATATATATATATATATATATATATATATTTTTTTTTTTTTTTTTTTTTCTGAATAAGACTAAATCTATTAAGAAAAGAAATATGGTACAATCAGGGCTTGCAGAGAAGCAGAGCAAAAAAACAAGGGAGCTGGAAATGATATAATATCAACCTCGGTCCCATAGAGCAACCACGGCATAAGCAAAAGATAACAAAGAGATCAGAGAAGAACAAGCTGGACTAAGGAGTCTACCCAGCATGGGCAGAGTCTCCCAATCGAAATTTTTTCCCTTTCTTTTTACTGACTTTGACGCAACCATTCTGCTCTGGCTGGACCGAAACCACTTGCAGACTATTCTGTGCTAAAGGAGGAGTCTCCTTATCTGAATCGAAAGAAGACGACTCATGAGAGTGTTTCTGCAAGATCAGAGGCGCAGAAGGATCCTCGGGACGGGTTGAGTGCGGGTCCTTCGGATGCTCCAAATTCTCCTCTTCCACTTCAATATCCTCCTCATCAGAGCTAGAGGACTCTATGTCATCCATGGGGGGTTTATCACAAGGTTTCCAGCTCTTGGATCTGGATTTGCGATTGAGGTTCTTATTTTTGTCGAGGAACGTTGCGCAGGTGTTCTGGAGATGCCCCGTCTGATGGCAATGGCGACACGTGAAGGCTGTGTTCTCATAGTCCAAAGCTTGCGTCCAATGGAAGTCCCCAATTTTAAGGATGATCTGATCTGGCAGCCCTTTGCTAATGTCAATTTCCGCACAGATTATGCCAAAGGTATATATTCCTTTCTCCCCCCTTGATGTATCTGTTGCCAGGAAGCTGCCTAAGGTGTCCCCGATTGCTTGAAAGACAGCAAAATGCCAGAGATGCGCAGGGAGATTTGGAAGCCTGACCCAGATAGGAAGCTTGGTGATGACAGCAGTAGAGGGGTCAAAATCTGGGAACCAGGGGGTGAGGAAAAGTCCAGCTGAACCCCAGAACCAAGGGCCTCCCGTTAAGGCTTTCTGGTAATCTTAATTGAAGGCAAAGACTACAATAAAGAAGCCTTTTGAGCATAAGAAGACTTTGCTGTTGTTGGTCCAATTGGAGTGGATCCACTGGTATAGATCGGAAGTACGGGGACATAGTCCATTAAATCTGAAAATGATGGCTGTTTCTGCAAATGTCTGGTATTGATCATCCAGAGATGGATGAGAGATTTCAATGGCAGGTGTTTCCTCCATTTTGTCCACCAGGAAAGGTTTGGGAGCCCCAACTGGTTGGGCTGACTTCTTGGCAGGTTGTGCATGAACTGCCTCTTTGTAGTAGAAGCCTTTGGGGGCAGAGGCTTGCCCTACGGCACCTCCCCTTAGTCGAAGTGATAGGATCACTGTGGCATTTCTTTCAATAGTGTAAAAGGAAAGAGGCATATTGTTGTCTAGCTGCTTACCTGCAAAGAGAAGCCGCAGAAGGGATGAAGGGATTCCCAGTCTTTGTTCGAGGATCTTTGAGAGATGGCTCACTGTAAAAGAGGGCTGGACCTCAAGGAGCAGGGTTTTTCCCGTCAGAAGAATTATTTGAATCTGAAAAGTCGTTTTCTGGGGATGAGAAGGATCCCGGTTGCCAGAGTGAGGACACAAAGTTGGTTCAGTGAGTTCACTGGGCTTCAGGGAAAGCTCCAGATCTCGGCAAAACTGCTTCTGCATGTGGAAGCACAGTGCAGAAGTAGCCAAAGATATAAATCTGCGGACAGAGGCGTGGATTAAAAAGGGTCGGCGTCCAAATGAAGTAAGGGCTCGATCGCACCTTCGTGCCACCTCGCAGTTAGTTGGCCATGGAGCTAAGGCAGCCGTAACTGTTGCATGCTGAAAATAGGACCGTTCCTTCAATGGCACATAGTCATAAAATTATGGCCAGCGTCTTGCACAGTTCGCTTGCCCGGCAGGTCTGCAGGGGGCCCAAAAAAATACTCCCACAGGAAGTCGCTCCCAAACTCCAGGTAGCAGCTCATTCTTCACATGGCAGCGTATGAGCAGAGAGCCATTCCTTCTCCCCTCCGATGCCTCCTTGCATTCAAATCCATGGCCACAGCACCGGGTCGACGCGATCCAGTTAGCGGCGGCAGCGCTTAGGTATTGAAACCCTAGGGCAAGGGAAAGTTCGCTGGCGCTCTCCATCTCCTCTTTGGGGATATTTAAATAAAAGGGGTTTATATAATAGGATAAGATTTGTTTATAGGGATTTAATAAATAAATTAGAAGTTAATATGACTAAGGACAATGAAAAAGACCAAAATATATTTATATGACTAAGTAAAGTGATAATGTAAAATGCAAAGCTTTATCATTTAAAATTTGACCACTTTGAGCTAGAATATAATATTTTTGGAGGGTTTTTATGTTTTTATGAATGAAGGAAATTAATCAAAAGGGGATTTTCTTTTTCATTAAGTAAAAAGGTCTTTACTTATGAACTTGAAGTGCGAATGGATGAATGTAGGGTAAATGATGATAATGGTTTTATTATAGGAATTCAACACTTGTAACTTAACAGTCATTAAGCTTTGGGTTCGGTCCCAACAAAAGTTAGAGAAATGCTCTGAGCCTCTTTGACTGAAAGTATAAAATGCAGAATAACTATAGGGGAGGGGAAATTAGTGATTTTTCCTGGTGAAAAGTATTGACATGATTCTCCCACTTCTTTCTACCTACCCAACTTTTAATCTAACATTTTTTCTTCCATTTTGCAGGTGCATTTGAGCTAGCAACCTTGAACATTTTATTCTTTTGAAAGCAATAAAATCTATATAAATCTACCTTATATCATCCGAGGGCTCAGATTAAACTGATGAGCTCCTCTTTATTCTCTACCTATCTACTAATTATTCAGGATTAAATTGTCTGACTAATCTTTATTCATTATTCTACGACAATAAAATTGAAACATGACAAGTCAAGATTAAGCAATTCAACTCATCATGGATTATGACATTTATTGACACTCTACCATAATCATCAGTAACAAAGTAAAAATTAGTGGAATTTGGACTTGCTCACTTTCATGTTTTATTTCTTTTTTCTTTTGGGTATATTATTTTTTGTAAGTCCTTTGATTTTTCTTTTAGGACTTTACCCTCTTTTTGATTTTTGATTTTTTGATTTTTTTACAAAATATGGGAAAACAACTTGCAGAAAGCAAGGTATGTACATATTTACAAGACTATCATAAGTCAATTCCAAATTATGAATCCTATACGTATAGGACCCTAACAACATCCATGATGTATGCACTCATGTAGAAGGGAGGTATTGTCCTAGTGGAATAGACTCTATTTGTCTTATAATCCATAATGGTTATATCCAGATTATCAAACAAAATGGTTGCCCAATTAATAATAAAGGAATTGACAATCACGTCAATCAAAGGAACCCATTCTATGGAAAATCTAGTGGTATCTGGTTTAGCAAATAACCTACATAGCATTCATGCTGCATAACAATAAGGGGAGGGTAACTGTGCTATCAGGTACATACCAAGTTTATCATGCTTTAGTTTGCCTTGGTATTCTTCCATCCCTGTATCACTTTCATTAGTTCTGTATTCTTCTTCGTAAAGCTTCGCACAAAAGCTTTATCATAAATATTCTGCGGCATAGGCAAGTGATACATTATCTATCAATCTTCTGTACTGAATGAACCAATATTCTCCATCTTAGAATTCTTGAATGATTTGTCTACTATGTTGAGGTTGTTAATGACCCACTTTACCATATCTCTGTATGGTAATATCTTCAGCCTCATCGCTATTATGTGGAGAAACGAACATGCAACTTCAAAGTAAGATGTGTTTGATGAAACTGCCCCATCTGTTGTTACTGTTTTCACTAATTCTCTTGGTCGTTCTCCCTCAAACAGGTTGTACATGACCTCCCATGAAGAAATCCCACAATCCTTGTTGCATGTTGTGTCTGAGAACAATGGAGGCATGTATGTGTCTTTCGTGGCGGACGCTTGGGCAATTGCTTTTCATTTCTTTGTCATTCCAGTTGATCTTACTTCGTTAGGTGGTTTCCTGACTTCAAGTGAAACGAGTAAATTCAGATCTGAGATGAATAGAGACATGGATAGGGAATAGAGTTAAATCATAATAATAAAAATCCGGTGCTCTAAATTTAAAAAGCTTCAAGTAGATATCAATCTTTTGAACCTTGCACCCATTAAATGTCGTAAACAACCCTTAACTCATTCTATCAAATCTCTTACACACCTTACACAATATGTCTAATCTAATGATCTAAGTCATTATATATTATAAAGGATTGATTAAATAAGAATCATTTCACGCACTTGAATACTAAATGTTTATATCACACATCACAACTTTTAGGAGATACCAACAGTACATGTCTTTTCCGTCGATGAATCTTGCGAAATGCGATCTGTGAAATCGCACATCGCAACTTATTGCGGTATATAAAACTTTTCATTTGGTTTATTTTTAAAGAACGCGATATGCACTAAATACTCATGTTATTGCGCTTTATTGGACTTTTGGATTCTTTTAATTATTCTTTTATTGTTTCATCGGGTCCGACTCATCGCAATTTTTCCGAAATGTTATAAGTTTGTTCTTTTTAAAAAAAGGCGTGACACAATTTCTCTTTTAAATGGCTTTTTAATCGTTTCAAGGGGGATTTTATATAATTCCAAAAAGGTTGAAGCGTATATCACAATTCACAAATATTATATGTGTTATAAATTTGTTGGCTTGTAAGTTATGCGATTTGCGGTACGCGCTTTGAAATCTAAGCGAAAAGAAAAAGGCTTTATTCCTAAAGTTTTAAGACTTACGCTAAGATGAAATAATGCTTATAAATTTCTATTTTTTTTTTAAAGGGTCCCCATTTATTGAAATAAATGGAGGGTGTTTTATAGTACAACAATTTACAATTCACTTGGGAGAACCAGTTATCTATGGTTGGTTTTTTGAAATTTCTAAAACTTTCCAAAATAAAAATAGTTGCAGAAATGAATTTCAATACAAATAATATCTCACTAAGCAATAAAAATGTCACTTGATCATAATTCGTAGATTTCCTCTTTAAAAATAAAAATATGAATATCTATATCAGTCTTTACTAAGTTAAAAAAGATGAAGTAGGTGGCTCATTCAGATTAGCTTTATAAATATATACTCTTTTATCACATGTAGAGCCTATGATCCAATACGAAATTTAAGCTTTTGGCAAGGTTACCTTTTACCCAACAACGATTCATTGTCCCATCCAGTTACTCTTACAATATTCCAAAAATAAGTTCAATTTTATATACTTTATCTCTTTTTGGAACTTGTTTTTTTGTGTGTGTGGATATTTTCTATGTATTTTTTATCACTTAAAAGCCATTGTCTTGGCTTGGTAACCAAATATTGACAATGCCTTTCACCAGTTGTAATTAAACTGATCAAGTTGGCTCTTGATGAGACCCCTTGCCTTTTGATATAATCTCAAGTCATTACCCTGTTTTGGTAGGCAGTATTGGTAATGTCAGTTTAACTATTTTCCTATGAACATGGTAAACAAGCTCGTGATGAGACTTATTATCTTCTAAGTTTCTTAGCATAATTTTTTGAATTACTTTTTGAAAATTGAAAATTTTGCCGAATGGGGTGAATCATTGGTCCTTTTGAGGATTCTGGATGATAATTTTAGAGTTTAATATTGCTTATATATAAAAGAGTCTTTACTATGTTAAATATTCTTTTCTTGAATGATTATAGAGGAATAATACTTTATAAAAATGAGAGTTTATAAAAGAATAAATAACTTCAGTGAAATTACATTTTTCAGTTAAATAAAATCTATTTGATATTCGATTTTTTTCATTTGTTTCCCTAACAATTCTTATTTCTAAAAGCAATAAATCAATTTTTTTTTCTAAGATGTTTATTTGAAAAGCCAAAAATTAATACTATTCAACTTTTATTTTCCTAAGAAAATAAAAGACAGTAATATAATGGGAATAGAAAGGGTTACCTTCTATGAAAAATATTTCTTTAAAACCTGCCCATTAACAGGCAAATAATCTCTTTTTCCTGATAGATCTTGCAATAAAAATGTTGATGGGCCTATTTCTTCTATGATTTGAAAAGTTCCTAGCCACAATCTTTGGAATTTGGTATGTTTACCTTTTTCCTCGTGTGCCTTATCCCATTTCAATACCAGATCACTAATTTGAAATGTTTTTGGAGTGACAGAAGTTGTATCAAATGAAGCTTTAACTAACTATTGATGATGTGCATGAGTAACTTTAGCTTTTTCACTTTCTTCTTCAAGTTTAAGGATTTGAAATTGTCTTACTTGCAAAGAAGAGGAAGGGGATTCATCAATAAATTGGACCAAGGCAAGAGGAGGAATAACTACATTGGTAGGAAGAACAACTTATTTCCCATAAACAAGGTTAAATGGAGAAGTGCCAATGGAGGCCTTCTGAGTTATTCGATCTGCCCAAGAGAAAATGTTAATGGTTTGTGCCAATTTCTTTGGTTCTAGTCAACAATTCATTTAATGATTCTAATAAGGTTTTTATTTGTTGATTCTGCTGAACCATTTCCTCGAGGATAATAGTTAGTAGAATATTTGAGTTTAAAACCTCTTTTGATAGAAAATTATATCATAGCGGCTCCTGAGAAATAATATGCATTGTCAAACATAAAAGCAGTAGGTATACTAAATCTAGTTATGATAAACTGATCAATGAGCTCAATAATATTCTCAGAGTTAGCTACTTTTAGTGGAATTTCTTCCACCCATTTAGTAAAATAATCGGTAGCTGTGAGGATGTATTTATTTTGTTTGGAAGAGTTAGGACCGATCTCACCAATTATATCTAATCCCCATTGCTCAAATGGTTATTCGATATTAACTGGTTATAATGGAAAAGCTAGTTTCCTTTGTCTTCCAAATGCACTTTGACAAACTTTGCATTTCCTCGCATAATCATGAGCATATTGAAAAGTGTTGGCCAATAGTAACCTGCATGCAGGATTTTATGTGCTGTTGGATTCCCTCCAAAATGTCGTCCAGCTGGTCCATCGTGGAGTTCCTACAAAAATTTCTCTGCTTCAGTTTTCTCTAGGCATCTTAATAACAAGGAATCAAATTTTCTTCTAAAAAATACATCATTGATCATTTTGTATTGCTTAGCTTTCAATCTTAAAGCACACTTTGTTTTATAACTGAGATGTGTTGGGGCATATCCATTTTTCAAATAAAACTTGAGATCAACATATTGAGATTGAGTATCGTTGAGGCTTACCTCTGACACTTGTACATCATTACCTAAATATGCTTCTGATGATAAATTGGATGCTCCTGTTAGCATCCTGCAAAAACCTTGACCTCTGACAATCTTAGAAGGTCTAATTTCTACATCATTTTCTTGTAAAGCAGTAACCCAATTAGCCCTTTTCTCTCCTAGTTCTCTTTGCATCAATAATTTCCTTACTACAGAGAATGGAACTATTATATTGGTGTGAGTTTTGAGAAGAAATGGCCTAAAATTATTTATAGCTTTGAAGACAACAAATGCTTGTTTCTCAACAGATGAATAATTTAGTTCTGCACTTTGCAAATTGGAACTGAAAAATGATATTGGTGCTTCAATTTGTTGGTCATTGAGCTGTGTCAGAATGACAACATAAGATGTATTTGATGAGAATGTACATAAAATGTGTTATCACCAAATTGTGTCCTGTTGGGTTGCTTCAATGGTCAACTTGGAGTAACTATTTCAAACCAACTTGTAACTGGAAATTAGCCTTTCCAGTTTGAGAGGGCTTTCTCAAAAGGATAAAGGATATTCAATGAGTAATCTTGACAGTAGATGGCTAACTATGAATTGGATTGAATGTGTTGTTTTTGTGTAGGTGAAAGATGTAAGAGGTTTACTACCATTAGGCTTATGAAGTCAATATGAAAACTATGTCACAAGTCAACTTATCTCATGGAATCTGAGACAATTGTATTCTTATTAAACCACACATGAAGGAAAAAACAAAAAGCTATATGTATACAGGAAGTTGGAGCATGTCACCATGAATTCCAAGTGATTATACATAAGCGAACTAATAAAACATGACAAAACAACAGACTATGTGTATAAAGGAAGTTGGAGCATGTAATCATGAATTCCAAGTGATTATACAACTAAAAAACTGGATAGAAAGTAAAAGACTGATATAAAAAACTTACATAAGAATACAGAGAAGAATCTCAGGTCTAAAATAGGCATGCTGCAACTGTATATTTCTGATTAAAAATTAAAACAGTGATAGTGTCAAGTCATCATCTCCCTATTTGTAGAACCTTTGAGAAAAGTGAAAGAGGTTAATGTTATTTGATCTGTTCTTGTAAATAACCTCTCTTAGTTTCTTAGAATGCTTCTCTGTTTGCCTAGAAAATGCCGTTGAAGTTGACTTCTCAAAAAGTCAAAAACAGAGAAACCCTCAGATTCACTACAAATTTGTCAAGTACTTTCATAGCGAAATCTGCCTATTTTGCACTGTATTTGCTACGAAACTGTGAAAAACTAGACAAGTGGCTCTTTTTTTAAATTTTATGACCATGCAAGTGAACCCTAGATGATTGTGGATATGACACTAATGACAAGAATAATGAAGTGTCTACGACCTATAATAAACATGATTAAGTGAATTTCTCTTCAAATGAATGATCTAACGTAATGATACAAGGTGAAGCTTATGATGACCCTATCAAAACAAATTGAAAAATTGAGAGTGATAACAGAATGAAAGGATTAAAAAATATTGGGAGTAGTTAAGAATGGAGCATTGATAATAGATTGTTTGATTAAATCAAATGCTTCCCTTTCATTATGTCCCCACTTGAAGAATGAATTTTTCTTAATCATCGTTTGTAAAGGTAAAAATATCTATGAAAAGTCAGGGACAAATCTCTTTACAAAATTTATCTGTCCAAGAAATGACCGCATGGTTTTCTTATTATGAGGGAAATGAATCCTTTTAATCTCTTCGATTCTTTCAGGAACAGTATAAATACCCCTTTTGGACACGATGAATCCTAAAAATTTTCCTTCATCTAAAGAAAAATATGAATTCTTTGGGTTTAGTGAAATTCCATACTTTTTACATCGCTCAAAGACTTGTTTTAGGTCATTCTCATGGTTGGTTGCTGGTGTAGAAGAGACTGTAATGTCATCTAGATAAATAACCACTGATTTGTTAATGAGTCCTCTAAAAGTTGTGTCCATGGATCTTTGAAAAGTGGAACCTGCATTGATTAACCCAAATGGCATCTTTTGATAGGCATAAGTCCCCCACTTAGTCCTGAATGTAGTATTTAATCTATCATCTGGACGTACCAGGATTTGGCTATATCTTGAAAACCCATCTAGAAAAGATATATGTTCAAAACCATCTAAAGTTTGCAGTACTTGTTCCATGGTTGGTAATGGAAAATTGTCTTTTTGACAGGCTTTATTCCAATTTCTAAAATCAATATGAATCCTAATGTCACCATTTTTCTTCCTGACATGAACCAAATTTGAAACCCATTTTGAATTTCTAACTGGAAATATGATCTTAGCTTTGAGGAGTTTATTCAACTCTGTTTTGATTTGAATTTCAAGATTAGGATGAATTTTCCTCAACTTTTGCTGTATTGGTTTCTCATCTAAAATCATAGAAATAGTGTGTTGAATAACATAAGTGTCATATGTTTTAAGATCTATATAATCCCAAGAAAAAATACTTTTGTACGTTCTTAATAACTTGAAAAATGATATTCTTTTTTCGGAAGATAGACTAAGACGTAAGTTGAAATTTTGTGGTTTACCATTGGTTCCAATATTTAAAACTCAAATCTTAAAGTTGAACTTTGAGTTTTATAATTAGTAACTCTCTTAAACCTATCTTTTAAATAAAAAAGGTCTTCTAATTTGAAAACTTACTTTGGTATTTTATTTTCATCCTGTTCTTATTTTATCTAAATGTCATGTTCATTTTCATCGAGAATTTGGTTATCATAAGATCCTTCAGATGTAAGGAAATCTATGATATCATAATCATGATTAAAGAATCTCCAATTAGTAATATTATCAGGAACAGATGGCCTAAAAATCAATTCAATAGAAAACCTATCGGGACTAAATTCTTGAGATGGAATTAATTTGGATGCTACATTAGCCAATAAATCTGCACTAGCATTTTGTATCCTGGGTACAGAGGAAATATTGAAAGCTAAGAAATAAGAAGTCAATTCTTGGACTAATGACTGATAATGTTTAATATGTCGAGAATGACAATGGATAGTATTTCTTACTTGTTTGACAATGATTTCTGAATCTCAAAATACTTTGAGATATTTAATGTCAAGGTAAATTCCTTTATACAAACCTTGAATTAGTGCTTCATATTCTGCTATATTGTTCGTGTAATCGAATTCAAGTCTACAGGCTAGCACTATTTTTTCTGGGCTTATTAAAATACAGCTAGCTCCTGCACCATCTTCTGATTTAGAACCATCAAAATAAAGAATCCAAAATAAATAATTAACTGCTTGTTTATTTACAAAATTTTTACACTTAGAAGTGTCTGTCTGGGAATTAATTTCAATTTGAGAGATAACTGCATTATCGAAAAAGGGTAATGGTTGGGCATTAAAGTTTCCAAGAAATGATTCTGTTGAGTAATTTCCAATAATATTGTTATTAAATGCTACTGGCTCATTGATTCCTGTATGATCAGTAACTGTATGTTTCATGAATTTCTTATGGTCTACTCAAATTTGGTTTGGCTTTCCATTGTGGGGTAGCCACATATGTGACCAGTCTATTGCGAAATATCCATGAAGTTTCTCAAACCAATCTCTGCTCAATACCAAACCATAAAATTCAGGAATATCAGCTACCAAAATATCAATTATCTGAGCAACCTTAGGGTTTTATGACAATCTAATGGAAACATAATTTATTTCACCTACAACCTCTACTTTTTTCCTATCAAGTTGTACTATATGAACAAGAGAAATTTAAGGAGTTATGTTCAACTTAGCACAAACTAATTTCAGCATTATATTAGAGGAAGCCCTTGAATCAATTAAACAATTATGGATGTTCTTATTATAGATCTCATAGGTTAAGATAAATGGAGGAGTATGAGAGAAGGATAGATCACCTATCATAATAAGATCTATGACATCTATTTTCGTTGAAGGATAAGGAGGTTTACCCATAAGATTAGCAGCTTGAACTACTATTGGAGCAGGTAAGGATGAAGCAGGGATTGCATTCAAATCTCTAAGTAAAATCTTCTGCTGTTGTTTTAATTTAGTAAGTTAATGGATTGAAATGTTAGCCCTGGTATTTTTCATATCTTCAACTACATTATATTCAATGGTGTCAGAGAATACCATTGTATTTGATGTAGATGGAACATTTGAAGTAGCAGGGTTAGTTTGTGTAGCCTTAGATGTGGACTTTTTACTTATTGTTTTCTCTTTAGCAGGAGTTAAGTTCTTCTGTTTCTGATTAGGCTGCGTTGCATCAGTGGCAATCTTGCTTCTTGTAATCAAAGGTAAAGCTTCGTGTTGTTCATCATTGGGTAGGATGAAATCCTACATACCATTTAATTCAACTTCTTCTCCGACTTTAGTATCTTCTTCCTCTATTTTCTCTTCATTTGTGTCTTGATCAGACTCAACATTAGATATGATGTTGGGCAGCTGAGAATTAGAAGCCTTGATTTTTCTTGAAGAGCCTGAAAGTCTTCTCTATACTAGAACTTTCAACAACTTGTTTTATGATGTCTGCCATTTCATTTGTCATAGTTTTTAGTACTTTCTGAAGACCTTCTACATCAAAAGGATATTTTGGTGGCTTCTTCTTTGAATCACCTTTGAAGGATACTTTCTTATTTTTTATGTCTTCTTGAGAATTCTTCTTTTCAAGGGCTATAATGCGTTTCTCTATAGACAAAGTTTCCCTCATATTTTCTGCTAATGTAGGTAACTTTGCTCTATCGAAAAAAATGGCTATGTTAGATGGGAGAGAAGAAATATACCACTCAATTTGAACCTCTGCACCAGGGACTGGTGTAGCGGGGATTTTATGATGAGAGATGCAGTAGTTCGGTCATCTCCAAACTTAGCTAAGAATTATTCTTCAAACATATTCCAACTATTTATAGAGCGAGCAGGTAACGAAAAATACCAGGATCTTGTAGATACCTCTTTTAAATTGATGCCTAAAATATAATTATGGATGTGTTCTTCAGCTAGAAGACCATCACGAGGATTGAATTTAGGTAGCCATCTTTCAAGGTATTTTGGAAGTGGATGAAGAGGAGCAGGCATTTGTAGAACACCTGGATTGTTCCATGGTTGTACATTTGGTGGAGGTTGTTGTCCTCCCATTGGACCTTGGGTGGAGATGATAAGTGCAGTTTGAGTTGAATAAGAGGCAGGCTGAGTGTTAGAACTAGTTGTAGGAGTAGTAGTTTGAGTACTAGAACTAGTTAAATTAACACTGATTGTTGGAATAGAAGTTGTGGAAGTGAGTGGAGGTAATGGAGGTGAATGGGGTGGATTATTGGATAAGACCTTACTAGTGGTCGACTCTGATTTAGTCTTCTTTGTTTTCCTTCGAGAAGTATCAATAGGAAATTCAAAAGGAGGGATTCTCGTCTTCTGTGTTTCCGATCTATTTAATATTCTTCAAGGTTGTAAAGAAGATGAAACACTAATTTCAGATGTTTGAGAAGTTTCAGGATTTTTAGAAGAAATGGATACTCTCTCTAGATTTTCAATCAAAGACTGAACTTCTGGGGAATTTTGCTGAAAATTTGTAGATAGTATTGGTTGAGTTTCACTAGGAGACTTAGGAGAGGGATGTTCAACTTCATATCCTAAGGATTTAGATCTAGCTAATGTTCTAGAAGTTGCAGGGCATCTAGAGGGAGGGAGACTCTTAGATTGGATTTTAGATTGATCAGACCTTCTTGCCATTCATAATTGTCCCTCCTTCTAGTGCTAAAATGTTGAAGCCTCAGAATTTTGTTGCAACAACATGGGGTAAAATCGCCCATTCTGGACCTTAGAGCAAGTCATTTTCCGTTTGGTGTAGTGGCTCTGATTGGGGGTAAAGGGACTAGTTTCCCAATAAGGATAATGAGGGTGTGTTTTTTTATGACATGCAAATGGAAAACGATTTAATCTATCATATGCATTGAATAAATATCTATTCTACTATATACCCGGGAGTGTTTATTCCTTATTGCAATCTAGAAAGATATCTTTCAACAATTGGTAATGAAGATTATTTAAAAGTCGAAAGAGATGAAAATTATGCAAAAGTAATTCTTTTGACAAAATAGTTTAATCAAAAGGATTGTGAAATATATATCACATTCATAAGTTTGATTATATATGAGATAAGTAATCATAAACAAATATTAGTACATAAGTGGATTTAACATTCACTTATGATAACGACTTCATATATAATATAGTTAAAAAGATGACTATCAATTCAAGAAGCAAAACTTAATATAATGTGTAAAAGTACCATATATGTGAGGTTCTAAACATTCAAACCGACAATAGTTTTTTTCTCCTCTTCACGTTAAAGAAATTCAATGAGTACAATAGTGCAACTTCAGTTAAATAAATTCAATGTCAAAAGATAACAAATTTCGTTCCATTAATTCATCAAGGCATTCGCAAACTTACAGAAGTGAATTCTTTGCAAATGTTTTTGAAAAATTTCCGGACCCTTCTCTAAATTCATGAGAAGGGTTTAAATACTAAACTAAATATGTTTAAAATAGATTATTACATAAAAATTGGAGGAGGTTTCAAACAACCTTCCTCATAATGAGTAAACTTAAACTACAATCTAGGAAATAAAAATAACAACATGCTTAGGTGGGTTGATCCTCTTTTCTCATTTGATCTCTAAGGTGAAAAATATGTACCATTGGCTTTAGCTGAGCTGGTTGTGTAATCCAAGATTTGACCTGGCCTATAAATATTGCATTCGAAAGTGCTGGTAGTGATTTCTTAGTAGAATCAGTTGATGACTGTAGGGTTTGGCACTGATGATATGCTTTGATAAGAAAATTCTAGTCATTTTATTGATCAAACTTAGTTATCTTTTTAGTAGCTTATGCCTGTATTTCGAAGCTTTCCTTCCACTATGCTTCTAATGGTTTAAGCTTTTGGAGTACTTCATATGTGGCTTCTTTGATAAGTTTAGATTTTAAAAGCTGCCCATCAACAGATTCAATGATTTCATTTGTCATATTTGCTGCCTTTGATATTTCTTTACCAACCTGTCTTAACTGCATCTCCCAATATTTGAATATCATATCTTCGTGAAATTTATCAAGCTTGGGGAGATAAAATTTATTTCCTTCATCAGACTCTTGCCTTTGGATGAACTCAGAAATCTTCGTTTGAACCTTTTCGCATTCTAACCTCATGTTAGCCACTTTTTCAATCAAAATTTTTCTTGTATTATAGTATGAAATTGTAACTGAAATTTGATGAAAGAAATATTCTTAAAACTGCTTTAATTTTGTGTTCTATTCAAGTGCCTATTTAATAAATTTCTCTGTTTAGGTTGACTTTTCAGTTTATCCATATTTGCTTCTATCTGAATTTATTTTTCTGAAATCTTTGCTTGGTGCTGCACTTTTAATCTATCAAAGTCCTTTTGGAATTGTAACATATTCATCTCCATTTGTTTACCGACATTGAGCTTCTCCTGTTCTAGTAGTCTTTCCAACTCTTGAACTCTATCTTCCTATTGTTTGAGAAGAAGCTTGACTTCTTATGCTTTGTCAATTGTAGTAGTTGCATATGCTCCAGCAAACTGTGATAGTCTAGTGAGATGTTCAGTAGGATTATAACGAGAGTCATTCCATACAACATCCACCAATTCGTTTTCAAGGGAAGTTATTGATTCATCAATCCTTCTTCTCTTTCTTCTCTTAAGCACAACTTTGTGGTCTAGGTTGTAGAAAAAATATAATGGAGGAATTAAATCAATCTTCAAAATGATTTGCTGTGTTGGGTAGGCCAAGATAATATCTTGATCCTGATATTCTGGTACCTGTTGTAGTGGCATTATAGTTTCCACTATATTTTGGGTCTTCTCTGGAGTTTGGAAACTCGTCAATTCATCAACATTAGGTTTTGGTGGTGTTGGTGTTTCCAGTGCTTTAGAAAACTTCTCCCATTCTTTCTTTAAATCCTTTGCTTGATGTTTCTCTGTTTGCTGAGGTGTATTCTAGATATGTTGAAATTCTTTAGAAGATGATTCAACTCTGTTAGTTTCTCCTTCAGTTTGCATCTCAATTCCTTTAATCACTTTTTCAATTATTTTCTCAGGACTTTCATTCCTACTTTCAGATTCATTGTCAGAGTGATATGAATTCTAAGAGTGGTGTTGTGATTATTCTGACTCTTGATTTGATTTTTCCTGAGATTCATAATTTGACATGTCCTTAGCCTCATCATCTAGACTAATGCTGAGAGTTGGCCTTTTGACATCTTCAATAAATAACAGGTCCAAAGGAATTTTTTCTAGTCTCTTGCTACTACATGCTTGAAATGCTTCAAAATCTTCTTTACTGAGTTTATTAGATGCAATTTTCAACACATCTATAAACTTCTCTACACCTTCAAATAAATCATCGAACATGTCCTTTTCATTCATGAAAGGTTTGAGTTGAATATTATTGGTAAAATTCTGAACTACATCATTAGGATCATATGGTCTCTTTGGCATTAAAGCCAGCTTCAATGAAGTGATATTTGAAATCTGTTTGGGTGCATGACCAATGTTAAAAAGGGAAAAAGTGCCACAATGTACTCGGAAAGTATGCCAGATAGATTTTTTGGAATCTCTGAGTTGCTTGGTCACACCGCTGACTAAAGTTCGATAAGAAATCTCTCTGGCTAAAACCTTATTAGGAACATAATAAGGAAAAACATGGGGGGAAGAATAACTCCCAAAAACTCTGATATAAGTGAAATTTTCCTTAGCAAACCATCTAGAAAGTGGTAGAATATCTGTGCTAGCTTCCTTAGAAATCCTAGGGGCCCTTTCACTAAAGATGGTCTGATGGATGGGAAACATAACTCCATTACAATTTTTATAGAAATGCAGATGATACTCAGATTCCCATAGTTATTTATTGTAAATATGAATTGGAGTGGGGTCTTGGTTTGTCCACTTCCATCCCATAATAGGAAAGCTTAAACAAAAACAAATTGCATCCATGATGTATGCACTCATGTAGAAGGGAGGTATTGTCCTAGTGGAATAAAATCTATTTGTCCTATAATCCATAATTTTTTTAGCCTGATTATTAGACAAAATGTTTTCCCAATTCATAATAAAGGAATTGACGATTACATCAGTCAAGGGAGCCCATTTTATGGAAAATCTAGTGGTATCTGGTTTAGCAAATAACCTACATAACATTCCTGCTACATAACAATAAGGGGAGGGTAACTGTGCTATCGGGTACATACCAAGTTTATCTCACTTTAGCTTGCATTGGTCTTATTTCCATCCCTTTATCAATTTCATGAAGTCTGTATTCTTCTTCGTAAATATTTGCACAAAATATTTATCATAAATATTCTGCGGCATAGGCAAGTGATACATTATCCGTAAATATTCTGCAGTGAACGAACCGATATTATCTAGATTACAATTCTTGATTGATCTGTCTGCTATGTCGAGGTTTCAGTGACCCACTTTACCATATATGTGTATGGTAAGATCTTTGGCCTCGTTGCTATTATGTGGAGAAACGAACATGCAACTTCAAAGTAAGATGGGTCTGATAAGACTGCCCCATCTGCTATTACTGTTTTCACCAATTGTCTTGGTTGTTCTCCCTCAAACAGGTTGTACATGGCCTCCCATGAAGAACTCCCACAATCCTTGTTGAATGTTGTGTTTGAGAACAATGGAGGCATGCATGTGTCTTTTGTAGTAGACACTTGGGAAATTTCTTTGCCTTTCTTTGTCATTCCAGTTGATCTTACTTCATTAGGTGGTTTCCTGAATTCAAGTGAAACGAGTAAATTCAGATATGAGATGAATAAAGACAAGGATGGGGAATAGTGTTAAATAATCATAATCAAAATCTGACGCTCTAAATTTAGAACAACCTTCAATTAGATATCAATATATTGAACCTTTCACCCATTAAATGGCGTTAATAACCCTTAAGTCATTCTATCAAATCTCTTACACACCTTATGCAATATGTCTAATATAACAATCTAAGTCATTATATATTATAACGGATTGATTAAATAAGAATAATTTCCCGCACTTGAATACGAAGTGTTTATATCGCACAATGCAACTTTTAGTAGATACCAATAGTACATGTTTTTGCCACTGATGAATCTTTCGAAATGCGATCTACGCAAATCACACATTGCAACTTATTGCGGTATATAAAAGAAATCATTTGGTTTCTTGTTACGGAACGCGATATGACTAAAGACACATGTTATTGTGCTTTATCAAACTTTTGGATACTTTTAATTATTCTTTTATTGTTTCTTCGGGTCCGAATCATCGCAATTTTTCCGAATTGTTATAAGTTTGTTCTTTAAAAAAAAAGGTGCGACACGATTTCTCTTTTAAAGGGATTTTTAATTGTTTCAAGGGGGATTTTATATAATTCAAATTTTTTTGAAGCGTATATCTCAATTGACAAATATTATATGTGTTATAACTTTGTTGGCTTGTAAGTTATGTGATTTGCGGTACACGCTTTGAAATCTAAGCGGAAAGAAAAAGCCTTTATTCCTAAAGTTTTAAGACTTACGCTAAGATGAAAGATGCTTATAAATTTATATATTTTTTTAAAGGTTCCCCATTTATAAAAATAAATGGGGGGTGTTGTATAATACAACAAAGCCAAAACTCCATGTTCTCATTGATTTCATTAGAAATAATGTCTTCAAAACTGAGCTCTTCATCCGTAGGGTTTTGTTCTTTTTCCTTCTGCAATGCTCTTTTGAGACCCATGGCTCTTGGCCTCTTTCTTATTACTTGCTGTTCATGCTCATCATTCTCATCTATGTCAGCCACTGATTTGATTTTCTCATTAAGGCTTGCTTGCCTCAAAAATTCACTTAGAAGTATCGTGTATCAAATTTAAGGCAGAAGGCCATTATAAATATCAGTGGCCTATGTATACAAATTACATCAACAGTGGCAAGCCTAATCCATTGAACACAAGATCAAGTGTATGGTGCGACATGTGTAAAATTTCAGGTCAACATTGCATGAAAGAATTCTATTTGATGCAGAAGTATATGCAAACCCTGAAGAAACTGTTTTGTAACTTATGTAGCTCCGTAGGGCATGATGAGAATAATTGATGCAGTTATGAGTTAATCATAGAGTAGACCGCGGGTGCATACATAATGCAAGTTAACAGCATGTGCATGAAGATCATGGTCCAACAAGGCATGGAGGCTTCCAAGGCCAAGGAAGAAGACAAGGAGGAGGCGTTGGTTGAGGACCTGGTCAAATTATATGTTACAAGTGCGGTGAAGTGGGACACTTCACGAGGGATTGTCAGAATCCTACAACCCCCTCTTGAAGGTATTGTAGAGATTTTGATCATGTAATAGAATATTGTCTTGTTCTAATAGCGAAGATGTGGGAGAAAAGAAATCAACAACCTATGCAAAACTTACAGATGATGATTATGGAACCATGTGAAGAAGAGCCTAGTATTAAGATAGTAACCCAAAGTAGTGTAGCTACCGGGTAAGTTAGCGTAACAGGACAAAAGCCTATGGAGGACACGAAAGTAAAAAAGGTTGGAGATAATAATACTGGGTTCAATATGCAAAGAGAAAAGGAGACATTTTTAGAGGAAAAGAAGAGTTTCATGGACCCCGGAGCTTCGATATCTAGGATGCGGCCGCAGACCCAATCGAAGTTGATGCTTACAAAGAACAACACCCAGGTGATTACTACAACAAAGGAATTTGATCCAACTATATTGAAATCCTTTTGCAGACTCGAATGAAGTTATTAAGAGACCAGAAGGCTATCAAAATACTTGAGGTGCTGATAGAATCCTGTGCAAGAAGGGAAGAACCGCGCGTAATAAATAAATATCATCAGCATAAGAAGAGGACAGGCAGAGAAATGACATTAACTGCGTAGATTGGGGAATACGACATGGATTAGGTAATCCTGGATTTGGGATTTGATGTCTATTTATTGCCTAAGCATAAATGGGAGCACATGGGAAAATCACAGTTGCAATGGTCATTGATCTAGTTAAGAATGGCTAATCAGCAAAAGATTATTCCTATGGGAATATCCCCTGGCATATTAGTAGACATTGAAGGAGTGCGCGCTGTGGTAGATTTTGAAGTAATTGAGAATGTAGATGGAAAAAATCCATATAAAACGATGCTTGGATTGGATTGGGCTTTTGATACTGATGTAATAATTAATTTGAAGAAGGGAAAGATGGTTTTTGAACAAGGATATTTGAGGGTCATTGTTCTCCTAGACCCATCAGAAGGAGTGTGGTATACAGATCTTATTCTCGATGAATACTACGATGCGGATATTGATAACATCTACAAGCTCACGGCCAAAGATGAAGATTGGATCAATCCCACTACATATGGAAGCATAAGTTGGGAGAAGGACAACTCATGTATTTTATATTATGATGAAGAACTGGAGAATTGGCAGAATAGGCTGCATGAAGTTTCTACTAGCCGATGTAACAAAATTACAAGATCACTTCATTGCATCACTATAGAGGTATGTAATTTTCATTCCTACGATGGGATAGGAGATTTCAATTTGTTTATTGATGTATTTGAAAGAGCAGCACCCAAAGAACATAGTTTTCAAGCTTTGGACATAGTGCTAATATCTACACCTGCTAGATGGTGGGGTATTCATAAGGGAAATACTGGAAGATGGAGAGAATATCACAAATTGATGAAAATCAGATTTGGTCAGGTAAACACTAGACTTGAAGTAAAATATGATGGCAAGGATGACCCTCGAGGGCATATATTTAGCTGGAATAAAATGTGGGGTGAAGATCCAGCACCAGAATGGGTACATACATTATTTCACACATTAGATGTGGTACATATGAATTGGTATCTTGGAACTGAACTGCGACATGGAACAAAAAATTGGGAAGAGTTGGTTGAAGGATTTTTAATTACTTTTAGTTTTGAAGATGACTCTTAATACATAAACGAATATATTCAAGTAGTCAGAGCAAGGAATTTCAAAACTACAACTACAATAACCTAAACAAAGCCTAATTGGGCTTAAAAATTGGAACATGCAGTAGAATGTTATAATGTGACAGTGGAAGAAGATGAGGAATATCCACTCAATATTAATATCCCAGAGTCGGAAGGACAACGCGAGGTTGCTAGAACAAAACTTGAAATCCTTGACATAGCGCAACCAATGAAGACACAAAAGGTGAATAGAGGGTTAGACGAGGAGCCAAAATTCGAGATGATTGGGGATTATTGGGATGCAGATACAATAATAAATATTGAAGATTTTTTGTATGAATATATAGAGATTTTTCTCATGAAGTTTTCTGAACTAAAGGGAATAGTAGGAGACCTCAGAGTTAGGAGGATTAATTTGAAACCAGATGTGAAGCATGTAAAATAGTGACCCTATAGATTGAATTCAAAATACAAGGAAAAGGTGAAGGAGGAATTGGAAAAGATGCTTAAAGCTAGCATAATTGAACCTATGGAAGAATATGCTTAAAGAATATGAATGATGCATGTGTGCATGAACCATTCCCTACGTCTTTTATAGATGAAGTATTGGATAATGTTGGAGGGAAGGAGGCATACTCTTTTACAAATGGGTTTTCAGGTTACCATCAAATTAGAATTGCACCAGAAGATAGGAGTAAGACAAGTTTTGCCTCTAAATGGGGATATTTTCAGTATACAATCATGCCTTTTGGATTGAAGAATGCTCATGCAATATGCTCTCGAGTAGTAGTCGTAGCTTTTAAGGAGTACATACACAAATTATTGGAAGTTTATTTCGATGATTGGACAGGCTTTGGACTGTTGAAGAACCATGTTGTGAACTTAAGAATGATGTTGGATACTTGCAAACATTATTAAATATCATTAAAATTGAATAAATGCATCTTTTGTGTACCTTTTGGTATACTATTGGGCATGTTGAGATTCAACAAGATGATGAGCTTAGTGAAAAGAGTCGCCTTCACTAAGTGGGCCCGCAGGCTATTTTTGGCGCAAGTCTATTTTTAGACTATGTCTATTTTTAGACATGATGATCATATTTCAGAAGTTGCGGGATGCTATTTGTGGATGGTTGATCAAGTTGGAAAAATAGATGAAATTCTATTTTTAGAATATTGGGCGAAGTATATTTATAGATCGTCAATCTAAAAATAGATGCATGTCGATTATTATTAGCTCTTAATAATAATCGGACTCTAAACAACAACTTATTCTCTTGGAGCACTTCAGTTCAGTGCACAGATGTGGCACAGCAGCTGACAGAAGGAATTACGCTATTCCTAAGGGTTTACTGGAGCTAATGCATGGAGGACTTAGTTAGAACTCAAGTGGCAGAGTTATGACACAGTTGGAAGAAGTAGTTATGGAGTTGTATTCAGTTTAACTCAGTTAGACTCAATTGAGCTAGTTGTATCTAGTCTAACTGATTAATACACTAGTGAGAGTAGAGTGAATTAATTAGTTAATTAATTCACAAATAATAACTCATTAATCAACTGAAAAATACAGCAGTTAACTACAGTGCATGGCAATTTCAGTGGAGACCAGTGGAGAGATAGGTGAAAGGGCAAGATAGACTATCTGTTGTGACTATAGTGATGCATTGATTGCATCACACACATATTGGAGATGCCAATGAGGATTGCATAGTGAAAGAAAGGGTAATTCAAATTCATTCAGAGCTATTCTTCAGTAGATATTGCGTAGTGGAGGCAGGCTAGCAGGTGGCAAAGATCGGTGCATGGATTTGCAAGATTGGGCTTGATTAGTGTATGATGATTGTACTATACTGAGAGCTTGTGATAAGATTTGTATGTTTGTATGATATTGTAATATGATCTCCATGTTACATAATATATAGTTGGGGTTTTTAGCTTCAGGCTTTCCCGGTTAAAAATTGTGTTATGTGCGATTGAATATTTTTTGTTTATGCTTCACATGTGTGTGCAATTAATTTTTCCGCAAAAGATTAACAAGTGGAATTGATTCAGTATTTTTCATAAAGTTAAATAGTGTGAGATCAGGTGAATCAAGGACATATGCATGCTTAGTGCATATAATTTCTACATGGTATCAGAGCATTGTTGATTGAATATTTCAATTGTGAAGTGAGTTTGTGCTGGTGGACAATTCGAATTTGCTACAGAAGATTCTTTGTGCAGAAATTGAGTATACATTGAAATGTCTTTCAATGAGTTGAGATTGGAGTATGCCCTTGATGGGAGATCGAATTACATAGCATGGAAGGATAGGATGGAGGTGGTGCTGGAGGATAATGGGGTGAAGGAGTTCATCGATAGCGATGTTCCTAAGCTGAGATCTAGCAATGTTGCATTACTTGATGCATGGAAAAAGAAGACTGCAAAGACGAGGAGGATTCTGTTGGAAGGTGTGAAGGACCACATTGTGTCCAACCTTCACAGGAAAGCCACTCCATTCTTAATGTGGAAGGCTTTGACAGATTTTTTCCAAACCAGAAGTGACTAGAGGAAGTTGGTGCTTAAAGACAAGCTCAAAAAAAAAAAAATGGAGAAAGGCGACAGTATTCCAAAATACCTCACGAAGTTTTTCCACTGCAAGGATGAACTGGGAAGTGTGGGGGTTACTGTTGATGAAGAAGACTTGGTGATATTTTCTCTCCTTGGGATTCTGAAGAGTTGGCATAGCTACGAAGACTCTGTCAATGGACGGAGAAACTGCCAAGATGGGAGCGACTTTGGTTAGATCTTGTGCAGGAGGAGATAAGGCGGGGTACTAGGGATGGATCTTCATTGAAGAATGAAGATGAAGAGAATTTCACTTTGGCTGCCAAAGTAAGGAAAGGGAAGGGGAAGAAATCTTCTTCAAAATCCGGTGCTAAAGGCAAGAAGAAGGATTTGTCCAAAGTGAAGTGTTGTCACTGTCACGAGCATGGACATTTCGTCACTAATTGTCCACAGAAGAAGAAGAATAAGCAAGTTGTTGGATCTGCAGCTGGAGAGGCCTTAGCCTCGCAATTTGAGCTGGATTTTCCTTGATCGCATGCTTGGTTTCAAGCTGCATGGGATTGGTGTGGTATATTGACAGTGGTGCGTCTTTCCATATAACGGGAGACAAAGAGTTGTTTAGTGACTTGGAGGAGAAGGATCTCCAAATGCATATAGAGATGGGCGATGATTTTCGGTACAGTGCGACTGGCATTGGGACCATTACCTTTGAGAGGGAGTCCGGTAATACATTCTTGTTGAATAATTTCATGTATGTTCCAGGTCTGAAGAAGAACTTGGTCTCAGTCGCAATGCTGGAAGACAGGGGTTATGATGTTGGTTCAGTGAGGGAAAAGCTTTCCTTCGACATAAAACAATGGGTCAAACCAAGAAGATAGGGGTTCGAATTAAGAATCTATACAAGCTAGAGGTAGATGGCTACGCTACAATGGTAAGCAAAGAAAAATAAGTGGTGAGCCGCGATGAGGGCGAATTATGGCACAGGAGATTGGGCCATCTTCACCATGGCGCTTTGAAAATTTTGCAGCAAATTTCTACTGGACTTCCCACGGGTACTCTTGCGCAGTCAGATCAGTGCAAAGGATGTACAATGGGTAAGTTTGTGAAGACCACCTTTCATGAGAAGGAGAATCGTGATTCGATGATCCTGGAGAGAATTCGCACAGACGTGTGTGGACCATTCTCGGTTACTTCAACAACAAAACACAGGTATTATATGATATTTGTTGATGAATTTTCTCGTAGATTCTAGATTTTCTTCATGCAGAAGAAGAGTGAAACGTTCTCAAAGTTCTGTGAGTTCAAGGAATTGGTGGAGAAGGAGTCGGGGAAGTAGGTGAAAGCTCTACGGAGCGATAATGGCGGTGAATACATCTCGGGAAAATTCAAAGACTTCTGTAGCAAAGAAGGAATTCAAAGAGAACTCATAGCGCCTCATAACCCACAGTAGAATGGGGTCGTGGAGAGAAAGAACAGAACGATCATGGGTGCTGCACGAGCGATGCTGCATGACCAGGGCCTACTGATGTACTTGTGGGAGGAAGCATGCAACACTACGGTTTATGTGCAAAAATTTTGTCCTCATAGAGTACTTGGCATGAGTACACCCAAGGAAGCTTTTACTGGTAAGATGCCTGATATTTCTCATTTGAAGATTTTTGGCTCACCTGTTTACATTCATGTGACGAAGGATGCCAGGAAGAATTTGGAGCCGACTGCAGAAGTTGGGATATTTGTGAGGTACACAGAAACACCCCATAACTATTGTGTGTATTTTCCAAACAGTCGGATGAATGTTATGCAACGGGATATAAAATTCAATGAGGTGAAAGCCATGAAGTTTTCGTTTGAGAGGGAGCTACACTTGCATGCGGAGGAGGAACTTCTTGTTCCCAAAGATGAGCCTATATATGTGGATCAGCCACAAGAGGAGATTAATGGAGTGGAAGAGTCCACTCATGCAGAACCAAACATCAGACAAGGCAGGAAGCACACCACAGAAGCTGAGACACTGAAGGTGGATGCGAAACAGAATGTAGGAGTTCTTACATCACAGTGCAGACAGAGACAATCACTTGACCGATATACTGGATACATGGCTCTTATGAGCACGTGTATCGTGATAGAGCCATATTCTTTTGAATAAGCAGCGCAGGAGCCCACATGGGTAGATGCCATGGTGGAGGAGTATGACTCCATTGTCAGAAACAGTGCTTGGGATATTGTTCCAAGGCCGATGGGAAAATCAGTTGTAGGATCAAGATGGATCTACAAGGTAAATCAAGCTACTGATGGGAGCGTCGAGAATTATAAGGCAAGATTTGTTGCCCGGGGCTTCTCACAGATTGAGGGGATTGACTATGAAGAAACCTTTGCACATGTCGCATGGTATTCTTCCATACGGACCATCCTTGCTCTCTCAGCGCAGATGGGTTTGCACATTCATCAAATGGATATGAATACTGCGTTCCGTAATGGGATCATTGAGGAAGAGGTGTACATTGAGCAGCCTAAAGGATTTGAGATCTTCAATAGCGAGTCGCATGTGTGCAGGCTCAAAAGCGCTGTATGGGCTGAAACAAGCACCCCGTGCTTGGTACACTCGGATTGACAGCTGTTTCACTGGACTTGGCTTCACCAAGAGTGAGGTGGATGCAAACCTGTACTAGATTGTGGTTGAGGGTAAGATTTTAATCATTGTACTTTATGTTGATGATTTAATACTAACAGGTGATGAGCAGTTGATACACTCATGCAAGGCAGATCTTGCAAAGGAGTTTGAGATGAAGGATTTGGGCCTCCTTCATTATTTCCTTGGATTGGAAATATGGCAGCAGGAAGGTGAACTGTTTGTGTCTCAAGGTAAGTATGCCCGGGAGATACTGGAGAAGTTTCACATGCAAGGCTGCAAGCCTATCGACACTCCTCTTCCAAGAAATTGGAAGAAAGAGGATGCTACATCGGTAGAGGTAGTGGATGCCACTGTTTATCGACAGTTGGTGGGTTCGCTCATGTATTTAGTCAATACAAGACCAGACATATGCTATGCAGTGAACCAGCTTTCACAAGCAATGGTTAAGCCTACCAAGCTCTTTTGGAAGGCAGGAAAGCATGTCCTAAGATATCTCCAGGGCACATCTAAGTATGGTTTATGGTACATACAGATGGATGAGGTGAAGTTGCATGGCTTCACGGATGCAGATTGGGCAGGAAGCCCAACAGACAGAAAGAGCACATTAGGAGGGATTTTTAGTATTGGATCTACGACAGTTTCTTGGTACAACAAGAAACAAAGATCCGTGGCTCTCAGTTCAGTGGAAGCGAAATACATGGTAGCAAGTCAAGCTGCATGTGAGGCTATCTGGATGAGGAAGATTCGGTTGGTTTGTTTGGTTCTCATTTAGATCCGAAAGTGATTCATTGTGATAATGAGAGTTGCATTAAACTCTCAATTAATCTCATGTTTCATGACAGATCTTAGCATATAGATATCTGGTATCATCATATTAGAGATTGTGTGCAGTGGAATATCATGTTTCTTCAGTACATTCCTATAGAAGATTAGGATGCAGATATTCTGACGAAGGTGCTCACCAGGAGAAAATTTGAATGCCATAGAGATAGGATCGGGGTGAAGGATAATACCTATCTTGTTGAGAGGGAGTGTTGAGATTCAACAAGATGATGAGCTTAGTGAAAAGAGTCGCCTTCACTAAGTGGACCCGTAGGCTATTTTTGGCGCAAGTCTATTTTTAGACATGTCGATCATATTTTAGAAGTTGTAGGATGCTATTTGTGGATGGTTGATCAAGTTGGAAAAATAGATGAAATTATGTTTTTAGAATATTGGGCGAAGTCTATTTATAGATCGTCAATCTAAAAATAGATGCATGTCGATTATTATTAGCTCTTAATAATAATCAAACTCTAAATAGCAACTTATTCTCTTGGAGCACTTCAGTTCAGTGCACAGATGTGGCACAGTAGCTTACAGAAGGAATTACACTATTCCTGAGGGTTTACTAGAGCTAATGCATGGAGGACTCAGTTAGAACTCAAGTGGCAGAGTTATGACACAATTGGAAGAAGTAGTTATGGAGTTGTATTTAGTTTAACTCAGTTAGACTCAATTGAGCTAGTTGTATCTAGTCTAATTGATTGATACACTAGTGAGAGTGGAGTGAATTAATTAGTTAATTAATTCACAAATAATAACTCATTAATCAGCTGAACAATGCAGTAGTTAACTATAGTGCATGGCAGTTTCAGTGGAGACTAGTGGAGAGATAGGTGAAAGGGCAAGATAGACTATCTGTTGTGACTATAGTGATGCATTGATTGCATCACACACATATTGGAGATTCCAATGAGGATTGCGCAGTGCAAGCAAGGGTAATTCGAATTCATTCAGAGCTATTCTTCAGCAGATATTGCGCAGTGGAGGCAGGCTAGCAGGTGGCAAAGATCGATGCATGGATTTGCAAGCTTGGGCCTGATTAGTGTATGACGATTGTACTGTACTGAGAGCTTGTGATAAGCTTTGTATGTTTGTATGAGAATGTCATATGATCTCCATGTTACATAATATATAGTTGGGGTTTTCAGCTTCAGGCTTTCCCGGTTAAAAACTGTGTTATGTGCGATTGAATATTTTTGGTTTATGCTTCACATGTGTGTGCAATTAATTTTCCGCAAAAGATTAACAAGTGGAATTGATTCAGTATTTTGCATAAAGTTAAATAGTGTGAGATCAGGTGAATCAAGGACATATGCATGCTTTGTGCATATAATTTCTATAGGGCATGTGCTTTGCATACAATTATTGATGTTAGACCCCGCGAAGATTGTTGCTATTTTGAACCTCGAACCACCTAAGCCAACGAAGCAACTGCGCACAATCGTGGGACATACTGGCTACTACAGTAATTTTATCAAGGAATTGGTCTAGTTTTGAGTTAAAGACTCCACATTTTGAGGAAGTGGAGTGTGTGATCCAGTGGAAATAAGTCAATCACATGGAGTTTAAAAGCTTCGCATGGAGCTTTAAGGATTTTAGGGGATTTGGGGCGGGTCAAAGCCCCTATTTTTATAAATGGAGCGGGTTTATTTTGCTAGTTTTGAGTCCTCCCATGGCATGTAGACCATGGTATTGTAAGATGTAAAGTTTATATAAAGTGAAGTCATGTTGAGTTGAAGATAGAAAGAGATTATTATTGTATATGCACATTATATATGTTCTAGTCTATTTTGGGTCTTAGGAAAAGGCTCCACAGTTGTGTGTGTAGAAGGCTTGGTATGCAGCTGTGTGCGTAGACCACCTGTAGCTATATGCGCGAGTCGAAGAAGGATTGTACTAAAAGACACATCATTAATAAAGGAAAAAAAAGTTATGAAGTATCTCTATTTTATTTGCGTAATTTGTCTATTATTTATCTCTGAAGTTGTTTTATGTATTGCAAAGCATTGTATGATTTCTTTTGCATAACGAAGCGTTTATGTTGTTTATATGTGTTATATTGGGTTGAGTAGTGCCTAAGACTGATAAAGGCGTAGTGCACGGTAATAGTACTTGATGAATAAGGCACAAACGGTAAAAGTAGATAATTGCATCTACGCAATTCAGGAAATCATAAGGAAGAAGCATAACAGTAAATCCATGTCCTAATATCCCTTTGGATCAAGAAACCTAATTCTAGCAGCCCCCAATATTTCCTCAAGTGAGACTGCCTTCTGCGCAATAGGTCATTGCCGAAAGGGCAGGTAATAGAGGGTTTTTTTGGTAGCACAACTACTCCGAACATGGGTCTAGACCCCTTCAAGTCAACAATAAGGTGAAGATGATAAGGTATAACAAATAGAAGGAATAATAGAGAAACCTCTTAGACGCCCTAACATTTCCCCATTTGTGGCTTCTTAGCCCCTATAGGTGCTCATGTCTCTTGGTCTTGGTCATCATCATTTTATAAACAATAAAATTAAAAATATTTACAAATTTTCAACACCATAGTATATCTACCTTATGGTGATCAATATTGCAAAAAAATAAAATATCCATGTTGTTTTTTGTAATTCAAAATTTTCATTATGTAGAAAGATTACATGTTTTCAAAATACTATTGGCCTCACTCTTAACATATTTATTGTAAAGTAGGTAATTGTTGGAATAGATAATAATCTGTAAAAAAATTTAGTTACCTAGATCTGAAAAGGCACATAACACTGAAAAACCTTTAATGTCATGAAACAACTAGTAACTATTATGGGTCAGATGAGTTAACCAGAGTAGGATACTATGGTCCAGAGCCTGGAGATGGTGGTGGCTTGAAGTCACAATGTACATCCTTCTCCATATGATCTAGTATTCCCTCAAAACAGTCTAATTTTTCCTGAATGCACCACTGAACCCTTTGCATGTTGGCCAAGAGATCTTGCATATGCCATTGATTTCTTTGCAAATAATTCATAAAGGAAATTATAATATTCATGGGCTCATGTATATCTCCACTAATATGCTCCAGGAGAATTGTAACGTGCCTGAGTTTACTACCAAAGTTAGTTGAAGAGTAGAGTGACACCTCCATACCAAGATTGTGTATTGGATTGGGGTTTACAACCTCCCCTGGGTTGGGTCCTCCCCAAAGGGCCTATCATATTAGATTCTCTCGCCCATCCCTCTTCTTTCTCTGCCTCTTTGTTGAGGCACTAAAAATCACACTATAAGCTCGTGGAGTCTAACGTCACACTGACTACAAACTTTCCACAAGTGTATATCCATGCATATTTTAAAATAAATTTACTTACAAATTTTCCAAGGAGAAAAATTGGGATATTACATTTTTCGTGGTGGTTATATCCTTGCAATCTCATGTTTGTCCTTTCATCCTTCATGGTGATTGATTTTAGGAGGAATAAATCTTTGTGAGAACCCCTTGTGGTTGGAAGTCACCAATCCTTTTAAAAATATATATTAGAAAAAGAAGAGGTGAGACCGTTGAGCTTTACCTATTAGGTGGATGGTGAAAACATGGCCATAAAATTTTTGTTAGCACCTATGTCTATGTCCAAGAAAAATAGTTCTAATTTCAAAGTGATATATATATATATATATATATATATATATATATATATATGGACGACGAGAAAATAGGTCCTTGTACAATAACTAGGAGAAGGAAATTTTCCTTATTGGACCCTATGATGGTGGAGGAGACATTTGTGGCAAAGGTTTTCCCTAAGGAGAGGGATGGAAGAGCATAAAAAAGCCTTACACTATAGGAAGGTGAATTTATTTAGATCTATAGAGTTGTTCAATATAGAAAGTATGATACCTAATATGAATGTTACTGTTAAGTACCCAACAAGCCCTCCCTCTTAAGAAATATTTTCCCCCAAAACTTGAGGACCAAAGAATAGCTTGACCACGAAATTTCTTCTTCTTGCCCTTCTTTGGACTTTTCTTCAAGACAATCATATGATGCACTCAAACATAGATTATTGATTTTTGATAATGAACTTATTCAATCAACTAAATGCACTCATAAATCTTGCTTTGTTCAATATCATTAGAAACATTATAAGAATCCAAGTATGTTTCAACCAAGACACTAGGAATTGAGCGATTGAAAGTATCATCCACATAGATGTAAAACATCAATGGTTGTGTCAAGGATCATGTTTCCATTAGCGAAGATTCACACTAAAAAAAATCTTTCACAACTTTCTTGTGGCTGCCTTCAATGATTTTGTTTCTCAACAAATACTTTATGCTACCATGAAAGTCATAAAAGGGAATAAGAGCTTCATGGAAGAGACAATAGGAAATTATTTTTGCCTCTTCTAAATCCTGTTGACATTGATATTATCATAAAAGAGTAGATTCAACCAAGAGATGATGAAAGCAGTCATTTTCACATAAGTGAATGCATATCCATATATCATTCTTTGAAAGCAACTATGAGATTCATGCGAATCTATTTCATTATTATATACAGTCTCTATAAAAACTGAATTTTAAGGTTAAAAATGAATGAAAACTTATAATTTATTGAATATTTATTAGAAGTGTACTCAATAATATATCAAATTCTAGACGTACAATTTTTCTTTCTCCATTTACTTCTCTGAAATGAACAAAGTTTGTATACGCTATGATACCAATGTAACGAACAAAGTTCGTACCCTGCAATAATCTTTAGAATACTTCAAAGACAAAGACATCCATTGTAGGACAAGTAATTATATATAAGAATATTTGAATACAAGTGAGATGATGATTGCAATTGAGGGTGAGGGCCTGCTTATATACCTAGGCAGACACCTCTTCACAAAAGGTCATGTCTTTAGAGACATTCCTATTCACTACAAATTAATTATTAATCATTATTATTATTATTTATATTATTTGTATATATTTTATTCATAACATTGTCTTCCTCTTCAAAAATCTTTGTCCTCAAAGATTATTTATGACAAGGCATATCATCTGTTCTTATCTTTGTAATCTATTCACATATTTTGGAATTATTCGATATGTCACCTTCGTTGATACAATATGATAAGATCCTCTAAGTGATACACAAAATAATTGAAATGAGAAGTGATCTGACCATCCTAAATCTATCTTCTGTAGAATCTTTCGATTACTGGAAACTTGTGATGAATTGTTATCACTGCACTAAATTGTGCACACTGTAGTATTCTTCAGAACATAAGTTTGTTGTTTATGTTATGAGTGATATATATTGGTAGAATGATTGAGGTGTCTACTCTTGTGATTCGATGTAGATAAAGAGTTATTCTTGTTTGACATTCCTTTAACACGTGTGTGGTAATTTCTTGATTTACTTTAGGTATTGATGTAGTTGAGTTGGTTATAAAATCTTCACTTGAAATCTTTGACATTTGAACTGCAACTTCTGAGTACATCTTCATTTCAGTTGGTTTATCTTCTTCTTGAGTTGTGATATTTACTAGATCAATATTTGTTCACTTATCTTCAACTTAGACTGTTAGGACTTGAGGCTTTGAAGTTCTTCTTGAGTAAGTTGTTCTAACTTGTCTTTTAGCAACTTCTTATCACTTTTAAGTTTCTTTATTTGTGTAAGAAGTTTTTGATAATGAATCCTTAGATATGAAATTTCGTCCTCTTTTGAATTGTTCATTTTTTCCTTAGTATTCTTCTCTTTATCTTTTAAATTTTTTATTTGTTAATAAATTTTTATCAAGGTTCTTTAATTGTAAATTTTCCACTTCTTGTTATCAAAGGTCCTTCTTGAGTTCCTTCTTTGTGACCTTAGTCTTCTTCACTTGTGCAAGTAATTTTTCAACGTGCTCCATGAGGCGAGAAATTTCTTCATCATTTTCCATTACTTCCTTGCAATGGCTATCCACAAGATCTTTATATTCTTCTTGTAACACTTTCTTGTTTTGCCAAAGTTTGGTTATTTTTTCTTTCACTTGATCTTCCAACTGCAATTTCTCAATAAAATATATTACATTATTTTGTAGGAGTGATGATGGGAGTTCAACTTGCAATTTGGATTCCGTTTTCATCATTTCCTTATTAAAATTTGCATGTCGCTTAAATGTTGTCATTAATTGTTCTATATCTCTTGCTAACGATTTATTTTGTGTGTCACTTAGATATTCGACTAAGGTAAAAGTTTTGTAAAATTTTGTGCAAATCACATTTGATTTCTGAATGACTCTTGATAGTTAGAATACCCCTCTCAACAAAAGTGGCATCTTGAAAAAAAATCCATTTTCCCCCCTTTTTTCTTCACTTCTTTTAACCTTGTATGGAACCTTCTTTAATTTTTTTATCTATTTTTGGTTAAATACCCTTCTAGGCTTATTTGATAATAATGCTCCTTTAAAAAAAAATATGAACCAAAACCTTGGAAATTCTTTTTTTTTCTCCTTTTTTTTTTCAATAATTACTTTCAAAAATTTTAGCAATAAATCTTCAATATTTTTTTCTTCAATTTACTTTTTCTTTTTTCGAGATGACCTTAGGGTTTTAAAGGTAACACCTTTAACTTTTTTTAATTCTTCAAAACTTTTTAATTGAGTTTTAGGGATTAATTATTCCTTTTGTAATATCAAAATACTCCTTTTAATATTTCTTTGTAAATTTATTTATTTATTTATTTTTATCTTTTTAATGTGTAATTTAAAAAAAAATTCAAATGAATTTTTTTTTTCTTTTTTTCTTTTTCTTTCTTTATTATAATTATTATTAATGGCCAAAGGCCTTATGCAAAATGGAGAAACTCTTAAGCTTGTGTAAATAAATGCTCAAATCACGACGGCAACAAAGTTGACGAAATTGTGATGGCCAAAGGCTGGATCAGACGGGTTCTGTGCAGCGATGGAGTGGTCAAAGGATCGAGTAGCTCTAATACCAATGTAATGAACAAAGTTCGTATACGCTCTAATACCAATGTTATGAAAAAAATTCGTAACCTGCAATAATCTTCAAAATAGTTCGAAGACAAAGACATCCATTGTAAGACAAGTAATTATATATATGAATATTTGAATACAAATGAGATGATTATTATAATTGAGAGTGAGGACCTGCTTATATACCTAAGTGTAGAAATTATATGCACTAAGCATGCATATTTCCTAGATTCACCTGATCTCACACTATTTAACTTTATGCAAGATACTGAAATAATTCCACTTGTTAATCTATTTGCGGAAAAATTAATTGCACACACATGTGAAGCATAAACAAAAATCAATCGCACATAACACAGATTTTATCCGGGAAATCCTGAAGCTGAAAACGCCACCTATATATTATGTATCATGGAATCATATGAAAATCCCCATACAAAGCTTATCAAACTATCAGTACAGTACAATCGTCATACACTAATCAGGAACAATCTTGCAAATTCATGCACTGATCTCTGGCTCCTGCTAGCCTGCCTCCACTGCACAATATCTGCTGAAGAATAGCTCTGAATGAATTCGAATTACCCTTGCTTTCACTATGCAATCCTCATTGGCATCTCCAATATGTGTGTGATGCAATCAATGCATCACTATAGTCACAACATATAGTCTATCTTTCCCTTTCACCTATCTCTCCACTGGTCTCCACTGAAATTGCCATGCACTGTAGTTAACTGTTGTATTGTTCAGTTGATTAATGAGTTATTATTTGTGAATTAATTAACTAATTAATTCACTCCACTCTCACTAGTGTATTAATGAGTTAGACTAGATACAACTAGCTCAACTGAGTCTAACTGAGTTAAACTGAATACAAATCCATAACTACTTCTTCCAACTGTGTCATAACTCTGCCACTTGAGTTCTAACTGAGTCCTCCATGCATTAGCTCCAGTAAACCATTGGCAATTGCGTAATTCCATCAGTCCAATGATGTGCCACATCTGTGCACTGAACTGAAGTGCTCCAAGAGAATAAGTTGTTGTTTAGAGTCTGATTATTATTAAGAGCTAATAATAACCGACATGCATCTATTTTTAGATTAACGATCTATAAATAGACTTCGCCCAATATTCTAAAAATAGAATTTCATCTATTTTTCCAACTTGACCAACCATCCACAAATAGCATCCTGCAACTTCTGAAATATGATCACCATGTCTAAAAATAGACTTGCGCTAAAAATAGCCTGCGGGCCCACTTAGTGAAGGCGACTCTTTTCACTAAGCTCATAATCTTGTTGAATCTCAACACTCCCTCTCAACAAGATAGGGATTATCCTTCACCCCGATCCTGCCTCTATGGTATTCGAATTTGCTCCTGGTGAGCGCCTTCGTCAAAATATCTGCATCCTGATCCTCCGTAGGAATGTACTAAAGCAACATGATCTTCCGCTGCACACAATCTCTAATATGATGATACCGGATATCAATATGTTTAGATCTATCATGAAACACAGGATTAGCGAGAGTTTAATGCAACTGCGATTATCACAATGTATCAACGTGGGATCTAAATTTGATAGGATCTAAATTTGAACGGAACAAACCGACGAGTCTTCCTCATCCGGATAGCCTCACATGCGGCTTGAATTGCTACCATGTGATGCTGCTTCCATTTGAGCGAGTGCCATGGATCTTTGTTTCTTGATGTACCAAGAAACTCTCGTAGATCCAATACTGAAAATCCCTCCTGATGTGCTCTTTCTGTCTGTTGAGCTCCCTGCCCAATTTGCATCCATGAAGCCATGCAACTTCACCTCATTCGTCTATCTGTACCATAAACCATACTCAGATCTGCCCCTGAGATATCTCAGGACATGCTTGCCTACCTTCCAAAAGAGCTTGGCCGGCTTAACCATCACTTGTGAAAGCTGGTTCACTGCATAGCATATTTCCGGTATTGAATTGACTAAATACATGAGCAAACCCACTAACTGTCGATAAACAGTGGCATCCACTACCTTTGCCGATGTAGCATCCTCTTTCTTCCAATTTCCTGGATGAGGAGTGTCGATAGGCTTGCAGCCTTGCATGTGAAACTTCTCCAGTATCTCCCGGGCATACTTTCCTTGAGACACAAACAGTTCACCTTCTCGCTGCCCTATTTCCAATCCAAGGAAATAATGAAGGAGGCCCAAATCCTTCATCTCAAACTCCTTTGCAAGATCTACCTTTCATGAGTGTATCAACTGCTCATCACCTATTAGTATTAAATCATCAACATAAAGTACAATGATTAAAAGCTTACCATCCACCACAATCTGGTATAGGTTTGGATCTGCCTCACTCTTGGTGAAGCCAAGTCCAGTGAAATAGCTATCGATCCGAGTGTACCAAGCACGGGGTGCTTGTTTCAGCCCATACAATGCTCTTTTGAGCCTGCACACATGCGAATCGCTGCTGAAGATCTCAAATCCTTCAGGCTGCTCAATGTACACCTCTTCCTCAGTGATCCCATTAAGGAATGTAGTCTTCACATCCATCTGATGAATGTGCCAACCCATCTGTGCTGAGAGAGCAAGGATGGTCCGTATGGAAGAATACCGTGCGACATGTGCAAAGGTTTCTTCATAGTCAATCCCCTCGATCTGTGAGAAGCCCCAGGAAAAAAATCTTGCCTTATACTTCTCGACGCTCCCATCAGCAGCTTGCTTTACCTTGTAGATCCATCTTGATCCTACAACTGATTTTCCCAGAAGCGCAGCAACAATCTCCCAAGCAACACCATTTCTTCCATTTCTAACAATGGAGTCATACTCCTCCACCATAGCATCTACCATGTAGGCTCCTGTCTTCTTCAAAAGAAGATGGCTCTGTCATGATACACTTGCTCATAAGAGCCATGTATCCAGTAAATCGGTCAGGTGACTGTCTCTGTTTGCGCTGTGATGTAGGGACTCCTACATTCTGTGCCGCATCAAGCTTCAGTCTCTCAGCTTCTGTGGTACGCTTTCTACCTTGTCTGATGTTTGGTTCTGCATGAGTGGAATCCTCCACTCCATGAATCTCCTCCTGTGGCTGATCCACATCTAGAGGCTCATCTTTGGGAACAAGAAGTTCCTCCTCTGCATTCAAGTGTAGCTCCCTCTCAAGCAACAACTTCATGGATTTTACCTCATTTAATTTTATATCCAGTCGCACAAAAATCATCCAGCTGTCTGGAAAATACACACGATAATTATGGGGTGTTTCTGTGTACCCCACAAATATCCCAACTTCTGCAGTCGGCTCCAGCTTCTTCCTGGCGTCCTTTGTCACATGAATTTAAACAGGTGAGCCAAAAATCTTCAAATGAGAAATATCAAGCTTCTTACCAGTAAAAGCTTCTTCGGGTGTACTCATGCCAAGTACTCTATGAGGACAACGGTTTTTCACATAAACCGCAGTGTTTCATGCTTCCGCCCATAAGTGCATCGGTAGGCCCTGGTCATGCAGCATCACTCGTGCAACACCCATGATCGTTCTGTTCTTCCTCCCCGCGACCCCATTCTGCTGTGGGTTATGAGGTGCTATGAGTTCTCTTCGAATTCCTTCTTTGCTACAAAAGTCTTTGAATTCGCTCGAGATGTATTCACCACCATTATCGGTTCGTAGAGCTTTCACTTGCTTCCCCGACTCCTTCTCCACCAATGCCTTGAACTCACAGAACTTTGATAACGTTTGACTCTTCTTCTGCATGAAGAAGATCTAGCATCTACGAGAATAGTCATCAAAAAATATAACATAATACCTATGTTTTGCTATTGAAGAAACCGAGAAAGGTCCACACACGTCTGTGTGAATTCTCTCCAGGATCACTGAAACACGGTTCTCCTTCTCATGAAAGGTGGTATTCACAAACTTACCCATAGTATATCCCTTGCACTGATCTGACTACGCAAGAGTACCCTTGGGAATTCCAGTAGAAATCTGCTGCAAAATCTTCAAAGCGCCATGGTGAAGATGGCCGAATATCTTGTGCCATAATTCGCCCTCATCCCGACTCACCACTTCTTCTGCTTTGCCCACCATTGCAGCGCAACCATATACCTCTAGCTTGTAGAGATTCTTAATTCGAACCCCTATCTTCTTGGTTTGACCTGTTTTTTTATGTCGAAGGAAGGCTTTTCCCTCATTGAAAACAACATCATAACCTCTGTCTTCCAACATTGCGACCGAGACCAAGTTCTTCGTCAGACCTGGAACATGCATGAAATTCTTCAAAAATAATGGATTACTGGACTCTCTCTCAAAGGTAATTGTCCCAATGCCAATCAGACTGTACCGACCATCGTCTCCCATATCTATATGCATTTGGAGGTCCTTCTCCTCCAAGTCACTAAACAACTTCTTGTCTCCTGTCATATGGAAAGACGCAACACTATCAAGATACCACACCAATCCCATACAACTTGAAACCAAGCATGCGATCAAAGAGAAATCAAGTTCAAATTGTGAGGCTAAGGCCTTTCCAGCTGCAGATCCAACAACCCTCTTGTTCTTCTTCTTCTATGGACAGTTAGTGGCGAAATGTCCATGTTCGTGACAGTGAAAACACTTCACTTTGGACAAATCCTACTTCTTTCCTTTAGCTTCGGATTTTGAAGGATTTTTCTTCCCCTTCCCTTTCCTTGCTTTGGCAGCCAAAGCGAAATTCTCTTCATCTTAATTCTTCGATGAAGATCCATTGCTGGTACCTCGCCTTATCTCCTCCTGCACAAGATCCGACCAAAGTTGCTCCCTCCCGGCAGTTTCTCCCTTCCATTGACAGAGTCTTCGTAGCTATGAAAACTCTTCGAAAGCCCAAGGAGAGCCAAGCTCATCAAGTCTTCTTCATCAAAAATAACCCCCACACTTCCCAATTCATCCTTGCAGTGGACAAACTTCGTGAGGTATTTTGGAATACTGTCGCCCTTCTCCATTTTTATTTTTCTGAGCTTGTCTTTAAGCGCCAACTTCCTTTGGTCACTTTTGCTTTGGAACAAGTCTGTCAAAGCCTTCCACATTAAGAATGGAGTGGATTTCCCGTGAAGGCTGGACAAAATATGGTCCTTCACACCTTCCAATAGAATTCTCCTCGTCTTTGTTATCTTCTTTTGCCATGCGTCAAGTAATGCAGCATCGCTAGATCCCGGCTTAGGAACATCGCTATCGATGAACTCCTTCAGTCCATTATCCTCCAGCACTGCTTCCATCATATCCTTCCAAGCTATGTAATTCGAGCTCCCATTAAGGGCATACTCCAATCACAACCCATTGAAAGCCATTTCAACGTATACTCAACTTCTACACCAAGAATCTTCTGTAGCAAATTCGAATTGTCCACTAGCACAAACTCACTTCACAATTTCAAGCTTCAATCAACAATGCTCTGATACCATGTAGAAATTATATGCACTAAGCATGCATATGTCCTATATTCACCTGATCTCACACTATTTAAATTTATGCAAGATACTGAATCAATTCCACTTGTTAATCTATTTGTGGAAAAATTATTTGCACACACATGTGAAGCATAAACAAAAATCAATCGCACATAACACAATTTTTATCCGGGAAATCCTGAAGCAGAAAACCCAAAATATAGATTATGTATCATGGAATCATATGGAAATCCTCATACAAAGCTTTTCAAGCTCTCAGTACAGTACAATCGTCATAAACTAATTAGGAACAATCTTGCAAATCCATGCACTGATCTTTGCGTCCTGCTAGCTTGCCTCCACTGCGCAATCCATGCTGAAGAATAGCTCTGAATGAATTCGAATTACTCTTGCCTTGACTGCGCAATCCTCAATGGAAACTCCAATGTGTGTGTGATGCAATCAATGCATTACTATAGTCACAACAGATAGTCCATCTTGCCCTTTCATCTATCTCTCCACTGGGTCTCCACTGAAACTGCCATGCACTGTAGTTAACTGCTGTATTGTTCAGTTGATTAATGAGTTATTATTATTGAATTAATTAACTAATTAATTCACTCCACTCTCACTAGTGTATCATTTAGTTAGACTAGATACAACTAGCTCAACTGAGTCTAACTGAGTTAAACTAAATACAACTCCATAACTACTTCTTCCAACTGTGTCATAACTCTGCCACTTGAGTTCTAACTGAGTCCTCCATGCATTAGCTCCAGTAAACCCTTAGGAATTGCGTAATTCCCTCAGTCCACTGATGTGCCACATTTGTGCACTGAAACAAAGTGCTCCAAGAGAATAAGTTACTGTTTAGTGTTTGATTATTATTAAGAGCTAATAATAATCGACATGCATCTATTTTTAGATCAGCGATCTATTAATAGACTTCATCCAATATTCTAAAAATAGGATTTCATATATTTTTCCAACTTGACCAACCATCCACAAATAGCATCATGCAACTTCTGAAATATGATCATCATGTCTAAAAATAGACATAGTCTAAAAATAGACTTGCGCCAAAGATAGCCTACGGGCCCACTTAGTGAAGGCGACTCTTTTCACTAAGCTCATCATCTTGTTGAATCTCAACACTAAGAAAGTACTTCTTCACAAAAGGTCATGTCTTTAGAAACATGTTTATTCAGTACTAATTAATTATTATTCATTATTTTTTGCATTATTTATATATAGTTTATTCATAACATTCTCTAAACAATTTATTAAATATTAAGAGTTTAGAGATGGAAATTTTGTATTTATAAAATTGATGTATTTAATTGAGTGATGGGAAATTTTAGCTCTACTTTATTCCTTTAAATCACTTTTAAAAAATAATTCAAATGCAAAAAGAAATTATTATATTAAAGTTGAAAATTTATTTCTAATACATGAAAGACAAATTTCCCAAGAGGTTGGACTAATTATTTTAGTTTAGAAAATGTCATCTTTCTCTAAAGAAAATATCCATATTTGATATAAAAATATTAAAAAAAATCCTATTCAAAGTGTCATGAGTGTTAGAAATGTTGATATAAAAATATTAAAAAAAATCCTATTCAAACTTTCATGAGTGTTAAGATACATTTCTATAGAGAAACATTAATTCCTTCACAAAAATAACCAAAATATTTATGTATAAATTTTTAGACAAGGTAGCATACTCCTAACCTTAACCTAAAAGAACCTTAGTCAAACCCATAGTTGCAAACATGTAGATTAAATAGGTCCCCAGAATCCTAGACCCATGCTTGGATCATCAGTTGAGGGAAATAAATTAACAGATTCTTCATCAGTGAGAGAAACACTTTCGGTACAAATTTGTGGGCCTTTCTGAACACCATGCTATTACAATGCTATTACAACTACTCTGGAATATAATTCATGCCAAGAAGAATAAAAACACAGTGATGGCAGGAATAGAGAAGTGACAATACCATGAAAGTCCCAAGAACTACTAAGCTCATAGCTATATATCCATTCAAACCTTCCAGAGCTAAGAAAAGATTAACATGATCCAGGAGCTTCATTATGAAGTTCCAAACAAAAGAAAATTTAAGAGAGTTCTAGGACATAATGTACAAAAGGAAGCAACATCTTTTGTTCTTTCTCCATGTGATGGAAGAACTGCATAGCAGCATTGTCACCAGAGACATTGCACTGCATTTATGCTGACTTTTCATCTCTATGCTTCCTTGTACACTCAGTTTCTGTGTCAGCAACACACGTGGAGCACCACCACTTGTACACCCATCCAACGCGGCCATCTTTGGCCTGAGGTTTGAACAACCCACACCCGCAGATCTGACTAATCACCCACGTAAGCATCCCCATGAACACCACCACAGCCAGGATTGCTCCAATTGGTCCACTTGCATCCGACCTGTTACTCGTCTGCTGATCCTGATTTATAGTGTTGGGTTGTTGTTCTTGTGCGATTTGCGCAGAAGAAGACATCTCCTATACCTGCAAAATAATGAAATGAAATGGGTTTTCTATGGTACCAACCAAAATTAGTGGCTTCAACAGCTTTATCTATAGTGGCTGCACTGTAGGCACCTACATATTGTGACAGTTTGGTAAGATCCTCTGAAGGATTTACCTCAGTATTCTTCCAGACAATATTCATGAATTCAACTTGTGGGGATGAAAGTGATTCTTGATCTGTCCTCCTTCTTTTCCTTTGTTTCCTGACAACAGCCCTATGCTTAGGACTATAAAAGATATCTAGAGGAGGGATTTCTTCAACTTTCAACACAATTTCTTTTGATGGATGTTCAGGAATTATCTCCATACCTTGATATTTTAGGTTATCAACTTGAGGATTATTTTGTCCTCCAATTTGCTGTTCAAATTGCTCATATTGTCTTAGCAATTAGGGAGTAACAATAATTTCAGCATAATTTACCACTCTTTCTGTGGTTGTTTCTCTTTCAAGTTGATCATTAGGTTTATCACCTGTATTTATTTCTTCAGACTGCATATCGGTCTTGGTACCTGTATTATCCTTCTCAATATGTACATCAGGCTTGTTTGTAGACACTTCTTTTTCTATCTTGCTAGATGTGTCTTCCTTTTTCTTTTGTTCTGTTTCTATATTTTCAGCTTCTTGCAAAGGAATCCTTAGCTGGTCAAGGGGAGCTTTCAGCAATCTCTGACTTCTGAACTGCATGAATTTGTTCATATCCTCTACTTGAAACTTGGATTTAGCCAAGTCATAAAATTGGGAAAATTTCTCAATAGAGACAAATAAATCATCAAATTCATTGGGCTCATGCTCAAACCTAGCAATTTGAACCAAAGTTGTGAAATCGAAAGCTACTTTATTTGGATCATACTGTCTGCCTGGGACAGTTGCAAGCTTAAGATCTCTTATTTTAATGACTTCCTTCTCAGCATGTTTGAAATCATTGAGAGTATAATTTACACAATGAAAGGGAAAGGTAGGCCACATCAATTTCTTAGCATTCTTTAAACATCTTGACATCCCTCTTTCTGTCAACTGGTAAGAAATTTCTTGGGCTAACAGTTTGTCAGGGACATATAGAGGTAAGATATGGGATTCCACAATGCTTCCAAAAACTCTGATATAGGTAAACCTTTCTTCTCCAAACCAATTTCCAATTAGGGATATATCATTCTTTGCTTTTTTAGAGATTCGGGGAGGAAATTGGTTAAAAATGGTCTGATAGACAGGTAACATAAAGCCGTGACAAATCCTATATACATGATTTTTAAAATGGACCTTCCACAAATACTTATGGTAAATGTGAATCGGAACAGGTTCCTGTGGAGTCCATTTCCAACCCAGAATAGGGAATTTGGAATTAAAACACAGAGCATCTAAGATATAGGCACAAAACTGAAAAGGAGTTGTATTTCCAATGTCTTTATCATTTCTATATTTCAGAATTCTATTAGCGATATTATTAGAAAGGATAACCGACCAATCCATAATTTTAGAATTTATAGCAGCATGAATAAGGGGTACCATATGAATTGAAAACCTCACAGAATTGTCATTCCCAAAGAGTCTACACATCATTGCAACAACATAGCAATAAGGGGGTGCAAGAGACTCCACGGAGTACATACCTGATGCTTCATTTTTATGTTTCTCTGGAGCTCATCTCCAATCCTTAATAGGGTCTAATTGAACTTCATTGCTTGCAGCGAAATCTGCTATGAAAGCTTTGTTGTAGACCTTTTGAGGATTTGGGAGATGGTACATCGCTTTGATATCTTCTGCTATAAAAGACCCAAAGCTTGTTTCCGCAGCCGAAACAAATGTTCTATTTGTGATGGTGATATTGTCTATCACTCATCGTATTACATCATAATAGGGGAACATATTTTCCTGAGCTGCAATTCTGTGAAGAAAATAATTTGCAAGTGCTTTGAGAGGAGTCTCAGAATCATAATCAAAATATTCTTCATCTAGTACTGTCACCTTTACCTCTGTAATGGTAGTTTTTTCTTCTTCAATCAAGTTATAAACATCTTCCCATGAAAGCTTCCCAATACCCTGGCATGCAGTATCTGTAACCAACTTGATTTTAGCTGGTTTTTCTTTTGGTACTGTGGGAGTGACAGCAGTATTTGCGGCGGCAGAAGTTCTTGCTTTCTTAAATTTCTTAGACATTTTCTCGTCTGGTATTGTTTCACTCGCTCGGTGAATGAGAGGGTTGGACGTTCTATGGCTCTGCAAATGAGAAAAACCTTTCAGAACGAGAAGAAACGAAGTTAAAATAACAACTATGTGATAATATTTTTATTAATGATCCCAATTGATTAACTCGTATTAAACTTAAATGCCCTCCATGAGAGTCACATTCACGCATTCATATTGGAATCAATCACCATAATTCGTTTGATTTTATAATTAATGATGATCGTACAATTGGACATCGGCGATATTGAAACGTAAACTTTCTTTTTGAATTTTCCGATTGCGATTAATAAATATATGCGCAGCGCAAACAATGATAAAAAAAGACTAACTATCCATCACATCAGAGGTTTCGAAAGGAAATAAAATATCATCTCATATGTTCCGTCGATTTGCGATTGCGATGATGGTAGGGTCTATTGCATCGGAGGTTTCGAAAGGAAATTAAATGACATCTCATATTTTTCGCCGATTTGCGATTGCGATGATGGTGGGGTCCATCGCATCGGGATTTTATAAATCAAGTAAATGTGATGTTGCTTCTTTGAAGTGCGATTGCGATAAATCGTATCGCATCGGAGTTTATGAAATAGACCGAATGAAGGATAACTTTTTGAAATGCGATTGCGATAGGTTACATTGCATCGGAGTTTTGCAAAAGAAAAGTGAAACATTAAGACCCTACCAATTTCTGATTGCAATTTTCTTTATCACATCGAGCTTTTTTAACATGAATACTTCTATGCATTGTGCCGATGCAATATAAGACTTGATAGTTCATCGGATCGGAAAAATTCAATGTGACTTTTGTTCATTTGCATGCGATGTATGCGATATGCGATATATGACTTTTAAACAATGAATCTTTTTATTGTTTTATTTAAAATAATTGGATTTCCTCAAAGTCTTTTATTTTATCTAAAAAGAAAGGGGAGCTATTTCTAAAGTAAAATTTATTCTAAAAATTAGAAATGGGGAGGGTTTTTGTACTATACAACAAAAGTTTATGCCACTTTAGCTTGCATTGGTCTTCTTTCCATCCTTTATCACTTTCATGAAGTCTTTATTCTTCTTCGTAAATATTTTCACAAAATATTTATCATAAAACTTTTGCGGCATAGGCAAGTGATACATTATCCGTAAATATTCTGTAGTGAACGAACCGATATTCTCTAGATTATAATTCTTGATTGATTTGTTTGCTATGTCGAGGTTTTCAATGACCCTATCTTTGGCCTCGTTGCTACTATGTGGAGAAACGAACATGCAACTTCAAAGTAAGATGGGTCCGATGAGATTGCCCCATTTGTTGTTATTGTTTTCACCAATTGTCTTGGTTGTTCTCCCTCAAACAGGTTGTACATGGCCTCCCATGAAGAACTCCCACAATCCTTATTGCATGTTGTGTCTGAGAACAATGGAGGCATGTCTATGTCTTTTGCAGCAGACGCTTGGGCAATTTCTTTGCCTTTCTTTGTCATTTCAGTTGATCTTACTTTGTTAGGTGGTTTCTTGAATTCAAGTGAAACGAGTAAATTCAGATTTGAGATGAATAAAGACAAGGATAGGGAATAGTGTTAAATCATCATAATCAAAATCCAACGCTCTAAATTTAAAACACGCTTCAAATAGATATCAATCTATTGAACCTTGCACCCATTAAATGCTGTTAATAACCCTTAACTCATTCCATCAAATCTCTTACACACCTTACACAATATGTCTAATATAACGATCTAAGTCATTAGTTATTATAACTGATTGATTAAATAAGAATCATTTCACGCACATGAATACTATGTGTTTATATCGTACATCGCAACTTTTAGTAGATACCAATAGTACCTGTTTTTGCCGTTGGTGAATCTTTTGAAATGCAATCTACGCAAATCACACATCGCAACTTATTGCGGTATATAAAAGTTTTTATTTGGTTTCTTGTTGCGGAACACGATATGTACTAAAGACTCAGGTTATTGTGCTTTATCAAACTTTTGGATACTTTTAATTATTCTTTTATTGTTTCAAAGGGTCCGACTCATCGCAATTTTTCCAAAATTTTATAAGTTTGTTCTTTTTAAAACAAGGCGCGACACGATTTCTCTTTTAAAGGGATTTTTAATTGTTTCAAAAGGGATTTTATATAATTCCAAAAATTTTGAAGCGTATATCGCAATTAACAAATATTATATGTGTTATAACTTTGTTGGCTTGTAAATTATACAATTTGTGGTACACTCTTTGAAATCTAAGCAGAAATAAAAAGCCTTTATTCCTAATTTTTTTAGACTTACGCTAAGATGAAATAATGCTTATAAATTTCTATTTAATTTTTTTAAAGGGTCACCATTTATTAAAATAAATGGGGGGTGTTGCATAATACAACAAAGCCAAAAATACCTGTTTTCATTGGTTTCATTAGAAATCATGTCTTCAAAACTGAGCTCTTCTGCCTTAAATTTGATTTTCTCATTCTGCCATGCTTGTCTCAAAAATTCGCTCAGAAGTATGGTGTATCAAATTTAAGGCAGAAGGCCATTATAAAGATCAGTGTCCTATGTTTACAAATTACATCAACAATGGCGCGCCTAATCCGTTGAACCCAGGATCAAGTGTATGGTGCGACATGTGTAAAATTTTAGGTCGACATTGCACGAAAGAATTTTATTTGATCCAGAAGTATGTGTAGACCCCGAAGCAACTGTTTTGTAACTTATGTAGCTCCGTAGGGCATGATGAGAATAATTGACGCAGTTATGAGTTAATGATATAGTAGACTGCGGGTGCATACATAATGCAAGTTGAATGGAGTGTGCATGAAGATCATGGTCCATGACAGCAACAAAACTGAAAGTTGGCCCCTAAGGAGAGATGTACTCTTCTCATAGCTCTGTCAGCATTTTCCCTCAATTAAGTTAGTTTATCTCCACGTGGTCTTCTTTCTTTTCTTGGAATTTTATTTATCAATTTCGAAGAAATTGACAAATAAACATATACTCTGCAACCCTTTATATTAATACCCAACTATTTTTAAAAAAATGGCTTTGGAATAAACCTTTGGTTCCAGCCCCACATTTATAATCAAAAGTCCAATCAAATTCACGCGTCGTACCTTAGGTTAAACTTCGCTCATCATCCTCATACGATCACCGTCCGATGACTCCCCTCCATATCGACGACACTCAACAATATCGCGCGGCCTCCTTGGTCGAACGTTAATGCGCGATGGTAACGCGAAAAGACGATTTTGGAACTTCGCCCAACGCCACATGTCAGCTATTCTATGGAATTGTTCGCACTGATCCGGATTTATGCAGGAACGCAACAACATAAACACATAACCATAAATACAGAGATGCAGTGGAAATAACACTTCATTTCATTAATATCAAATAACATAAAGATGCTTACAGACATAATGGGACTAAAACAACTAGGGTGCTGGTAGCGAATCTCTGAGAAGAGATGTGGTGGCTACAGACCTATGAACTGTGTTACAATGAGGCTCGAGGGCCTATTTATTGTTGAGAAACAATGTAGAATTCGAAACGTCCAAAAACCTAACCATAGGAGATGAGGCGCCAAAACTATGGGCGCCCGTTTGGGTAAATTGGTGGTTCAACTTCCCGGGGGCGTAACTTTGGCATCCGATCTCCGTTTGACGCACATGATACATCATTAGAAAGCTCTGTCCGAGGACCACAACTTTCGGGACGAATTTCATTCCATGAAATTTGCTGGTAAAACGATGCCCAAAAAACATCGTTTAGGGCCTCAAAACGGCTCCGGAAGTTCAGGACCCGAAAAACTGCTAAAAATAGTAAGTTTTGTTGCAACTTGAAAAATGAAAGAACTGATGATGGGGGTTCAAATGGAATAGGTGGGTGGCCACCAATATCCACCTGGATCATTAAGCCCCCAAAACGGCTCCGAGAGTGGAGGACCCGAAAACCTGCTAAAAATAGTAAGTTGTGCTGAATGTGAAAATCTGCAAGAATTGATGGTGCTGGTCCAAATGGAATAGGTGGGTGGCCACCGATATCCATCTGGATCATTCCTCCCTCCTTAGGAAGCAATGGTCCCCATTGCGTTGAGATCCTCCATGAGATGAGGCAAATTTTGTTGAACTGAGTATTAGATGTGTTGAAGATGTCATGGACCTGCGGGTGGACATGCTGGATGCGTTTAGTAAATTTGGTTTCTTTATCAGCCTCAGAAAATACATGTTTGGATTCTGTATGTGTAGTTGCAGGATGTATGGCAACATCAGGCGGTGGTGCGTTGGGAGTTAGATCAATGGAGTGCTTGTCCTGACAGTGTAGAGGAACCTCTATGAGCGAGGAGAAATTGTCATCGTATTTGTCCATCTGCTGCAGCCGTGCAAGGGAGCCCTGTTTCAAGGTTGTGGCCACAATATTCTTCTTTCCCTGTGAGTGAGTCGTAAGGAAAATGAATTTCCTGGTTTGGGAAACAATCTTACTGTGTTGTTTTTCAATAGTCAAAGAGATGGCAGGAGGCGGTACCACCTCCGGTATCCTATACAAGTTATTTCCAAAAGTAATAATAACAGCACGAGGCCTAGACTCATACACAGCATGTCGCCTCCACAAGTATGGTTGGCCCAATAATACATCAGCTACATCAAGAGGAGCAACATCACACAATACCTCATCCGTGAATGGCTTGATACTGGCATTTGAAGGCTAAGATCGCCGGGTGGATGCGGAGATCTCTCCTGGTGGAGCCGGTACCCGATGGTATATGGCTGCGGGTGTGTTATGGTTGGTGGGTGGCCGAGCTGCCCATGACCTCTCGCCGAGATGAGGTTCTTTGGCTTCAAGCATTTGGCTTAGAAATTGCAAATGAGAACCCTTTACCCACATCTACGACCGGAAGAGGCGCCCTCCTCCTCCGGATCCCTTCCGGACCCTCCTTCCGGATCTTGGTGGTGGCAACAATGGCACTGGATCCCCCCATGATCCGTCTCATTGCTCTGTCCGTCTACCAGATCAAAAAATGCATCTGATTCGGGTGCCTTTATTTCAGCCACCAAAGACTATTTGGTCCGACACTCGTTTGTGCTGTGAGTGGGGCTATTATGAAATTCACACCACTTCCTTGTGTCCTTTGGATTTGTGGTGTTTTTCTGAGTCGCATTGATTTTTCCTTGCCCCTTGTTTTTCGATTCGAGAGCCCCTTTCAGATTCGCAGATCCAAAGTCTCGCTTCTTCTGCTTAAATTTCTGCTCGATCTTGGCGGCATAGCGATATGTCATGCCAAGCGATGTAACGTCGAGGAACTCCATTTCCTCCGAATGTGTTTGTGCATGTACTGTGGTAATTTGAGAACCAAATGTCTCTCTCGAATCTTTAATACCCAACTTTGTGCTACAGTGGTATGAGCGATTCGTCACCAGGCACATCTGACTTTTTTGTTGTCAGCAAGATGAACTGCTGGATGTATTTGTCTCAGTTTCCACGGTAATATTGTTCCTTGATGCCGTCTCCTCGGAATGAATTCCAAGTGGGTGTGGTCGAGAACAGAGAGGGTTCCCCTTCGCCCTCTTGCTCACGGTAGGTTTCCCACCAGTCTTTGACATGGGGGGCGTCTTTGAGGAGTGCAAAAATAATCTTTTCTCGGTCAGAGAAGTCATGGACCGAGAAATACCCTTCCAACAAATTTAACCATCTGTCTACAGCGTCTGCATCTATTTTTCCTTCAAATATAGGAATTTCAAAGTTTACCTGTACCTTGAAGGGAGTGGCGCCTCCAGAGTGGTTGTTGGATGCAGATGCGCCATATGTGGGCAGTCGTTGAAGGATTTGAGCAAAGTTATCCATCATCGCGTTCCTTTGTTTCTCAAGGGCCTCCTCAGGCAGTATTTTGATAGGATCTCCTGCTCCCTCATCTTTCTTTTCTTCCGCCATGGGAGGTCGTCGGGGTTTGCGAGGCTGATCTTGCAAAGGTTCCACCAGATCGAGCCCTAGCTCCTTATACCCCGACCTTGTTGGGGACATGCAAAGAAGGATCGAGAAAAAGCAGACCCGCTCTGATACCACTGATCCGGATTTATGCAGGAACGCAACAGAATAAACATATAACCATAAATACAGAGATGCAGCTGAAATAACACTTCATTTCATTAATATCAAAGAACTGAAATTTGCTTACAGACAGAATGGAAATAAAACTAGCTAGGGCGCTGGTAGCTATCTCTGAGGAGAGATGTGGCGGCTACAGGCCTCTAAACTGAGTTACAATGAGGCTCGAGGGCATATTTATTATTGAGAAACAATGTAGAATTTGAAACGCCCAAAAATCCCAACTTATAGAGATGAGGTACCGTAAAACGAGGAAGCCTGGTTGGGTAAATTGGTGGTTCAACTTCCTTGGGGCTGCAGAATTTTGGAACCACTCGTTTGATGCACATGATACATCATTAGAAAGCTCTCATTCGAGGACCACAAATTTCGGGACAAATTCTCATTCCATGAATTACAGAACCATGCCTAAAAAATGTCGTTTAGGGCCTCAAAACGGCTCCGGAAGTTCAGGACCCGAAAAACTGCTAAAAATAGTAAGTTTTGTTGCAACTTGAAAACTGAAAGAAATGATGATGGGGGTTCAAATGGAATAGGTGGGTGGCCACCAATATCCACCTGGATCATTAAGCCCCCAAAACGGCTCCGAGAGTGGAGGACCTGAAAACCTGCTAAAAATAGTAAGTTGTGTTGAATGTGAAAAGTTGCAAGAATTGATGGTGCTGGTTCAAATGGAATAGGTGGGTGGCCACCGATATCTATCTGGATCATCGCAATTGGAGAATACCGCTTGCTCCACAATAGCAGTACGATATGGGAAATCCTGGTTTTCTAATCCACTCATGGTTTTGGGATAGTGTTGACCAGAGTTCAAGCCAGTTTATGCTATCCTTCTTATTTAGTTAACTCAGGTCTATCTTAGGCAGGGTTTCCAATTAACAACAAACAAATGTAATTCTCTTCCGACGAGATTTTCACTATCATTTGGATAGAGTTAGTCGACCACAATTTTATGCAGACTTCTTCTATGAATGGAGATTTATTCAATAGAGCCTGTTCGAACAATTTTGAGGGAAAAAATAGACAAAGGGATGCAGAATCTATACAATAGTTCAACTCAGTAATTATATACTCACAGAGTTCAATCGCCTCATAGTTAAACAAATTTCCTCACAATATCAGTTCAAGACAGTTTGATAATCAACAGGAACTGAAATTCATTCAACCTGAAGCAATTTATTAACCCACAGTATTTTATTGCAGAAAAATCTCCCTCCACAATACATCTGAGGGATACAATTTATATACATTACAATGTGTCTCTTCGGTTCCTCTGTGAGGACCGTTTAGAAAATCAAAAGCCTAATTACAATAATTCAACTAACTGAAACAAGACAGATGGATCGAACCTAACTATTCAACTTCTACAATCCTAACAAATCTAAATGAAACGATCAGCTGAGGTATTGACACCTAGCTGTTACAATTCAATGATTTTGAACCCTCCTAGCCACAACATGTGGACAAAACCTCCTACATTGCTGGCTAGTGTTTAATGCCCCTGCATCAGACTCCTGAGGGAAATTTTCTTCATGGGCTCCTGTCCATGAGCTTTTCCACTGATCTGCCTATCTTCTGCAACATTCCTTCAGTCATCCAAGTGGCATCTTCCTCTGGCTTGTCCTTCCATTTGATTAAGCACTGAAATTAATCTTGTCCTCTGGTCCTTCTGGACACTCTTTTGTCCAATATCTTCTCTAGTTGCAATGGTTGTGCTGGAGGTAGCTGCTCCTTCCACTCAATCTGTTCCTTGTCTGCTGATCTTTCTTCTGCACCATCATCCTCATACTTGTACAAATCTGCAACATTAAAAATGGGAGATATTCCAACATCAGGTGGCAATTCAATCTCATAAGCATTTGCAGAAAAATTTCTAAGTATCTTGCATGGCCCAATCTTTTTGAACTTCAGTTTTTTGTACTGCTTCTTTGGGAATCTCTCCTTTCTCAAGTGTGCCAAAACCAAATCTCCTACTTCAAAATGGACTTCCTTTCTGCTCAAGTCTTCTCTACTTTTGTATCTGATGCTGCTGCCTTGTAATTGTTGTTTCACTTGTTCATGTATGGCCTGGATCTCTAAAGAAAATTCTTCACCATCAGCACTTCTCATCTCTACCCTTCCCAAATTTCTTAACTCTGATATTCCCCTGGGGTGCATTCCATAAATAATATGGAATGGGCTCTGCCCTGTGCTCCTTTTTGGTGAGTCATTATATGCATATTCCACCTGGGGAAAATATGGTCCCACTGCTTGGGATGCTCTCCTGCAAGACTTCTCAACAAATTTCCCAGACTCCTATTCACTACCTCAGTTTTTCCATCAGTCTGGGGATGATAAGCTGAGCTGAAACTCAGTTTGGTACCAAGTTTCTTCCACAATGTCCTCCAAAAATGGCCCACAAATCTGGTGTCTCTGTCGGAAAAAATACTCTTGGGCAACCCATGCAACCTAACAACTTCTTTGAAAAACAAGTTAGCAACATGGGTGGCATCACTAGTTTTATAACATGGGATAAAATGCGCCATTTTGGAAAATCTTTCCACCACAACAAAGACTGCATCATTCCCTCTCTGAGTCTTGGTGATGCAAGAGCATCAAGGCCAATTTTCATTTTTAAATATGTAATAAAGGGGGGTGTGATATTTTAATTATTTTATTTATTAATTTGTTATTTTTAAATAAAATAGGAGATAAATTATAAAAGTGAGGATTTTGTAAATATTATTTTATTAATTAAAAGGATATGAGAGAAAATAGAATTAAGTAGCAAAATTAGGGAGTAGGAATGCTATGTACGGGACTTAGTTGAGTCCACACCTAAAATGTATTTAAATTAGATTTAGTTGAGGATTAGGTGGAGAGATTTTTGGAGTGAATTAAACTCATTATTTATGTATAAATATGAGTGGTTTTTGTGAGGAGAACATACTTGAATAGTTGAAGAGTTGAGGGGAGTGAGTGAGGAGTGGTTTAAAGGGAAAATAGCCAAGAGGCCACCCAATGTAATATCTGGCCACAAAATTTTATTATAGTTAAGGAAGTTCGATTTGTATGGCTCTTTTTCACCTTCATATTTAATTAAGTTAGATGTTTTCCATGATTTTATTGTGAAAACTTTGAGTATTTTCAGAGTTTAGTGAAGGAGTTGTGTTCTTATATGCGGGATCTACTTTCTAGCATAATTCTTGCATCATTTTTGGTATCAAAGCGGGAGAGATGCCTGGTTGAATGTGCAATTATGTATGTTGTATATGGGTTTTGATTTTAGGAACGAGCTTGTATGCTGGTTGCATAACCAGATGTGTGGTGGTTTTCGGATTGAAGAGCGCACATTAGTTGAGCGCAGAAGCGCTGTCGAGCTGCAGGTGAATTGTGAAGCAACTTTTGAATTGATCTAAAGCATTGGTCGTTGATCTAATTGAAGAGAGGCGTGGATGCTTTCAAAGTTGAGCTGTAGCGCTGGCTTTAAAATGGAATACCGTTTGAGATCAATCGCAAGGAGGGAAATTGTATGAACAGTTGGTGTATTCAATTAATGCAGGGATCGATTACATGTGAAGACTGAAATCGAGTTTCAGTTCCAGTTTGATATTGGGTATATCGATCACTGGGAAGATCGATTATATATGAAAAGGATTGAAATTGAATTTCAATTCAAGCTCACGGTGGCATATCCTCTTGAAATGTGATGATGGTAATCTGAATAAATTGTTGGACGGGTTATTGAACATGCGGAATATCACCTTGAAGGAACAGTATGCAATCGAATGAAACTGAGTGCATTGAGAGCAATTGTAATTGGCATTGAAAATGTGTAGTCAACGTGTAACAGTGGTTTGAAGCTGTGAGCATAGGCATGAACCAATGCTTAATTCGATTCTAGAAGCGAAGAGAGCGACATTACATCCATGAAATGTACGAAGAGTTTGAATAAATGCTGGCGTGGAGTTTTGGACCGAGGCATAAGAATGGATCTGGCTTATAAGTCAACGACAAAGGAGGCACATAGTTTGTAATAAAAATCTGTTTATTTATTTTGGGATCGATTTTGTTGTGTCACAGAGGTAAAGAATGGATTCGTACCCGCGAAGGGTGGTTGTGTTACCCACATCTGTTATCAAATTTAATGCAGGGTGAATGCGTTAACACTGTGACAAACTTGTACAGCAATGGAGAAGTCGGAGTTGTTATTCTGAATAGTGGGGGCGGTTTACAACGTTGCACAGAAAGAAGGTGTGATTGGTGGCAGTGGAACGGAATTGTGATGAATTACCAAGTCAATTGCAGAAGCATTGCCATGGTGGAGGAACGCTGTAGTTGAATTACGAAATCTGTTGGTATGTTGAATGTAGAGTTCCAGCATAATGAACCGTGAGTCAAGCATTGAAGCCGTGGGTCGAAGGTATAGTTCTGAAATTGCAGAAGAATTGTAAGTGCCGTAATTCACTTACACACTTTTAATAAAACTGGTATGTGGAGAATTCTGGTTTTGTTTGGAAATTCATTTGATGTTTTTTTAAGCATGGATTAAGTTGTGCACGATGAGTTCGTCATTGAGTCTGTGTTGCAGAACACCTACAAGTTCAAGGACTTGTGCATAGCGTGGATTTGTTAAGAGATAGGAGTTTATTAAATAATTGAAATGAGTGCGTAGTGTATGGTTGGCTCTGTCGGATTTGCGTTTGCAGGTGATAGGCGCAGAGACAAATTGTGTCAGCATTATGGATTAGCAGATGTGTGGAGCTGGAGTTGGGTAAGAATGCCAAATTGCAGCATTCCAGTAGAAAAAATTGTTAAACGCAGAACATGTAAGAACAGAATGGCAATTGCATTATAAATCATCTGAAAGCTGCATGGATATGTTTGCCAGAATCATGAATTCAATTTTAATGTTAACTGGGTTTTGTATATGAATGAGGCGTTGTGAAAGGCGCAACCTTGAAACTCAGTAGAAAACGCTGAAGAGAAAACGCGCAGAGATTGCAAACAGTGTTGGATAGTTGATGCTGTGGTTCAAAGGGTTAACAGTCGATAACAGAAGCGTTGGGAATGTTGATCAAAATCGAGCGTGGAAGGATCTAATTGCTGGGATCGTGTTTATTTTGGTTGAGTTTGGGCGGTGAAGCAAATTCGACTTCAGCATAAATGGAGGTCGATTTCAAGTCTTAGCACGGGTGAGGTGTGATTTGGAAGAGCGATGCATTTCAGAACTGAATTGAATTAAAATTTTGTTGAAAACCAGCGTCAAAGTAATTAGAAGTGTGATTGAAGAATTAGATTGCAGAGCTGGAAAGCGAGTGTGAAAGTCTATTATTGCGTTGAATAGAAATCGAAGACAGATCTTTAAAATTGAATGGCTGGCGGAGGTACTATGCGTATCACTGTTCAACAGTCAAAAAGTTTGAAGGTGTGCATTCGCATTAATTCGACATGAAGTGTAGGGTAAGTAAATACGTGACCACTGGTAGTTGACATTTGATCAAATACTGTGTTATTGGAATTTTCCATAGTTGGAAATGAAGGCGTGAATGCATTAGTTTTGATAGTCAATATCAAACATGGAAGTTTTAAAGGGCACATGTACAATTCAAGGTTTTTCATTTTAAAAGACTTGGCATTTGGTAATAAATTATATGTCTTGGGATTTATTTGACCAAGCTCCACTCTTGAAATTTGAGAAGTTTGCATAAGTTAAAAATCATGGAAAAGGTTTTCATGAATGGAGGAAACCTTACATATGAAGGTTAAAATTTTTATGAGAATATGAATGGAATTGCCATATTACTAGAAAAGAGAGTGGGCATCATATTAAATTGAAGAGGAACCTTTACATAAATGAATGTTAGTAAAGAGTTTATAGCGAGAGTATGATTTGGTTCTAAATGCCATTTGTGGTGTGGGTTTAAATGCATGGAAAACTGATTATTGGGTTTGTGGTTCTTGAACCATATGTTAAGAAGGAGCTTCCACAATGATAGTGTATGAAATTGCCGGAATTGAAGTTTTATTTGGGCAAAATTTTTGAGATGCATTTTGTATATGCTAAGGTGTTGTTTGCAGCAATTTGTAGCAAGAGGTTGCCAGGGATTGGTCCCAAGACAAAGAGAAGCCAAGCACAACAGGAAAGTTGCATTTTGATGAATGACAAGTGCGAAGAATTGCGGGGAAGTGGCTTAAATGAAGTCCACACGTGAACATATGCAGTTCACAAAGGAGGGGAAGATGACTATTGATAGCCATTTTCGGAGATCTGATGAGGAGTATGAGCAGGAGAAGGCCAAGATAACAATTCACCTGGAATTGTTAATGAAGTTGTTGCAGGAAAACCAGACACATGGTTGGACCATGAAAAGGAAGGTAAAGTGGCAGAAGCTACACGCAAGAAGGGAGAAGCAGGTAAACATACAGTTGATGGAGGAGCTGAGGAAGCTCGAGTAGATGTTGAGTTGTGAAGAACTCAGAGAGGCTGAGTTAAAAATGGATGTTTCCATTTGTGGCCCGGAACATGGTGAGATTCTGGGTGATGAGATCAGTGAGGAGGATCTCATGAACTATTGGGATAGTTCAGAAGCATCTGAAGAGGTGATGGCGAGAGAAACAGATGAGGCTATGAAGCCTTGCAATTTTTCTCACAGTTTATGTATGTTTTCAGGATGTGTGAAAGATGGTGAGCAGCCTGATGGAACTGTCACGAAGGAGAATGAAGTTCTTGAGGTAAAGTCTGGTAGAGAATTCCTTTCAGAAAAGGAATGTGGTGATTGGTTACAACAGGAAGAAATCACAAATGACTTCTTGTTTGGGATAAGACAGCAAGTCGGAACTATTATGGAGCAGGAACAAAGTGGAAATACTAAAGGAAAATTCTAAGGAGGTAAACAAGTGTATTTGTTTAATGAGATTGCTGACAAAATTTTACAATATAATGATGTTGAAACCAGGGAAATTCAGGAAGATTGCCAGAGGGAGAATGGAAGTAGTGATGAGACAGAAAGGAAAACTACAGATGAACTGAATCAAAGGAAGGATTCATAACAGCAAAGGGAGATGTCGAATGAAGCATTCAGTGAGATCAAAAGGTCTTATGTGTTTAAGACTAATGATTGGGGTGTGATTACAGGTACATCACAGAGTGTCGAACAAACTTTGAAGTTTGTTAAAAAAGAAGAGTTGAATCTGAAATTTGTTCAGAATGATATTGAGATATCAAGATCTTAGACAGAGGAGTCTTATGGAAATATTCAACAGAATATTGAAGTAGGGGAAGAAGGACCATCTCATGATTGGTCAACAGCAAGTGAAGGTAGGTAAAATTGTGTAAAATTTCTGAGTTCTACTCCAGTTGAGATTGTTCAGTTATATCGGAAGTTAGATCTTCAGAGGAGAGAGTTGGAAAAGCAGAGGACCTATTTTCAGGGAAAGTTACTGAAAGACACAGAACAGGGAAACATTTTTCAAACAAATGATGTGGAGGAGGGACTAACTGATAGTATCGCAGAGGAATTGAATCAGCATACTGATGTGCTGATAGATGAGGGAATTTCAGAGCAACATACTGAAAAGTTGCCTGCAGTGGAAGGGGCACTGAAGCCTTATTTTTTTTATTCTAACAATTGTTTTGTGAGTACAGGTTTTATTGCAGATGCTGGAGAAAATCTATTAGACAGAGAAATTGAACTAATGAGGCGGATGATGATGAAGGTATCCCGAAAGAGGCCAGTAGCAGTAAAAAAAAGAAGAAGCAACAAAAGAAAGACAACAGAAGATTGTGAAAGCATAGTCAGTGGGGAAATGCAGCATAAAGTGTGGAGACCTGGAGAAGAACAACAGATAGAAGCAACGACAAGTGGGAAGTTGCAACACAAGATATGGGATCCAGACATACACAGATCCGAACACATGATCAGGCGATCATGGTTAAATTTCAACCTTGGGAGTCTGATGCAGGAGCATCAAGGCCAATTTTCATTTTTAAATATGTAATAAAGGGGGGTGTGATATTTTAATTATTTTATTTATTAATTTGTTATTTTTAAATAAAATAGGAGATAAATTATAAAAGTGAGGATTTTGTAAATATTCTTTTATTAATTAAAAGGATATGAGAGAAAATAGAATTAGGTAGCAAAATTAGGGAGTAGGAATTCTATGTATGGGACTTTGTTGAGTCCACACCTAAAATGAATTTAAATTAGATTTAGTTGAGGATTAGGTGGAGAGATTTTTGGAGTGAATTAAATTCATTATTTATGTATAAATATGAGTGTTTTTTGTGAGGAGAACACACTTGAATAGTTGAAGAGCTGAGGGGAGTGAGTGAGGAGTGGTTTAAAGGGAAAATAGCCAAGAGGCCGCCCAATGTAATATCTGGCCACATAATTTTATTATAGTTAAGGAAGTTCGATTTGTATGGCTCTTTTTCGCCTTCATATTTAATTAAGTTAAATGTTTTCCATGATTTTATTGTGAAAACTTTGAGTATTTTCAGAGTTTAGTGAAGGAGTTGTGTTCTTATATGCGGGATCTGCTTTCTAGCACAATTCCTGCATCACTTGGGCAATCCTAGAACAAAATCCATACTCGCCATGTCCCAAGGCCTATCTGGAATAGGCAAGGGAGTGTACAATCCTGCATTCTGCCTCATTCCTTTGGCATATTGACAGATTTTTCAATTCTTCACAAACTTATCCACTTCTATCCTCATCTTGGGCTAGTAATAGAAGTGACTCAGCTGCTCATAAGTTTTATCAGTACCAAAGTGTCCAGCAAGTCCACCACTATGCTTCTCCTTGATCAGATTTTCTCTCATGGAACATTTTGGTACACACAGTTGGTTTCTCTTGAATATCAAGTCTTCCTGCAAGAAATAATCCAGCCACTGGCTTCTATCTGTTAGAACAGGGTTACAACATGCTTCAAATTCTTCCTTAAAATCTGAATCTGTTTTGTACAATTCTTTGAGAAAATCAAATCCTACAACTTCAAAATTAGTTTCTTGAACAAGCATGTGCCTCCTACTCAAAGCATCAGCTACTTTATTTGCTTGGCCACTTATGTGTTTCAAAACAAAGTTAAAACCTTGGAGATACTCAACCCATTTGACATGCTTATGATTAAGCTTTGGCTGCTATACAATATACTGCAAAGCATGATTATCAGAATATAGTACAAATTCTTTTGACATCTAATAATGTCTCCACTTTTTCAATGCCTGAACAATTGCATAGAATTCCTTCTCATAAGAGGAATACTTTATTCTGGTGTCATTTAGCTTCTCATTGAAATAGGCTACAGGCCTATCATCCTGACTCAGCACAGCTCCAATGGATTCCCCACTGGCATCACACTTCACTTGAAACGGTTTAGTAAAATCAGGCAGAATCAAAATAAGCTTCTCAGTTATCTTTTGCTTCAAAAGTTTAAAGTTTCTTTCTGCTTCAGCAGTCCACTTAAATGGTTGTTTTCTCTTCTTTATTGTCTCAATGATGGGTGCATTAATCTTACTGAAGTTTCTTATAAATTTCCTATAAAAACTGGCAAGTCCATGGAAATTTCTTACCTAAAAGACATTCCTGGGTTAAGGCCACTCCACAATTACCTTAACCTTCTCTGGGTCCATCTTAAATCCTTCTGCAGAAAAAAAAAAAACCCAAATACACCAACTCTTCCTTCATGAATGAGCATTTCTTTAAGTTTATCAGCAGTTTCTCTTGGTGCAGCTTCTTCAAGACATGATTAATATGTCTTAAATGTTCTTCTTTAGTTCTGCTGAAAACTAATATATCATCCAGATACACTATCACAAATTTACCAATGAATTCTTTTAATACTTCATTCATAAGTCTCATAAAAGTGCTAGGTGCATTTGACAACCCAAAAGGCATTACCATCCATTCATACGGTCCTTAATTCGTTTTAAAGGCAGTTTTCCACTCATCACCCTCTCTTATTCTGATCTGATGATATCCACTTTTCAAATCTATCTTTGAAAAATATTTAGCACCACTCAAACAATCCACTAAATCCTCAATTCTGGGCAAAGGGAATCTGTACCTGATTTTGATCTTATTGATTGCTCTGGAATCAATACACATCCTCCAGCCTCCATCTTTCTTTGGGCTCAATACTGTTGGTACTGCACATGGACTCAAAATTTCTCTGATCAGTCCCTTGTCCACCAATTCCTGTACTTGTCTCCTGATTTCCTCATTTTCTGTGGGAGTCATTCTGTAGGCTGCCTTATTTGGAAAATTTGAACCAAGGATAAAATCTATCTGATGGTTGATCTTCCTCACAGGTGGCAGCTCATCAGGTAAATCATCCACAACAATGTCACAATAGTTGTCCAACATCTCTTGGATTTCTATTGGCAAATCAGAAATCTTTGTAGAAGTAAGAACTACCTTAGGTTTGCAAACTAAAGCAAAGCTTACCTCTTCTTCTTCTATCTGTTGTAGATATTCCTTCCTGCTCAGCAACAAGGTCTTTGGATCAATCACTCTGCTGGATGGCTCTCCTTCTTCCATGAGTATCAACGTATGATGTACCATCCTTGAAGAACTTGTAAGTGTTCTTCTTGCCATCATGCACTACTGCTCTGTCAAACTACCAAGGTCTACCCAGCAGTATATGACACACATCCATGGGCATTACATCACACAGGACCTTATCTTTGTATTTTCCCATTTGCAGCTCGATCTCACACTGTTATTTTACAACCAGCTAGTGCCCTTTATGCAGCCAGGACACCCTGTAGGGAGTTGGATGTTCCCTTATCTTCAGCTTCAACTTCTCTATCACCTCAGTGGAAACCAGATTGTCTGCGCTACCACTATCAATGACTAGGTGGCAAAATTTCCCTTGGACTTTGCATATGCTCCTAAACAAAGTCTTCCTTTGTACAGGTTCAGTGACCTCTTTGGCTTGCTTCAACAGGACCTTATTTACCACCAAGGACTCTCCCCTCTCTTGTAGGATTTATTCTTCAATTTCTGCCTCCTCTCCAACCTGGGAAACAACATCATTTCTTGGACCAGCACCCACATTCTCTGGACAATCATAGTGCTTATGTCCCACTTGCTGACATCTATAACACCTCAATTCTCTACCTCTGCCTCTGTCTCTGCCTCCTCTTCCTTTTCCTCTGTAAGAACCCCTTCTGCCCCTTGCATCATCTTCTGTAGATGCATTCGGAGGTGAGCTACTGTTAGCTCCATCCCTGGGTGTAGTAGGCTTTCCTCTACCCCCCTGACTTCCCTTTCCATGGAAAGTACCTCTCTTCTTGGCAGACTACTTCCTCAGGAGTTTCTCCTCTGCTTTCAAGGCCATCTGGTAGGCCTCTTCCACTATCTTAGGAGACAGAAGACCAGTCTCATCTTGGATCTCCAGCCTTAGACCATTCACGTATCTGGCAGTCTTCTCTGGTGTGTCTTGGAATTGCCCAACTCTTATGCTTACTCTATAGAATTCCTTTGTGTATTCCTTTACTGTCAGCAACCTCTGTCTCAGGTTCTACATTTGTCTAAACAATGTCAGCTGATAATCACTAGGCAAGAATTTACCTTTTAATTTAGCCATCATTCTGGTCCAGCTTTTGATAGGTTGCTTGCCAACTCTCCTCCTTTCTGCCTGCACTCCATCCCACCAAAGTGCAGCATGTCCCTTCAGCTTTGTTACTGCAAACTTGACCTTCTTATCTTCGCTTATTTCTTCATAGTCGAAGCACTTGTTCATTTCATTAATCCAGTCCACCAGCTCCTCTGGATTCAGTCCCCCTGCATAACTCCATACTTCAATTCTAGGCTTAACTGCAGACCCCAGAACAGTTCTAAGGAGCCTCAAGTCAGGAGGAATCTCAGCATTTTCTTCAGCTTCTTCTAATTCAGGTTCACTGATGTCTTCAGGATCTACGGGTTGTCTTTTCTCCATGGCATCCATTATGGCCTTGGCCCTCTGCAAAATTCCCAACACTTCTGCATTGGAAACGGGTCCGCCTCTCCTTCTGCTAGCACCTCTACCAACTCGGATTGCCATGTTAATTCTCTGCAAAAACAACTTAAAAACAACAGCTCTAATACCACAAATGATAGCAACAAAACTGAAAGTCGGCCCCTAAGGATAGTTGTACTCTTCTCGTAGCTCTGTCAGCATTTTCCCTCAATTAAGTTAGTTTATCTCCACGTGGTCTTCTTTCTTTTCTTGGAATTTTATTTATCAATTTCAAAGAAATTGAAAAATAAACATATACTCTGCAACCCTTTATATTAATACCCAACGCTTTTTAAACGAATGGCTTTGGAATAAACCTTTTGTTCCGGCCCCACATCTATAATCAAAAGTCCAATCAAATTCATGCGCCGTACCTTAGGTTAACCTTCGCGCATCTTCCTCATACAATCACCGTCCGATGACTCCCCTCCAGATCGATGACACTCAACAATATCGCGCGGCCTCCTTGGTCGAACGTTAATGCGCGATGGTAACGCGAAAAGGCGGTTTTGGAACTTCGCCCAACGCCACGTGTCAACTTTTCTATGGAATCGCTCACAATTGGACAATACCGCTTGCTCCACAATAGCAGTGCGATATGGGAAATCCGGGTTTTCTAATCCACTCACGGTTTTGGGATAGTGTTGACTAGAGTTCAAGCCGGTTTACGCTATCCTTCTTATTTAGTTAACTCAGGTCTATCCTCGGCAGGGTTTCCAATTAACAATAAACAAATGTAATTCTCTTCCGACGAGATTTTCACTATCATTTGGATAGAGTTAGTTGACCACAATTTTACGCAGACTTCTTCTATGAATGGAGATTTATTCAACAGAGCCTGTTCGAACAATTTTGAGGGAAACAATAGACAAAGGGATGCAGAATATATACAATAGTTCAACTCAATAATTATATACTCACAGAGTTCAATTGCCTCATAGTTAAACAAATTTCCTCACAATATCAGTTCAAGACAGTTTGATAATCAACAAGAACTGAAATTCATTCAACCTGAAGCAATTGCTTAACCCACAGTATTTTATTGCAGAAAAATCTCCCTCCAAAATACATTTGAGGGATACAATTTATATACATTACAATGTGTCTCTTCGGTTCCTCTATGAGGACCGTTTAGAAAATCAAAAGCCTAATTACAATAATTCAACTAACTGAAACAAGACAGATGGATCGAACCTAACTATTCGACTTCTACAATCCTAACAAATCTAAATGAAAAGGTCAGCTGAGGTATTGACACCTAGCTGTTAAAATTCAATGATTTTGAATCCTCCTAGCCACAACATGTGGACAAAACCTTCTACATTGCTGGCTAGTGTCTAATGCCCCTGCATCAGTCCAACAATAGGGCATGGAGGCATCCAAGGCCGAGGAAGAATACAAGGAGGAGGCGTTGGTTGAGGACCTGGTCAAATTATATGTTACAAGTGCGGTGAAGTAGGACACTTCACGAAGGATTGTCAAAATCCTACAACCCCCTCTTGCAGGTATTGTAGAGATTTTGATCATGTAATAGAAGATTGTCTTGTTCTAATAGTGAAGATGCAGGAGAAAATAAATCAACAGCCTATGCAAAACTTACAGATGATGACTACGGAACCACGTGAATAAGAGCGTAGTATTAAGATAGTAACCCAAAGTAGCACAACTACAGGGGAAGCTAGCACAACAGGACAAAAGCCTATGGAGGACACGCAAGTCAAAAGGGTTGGCGATAAGAATATAGGTTCAATATGAAAAGAGAAAAGGAGAAATTTTTAGAGGAAAATAAGAGTTTCATGGACCCCGGAGCTTCGATATCTAGGATGTAGTTGCAGACCTAATCGAAGTTAATGCTTACGAAGAACAACACCCAGGTGATTATTGCGACGAAGGAATTTGATCCAACTATATTGAAATCCTTTTGTAGACCTGAATGAAGTTATTAAGAGACCAGAAGGCTATCGAAATACTCGAGCCACTGATAGAATCCTGTGCAAGAAGGGAAGAGTCGCGCGCAATAAATAAATTGCATTAGCATAAGACGAGGACAAGCAGAGAAATGAGATTAACTGTGTAGACGAGGGAATACGACATGGATTAGGTAATTATGGATTTGGGATCTGATGTCTATGTATTGCCTAATCATAAATGGGAACACATGGAAAAACCACAGTTGCAATGGTCATTGATCTAGTTAAGAATGGCAAGTCAGCAAAATATTATTCCTATGGGAATATTCCCTGGTATATTAGTAGACATTGAAGGAGTGCGCGCTATGGTAGATCTTGAAGTAATTGAGATTGTAGATGGGAACAATCCATATAAAATGATACTTGGATTGGATTGGGCTTTTGACACTGATGCAATCATTAATTTGAAGAAGAGAAAGATGGTGTTTGAACAAGGATATCTGAGGGTCACTGTTCTCCTAGACCCATCAGAAGGAGTGTGGTATACAGATCTTGTTCTCGATGAAAATTACGATGCAGATATTGATAATATCTACAAGGTCACGACTAAAGATGAAGATTGGATCAATCCCACTACATATGGAAGCATAAGTTGGGAGAAGGACAACTCATGTATTTTAGATTCTGATGAAGAACTAGAGAATTGGCAGAATAGGCTACATGAAGTTTCTAAGAGCCGATGTAACAAAATTACAAGATCACTTTGTTGCATCACTATAGAGGTATGTAATTTTCTTTACTATGATGGGACAGGAGATTTCAATTTGTTTATTGATGTATTTGAAAGAGCACTACCCAAAGAACACAATTTTTAAGATTTGGACATAGTGCTAATATCTACACCTACTAGATGGTGGGGTACTCATAAGGGAAATAATGGAAGATGGAGAAAATATCACAAATTGATGAAAATCAGATTTGGTCATGTAAATACTATACTCGAAGTAAAATATGATGGCAAGGATGACCCTCGAGGGCATATCTTTAGCTGGACTATGATGTGGGGCAAAGATCCAGCACCAGAATGGGTACATACATTATTTCACACATTAGATGTGGTACATATGAATTGGTATCTTGAAACTGAACTGCGACATGGAACAAAAAATTGGGAAGAGTTGGTTGAAGGATTTTTAATGAATTTTAGTTTTGAAGATGACTCTTAATACATAAACGAATATCTTCAAGTAATTAGAGCAAGGATTTTCAAAACTATAACTGCGATAACCTAAACACAGCCTAATTGGGTTGAACAGTTGGAACATGCAGTAGAATGTTATAATGTGACAGTGGAGGAAGATGAGGAAGATCCGCGCAATATTAATATCCTAGAGTCAGAAGGAAAATGCGAGCTTGCTGGACCAAAACCTAAAATCCTTGACATAGTGCAACCGGTGAAGACACAAAAGGTGAATAGAGGGTCAGAAGAGGAGCCAAAATTTGAGATGATTGGGGATTATTGGGATGCAGATACAGTGAGAAATATTGAATATTTTTTGTATGAATATTGAGAGCTTTTTCCCACGAAGTTAGGAGGACTTCAGAGTTAGGAGGATCAATTTGAAACCAGATGTGAAGTTAGGAGAACAGTTAGGAGACCTCGGAGTTAGGAGGATCAATTTGAAGCCATATGTGAAGCCTGTAAAATAGTGACCCTATAGATTGAATCCAAAATATAAGGAAAAGGTGAAGGAGGAATTGGAAAAGATGCTTAAAGCTGGCATAATTGAACCTATGGAAGAATACGAATGGGTAAGTCCTATGGTTTTTTAGGAGAAGAAGCAAAAGGGTGGAATCATAATTTGTGTTTATTTGAGGAAGTTGAATGATGCATGTGTGCATGAACCATTCCCTACATCTTTTATAAATGAAGTATTGGATAATGTTGGAGGGAAGGAGGCCTACTCTTTTACAGATGGGATTTTAGGTTACCATAAAATTAGAATTGCACCAGAAGACAGGAGTAAGACAAGTTTTGCCTCTAAATGGGGATATTTTCAGTATACAATCATGCCTTTTGGATTGAAGAATGCTCCTGCAATATGCTCTAGAGTAGTAGTCATAGCTTTTAAGGAGTACATACACAATTTATTGGAAGTTTATTTTGATTATTGGATAGTCTTTGGACTGTTGAAGAACCATGTTGTGAACTTAAGACTGATGTTGGATACCTGCAAACATTATTAAATATCATTAAAATTGAATAAATGCATCTTTTGTGTACCTTTTGGCATACTATTGGGGCATGCGTTTTGTAGACAATTATTGATGGTAGACCCCGTGAAGATTGCTGCTATTGTGAACATTGAACCACCTAAGACAACGAAGCAAATGCACACAATCGTGGGACATACTGGCTACTACAGTCATTTTATCAAGGCATTGGTCCAGTTTTGAGTTAAAGACTCCATAGTTTGAGGAAGTGGAGTGCGTGATCCAATGGAAATAAGTCAATCACGTGGAGTTTAAAAGCTTCGCATGGAGCTTTAAGGAGTTTAGGGGATTTGGGGTGGGTTAAAGCCCCTATTTTTTATAAAGGGAGCGGGTTTATTTTTCTAGTTTTGAGTCCTCCCATGGCATGTGGACCATGGTATTATAAGATGTAAAGTTTATATAAAGTGAAGTCATGTTGAGTTGAAGATAGAAAGATAAGCACATTATATGTGTTCTAGTCTATTTTGGGTCTTAGGAAAAGGCTCCACAGTTGTGTGTGCAGAGGCCTTGGTATGCAGCTGTGTGCACAAACCACCTGCAGTTGTGTGCGTGAGTCAAAGAAGGATTGCACTAAAAGGCACATCATTAAGAAAGGAAAAGAAAGTTATGAAGTATCTCTGTTTTATTTGCGCAATTTGTCTATTATTTATCTCTGAAGTTGTTTTATGTATTGCAAAGCATTGTATGATTTCTTCTACATAACGAAGTCTTTATGTTGTTTATATGTGTTATATTACGTTGAGTAGTGCCTAAGACTGATAAAGACGCAGTGCACAGTAGTAGTACTTGATGAATAGGGAACAAACGATAAAAGTAGATAATTGCATCTACGTAGTTCAGGAAATCATAGGGAAGAAGCATAGCAGTAAATCCATGTCCTAATATCCCTCTGGATCAAGAAACTTGGTTCTAGTAGCCCCCAATATTTCCTCAAGTGATACTGCGGTCTGTGCAACAGATCATTGCTGAAAGGGCCGGTAATAGAGGGTTTTTTTGGTACCGTAGCTACTTCGAACCTGGGTCTAGACCCCATCAAGCCAACAATAAGGTGAAGATGATAAGGTATAACAAATAGAAGGAATAATAGAGAAACCTCTTAGAACCCCTAACATTTCCCCATTTGTGGTTTCTTAGCCCCTATAGGTGCTCATGTCTATTGGTCTTGGTCATCATCATTTTATTAAATACAAAAGTAAAAATATTTACAAATTTTCAACACCATGGTATATCTACCTTATGGTGATCAATATTGCAAAAAAATAAAATATCCATGCTTTTTTTGAAATTCAAAATTTTCATTATGTAGAAAGATTACATAGGTGATTACATGTTTGCAAAATCCTATTGGCCTCACTCTTAACATATTTACTGGCAAGTAAGTAATTGTTGGAATAGATAATAAATTGTAAAAAAAAACTTAGTTACCTAGATCCGAAAAGGCACATAACACTAAAAAACCTTCAATGTCATGAAACAAATCGTAACCATTATGGGTCAGATGAGTTAACCAGAGCAGGATACTCTGGTCCAGAGCCTGGAGATGGTGGTGGCTTGAAGTCACAATGTACATGATTCTCAATATGATCTAGTCTCCCCTCAAAACGGTCTAGTTTCTCCTGAATGCACCACTGAACCCTTCGCATGTTGGCCAAGCGATCTTGCATATGCCACTGATTTGTTTGCAAATAATTCATAAAGGAAATTATAATATTCATGGCCTCATGTATATCTCCACTAATATGCTCCAGGAGAATTGTAACATGCCTGAGCTTACTACCAAAGTTAGTTGAAGAGTAGAACAACACCTCCATACCAATATTGTGTATTGGATTGGGGTTTACAACCTCCCCTTGGCTTGGGTCCTCCCCACGGGGCCTATCATATTGGATTCTCTCGCCCATCCCTCTTCTTTCTCTGCCTCTTTGTTGAGGCACTAAAAATCACACTATAAGCTCGTGGAGTCTAACGTCACACTGACTACAAACTTTCCACAAGTGTATATCCATGCATATTTTAAAATAAATTTACTTACAAATTTTCCAAGGAGAAAAATTGGGATATTACAATTTTCGTGGTGGTTATATCCCTGCAATCTCATGTTTGTCCTTTCATCCTTCATGGTGATTGATTTTAGGAGGAATAAATCTTTGTGAGAACCCCTTGTGGTTGGAAGTCACCAATCCTTTTAAAAATATATATTAGAAAAAGAAGAGGTGAGACCATTGAGCTTTACCTATTATGTGGATGGTGAAAACATGGCCATAAAATTTTTGGTAGCACCTATGTTTATTTCCAAGAAAAATATTTCTTGCAAAGTGATATATATATATATATATATATATATATATATATATATATATGGATGACGATAAAATAGGTCCTTGTACAATAACTAGGAAAAGGAAATTTTCATTATTGGACCCTATGATGGTGGAGGAGACATTTGTGGCAAAGGTTTTCCCTAAGGAGAGGGATGGAAGAGCATAAACAAGCCTTACACTATAGGAAGGTGACTTTATTTAGATCTATAGAGTGGTTCAATATAGAAAGTATAATACCTAATATGAATGTTATGGTTAAGTACCCAACATGCCCTCCCTCTTAAGAAATATTTTCCCCCAAAACTTGAGGACCAAAGAATAGCTTGACCATGAAATTTATTCTTCTTTCCCTTCTTTGCACTTTTCTTCAAGACAATCATATGATGTACTCAAACATAGATTATTTATTTTTGACAATTAAATTCTTCAATCAACTAAATGCACTCATCAATCTTGCTTTGTTCAATATCATTAGAAACATTATAAGAATCCAAGTATGTTTCAACTAAGACATTAGGAATTGAGCGATTAAAAGTATCATCCACATAGATGTAAAACATCAATGGTTGTGTTAAGGATCATGCTTCCATTAGAGAAGATTCACACTAAAAAAAAACTTTCACAACTTTCTTGTGGTTTCCTTCAATGATTTTGTTTCTCAACAAATACATTATGCTACCATGAAAGTCATCATAGGGAATAAGAACTTCATGGAAGAGATAATAGGAAATTATTTTTGCCTCTTCTAAATCCTGTTGACATTGATATTATCATAAAAGAGTAGATTTAACCAGGAGATGATGAAAGCAATCATTTTCACATAAGTGAATGCATATCCATATATCATTCTTTGAAAGCAATTATGAGATTCATGCGAATCTATTTCATTATTATATCCTGTCTCTATAAAACCTAAATTTTGAGGTTAAAAATGCATGAAAACTTATAATTTATTGAATATTTCTTAGAAGTGTACTGAATAATATATCAAATTCTAGATGTACAATTTTTCTTTCTCCATTTACTTCTCTGTAATGAACAAAGTTTGTATACGCTATGATACCAATGTAACGAACAAAGTTCATACCCTGCAATAATATTTAGAATACTTCAAAGAAAAAGACATCCATTGTAGGACAAGTAATTATATATAAGAATATTTGAATACTAGTGAGATGATGATTGCAATTGAGGGTGAGGGCCTGCTTATATACCTAGGCAGACACCTCTTCACAAAAGGTCATGTCTTTAGAGACATTCCTATTCACTACAAATTAATTATTAATCATTATTATTATTATTTATATTATTTGTATATATTTTATTCATAACATTGTCTTCCTCTTCAAAAATCTTTGTCCTCAAAGCTTATTGCCGACAAGGCATATCATCTGTTCTTATCTTTGTAATCTATTCACATATTTTGGAATTATTCGATATGTCATCTTCATTGATACAATATGATAAGATCCTCTAAGTGATAAACACAATAATTAAACTAAGACGTGATCTGACCATCCTAAATCAATCTTCTGTAGAATATTACGTTTACTAGAAACTTGTGATGAATTGTTATCATTACACTGAATCGTGCACACTTTAGTATTCTTCAGAACACAAGTTTGTTGTTTATGTTATGAGTGATATATATTGGTAGAATGATTGAGGTGTCCACTCTTGTGATTCGATGTAGATAAAGAGTTCTTCTTGTTTGAAATTCACACGTGTGTGGTAATTTCTTGATTTACTTTACGTATTGATGTAGTTGAGTTGGTTATAAAATATTCACTTGAAATCTTTGACATTTGAACTGCAACTTCTGAGTACATTTTCGTTTCAGTTGGTTTATCTTCTTCTTGAGTTGTAATATTGACTAGATCGGTATTTGTTCCCTTATCTTCAACTTGGACTATTAGGTCTTGAGGCTTTGATACTTCTTCTTCAGTAAGTTGTTCTAACTTGTCTTTTAGAAACTTCTTGTCACTTTTAAGTTTCTTTATTTATGTAAGAAGTTTTTTATTATGAATCCTTAGATGTGAAATTCCGTCCTCTTTTGAATGGTTGACTTTTTCCTTAGTATTCTTCTCTTTATCTTTTAAATTTTTTATTTGTTTTAATAAATTTTTATTAAGGTTATTTAATTTAAATTTTCCACTTCTTGTTCTCAAAGGTGCTTCTTGAGTTCCTTCTTTGTGACCTTATTCTTCTTCACTTGTGCAAGTAATTTTTCAACGTGCTCCATGAGGCGAGTATTTTTTCAACATGCTCCATGAGGCGAGAAATTTATTCATCATTTTCCATTACTTCCTTGCAATGGCTATCCACAAGATCTTTATATTCTTCTTGTAACACTTTCTTGTTTTGCCAAAGTTTGGTTGTTTTTTCTTTCTCTTGATCTTCCAGCTGTAGTAAACTAGATTACATTATTTTGTAGGAGTGATGATGGGAGTTCAACTTGCAATTTGGATTCCGTTTTCATCATTTCCTTATTAAAATTTGCATGTCGCCTAAATGTTGTCATTAATTGTTTTATATCTCTTGCTAACGATTTATTTTGTGTGTCACTTAGATATTCGACTAAGGTAAAAGTTTTGTAACATTTTGTACAAACCACATTTTGATTTCTGAATGACTCTTGATAGTTAGAATACCCCTCTCAACAAAAGTGGCATCTTGAAAAGAAATCCATCTTTTTCCCTTTTTTTCTTCACTTCTTTTAACCTTATATGGAACCTTCTTTAATTTTTTATTTATTTTTGGTTAAATACCCTTCTAGGCTTATTTGATAATAACGCTCCTTTAAAACAATATGAACCAAAACCATAGAAATTCTTTTTTTTTCTCTTTTTTTTTTTATAATAACTTTCAAAACTTTAGCAATAAATATTTAATATTTTTTTCTCCTACTTCAATTTACTTTTTCTTTTTCGAGATGACCTTAGGGTTTAAAAGGTAACCCCTTTAACTTTTTTTAATTCTTCAAAACTTTTGAATTGAGTTTTAGGGTTTAATTATTCCTTTTGTAATTTCAAAATACCCCTTTTAATATTTCTTTGTAATTGTATTTATTTATTTGTTTTTATTTTTTTAATGTGTAATTTAAAAAAAAATTAAGATGGTTTTTTTTTTTCTTTTCTTTCTTTCTTTCTTTTTTATTATTATTATTAATGGCCAAATGCCTTACGCAAAATGGAGAAATTATGAATCTTGTATAGCAAAATGCTCAAATCACGACGTCAACAAAGTTGACGGAATTGTGATGGCCAAACGCTGAATCAGACGGGTTCTGGTTCTGTGCAACAATGGAGTGGTCAAAAGGATCGAGTAGCTCTAATACCAATGTAACGGACAAAGTTCGTATACGCTCTGATACCAATGTAACGAAAAAAATTTGTAACCTGCAATAATCTTCAAAATACTTTGAAGGCAAAGACATCCATTGTAAGACAAGTAATTATATATATGAATATTTGAATACAAATGAAATGATTATTATAATTGAGAGTGAGGACCGTTTATATACCTAAGCTGGTACCTCTTCACAAAAGGTCATGTCTTTAGAAACATGTTTATTTAGTACTAATTAATTATTATTCATTATTATTATTATTATTTGCATTATTTGTATATAGTTTATTCATAACATTCTCTAAACAATTTATTAAATATTAAGAGTTTAGAGATGGAAATTTTTTATTTATAAAATTGATATATTTAATTGAGTAATGGGAAATTTTAGCTCTAATTTAGTCTTTTAAATCACTTTTAAAAAATAATTCAAATGCAAAAAAAAATATTATATTAAGGTTGAAAGTTTATTTCTAACACATGAAAGACAATTTTCCCAAGAGGTTGGACTAATTCTTTTAGTTTAGAAAACGTCATCTTTCTCTAAAGAAAATATCAATATTTGATATAAAGATATTAAAAAAAAAATCCTATTCAAATAAAAAATATATACTTAGATATAGATTTTTATTAAAAGGATTTGGTTTCCATGTAACATTAATTAAAATATTCTCAAATATAATCAGATATTCCTTATCTTTAATAAAAAAACCTCATTTAAGCAGAGTCACGAGTGTAACTTACCAACATTTAACAGAAATGTTATAAATTTCTTTTCCAAACCGGGACATAGAGTTAAGATACATTTCTATAGAAAAATCTTAATTCCTTGACAAAAATAACCAAAATATTTATGTATAACTTTTTAGACAGAGTAGCATACTCGTAACCTTAACCTAAAAGAACCTTAGTCAAACCCATAATTGCAAACATGTAGACTAAATAGTTCCCCAACGTCCTAGACCCATGCTTGGATCATCAGTTGAGGGAAAAAAATTAACAGATTCTTCATCAGTGAGAGGAACACTTTAGGTACAAATTTGTGGGCCTTTCTGAACACCATGCTACTGCAACCACTCTGGAATATAATTCATGCCAAGAAGAATAAAAACACAGTGATGGCAGGAATAGAGAAGTGACAATACCATGAAAGTCCCAAGAACTACAAAGCTCATAGCTATATATCCATTGAAACATTCCAGAGCTAAGAAAAGATTAACATGATCCAGGAGCTTCATCATGAAGAAGCTCCAAACAAAAGCAAATTTAAGAGAGTTCTAGGACATCATGTACAAAAGGAAGCAACATCTTTTGTTCTTTCTCCATGTGATGGAAGAACTGCACAGCAGCATTGTCACCAGAGACATTTCATTGCATTTCTGCTGACTTGTCATCTCTATGCCGCCCTGTACACTCAGTGCCTGTGTCAGCAGCACACGTGGAGCACCACCACTTGTACACCCATCCAACGCGGCCATCTTTGGCCTGAGGTTTGAACAACCCACACCCGCAGATCTGACTAATCACCCACGCAAGCATCCCCACGAACACCACCACAGCCAGGACTGCTCCAATTGGTCCACTTGTATCCGACCTGTTACTCGTCTGCTGATCCTGATTTATAGTGTTGGGTTGTTGTTCTTGTGCGATTTGCGCAGAAGAAGACATCTCCTATACCTGCAAAATAATGAAATGAAATGGGTTTTCTATGGTACCAACCAAAATTAATAGACCCAAGAATTTCGATTTCCTTTTCCATTCATCTCCTCTTTTTTCCAGTGGGCAGCATCAATAAATAAAGTGCTTTTCCTGATTCTCAGTTTATCTTTTCTCTGTATTCATTGCCACATGGCATCCTTTCACTGGAAGACATGGAATCCTCCAGTTCAAAAAGAAAAGTTGGTGGGTTGAATTCTTTTGGAAAAACCAGAATAAATCAAAGTGGGTTGCTTGAATTCTTTTGGGAAAACCAGAATAAATCCAAAGTGGGTTGCTTGAATTCTTTTGAAAAACTAGAATAAATCCTGAGTGGGTTGCTTGAATTCTTTTGGCAAAACCAGAATAAATCCTGAGTGGGTTGCTTCTTTTGGAAAAACCAGAATAAATCCATTATAAGCATGCCAGGGATAAACTTTCTAGGATTCCAATGCCTCTTTTCCTTTTAATACTAATTTCATGTCTACTTTTGTAAATTTTATCCTGAGCTTTAAGGTAGATAGTTATATATCGTTCACTACATACCTTGAACTTCAAAGAATCTACCAATGACCTTGCCATGTTTTAATTGAATGCAGTTCATGACCAATAAAGTCGATCATATTTTGTGTTCAAAGGAGAAATTGGAGCAGACATGGAGATTACTTTACTGGAATTCAGTTCATGTAGACCAACCAAGAAAGTAAATCGGTTTCTGTATTTTCAGAGGATAAATGGAGATCTGCTGATCAATTTAAAATTTGGAGCAGACATGGAGATCTCTTGATCAATTTAAAGATATGGAGCAGACATGGAGATCTGTTGATCAATTTAAAAAGATGGACCAATCAAGCACCCTAATGTCTTTTATTTATCAACCTGTTTTAATTATTGAGTTTTTAGTATCAATTTCAGTGTACTTTTATCGATAGTATTTAAAGTCATTTGTCAGTAAGGATAAGAGCATGGAAACATATTGTTGATGTACATATCAGTCACTATGTAAGGATAGGGATATGGAAACATTATTGAAATGTGTATAGTGATAGAGTTTATTTTCGACACAATATAAAAATAATGTTTATATAGAATATTTAATTGAGATTTTTTTGGATTTTTTCCAAAATAGTGATATAAGGTTGTTGTTGTATATATTAAAAAAAAGAGATATTTATGTGAATAAATAAGATTAAGGGCATGGAAACATATTGTTGATGTACATATCAGTCACTATAGATAGGGAACATTATTGAAATGTGTATAGTGATAGAGTTTATTTTTGGCAGAACATAAAAATAATGTTTATATAGAATATTTAATTGATATTTTTTGGATTTTTTCCAAAATAGTGATATAAGGTTGATGTTGTATATATATTTAAAAAAAAAGATATTCATGTGAATAAATAAGATTGGGTTGGTGAGTTTATTCAATTTAATTTATATATTAATGCAGTTAGATGTGAGAAAAATGATTTATTTTTTAAAGCTATATAGAAATATTTATATACTAACATATTAATTAATTAGCCCATTGAGAGTTCCATGCCTTGGAGTTGTTGGGCTTAACAAAAGAAACCATGTGCACATATAGTTACATGGAAAAATGACTTATCACATGGAAAGAAGTGCATATGTATATAAAATTTATTTAGAAATTTTAATGCATTTTAATCATGTAAAATATAGTTGAAGGAATGTAGCTCGAGTGGTATAGTACATGTTTCGTGTCTCCAACTTTGTGAGTCCAAGTTTCCAAAGACAAGTTGTAAGCTGACCCTTGTGGCATTTATGAAATAACTATTCTATCTAGTGAAATAGTGGCAGCAAGTGGACTTAATTTTTTTGTAAAATATAAGATTTGGATAAACTATGCAGCAATAAAATTGAGAGAGGCTTAAAAACACAAACACAAACATAAAGATTGAAAAATATTATTAAGAATTTGAGAGGTAGAATCACTATTATTAATTATTCTTCCAACATTTCAATATCTCAAGATAGTGGTAATAAGGTTTATTTGAAATTTTAATAGAAATTATTGAATCTTATGATGCATAATTAATCATTTGAATGGGTTTTCATCATAAGGCCTTTTTATAATATTGCCATCCAAGATTTGAAAGTATGAAGTGATTAGTTCAGATTTTGCAACGTGGAATGATTTGAAACTAAGAGTTTAGATTGGAAGGATGTTCATCATTTACACATGGGTGGCATAGCAATATCATTGTCTAAATGTAACCAACTTTCACATTTAAGGATTGTTTTTTTTTGTAATGGGGAGTTATTAAGGTGGCTTTGTTTATATATATATATATATATATATATATATATATATATATATATATATATATATATAGAAACATGATAATGACTCCAACACTCGGTGGAGAGATTTAGCATATAATATGAGTAGTTTTGTGCACGAGGTGACGAAATTAAGGGAATAAAGGGTGTGATTTGAATAAAGATTTTTTTTTTAGAGGATAATTCATAGTCAATGATATGATATTATATTAACATAGAAAGTTTGTAGCAACTGAGAATAGTGTTGGAACTTGCATCTAATACATTTACGATGAATGTGATTAGCTTATGTTGGAGACAATTTTGGAACCACTCATAAAATAGATGGATCCATTTTCAATGTTCTAGATAGATAGAATAAAAGTGAAGCATTCTGAGACAATAGATCAATATGTTGAATGCTCATGCATCTTAGTTGTTTAATTTCCTTATCCATATATAGTTTTAATGTTAGTAGATTGGTCTTCACATATAGTTGAGGGTATACACAACTATTGTATTTTTTTCCTAATTTCAAACCCTTAAGAATTTCCATGACCTTTACATCTACTGAAGTTGGAGGGAACTTGAGATATCCTTAATTAGAATATCAACCCTCATAATTGGGTTGGTGAAGATTATTGATCTATACATTATGGAAATTTTTCCATGCTAAACCTCTTTCAACCTTTAGCATGTTAGCACACCAACATGACCAAACTTCAACTCCTAGTGTTCCAAGATAGAATTGCAAGACTCATCACGATACCTTATCATTTAACCAACATTCGTCCTTCACCATGATTTACCTTGTTAGGGTCTTAAACTCCCTACCCCTAAAGTAGATAAAATATTTGTATATTATGTAATGATGTCCATCATTAGTAAATGTGAGCCATGTAGTAGTGTGAACACAACTATTGTAAGAAAGAATACTAGAGGGTTCTACCTACTAGAAATTTCCTTCTCTATATGTTCTTAGGGGATAGTAGTGGTATATATAGAGGTAGAAGGATTGTAAAATATGTCTTCTAAAATCATTTGTAATTTGAGATCTTCTCTATTAGAGGTTTCCCCCTTGAAGAGACAAGTGAATAGTGCTCCCATAATAATAAATGCATTTTGTTTTAGCCCATATTGTCATTATGTTCACTATTGTATCTCTTTCTACAATATATATAGATAATATTTGTGCTATTGCACTAAATATTTCTATCGGTTATCTTATAAGTGATATCATGGCACTTTGCCTTGTAATTAAAAAAAAAAGGGTAGAGATATGTTATGTCATTTATCAAGAACATTGAGATATATCATCAATTGAGTAAACATGTGATAGGGGAAGCATACACACAGGAAGTATAAGAAGTTTCACATAGTTGGAAACCATTTTTACCCTTGTCTGTATCCCTTTGAGTAGTATCACATCTTATAGTAATTGTACATGGAATTTCACTTCCATGTACACTTGGATAAATCAAAATTCCTATAGGTATCTTTAAACTGGATTTAGATTAGCCACTTGACAACATGATTAATATAGTGGCACCCACAAAAAAACTCAGACATCTTGTGGGTATCTTGAAACCAACTCTAAATCAGTCATTTGACCACTTGATTTCTATCATGGCACCAACGAAAACACTTGGGAAGAATATTCTCACGTACCTGGTGTTAGGTCCCTGTAATTTGTCAGATTGGCAAGACCAAATTGAACAAGGGTAACATCAAACCAACTTTGGAGTCCTAGGACCTAGCCTTCTTGGACTGAGAGAGGGCTCTCTCTATATTTGTATAAAATATGTAAACTTGATTGATTTTAGGGTTTTGACTTTAGGCTAGTTATAATGATAGGGTTTGTTTGCTTGTTTTGTTTGGTTGGGTTGCTTATCAAGCGAAATAGATAGAGTGAGAGAGATTCAGACCATTGGGCTATGGAGTCTGCAAAAGGTCTTGAAAAGTACAACAATAGGTCAAGGGTGTTTCAGAGGGCAAGTTAACAAATCCAAATGGATCTTCAAAGCTTATGTGAGTGAAGTGAACATTAAATTGTGAGATTAGTAGGTTTAAAGGGCAGTTAAGAATCCTTTAACATGTACTATAACAAGAATATTCTTTAAGAACACCATGCATAAGGAAGAATCAAAGGACAGGGCACACCATAAACTTCTTTGACTTAGATTTATCAAGTAAACTTAAAAAAAACTATCCAACAAACCCTAGAGAGCAGGGAACTCCTAACCTCTCTAGCTATCTACCTTCAGAGGAAGAAAACATGCAAGATAATACATAAGTAATGATCAAAGAGAAGGAAATCCTAAATTTCTTAATCAAACTATAAAGACCTTCAAAGTAACCATTTCAAGATAAATTAAAGGACAGGGAAAACCATAAACTTATTTAGCCTAAACCCTAATTAGTACACTTCAAAGAAAGCCTTGATAACAACATTTCAAGCAAAAACAAAGGACAGGGAAAACCATAAACTTCTTTAGCCATACTCTACTGATTTAATCTCAAGGAAACAACTAGATGGACATGGAAAAACAAGGAACTCCTAATTTCTCCAAGAAAACTTAGTAGAGGAAAACATCTAAGAAATAGAAAGCAGATAGAGTTAAGGTGCCTCTAAACAACATGTCTTAACCTAAACTTTCTGTTCTACTGCATGAGAAAAGATGAAACAATATGCAAACATAAGAAGAAAAGTTCTAAATTAGAAATACATCACCATTAACCATGTTCATGAATCCTGCAAATGTGCTTGCTCCATTTCCATTCAAATCAAAGCATTCACAAAACTCCAAAGCCAATTTCTTCTCAACTCCAAGTCTATGATATTGAGCTCAACAATCAACTAACAAAAATAATGAAGCCTCCATGCAGTATTTAATTTTTAAAGGAGGATTAAAACCCTAGCTAGGGTTTTAGAATCCATTAATTACTCATAAATGTCATTTTGTCCTATGAGACCATGCAAGGCCCAGGGCACAAATATCCGAACTTAATAAATGCAAAAATAAATTCTAACATAACTCCTCAACTAACTCTGGAGTGATTTTCCTTCAAAACCCTCAAAATATCTTTTTCAATAACTCCAAGTGTCTTTTGTTGACTTTCAGGTAAGGGCGCAACACCAAGGTTCAAGGGCGCAGTGCCAAAACTGGGAAAATTTCTCTTTTTGCAGCTGAGATTTGGAGGCCTTCCTGGTGTCCAAATGAGCTCCATGATAGCTCATTGGAAATCCTGTCCTGTCTAGTTTCCATATATGCCTTTAGTTTTCAAAATGAAGTCCATTTACATGCTCAAAAATTCATTCTCCCAAGAGTTCTCAGGGTGTAGCGCCAGTGCTGAAAAGAGGGAAAAAAGGTGATTTTTTGCTTGTTTTTGACACTTTTGGAGGACTAGTTCTGCTCCAAATGACTTGAAAATTTGTGAGGGTGATTCCCTTGGCCTAAGGATCATGAAAATGTAAATTTTTCCTTCATTGGGTGCCCCAAAAAAGAGCGCAACGCCAGTGGCACTATGCGTTTGGCCCTTTTTTCTGCTAGTCAAACAGTCAAAAATCAAAATTGTGCACCAAGTGCCAAAATTTGGATTTTGTCTTGCTGATAATGTTTAGGAGGCTTGGAGGGATATATCATCAAGGATGTTGAGCTCTTCCCTTCATTTTTATTGGTTAGGGTTTCAATTCTTGATTTGGCCTTTTGTAGCTTTGAGCTTGCAATTTGGTTTTTCTTGGAGTAGTTCTTGGCCCTCCTTCTAAATATGTCATTTGTCCTTGTTTTCTTTCTCTATAATGCAAGCTCATTAGCAAGCTCAACCTCCTTTTTCCTCTCTAGTTCAATAGCTCTTTTCAGCCCTTTAGTCCTAGGACTTTTTCTTGGCACTTTTCTTTTGCCTTATTGGTTTCACCATACCTTTCATAGGCTTCATCATGCAAGGGCTTTGCCTTGTTTTATTCTCTTTTTGCCTTGAGAAGTTGAATATCCATGATGGCCTGCTTGGTCTTGAGTTTTTCATTTTCCTTCTCATAGCATGCAATGAAAAAATAATATCTCTCTAAGTTGGTATGAAGCTCACTGATTTGGGCATCCTTCTGCTTGACAATCATTTTGAAGGCCTCGTCATCATGCTTATCATATAAACCAACAAGGTCAAAATCAATCTCTGTCTTATGGAGGTCATCCTCATCATGAATGGCTGCCTCATGTACGTATTCTTCTACCATCTTTTGTTTACCCTTATGTACCTGCTTTGTTGGTGAAGAAGGCAGGGCCCTTTCCACACTCTGTGGAGCAAACACCTGCCTATGACCTCTCTAACATTGTAAACTCTGCCTTTATAACACCCTGGAGTGTAAATGGAAATGGAATAAAGATATGGTATTGAAATGGTCTCCTTGAAAATGAGGGAATGAGTGAGTGAGGGTATAGGTGTTATGAGAATGAGCAACCTTCCAGCTATACAATTACCCTTTTTATCATTGACACTCTGTCTAGGAAGATGAAGCAATGGAACAAAGTGATTTCAAGGTTGAAACTTAGGGTTTGATCTCAGGGTTCCACTTCATTGATTAAGAAAACACCAAAATTGCTTGAAGATGAGTGTATATCATGTTAATTACCCTTAATAATGCTTGAAGGACCTTTGGCAAGAGTTTGGAAGAAACTTAGAATGATTTGAGTGGTTGAATCACTTGGAAAACCCTCTTGGCCAAGGGCGCAACGCCAAGAGAAAATCTGTTGTGGGTGTCGGGTAAGAGCGCAGCGCTCTGCCAGGTGCACAACACCACTTCCTAGGCATGGAGTGCCTTCAGAAAATGCATGGAAGAAGAGTGCCAAGGGCGCAGCGCCTTCTTCTAGGCGTGCAACGCCAAGCTGAGTGCGCAACGCCACAAAAAATTTCCCAAACTTGCTTGAAAACTCAAAAAACCTTCTCCTTTGAATGATTTTGGTCTTTTGAAGGATAAAAATGATTCATTGAAGTGTAAAATGACCTTTTATAGGCTTGTGATTTGAATTTAATCTTTAGAAACCCACTTTCTAAGTTTTAAATTCCTTTACCTTTTCTTACTAACACTTTTTTACACTTTTTCTCTGCAGGTGACTGAAGTGATGAACTTGACTTACCTTTTGATTCTTGAGGCATGACAAGCTCATTATGACACCTTTGGGATTCAACCACACACACTAGCATCTTCAAAACTTTATGTGGTTTCCATTATAGCACTCAACTTATCTTTTTTACCTTGGCTGGTCACTTTATCAAAACCCTAATTGTTTGCAGTCTTTACAACAATCATCAGTGTTGTCTTCTAAGTTCTCTATAGCCCTTTCAAGTTCATTCATTCCCGTCCAGTTCACCTCACCTTTTTCCATATTTCTTTAATATATTTTGACATAATTTCCTCATGTTTGGCTTTGTATGCCTCCTCCATGTTATTTCTGCAAGGGATCATTGTTTTAACACTCAACTGGACCATCAAGCTCAAAACCCTAGTTCTCTTAAAGACCAAATTGTTTCCCTTTCCTTGGCTGTAAATGGTCTCCATTTAGGAGTAGACAATCTACCTCATCAGTACCTTCTGTTGACAAAGGCTTCAACACTCCTGCAGAAGTGCTAAAATCTGTTCTTTTTTTTCATTTGCAGACTTTGAACTGATGAGGTGATATTATTTAGAAATATTTTAGGTCCTTCTTGAATAACCATGTCTTGGCATTCTATTACATCTGAGCCAGATTATAGCAAAGGAAAAATCAGTGCCTAAAACATTCAATGATGACCTTAAAACATGTGAAACCCTAATGACCTAGTGGGAGGGTCTTTTGACCTGATTTTGACTGGAATTTGATTTGAAGGCTTCTTAAGTGAAAACAGAGTATTGTCAAAAGTGTTTTATTGAAGATCCAAAATCCAATGTATTTGATTTATCTAAAGAGCTTACAAAGATAGTTTTGAGACCATCAATTCTTGAGGAACTTGGGAAAAATGGGAATGAGTTCGCTATAGGAAAACTCTAGAGGGAAAGTGGAGTTTATGGACAGGGGAAAAAAAGGCCAATGAGGTTATAGACAGTGAAGGAGGGAAAAAATGAGAGGTATAAGCTTATGAGGAGTTTGTAGGAGCAACAGGGTGACCATGAAATGGGAAACTGATAGAATAGTGAAAAAGTTTCTATAAGGATAATGAAGGTAGTGAGATTTATGAAACTCGCAATATTCAAGGAAGCTTGTTTTCAGAAATCTAGAACCAATCTATAGTCATCTAAAGATAGTGAAAAATATTGATGACTAACACCTAGGTAATCAAGTAGTATGGCTAATGGTATGACTTACCCTCCTTAGTTATAACCCTATGATATTGGATCGAGTACTATTGTTTTACCTTGACAGAATATAAAAGAGTTATAGCACAGGGAAATACAATGTTCTTTGGACCCTTCAAAACCTTACTCCTTACTTCCAGTTTAGAAGATATGTTGAAGTTTTGCACATTGATTCCCTAGAATTTGTGCATACTTCAACGTAGTAATATTTAGATAGGAGTATAAATGGGAAAGATTAAAAAAAAAACAATGTATAAATTGGTCCCACAAACACCCTTATTTGGGACCTATCTCAATAGATTACTCACTTCTTGTTTATAATAGTGGTGCCCCTCTTTTGTAATCCCTTTTTTGTGTGGACCCGCCCACCCTATTACTACCTACTTATTTCCCTTAGCTTGTACAACCCTCTAATAAGCCTTTTTCTATGGACCCACTTGCCCCCTCATAATAATCATCTATCTAGCTCCACCCTCCCATCACACTCTTACATGTGCAATCACCCTAGATGGAAAGACAAAATAAAAGGCCACATCACTTCCTTGGAAGAGTCATATGCAAGCTTGTAGACCCAGTTCAAACAAGCTCAAGATCATACCAACTAAAATTTTACTATAGTTAATTCCACACTTACAACCATTAAGTCTAAGCTAACCCTTATTGATCTATTGAAGAGCCCTAACTCCATAAAAAAACCTTTACACCAAGAGGGATTTGAATCATTACATTCCATGGAGCTTGATTCTAACACCTTTTCTTAAGATACATGCCTTCCAAAAATATATCTGAATAATTTAATGGCTCTAACTTCATTAGTTGGGTTACTTAAATGGAGCATTATTTCTTATTGCTTGGCATCACAAAACACTTAATGAAACTACATGTTGATGTTCTTTATTTAGATCCAAATGAAATATATGGTTATGTATGAATTAAGGGCAACAAATTACCAATGATTTATGGTACAAAGTGGCATCCAGCCAAGGCTTGGCACACTTGACATCATTGTTGATTTTACAAGCATTCATGTGAAATATATGAAGGGGATCCCATTTATACTTAAGATGAGAAAGAAAAATCCTTCCTTCATCTACACAATATATAATCCAAATAAATAATCCATGTGCTTAATTTTTTCATCTCAAAATTCTCTTGTCCAATCAAATAAGGATAATATCCATTCAAAATTAAATCATCAACATACAAAATAAGAGTAAAACTCTCAACGTTCACTTCTTAAGTATAAAAAATTGGGTCAAAGTTGCATCTATAAAATCTCAAGTCAAGTAGAAACCAATCCATTAATCCAAGTAGCTCTAGAGAGGCTCAAAAATCAAAGTCTATTGATTTCATCAAAACTAGTACCAGATCAAAGAGCTTGTCATCTTGATTCGAATGACACAAATGAAACTCAAATCCAACTTTGTACGTGAAAGTTATTAGAAGCCAAAGTTTTAATTCAAAGAAGCAAGACATTTGTTGCCTGCTAAATTTGGAGTCTCTCTAATTTTGGTGAACAAGTTAAATCTGGAGGAAACCACTAAATTAGGTGGAAACCAACCAAGCAACAAATTAGCAATTAATGACAGTCGAATGATCCAGATCTTTTACTTCATGGATGCATACAAAACTTCATATAAAAGAGTGTATAACCAAGTAACTTAAACACATGAAAAGGATCATAAATCAAGTAACTTAAACACATGAAAAGGAGCATAAATATTAAGCAAACATGAGATCAAAGACATAATAAGATTTTAATATGAAGTTCACCCAGTGTGGGCTACGTCTCTAGGCCATGCTCAATGTGAGGAGGCCTCTTCCATTAAATTGGTAGCCGAAATATATTACAAGAAATTACAAATTGACACCTTATACCTCCACTTATGGTGATGGCCTAAAAATGGAGACCTTGGCTAGAGAAACGAGTTGCACGGTTGGATTCTTGGTGAAAAACCATGTAAAAATGACTATAAATATGTCCCTTTCTGATACTGGCACTTCCAGACCCCAAAGGAATACTTTCAGCATCCAAATATTGCCCTCTATAGGGTTTCGCCCTCCTGGACCACTCCTGGTTCTGCCATGGGCCCCGCTCCACTCCTTCGCCTCATGTCTGGTTGAATTGCAATGGTTTAAATATAATTACGTGGGCAGGCCATCAAATTTTGGGCCAACAACCCATTGGTTGGAGGTGTTATTTTAAGGCGTTTGTTTGTGAGGCAGTCACAGGTTCCATTCTAGGGATGCGTGATATATTTTGGGTGTTGTTTGGTTTTATCGTTCATGGTATATTGAATGGGGCCGCTCGGGAGGAGGGTTTTCCAACTGGTCGGGTGGGTTCAAACCTCACTGACCTCGATGCTTTTCCACTTGTATTTTTTTGAATGGGCGATGGGTCCGCCAATGGTGGCTCGCCCCGATATAATATATATACATTGGAGTTTTTTTTTTATATTTTTATTGTGTTGACCAGTGGGTTGGGTGGGTCCACTGGTGGGTGGCCCGCATGCCGCATTTGATATAAATTGTATGTTGTTATATGGTTTCCCCAACCCATGTCGTTATACAATGTTGTTGGGGGGTGGATATTATATTTTTTTTATTTTTATGACCCAAATAGTAAAAATTTTCGATGGCGTTTTTTAAGGGTCACTGGGAAAATTAATGAGGAAAAAAATTTGTATGTTTCGGTGGCCGGATTTCATGCGCCGAGAATCTTCCAAATTTTGGCCTCATTAGTGACTATCACTTGGCCTAATTTGCCTAGAACTTTGACCAGCTATAATTTGAGCATACAAACTCAGATTTGAGTGTCGTTCACATTGTTGGAATCAAGGACACGAGAAATACTATCTAGTTCTAGTTTCACTTCAATATGATGACTTTTATTTTTGAGTTATTTCAAGGCCATTTCTATTTTTGGAGCCACCAATATAATTCCTCCCTACTAAAGAGATTTTGGGCTGCCAAAAGATTTATCATTCAATGGGAAAGTGAGGGAATTTCTCCCTCACTTTCTCCTTTTCAATCCATTGAGCCTTGCTTGGATGCATTCCCTTGAAACCAATACGAAGATACTTTACGTCTCCCCATCATGAAGTCCTAGTCCTCCCTTAAATAATTATATCCTCAGGTAGCTTTTCCAAGTGTTTGGGTGCAAAATCGTCCACTGTAGGAACCACTCCAACCTCTTTGGTGTCCATGATCAAATGAGTCTCATAAAGCTTCAAATTTTCAATGTTCACCACTAAGTACATGTTCATGTATGCTACAAAATTGAGATGAAAAGTGTTGTCTCCAATCTTCTCTAATATGGTGAATGGGCCATATCAGATGGGTCTCAACTTTTTTCCTTCCTGTTTCATCTTGTCTTTGTTGATGTGGAGCTACACCCTGTCTCCAACCTGGAATTGGTGATAAACTTGGTGCTTGTCATGTGGAGCCTTGTATTGGGCTTGAATTTTCTCCAATTGCTCCTGCACTACCTGGCGAATCATCTAAATCCACTGAATGAACTTATGTTCTTTTTCCTTGTCATATTTCCCACTGGAATATTCATCTCTCCCAAATACCATGTCTAAGGGATCCTTTGGAAGCATGTCTCAGATGGTGAGCTATGAGTGGATGAATGCACTGACTGGTTGTATGCATGTTGTACATAAGGAATTTTATTGTCCCACAACTTGGGATGTTTGCCACAATAGCCTCGAATTAAATGTATCATTGTGCAGTTGATAACCTACGTTTGTTCGTCGGTCTGTGGATGAAATTTTGTGCTCCTCTTTAGCTTGGTGTCCATCATTCTCCACAAACTCGTCCAAAACTATCCAAGAAAGTGAGAGTCTCGATTGGACACAATGGATGTGGGTAGCCCAAAATGGACCCATAAAAGTTGAAAGAAGAGATGAGAAATCTTCTCTATAATGACTTGCTTCTTACAAGGCATTAAGACACATTTTTCTAAATAAATCCATAACGACATACAAATATTCATGAACTCTCCTAGATAAAGGAAAAATGCCTACAAAATGCATTGACACACTTTCCTGTGGATGACTCGGAAAAGGGAGTGGTGTGTAGAGCCCCAAATATCTATTAGAGGACTTGCAAGTTGAACACAACACACATTCCTTTACATATCGAGTCCAGATATTTTTCATGTGAGGGAAATAACAAAACCTCTGTAAACGGAACAAGTTTTTTTCTACACCAAAATGACCTGATACAAGAGAGGTATGTGCCTCTCTAATTACATATATCCTTTCATTGGTGGAAATATAAAGTTTACCAAGATGGTACAAAAATTTTCCTTGCAAATGATAATTTTCTACCTATGAACCATGCTTTGCATAAACCTCCTTAAAATATTCATCATGAACATATTTTTCAACATAACTTTCAAAATATAAGAAACATTTTGCAAAATTATAGATGCAGAAATAAGAGGGCGAGAAATCATATCTGCCACTTTGTTGTTGGTTCCCTTCTTGTATCTAATTACCAAATGAAACTGCTGGAGGAATCCCATCCATTGGAAATGACGTGCTTGTTGAAGCTTGGTTTGTGACTGTAGGTATTGAAAGGGTTGGTGATCTATGTGAATGATGGTCTCCTTACCGATCAAATAGTGCTTCCACTTCTTCACGCTTTGAACCAAGGCATACAAATATTTGTCATATATGGGATAGTTCACAACAACTTGGGAGAATTTCTTTGAATGGTAACAAACATGTTTCCTTTGTTGTATCAACACTGATCCCATGGCATACCCACTGGAATCTGTCTCTATCTCAATAAGTTGTTGGAGGTTAGGTAAGGCCAAAATTGTTGTGTTATTGATCTTCTCTTTCAATGTATCAAAGCCTTTTTGTTGCTTCCCTCCCCACTGAAATATTTTATTCACACTTTTCAATGCATATAAAGGGGGTGCAATGATAGAGAATTTGGAAATGAACCTTCTCCAATATTTCACTGCACCGAAAAATCTACAAACCTATGTAACATTGGTGTGTTTAGGCCACTTTACAATCACATCAATTTTATAAGGATCTATTTTTTTATTTTCCACCTCTGACAATGTGACCCAAGTAAACCAAAGAGGTATTACCAAATTCACAATTAGACATTTTGATATAAATTTTTCTTTTTTCAAAACATCAAGCACCCTTTTAACATGACTCACATGATCCTCCCATGTCCTACTATAAACAAGAATGTCATCAAGATACACAAGTAAAAAATCATCAAGAAAAGGCCTGAAAATATCATTCATCACCCTCATGAATGTGGTCGTAGCATTGCATAGTCTGAATGGCATCACCATCCATTCAAAAAACCCCTATTTTGTCTTGAATGCAGTCTTCCATACATCCTATTCTGCAATCCTGACCTAATGATAGCCACTACGCAAGTCCATTTTTTTGATATAGACAACCGTTTTTCAATTGATCTAACAAATCATCAATGCGAGAGATATGGTATCGATTCTTCACCATTATTTTGTTGAGTGCCATGTATTCCATGTTTCATCCTTATTTAGCACCAACACAATAGATGAAACACATGGGGAATAACTTGATATTATGACCCCTTAGTTCAACAATTCCTGCCCCTGTTTCTTTACCTCATCCATCTCAATGGCTGAGAAACTGTACATAACAAATTTGGGTAAAGGATCATCTTGCTGCAAGTAAATCTCATGTTGGATCTCACGCTTTGGAGGCAACCCCCTTGGTTCCTGAAAAATCCCATCATAGTTAGAAAAAAATTCATACACTTCCTTTTTATGAGTGATATCACAACCTTGGAAAACTTCAGATGTCTTTGCATATTTTTCTCTCACAACCATGAGCAAGAACCCTTTGTTGGAATTCACCAACCTCTTCATCTAACCTGCAATTACAAGACTAGAGCTAATTTTGGCATGGTGAGCTCTAAAAATCTATTCCACCTCATCTTTCATAAGATGATACTTTTTTTCATGGAAAAAGAAAACTGATTTCATGTCATACAAATATGGACTCCCTAATACCATGCCACAGATATCCAAAGGTACAACATCAAGATCAACCTCATCTACTAGTTTGGATGCAATCAAAAAAATCTAGCTCTACACTGCTTGGTTACATGTAATTTAGATTTATTACACACCCAACCAAGAGAGTAGGGTTTCATATGGGGCTTGAATACCAATCTTAATTTCTTAACCAAGGATTCTGAAATCAAATTTCCTTGTGAGCTCAGATCAAAAAAGGTTTCCACTTTAGTATGTTTCATTACGACTCTAATGTGGAACAATTCAGTCCTCTTTTGTTCATTAAAAAGAGACTCATTTGAAGAACTTGTACTTGCATGTAATTCAGAATTTTCATTAGCATGAAGAGAAAGGTTACCTTGTATGCCCACTATTTTGATCTGTGTCTCGTCACTGGAATCAGATCCAAGGTCATATTGTATGGTTTCCATCGTCTTTCACTTGCTCTTATAGAAAATCTATCAACGGGATTCAACTTGATCTTGTAATGTAATAAAAACAAAATGCTGAATCCTTCCTACAATTTGTGGAAACAAAATATGATCACACAATCACATAAGAAGTAACAGAAAGAAATTATAAATCGCACAACACAAGATGTATTTAAGGAAAGAAATTGCTCAAAACCATGCTATATGTATATTGCATAAATTCAAGATCATGAAACAATACAATGTTATTTCTTTCACTGAGAAAGCTTTGCACTCTGCAGACTACCTCACTCTGATCCTGCTCGAATATGGCTTGTGATCTACGTAATTTTGGTCCAATATTTAACATTTTTCTTGCCTAGTCTTGACGTTGATTCCTTATGCATTCCTGGGCTAATTGATCCCCTATTAATTAGGAAAATACCAATTAATTATTGCACAATTCATATAAGTCTTCCTGATGACATCATGCATGAACTGTATAATTTTGTAATTATACAACTAATAGTTATCTCCCCTTTAACCTCAATATCAACTGGGCCTTCCTTATAACTTACATGAAAAAGACATTTATAGTGAATTATCAACTAACTAATTTATCACTACTTGTAAATTAAATCATATTTAATTCACTGGACCTATCACTAGCTCATCTCTTAGTTATAATTATTTTAACTCAATTAGTTGAGTTAACTATTTACAACTCACAAATAACTCTAACTAGACCCCCTTAAATCATGGGAGAACTCTACATGCCTCCTCTCTAACCTCTAACTCGATTTCCTAAGATAAATATGTTTTCTTGACTCAGTTAACTAATACAAGTTGTCATGAGATGAAATTACAAATTTTCTTCCAATTTAATTAAGGGAAAATTAAATTAGAAGCCCCCTATGGTACCATTTCTGGGTGAAATTTTCATTGTTTCTTGTTTTCAATTTCAACAATTTTTTCCACCAAATATCTTTGGTTTCAACTCTGGATGCAACTTCCAACAATTTTCATCATCATGGTCTTCCTTCTTGCAATGTGTGCAAGATGGCTTTGTTCCTTCCTCCTTCTTTGTTGTAGTTTCCTTATTGTCCTTTCCCTTGATTTTTCTTTGAACTTTCCATTATGATATTTGAAAGATGATTTCTTTGGTTGCTCTTATTTTTCATTCTTTCCCCTTATTTCAAGGTGAATAGCCTTCACACGAGTCACATCAATAGTATTAGGATAAAATAACAACAAAGAATTCCAGATGTAACTATATAAATAACCAATATACTTTGTTATAGTTTCCGGTGAATCAAGTGGAATGTTCAAATTCAAAGCTTGATTCCTAAATTCTTCTGTGAATATTTGTACATTTTGACCCTTTCCTTTTCTCAAATATTTCCATTCCATTAAAGCCTTGTGTCGATAACCCAAAGGATAAAACAGATCTTTTAATGTAGAAACAAATTTAGACCAAGAGAGGAGATTACTCAAGTATTTGTTGCCTTTCTACAACTTTCTCTCCCACCAAATGAGAGTGGTGCCACTCAGCCAAAGGGATTCTAATTGTATATTGGCCTCAACCTCCTCAATATGTTGAATCTAGAAATAAACCTCAATCTGTCTAATCCAATTGTTTAGTTTCTCTGCACTACATTCTCCATTATATGTGGGAAAATAAAACTTTACATCGAGATTAAAAATGGCTTCTTAGATGTATTTTTATGGTTCCTATTACAATGATGAGAAAAGGAAGAGGAAGAAATATCACTTGTGGATGGAGAGGGAGGAGGCTCTTCTCCTCCACCTCCATGACGTATCAATGCATGATCATCATGCTCTTTCTTCTCATGCTTGAATGTCTTCACATATTATCCAAACAACTTGTCAAATTTCTTTGCCATGGTGAAGAAGATATTGTGATCATTTCACTCTTCTTCCGCTTGTGCATCCTCATCTGCCATATGTCGTCTTCCTGGTGCACTTCTTGCTTTGGAACCAAATTATTTGAGTTTTCCTTCACTACTTTGGAGCTTGTTCCTAGTTAGCATTCACTCAGGAAATTCACACAAGAAGACCTTGTCTGGAACGAAACTTGATCGAGATATTTTACTTCATGGATGCATATAAAATTTCATATAAAAGAGAGTATAACCAAGTAACTTAAACACATGACAAGAAATGTAAATCATAAACAAACATGAGATCAAAGACATAAGAAGATTTGATTATGAAATTCACCCAATGTGGGCTACGTCTCTAGGACCTGCTCAATGTGGGGAGACATCTTTAATTAAATTATTAGTAGAAATAAATTACAAATTGACACCTTATACCTCCACTTTCGGGGATGGCCTGAAAATGGAGACCTCGACTGGAGAAATGGGCTACATGGTTGGATTCTTGGAAAATAATCACGTAAAAATGACTATACATTTATCCTATTCTAACACTGGAAATTATGGACCCCTAAGGAATATTTTCAGCATCCAAAGATTCACCTCTTCAGGGTTTCGCCCTCCTAGACTGCTTCTGGTCCCACCACGGATGTCGCTTCGCTCCTCCGCCTCCTGTCCAGTCAAGTGGCATAGGTTTAAATAACATTACATGGGTGGACCAAACAATGTTGGGCCAACGGCCCATTGGTTGGCAGCACTATGTTAAGGTGTTTGTTTATGAGGCGGTCACAGGTTCCAATCTGGGGATGGGCATTATATTTTGGGCATTGTTTGGTTTTACCATTCGCGACACATTGTATGGGGCCTCCCGGAAGGCAGGCCGACCAGCTAGTCGGGCGGGTTCAAACCTTGTAGGCACCAGTGCATTCCACTTATATTCCATTGAATGGGTGGCGAGTCTGTCAACGGTGGCCCACCCTGATACAATATATATATATATATATATATATATATATATATATACATTGGAATTTTTCTCATATATTTTTGTTTTGTTGACTGGTGATTTGGGTAGGTCTGTCGGTGGGTGGCTCACTTGCCAAATTTTTTATAACTTGTATTTTGTTATATGGTTTCCCCGACCCATGCTATTATACAATGTCGTTGGGGGATGGTGGGGATGGCGACTCGCCACCCCAATTTTATATTTTATATTTTATTTTTATGATCCAAATGTAGGTTTTAACCCTGAACAGAAATTATCTACTCATGAATATTATAACAGAAGATAAACAATAGCGAGAGCATAAAACATAAAACAGATAAACACAGAGATTTTCCCCTGGATCCCAAATCGGGACGACCATCTTGATTTTTCATTATATTCCTTTTAATGTTACAACACATATATATACATGCCGAAGCATACATAAACCCCAATCCATAAACCCTGGATTAGAACATAACCATAGTTCCATTGACTGGATCTACAAAATACTAGGGGCCGAAAACCATTGTGCCCCAATACCATGTGCAAAACTATGCACAAAACCATGGACACAGACTACCCACCGGAAATTAAGGACCAAATATAATACATACCCAAAATTCTCCCACTTGTTGTTTTCTTTCCACAGGGGTCCACAGGAGAGCTTAGTCATTGGCCCAATTCTTCAACACCCATTGTTTCTCTACACCAAGAGAACTTTTGAGTGCTCACAGACTTTGTCAATGCATCTGCAACATTCTTCAAAGTGTCCACCTTTACCAGCACCCTTTTAGCCTCAACCATATCTCTAACAAAGTGATATTGAACATCAATGTTCTTTGTCTTTGAATGATAAGCAGGGTTCTTAGCCAAGAAAATTTCACTTTGGCTATCATGGTTTATCCTTATAGCTTCCTGTACCAACCCCATACTTGAACAAAATCTCTGCAACCAAATTACTTCCTTGCTTGCATGAGTGGCTGCTATGTATTCTACCTCTGTAGTTGAAAGAGCCACTACAGACTGTCTTTTACTCATCCAACTGACTGTGCCTCCAAATAGGCTAAACACATACCCACTTGTAGATCTTCTTTGGTCCAGATCTCCAGCCCAGTCTGCATCAACAAAACCACGAATGTCCAACATTCTTTCCAATCCTGGTCTTCCCTGGTAGCACAAGCCATAATCACTAGTGCCACGTAAATATCTGAAAACCCGCTTCACTACTGTCCAATGCTCCTTCCCCGGGTTTGAAATAAACCTGCTCAATACTCCCACTGCATGTGCAATGTCTGGTCTAGTACAGACCATTGCATACATCAGGCTACCCACTGCACTTGCATATGGAACACGGGACATATACTCCTCTTCCTCTTGTGTCTTGGGACACTGTTCAACAGACAACTTTACACCTACAGGAATAGGAACATTCACCGGTTTACTATCCTGCATATTGAACCTCTGCAATATAGTCTCGACATACTTCCTCTGGTTTAACCAGAGCTTCCTCTTTGCCCGATCTCTCTTAATTTCCATACCCAAAATATAGTTTGCAGCACCAAGATCCTTCATGTCGAATTTGGAGAACAGTTGGGTCTTCAAATCTTGGATAATTTCTTTGTCATTTCCAATCAACATATCATCCACATACAAGACCAAATAAATAACACGGTCACCAATTAATTTAAAATAAACACAGTGATCCTCCTTGCTTCTGGTGAAGCCAAGTCCCCGTATATAGGTATCAAATTTCCGATACCACATCCTTGGTGACTGTTTTAACCCATACAGAGACTTCTTCAACCTGCATACTAGTTCTTTCTTACCCTTCACCATAAAGCCTTCAGGTTGCTTCATGTAGATCTCTTCTTCTAGATCCCCGTGAAGAAATGTTGTTTTCACATCCATCTGTTCTATCTCAAAATCAAATGCAGCAGCAACAGATAAAAGTAATCTAATAGAAGTAACTTTGGCAACAGGAGAAAAAATATCACCAAAATCAATTCCCGGCACCTGGGAATAACCTTTCGCTACCAACCGAGCTTTGTATTTCTCCACTTTGCCTTCTACATTCATCTTCTTCTTAAACACCCATTTTCTCCCAATGGGCTTCCTTCCAGTCGACAACTCCACCAGATCCCATGCATCGTTTTTGTGCAAGGATGCCATTTCATCAACCATGGCCTCCTTCCAGAGTTTTCCATCCTCTGAATCTACTGCCTCCCTCACAGTTCTGGGTTCATCATTAGTTATAGTTAAGGCAAAACCTAAACAGAAAGCAGATGGACTATACCTTTCTGGTTGCCTTCTTTCCCGAACTGATCTTCTCAAAGCTAGAGTTTGTGGCTCTTCATCTTCTGAGTCTTCTTCTATTGTAGAGTCTGATTCATCCTCCTTTAGCTCAAACTTTATCTTCTCAGGTTCCTTTGGTAGGACTTCATGTTTAACAACATCTTTCACTTCTCTAAACACCACATCTCGGCTGTACACAACCTTCCTTGTTTCTAGGTTCCAAAGCTTATAACCCTTTAAACCATCCTTATACCCAATAAAGATGCACCTTTCAGATTTATTATCCAACTTGGTCCTTTTCTCCTTTGGAACATGTACATATGCATCACATCCAAATACCCTTAGATGTGAAAGAGAGGGTTTCTTACCAGTCCATACCTCATGTGGAGTCTTATCCTCCAACGCTGATGAAGGTGATCTGCTAACTAAGTAACATGCAGTCTCCACTGCCTCTGCCCAGAATTCTTGTCCTAACCCGGTACCACTGAGCATGCTTCTTGCCTTTTCCATCAATGTTCTATTCATTCTTTCTGCAACTCCATTTTGCTGAGGTGTGTATGGAGTAGTCTTCTGTCGTGCTATACCACACTTCTTACAGAACTCTTCAAATTCCTTCTTGCAGAACTCCCCACCATTATTTGTCCTCAACGCCTTTATCTTCTTCTCTGTCTGGTTTTCCACCAGAGCCTTAAATTATTTAAATTTGTCAAAGACTTCAGATTTCTTCCTCAAGAAATATATCCATGTATTCCTTGAGAAGTCATCTATGAATGAAACATAGTACATAGAATTTCCCAGTGATGGAACTGACACAGGTCCAAACACATCACTGTGCACAAGTTCTAATATTTTGTTCGCCCTCTTAGCACCAGAAGGAAAACTCACCCGATTCTGCTTCCCATATACACAATGTTCACAGAAATCGAAATCCAGAGAAAAATTAGACATGCCTTCTACCATACCATCTCTATGCAGTATCCGAAGGCCCTTCTCTCCAATATGTCCAAGCCTTTGATGCCATAGCATGGTCTTTTCTCCAGAGACAGCTAGGCTTTCCGTCCCACTTTCAGGAACCACAGAACTGTTACACCCATCAATAACAGTGCTACCTTGTAGCTTGTACAGAGTTCCAGTTCGAACTCCCCACATTAATACCAGTGCTCCCCGAACCATCTTGCAGGCATCTTTCTCGAACACTGTTTTTACACCTGCATCATCCATATTGCTTACAGAAATCAGATTTCTGGCCAATGCAGGAATATGTAGAACACCAGGAAGTGTTCTAATCCTTCCACCTTGTAGCTTCAGCTTGACCTTTCCACGTCCGACTATTTTTGCCTTCCTATCCTCCCATAGGAAGACATCACCATCATATTTCTCATACTCGCAGAACCACTCCCTATGGGGAGTGAAGTGAAAGGATGCACCTGAGTCAATAAACCATGACTCATGATCTACATGTGTATTTGAAGAAGAAACCAAATACACATCCCCACCTTCATCCGAGGTGGTTTTTTCCTCTGAAGAAGGAGCATCATAAGATCCCTTTCCTTTCTCAGGAGCTTTAGATCTGCAGTCCTTTTTGTAGTTCCCTTCCTTTTCGCATTTCCATCACACCTTTACAAAATTTCTAAGAGATTTAGATCTCCCTCTAGATTTAGATCTCCCACTCGAAACCTTATTCTTGTTTCTGTTCTGGGACCTTCCTCGTACAGATAAGGCATCTCCATTCTGACCCTCCATATTTCTCCGTCTCATTTCCTCCGACAGCAAGGCTGAGACAATGTCATCAAAATTTAAGGTAGTTGTATTTCTACCTATTGCAATAACCAGATTGTCCCACGAATCTGGTAGAGAACACAACAAACTAATGCACTTATCTTCATCTGAGATTTTAATATCAACAGATGAAAACTGACTTACCACAGTATTGAAGGCGTTCAGATGCTCTGTCACTGAGTCTCCATCCTTCATCCTCAAGTTATACATCTTTTTCCGCAGGAACAACTTATTCACCAGAGACTTAGATTGGTACAAATTCCCTAGCTTGTCCCACAAGGTCTTCGCCGTAGCTTCCCCAGATACATTCAACAACACTGAATTTGAGACACACAACCGTATTGTGCTCTTAGCCTTCTGATCCAGTTTCTTCTAGTCTTCATCTGACATTGCCGTTGGTTTAGTACTTGGATCTACCGCAATCCATTGATCTTTATCCACCAGCAGATCCTCCATCTTGAGCTTCCATAACTCAAAACTTTGACCATTAAATTTCTCGATCTCTATCTTCCCGCTGCTCGCCATCTTCTTTCACCGCAAGAATCGATCCCGTAGATCTCCCACTGAACAGGGTCTACCACAGGTCCGAGAAAAAAACCCTCAGCAGCAAAGGCATCCCCTTGAAGCCAAAACTGCTCTGATACCAAACGTAGGTTTTAACCCTGAACAGAAATTATCTACTCATGAATATTATAATAGAAGATAAACAATAGTGAGAGCATAAAACATAAAACAGATAAACACAGAGATTTTCCCCTGGATCCCAAATCGGGATGACTAGCTTGATTTTTCATTATATTCCTTTTAGTGTTACAACACATATATATACATGCCGAAGCATACATAAACCTCAATCCATAAACCCTGGATTAGAACATAATCGTAGTTCCCTTGACCGGATCTACAAAATACCAGGGGCCGAAAACCATCGTGCCCCAATACCATGTGAAAAACCATGCACAAAACCATGGACGCAGACTACCCACCGAAAATTAGTCGTGGAAAGAATATAACACATACCCAACACCAAATAGTCAAATTTTCGGTGGCATTTTTTCAGGGTCACTCGAAAAATTAACGAGGTGACAAATTTTCCCATTCCGGTGGTTGGTTTTTGTGCGTCAAGACTCTGAAAAATTATTTCCTCGTTAGTGACTTCCACTTGGCCTAGTTTGACCAGAAATTTTACTGGCTATAACTTGAGCTATGAACTCGGATTGAGTGTCATTTTAAATGTTGGAATTTGGGCGACGAGCACTACGATATGGTCCTAGTTTCACTTCAATCTGGTGACTTTTATTTTTGAGTTATTTCAAGTCCACTTCTATTTCTGGAGCCACTCAGATCACTGAAACTGGTCAAAATGCCACCTAGTTAATTTTTTCAGTGACCACTCAAAATATGGAAAATAGTTTTGAATGTATTACTAAAAAATAAAAATATTTAGGGTGGTGGTCCACTAGACTAGCGGACTCGCCAATCCCTCCCAACTATGCTAATGTGGGGTTGGTGGGACTTGAACTTGAAAAATGATGGTAGGCCATATTAAAATGGGTCACGAGGTTTCGAGCCCTTGACCCCTCACCACAACAAACTCTATTAATATCGTTGGGCAAACAACCCATGTTGGTAACTCCACCAAAAAAAAAATGTATATAAACCTTTGTTGCCATAGGAGTTGTTATCACCAAAATGAGGCTAACTGTGCTGCTCAATAGTCAATTCAGTGTAACTGTTTCAAACCACTTATGGTTGGAAGTTAGCCCTTCCAACCTGAGAGGGCTCTCTCAAGAAAATGTATGATATTCAATAGACAATTATTAGAACAAAGATGGCTAAATATTGAGCGTGTTTTGAATGGTTGTTTGCAGGTGAATTATGTGACTTAATGGCTACCATAGGGCATGGAGTCAGTGTGAAACTCAATTACATAAAAACATCTTTCATTGAAGTTGAGGCATGTGTACTCTCCTAAAAAATAACTTGAAGAGAAGACTAGATGCATAAAGGAATTTGGAGCATATTTAACTATGAATTCCAAGTGATTACCCATAAAGTAAGCTGAATTGACATTAGAAAGGTAGATAAGAATGTTATGCGGAATTATGGATTACGGATAAAACACATTCCCTAAAAGTTTTGCTATGCATTTAGAACAACAGATCAAAGACTTTGCAGATACTTTTCCTAATAGTAAATAGACACATAAAATATTTTGAAACCTACTTGGAGTCCAAGTGCTTCCTATTCTCCTTTTGTCACTCTTGCTGTAGCTTCAAATCCAAGCTTGATCGCCAGATTAGTTCTTGCAAGTACAAACTCTAAACAATAAAGAGATTGCAATATATAGATGGCTATTCACTTTAATCAGTTAAATCAATGAAACATGAAACATATACATTAGATAAGAATCCATATTATGAAAGATAGAAGCTTATACAGATACATATGTGGGAAAGTAAGTAGCAATCTTTATTAATGGATAGAAGGGGAGGTTACAACCAGAGATTGATTTGATGTCACCAACTCCAGCATCATCCCAGCCTCATCACAATGAACATCTCTCGAGCGGCATATCACTCAAATCAAACCCTCAATTGAGATTCCAACAACATTTCTCTACCAAATTTCTTCCTCTTCAAGCACTAGGATATGTGCTCAATTTATAGATGAGTTGAAGGTAGTTTCATAGTCAATGAATTTCTAATAATAGGCAAGACATGTTCCCAAGATCAGAGGTGTTGAATGGACACATGGACTCGAAGTTTGACACATATGCGCTCTTCTAGAAGGCACTGGGCATGTGGAGATTCCGAAACAATGAGAATTTCGCTCCCAATTGACCAATGCATCCTTGAGTGTCGGGAAGTGCTTTGTAGAGCACCCTTGAATGGAGGTGACTACATATGCAAAGCAGTTAGTCCCTTGAGAGATTGCGTTGGTGAGCTCATAGGTGATATAACATGTACTTCAAATCTTGGAAACCTTGCTGCAATGGAAGTCATGGATGATTAGTTCTTGTTCTTTGTCTTAGGGCATGTAGCAACTGAAATGATCGGGGATGATAGACCCTATTCATTGGTTTTGGGGATGATGTCCAGTTTAACCAGGTCATTGGGAATGGTGCCCAAATTGACCTATAACAGATTTCCCCCTAAAGCATGAATTCAGAATAATAATAACAATATTTTTTGAATGAGATGCTTTACACTGTGATGGGCTGGAACTAAAGCGGAGTGGCGACCTGCATCAATATTTCAATACATTACATCATGATATATCCTCTTGATCACGAATTGCTGAGGGAAGGCATTCCCATGCTCAACACGTAAACTATCTAATAACATGTACATAGTGCAGGAAGTCATCTACATTAGAATGTTGCCCAATACAGACATGCCTACAGATATAAGCCCATGTTCGGATGACGATCTGTATGTAAGGTCACCGTATAGATGATCTATACAAAAATCCTGAAATCGCAGCTCGTGTCGCTAAAACTAGATCTGGGGTCTTCTTATCTTGTTCACTCGATCGTTCAGGTACAAGTCTAGCCATGTGAATATATGATTTGTAGTCGAACATGGTAAGACATCGTTTGATTACCGGCCAATGATGTGAGTTGTTAACAAATGCGAGAGAACCGCCATTGATGTCAATGGCCCTCAAGGTGCCGCAGTACATTTCATAAGGCGTGAATAGATGATTTGATGTCGAACGCCAAACAAAATCTTTTGGTCAAAATTTTGAAAGCAAGGATCTTGTTGATGATGTAAAAATCCTCATGGTACTGGAAGATAATTTTTCTAATTAAGCTTCCTGGATGATGATTTTACGTCGATAGGAAGTCACTTTATTGCAAAACTAGAGTTACTGATTTCGGAGACAAAGTATGACTCGATATAGCAATGTTTAGGGATGACTGTCATGAGAATGAAGGTTTATGAGTATTGCAGAAGGATGAGTATTCATTGGATGACTTCTCTTGAGCATATCGGCGACACTGAGATGAGTTGGCAGCATTGAGCGAAAACCGAAGTGAAGGTAAGATGAACCATAGGTATGAATGAATCGTAAAGAATATTACCCAACCCAAATAGTCACAGTGATGGAGTGAAGTGTCAAGCTCAAGAGCGACATCCATGATCAACAAGCTCATTGCTATTTTATGTTTTAATGAGCCTAATGACAGTGACTGCCTGGTCCTTTTTCATATTTAGAGAGTTTGAAAAATAGTACGAAAGAAAAATTTATAAGTATTTTTTCGTAAAGTTGTTGCTCAGATCCGAAAAAAGTGTAAAATAATATCTGAGATAACCTCCTAGCCATGTTTGAATAAGGCATTCCTTTTTCATAAATAATCTATCTCAGTCCAGAAAAGGGTTAAACTTATACTGAGTAGATATCAATTCATTTACTTTTACGAGCTTGAAGAGACAAGTGATCGGTAATATTTTCACATTATCGGAGTCTGAAAAGAGCTAAAAGAAGACTCCAAGGGTTCCTTTTTCGCTGTTATCGAAGCTCAAAAAAGAGATAAAAGTGTGCTTCAAGTCGTTTTTCATTTTTAACAAAGCTCAAAAAATAAGGATAAAAGTATGCTTTGTGGTCAAATCATTCTTGAAATACATCTGCATGGTCTAATCTGCTTATTAGTTGCAAAACCTGTTCAGAACAACATAAAATGGATTAAAAATACTTGTTTCATGATAAAAATAGAATAAAACCATAGTCACAACAATAAATATGATTTTAAAATAATCAAATGACTAATTAAAAGAGTTTTACCATTCATTTTTACCATTTTCATTTTGGAGCTCTACCTGTTTTTGCCCCTGAACTTCAGCAGTTGATTGGGTGCAATTGGTAAGAATGTTTTGAATGCCACCTGCAAGAGCACATGTCGAATGCCCCCTGCAAGAGAATATTCTCCCAAGCTTCATTTCATTCACTTAAGTAAACTATTGGTTACTAATAGCTGGATGGAATGAAGGTTCATTTATGAGATCAGATGGAAGACTCGTCGTAATTAGGAGAGGATTTGTTTCATTTTTTAATGAGCTTAACACAGGAAAATAGCTATGCTCATGGAACCTTGTTTCATTTTTTAACGAGCTTGACACAAGAAAAGGAACTATGCTCATGGTTTGTTTCATTTTTTAACAAGGTTGACACAGTAAAAGAACCATCCTCATAGGCACTTGTTTCATTTTTTAACAAGGTTGACAAAAGAAAAAATAACTATCCTCATGGTGCAGTTGGACTAGTGTGTGTGCGCTGGAAAAGACACAGTCTAACAGTTTCATCATTTAAGGAGTTTGATGAGCACCACAAATGATAAGTTATAACATGCGTTGATGGGTTGTCTCTAGGGTTTTCATTGAATTTTAAATTTCTGAGGGTAATTTATGTGGTATCACCGGCCATCAAGGAGAATAACTGATGGCATCATCTTGATATTGCACCAAAGATGGGATTAAAGGATCAAGTCGTTCAGTACTCATAAGGAAGGAACCAGATAGGATTCCAGATGATGACATGGGTGAAGCCAATGGACAAAACATCGAAGATGAAGCAACAATAGATGTTTTCGCAGTTGAAATAGATGGTTTAGTCTGGTATGTTATCTCAGCCATGGTCAAATGACCCAGTGTATACCCTATAGAATCTACAAGAACATGAAGTAAAACAAGATAAAAAAAGTAGAGGAAGGTGATTGAAGAAAAGATTCGTACAAGTAAAGATCCTCCCCAAAATTGGTTGGAGTTAAAGGTGTCTCTTCTTGTGGGATTTATTCAATCGAAATTAAACTAGGTTGAAGGATTTCATCGTTAGGCCCAAAGTATGTTTCAGAAGGTTGATTGCGCGATATGGGAGACTCAATGTCTACAATATATTGTGGGGTGACCGATACAGGAACAAATTCCAGTCATTCGACTTTGGGATGTAGATGTTCTAGAAAAAAATACATAGGATTTGGATCAACTTCTAGTTGAACAACGCGGGTTCAGGAGGTATGGTCTCACTGATTGGATGGATCGTGACCACGGGTAGTTGTGAGGACTTTGTCTCGACAATAGTAGATGAACCAGGATTTGTAGAAACAACTTGTGCCGACTCTGGTATATGGGAAGATGATTCTTCACTAGAGGTACTGATGATACTGGTTTCGGTAGAGCAATGTCGCCTTTTCTGACCAGAAGTGAATTCCAGTGGTAAAGGTGGTTTCAATGCAAGTCTATGCGAATGTCAAGGAAAGGGATTTTATTATTCCATGATGACTGATTTATTTTATGACCAAAAAAATAAAAATAAAATAAAAGGGTAATGCTCGGCAAAAGGTTTACCAAGAAACTATGAACTGCAGAATACCTCCTGGCGAACCAAGAAGTATGGGTAGGCAATATCCCCGAATGGTGTTTTCGGTGCATCACAATTTACAAGGCAGACGACTCGGTTCACTATGGATGGATAGCAACCTAAATTTTTCCTCCCAAATATACCCAATGGTACATGGAGGCCCAAGTCCATATTGGCACTGTCTAATGTGAAATTGCACAGTGAGAGCACCCCTTTATACTTTTCGTACTATAACACCGCTCAATATAACCGAAGGTACGTGGATGAGCTACGATATACTTACATACATGGAGTGAGATATCACACTTTGAATGTATCGCAGACAATTAATGACAGCTGCTATGTTTTACGACATAGGACACGTCTCTAGCCTATAAATTCTAAATTCCAATGTTTTTTTAGGTAAATTGATGTAAATTTTAAGTTGACCTTGTTTATCAATTTTCCTTTCAAGGTTCACCACGATGATGTAATTAAAATTACTAAAATGCAAACTAAAATGATAAGAAAAATTTTCACTTTTAGCTTTTTCAATGAAAATCTTAGCTACTAAAGGGAAAGAACAATTAGTTTTGAGAGAAAAAAACAAAGAGCACAAACTAATATGCAGCTTTATTAATTTGTTCATATGCAAAACACACAATCCTCTATATGCAAATGCAGGTTTTTCTTTTCAGTCCCCTTAATGTGAATGTAATAAAAATGAAACTATATGCATCAAATAAAAATAAAAAAAATGCTTTCTTCTTTGAGAAATGATGAATTTAACAACAATTTCTCTTTTAGGAAAAATGAAGAATGGAACTACAAATTTTCCTATAGGAAACGAAGAATTTAATGAAAGTTTCCTTTACGAAAAGAAATGGATCTAATGCAGAAATAAAAATACTTTGAATTTGATTTGTCAATGATAAATAAAAACACTTAAAGAGACATTGAACAACTTACTTTTCAAAGGAAGAAGATTTAGGTAAATTCATTGGTCTCTATGAGGTATTAGATATTTGAAAACACAACAAACAAAAGGCTGAAAGTAATGGCAATGACAAATTCAAAGGGAATTTTGTTGGCCTAGGGGGCAACACAGTCTTTAGGGGGAGACAGTGCGTTGCAAAGCACCCCTAAGTGGGAGACAATGTTATGCAAAGCACTGTGTCTTGACCAACAGTGCATTGGGCGTAGCAGAGAACAAAAAAATTAAGCTACTGACACACTTCTGATGCAATTATTTTCTTCAAAAGCCTAATAATTGAGAGTAGATGCTACTAGGTGGATAAGCATAGGATAAATACACCAAGGATGAAGGTAAACTCCCTAGTGGAGTTGCCAATTAGTTATGCGGAATTTTGGATTACGGATAAAACACATTCCCTAAATGTGGTGCTATGCATTTAGAACAACAGATCAAAGAATTTGTAGATACTTTTCCTAATAGTTAATAGACACACAGAAAGATGGAGAAACCTACTTGGAGTCCATGTGCTTCCTATTCTCCTTCTGTCACTCTTGTTGTAGCTTCCAATCCAAACTTGATGGCCAGATTAGTTCCTGCAAGTAAAAACACTAAACAACAAAGAGATTGCAATATATCGATGGCTATTCATTTTAATCAGTTAAATCAATGAAACATGAAACATATACATCATATAAGAATCCATAATATGAAAGACAGAAGCTTATACAGATACATATGTGGGAAAGTAAGCAGAAATATTTATTAATGGATAGAAGGGAAGGTTACAACCAATGATTGGTTTGATGTCACCAACTCCAGAATCATCCTAGCCTCATCACAATGAACATCTCTCCAGCAGCATATCACTCAAATCAAACCCTCAATTGAGATTCCAACAACATTTTTCTACCAAATTTCTTCCTCTTCAAGCACTAGGATCTGTGCTCAATTTATAGATGAGTTGAAGGTAGTTTCAAAATCAATGACTTTCTAATAATAGGAAAGACATGTTCCCAAGCTTAGAGGTGTTGAATGGACACATGGATTTGAAGTTTGACACATATGCACTCTTCTAGAAGGGATTGGCCATGTGGAGATTCCGAAACAATGAGAATTTCGCTCCCAATTGACCAACACACCCTTGAGTGTCAGGAAGTGCTTTGTAGAGCACCCTTGAATGGAGGTGACTACATATGCAAAGCAATTAGTCCCTTGAGAGACTGTGTTGGTGAGCTCATAGGTGATATAACTTGTACATCAAATCTTGGAAACCTTGCAATGGAATTCATGGATGATTTGTTCTTGTTCTTTGTCTTAGGGCATGTAGCAACTGAAATGATAGGGGATGATAGACCCTATTCATTGGTTATGGGGACGATGTATAGTTTAACTAGGTCATTGTGAGTGGTGCCAAAATTTACCTATAAAAAATACAAACACATAAGAGTACATCAAGAATCTGAGGTTTGAAAGAAGCTTTCTACAACTGTATATTAATGACTGGAAAATATTACAAAAGTAGCATAAGGCATAACATCGATCAACCTCCCTTTAACTCTAAAAATACTCTATTTATAGAGTGAGGACTCATACAAATAGTTTTGCACCTTACTAGCTTCGAATTCCTGCCTCAAAGACCTATTTCAAATAGGATTACATCACTTGGAGACTTCATAGGGATATTTTTTGTTTGACAGAGTTTGAATAGAAAAATGACTCTTCTTTCATTAAATAGTTCAAAACATCCATTTAATAACCCTTATCAAATGAAACCAACTAATTTTTTGATTGTACTAGACTATTTATGTGTCATTATTCCACATGGATGCTGATTTTTACCTCTTCCAAGTCGAATTTTACAATTTTTACACAAATCTGGTTAGTGAAAATTGTGAAAACTATGCCTCAAAGATGAGTGCATAATTCCAAACCTTGATGTGTTTGAAAAAACTAAGAGAGGTTTTTGTAGATGGGCTTGTTCTAAAGAAAAAATGCCTTCATATTTCCAAAATTATTTTTCATTTGGTAATAAATGGAAGTTGGAGTTGACTGCTAAAACAATCATGTACAAGAAGTTCAGGAAAGTTCGTAGCGTAGTTTTCGTAGCATTTTCATTTCACCACCTTCTGCATGTTTTCTGAATTTTTTTCCTGTTGGAGGGTCTTCATTATGTAAAATAAGTTAAACACATGTCTTCATATACCCCGACATGATATTTTTTTAAATTTTTACCTCAAAACATTCTACAGCGAGTTCGTAGTGAAAAATCAGCTTCAAGCGTGGAGCTCGCTACGAACTTGCCTAACTTTTCCAGATTTTGCAATTTTCACTCTTGACCTCAAAAAAACACGTTCAGAGCACACTAAGTGATTTGATAGAGTATCCTAAAATCATTTTTTCCAAAAAATGTGTCTTACCATCTTTCAACGGTCAACAGGGTCATCTACTACAATCATCTTCAAATCCTTTTTCTTCAATTCTGCTTGCACCATCTCCATTGAACCATACTGACATGATGAGGTATCAAAAACCATGATTAGGTGGAAATTTTTTCATACTATATTTTAGGTCCTTATATTCTGAATTTGAAGATGAGTTGTGTATTGGTGAGGTGGAAAAAATGGTGTGTTGGCATCCATGTCATCCTTTTGCTAAGTAATCTTCATCAACGGGTGTCTCAATGATACTCCTCAACTCTTTTGATGAATCATCTACTCTCTAAAATAGATTAAATGATTCAAAAATACCAAAACTTCAACTCGTTGTAAAAACAGAGTTTTCAGGCAAGTTTGTAGCGAATTCTTATTGTTTTACACTGATTTCGCTACGAACTTGTGTAGAAGTGCCAAATTTACATGAAATGGCCAATTTCACTTATGCACGATATATTTTTGGGATTTTTATCTGACATTGACACATATCACCTTAATGATGACCTTTAAGACCCCCCACATATGTACATTTTTTGAAAATTAATGAACTTCATGACCTTATTTCACCTTATTGACCTAAGTTAACTTACCTAAGACCAACCTAGACAAACCTAGTTTTTATCAAGGATAATAGGAGTGGAACTAGATGGAGTGGAGGAACCAAGACGAAGCCAAGATCTAACAATGGAAACATGATGCACCGACGAAAACGTCAATTGGTGGAACCCTGATGCATGGAATATGTGAGGAATCTTTTAGATTCCTTGGAGGCCCAAAATTGACAATGAAGAAATGGGGCCAACTTTATACTCATATTGCTCAGAATTTTTCCAGGAATCTGGTGGCACAAATAGTTTTTTGATCTGAGCAGCTGATTTTCCAAAGGTAGAAGTTTGGACATAGAACCTTGAGGGTGGAACCTTGACAGAGGAATTGGCAAGGAATATTTTAGATTCCCTAAAGGCTCATATTTGGTAGTTTCAGAATGAGGTCAAATTTATATTCAAATTTCACGATGTTTTACAAGGATTGCAATGGCACAATCTGTTTTGGAATTTGAGCAATCATTTTTCAAGCCACCATCATATTGGGAGATATTATAATTCATTTTGGCCACTTTGCTTGTTTTTTTATTGTGGCGAAACAATGGATGAATGTTGCAAGTTCTGGTGATCTATGTATGTTGCAGTTGGATAGGGAGATTTGAATATATGCAGAAAAATAGTCTCTTTATCCTTTGCACAAAAACTGAGATGTGTAATACTAAAAGAGGACCAAGTTGACACTTCATCATAAAGAAGTCAAGTTTTGTAATATTCCAAAGCGGAAAAGACAGGAATATAGCACATAAAATTGGAAAATGCAGTGAAATATCAACACATTAAATAAGAGTAGATCATAGAACCATTTTATAAGCCAATATAGCAGAAAATGTATACAAGAGCTTGAGGAAAAAGACACTCAAGCTAGAAAAAACCAGCCTCTAAGGACCCAATACATGAAATATGAAGAACGGTTGCTATATAAGAATGTTGGAGGCTAAGATAGTGCAATTTTTGTTGGGGATAACTGATATTGTAAATGAAAGTACATGGATCTGCTGATATAGTGCTTAGAAAATGTCGGGATCAGAGATCTAGGCTTTCTAGCACAATTCCAAGACAACCCAGAAAGGGTTTCCAGAAATACACAAAATGAAAAAATACAAAATGCAGCCCTAAGGCTGAATAATGCTCTACAATTGGAGAATTTTTGGGAGGTGGTTGATCTGTTATAGAAATGGTTGATACCCCTCCTCACTGGCTTCCCGGATGACGGTTTGCTCCCCTCACTAGAAAACAAGGTCAAGAACTTGGGTACTTGACCCTCCATTGCAACTGCCCTGCAAAATAAAAAAGTTTCTGAAGGAGACTACGTTGTGGGTGATGGTTGTTGCTTGGACTGATGCTGAATGGTGGAATAATTCTCAAGGAACCTCCTTTCTAGCCTCCATAATGAAGGGTTTCTCCCCTCACTGGAAAACAAGCTGAGAAACTGGGTCTATCAACCCTCCATTGTTGCTTCCCTACAAAACAACACAATCTTGAAGGAAACTGCAATGTGGATAATGGCTAAAGCTTGGCTTGATGCCGGATGGTGGAAATATATCTCAATAAACCTCTCCTAAGTGGGCACTCAGAGTCCCCCGAGGATGAGGGTGGGATTTCTGCTCGGAAACACCCTTGTGCTAAACAGCACAACGGACTCCACTAAACAGCTGAAGCGTGCAGAAAGTCATAAAAGACCAAGACATAAAAAATAATTAGAATACCTTATATGGCTGCCATCCCCTTCCTCATATTCTTTGTGAGCCTCCTCACCCTTGGCCCCATACATTAAATATGCTACTCTCATGGAGACTCCCTCCCACTAACATTGCATTGTCCCTCAAGAACTCTCCACTACCTCCATACCAATGTTGTTGATTTGGTCAAACTTGACCCTATTCACATGCTTCAACCCCTATTCACACACAATATTTCTTTATCCAATTGATAAGATGATCCACATTCACATTATAAGTGGTTTTATTCCTACTAAGGAGATTTATGGGTCTCCCCACCCTCTTATTCATCTATCTAAATGACAAAAGCAAAAATTAATATTCCAACTACTTGAAGGTTTATTATGAATATTACAGTCCTCCCCTCCCAAATGGTGCTTGTCCTCAAGCAATTGCAAGGATGAATGCTGCAAAATCTCTCCTTCCCTAGTGGCATCCACATTCGATAAGCTCCTCCACTGAACCAGCGGTTTTCCAATCAATCTACACCTTAGTTGCTCCTCCCAAGTGTCCAAGTTAGCCTTTGATGATAAAATCAAATGGCTCACATCATAAGGAAGCAAGAGATCCATGGTGGCAACTATATGTTGTCTAATGTCCTCGTTGAAGCATGGGACATGAGAAATGTTGGAGATCTTACTCCCAATGAACCACTCCAATCCATGTGCCACTCCCCCAACCATTCCAACAACAATGATCAAAACATCATCAACATATGGAACCAAAATTAGAGATGTGTTGACTTCCATATGAAATACCGGAGGGTGATAATATTCCCTCAAGTGGAACCAGCGCAGTTCTGCTCCTTGCTGCCCCGGAACACAATGTGGAAAGTAGCTTCCCAGCCAATTTCTTGATGCCTCTATCTTCTCCTCTTCCTGGGGGTAATAAATGATTTTTGGTGTCAACTCAGTACACCCAAAATAAGATATTATCTCCCCAAATCCTTCTAGGAAGTGGCCATCCCCATCACTAATTATGGCCCCAAGAAGACCATGAAGTCTAAAGAGAGGCTTGCCTTCTTGTGGAGAAATGCACTGTGAAAGAATGGCAAAGGAATGCAAATAATTTGTTAGTTGATCAATAAGTACAAAGACACAACCCTTACCATGTATTGTTGGCAAGCTGGTGAAGAGGTCCATAGATGAGCTTTCCCATCTCTCTACCGGGAAGGGAAGTGGTTATAACAACCTTTTAGGGTGGTTGTTTTCCTCCTCATTCTTCAGGAAAACCATACATCTCCTGATATGTTGGAGCACATCCTCCTTGAGACCCTCCCATGAGAAACTCTCCCCAATGGCCTGATAGGTCCCAATGAAATCTTGGTGAACGGAAAGGAGTAAGTCATGTGTTGCATGTAGAATCTTATTCTTGAGCTGATAGTCTCTAGTCAAGAAGATATGATCCTGGTAATATATGACTCCACCCATCACTTTATATTTCTCATTTTTCACATGTCCATCAAGCACTTCACATGTGAAGTGATTCTTGGAATACTCCACCAATAGTTGGGACTCCCAATATGGATATATACTTCACAATGACAGTGTTGTTGGCCTTTGTGATAAGGAACCTGTTATTCATCAATATTTGTTTGCTTTATATAGATGACTAAATGTTTATCCCATATTTCTAGAAACAAAATTCATGAATATCGTGAGTTCTAGAAATCTCACTGCCTTCATCATCCTTAGGATAAAATTTTTCACTATTTTACTACTCTATCAAGTCATGGCCAGCCTATCACTCCCAGAAGACCCATCTTGGTCTCATGCCACTCATTTTCACTATATTTTACCACCTCTGACCTTACCACTCTGTTTTGACTTGCCTAACCCTTCTACTTCCACCTTTGATTTCCAAGTAGCCTAACCTTTTCCCCTATTAAACAAATGCCTCAAGCATTGGTGGTTTCAAGATTCCTTTCTAGGCTCTTTAGATAAATTAAATTCATCAATTTTTAGGCCTGCAATGCATAATTTTTGTCAAAAACTCTGTTTTACACCTAAAAACCCCAAGGCAAGTTTTTAGCCAAAAGCCAAGTCCAAAAGGCCTCCCACTAAGTCACCTAGGTTTTCACAGGTCATAGGATTGTTTTGATGTTCTAAATACTTGTTTTTCCTGTGCCAAGAGGCTGCAATCAAAGAGGAAGAAGGTTAGCATATGATTTTCCAAATGGATCAGAAAATCTTCCAAGAAAGGCCTCCTTGATCAAAGCACAACTTCTACAAAAAGAAAATTGCCCATATTAAACATTTTGCAGGAATGAATGAGATGGCTATTAGCAGAAAAGAAGTAAGGAAAGAGGCTAAATCATCACAAATTACATTCACAACAAATGAGAGACAACATGCCTAAGTTCAAAGAGAATTAGGGTTTTTATGACTAATTGGCTAAAAGATGTTTCCAAGCAAGGAACTAATGCAAAGGATCACAAGGACAGAGGCCATCAGCCCAACCAAGTATGAATTGAAGGTTTCTAGAAATTATAAAGAATAAGGGAAAAGGCCCTAAAGCCTATGTTTTGAGAAGGTAGGCAAAGTAGGTGAAATGAGGATGATAGACCTCCATCATGGCAACAAGAGGTTTTCAAAGGATATCTGAAGGTGACCTCCATGGTTTGCCAAGATAAAAGGGGTTTTCACTACATCAAAGGGAAAAATTGTATAGAGTATCAGTATGAGGGAGCCTAAGCTTTCAATTGCAGTCAAAGTTCTTCAAAATGGTCAAGATAAGGAAAGCATGAGGTAAAGTGTCAAAATGGAAAATCATGCTAACCATGATATCCCTATTGGGTGACTAAAGGTTGTAAAAATCCAAACACATGAAAAAAGGATCAAAGACAAATGTGTTATAGGCACCTACAGAAATCAGAAATGGGCAAGGGGATGACATAACATGGTATAATTTGCTAAACTTTGTCAAAGTGAACATGTTACAGTCACAATCAGTAAGAAGGTGAAAACACATGTTTTAGGTTAATTACACTCAAGAATGCCAAAAAGGGTAAGAACAATGGTCTTAATTATCAGAAGAGATAGTTTGAACAATGCCCAAATTTTCAAGAATAAAAATGGGACCTCTTCATCCTTTCAGTACACCATCACCAAAGAAAATCACTTGGGAAAGTTGTAAGTCACCTGCAAAAAGAGTTAAAGAAATATCAGTGAAAATTAGAAACTGACCAAAGGCAAACATAGCAAAGTGGGTTTTCAAAATTTTGATTTATTTTCAAAGGGTATAAAAGCACCTAAGTTTCCCTTTTCCAACTCACATATCACTTAATGAGGAGCGAAATTATTTCAAGGAGAATTTTCTGAGTTTTTGGCAGATCTCGGGCGGAAAAACCCTTGTGATACGCCCCTGAAAAAACGTGCTACGTGCCTGTGTGAGCCCTCTTTTCAAACTTTAATAGAGCACTACGTGCCTGTAGAAGTGCGCTAACCGTTCACAGTGTAGTGCATGTTCAGCAGGCAACACCCGACATCATGCTGACTGCTCGAGAGACCCACTTGCTGCGCCTTCATATGCTACGCACCTACCACATTCAACAATGACCGACAGACCCAGAAGCTCATGCAGATCCACCCGAGTGCTACGTGTAGGGTCGTTCAGGCCGACCCGACAGCGTTCAGCTCCACCCGAGTGCTACACGCAGGGCCATTCAGGCCGACCCAACATCGTTCAACTCCACCCGAGCGCTACACGTAGGGCCATTCTTGCCGACCTGACAACGTTCAGCTCCGCCCGAGTGCTACGTGCAAGGTCGTTCAGGCCAACCCGACAGCACGTGTAGGGGACCGAGTGTTGCGCTCCTGTGCTACGCGTTTAGCCAGGAAGCCTTTCAAGCCAGAGAAAGCCCTAAATCTCGCTCAAAAATCCTCCAATTATCTGCCTGGCCCCTCCTGAGGGTTTTCATAAGAGGTATTTAGATTCTTGCCACTCTTTCATATTGTTTCAAAGGATAAACTTAGAGAGAAAGGTAGAAACCCTAGAGGAAGAGAAAAGGTTGGTCCCCATGCTAAACACTGTTGATTGAAGGACACCCATCCATCTACATACTGAAGGCGCACTGAGGCCCAAATTGTCCTTCTTCACTCATCATTCCCCTTCACTTGCCAATCACTACCTTTCATTATCATCTCACTTACCCTCTCCATATCATTTCACAAATAGTTTCAAGGTTTTAATTTCAAAGCAAGAGAAAAGATAAGATGTCTAGAGAAGGCAGTGGTGACAGTGCTAGGGGAGGCCAAAGGCCTAGGGGACAACAAAGAAAGGGTGGAAGAGAAAACATATTTGAACCTTTGAACTCCAAGGAGTTGATAGCCTCCCCTACAACAGTTGCCTATTTCCAAGAGGTGGTTTGTTTTGATTTCTGTGAGAGAGTACAAAGAATCCTAAGTCACCTTGAGTTGACTAGACCTTTTATCCTCAACCTCCATGACCATCAAGTGCATCTAGCTGGGGTAAATTTTGAGCTATCCACCAATACAATTGCTATGGCCACTAGGATACCTTGTATAGGAGAAAAATGGTTCAAGCAGGTGATTTTGGAATTGAGTCATTATCAGCCCTTCTTGAAACCAAGTTACCAAGATGATTGCAAAGCTATTTTTCCCTTTTCCCATTTGTTAGAAAGATATGCCCCATTAATGAAATTCATCATGAAGTATTTTACATGTGAGGGGAGGTTTTCTAGACTTTATTCCTACAATATAAGACTGCTTATGCACTTCACTAGGGCCAAGCTACTAAATTTTCCCTATTACATTTATAGAAGTATTGATAAGATGTCATACATTGTGCAAAAGAGGCCTCCTTCACAACAAATGCTGAGCCTTTTCCACCATTATCTTATCAAGATGATTTTGTTGCATCAATTAGAGCAACAGGGTATCCCATGGGAAGTGTTCATCGCCCATGATGTTTTCACAAATCCACAGCCTCTTTCTCTGCAAATTTTACCCTCATCATATCATCCACCTTCCTCTATTCCTCCATCACCCCTCACTAAGCATGAATCATCCTCTCCACATGAATTCTCTCCTCAAGAAAACTTCTCGCCATCATCTTCTCCTAAAGTATCAGAACAAGAAGATAATACTGAAGAACAAGAAGAGAATAGTGACAAAGAGGAAAATGATAGTCAAGAGGAGGAAAAAAATGATGAGGAAGAGGGAAATGAAAATGAATAAAGTGGTGATGATGAGGAAGAAACAAAGGAAATTTAGGAAGAAGAAGAGAATGACAGTCATGAGGAAGAAAATGATGATGAGGAGGATGATGATGAAAATCAAGAGACAAAGGAAGATTCTAAAAACAACGGCAGTGAGAAAAATAGTGAAGATGAAGAAGAGACAAATGAAGAAAGAACAGATAATGAAAAGGTAGATTATGAAGAGAAAAGTAGTGATAAAGAAGAAGAGACAGAGGCAGAATTAGAAGAAGAGATAGAGGTAGAATTTGAAGAAAAGAGCAGTGAACATGACAGTGATGAATTTGAAAACAGTGAGCATGACAGTGGGCAAAACAATGACAATTATGAATAGGACAGTTTAGAACAAAATTACAATGCAGAAGATATGGAAGAGGATGGAAATGATGAAAATGCACAAAACAGTAATGAAGACACTCACAAAGACACCTCTAAAAATAACAACACAAAGAATGATGAAGAGGAGGAAGAGAGCAGTGATGAAAAGGATAGTGACATAGAGAAAAGAGGATGACAATGAAAAGGATAATGACAACAGTGAATCTCAATAAGGTAGCCAAGAACACAATGCAGGAGACGTAAATGCAGATATCATTGAGGAAAAGAAAGAAAATCTTGAGATCAGTCATGGAAAGAGAATTCTAGTAAACAAATTTGATTTTATCCCTCTCACATATTAAAGAGGATCAAGGAAAGTTTTTGTTGCCTCCAAAGGGAAAGGGACCATGCCATCCTCCTCAGCTCAACCATTAGACAAAGGGAAACAAAAGGTAAAGGAAGAAGAAGAAGATCATGAGGTTGAGAGGGAATTTGAGATCATTCAGGTGGATAGTGATGAGGAGAATGAAGCAAGAATCACAAACTTGCTCCTCCAGGATATAATTTCCCAAATAAAGACCTCCAAGCACATTTGGATAGGGCCAAGAGTGTAAATGATGCCCTTAACTTGGAGAATAGGCAGTTGGGAGCACAAATGGAAATCTATGAAGCTAGAGCCCTCAAGGCCCAGAAAGAAGCCCAAAAGGAACAAATGAAAATAGAAGTGTTAATAGGCACTTATAAGGAGAGTAGTGATGAGGAAGGAAAATCCAGGAGAAGACCTAGAACCATGGGATTCAAGAAATCATTGGCTAAACAAAGGGAGGAAGAATCAACCCTAGCAGAACAAATCCATTTAGATGAGATTTTGGCTATAGAGATAACCCATGACGGGAGCCTTGGTTGGAGAGAGCCAACATACACTTGGAGGCTAAATTGAAGAAATAAAATCAAGATCTTGACCTCCAAAGAAGAATGACGAAACATTATGCCCGAAGGAACCAAATTGCAAGGGCTAAACTGAAAAAGGCTCAAGAAAATCTCTGGGCACTAAAAGACGAAAAGGTCCAAGCTAGAATTGGAATATTGGCACAAGCTTCTCTACAAGTATCTCAAAACCCATGAGGCACTCATTCACCAAATTTGGGATAATTTTGACAACTTTTGGTTTTTTGCTAATTTTGAGGCCAAGGGGTGTAGCACACATGGTGCTACACTTTTTCTCAGAGCATATTCAGGAGGAAAGGTTCACATTTTTGGAATCCTCATCTCAAATTTAGCATGATCACAAATTTTCAGATCAATTGGAGTTGTTTTGGTCCTTCAAAATAGTCAAAAACACCCTAATTTTCACCATTCTGCCTGCTTTTCAAGACGTGTTGCACCTTTACCAGCCTTGGAATTTTTTCTTTTTGAACAGGTTTCAAAGGTCAAATCAGATAACCAAGGGTAGATCTGGAAAGTAGACTCAAAGGGCTTTCCAGGGGGCAATCACAGAGCCTTTTCCGACATTGGGAAGGCTTTCAAAACACTGCTGCAAGTTGACCCCGTTTTCCTGCTCCAATGCTACACCCTTGGCATGGAAATTCATCCTAAACATAGTGCTACGCCCTTAGAAGAGGGAAAGTAAAAAATGTAAGCTTTGAAATTTTTAGGAGGCTTTCCAGACCTCAAATGTCAATTTCTTTGCTAAAAATTCTCGAAAATATATTTTGTTTTAGATATTTTGTGCCTTGGGCTTTGCAAGGTCTCAAGGACAATAGTGACATTTCTAATTAGCCAATAGGCTTCTAGAGACTCTATTAGGTTTTTCTCCTCCTTGCTTGTTAAAAGGAGCATTGAGGACTCATTTTTAATGTTTGCTTTTGATGATTTTTGAGAGAAATACATGTTTCTTTGAGGTTGAAGAGCAATTTGGTGTTATGGAGCTTGTGAATGATTTTCTTTGATTGAAGATGATGAAAGCTTTCTTGCAGGATCCCTGAGCTTGGTGAATGGTGATGTGTCTCTAATTTTTTCATGTTTCCTTGTTTATCATTGTGTCCATCCTTCTATGTTGCAGTAGATCAGAAAAGTATAGGCTAAGAAATGTTGTTTGAGGCACCTTAGTCCTTCCTGTTACTACTGTCTTCATGTTTTCCTCTACTAGGTTAGTTTAAGGAATTCTAAGCTACTCCGTAGATCCACCTAAGCTTGTTTGTTTCATTAATGGTTAAAGAAAGTAGTTTTCAAATATGTTTTATGGTTAGCCATGCTTACTTGATGCTATCAAAACTTTGTTTGTGAAATCTCTCTTTGAAATATTACTTGTTAGGTTAAGCCAAGGAGGTCTTGTTTTGATCTTTCCCTTTTTCCATACTTATCAGTTTGCCTCAAGGTTCTTTATAGCTTGATTGATTATGTCTAAGATTTACCTCTTCATTGATTCATGTTATTTGTCATCTTATATGTTTCCAAACTTTCAAGGTGAAATCACTAAAGTTAGATAGGATTTCTTGCTTTCTATGTTTCACTGAATTGTTCATCTTGAATGTTTATTTGTTTAAGTATTGTCATTGAGTTAATGGTTTTCCCTACCTCATTATTATTAAATTTTTCTTATCAGTATTTGAAACCTTCTTGTTTATGGGTATATGACAAAGGATTCTTAACTTCCCTTTGCCCTACCTTGTTTTCCTGAACTTAATGTCCATTTCACTTCACACATTACTTTAAAAGATCCATTGACCACACTAGATTTTCCCTGTGATCCACTCTGACTCATTTTTGAGATATCCATGACTTTCATAGACTCCATAGCCCAATAATTTAATGACCTCTCACTCCACCTATTCTACTTGATCATTTTACCCAACCCAAACAAACAAACAAACCCTAAACTTCACAACTAGCCTAAAATCAACCATATAAAGAAAAAAAGTTCACATCCTTTGCATTCAATAGGGAGATCCTTCTTTGAGTCTAGGAAGGCTAGGTCCTAGGACTCCAAAGGCTTGTTTCATGTTACCCTGTGCATTTGGTATACTAATCTACTAAATCACGGGACACTAACATTTTGGCGATCAGGGTGGGACTGAGTACATAGTAGCCTAAAAACTCTTATAGAGTCATTTAAACCCTCCTCTAAGACTTGTAAATCCTCCATTAGCTCCCATCATGGTAGCTTGGTATGCCCCCTTGGTTTTACCACAACCTTTGGTACCTTTACCAAATGACTACCAATCCAGAATTCCCCACTTCACCAGAGTTGAATCCATCACTGTCCAACAACATGTAGATATGATTAATGATGCCTTTGATTAAATGGAAATAGAAGAAGAAACCATTGAAATGAGGATATTTGCACAAATCTTAGGAGGTGAAGCCAAAAAATGGTTTAAAGAATTACCTCCTAACAGCATACATGATCTCCCTTCCCTCTCCCAATCTTTCATAAACAGGTGGGAAATCAAGAAAAACCCCCTCCAAATCCTTTCTGAATATAACAATATTAAGAGGAATGTAGGGGAAAGTCTACAAGATTATTGCACCAGGTTTAACAGTGTCTACAATGCCATCCCCCCTCACATGAAACACCCACAAGGCCTAGCACTAGTGAAATTTCCTAAAGGATTTGATCCAGACATGACATACCAATTGAGAGAGAGAGACCCCACAACTTTAGAAGAAATGCAAAGGGAAGCTATTAGTGTAGAAGTAGACTTGATTGAAAAGAGAGCTAGGATGAGGTCGGAAAAAAGAGTCACTTACAAAGATGAAACCATAGCCTCTACCTCCTCATCTGATGCCAAAATGGACAGCCTAATGAGAACAATGGAAAGAATGATAGAGAGGATAAACTTGAATGACATGGCACCTCCTAGGGAGAACCAAGAAAATCCCCAAAACCGAAATAGAGCTCAAAACTTCAGAAGAGACCTTCCCCAAAATAGGCCACGAGACAATGACCAAAAAATTAGGCATCCTTTCCAAGACAATTATCTTGATGAAGAGGGAAGAGAGAATGAAGAACCTAGAGAAAGCCATGTAAAATTAATAGGTTCAGATAATGAAGATCATGTTTTCCTCACAAAAGAGGAACAAGAGTTCTTTTCCCCAGATCAAACTGAAACTAACTATGAGGATTTTGAAGACTACAGGATGGGATTTGAAAATGCAATAATGGAAGTCCATAGGCAATATGACCTTAGGAGAAAAAATAACCGAGATGCCCCCAAGAAAAACCAAATAGAAAATGCTGTTAGGAAAACACCTAAAACACTCCTAAGAAGACAACAAACAATGTCAACACTATGGCTAAGAAAACTGATCCAAAAAAGGAAAAAATCAACCAACCAAGTGGTGACACAAGCTTCCATAGTGCCTCCACTAGTGGCCCTGAGAAAACTATTTTGTCTAAAGCCCCAAATCAGAATCAACAAATTAAAAATGTAGAAAATTTTATGGCTGATAAAACTGATGTAAATATATCTAGAACACAAACACCTTTCAGCTTTGAAGGGGAGATTGCCAAAATCAAGATAAATATACCTCTCACTGAACTGGTTACTCAAGAAGTGTATAGGTCCCAAGTTTTGAAAGTCTTAAACATGGGAAATGATACTAACACTCTGCACTTGAATGATGACATACCCGAGCTTTTGTTTGGACCTGAAGTGGAAGGAAAATACCAAGAATGATTCATTCCCCCTTTCTATGTTAGCTTAAATATACATGAAAAAATATTGCATAATGCCATCCTAGAATTTGGTGCCTCTCACAACCTCATGCCTAAATTTTTGATGGAGAGATTAGGCCTAGAAATTACTAAACCTTACAAATACTTGTACTCATTCGATTCGAGTAGAGTCAAGTCTTTGGGCCTAATCAAGGATCTTTGTGTCAATCTGGCACAAATACCTGCTAAGAACCTACTCATGGACATATTTGTTGCTAACATTTTTCCCAATTATGGTATGCTTTTATGCAGATATTAGGGGGCCAAGCTTTAAGGGAACCTCCAACTTGACATTTCATATGCTACCATCCCTGTTTTCAACCAAACCAGGAGCTTATACCGGGAGTCCCACATGAAGTATATGGTAAGTAGCCTGGATAGGCCAAACAACACCCCTGTCTATTCCATTCACTCAGATCTTGATTCTTTCATCTTGTGTAATGAAGAGGACCTTAATGAGTAGGTAAGTGAAGTTGAGACAAATATAGACACACTAAAATAGTCAAACCAATCTCTGTATGAGGGACTCAACAGTCAACATTATAACAACCCTGAGCAACCACATGATGATAAAACTGAACTTGACGTTCTGCAAACTGAAAATGAAATTTCAAAACCAAAAATTAGTTTGGAATCTGAATCAGGTTGCTCAAATGAAGGACAAACCTCAAAAAAAAAACTTTTTCCTTTTGTTAATCCACAAGTGCTGAAATACTATCACATAGCATAAATCTTTAGGAATCTGGATCAAAAGAGTCTTATGTTTTTACCTTACATAGACACCTCATCATCAAATATTTTTGTCCCTTCAGAAGAATTATTGACTCTCACAAATATTGCTATGGACCCTAAAGGAGTATCTACTGGGACAGATATAGAGGAGTATAATGTGGGCAGCCTAGGAAAACCCAAAATTATTAAGTTATCTAGAACTCTGTCATTATACACAAAACTGAAATACATAAGGTTATGCAAGAAGTTTCAGGATGCTTGTATATATAGTGATGAAAGCTTAAATCCTTGTGACATAGGAATTATTCAAAAGAGGTCTCCTTCCAAGAGAAACAATGAAACCCTTGGAAAAATTGTGTCACTAACAAAGAAATCCAAAGGATGCAGAGAATTTATAGACTTTAGGTGCCTAGACAAAACCTCCATGAACTAAAAATACCCTTTTCCCAAGATAAGTCATTCTATACCAAGGGTAGGAGTCTCTAACAAAATGTCATTACATGATAGCGTTTCAGGTTACCATTAGATGATACCTCTTCTGATCAATCAGCATAAAGCCATTTTCAAAGTTCCTTGGAGCAACTACATGTTTGACCAAATTCTTCCTGAGCTAAGGAATGTTGAGGACACCTTCCAAAGAGCCATGGCCCCTGTTTTCAACTTCTTCAATATGATATACATTGATGACATCATCATCTGTTGTGAAGCTGATAAAGAGTACCTTTTTACCTAGGGAGGATCTTTGACAGAAACAAGTTTTGGAAGCAAGACTCAAAGAGGAAATACCAAGAGAGCATGGTTTGTTTGAAATTTTTTGGAAAAATCTTTATACCATGCTTTCAAATGGAGGTAACTATGATTTATTTTTACAAGAGTTGAATGGACAAAGAATGTTAGGAGATCCTTTTGAGGACAGGATGCTCAAGTACCATTGCTGTAAAAATGCTTAGTTTAAAATTTTTCATTCATTGTACATAACATTGCATGAGAAAAGCCATAAAAAAAAGAAGGAAAAAGAGGGCAGATTTGAAAAGAGGTACAACCCCATACCCAAAAAATAGTAGTACTGAAAGTGTGCAAGCCTAAATGTCACTACTTTTTCAAAAGGAAGATCTTGTTCAGTCATCTAGCCTAATCATGGCTGAACATGCTTTAAATTTGTGTTGATAAGTTAGTGACAGAGATTTTGTCTAATCATTCAAACTTGAATTGTCAAAAATGATAGATTAGGAATGAGAGATACTGGTTCCACAAGCTCAAAATTGAACCAAAGAGGAAGATGGGGAGGCATACCAAATGATAAATCACAACCCTTATTTTTCTAGTGTTGTTTGTACAAAAATAATGTTTGTGTGCAACTTGTCCTAATGCCACAACTCATGGTAAGTCAAATTGCCTAATCCCGATTTAAACCATGCTTTCAATTTCATGTCTATAGCTTAGAGAATGAAGTTTGTCATATAACCTAATCTTGACAGGTAGTTAGTCTAGGTAGAAGATAAAAAGAGTTCATTAGCATAATCTGAACTCTTGGAAGAAATAAGATAGAAGTAGATAGTTTGTTTTTGATTTCAAAATAAAAAGAATGTCAAGGGTTTTCCAGTTCAAGTGCACCCAAGGAAGAAAAAAATGCTAGGCCAAGTAGGTTGGGTAGGCAGAGATGAATTTGAGCTAATCATGTTTTCCAGAATATTGAGATCACAACTTCATGCAAGCATAAACAAATGAAAAGAAGTAAAAATCTGCCCAATGGATGAGGCACTGGTCTTCGTAAAACCAGAGATCTAATGTTCTGGACACCTCCTGAAAAGGAACTGACCTCCCCAAGTGGAGCCACTATTAGTCATCAGTAATTTTTTTCTTTCTATAGATGACTAAATGTTTATCCTAGATTTCTAGAAACAAAATTCATGAATATCATGAGTTCTAGAAATCTCACTGCCTTCATCATCCTTAGGATAAATTTTTTCACTATTTTACTACTCTATCAAGTCATGGCTAGCCTATCACTCCCAGAAGACCCATCTTGGGCTCATGCCACTCATTTTCACTATATTTTTCCACCTCTGACCTTACCACTCTGTTTTGAATTTCCTAACCCTTCCACTTCCACCTTGGATTACCAAGTAGCCTAACCTTTTCCCCTATTCAGCAAATGCCTCAAGAATTGGTGGTTTCAAGCTTCCTTTCTAGGCTCTTTAGATAAATTAAAGTCATCATTTTTTAGGTCTTCAATGCATAATTTTTGACAAAAACTATGTTTTACACCTAAAAACCCTAAGGCAAGTTTTTATCCAAAAGTCAAGTCCAAAAGGGCTCCCACTAAGTCACCTAGGGTTTCACAGGTCATAGGATTGTTTTGATGTTCTAAATATTTGTTTTTCTTGTGCAAAGAGGATGCAATAAAAGAGGAAGAAGGTTAGCATATGATTGTCCAAATGGATCAGAAAATCTTCCAAGAAAGGCCTCCTTGATCAAAGCACAACTTCTAAAAAAAGACAGCTGCCCATCTTAAATATTGCTGCAGGAATGAATGAGATGGCTATTAGCAGAAAAGAAGTAAGGAAAGAGGCTAAATCATCGCAAAGGACATTCACAGCAAAAAAGAGACAACATGCCTAAGTTCAAAGAGAATCAGGGTTTTTATGACTAATTGGCTAAAAGGTGTTGTCAAGCAAGGAGCCAATGCAAAGGATCACAAGGACAAAGGCCATAAGCCCAAATAAGTATGAATTGAATGTTTCTAGAAATTATAATGAAGAATAAAAAAGGCCCTACAGCCTAAGTTTTGAGAAGGTAGGCAAAGCAGGTGAAATGAGGATGATAGACCTCCATCATGACAACAAGAGGTTTTCAAAGGATATTTGAAGGTGACCTCCATGGTTTGCCAAGATAAAAGTGGTTTTCACTACATCAAAGGGAAAAACTGTAAAGAGTATCAGTATGAGGGAGCCTAAGCTTTCAAGCGCAGTCAAAGGTCTTCAAAATGGTCAAGATAAGGAAAGTATGAGGTAAAGTGTCAAAATGGAAAATCATGCTAACCATGAAATCCATGTTGGGTGACTAAAGGTTGTAAAAATCCAAACACATGAAAAAAGGATCAAAGACAAATGTGTTATATGCACCTGTAGAAATTAGAAGTGGCAAAGGGGATGACATAACATGGTATAATTTGCTAAAATTTGTCAAAGTGAACATGTTACTGTCACAATCAGTAAGAAGGTGAAAACACATGTTTTAGGTCAATTACACTCAAGAATGCCAAATAGGGTAAGAACAATGGTTTTAATTTATCAGAAGAGACAATTTGAACAGTGCCCAAATTTTCAAGAATAAAAAGGGGACCTCTTCATCCTTTCAGTACACCATCACCAAAGAAAATCACTTGGGAAAGTTATAAGTCACCTACAAAAAGAGTCAAAGAAATATCAGTGAAAATTATAAAGTGACCAAAGGAAAAAATAGCAAAGTGGGTTTTTACAATTTTGATTTATTTTCAAAGGGTATAAAAGCACCTAAGTTTCCCTTTTCCAACTCACTTATCACTTAACGAGGAGCGAAATTCTTTCAAGGAGAATTTTATAAGTTTCTAGCAGACCTCGGGCGGAAAAACCCTTGCGCTACGCCCCTGGAAAAACGTGCTACATGCCTGTGGGTGCCCTCTTTGCAAACTATAACGGAGTACTACGCACCTGTAGAAGTGCGCTACCCATTCACAGTGCAAGGCACATTCAGCAGGCAACACCTGACAACATGTAAACTACCGAGGAGACCCAACTGCTGCACCTTCATATGCTACGCGCATGCCATATTTAGCAACGACTGACAGACCCGGCAGCTTGTGCAACTCTGCCCGAGTGCTACGCGCAAGGTCGTTCAGGCCGATCCGATAGCGTTCAGCTCCACCTAAGCGCTACGCGCAGGGCCGTTCAAGGTGACCTGACAACGTTCAGCTCCACCTGAGTGCTACATGTAGGGCTGTTCAAGCCGACCTGGTAGTGCGTGTAGAGGCCCGAGTGTTGTGCTCATGTGCTACGAGTTTAGCTAAGAAGCCTTTCAAGCCAGAGCAAGCCCTAAATTTTGCTCAAAAATCCTCCAATTATCTGCCTGGCACCTCCTAGGGGTTTTCATAAGAGGTATTTAGATGCTTTCCAGTCTTTCATATTGTTTTAAAAGATAAACTTGAGATAAAGGTAGAAACCCTAGAGGAAGAGAAAAGCTTGGTCCCCATGCTAAAACACTGTTGTTTGAAGGACACCCATCCATCTACATACTGAAGGCGCACTGAGGCCCAAATTGTCCTTCTTCACTCATCATTCCCCTTCACTTACCAATCACTGCCTTTCATTATCATCTCACTTACCCTCTCCATATCATTTCACAAATAGTTTCAGGGTTTTAATTTTAAAACAAGAGAAAAGATAAAATTTCTAGAGAAGGCAGTAGTGACAGTTGCAAGGGAGGCCAAAGGCCTAGGGGATAGCAAAGAAAGGGTGGAAGAGAAAACAGATTTGAACCTTTGAATTCCAAGAAGTTGACAACCTCCCCTACAAAAGTTACCTATTTCCAAGAGGTGGGTTGTTTTGATTTTAGTGAGAGAGTAAAAAGAATCCAAAGTCACCCTGAGCTGACTAGAATTTTTATCCTCAATCTCCATGACCATCAAGTGCATCTAGCTAGGGTAAATTTTGAGCTATCCACCAATACAATTGCTATGGCCACTGGGATACCTTGTATGGGAGAAAAATGGTTCAAGCAGGTGAGTTTGGACTTGATCCATTATCAGCCTTTCTTGAAACCAAGGTACCAAGCTGATTGCAAAGCTATTTTTCCCTTTTCCCATTTGTTAGAAAGATATGCCCCATTAATGAAAGTCATCATGTAGTATTTTACATGTGAGGGGACGTTTTCTAGACTTTATTCCTACCACATAAGACTACTTATGCACTTCACTAGGGCAAAGCTACTACATTTTCCATATTGCCTTTATAGAAGTATTGACAAGATGTCATACATTGTGAAAAAAAGGCCTCCTTCACAACAAATGCAGAGTCTTTTCCACCATTCTCTTATCAAGATGATTTTGTTGCATCAACTAGAGCAACAGGGTATCCCATGGGAAGTGTTCATCGCCCACGATGTTTTCACAAATCCACAACATCTTCCTTTGCAAATTTTACCCTCATCATCTCATCCACCTTCCTCTATTCCTCCATCACCCCTCACTAACCATGAATCATCCTCTCCACATGAATCCTCTCCTCGAGAAAACTTCTCACCATAATCTTCTCCTAAAGTATCAAAACAAGAAGAGAATGATGAAGAACAAGAAGAGAATAGTGACAAAGAGGAAAATGGCAGTCAAGAGGAGGAAAAAAATGATGAGGAAGAGGAAAATGAAAATGAAGAAAGTGGTGATGATGAGGAAGAAACAAAGGGCAGTGAGGAAGAAGAAGAAAATGACAGTCATGAGGAAGAAAATGATGATGAGGAGGATGATGATAAAAGTCAAGAGACAGAGGTAGATTCTGAAAACAAAGGTGGTGAGAAAAAAAGGGAAGATGAAGAAGAGACAAATGAAGAAGGAACAGATAATGAAAATTCAGATTATGAAGAGAAAAGTAGTGATAAAGAAGAGACAAAGGCAGAATTAGAAGAAGAGACAGAGGCAGAATTTGAAGAAAAGAGCAGTGAACATGACAGTGATGAATTTGAAAACAGTGAGCATGACAGTGGGAAAAACAATGACAATGATGAAGAGGAAAGTTTAGAACAAAATGACAATGCAGAAGATATGGAAGATGATGTAAATGGTGAAAATGCACAAAACAGTAGTGAAGACACTCACAAAGGCACCTCTAAAAATGACAACACAAAGAATGATGAAGAGGAGGAAGAGAGCAGTGATGAAAAGGACACTGACACAGAGGCCACCATTGAAGAAGAGGATGACAATGAAAAGGATAATGACAACAGTGACTCTCAAGAGGGCAGCCAAGAACACAATGTAGGAGACATAAATGCAGAGATCATTGAGGAAAAGAAAGGAAATCTTGAGATTAGTCACGGTAAGAGCATTCTAGTGAACGAATTTGATTTTCTCCCTCTCACATATCAAAGAGGATCAAGGCAAGTGTTTGCTTCCTCCATAGGGAAAGGGACCATGCCATCCTCCTCAGCTTAGCCATTATACAAAGGGAAACAAAAGGTAAAGGAAGAATAAGAAGATCATAAGGTTGAGAGGGAATTTTAGATCATTCAGGTGGATAGTGATGATGAGAATGAAGTAAGAATCACAAACTTTCTCCTCTAGGACATAAATGCCCAAATAAAAGACCTCCAAGCACATTTGGATAGGGCCAAGAGTGTAAGTGATTCCCTTGACTTGGAGAATAGGAAGCTGGAAGCACAAATGGAAATATATGAAGCTAGAGCCCTCAAGGCCCGAAAAGAAGCCCAAAAGGCACAGATGAAAATAGAAGAGTTAATATGAACTTATGAGGAGAGCAGTGATGAGGAAGGACAATTCAAGAGAAGACCTAGAACCATGGGATTGAAGAAAGCATTAGCTAAACAAAGGGAGGAAGAATCAGCCCTAGTAGAACAACTCCCTTTAGACAAGATTTTGGCTATGTACATAGCCCATGACTAGGAGCCTTGGTTTGAGAGAGCCAACCTACACTTGGAGGCTAAATTGAAGAAAGAAAATCAAGATCTTGACCTCCAAAGAAGAATGACTAAACATTATGCCCAAAGGAACAAAATTGCAAGGGCTAAACTGAAAAAGGCTCAAGATAAGCTCCAGGCACTAAAAGAATAAAAGGGCCAATCTAGACTTGGAATCTTGGCAAAAGCTTCTCTATAGATCTCTCAAAACCCATGAGGCACTCATTCACCAAATTTGGGAGAATTTTGACAAGTTTTGGTTTTTTGCCAATTTTGAGGCCAAGGGGGTAGCACACATGGTGCTACACTTTTTCTCAAAGCATATTCAAGAGGAAAGGCTCACATTTTTGGAATCCTCATCTCAAATGTAGCACGCTCACAAAGTTTCAGATCAATTGGAGTTGTTTTGGTCCTCCAAAAGGGTCAAAAACACCCTAATTTTCACCATTCTGCCTATTTTTCAGGACATGTGTCGCGCCTTTACCAGCATTGGAATTTTTTCTATTTGAACAGGATTCATAGGTAAAATTAGAGAACCATTGGTAGATCTGGAAAGTATACTCAAAGGTCTTTCTAACGGGCCATCACGGAGCAATTTCCGATATCAGGAAGGCTTTCAAAACACTGCTGCACGTTGACCCAATTTTCCTACTCCATGGTTACGCCCTTAGCATGGAAATTCATCCTAAAACATAGTGTTGCGCCCTTAGTAGAGGGAAATTCAACAATGTATGCCTGGAAAGTTTTAGGAGGCTTGTCAGACCTCAAATGTCAACTTTGCTAAAAATTCTTGAAAAGATATTTTGTTTTAGATATTTTGTGCCTTGGGCCTTGCAAGGTCTCAAGGACAATAGTGACATTTTTTATTAGCCAATAGGCTTCTAGAGACTCTATTAGGTTTTTCTCCTCCTTTCTTGTTAAAATTTTCATTGAGGACTCATTGTTAATTTTTGTTTTTTATGAGTTTTGAGAGAAATACATGTTTCTTTGAGGTTGAAGAGCAATTTGGTGTTATGGAGCTTGTGAATGATTTGTTGTGATTGATGATAATGAAAGCTTGCTTGCAGGATCCCTAAGCTTGGTGAATGGTGATGTGTCTCTAATTTGTTAATGTTTTCTTGTTTATAATTGTGTCCATCCTTCTATGTTGTAGTAGATCAAAAAAGTATAGGCTAAGAAATGTTGTTTGAGGCACCTTAGTCCTTCCTGTTACTACTGTCTTTATGTTTTCCTCTGTTGGGTTAGTTTAAGGAATTCTTAGCTGCTCCTTAGATCCACCTAAGCTTGTTTGTTTCATTAATGGTTGAATAAAGTAGTTTTGAAATATGTTTTATGGTTATCCATGCTTACTTGATGCTATCTAAACTTTGTTTGTGAAATCTCTCTTTAAATTATTACTTGTTAGGTTAAGCCAATGAGGCCTTGTTTTGATCTTTCCCTTTGTCCATACTTATCAGTTTGCCTCAAGGTTCTTTATAGCTTGATTGATGATTTCTAGGAGTTCCCTCTTGATTTATTAATGTTATTTGTCATCTTATATGTTTTCAAAATTTCAAGGTGAAATCACTAAAGTTAGATAGGATTTCTTTCTTTATGTGTTTCATTGAATTTTTCATTTTGAATGTCTATTTGTTTAAGTATTGTCATTGAGTTAATTTTTTTCCTTACCTCATGATTATTATCTCTTTCTTATCAGTATTAGAGACCTTCTTGTTTATGGGTATATGACAAAGGATTCTTAACTGCCTTTTTCCCTACCTTGTTTTTCCCAACTTAATGTCCATTTCACTTCACATATAACCTTAAAAGATCCATTGACCGCACTAGATTTTCCCTGTGATGCACTCTGAATCATTGTTGAGATATCCATGACTTCATAGATTCCATAGCCCAATGATTTTATGACCTCTTACTCCACCTATTCTACTTTATCATTTTACCCAACCCAAACAAACAAACAAACCCTAAACTTCACAACTAGCCTAAAATCAACCATCTAAAGAAAACAAGTTCACATCCTTTGCATACAATAGAGAGAGCCCTCTCTAAGTCCAGGAAGGCTAGGTCCTAGGAGTCCAAAGACTGGTTTCATGTTAACCTATGCATTTTTTCTACCAATCTATTAAATCATGGGACACTAACAGAACCTATCATCTTATTGTCCCCCTATTTGACATGCTCAATACCACATGTCGAAATACTGCTATCATGCTTTTGCTGCCTCCATTGCAGCTGCTTCTGCTCAAGTAAGGGTTGAATTTTATGGGGGTTAGTATTCACTTGGAAGCTATTTCCCATCCAAAACTTCCTGATTTTGGCCAATGTATGCATGAATTCCAACAACCCTCTACCATATATGGAAGACTCATTCCTATGTGGAGGTGTCTTCTGACTCCCAAAGGATATGGAGTAGCCCCTTTGCACCATGATTGTGCCATCATCTACTCTTGAAACATCTCATCCCATCACAAGATGCTTGGTGAGAGTTGGTAATACTGATACTGGGAGAATATCCATCTCCTCCTTGAGCCTACCAAAGACTCTCTGCATTGTGCTATACTCACCCAAAGCTCCCATCTCAGCCAAATCTATGAATGGTGCAACTTGTTGTGAGAACTCTTTAACCAACTCCCAGTCCGGTGGCCTTCCGGTGGAATGCCTCCCAATAATCAAGCATCATGGTTTAGAGTCAAATTCATATCTGAGTGGACTAATGTGTCCTTTCTCCCACTATGCAAATGAGACTCCATCTTATGTGCAGAGGCTACCTCAGGGGGATAAGTGTGCATGCCCCTGATCATCTAATGTTTACCACTCTCCTTATCTATCTATTGCATCTGTAAAGTCTCCCAATCTATGGTGACTTTCCCCAATGTAATCAACCACTGCACACCCAATATCACATTGGTGTCAGGAATTTCAACCACAAAGAAGTGATCAGTCAAAGTATATTCCCTAAGGTTATTGACAATGGCGAAACATACTTCATACACTACATGATTCTAGCTCCTAGGACCAAAAATGAGAATCACTCAAAATCATTAGTGGGTATTGATCTCCTCTGTACTAACTGAGAATTAATAAAGTTTTGGGTAGCCCCACTGTCAATCAACACTCATACTCTATGATCCTGAATTGTATGTAATGTTCCCAATTAGCCACTGCTACTTGGAACATTATAACTGCTCCATTTTTGAAATAATAAGTAGGAAACACAATAAAACATATCCCAATGTGAAAAGGGATTGAGGTAGGAGGAAAAAATAAAGCCTCTTTGGTGTGAAAGAGGGGAAAATAAATGAGCTAGTTACAGTTGACCAAGTCAACAACGTTGTCACAAGAGGAGGGAAAGCTACTAGGGCAGCGCAGTTTTGAAGGAGGAAACTTCTCAAGGAAGTCACATCACCAATGAGTGGGGCCTGGGATGGAAAAGCTCACCAAGGAAAAGAAGGAGGGGATAGCAGCAAAGGATTCCTTCATTCATTCATCTTGTCTTATTATTATGACTGATTGCAAGCTTCAGCTCTTTAGTCGGAGTTGCAGCACTGTTTAGTGCAAAGGATTCTCATGCAGGAATTCTATCTTCACCATTGGTATAGCTGATTGGGATATCTAAGGAGGAGGTCTTGAGTTCAATTCTCATCATTTATCTTGAGGAGAACCATCCTCTAACCTAGACAGTGCAGTCACTCCCAGTGTTTGTGTTATTTCTGCAGCAGCTGTAGTAGTTGGGGTCGCATCTATCCAATTTGTGCTTGTTTCAGAGTAGGAGGAGTCTATTTTCACTCCAGGAGATCTATTGAGGAAGGCCTTGGGCCAATTCTTGTATTTTTTTTCCATTTCATATCATATTGGGTATTTCTTAATACAGATTTGCTGGGTACAACGTTATTTTCTGCAATGCTGTATCTTGTGTTGCTATTTTGCGGAAACCCTTACCGAGGTGTCCCGATGTGCTTGTAAAAGAGGTCAATCCTCTCATTTCTAATTCTATAATGAATGAAAGCTTCATATATATGTTATACTATCCATTTCTGTAGATTTCATAATAAAAATAATGTTGTTTCTACCTCCGACATTTCTATTTTATGAAGTAATGGGGTTGTGGTGCTTTTTAGCATATCTGAGCTGGGGAGATATGTTTAGTGTAGCTAGAATGATTTATTTCTGATGTCATTTTATATTTAAGCTACATACAATATATACACGAGGATCCAAGTCCTGTTCAGTGTTTTTATTGCATAGTTTTCCTTATACAACGTCCTCACTGAAGGAGTTGCTGAAATACCTGAGAAGGAACATTAAATTGTACCTCAGACTCTCAAGGTTAGATACTTGGGTACTCCCTGCAAATATGGAAGGGTCCCTCTTACTGGAGAAAATGCCCCATTCCCACCTCCTGGTGGTGGTGGGTCCTCCCCTGCTATCACATCATTTTTATCCCCTTATGGCTCCGCTTCTTCCTCCTCCTCACTATCATAGAATGCCTCTATACAGTGTGCCTTCCCTACACCACACCGATGCCCCCATGCCCATGGTTCTTGGCATGTGAAGCAAAGCTTCCTTCTCCTCAAGTATCTTCGGACATCATCAGTAAGAGGTCCTTTGTTTTGGTTTTACTTTGGATGAATAACCTTCACATCTTTCCACTTAGACAAAAAGGGTGGCCTTTGCTGAAATGGAGCTCTTGCTCTTGGAAAAGCATCCTGTAAATCTCTATCCCTCTCAATAGAATCTTGGATTGTAGTTGGTTTAGTAGATTTAACCAAACCATGCAGAGGCTTTGTTAGCCCATAAATGAATATATAAACCCTCCTAGCTGTAGACAAATTTGGAACCATGACAGAAAGTTTTAGAAAATCAAAGATATAGGTCTCTGGATTACCTGAATGCTTGAGCTTGGCTCAATAAAATTTGCCTTTGGGTCTCTTCGATCAAAACTCTCTACTAACCTTTGGGTGAACTCTGAATATGCAGTCACACTGGCATGACCCGATATAGAAAGACCATGAAACCACCAATCATATCCCTCACCTTCAAGGTGTAGCGCTACTATCTTAATGGCTTTAATCTCTGGTACTTGGTTCAACTGAAAATATATGTCTAGTTTCTCCACCCAAGACTTGGTTGTGCACATGGATGACCCATCAAAAGCAGGCAGAAAAAATATACCCATAGTACGCTGCAAATCATTGTTTTGCATGTACCCTCCACTTCTATTGTTGTTTCGAGGTATCCTATTGTCGTTGATCTAACAAAACTCCTGAAAGTTCAGATTATCTTTGAATCTCTGAGATTGACACTCATACTCTAGAAAATAGTCTTCAAGAGTCTCTTGTTCTGGGGGTCCTCCACCTCCATTTCATACTACTAGGAATGTAGGCATAGTGGAGCATTGGGAAACTTGATGTTTCACTGGTTGATCATACCAGTGATGTTAAATGTCAGAGATTTCTCCATGTAGAAACCCTCTTGGGGATTCTTTATGTATCTCCATCCTCATCTCCTTTATTTCTTGGGAAATATCCTGCATGGTTTGGAGAAGAATCTTGGAAACTCCTTTTCATCCATCTCTCCTGATATTTGAGTTTTTCCTTTGTCTCCTTTGGGGTCTGCATAAGAATACCCCTGGTTTCTATTAAGATGTTGCTTTCCCCTTTCTGTGAGAGGCTCTTCTTCTTCTGATGACATAGTTGTTGTACTACACAAGTTGAACCAAGATTATGCTCTGATACCACTGTAATATTCCAAAATGGAAAAGATAGGGATATAGCACATAAAATTGGAAAATGTATTGAAATATAAACACATCAAATAAGAGAATATCATAGATCCATTTTACTATCCAATATAGCAGAAAATGTATACAAGAGCTTGAGGAAAAATACACTCAAGCTAGGCAAAACCAGGCTCTAGGGACCTAATACATGAAATATGAAGAACAACTGCTATATAAGAATTTCAGAGGATATGACAGCTCAGTTTTTGCTGGGGATAACTAATTTTGTAAAGGAAATTACATTGATCTACTGATATATTGCTTATAAAATTTCAAGATTAGAGATCTAGGCTTTCTAGCACAATTCCAAGACAACCCGGAAAGGGTTTCCGGAAATACAAAAAAATGAAAAAATACAAAATGCAGCCATAGGGATGAATAAATCTCTGCAAATAGATAACTATTGGGAGGTGGCTAATCTGATATGTAAATGGCTGATACCCCTCCTCACTGGCTTCCTGGATGAAGGTTTGCTCCCCTCATTGGAAAACAAGGTCAATAACGTCGGTACTTGACCCTCCACTGCAACTACCCTGCAAAATAACGTAGTTTCTAAATGAGACTGCGATGTAGGTGATGGCTGTTGCTTGGCATGATGTCATATGGTGCAATAATTCTCTAGGAACCTCTTTTCTATCCTCCCGGATGAAGGGTTTCTCCCCTCACTAGAAAACAAGCTCAGAAACTGGGTCTATCAACCCTCCACTGTTGCTGCCCTACAAAACAACACAATCCTGAAGGAGACTGCATTGTGGATAATGGCTGAAGCTTGGCATGATGCCTGATGGTGGAAATATAGATCAATGAACCTATCCTAAGTGGGCACTTGAAGTCCCCCGAGGATGAGGTTGGGATTTCCGCTCGAAAACACCCTTATGCTAAATAGCACAACAGACTCCACTAAACAGCTGAAGCGTGCAAAAAGTCATAAAATACCAAGATATAAACAATCATCAAAATACTTTCAATGGATTCCATCCCCTTCCTTATATTCTTTTTGAACCTCCTCACCCTTGTCCCCACACATTAAATATGCTACTCTCATGGAGACTCCCTCCCACTAACATTGAGTTGTCCCTCAATAACTCTCCACTACCTCCATACCCGCGTTGTTGATTTGGTCAAACTTGACCCCATCCACATGCTTCAACCTCTATTCACACATAAGAGTGCTTTATCCAGTTGATAAGATGATCCACATTCACATTATAAGTGGTTTCATTCCTACTAAGGAGATTTATGGGTCTCCCTACCCTCTTATTCATATATCTAAATGACAAAAGAAAAAATTAATATCCCAACTAGTTGAAGGCTAATTAGGAATATTACAAGTTTACATCCATTGGTCTCAAAATTTTAAGGCGATTATGATGATGATGAGTATGATTTGAATCTGATCAGTAGATTTAATATAACCATGTTGTGCCACTTTATGTGAGAGGTCCATTTTATGCCACCTTGTGTGAAAGGACCATATTATGCCACTTATGTTTTAGATTCCATTTATGCCACTTTTGTGAGAGATCATTCCTTTGTCATGCTGAAGGAGAATGTCTTGTGAGTGAAAGTTATTTGTAGGATAACATCTCTCTAGAGAGGCATGCCACTCAAGGTAAGAGTTTCATACTTGTGTTCATAGATATTTTACTATGTATTCATATTCTTCTTACAGATACTAATGAAACGACCTCCCCACTCTTGACCTAGGGCCCGAAGACGTATTCCATACTAAAAGAACTCTGTTATCATGTGTTGTGCTATGATTTCTCCATGGTTATTTGTTTCTTGTTTATGGTTATCAATTGTTGAAGTATTGTTTAGAGAATGTGTTTCTCATGTTTTACATGAAAATATAAGTGTTAGTAAAAGGTCTTGTAGATGAATATTTTTGTTTGAAATCATTCACATAAATTTTCTAGATCAAGTGGTATCCAAGAAGTCTAACCATTTTTCCAAGGATTGTGAATTTCATCATGGGAAAAGGATTGAAGCGAGAAATAATTCAAGAGTTCAAAGAGGTTAACAATTAGATTCAAGAAGATAATGCATAACTTTGAAGGCTTCTACAATATGCAAAGGAAGATAAGTGGAAATTGAGGCTCATGTTAGAGCAGGTTGTGGAGGAACAAATGGGAGAATGTTCTACTATAAAAGGAGAGTTGGCCAAAGAAGATGACCAAGATCACTAACGGGATCGAAGGGTAAAATAAACTCCCTCTTCTCATGATGATATTTCTATCGGAAGAATTGAGATACCTATTTTAGGAACCAACATGATAATCCTCACCAAGATGGGGTATAAAGGAGGAGGCCATTATATTAATGGAAAAGGAATTATACAACAATTGGAGGTTGTAAGAAGGCCTCAATTTGTAGGATTGAGGTGCATTGAAGGAGAGTTTTCGAAGGCAACAGAAGCAAGGGATTCCTCAAACAAAGAATATAAACCATTTCCAAAACCATCAAGGAAAGAGGATGCTAAAATCGCATCACAATATTCCCATGGTAGTGATCATTGTAGAGGAACAGTTAAGGCCAGTAATTCTCACCAGGCTTGCACTAGAGACAACCAAGAAATATACAAAAAGTCTCATTATTATAATGTTCATTTTTATTACAAACAAAATTAATAATGTTGAGCAAAAATTATTGAATAAAAAGCCATGTACCTTTTGTGGTTTGAATAACCATTTTGTTGCCAAGTGTTGGAAAAGAATGGCAACGAGGAAGATGCTAAGACAAGAAGACCCTTCTCCACATGAGGGTAGAAGAATGGTTAGAAAAGTATGGGAAATAAATAACTTTTGTTTCCATTGCAACAATAGAAGACATCAAAGAGATACATGGAGCTCCATCCAGAGCAACGACCAAATAAGGATAGGAAGCATGTGAGAGAATCCAAGAATGAACCATTCAATGAATCAGTTCAAGAATAGAATCAGCCATAGGAAGAATACCCATTCACTTGGTTAGGTAAGAGATGGTGGCATCAAAACATATTTAAGTAGTTGAGTGTGGCCACATTTTTAAATCACATGTTGTGAAAACTTTTTTAAAAGTGGTGAAGTGTTTTCCATCACTTATGAATGAAACATGGTGATATTTTGGCCTTTTAGTTGGATAGCAAAGGGTTTGGTTTGGATGTAAACTTGACCATGAGCATGTTATAAACTCTTGAAAATTATGGGGTTTTCTTAGGTCTTGTTTTGGTTTGTAATTGAACATGTATTAGCAACCATAGGTTTTCATATGGATATATGTGTTGGTTTCATCATTCCGAGTTCTGAAGTACAAAGGTGAAGGAAAGGGGAAGGTGGCATTTTATAGGTATTTGTTATGTAGATCAAGATTGCAAATCATGTTTATGCTTTTGGCAGAGAAAAAGCTCCTCAGTGGAGAGGAATGATCCAGGTGGATCAAAAATCAAAGTTTTTGGATTTGATCAAAACAATGAGCAGATCGAAGAGTTATTCATCCCAATTCCAATGGTGCAAATGGCACTTAAATCCCACTTCGTATGTGCAAGTTATTATCAGTCAAAGTTTCAAGTAAAAGAAGCGGGACTTTTATCGCCAACTAAATTTGGAGGCTCACTAATTTTGGTAAACTATAAAAATATGGAGAAAATCACTAAATTTGGCAGAAATTAATCAAGGGAGAAATTATATATATATATATATATATATATATATATATATATATATATATATATATATATATATATATATATATATATATATATATATATATATATATATATATGTCAACGACCATGTTAATGCAGGGTCAATGAGACTTCAACCAACGTCAAGCAGCCCCATTTAAAACGAATGATGGCAGACCATATTAAAATAGGTCGGGTGGTTTCAAACTCCCAACCCCTCACCACAAAAAACTCTATTAATATCGTTGGGGATCGTTGGGCCAATAGCCCATGTTAGTAACTCCACCAAATTTTTTTTATATAAACCTTTATGGCCATATGAGCAAAACTCGACAGAGCAAATGAACGAGGACAGAGCTGAGATCCAATAGTCGAACCATGATGTGCCGATGGAACCATGAACCGATAGAACTGTGACTAATGGAACCCTAACACAGGGAATATGTGAGGAATATTTTAGCTTCCTTGGAGTCCAAAAATCAACAATGAAGAAATTGTGTCAACTTTATACTTGGATTGCTCAGAATTTCACCAGGAATCTAATGGTGCAAATAGTTTTTTGATATGAGAAACCAATTTTCTAGAGGCAGAACCTTGGGTGTGGAACCTTGATGCAGGAATATGCAAGGAAAATTTTAGATTCCCTACAGGCTTGTTTAGTCAATTTAATGTCTTAAACTGCTCACATAAATTATCGACCTAAGTTAGTAATCTTGTGAAGTGTAGGTGCACTATATATGCTAGAAGCCTCTCTTATTCCTATTTTATTATGGTGATTGTCAATTTATGTTTTTTTTGTCATTTTTGATAAAATGTAAAAGATTGTGATGATTGAAAATGAGTTAAATGTGTTCCTAAATCTCAACCAATTTGTTTATTAAAATTTTAGGAAAAGAAAACAAATTCAGTTTTTTGAGAATTTTTATATCTATGAAATATACATTAATGAAAATGAACAACTGCCTAAATTATTGAAATCATTAGAAAGAAATTACAAATCTATAAATTACAGTGAAAGATGAACTACTTAAATTGCAAGAAAGAAATCTATTTAAAAGAGAATTACAAAATTATCTAATTGAAAAAAATATTCTATTGTTTATATGAAAGAAAGAAATCTGATCTAAGATATACATTCATGAAAAAAAGATAATTGCTTTAGCTCTAGAAAATAAATCTATGTCGGCTTGACATCTATTGAAAGAGAATTGTTGGAAATGAAACAAACTAAAAAAATATGATCGAAACTATTCTATTTGAAGTAAAACACACCCAGACATAATATGATTGAAACTAAACTATACTCAGGAAAAATAAGGTTGAAACTAAACTATTTGAATTAAAATACACTCAGACAGAATGAAGCATTCAAACCAAAACTAATCTATTAAATCAAACTTTAATTGAAAGGAAAACTGTGAATAAAAAAAACCTTCTGTGAGGGGGGGCCCTTCCGCACAAAATTCGGAACGCACACTTCAATTACACAATCAAATATGCATTGAGATCATCTTCAGGCTTTATTCATGAAACAAATTTGTTTTAACAGTCATAACAACAGTTGTGACGAAAAACACAAATATTCATCTCCTCATCAAACATAGATTTATAATAAGTTTTTAGTGCAATGTTTCAAACTAAAGGTGTGTAACTGAAATCTAATTCAAGCTTAAAAAATCCTTTATCATAGTTTCCTTGATCATATCATCGCCATGGATTTCAGATCTGGCTCTATCATCTCAAATACGTGGAAGTCAATCCCTTGGAGCGCTCATTCGAACCTTTGATTGATGATTTAAGTTTATCACATGGAATTAAATCATTAAGAGGATGATTTTCCAACTGCACATATCTCTCTTTCCTAAGTTGGCATTCGTTGACCTGTCAAACCTTCTTGTGATGACCTGGGTTCGCTCATGGGTTCTACAAAATAGGGGTTCAAAGAACCTGAAATATCTCCCAAATGGAGATGAATTTGGAAACTTTTCTCATTTTAAACTTAATTGGGCTCGTGCTGAACAAAACCCATGTTTTTCTTTTTGCCTAATTTTATTTTGTTTGCTCAGAAAATGCATTTGAAGTTGACTAGTCAAAACTGCTGTGATTTTGCCTTGACCTTTTCCTAGAAGTCCACATGTGCAAGCAGTGTGGAATTTTATCAATCACAATCCATATTAGAGCTTCTAGAAACCATGTCCAACTGTCGAATTTCATTTTAGAGTGGTGCTACTACCTTAACCATGGAGATGGATATGGAATCTTGACTGAGCTGCAGAATCTAGAACTTGTCAAACTATCATTAGTAAACCATGCAAAAAACTTTTTAATTCATTAAAAATAATGGAAATAATAATAATAAACCATATAAACATGTATGGTAAATTTGGTTCATTTATGAGGAAATATGGTAAATAATGATGACAATGGGTGAGTGGAATTATGCAAAAGTGGATGGTTTGATTAGAAAATTCATGACAAATTGGAGGCAAATTGGAGGCCCAACATTCCCCCACACTTCAGTTTTTGCATGTCCTCATGCAAAAAAGGATTTTCAAAATTTCATAATCCAATAGGTTCCTTGTGTTCCTTTACTCTATCATTTTAACTGAATCCTTAACCAAAGTTCCAAAGGATTGGTGTAGATCATCTATCTTGGTAAGATCTGTTTTTCTCTCTTGTTCAGTGAACCAATGAATTCATTCTCCAAAATTACACTTCTGATAGCACAGCTCTTTATTTCCATACTTGTTTGTTGTGTCACTAGAATAAGAAAGAAGAGTTACCCATCCCTCCCTTGAAAGTCAAAGAACTTGAAGTCTTCACATACTAGGTTGTTCATGGATGCTATAAAGGTAGAAGTGATGTCTGCTGATTTATTCTTCTATAATAAAATAAACGTCCCTGTATTACTTATTATCCCATTTCACATTATCATATACAACTTGTGTGAATTCCAAGGGTGCCCACAAAGTAGTACATCCAAGTACTTTTTCATTATTTTCAGAGCCTCTACAAAGTAGCACAAAGTAGCACATGCTTGTCTTCTTATTATCATGCATAGAAACATTTTTTTATAAAAACCGATCCTACTTCAACAATGTTTTCAAATAGCTTCTTAAAGATCTCACCAGCTAATAAATGATCTTCATGCAAGCATACTTCCCATTATGAAATCAAGAGTGTGTGAATAAATCCTTGTTTCAACTCCTCTTTTTTTCTTGTGGCTTTGTACTCATCACTTCTTGGCTTCCATTAAAATCTGAAGATGAACAATTGAACTGCTCCATGTACTTTTTATCATGTGCTACAAACATGTACTATGATTTTTTATTAAGAGAATTAGTCAAATTTTTCATTAAGGAAGTATTAATCAATTTGTATTGCAGCAAGAAGAGAAATTTAATCATGAGAATGGTGGGAGACAACATTATTACTAGGGAAAATGTAAGACCTTTTGAAGGAAAATATTATGCAATCATGGGATGGGGTTCAACTATAACAAAGTTGGTAGAGAAGCTATTTTACAATAGCTTTCTTATTACAATTTCAAAAAATTTCAACAAGTTAAAAAGTTTAAGGCTAGTTTTATCTCAATTTTACCTTCTGAAGAGCTTGGAATGCTGAAGTAGGAGTTGTAGGTGTTGATTTGGCTCCGGTACACTGCTCCATCGCTTTAACCTTGCTCCATGAAATGTACCATTTTCATGTAGCACACTTGTTTTTCCAATTTCTCTCAAATGTAAATCAGATTCTCTTGAAATTTTTTGAGGTTGTTATTATTAGTTTTATTCATCTTCCCATAAATTATCTCAGCCCATGGGTGAACAGATCTTGAGAAAAATGAGAAATGGATGTAGGTGAAAGTGGCCAATTTCTTGAAAAATACACACTGGAATTTTCTGAATTTCGTGTGTTCATTTACTCTACCTCAATTCATTTACCATACAAATTTCAGGACCAACGGATGCACGGTTTGAAAGTTATGATCAAATCCATTTCTGCCCTATTTCACCCTTCATGCTGCCCAATGTTGCTACAAAAACATATGTCGTGAACTCATTTTAAGGCCGAATTGAGTGATTCAAAAGGGACACTGTGTTTTTTTACCTTTTCTACTGCCACATGCTTTTAGAATTTCATTTTGATGAATAAAAGGCTTTGTTGTGTGTTACACATTATTTTTTCACCATGAGATTTGACTGTCTATATAGGTCTATCACTGCCTATATTGTGCTCCCTTGGAATTTAAAAACCCTAATGTTCCTAAACCAAGTCTTGGAATTGGAGAAAAGCTCATTAAAACCCTTAAAAGTCTACCTATGCACTTTTTCTAGCCTTTTCCTGCGAGTTCGTGGATACTTGTTCTATAGCCTACGGCAACTCCCTCACATTCTGCTATTAAAACATGCAGACCCCCGTAAAAGGTCAAATAAAGGAAAAATTAATTTCTAGAAGCCCAACTGGTCCAATATTCTCCCAACTGGAAGCTTCTAGAGACGCTATCAGCTCAAGATCTATCCCTCCACTCATGGAGGTTATCCCTCGCCTATGGAGATCAAATCCCTTCATGAAAGGAATCCATCCATCTCTTCATGGAACTGAAACTACTTCCATTTCCCTATAAATTGAGCTCATGTTTCAGTCTCAAGGGTACCTTGTATATGGTAGTTGCTGAAGAAATTTCCAAGATAGCATACTCTCTACACTACTTGTCGTTGGCATGAGAATGATCACACCCTTATGTCCATAACTCCATGCTAGTATTCAAAGAGAAAGGCTTGTCAAACTAAAGGAGGAACGATTGTTCAGGACCCTAGGAGAAACATGTATGACATCAAGGCATTAGGTTGTAAGGTTACTCTTTTCATTCAAGATAATACATATGGATCTCTTTTTCTCATTGAGTTGTTATTGTGTTTATTGAATAACATCAATACTTAGACTTCTTGATCACTAATTTGGATTAAATTTTCTTGATTATTATATGTTGCAGGTGCTTTGATTCTTTTTTCTTGTCTTTGATTGCAATTTCTACTTAATGGAGAAGCCTTTTTGGAGCGACTGGATAAAAGACTGCATCGAACGTTGGATTTCAAGGTAGGGGAATGTCATCTTTATTTTCTTATAATAATCCTAAATTGCAATTAGTCTAGAGAAAAAGGTTTCCAAATAGATGTTTGTTTCTAGTTATTCGTAGAATACTACGGAGATCGCTCTTATCTACAAAAGGGATTAATTTTCATAACAAAATGGCGACTCCGTTGGGGAATAGAACTTAGATTTCTCTTTTTATTTTTAGTTTTAATTTTAGAGTTTTCTGATTTTGACTTATCTAAAACTGGGTTGGGTATATAACTTAGAAGAATCCATGAAAAGAAAAGCTTAATATTTCTTTTTCTTTATTTTTCCTTGCGTCCGCAGTTTTCATCGGAAATCAGTGTGGTAGCCTCCACATATTTTAGTTCAGAATAGTGCGGTACTACTCTGTTGTCCATTAGAAACTACAGACTTATGGAAATTTTTTTAAAAATTTAAAATTTTCTTTTTAGGAGCTAGATTACCTGATTCTTTGTGTTTGCCCCAGCCTATCTTAGCTATCAAATATTATGTGTGAATTTCTTTTTAGCAACTTTTGTGTTTGTGTGATTTTATCATCCTATTTGCATATTATAAGTGAGTTTTTGCCCTACTTTATTGCTGCTCCATACAAGATACCTTCATTTACCTCAACTTACTGGTATGATGATATTGTCTTTCTGAGCCATTAAGATCATTGCAAACCTTAATTTTATGAAAATTGAATCATTTTTCATTCGCAAATTTGGAAGAGCTTTTAGCTTACTAAAGCCTGATTTTCACACCAAAGCATTTTTGGATGTTTTCATTTCTGCTGAGATAAGTATTATTTTTTCTTAGTTCGATCACAAACTAGGAGAAAACATCCTCAAACTTTCTAGATAGACTTCAAAATTAGATTTTTCTTTGATTTTGAATTTTATGTTTTTAGCTTTTTTTAGATATTGTTTTCTTTTGGAAATGGTTTGTTTCATAATTTGTAGTTCATGATATGATTGACAAAGGAATTTCATTTGAAAAGAGTAATAGATCATTTTTTCAAATTGAGTTCTCAATGAAAACGTCTTCATTTCAAAGAGTTTGTTTATGAATGAAAGAATTGGTGCTTTCAAAATTGTTAAATCTCTCAATACTGCCCTTAAATAAGATTCATTGAAAAGAAAAGAGTTGCACTTCTAATTTAGATGCATTTAGCGTATTTTTGAGTCAAGTAACAAACATCATTGAAGTTTCAATTCCATACCTTTTTTATTAAGAAACAGTAACCAAATGACTATAAGATCAAGGACTGGAACTGGATCATAGCAAAAATTGAGCGCAGAATCAACATTTGGTACAACCAATTGTTAACCAGGGCTGGTAGACTCATCCTCATAAAGTCTGTACTGGAGGCCATTCCGGTCTATTGGATGACCCTGGCCTGGATTCCGATTGGCATAACTAACCGGATAAAATGCATCTGCAGACAATTCCTTTGGCGCAACCAAGGTAAGGCATCCACATTTTCCTGGATCGCATGGGATCGTATCAATTTTCCCAAAAAATGGGGTGGCTGGGGGTTAAAAGATCTTCACCTCTTTTCTCGGGCCCTTGCGGCTAAGATGGGCTGGCACTTAATTACAGGACAGAGCTTATGGAAGGAGGTTATGGTGGCCAAATATATATCTCCCCAAAGCCCACTCGAATGGATCTGTGGCTGCATCACTCTGCATTCGGGGGCTTCAATCATTTGGAGGGCTATTACAAGGGCAGCACACATTCTACAGAATGGTATATCTTGGAAAATTGGTTCCGGAACTGCGGTTCGTAATGGCACTGATTCCTGGTCGGGGAGTGGAGAATATCACAAACTGCCGGCATTTATCATTGAACATCTTGCCCACAGGAACATCACATATCTGGCACATATTGTTGATTGGGCACACACCTCATGGCGGGAACAAGCCTGGCTACAGGCGGGTGACCTTGGGATCCCTCCGGAGGGCACACGTGTCTGGCATCAATTTATCTGGGCACTGAAAGCCACCAACATCCGCATCTCTGACCGAGAGGACAATCTGATTTGGGCTGTATCAAAAAATGGGCATTATTCTCCAAAGTTAGGTTACCTCGAACTTATCAAACATAGGGAACCCCCCATTAAGGACTGGTGGTGGAGTACCATTTGGAAATTAAAATCCCCGCATAAGCACAGACTTCTGTTCTGGTGCATGCTCAGAGACTGCATTCCTACCACGGAATTCCTTCACAGAAGGGCTTACCACGGGGCATCTAGATGTTGTTACTGTCTAAATGACAGTGAGGACGCACACCATTTATTCCTGCATTGTAACATTATCCTAAACATTTGGTCTCGGATTATAACAGAATTGGGTTGCAGATTTAATTGGGGGGGGTGCCACTTTATTAGAAGCCTGGTCTCTTTGGTGGCAGTGCTCTGCACACAGTCCTAAACTCTGAAACCTCCCTCTAATTGTGGCTTGGGAAATTTGGATTGGGCGAAACAAACAGATTTTCAATGAGATTCCCATTGACTGTGAATGGATCTGCGCGGCATCTCTTGCCACCTTTCGGCTCATTCATGAGGACAGTATATGCTGCAAGCCACCTCATGAGAACCCAGAAACCATCGATCACAGCCGGGCGTGGGCATACTTTGATGGTGCGTCCAATGCTCATGGGTGTGGGGGGGGCGTCGTTCTCTATTTGAATGACCATCACTATTACGACATCAGAATGGGGTTAGGACCAGGAACCAACAACTACGCCGAACTGCAGAGCCTCAGACTTCTTCTTACATTTGCTCGGGACATTCACTGTGCCTCCATCCAGATCTTTAGCGATTCTCTACTTGTGACCAATTGGTTTAACAATCTAGCTCATTGTCACTCGCACACACTGTCTGCACTGCTGCGCGAGGTTCACCATCTCAGAGCACTATTTGACTTCATCACAGTGACTCATATATACAGGTCTCGGAACGAAGTTTCTGATCAACTGTCCAAAGAAGCTTCGGAGCTGACTTGGGGTACCTGGCACATCACTAAACATAATGCTGGACAGATCTACAGATACTATCACCGGCCTTTTATCGAGGAGGCTCCTCCTATTTTGGATGTGTAGCAATACAGCTATTCTGGGGGATTTTGTTTATTCCACCCCTTTACATATATTCGGCATGTATTTATTTCATATTTATACTTAGTTTCTACAGGAGTTAGTAAGCTATGCACCGAACTTACTATGTGACTTGTTTCATTACTGATGTATCATGTTTTGGGACTGTGAATGCCTACAGTTTTGACTGTGTGGCTGACTGTATTTGACTTTGGACTGAACAGTATTTTATACTACAACATTATGTAACATGTAGCTAATTATTAATTGAAAAGTTACGAACTTTTTCTTTGTGAAAAAGAAACAGCCAAATTAAAAACAACGCTTTAATAAAATCAATCTAGATATTTTACATTTTCTAGCTCTCATTCCACCAACATAGCTTAGGCTAGTGTTTTGGAACAGGTTGTAATTAACATTCCAAGATAGTTTAAACAAACAAGTAGCAATCCTGCGGTAGGAAAATACAATTGTAACATTTGTGCTTTACGAAGCTCTTCTTAAAAGAGTCAGGCACAAGATCATGTCGGAACCAGTGAGGTAATCATACCTATCTCATTGGGAAAGATAGCAGATGTGCACGTAATAAAAACGGTTAACCTCGAATAGACCATTGTCAAGCCTAGGGTCACTTGTTGGTAAACCTTGGATTATATCAAGGAGCCTTCAAGGGGATTGAGCTTGTTACTCTTCCCTTGCTTGTATATAGGATCGTATATTGTTCCCCTAGGTACATTTGTTTCTGTTGGTGACCTTAGTGGCCATTATCTTCAGGATTTTTCCCAAGGTGATGGTGGAGGGAAGGTCCCACTATACCTGGAATAGACTACGACTAGAATCACTTGGACTTTTTGGAGGGTACTCTTCACTTTGAGATGGCATAAGTGGAGATACTTGCACTGGAATGCTTCATTAAGCAGGTTGTTGGGGAACTGTTCAAACTGCCAAGTTTTCCACATTAGAATTCTACGACATTGGATTTCATCACCAACTAGTGTTTTTAGTGTGGAAACATAATTTTTGTGTGTGGATTGCTCTCTTAGATTTTGTAGGCGTGTGATCAATTTGATTGTTTCCTTAGATACTTTAGGATATTGTTGAAATTTTCTTTGATTTCATGTGTTAAATTTGTAATCGTGGCTGAATTACCAAGACAATCCCGTAGAATGCAATGGAAACCCCCTGAGTACACACCAAGCCAGTTAGAAAAGCTTGAATCTAAAAAAGGAAAACCATCAGGGACCGGATCAATTGAACAAGAGAAAACATCAGTAATTATACATCCTGATTACGAAGTAGATCAACCTCAAATAGCAGAAAGTTCTCAAAGAAAACTTACAATTCTCGAACTAGTTGAACTTGCTTCCATAACTAGTGAATTATCAGCTACTGAGCCTGAAATTTCTAAACCAGAAACTGAACCTACTATGTCTGAGCCTACTTCAGAGTTCATAACTCCAACTCGTGGTCATCCTCATTCACCCCGAGTGAAGTTTCACATCATTGATAACCCTCCTCCTGGTCTCATTAGCATTGAAGATATTACTGACACAAAAGAAGAATTCATACTTCCTACACATCAGGAATATTTATATCTTAGGCCAAGTGAATTGATTTATTATTATAGCCCTTTCAAACAGGATCCTTGGTATTCTCATTTAACATACTTTCTACACAATCATGGTATCAACTATTCACCACCCCCTATTCCTTTTTACGCCATACTAAGAGGTAATTACAAACATTCATTAAATATGTCTAGTGAGTCATCCATGTTTTCTGCATCTCCAGAAACTTATTTGTATGGTGTTTTGTCTGTTCCTCCAGGATACCAGTTGCTTTCTGATACTTTCTCAGGAGCATCTACCTCTCCCGAAAAACTAGTACAATCACCTGGTCCAAATGAATACTGAAAATTTGAACGTGGAACAAGTCTACATGATGTCTGGAAACATTCCTAACCCTGACCCTCAAATTAGTAATTTACCTCCTGGGGGGCATCCTGAAGGTAGTAATTTACCACCTAGGGGGCAACCTCAAGGAAAATACACACCTCAAGGATCGTACATACCTCACGGATAGTACACAACTCAAGGAGAGTACATACCTCAAGGAGAGTACATACCTCAAAGAAAATATAAACCGCAAGGGAAGTACTCTATTCAGGGTCCACAACATATTCAAGGACAATACCCTATGCCATGGCAACAGTCTTTCCAAGGACAACAGCCTCCTTTAGGGCTACAGTTTTATCAGGAACAATAATTGTTTCAGGGAGGTCAATATTTTAGTGGAAATTATCCAGCAAACTATCAAGCTTACGTTCCAAATTATAAACCTGTTTATGGTCTATCTTACGCAGCACAACCTTCAACGGGAGCTCCATATCCTGAAGTAAACACGATGTGGAATCCATATTTAAATCAACATAATTTTCAACCTAACGTACAAGTACCTTATAATCAACCTAGTTAGCCAATTGCTTACAATCAAATATAGCAACCTGTCCAACCTACGATTCAAGTTATACCTCAGGTATTTGCACCTAGTAGTGTCCAGCAACCTAGTCTGAGTACACCTAGAACTCCACCTCAAACTGCTGCACCAATTTTTGTACCTCAGCCTACCACACCTATCCCTATTATTTCTGCAACGCCTATTCCTACAATCCCTCAAGTATCACAACTGATCCCTCAAGTCACTGCACAACAACCTGGACCCACAATTCATACTATTGTTCAGATGCCTGCGGGACAACCTGGTACAAGTACAATTGTAAAAATCCAACCTTAGTTTGTTTATCAACCATATCAAGGGCAGTATCAATATGGACCTGTAGTACAAAATCCAGTATACCAACATCAACCGTACCCTGGTTACACATATCAGATACCAGCTCAACCTCAATATGGTCCGGCCAACCATGGTTATCTGAGAGGCATTCCAATCCCAAATGCACAAGCTATTCCAGGTTATCCTGGATATCCTCCTCCTAGTACTGGTATAGTTCCGCAAGGTTATCAATTTTCTCAGCAGGACCCTAACCATCGGTTACCATTCATAGCAACTTTGGATTTACCAGATTTGTCACGCCTAACGAATGTTCCAATTTATTATATTCTGTTTTGACCGCCAATGCTGAATAATTTTCCCAGTGATATTACTAAGTTCCAAGGTAAATCAGGAGAAGACCCCTCAAACCATGTCATGAATTACCACCTCTGGTGTGCATCCAACTCTTTAATCAATTATTCCATTCGATTATGACTGTTTCAAAGAACACTGATAGGTTTAGCTAAAAAATGGTATATTGAACTACCACGTGGATCATTCAACAATTTCGATGTGTTAGAAACAACTTTTTTAGCACGATTTCAGTTGCCAGTCAGATACAACAATGGCACGGAACTCCTAACTTCATTAAAACAATCTATGTCTACGTAAATTTCAGATCACATACATGAATGGAGACATAGAATACGTTTAGTGAAATTTTTTATTCCAAATCATAACTTGGCAGAATGGTTTATCAAATCATTGCTTCCAAATATCACTGAAGATGTAGCTAAGGGAGGTGCTGTTACGGAAGAACAGGTCATTGCTCAAGCACAGTACTTAGACCTTGTATATACATAGTCTGGTACTTTATACAAAAAAATTCCTGACTTACCACCTCTCGGTCAAATAACTGCAACTCCTTCAAGTTCTCATGCTGCAGACAGTGTAATTGGTTTAGTTAGCACTAATAAGAGTAAGAAGAAGTCCTCCAAAACTACTTCTCCTATCATAACTTTACCAAATTCACCAAAAGGAGATTCTTCCCTTGAAACTCCTATCGAAATTCATGTTGTAGACTCATCTACAGCTACTAAAACTGGTAATAAGAAGAAAGGTAAGAATAAAAAACAAACTACATCTCCCAAAGAAAAAATTGAAAAGAATGAACCAGCTGATGATAAACGGAAACACATTATCCTTGTCTTATCTGTGATGAGGATCACTTTACCAAAGAGTGCCCACATCGGTCCAAGGTCTCTAAGTTTTTCAAAGGTTCACCCTCACTCGATGTCTTGAAAGATTCTTTTCCAACTCAAGATAGCAAAATGATAGGATCTTCTTCAAATTCATCGGTAGATATTTTAATGATGTCTAAGGTTATAGTTGCGACGCAATCGCAAGGCTATGGAACTAAAAATACTGTAACTAGTAAAGAGACAGAAACTTCTAGTCAAACACCAGCTATAACTCCTTCGGTTTCTGATCCGCTTCACATCGAGAAACCTAATCCCGATCTAGTGATTAAACCACCTGCTAAAGTTGTACTTCGAAAATCAGCTTTCAATCCACTTGCGAGAGCTGCTCAGAATTACAACATTGTTGAAGACTTGGCGATATCCCCTTCAACAATGTCGACCTTATAAGTGCTAAAATCATGTCTAGCACAAAAGAAATTACTATTACAAGCTATCATAGCTATTGATCCTTAAGATTCTAACCTTATTGTCTTTGATCTAGAAAATTTACACCAAGACTCCCTCATCATATGGATTTTCAGATACCAATATTAGTCAAAAACATACGAGTCTTTCGTACTGTAATTGATGAGGGGGCATCCACGTGCATAATATCGTTAAACTTTTGGAAAACTCTAGGTTCTCCAACACTCAACCAATCACCGACAATCCTTAAAGCCTTTGATGGAAGATGATTTCATCCATTCAGAATACTCCGGGATCTACCTATAGAAGTAGAAGGAAATTTTTTTAATCTAGATGTGGAAGTTGTTGATGCCCCTCTGGATTACAACCTTCTTTTGGGTCATAGTTGGCCTTATGCCATGACTGATTTTGTTTGATCCATCTTTCAGTTAATCATGTTTCCTCATAAATGAAAGATTGTAAAAATCGATCAGTTTTCATATTATTCATCCGACCCTGCTTCTATAGACAATATCCAACATGTTGGAAAATCGACTATCCCATATGAAGATGTTGGTGTAGGTTTAGTAAAGGAATATGCTCTCATAAGAAATTTCTCTATGCCTCCACCCAATGTATCGTGTACCATTTGCAACATCAATATGATTTCATCAAGCACTATACCTTTTGATGACACTTGGGTAGTGCCTTCAAAATCAGAACTGGATTCTTTCAGTGGCTAGATGCCTTTGAGTCCTTTTGAAATGGCATATGTAGTAGTACAGTCATTTTCTGACACAATTTCAATTACTCCTGATCAAATGAATGTGATCACCAAAGAATCTTCTTCACTATCAAGCTCAGCCTTGACATCACTTTCCGATCCTTTTCAACAAGTGTTTCACATTGATGAAAGTATTCGATAATTTTTGTCTTTGGATGAATTAACTTGGGATGATCTACATCGTAGATCTTCATTTTTATCTGAACTTGATAGGTTTGAAAGTTATTTTTCGTCTATTTTTACAATTTATTATGTCAAGGAACCACAAAATCCCATATCAAATACAAATTTGGATTTTGAAACTAATTTGTGAAATATTTCTACGACTGTTCCTATCGACCTATCAGTTAAACCTGGAATTTTTGAAAACAGTCATGTAGGTGCTTCTTGTACAATTGAAGAGATTAACACATACAAAGCCCTCTTTCAAGAATTCCGAGACATATTTTCCTGGTCTTATGAAGATATGCCAAGAATCGATCCTAAGATTGTCATTCATGAAATTAAAACATACCCGGATGCCAAGCCTATTAGGCAAAGAATACATCCAATACATCCGTGAAAAGCTGTTGTTATCAAAACTGAAGTTGAAAAGCTATTGCGAGTAGGATTTATTTATCCAATTCCATTGACAAATTGGGTATCTAATATAGTTCCCGTTACCAAGAAACAAGGGACTATACGAGCATGCGTTGGTTATAGGGATATTAATAAAGCATGTCTGAAAGACAATTATCCTACCCCCTATATTGACCAAATTATTGATGATTGTGCCGGAAATGAAATTTTCTCATCTATGGGTGGATTTTCTGGCTATAATCAAATCAACATACTCCATGCTGATCAACCAAAAGCAACGTTAATATGTCCTTGGGGGACATTTTCTTATTGCAAATTACCTTTCGGATTAAAAAATGTTGGTGAAACTTTTCAAAGTGCCATGTCTTGCACTTTTTATGATATCAAACATATTGTACAGCCTTATCTGGATGACTTACCTGCTCACTCTTGACACAGGGACAATCATCCTACACACTTACGAGCTATTTTCATACGATGTAGGCATTACAAGATTCGTTTGAACCCACACAAATGTGTTTTTTGTGTGCAATCAGGATGATTACCAGGATTCATCGTTTTGAAAGTCAGAATTCATGTCAACCCCTCGAAGGTTGAGGCTACCATCAATTTACCTCCTCCTTCCACACTTTTTTCTACGTAGGTTTATCCCAAACTATGTTGAGTTAACAAAAGGTTTTACCCAGTCGTTGAAAAAAAGTATTCATTTTATTTGGGATGAGATTGTTGATTGATCTTTTGATGCATTAAAACACGCATTGACCCATGCACCATTATTGCATCCACCCAATTATCACCAAGACTAATTTTTATACTTAGTTGCCTCTGATTTCACCATTGGAATGATTCTGGTTCAAGAAGATGAATCTCATAATGATCATGTGATTTATTATATAAGTCAGAATCTTAACTCGACGAAAATAAAATATTCGCATGTGGAGAAATTGGCCTTGGCAGCAGTCCAAGCTATCCAACGATTCTGTCACTACATATTTTTATGTAAAACAACTATGATATATAATTGCAACTCGATGATGTATATTTTGACAAAACAATTACTCGGGGGAAAATACTCTAAATGGATTGTCATCCTATAAGAGTTTGACTTAGAATTCTAGAAATCTAAATCAAAGAAATCACTAGTATTTGCAAAACTCATGTGTGACTTTCCCAATACTGAGATAGAAACCGTGGTAGAGAATCCCATCGCCGATGAATCTCTGTTTCTCATCAAGACATTAGATCCATGGTATGGAAATATCATTAAATATCTTCAAACCCAAACCTTTCGCCCAGAGCTTTCACGTTTAAAATGACGGAGAATCCAATATCAATCCTAGCAGTACAGTATTATTGGGGAAACTCTTTATCGTCGTGGTGTGGATTCTATTTTTCGTCATTGTATAACTCATGAAGAGGCTGAAAGGGTTTTGAATGATTGCCTCTCTGGAGCGTGTGGTGGTCATATGTCTGGGTTTTCCACAGCCCAAAAGATATTGCACGCTGGTTATTTTTGGCCATCGTTATTCAAAGATGTATTATTGCGGATTGAAAATGCCACAACTGCCAAATTTTTTATCGAAAGATGTGTGTGCCTCGAGCTCCTCTTCACCCAATCATTGTTGTCGGTCCTTTTATGAAATGGGGCATTGATTTCATTACATGTAACCCTCACTCGGTCGAGGGGCATGGGTATATTATTCTCGTTGTAGATTACTTTACCAAATGGGTCGAGGTGATGCCTACATTTGCGATAGATGGAAAAACTAAAGTTACTTTTGTATTCAATCGTGTGATTGTTTGTTTTGGTGTGCCTCAAGCTTTTATCACAGATCATGGGAGTAATTTTTGAAATATAATGATGACTGAACTTTACAATCAACTTGGCCTGTGCCTGATAGCTCTACTCCATATTATCCGCAAGCTAATAGTCAAGTTGAAGTTTTCAACAAGGTTTTAACCACCATGATAAAATGGATTATCGGAACTCACAAATTGAATTGGCATACCAAGCTATTTTCAGCACTATGGGCATACCAAACCTCTATGAAAACTGCTACAAGGTTCACTCATTTTCAACTTGTTTATGGTTTAGAACCTGTTATACCCATTGAATAAAAAATATCGTCACTCCAATTATCCATTGAGTTACTACCAGCTACCTATGAAGAGGAAAAAATCTTTTTGTACTTAGCACAATTAGATGAGACTCGGCGCACCGCTACATTAACTACCGAAGATCATAAGAAACGTGTGAAAGCTCAGTACGATCAAAGTGTTACCCCTCGTGTTTTTTCAGAAGGTGACCTAGTCTTAGTATACGATCAAGATAACGATAAGCTAGGTGCTTGAAAATTTGAACCGATGTGGCATGGTCCCTACATCTTCAAGCGTGTGCTTGCAATAGGATCCTATGAATTGACTAATTATGATAGGGACTCTTTAGATAAGCCCAGAAATGGCCTTTATCTTAAGAGATATTATGCTTGAATTTCGTGTGAAGATATCACTTGTACAATAGTTACTTTTTAGATAGTATGCCTTAGATTAGATAAGTGTGCCTAGATTAAGTTTGATGTTACTACTATCACTACTTATCTTGATTACTCTTGATATTGTAGATCTCGACATTCCTTCAAACATACATTGGTTTTTCTAATGGTGCCTATCGTAGTACACAAAATATCTCTTCCGCATCTTGGGTTATATATTCACCCATCGATGAGTTAGTTTCTATGCATCGGGTATGCCTTGGTCAAACAATGAACAATATTGCAGAATATAGCGATTTCATTGAGTTATTATATGATGCCATTTCATTTGGTATTCGATGTTTGATCATTAGGTTGGATTCAGAATCCATTGTATTACATTTAAACATGGTATATGCAATTAAAAATCCAGTGTTATTGAGATTGTTTTTGAAGATTCGTCTCTTGGAATGACAATTTGATTACATCGAATATCAACACATTTCAAGAAATTTAAACACATTTGTCTATGCATTAGCTAATCATGTTCTAAATACACATTTGCAAACGTTAACATAGTAAACCAAAACAACATTCGATACATGTTGAACAAGGTACTTAGAGAAGGTAGCAATATCATAGATAGGTTTGTTTTCAAAAAATATTACATCATCTATGATCTTAAGTTCAAACACCTTATGATCTAATATATACCGATACAAAAGACAAAAATGTCAATCCACAATGATCATCCACTATCTGTGGTGATGATCATGGTAATAGACTATGGCACACACCACCTTGTGCAAGAATCTCCTAAATAGTCCTGGAACACTTGTAACATGTCTCTGAAGCCAGAGAGGAATGTCATATCTCCTTGTCTCAGGAATTTCTATGGTTAACTTCTCTAGGTTGTGTTTCATATCTGTTAGGATCTCTGTTTCCTGATCCTGTGGTGGTGCTATAGGTTGTGCTTGTCGCCTATCAAAGCGGTGGAGTGTAGCTGGTCGTCGTGGACCGACATCTGCATTTAAATATTGTTATCAGTATTGGACGATAAAAAACAAATAAAAATTATATTAAAAACATCAAAATAGTTCTCTTTCCTGATTTGTTCCACTGTGCCCCTGGAGGCAAAGACATCTCAGGATCACCTCTAAAATCCATACCTACATAGGGGAAGTCTTTGATTATGAAGAATCGGTTCCTTAGCCACATAAAGTATGTCAGAGTGAAAAAAACCACTGAACTGCCATCGCCACCATGGCAGGCCATTAATGCAACCCAACTTACCATACGAGGTTCCCGAGGTTCCCCACGATCTATTGGAATAAGCTGAGGGGCGAGAAGCGGGATTCTCTCTAAAGAAAATGAAATCAAAATGGTACCATAATCAAAGTTTTTTAACTTTTCATTCTTTTCTCTAGTTAATTGGCCTTTCATGTTGGCCAATACCCCTTGGCACCAGTTAAATATGTACCTCTGAAACACTCTACTGCAGTCTGCATTTGAGATTTAGTGACTACATGTAGAGCTGCACTCCAACACAATCTGGTTAATGTAAATGCAATAAATTTGAGATATAATAGCAAGATAGTTTTAATATCTATGCGATTATCCTTTGGATTTGCCCCATCACTACAATACTGTTGTTTGTAGTTGGCAACAGATAGGCCACCCTGTCTAGCCCCAAACAAGGATATGTTTTCCCCTCTCCGGGACAATCCAGTGAGGAAATATATATCCGTGAGCTCAATTTCAATCCGATGGTCACTAATGATGAAGCATTGGTCTTGAACTTCCCATTTATTTACTAGCCATGTCATCAACTCTACTTGTGCTTTCATACCTTGGATGGCCCAAAACTTATATAAACCACAATTATTTAGCACACGCATTGTTGTGGGATCATTCATAGTGTCATTTTATATAGCCTCATTTTCACGTTCTCTCCACTCTAACATGGTGGAATAGACTACAAATAAACACATTTGAAAGTTAGAAACCATTTGAGTGAAAAACTTGAACCATTTTTAAGAGAATTTGTGAATTTTAAAACAGCCATGGCGCCTTCGTAGTTTTTGTGAGGAGACAGTGTGGACGACCACATGGGCTCCACAAAAAAACCGCGGCATCACAATATTTTTCTATATAAAAAATTATCAGGGTTCGCAGGTAGCGCGCGCATGACCTGCGAACTCTCGAGAACGCATTTTTAAACACAAATTCCTCCAAAAAAATGAAATTAAGGCTAAAAAGGAGAATTAAATGGATAGAAATGAAGAAGAATATGATGTGGATTACCTGGTTCTGACGATTCACAGAATGGACAGTCGGTTCTCCCAATATTAGCTCCGGAGAATTTTTTCCAAAAGCTCGCAATTCACTGCTCTGAAGACAAAAGGTGAAAATGATTTTGTTTAACTCCTTTTTATAGTTTTTGAATGAATAAAATATTATATTTTATTTATTTTTCATTTTAAAAGGATATTTTTAAATATTTTTACTTCTTGGAAATAGGTATGTGTAATATTTTGAGTTTTTGTGCAGGATACAAATTTTTTGGTGAAAAGAAATATTTTGATGCTGAGTATACTTTTATCACTTTTTCGGGCTCTTTAAAATTATGAAAAAGTGAAATCCTGGAGTTCTCTTTTAAGCCCTTTTCAAACTCTCTAAATATGAAAATATCGTCGAGTACTTGACTATTCTAACTCGTTAAAGCAAATGAACATTCGTCCCTTCAGTATAAGTTTACCCTTTTTCTGGACTGAAATGTATTAATTACGAAAAATGTATATGTTGACTAATCATGGTCAATAGAGTTCTCTTGTACTATTTTATCATTTTTTGGGCTTGAGAGACTAAATTTACAAAAAAGAACAACCACGGAGTTTACTTATGTTTTTCTTCTGACTCCCTAAAACTAAAAAACGCCGAGTTTCTCCTATACTAGACTCATTAAAATTTAACAGTAAAGGACCTGTCGATTACAAATAGGAACGAACCACTCCTTCTTAGGGTTCGATTTTAATACTAAGATGGACTCATCCAAAGGATGAGCTTACACAAACAAGAAAATTTTATCCTCCTCAATCTTTTCAAAATAAAGAGGTACTTGTCAGTAATGGTGGGGGAAAAAGAGAGAAAAAGAATCCAATTGTCACCCTTGTTTAAAAAGCAGCATGCCACTCTTGAAGACGACACTTTGTCACACTTGTACCTGGGTTGGGAAATCCTTTTTCTAACAGTTAATCAAACAAATTTGAAAGTCTTCAGTCGGTTTTTGGGTATTAGCTTTAGGTAAATTTCTACCAAACCATCTGCATTTTCGTTGTGTTCAAGAAATAGTTCAAATAAACCATTCATTGCAAACATTTGTCTCCATTCGCGTTGACTATCCCTGAGTTAGTCCTTGCAAAAAACTTCTTCAAAACTTTATCTAATGGTTTCGTGTCATGGCCTTTCCTACGACGGATCACTTTCTATCTACAACAGCTTATCATCTAGAAATTTGATCTAGAATCCTATCAGTACCTTGATGCCCTAATGGCAGGTTTCTCACCTTCGACGACAGGTTACATCATTGACCTTCGATCAAATGATTCTACGAGTGTTCGACTGCAAATCATTCATTCACACTTCATGGATTGTACTGGAGTACTTTGAGAGCCATTTTCATTATTGGTGGTTTCTCTCACACTTGTTAACAGTTCACATCATTGACTGGTAATCAAGTGGTTTCTACCATGTTGGACTTTGACACAATCAATCGCATGGATAGAATCGTAATAGTTCGAGAAGCAGAAATCAAGACCCTAGATTTAGTTTCCACCATCCAAGTTGCGAGGATTTTTATTATTCATGATATAATAGACTATTCATGACAGATGGCTGCGCCCATACTGTGTCTAATTTTGGTGTAATATTAAAATCATATTTGTACCAAAAAATTCAGTTATTTTTTATATGAGTATGGGAATTCCTAACTTAGCGATGATATGTGTGTGTGTGTGTGTTTGTATGGAATGTTTTTATAGGTTTTCGACTGGTGTCCACAATACAACCCTTGGAATGATAAATAACTTCACTCTTCAGGACAACCTCAGACTTCCTGTTGGTTCGCAGATACTTGTTCTATAGCTTGTGGCAGCTCCCACACATTCTACTATTAAAACCTACGGACCCCCATAAAAATTCAAATAAAGGAAAAAGTAAATTCTAGAAGCCCAGTTGGTCGAATATTCTCCCAACTGGAAGCTTCTAGAGACGTGATCAGTTCGATCTTTATCCCTCCACTCTTGGAGCTTTATCCCTCCACCCATGGAGCTTATCCCTTGGTATATGGAGCTCAAATCCCTTCATGAAAGGAATCCATATCACTCTTCATGGAACTGAAACTACCTCCATTTCCCTATAAATTGAGCTCATGTTTCAGTCTCAAGGGTACCTTGTATATGGTAGTTGCTGAAGAAATTTCCAAGAGAGAATACTCTCTACACTAGTTTTCGTTGGCATGAGAATGATCACACACTTATGTCCATAACTTCATGCTAGTATTCAGAGAGGAAGGCTTGTCAAACTGAAGGAGGAGCGATTGTTTAGGACCCTAGGAGAAACTTCTATGACATCAAGGCATCATGTTGTAAGGTTACTCTTTTCATTCAAGATAATACATATGGATATCTTTTTCTCATTGATTTTTTCTTGTGCTTATTGAATAACATCAATACTTAGACTCATTGATCACTAAGTTGGATTAGATTTTCTTGATTATTATATGTTGCAAGTGCTTTGATTATTTTATCTTATCTTTGATTGCAGGTTCTACTTACTGGAGAAGCCTCTTTGGAGTGACTGGATAAAAGACTGCATCGAACATTGGATTTCAAGGTAGGGGCATGTCCTCTTTCTTTGCTTATAATAATTCTGAACTGAAATTAGTCTAGAGAAAAAGGTTTCCAAATGGATGTTTTTTTCTATCTATTCGTAGAATACTAGGGAGATCGTTCTTTTCCGCAAGAGGGATTAATTCGCATAAAACTGTAAAAAAATACCAAAATATGCCATAATCTGTCCATAATAGTGAAAAATGAAAATATTACGTAGAAACCCACTTGAAATGTCCTTCAAAATTGCTTTTTTTATTTTATTTTGTCCACGTCTTACTCAATTTATCATATTCTGAGAAAACCTAGAAGCTTAGAATTTTTTATTTATGCTCCAATATCTTGCAATATTTGTACCAAATCTACCTCTAGAAAAATTTGCAACAACAAAAACAGGGTGCTACAGCAATGGCTACAGAAACTGCAATTTTCCGCAGTTGTTGCAAAAAATGTCAATTTATGTAGAAAATTGTTTTCTCCGAGTTTGAACTACTTATTTGAATTGTGTACTACCTACTAAAGTAGAAACCATGAAACATAATGCATATTGACTGAAATAGGCCCAATTTTTTTTTTTTTTCTTGAAAATCAAATGAATGAAAAAAATGTTGTAATGGTGCCATCATGTTGTTGTTGAATGACAAAAACATGAACATGTTGCTACAAGAAACCAATAAAATGTACTGTTGCAAGCTGTTGTTGATTCCATAAAACCATTAGTCTTCATCAAAGCCAATATTCATGGTACAATTCTTACCATGTGAATGAGTGTGTCGAAGTTGAGCATGGGAAGAAATCATTGGATTACCAATCAATGATGAAAATCGTTAACCAATGTGAGACAACTCACCGATAATGTAAATGAGTGTCAAGGTACCTGAGTGCATCTTGACAGGGATGAATGAATGTGTCGAAGTCGAGTCACCTGCAAGATTTGAAAATCAAGAGACATTGTTGTATTCCCATTGTTATCAACGAGGAGGATTGCCATTAATGTATGCAAGTTCCAAGGCACTCCAAATAATCTCTGATCTTGATCCCAGATAAGGTGTTGAGATTGATGGGACAAGATCTGTTGGAAGGCGGGCCTTAAGGAATCCCACATCAGCCAACTCGAGCATAGAACCAAAATCTATTTGAAGAACCATAAAATATTGAAATCATCATTAAATTGTAGAACTTATTGTGAACTTTGCTCGCCAGTTGCCTGGTTTTCAAGCAAAGCTCATGTCCAATTGCGCCAGCATGCTGGTTTTCACAACAGGACTTATTTTTATCTTTAATTTTTTATTTTTTATTTTTTTTATATGTCCTATTCTACTTGAAAAAGAAATATTTGTCAAGTATATGAATATTTCCAATGGAAGCATGTTTGTAACAAGATGATACACAAACTCATATGCAGGTTTGAAAGATACACTTTGATATGTACCAATATATGAGGGACCAATTGCCTTGATTGAGATGATGTTAGAAGATACTGAAGAATTGAGCATTGGGATACGATGATTGTCTTGAACCAAGATTCAATGTAATTTTTTCTTCCTTGGCTTTCCTCTATCATGCAATGCAATTCCTCAGATATGTGATATCCATTCATAGGATCTGGTGATATGCATGCATGAAACTTTTGAATCTTTGGTTCCAACAACTTCTCTTTATCCACAGGCATCTATAATTCTTGGACCTTATCTGAATCTTCTTCTTCTAGTTGTTGTTCTTCAATGGAAGCTGGTGAATCTGTTAGTCATCAGTATTTTTCAACTGTTGATGATGACTAGTTTTTAAAGCCAATTTTTCTAGCTACTGATCTCCAATTTGTCAAATTTGTTAGCTATAAAACACCCATAAACATTTTTCCCTCCTACCTTTTCAATCAGCCTATAATGAGAAAAACCTAATTTTCAAGCCCTATCTAGTATCAGTCATACAAACTTGTCCATCAGCTCCAAAGAGAATACTCCAAATCTGTCAAAAATCTCCCCTAAGTTAGGTAGTGGCGCTTTAGGCATTCCTCCCTTGGAAAACTATCCTAAAGCCAAAATAGCCTCTATCTAATATCAACCAGTCATAGATGACCTTCCTATTCTGCAAATAAAGCTTGAGGCACCCTTAAGTCGCGCCACTAAAGAGTCTTGATGTCTCGGCAATGTATATGCCAAAAGCCAAACTGATACTAGGTGGATTTACAGTGTTTCAATGTCTTTTTCAAAGTAGAAGTGTACCAGTGTTCCAGAAGACATTATTAAACTTAACATGAGAAGACAACTACTTCTCATGTGGTTTTGAGCCTGGGATACAAGTACTGGACAAAGAGGTATTTCAATGAGCTCCTACAAAAACAATCAAAAGGTTAGTGACCTATGACTAGCAAGTATTACTCTGCAGACATAGGTCAAGATTGCTCCTATTTTCTAAAGATGAATAAAGGTATTCTATCAAACAGAAATACACATCTCATAGCATGCCCCTGATGGCATCTTGTCAAATTTTCACTTTTTATTACTTATTGTGATGTACTAAGCAGAGATATGCAGTGAAAGGAAAGATTGACACAGTTTGAAAACAGATGAAAAGTGACTATGTAAAACCTCCTCCAACCATGAGCAGAGGTTTGGGTCACTTGTAGTAAAACCTCCTCCAAATATGAGCAGATGTTGGGTCATTCATTGAAAACCTCCTTCATTTAACAAGCAGAGGGTTTGGCAATGTGATAAAGGCCTCCTTAATTTAACAAGCAGAGGGCCAAGAATAGAGGTATGGCCTCATTTAAAGGGCACAAGGCTAGCAATGCTGCAAATAACCTTAAAAACTTGTTTTCCACCTTTTTCTCCAATGGATGAAACCACTAACACAGCAGTGGTGTCTCAAGGATTGATTATATGGTTTCACTGATTGAAAGGCAGAGTTTAAGTACAGTGGGAAACAATTGGATGATTATGAGTAGAAAATGTTGTTAAGCATATGGCCAAGTAGTGATGTTTTGATGTTCAAAGAAGCTTTGCTTTTCCTGTCCATGAAGATCTTTTTCAAAACCTCATCAAATTGACAAGAAGGTAGTCTAAGCCTTGCTTCTGAAGGGGACTTTGCAAATAAACACATAGAGACAGTATGTGTGAAGAAAAGGGTATGGAATGTGTTTTAAATTCAAGGACAGCATTCAAAGAAATGAAACATGCCACTGTCACAAACAAAGGCCTTTTTTCTATGAAACATGTGAAAATACCTTGATGTTGCATATGATTGTGGGAAGGGTCTTTAAAGAATTTCCTTTAAAGATAAACAGATGTTTGCCAAACCTAGGTGAATGCAACTAAGGTTTCACCCACAGTCAAAGAGAAATATCATTCAAAGAATGCATCTACAATCATTAATATGGTTTTGAGCAAGTTTTCTTTTAAGGGATAGATATGGAAAAACAGTGACAGGGTTCCTGCCTTAATGAAGGAACTGTGAAAGAGATTTTAGCTTTTGAGATGGCTTCTTCACTTTGGGAAAGGTCATATCTATGAAGACCTTCAAAGGTAGCATCCACAACATATTTTTAAGAATCCTGATCAAATGTAAGTCTTTATGACGGTTTAAGGCTAAAAAGTGACAAAGACAGTGAGGTGAGTTTTCTATGTAACAAAATCCTTTTACAAAAGGCATCCAAAACCCTCATAAAGTAGTTTCAAAAGGTTGTTGAATTTTTTGACTTTAAAATTTGGATAAACCGTTGGCAAAGTCCCATTGTGAAAATTCAAAACGTATGCAACATTTCCCTGGCTATTCACTGGACAAAGCAAGAAATTTTGAGCAAATCCAAGCTTTTCAAAGCTTAAAGCCTGCACGGCGCACCTGGGAGAGGAAATACACAAGAGTGTAACGACCGCATGGCGTGCCTATAGCGCGTTCACCAACCACCCGAGCAACCGACCTAACTGTTCTCATTGCACGGCGCCCTTTGCAGTAAAAGTGCCGCTCCTCCTTTCGAATTCTAAAAAGCTCTAAAACTCCTCCAATGATCAACCAAGGCCCGTGAAAAATCTTCAAGGTATTCTCCAATCCCTCTTGGAAAAATTCAAAGTTTGAAAGGGGTTGTTTTGCGGTGTTATTTCCCTAATAAGGAGATAATGATTTTTAAACCATTTCATCATCTAAAACAATGAGATAGGCAGTCTTAAGGAGACAGAGTCCTGGTCAAAGCTGAAGAAAACTTTCTTGTGCTTAGGGGGTCTCAAATCAGTTTGAACAGTGTCTTAACAGTGGCTTTAAGAGCAGTTTGTCATATAAAGAGCAGAGACAAATAGTGTTAAAAAGGGTGGGGTTTTGGTCGAAGATTAAAGAGTCTTGTTGCTGTGAATGCCAAGGGTTAGTACAGTGATTAGAGGGTGGTGTGCTTTTAGCAGTCTTAAAGGACCTTAAAAGCTTTAAGAACAGTGATAAAACATACACTGATTACAAGATAGATAAGCAAAATTGGAGAGGTTTCGAGTTGCTGTAAGGTGTCTTAACAGTGGTAAAACAAAAACAACCCCTATCTGACAAATCAAAGGTAATTGAAGGCCACACAGGAAAAACTCAAGGAATCTCAAGGGAGGCGCCCGGCACCAAAATTGAATAAAGACACCTCAAAGCTCCAAAATTTGGCCTCATCTTCACAGCATGTTTTTGAAAACCCTTGAGGGTCATGCTCGCCGAAATTGGGTGAAATTAAACAAGTTTTTGTTTTTTGTCATTTTTGGGTTTTTGGCTAAAAATCATGGGCATCGCCATTTCTGTTTGGGGCACCCTCAAAGGATGAAAATGGTATCATTGGATGCCATAATTTTAGGGGAATATACTCAGCAATTTTCATATCAATTGAAGATGATTTTCTCCCCCAAAATGGCAAAAAACACTCACTTTTTCCACACTCTACCCTGTTTATCAGCAAGGTCTATTTTTTGGGTTTTTACACATAGGTCAGTTTTTGATGGACTTCCAGTGGTCAGTTTGGATCAAACTAAGAATTTTCAGAAAATAGACATTCAGAGCTTTCCAACGCGCCATCACGGGCCTCGTTTCGATATCAGGAATCCCTCTAAAATTTGTCGGTAAGACATAAGACTTTCTGCTGATATATTTATTAAGTATTTTTGTAAAAATGAACCTTTCTAAAGTGTCTTTTCCTCATGTGTGTTTAGCTATTTTTGGGCATGATTAGTTATGAAAAGTCAATATATTTTCCTTTTTTAGCATTTTTTGAGATATTTTATTAGATATTTTGTGCTTTGGGCTTTGCAAAGCCTCAAGGACAAAATCATATATTTTGGATATGCCAATGAGATTGCAAGTTGAACTAGGAGGTTTTCCCTCATCTTGGCCTATATATTCCAAAGGCTTTCATTGTAAAAAAGTTTGAACTTGATGAATAGAAGCAATATATGGTTATACAAGCTTGGAAGAAACACTTGTCTCGTGCATTGGATAGTTTCTTGAATGTTTTTGGATGATGAAGGAGGTTTGTTGTTGGATTCCTTGACTTGGTAAAATGGTATAGTGTCCCTCTATGTTATGCTTCTTAGTTTTCATTCATAATTCCATGTTCTTGCTTGCTATAAGACAATAGAGAATAGATTTGAGACATTCCCTTGGAGGCACCTCAAATTTTCTGTTTCTTTATAGCTTCTATGTTTTCTTCCTTCTTAGTCATATCAAAGAATCCTTGATTGCTCTTTGATAACTAAAGAAATTGTTTGCTTGTTTCATTTATGGTTTTATGCATGCTAAGTATGATTCACGGTATGCCATGCTTACTCATTGCTAGTCATAGCTCCACCTCTGAAACCTTTCTTTGATTGTTTAATTGTCATTTTTTTAACCAAGGAGGTCTTGTACTGATCTTGCCCTTTGCCTAAAACTATGCAATCTTGCTTCAAAGTGCCCAATAGCTTGAAATAATATGCTTAGGTGTTTCTTCATAGTGATTTGAGTTGTTTGTTTGTCTTAAATGTATTTCCCCAAAGTCTGATAGCCATTTCCTAAAGTTAGAGAGTCATATATCTCTATGCATGGCTTGAAAGTTTATTTCTATACATTGATCAGTTTATAGTTACATTTCTCATGATTAATGGTTAGCCCTACCATGTTTATGTCAACTGTTGAACTATTTATGTTTGAAATCCTTTTTTCTTCACAAATTTAGTGTCCATCCCACTCCATTTTACCCAAAGATCCATTTTACCTCGCTCAAATCGGCCCTTCAACAACCTTGTATCACCATCTAAAAGCTTTCTTGAGCTTTTCGACCCCATAGCCCAGTTGATCTGACATATTTTTTACCTATCTTAGTCCTTGATCAGTTCATCCCTCACAAACCTAAAAACCAAAACCAAAAACCTACTTCATAACTAGCCTAAAATTAGAAACACAAGAAGCAAACACACAGACATCCCTTACACAAATAGAGAGAGCCCTCTCTGAGTCCAAGAAGGCTAGGTCCTTGGGCTCCAAATATTGGTTTGATGTTACACTGTCATTTGGCTTGCCAATCAACCAAATCACGGGATGCTAACATAATGGCCATCACGGTGGGACTAACTGAGTACATAATAGTCTAGCAAACTCTTGTAGATTCATTAGCCTTCCAAAATTTAAATAGGAAATCAGTCCATAGAATCATTTAGAGTAAACTCTTTTTGTTTTCAACACCCTAGAAAAGTGATGAATCAGGTTTAGAAAACTCTAATAAACCATAGGCTGCACATAAAAACTCAAAAAACCCCAAAATATCTCTAGATTGGTGTTTATCAGTATTGGTGGTGGACCATACACATATACTCTTAAAACAACTGAAAAACCACCTGGCGACTCCACTAGCCTCCAGTAGGCCTTACTACTTTGCTAAAATTTAGAAAACTATTCGATAAACCTATCCCACCGCTCCTTAACATAATGGCGATTACGGTGGGACTCTGAGTGATAAACAAACTTAGATCCCCTAACACATTTCAGCAGCCTTAAAAATACTATCTGATTGACTTATCCCACCGCTCACTAACATAATCGCAATCATGGTGGGACTAACTGAGTACATAACAGTCTAGCAAACTCTTGTAGATTCATTAGTCTTTCAAAATTTAAATAGGAAAGCAGTTCATAGAATCATTTAGAGTAAAATATTTTGTTTTCACCACCCTAGCAAAGTGATGAATCAGGTTTAGAACACTCTAATAAACCATAGGCTGCACATAAAAACTCAGAAAACCCCAAAGCATCCCCAGATTGGCTTTTCCCTAGTTATCGGTGGTGGACCATAACTACATCTCCACAAAAAACAACCAAGTTCCACCTGGCGACTCCACTAACCTCCAGTAGGCCTAAAAACTCCATAAAAAACCAAAAAATTCATAGACCATACCTTTTTCTGTTGACTCATCCTTTCCAAAACTTAAAACTCATGGTGCAAACTCTGTGATCATTGAAAAACTAAGAATAAATTAGCGATTCAGAAAACTTCACCTAAACATAGGAGATAAACAGAAATAAACTTGCAAAGAACCATCAGCTTGTCTAGATAGCCTAGCAAACTATTCAAACCAAGTGGTTACTCTTCCTTGCAAATCTTCATCTCAAAGTTTGCTAGAAATTTTTTTTCCCGAAAGCATCTTTGATAGTTTTGGTGGTGGACCATAGTTCTCAAAGAAATCCACCTGGCGACTCCACTAAGCCCTCATTTTTGTTTTGACCATCCTTCGCAGTTAACAAAACCCCCTAGAGAGGCCATCCATCCAAAACAACCACAAATTCCATCCTCTCTAAACTCTGAATATGAAATCTGGCTTCACGAAGAATCAATACCAGATCTCATCCAGACCCAAATCCCCCTATCATAGTAGATGATCCAGAGAAGATTCTGTGGCAAGATTCTGAAACTAGCAACCTAGCTACCAATAGGTCCATCCGTAAAGCAATATTAGTACCTGAACACCTCACATCCTTGCAGGATTCCCCATTTGACTTAAAATCAGCAAAAACCCTTTTTAGAAGCAAGTCACAAAGTAAGGTAAACTTTGACAATCTTGAGCCCCTAGATTTGCCATAGAGTCTTAGTAGAGAAGTCTCACATACTACACCTCCCAACTTTTAGCTTCTCCATCACTTTGGCTCCTACCATCCTAGATCTGCTCAAAATCATATCACTAGCCCAAGTACATCCGCCACACCCATCCAAACCACTACTGTTCAAATCACCTCAGCTCATGCTACAAGCCCTCATTTTTTAAATCATCCATTAGCTCCCGCCATGGCAACCTGGTATGCACCTTTGGTGTTTCCACACCCTTTGGCTCCTTTACAAAATGACTGTCAATCCAAAATCCCGCACTTTACCGGAGTTGAGGCTATTACCGCTCAAAAACATGTAGATAGAATTAGTGATGCCTTTGAATACATGGAAATAGAAGATGAGACTATAAGAATGAGGATGTTCGCCCAAAGCCTGGGTGGAGAACCCAAAAAATGGTTTAAGAGCTTAACTCCAAACAACATCCACAATCTCCCAGAACTATACCATGTAGGTTTTAACCCTGAACAGAAATTATCTACACACGAATCTTATAACATAAAATAAACAATAGTGAGAGCATAAAACATAAAACAGATAAACACAGAGATTTTCTCCTGGATCCCAAATCGGGATGACCAGCTTGATTTTTCATTATTTTCCTTTTAGTGTTACAACACATATATATATACATGCCGAAGCATACATAAACCCCAATCCATTAATCCTAGATTAGAACACAACCGTAGTTCCCTTGACCGGATCTACAAAAAATACCACGGGTTGAAAACCATCGTACCCCAAAACCATGTGCAAAACCATGCACAAAACCATGGGCGTGGACTACCCACCAGAAATTAAGGACCAAAAATTTTCACCGAGGCGCTGCCCCGGACCCCGACAAAGGGGGCTACTGGCCCCCCCATTGCGCCTAGTGCAAAGGGGGGGCTGTCGCCCCCCCTCTTAAACCCCCCCCCCCCGTGCGTGCTTAGTCGTGGAAAGAATATAACACATACCCAACATTCTCCCACTTGTTGTATTCTTTCCGCAGGGGGCCACAGGAGAGCTTAGTCATTGGCCCAATTATTCAACACCCATTGTTTCTCTACACCAAGAGAACTTCTGAGTGCTCACAGACTTCGTTAATGCATCTACAACATTCTTCAAAGTGTCCACTTTTACCAACAACACCCTTTTAGCCTCAACCATATCTCTAACAAAATGATATTGAACATCAATGTGCTTTGTCTTTGAATGATAAGCAGGGTTCTTAGCCAAGAAAATTTAACTTTGGCTATCACAGTGGCTATCACAGTCTATCCTTATAGCTTGTTGTACCAACCCCATACTTGAACAAAATCTCTGCAACCCAAATGCTTCCTTTCTTGCATGAATGGCTGCTATGTATTCTGCCTCTGCAGTTGAAAGAGCCACTACAAACTGTCTTTTACTCATCCAACTGACTGTGCCTCCAAATATGCTAAACACATACCCACTTGTAGATCTTCTTTGGTCCAGATCTCCAACCCAATCTACATCAACAAAACCACGAATGTCCAACATTCCTTCCAATCCTGGTCTTCCCTGGTAGCACAAGCCATAATCACTAGTGCCATGTAAATATCTAAAAACCCGCTTCACTGTTGTCCAATGCTCCTTCCCTGGGTTTGACATAAACCTGCTCAATAATCCCACTGCATGTGCAATGTCTGGTCTAATACATACCGTTGCATACATCAGGCTACCCACCACACTTGCATATGGAACATGGGACATATTCTCCTCTTCTTCTTGTGTCTTGGGACACTGTTTAGGAGACAAATTTACACCTACAGGAATAGGAACATTCACCGGTTTACTATCCTGCATATTGAACCTCTACAATATAGTCTCGACATACTTCCTCTGGTTTAACGAAAGATTCCTCTTCACCCGATCTCTCTTAATTTCCATGCCCAAAATATTGTTTGTAGCACCAAGATCTTTCATGTCGAATTTGGATAACAGTTGGGTCTTCAAATCTTGGATAATTTATTTGTCATTTCCAATCAACAACGTATCATCAACATACAAGACCAAATAAATAACACAGTCACCAATTAATTTAAAATAAACACAGTGATCCTCCTTACTTCTAGTGAAGCCAAGTCCCCGTATATAGGTATCAAATTTATGATACCATATCCTTGGTGACTATTTTAACCCATACAGAGACTTCTTCAACCTGCATACCAGTTCTTTCTTACCCTTCACCATAATACCTTCAGGTTGCTTCATGTAGATCTCCTCTTCTAGATCCCCGTGAAGAAATGTTGTCTTCACATCCATCTGTTCTATCTCAAAATCAAATGCAGCAGCAACAGATAAAAGTAGTCTAATAGAAGTAACCTTGGCAACAGGAGAAAAAATATCAACAAAATCAATTCCTGGAACCTAGGAATAACCTTTTGCTACCAACCAAGCTTTGTATTTCTCCACCTTGCCTTCTACATTCATCTTCTTCTTAAACACCCATTTTTTCCCAATGGGATTCCTTCCAGCCGGCAACTCCAGGATGCCATTTCATCAACCATGGCCTCCTTCCAGAGTTTTCCATCCTCTGAATCTACTGCCTCCCTGACAGTTATGGGATCATCATCAGTTATAGTTAAGGAAAAACCTGAATAGAAAGCAGATGGACTATACCTTTCTGGTTGCCTTCTTTCCCGAGTTGATCTTCTCACAGCTGGAGTTTGTGACTCTTCCTCTTCTGAGTCTTCTTCTATTGTAGAGTTTGATTCATCATCCTTTAGATCAAAATCTATCTTCTCAGGTTCCTTTGGTATGAGTTCATGTTTAACAACATCTTTCACCTCTCTAAACACCACATCTCGGTTGTACACAACCTTCCTTGTTTCCGGGTTCCAAAGCTTGTAACCTTTTAAACCATCCTTATACCCAATAAAGATGCACATTTCAGATTTATTATCCAACTTGGTCCTTTTATGCTTTGGAACATGTATATATGCATCACATCCAAATACCCTTAGATGTGAAAGAGAGGGTTTCTTACCAGTCCATACCTCATGTGGAGTATTATCCTCCAACACTGATGAAGGTGATCTGTTAACCAGATAGCATGCAGTCTCCACTGCCTCTGCCCAGAATTCTTGTCCTAACCCGGTACCACTGAGCATGCTTCTTTCCTTTTCCATCAGTGTTCTGTTCATTCTTTCTGCAACTCCATTTTGCTGAGGTGTGTATGGAGTAGTCCTCTGCCGTGCTATACCACACTTCTTACAGAACTCTTCAAATTCCTTCTTGCAGAACTCCCCACCATTATCTGTCCTCAATGCCTTTATCTTCTTCTCTGTCTGGTTTTCCACCAGAGCCTTAAATTCTTTAAATTTGTCAAAGACTTCAAATTTCTTCCTCAAGAAATATATCCATGTATTCATTGAGAAGTCATCTATGAATGAAACATAGTACACAGACTTTCCCAGTGATGGAACTGACACAGGTCCAAACACATCACTGTGCACAAGTTCTAATATCTTGTTCGCCCTCTTAGCACCAGAAGGAAAACTCACCCAATTCTACTTCCCATATACACAATGTTCACAGAAATCGAAATCCAGAGAGAAATTAGACATACCTTCTACCATACCATTTCTATGCAATATCCGAAGGCCCTTCTCTCCAATATGTACAAGCCTTTGATGCCATAGCATGGTCTTTTCTCCAGAGACAACTAGGCCTTCCGCTCCACTTTCAGGAACTATAGAACTGTTACACCCATCAATAACAATGCTACCTTGTAGCCTGTACAGAGTTACAATCCGAACTACCCGCATTAATACCAGTGCTCCCTGAACCATCTTGCAGGCATCTTTCTCAAACACTATTTTTACACCTGCATCATCCATCTTGCTTACAGAAATCAGATTTCTGGCCAATGCAGGAATATGCAGAACACCAAGAAGTGTTCTAATCCTTCCACCTTGTAGCTTCAGCTTTACCTTTCCACGTCCGACAATTTTGGCCTTCCTATCATCCCCTAGGAAGACATCACCATCATATTTCTCATACTCGCAGAACCACTCCCTATGGGGAGTGAAGTGAAAGGATGCACCTGAGTCAATAAACCATGACTCATGATCTACATGTGTATTTGAAGAAGAAGCCAAATACACATCCCCACCTTCATCTGAGGTGGTTTTTGCCTCTGCAGAAGGAGCTTCATCAGATCCCTTTCCTTTCTCAGGAGCTTTAGATCTGCATTCCTTTTTGTAGTGTCCTTCCTTTCCACATTTCCAGCACACCTTTACAAACTTTCCAGGAGATTTAGATCTCCTTCTAGATTTAGATCTCCCACTCGAAACCTTATTCTTGTTTCTGTTCTGGGACCTTCCTCGTACAGATAAGGCATCTCCATTCTGACCCTCCATATTTCTCCGTCTCATTTCCTCCGACAGCAAGGCTGAGACAATGTCATCAAAATTCAAGGTAGTTGTATTGCTTCCTATTGCAATAACCAGACTGTCCCACGAGTCTGGTAGAGACAACAACAAACTGATGCACTTATCTTCATCTGAGATTTTAATATCAACAGATGACAACTGACTTACCATAGTATTGAAGGCGTTCAAATGCTCTGTCACCGAGTCTCCATCCTTCATCCTCAGGTTATACAACTTTTTCCTCAGGAACAATTTATTCACCAGAGACTTAGATTGGTACAAAATCCCTAGCTTGTCCCACAAGGTCTTCGTCGTAGCTTCCCTAGATACATTCAACAATACTGAATCTGAGACACACAATCGTATTGTGCTCTTTGCCTTCCGATCCAGCTTCTTCCAGTCTTCATCTGACATTACCGTTGGTTTAGTACCTGGATCTACCGTGATCCACTGATCTTTATCCACCAGCAGATCCTCCATCTTGAGCTTCCATAACTCAAAACTTTGACCATTAAATTTCTCGATCTCTATCTTCATGCAGATCTCCCACTGAACAGGGTCTACCTCAGGCCCAAGCAAAAAACCCTCAGCAACAAAGGCGTCCCCTTGAAGCCGAAACAACTCCGATACCAAATGTAGGTTTTAACCCTGAACATAAATTATCTACACACAAATATTATAACAGAAAATAAACAATAGCAAGAGCATAAAACATAAAATAGATAAACACATATATTTTCCCCTGGATCCCAAATCGGGATGACTAACTTGATTTTTCATTATTTTCTTTTTAGTGTTACAACACATATATATACATGTCGAAGCATACATAAACCCCAATCCATTAACCCTGGATTAAACATAATTGTAGTTCCCTTGACCGGATCTACAAAAATACCAGGGGTCGAAAACCATCGTACCCCAAAACCATGTGAAAAACCATGCACAAAACCATGGGCGCGGACTACCCACCAGAAATTAGTGACCAAAAATTTTCACCGGGGCGCTGCCCCCGACCCCGACAGGGGGGGCTACCGGCCCCCTTGTGACCCCCCCGTTGCGCCCAACGCAAAGGGGGGGCTATCGCCCCCCCTCTTACCCCCCCCCCCCCAACTTGCTTAGTCGTGGAAATAATATAACACATACCAAACCTTCATAAATAAGTGGGAAATCAGAAAGAACCCCATTCAAATCCTGTCGGAATATAACAATATAAAACGGGAAAATAGGGAAAGTGTCTAAGAATACTGCACTAGGTTCAACAGTGTGTATAACACCCTCCCGCGTCACTTCAAACCTCCACTTGGCTTAGCCTTAGAAAAATTCCCCGAAGGTTTCAACCCAGACATGACTTATCAACTGAGAGATAAGGACCCCCCTACCTTAGATGAAATGAAAAAAGTGGCCATAAGTGCAGAAGCCAACTTAGCAAAAAAAAGAGCTAGGACCAGATTAGAAAGGAAAGTCACATACCGGGATGAGGTCTCCCCTTCAGCCCCTTCCATAGATCCTAGAATAGTTGACTTGGTTAGATCCATGGCGAAAATTTGGGAAAATATGAATGAAAAGACACCTCTTAGGGACAACCAGCCAAACCCTCCAAACAGAAACCAGAACCAAAACTTTAGGAGAGAACAACCTCAAAACAAACTAAGGGAAAATGACCAACAAATTAGGCCACCCTTTAATGAAAATTATGTTGATGAGGATGAAAGGGATACAGAACCCATTGATGAAAATCATTTGAACCTTATAGGTTAGGATAACGAGAGTGAGGTTTACCTCACAGAATAAAAACAAGCTTTCTTCTCTCCGAATCAAAATGAAACCAACTATGAAGATCCCGAAGATCCTGCTATAGATTTTCAGAATGCCATCATAGAAGCTCACAGGCAGTATGACCTTAGAAGAAAAAAAACAAGACAACTCCAAGAAAGGTAGCTCAGACACTGCTAAAACACCTGATACCATCCTTAAAGAGCTGTGGATAGCAACAAAATCGTGGTAAATAAAACTGACCAAAGCAAAGATAAAGCTATTGAGGTAGGTCTTGGCTCAGATTCTCCTGGTACCTCCACCAAGATTCCCGAGATGGCTATTGTTGAGCCCCAAAGATGTCCTTTTCTTTCACCAAATTTCACTTCATTTCCTTTTTCCTTTAACAATTATAGGCTTAAAATATCAATAGGATTGATTAAAGTCACTTTAAGAGTACATACAATAACTGACTTACTAAAATTTTGTGGTCTTGTTGTTGTAGTGATTTTTTACTAGACTTAGCTACAGAATGCAACCATTTTATAGCTAATCGCATATTCTGCAGCTATCTTTATGTTCACATAGGTTACATGTGTCACTTAAAGGAAAAACACATATGGTTGAATTCCGGAACTCACCTACATCATTCCTTGCCCTCTACGAAGTCTGAGCAAAAATCTGCAAGTGGTTATGCACGTGGAGGAAACCAAAACTAAGAAGTAGACTTCTACCAGGACAAGGACTCTGCAGATGTCTTCAGCAAAGTACGAGGCCTCAGCAGGAGTTCTAATTCGATTTTGATTGAAAAATACACCTATCCATATTTCTTCTCAATGACAGTTATGTATTTTGTTTATAAAAATAACTTGGTGAACCGAGAGACAGTTAGCTAGTTGATGTTTTGTCGTTAAGTTGTCCAAGACTGTAATACTCTGTTTTTGAAGTATTTTCCTTTAATGAAATAAATACAACTTTAATGCATGATCTAAAGCAATCTTGAGGAGATTTGTGTACCAATCGAATGGTAGAGGGCCCCTACTGTCCGAAAGGCTTTGTGCATATTTTTTTAGATAAGTAACTTTAGCTCTGTTTCATTCTTAATTTAGGCAGTTTTCTGAACTTCATGTTTTATGCTTACTTACATCAAATAGTGCAGCCAATCTTGTTCTCATGAATTGTTCCAAAATATCACTAACATTGAATGAGATAGAGTTGTCGTATTTCGAAGGCTAATTGTGTATTAGTTCAGTTCTGTTCATTGCATTTCAAGTTTTATTAGCTAGTTGTATTCTAGTTCTGTTAAATTCGACTTAAAGGCCTTCATTATTTACAAACTTCTCTTGTTCTTAGTCTCTTCTAACACATTATTATCATATGGACAAGAATTAGTAATATCATTTTGAGGTCTTGAGTGTTTTTCAATTTCTCATAATTTTACAAACAACCTTTTTCCAAAGTTATTCCAAGAGATCTCTAACCCTTGAATAAGGCTTAATAGTAACATTTTGAGTTTCAGAATGGGTTGATTTTAGTGTCATAAGTTAAACTAGCATAGATTTCCTTACTATGTTGCAGATAATATTTTCTCAACGTGTTCCAAAAAATTTCTAACTATGGATGAAATTTTCTTTGTGATATTGTAAGTTGTTGTTTACTTAAAAGAACCTCATTGCATCAAACTTATCATTTTCTCAAGTTGTTCCAACATACCTCTAATGAAATGAATTGGACTGAGTTAATGTTATGAGTTACTTTCCTTGTCAAGATTTGTAATTGGTGAATTAGAATTTTCTGTTCTTAGGTGCCATACATAGTTTAGAGTAGATTTTGCTATGTTTTAGTGTGACCAATAACTTCTCTTTGCCAAAAATTTAGTTCTTTTCCTCTTAGCACAAAAATACAAAACCAAAAACACTGGAAAAACACTAAACACAACGAAGTAGGAAGAAGATACCTAGGCACATATAGTGCACTTCACTTCAACAATTTACTAGCCCTGGTTGACAATTTATGACATCAATTTAGGAACACTAAGTTGAGCAGACAGCAATGTCGAACAAAATCCCAAACCAAAGTCAACAAATTAAGAACATAGAGAAAATCATGGCTGAAAAAATTGAAGCAAACCTATCTAAACTACAAGCACCTTTCAGTTTTGAGGGAGAAATCACCAAAATAAAGATTACCATGCCTCTCACTGAACTCATCGCCCAAAGCTCTTATAAATCCCAAGTGTTAAAGGTCCTGAATATAGGAAATGATGCAAACACCCTTAATCTAGCTGATGACACTCCTGAAGTGTTGTTTGGTCCAAAAATAAAAGGGAAATTCCAAGAAGGAACCACTCTTCCCTTTTACATCAGTTTGAATATCCATGACCAAATCCTGCACAATGCCATGCTAGACTCTGGGGCCTCGCATAATCTCATGCCAAAGGTTGTGATGGAAAGATTAGGCCTAGAAATAACAAGACCATATAAATACTTCTATTCATCCGATTCGAGTAGAGTCAAGTGTCTAGGCTTAATCAAAGATATTTGTTTGAGTTTGGCCCAAATACCTGCAAAACACATGATCATGGACATAGTGGTAGTAGACATTCCCCCAAAGTATGGGATGCTTTTATCCAGAACTTGGGGAGCTAAGCTTCAGGGAAATATTCAACTTGATATGTCCTATGCCACTATTCCTGTGTTTAACCAAACTAGAATACTCTATCGAGAATCGCACATGAAATATATGGTCAGCAATCAAGAAAGGCCAGATAACATCCCAATGTACTCCTTGCATTCTGATCTGAAATCTTTCATTTTACACACTTATGAGGACATTGAAGAACAGTCAGAAGGATTTGAAACAAACTTAGACCCACCACATCAACCGCCCCAAGTTTTCTATGATGAACTAGACACTCAAAATTATCATGACAATGAATAGCTATGTCTTGAGGAAAGAGAGTTTGTTCCTCTTGAAACAAGGATAGAGCAAGAAGCACAAATCATTATGTACCATCAAGAAAATTGCTCAAACATTAGGCAAACATCAGCAGTAACATCAGGATACTTTTTCAGAATAGAGGCATTAGAAGACTTGCATATCACAAACCTCTTTGGAAATCAGGAGTAGGGAAGCTTAATGTTTTTACCATACCTTAAGGATTTACCATCACATAACCCTACCCTTTCAAGTGAAACCTTGACTGTAGCCATAATAGCTCCAAATCTAGGAAACATGTCTAAAAACTTCTTATGAAAGGATATGATGACTGCAGTCCAAATATACCTTAGTTGTTTGAACTAGCTAGCATTCTGCCACTCCATCAAATACTTAGAACTGCTAGAATTTGCAATATTGTTCAAAACACTACTTCATGTAGGGAAAACAGTGAGAAGCACTATGCCACTACCATCACTCCAAGAAACAACTTCGACAAAATAAAATACAAAAATCTTGACCAAACAGTACTAATCAAAGATAAAACAGCTGGTCATAGGATCTGTTTTGATTTTAGAAATACTAATACACACCCTTGTGACAGAAATTTTATCGTACCTACCCAAGACCATGATATACCAATGATAAGTGTTTTTAATCATGTGTCTTTGCAAGATGATGTTTCAGGGTATCACCAAATGATTCTTTTGCAAAGAAAACAGCTCAAAGATTTTTTCAAGTATGCTGGAAGTAGTTCCATCTTCAAACCCAGAATTGCAAAACCACCGGATATAAAAAACATTCTCCTAAAAGCCATGTTTCTAGTTATGAATTTCTGCATTCTGACATACCTTGATGATGTCATCATATACTTCAAAAATGACAAAGAATATCTGCATTATTTGAAAAATATGTACAGCAAAAGAAGGAGTGGGAATCAGAGGTATAAAGAGGTACATCGGGAAGATACGAGGTTGTTCAGAGATTCATGCATGAATCCTTATGTCATGCTTGAAAGAGAAAATTTTCCAAATTTTTCTTTTCAAGAGCTCAGTGGACCAAGAGTGGTAGGAGATCCTTATGAAGATAAGATGCTTAAGTTTCACCATTTGCAAGATTTCTGAGTTAAAACATTTTCAATCATTGTATATACCATTGTTTGAAAAATAAATCAAAAATAGAAAATTCAAAAACAATAGAAAAACAGAAAAAGAGGGCGGTTTGAAAAATAGAAAGAAAGCTCCATGTTCAAAAAATAGTCATTCTGAAAGCGCGCAAGTCTAAACGCCGCTACTAGTGCTCAAATGTCTTGTTCAGTTATCTAGCCTAATCATAACTGTACATGTTTTAAATTTACTTGTTGATAAGTTAGTAAGAGAAAAGATAGTCAACATTGTGTAAGCTTGACCTATCAAAGAAAGTAGATTAGGAAAAGATACTGGTTCCACATGCTCAAAACAAAACCAAAGAGGAAAGCAGCGATGAAAAACAAACTGTTTATCCTAGCCCTAATTTTCTAGATTTCATTTTATGCAAAATAATATTTGTGTGCAGCTTGTCTCTCATGCCACAAGTACATGACAAATCAGACTATCTAATCCTAATTTGGTCATTTTTCAATTTCATGTTTTAGATTAGAGAATAAAATCATGTCAAACAGCTTAACCTTGACAGTCAATCCAGTATAGGTAGATAAACAAAGGAGTTCATCAGCTTAATCTGAACTCCCAGTAGATATAAGTGTAGAATTAGATAGTGTCATTTTTCAAAACTATTATGTCAAAGGGTTGTTAGTCCAAATGCACCCGAAAGAAGAAAAAATGTTAGGAAATGTAGCGGGGTAGGTAGAAATGTCTTTGATGCTAAACATGCTGTCAATTTTCAGAAATAACATTAAGGAAGAAAGAAATTTGCGCCAATGGATAAAGGAACTAGTTTTCAAAGAACTGAGATCTGAAAATTCTGGACACCTCCTGAATAGGAGTTGCCCTCCCCAAATGGAGCCACTGTTAGTCATCAGTATTTTTCAACTGTTGATGATGACTAGTTTTTAAAGCCAATTTTTCTAGCAGCTAATCTCCAATTTGTCAAATTTATCAGCTAGAAAACACCCATAAAAAATTTTCCCTCTTACCTTTTCAATCAGCCTATAATGAGAAAAACCTAATTGTCAAGCCCTATCTAGTCTCAGTCATACAAACTTGTCCATCAGCTCCAAAGAGAATACTCCGAATCTGTCAAAAATCTCCCCTAAGTTAGGTAGTGGTGCTTTAGGCATTCCTCCCTTGGCAGACTATCCTAAAGTAAAAAGAACCTCTGTCTAATATCAATCAGTCATAGATGACCTTCCTATTCTGCAAATAAATCTTGATTCACCCTTAAGTCACGCCACTAAAGAGTCTTGATGTCTTAGCAGTGTATATGCGAAAATCCAAACTGATACTAGGTGGATTTACAGTGTTTCAATGTCTTTTTCAAAACATAAGTGTACCAGTGTTCGAGAAGACATTATTAAACTTAACATGAGAAGACAGCTGCTTCTCATGTGGTTTTGAGCCTGGGATGCAAGTACTGGACAGAGAGGTATTTCAAAGAGCTCCTGCAAACACAGTCAAAAGGTTAGTGACCTATGACTAGCAAGTAATACTCTGCAGACATAGGTCAAGATTGCTCCTATTTTCTAAAGATGCATAAGGGTATTCTATCAAACAGAAATACACATCTCAAAGCATGCCCCTCATGGCATCTTGTCAATTTTTCACTTTTTATTACTTATTGTGATTTACTAAGCAGAGATATGCAGTGAAAGGAAAGATTGACACATTTTGAAAACAGATGAAAAGTGACTGTGTAAAACCTCCTCCGAACATGAGCAGAGGGTTGGGTCACTTGTAGTAAAACCTCCTCCATTTATGAGCAGATGTTAGGTCATTGGTTGAAAACCTCCTTCATTTAACAAGCAGAGGATTTGGCAATGTGATAAAGGCCTCCTTCCTTTAACAAGCAGAGGGCCAGGAATAGAGGTATGGCCTCATTTAAAGGGCACAAGGCTAACAATGCTGCAAACAACCTTAAAAACTTGTTTTCCACCTTTTTCTCCAATGGATGAAACCACTAACACAACAGTGGTGTCTCAAGGATTGATTATATGGTTTCACTGATTGAAAGGCAGAGTTTAAGTACAGTGGGAAACAATTGGGTGATTATGAGTAGAAAATGTTGTTAAACATATGGCCAAGTAGTGATGTTTTGATGTTCAAAGAAGCTTTGCTTTTCCTATCCATGAAGATCTTTTTCAAAACCTCATCAAATTGACAAGAAGGTAGTCTAAGCCTTGCTTCTGAAGGGGACTTTGCAAATAAACACATAGAGACAGTATGTGTGAAGAAAAGGGTATGGCATGTGTTTTAAATTCAAGGACAACATTCAAAGATATGAAACATGCCACTGTCACAAACAAAGGTCTTTTTTCTATGAAACATGTGAAAATACCTTGTTGTTGCATATGATCGTGGGAAGGGTCTTTAAAGAATTTCCTTTAAAGATAAACTAAAGTTTGCCAAACCTAGGTGAATGCAACTAAGGTTTCACCCACAGTCAAAGAGAAATATCATTCAAAGGATGCATCTACAATCATTAATATGGTTTTGAGCAAGTTTTCTTTTAAGGGACAGATATGGACAAACAGTGACAGGGTTCTTGCCTTAATGAAGGAACTGTGAAAGATATTTTAGCTTTTGAGATGGCTTCTTCACTTTGGGAAAGGTCATATCTATGAAGACCTTCAAAGGTAGCATCCACAGCATATTTTTAAGAATCCCGATCAAATGTAAGTCTTTATGATGGTTTAAGGCTAAAAAGTGACAAAGACAGTGAGGTGATTTTTCTATGTAACAAAAGCCTTTTTCAAAAGGCATCCAAAACCCTCATAAAGTACTTTCAAAAGGTTGTTAACTTTTTTGACTTTAAAAGGTGGATAAACCGTTGGAAAATTCCCATTGTGCAAATTCAAAACGCATGCAACGTTTCCCCAGCTGTTCACCGGACAAAGCAATAAATTCCGAGCAAATCCAAGATTTTCAAGGCTTAAAGCCTGCGCAGCGCGCCTGGGAGAGAAAATACACAAGAGTGTAACAACCACACGGCGCACGTGCAGCAACACGCGGTGCGCCTATAGCGCGTTCACCAACCGCCCGAGCAACCGACCCGACTGTTCTCATTGCACGGCACCCTTTGCAGTAAAAGTGTCGCTCCTCCTTTCGACTTCTAAAAAGCTCTAAAACTCCTACAATGATCAACCAAGGCCCATGAAAAACCTTCAAGGTATTCTCTAGTCCCTCTTGGAAAAATTCAAAGTTAGAAAGGGGTTATTTTGCGGTGTTATTTCCCTAATAAGGAGATAATGATTTTTAAACCATTTCATCATCTAAAACAATGAGATAGGCAATGTTAAGGAGATAGAGTCCTGGTCAAAGCTGAAGAAACCTTTCTTGTGCTTATGGGGTCTCAAATCAGTTTGAACAATGTCTTAACAGTGGCTTTTAGAGAAATTTTTCATATAAAGAGCAGAGAAAAATAGCGTTAAAAAGGGTGGGGTTTTGGTCGAAGATTAAAGAGTCTTGTTGTTGTGAATGCCAAGGGTTAGTACAGTGATTAGAGGGTGGTGTGTTTTTATCAGTCTTAAAGGACCTTAAAATCTTTAAGAATAGTGATAAACCATACACTAATTACAAGACAGATAAACAGAATTGGAGAGGTTTTGAGTTGTTGTAAGGTGTCCTAACAGTGGTAAAACAAAAACAACCCCTGTCTGCAAAATCAAAGGTAATTGAAGGCCACACAGGAAAAACTCAAGGAAGCTCAAGGGAGGCGCCCGGAACCAAAATTGAATAAAGACACCTCAAAGCTCCAAATTTTGGCCTCATCTTCATAGCATGTTTCTGAAAACTCTTGAGGGTCATGCTCGCGGAAATTGGGCGAAATTCAACAAGTTTTGGTTTTTTGTCATTTTTGGGTTTTTGGCTAAAAATCATGGGCATCGCCATTTCTGTTTGGGGCATCCTCAAAAAATAAAAATGGTATCATTAGATGCCATAATTTTAGGGGAATATACTCAGCAATTTTCAGATCAATTGAAGATGATTTTCTTCCCCAAAATGGCAAAAAACACTCACTTTTTCCACACTCTACCCTGTTTATCAGCAAGGTTTATTTTTTGGGTTTTTACATAGAGGTCAGTTTTTGATGGACTTCCAGTGGTTATTTTGGATCAAACTAAGAATTTTCAGAAAACAGACATTCAGAGCTTTCCAACGAGCCATCACGGGCCTCGTTTCGACATCAGGAATCCCTCCAAAAGTTGTCGGGAAGACATAAGACTTTCTACTAATATATTTCTTAAGTATTTTTGTAAAAAATGACCCTTTCTAAAGTGACTTTTCCTCAGGTGAGTTTAGCTATTTTTGGGCATGATTAGTTATGAAAATTCAATATATTTTCCTTTTTTAGCATTTTTTGAGATATTTTATTAGATATTTTGGGCTTTGGGCTTTGCAAAGCCTCAAGGACAAAATCATATATTTTGGATAGGCCAATGAGATTGCAAGTTGAACTAGGAGGTTTTCCCTCATCTTGGCCTATATATTCCAAAGGCTTTCATTGTAAAAAAAACTAAACATAAGCAATATATGGTTATACAAGCTTGGAAGAAACACTTGTCTCGTGCATTGGATAGTTTCTTGAATGTTTTTGGATGATGAAGGAGGTTTGTTGTTGGATTACTTGACTTGGTAAAATGGTATAGTGTCCCTTTATGTTATGCTTCTTAGTTTTCATTCATAATTCCACGTTCTTGCTTGCTATAAGACAATAGAGAATAGATTTGAGACATGCTCTTGGAGGCACCTCAAATTTCCTGTTTCTTTATAGCTTCTATGTTTTCTTCCTTCTTATTCATATCAAAGAATCCTTGATTGCTCTTTGATAACTGAAGAAATTGTTTGCTTGTTTCTTTCATGGTTTTATGCATGTTAAGTATGATTCATGGTATGCCCTGCTTACTCATGGCTAGTCATAGCTCCACCTCTGAAACCTTTCTTTGATTGTTTGATTGTCATTTGTTGAACTAAGGAGGTCTTGTACTGATCTTTCCCTTTGCCTAAAACTATGCAATCTTGCTTCAAAGTGCCCAATAGCTTGAAATACTATGCTTAGGTGTTTCATCATAGTGATTTTAGTTGTTTGTTTGTCTTAAATGTATTTCCCCAAAGTCTGATAGCCATTTCCTAAAGTTAGAGAGTCATATATCTCTATGCATGGCTTGAAAGATTATTTCTATACATTGATCAGTTTATAGTTACATTTCTCATGATTAATGGTTATCCCTACCATGTTTATGTCAGCTGTTGAACTATTTTTGTTTGAAATCCTTTGTTCTTCACAAATTTAGTGTCCATCCCACTCCATTTTACCCAAAGATCCATTTTACCTCGCTCAAATTGGCCCTTCAACAACCTTGTATCACCATATGAAAGCTTTCTTGAGCTTTTCGACCCCATAGCCCAGTTGATTTGACATATTTTTTACCTATCTTAGTCCTTGATCAGTTCATCCCTCACAAACCTAAAAACCAAAACCAAAAACCTACTTCATAACTAGCCTAAAATCAGAAACACAAGAAGCAAACACATAGACATCCCTTACACAAGTAGAGAGAGCCCTCTCCGAGTCCAGGAAGGCTAGGTCCTTGGGCTCCAAATATTGGTTTGATGTTACTGTGTCATTTGTCTTGCCAATCAGCCAAATCATGGCACTCTAATTGAATCATTTTGCAATACCTCAAAATTGTAAGTTGATTGAGGTGTTTTACTGTTGTGGATATGAAATGGTTGTGCAGGTAATGGAGTGGGAATGGATTTTTTGGGTGCTTTTGTGGGTGGTAATGGGAAATTTTGAATTGAAGTCGATTGATGGTGAAATTTATGTTGTGGTGGAGGTGAGTGGTATGGATAAAATTGATGATGGTATTGAGGATAGTGAGGAAAAGATTGAGGATGTGGTGGATTTCCTTTGTAGGGCCTTTTCCAAATTTGTCAATATTGGTTTTGAGGTTGGGATTGAGATGGCCAAGGTTGCAAAGGCAAGGGTGTTTTCCAATTACCTTGAGATTGTTGTGTAGAACCCTGAAACTATGCATAAGGATATTGCATCATATTGGGTTGATGAGGCTGCCATAGTCCTCTTGTAGCTATATAAGAAAGTTGTTCTTCTAATTGATTTTCTCCATTATCCTTCTGGTAAACAACCTTCAACCCTGGTAATGATGGGAAATCTTTAGTAGTATGTGATCCTACACAAATTTTACAAATTTTAATGTTATCAAGCGGACATTCATGCAAGGCATGTTTCTTTCTACATTTAGGGAAAAATATAAATGAAGCAAATTTTTGCCTATTTGGCATTCTTAGCATATCATTTTGTTCATTTAAATTACCAAGAATGTTTAGAAAATTGTTAGGTTCAGTTTTACTTACCAATCTTGATGTCAACGTACTTACTCTTTCCATAAATGGATCTTGAGGGGATCTTACATACTTTGATTTTCCTCTTGATATGTTCTTGGATAGTTCACAAATTTGTTGAAATGGAAATTGATAGACATCTCCTTTTCCCACCAGATTAAGAAGATCAATCCATTAATCCTTTATAGCATTTAGTAGGAGATTTTTTAATGTGTTTGATCCTAAATTGTGCAATTTAGATCTTTTGATATTATAAGTAAATTTCTCCACCAAATTGTCTAGGTTTTCATCCTCTTTTTGGTTCATCTTAAAGACTTCATTTCTAAGGTCATGGTGTATGTAATAATCTTTATATTTTTCCAAAAATACCCTTTTCATATCATCCCATGTCCTTATAGAATTTTTTCCTAATGTCATGAACCATTTAAGAGCTCTATCCTTCAATGTTGCCGGAAACAAATTCAATTTTTGAATGTGTAATGAGTAGCCATAAGATCTAAAAATGATTTCAAATTCAAAAAGGAAGGTTTACGGGTCTTCTGATATCATACCTTTGAAGTTAGGAAGTACATATGGAGGGATGTTCTTCATTTGAATGTTGATATCAGTTTCTTGAATGGGAAATCCAAAAGGATCTTACTTATTGTCATTGTCTCCATCCATTTATTCAACCTCCTTTGTCACCTCTTCTTATACCTACAAAAATATGAATTCATGATGTGGATGTGTGGCTCTTACTGCACCACGTGATATAGTGGGTGTGGTAGGTGATTGAAGTTTTCTTTTTCTTTTTTTGAAAAAGGCTCATATTTACACTTCCCCGGCAACGACGCCAAAATTTTTAGTCAATTTAATGTCTTAAATTGCTCACATAAATTATCGACTGAAGTTAGTAATCTTGTGAAGTGCAGGTGCACTATATATGCTAGAAGCCTATCTTATTCTTATTTTATTATGGTGATTTTCAATTTATGTTTTGTTTTTCACTTTTGATAAAATGTAAAAGATTGTGATGATTGAATTCTATTTAAATGAGTTAAATCTATTCCTAATTCTCAACCAGTTTGCTTATTAAAATTTTGGGAAAAGAAAACAACTTCAACATTTTGAGAATTTGTATATCTATGAAATCTACATTAATGAAAATTAACAACCGCCTAAATTATTAAAATCATTAGAAAGCAATTACAAATCTCTAAATTACATTGAAAGATGAACTACTTAAATTGCAAGAAAGAAATCTATTTAAAAGAGAATTCCAAAATTATCTAATTGAAAGAAATATTCTATTGTTTATATGAAATAAGGAAATATGATCTAAGATATACATTCATGAAAAAAAGAGAATTGTTTTAGCTCTAGAAAATAATCTATGTCGGCTTGACATCTATTGAAAGAGAATTTCTGGAAATGAAACAAACTAAAAAAATAATATTGAAACTATTCTATTTGAATTAAAACACACCCAGACATAATATGATTGAAACTAAACTATACTCGGGAAAAATAAGGTTGAAACTAAACTATTTGAATTAAAATACACTTAGAAAGAATGAAGTATTCAAACCAAAACTACATTATTGAATCACACTGTATTGAAAGGCAAAAAGTGAATAAAATAAACCTTATGTCAGCGGGGGCCCTTCCACAAAACAGTTGGCATGCACACTTCAATTACACAATCAACTATGCATTGAGATCATCTTCAGGCTATATTCATGAAACATAGTTGTTTTAATAGTCATAACAACAGTTGTGACGAAAAACATAGATATCCATCTACTCGTCAAACATGGAATTATAATAAGTTTTGAGTGCAATGTTTCAAACTAAAGGTGCATAACTAAAATCTAATTCAAGCTTGACAAATCCTTGATCATAATTTCCTTGATCAGATTGTCGCCATGGATTTCAGATCTGGCTTTATCATCTCAAATACATGGAATTCAATCCCTTGGAGCGCTCATTCGAACCTTCGATTGATTATTTGAGTTGATCACATGGAATTAAATCCTTAAGAGGATGATTTTCCAGCTACCCATATCTCCCTTTCCTAAGTTGGTGTTCGCTAACCTTTCAAACCTTCTTGTGATGACCTGGGTTTTTTTCTCACGTGTTCTACAAAATAAGGGTTCGAATAACCTGAAATATATCGCAAATGGAGATGAATTTGGAAAAAAAATCTCATTGAAAACTTAATTGGGCCAGTGCTGAACAAAACCCATGTTTTTTTTTTCCTAATTCGCTTTTGTTTGCTCAGAAAATGCATTTGAAGTTGACTGGTAAAAATTGTTGTGATTTTCCCTTAATCTTTTCCTGGAGGTCCACATGTGCGAGTTGGGTGGAATTTGATCAATCACAATCCAGATTAGAGCTTCTAGAAACCGTTCCCAACTGTTGGATTTCATTTTAGAGTGGTGCTACTACCTTAACCATGGACATGGCTACGAAATCTTGATTGAGTTGTAGAATCTAGAACTTTTCAAACTGTCATTAGTAAAACCATGCAAAGATATTCTTAATTCATTAAAAATAATAATAATAATGTAAATAATAATAATATGCAAACATGTATGAGGAAATTTGGTTCATTTATGAGGAAATATGGTAAATAATGATGACAATGGGTGAGTGGAATGATGCGAAAATGGATGGTTTGATTAGAAAAATCATGACAAATTAGAGGCCAATTGGAGGCCCAACAAGGCCCATATTCGGAAGTTTCAGAATGGGATCAACTTTATACTTCATGATTTTTCACAAGGATCACGATGACATAGTCCTTTTTGGCATTTGAGCAGCTGATTTTCAAGCCATTGTCAGATTGGGAGGCATTATGATGCATTTTGGCTACTTTTCTTGTTTTTTTATTTTGGAGGAAATATGGATGTATGTTCCATGTTTAGATGATACCTTTATGCTTCAGTTGGATAGTGAGATCTAAATCTTTGTAGGAAATTAATATCTCTATCCTTTGCACAAAAACCGAGATAAAGAGGTCCATGTTGACACTTCATCAGAAATTAGTTAAGTTTATAGCCATTGGTCTCGAAATTTTGAGACAATTATCATGATGATGAGTATGATTTGAATCTTATCAGTGGATTCAATGGGACTATGTGGTGCCACTCTATGTGAGAGGTCCATTTTATTCCACCTTGTGTGAGAGGACCATATTATGACACTTATTTGTGCGAGTCCATTTATGCCACTTTTGTGAGAGATAATCCATTTTTCATGTTGAAGGAGAACATCTTGAGAGTAAGGGTTATTTGTAGGAGAACATATCTTTTGAGATACATGCCACTCGAGAGACATGTACTCATCTTATTCTTGTAGATACTAATGAAGCGCCCTCCCCACTCTTAATCTAGAGCCCGGAGACATAGTCCATACTGGACGAACTATGTTATCATGTGTTGTGCTATGATTGTTTCGTGGTTACTTGCTTCTTTTTTATGTTGATTGTTGAAGTATTTTTTAGAGAATGTGTTTCTCATGTTTCACATGCAAATAAAAGTGTTAGTAAAAGGTATTGCATATGAATATTTTTGTTTGAAAGCATTTAAAAAAAAATCTTAGATCATCCATCATGAAACCAAGCCCATAAATATTGTTAAAGTCCATATAAATATTTATTAACTAGGGGTACAATATTAGAGTCATATTGGTGAAACCTAACATGTTAATCCATATAAATAACTCCATTAAAATCGCCATGCAAGAAGGTGGACTTAACATCCATATGAAGGACCTCACAACTTTATGAAGCTACAAGTTACCAATAAGATGAATATGACTCTAACATATCCTTATACTTATCCACCCATCCATCAGTTTCAAAGTTTGTTATAAAACCATTTGTGTTTGACAATATTCTTCTAGTGGAGAGAGAGACCGGACCTTGGGTATCATTCACCTATAAGAAACAATACTCTTGATTTATCTCTTATTTATATCATGGTAAACAAATGCTTCATAAAAATAAATGTGGGTCTTAAATCTCCAAGTCTCAAATCATGAGATCTAAAAATTTCGCTTAGAGCTATGAACAACTTTGGTGAGAAACAAAAACATCATCAATGAAAGAACCAACAAAATCCCAAGTTTGTTGGACCAATATAGAAAATGGTTGAGTTTCAAGAGTGGGAGGGGGATGAGGGGTAGGTGGTTCCTCCTATTTACCTCAATTAAAAGAATAATTATTATCCATAATAAATAATATATAATGAGAATATATATGTTAGATCTAAGACTTTTGTGATCCTTAATGTAGATGCATGTATTTAGGATTAATCACATCATTAGGATTTGGTTGACGTTTCTAACCATCCAATGTGGTTCATCCTTAGGACAATGTGAAGAATCTAATTGATCTTATTGAATAAATAGTGTGGATGCATCATTGCCCAGAAATAGTAATTGAGAACTAGTCGTTATTAAACTAGTTAATTTAGTTATTAGGAAAAAAAAATTAAAAAATTTTATTTGTTAAGAAATATTATTAAATAATAATATCAAATAATTTATTAATAAATATTTAATAAAATGATTCATAATTTTTTATTATTATAATAGGATTAAATTGAGTTAAAGAGTAAAGAAAAGGCCAAAATAATTTAATAATAAATGTTTAAATAAAAGGGTTGAAATTTTTTATTTTTTATTTTATTATTATTATCCATAGGATAACATATAATAACTATGTAAAACATTAAAGATAATAAGAATATTAAAATGTTAAAATGAAATTGTAATCAAAGAAAAGGGAATTAAAAACAACAAAAACCAGATGCAACAAGAGTCTCATCGCAGGGGGGAGAAATCACCTAGAGAGATTTGAAGTCTAGCTCTTACTCACAATCTATGTAAAACAATTTCTTCTCAGCACACTTATGACCTTTAGTGTATTTTATATCACAACTATAGCAAAGCCCTTTTGCTCTTTTTTATTCCAATTTTTGTGGTGTCAACCTTGTAGGTTGTGGAAGTCTAGGAGTAGCAACACTTCCATATTTATAGTTGTGAGTGGTAGGCTTCCTTGTCGCCATAATTTTGCTTTCAATTTTTCTTGCCAACCTGAATGCCTTCTCTAATGAATCAGGTTCCCAAAGGTGAACCCCATGTTGGATGTTATCCTTTAAATTAAATATGAAGACACCAATCCTCTGCTCCTTTGGAATATCCTTTACCCTTATATTCAATTTTCAGTGGAAGTCCTCAATGTGCTCCACCATTGAACCCTTTTGTTTTAGATTTATCAATTGGCTAAAGAAGGCATTGCTATTTGTATCCTCATAATGTGCTATCATTTCCTCCGTAAAAATTTACCAAGTGACAATTTGTTTACGAGAGAAAATCCATCGATACCATACAAATGTATTGGGTTCTAAATATAAAGTTGCTAAGCGTACTTTTTGCATTTTTTTCATTTTATGGAGATCAAAGTATTGCTCCATATGTAGTATCCATGTTACGAGATTATTGCCATCAAAATTCCTCATATCTATCTTTGGAATATGGTGGATCTTCAAGCCAACATTAGAGTCTACGAAATCACGATTAAAATTTATTTTTTTCTCATCGTGAGTTTCCTCTAATACCTTTTCCCCATTGGGAATAATTTCTTATAGCAACTTTGTCAAACCTTCCTTAAAACCTTCCATGTCTACTTTTAGATCACTCTTCATATCTTCAACGTTGCCTTTCAGTTTTTATTCTATACCATCGATCTTAGCTTCCATGCCATTTGTTGTAGCATAATTTGACTTAGCTAAAAGTCAAGAGAGGTCCTAAACATTTCAAGGTTGTTGAGGAACAGTTGTTAGAATGTCAAAAAGACCTAAAATATGCTCAAAAGGATAACCACAAGAGCAACGAGGATTCATCATCACATGTGAACTAGAACCAAAGTCAGAGAAGCAGCAGTAGCATTGCAAGCGCAATCTAAGTCAGAGGAGCATCAAAGAAGAAAAGTGCATAGAAAGGGTCAAGTCGGGCTCATTCGCAAGCTCAGGAGAGACTAGCGCGGCAGAACAGTAGATAAGCTCAGGAGGGTTAAACCACAGATAAAAACAGAATAATTTCCCGCAGGCAGAGAAATGGCGTATTTCCCTTAGAAACCAAAGAGTTTTGGAGGAGTCGCAAAGGGAAAAAGAGACGGTCAGGATCAAAGTGCAGAACTGAAACAGATAGATGGATGGCGGAGATCGTATCGCATATCACATTTGGTAAAGGTTACAAGTTTAAAATGTGGTTAAACTTGCGATATTACGATGCGATGTGATCACATATCGCACTTCACAATTTTAAAGGGTTAGCGCTAAGGAATGTGTTAAAGGTTGCGATCTGCAGGCTACGGGCAGGCCCACCTCTCTTTTCCACATCACCTCCCTCTCCCTGCATTTAGCACTTCACAAGTTTTAATGTTTACCTGCACCCCTCATAAACTAAATCTGCCAATTTAAGATTTTCGATATCTGTGGGACCCATCCCTGCCACGTCACCTCCCTCGCCCTACACTTCGCACTTTGCAAGTTTTAGAGCTCACCTTCCATTTCTCCTAACAAATCTGTCGATTTGCAGTTTGCGATTGGCCCCACCTCTTCTTGCCACATCACCTTCTGTCGTCGCACTTCACACATCGCATAGTTTAACACTTACCTCCTGTCTTTCATAATAAAATCCCCAATTTTCGATTTGCGAGTGGATGTGATGTGGTTTCAAAAGTAAACTCCAAAGGTTTTCAAATCCGTAAGTAAGGTATTTCTTGTGTTAAATCACATCGGAGGAGGAAAGGAGGATTATAATGTAAAATAGTTTAAACAACGAAATGTCATAGAAATCGGACACGATGCGTTCTTCAGACGTGAATAGAATATATTTCAAGTCCAAGTCTTGCGGCGATTTAGGGAAGAAATTCTAAACGTGGGCAGAAAGACTCGAGTATGTGATCTGACGCAGGGCAGAGGAGAAGAAAAGGCATAACGCAACATGCACGAGCAAAAGAGGCAGAGCCGGGTAGCAGGTGACATGATGATAGCATTCGAAAACAAAAAATCATAGGCAGATTCTAGTGGTTATGTGTTTACGCAGACTGTTGGGACATCACAGCCGAAATGGATAGAGACACATCAACAACAAATCAGATCCATCAAATAGATTGATACTTCTAATTCTATTTTTCTTTCTTGATTAAAGATCGACATTGTAATGAAGTCTTTAATTGTGATGTAATAGGTATTTTACAGAGATTTAGGAAGTTTGTGTAGTTACAAGAAGTTCCAGCAGTTACAAACTGTTTTTGATGTATTTAAGAAAGAGAGAAAGAAATAAATGGAGGGGGTCTGAGTTTTGGACCTCTTGGGGATTACATTTTTTACTTCTTTTTCTTATGGGTAAATGAAAGAAGTAGTAAGTTTCCTGCAACCATTGATGGTGATTCATGTTTCTTGTGCAATTTTGCGTCCCTTCTTCTTTGAATGAAGTGAAGTAATGTAGCAGTCGGTCTCTTAATTGCATCTGTGAGTAAGAGTTAAATAACCTTAATTTGTGCTCCGTCACTCCATCTCTTCTCCCTTCATAAATTATCTCTGAAACTTAAAAGTAATACATTCTGTGTTTATAGCATATTATTTTGAGTTTACCCTCTCTTCACAAACTCCTAATGAAACTTTAAAGTAATAGGTTATGTGTTTACAACATATTATTTCGAGTTTCTTCTCTCTCCATGAATTTCCTTTAAAACTTAAGAGTGTTAGATTATGTGTTTTCAGCATTTTAATTTGAGTTTCCCCTGTAGTTCTTCTTTTCATTCAGGTATTAGCAGTGAATCGCATTATGAAATCTTTTATTATTCCAGATCATTAAGGGTTTTAGAAAACTAGTCTCGAGAGGGATAGAACAAAGACCTCATGATAAAATCATTTCTGTGAAACACTTTTAAAATGTCTTAAGCACTGATTCCTTTCACAACCGAGGGATTGTCTCTTAAGATACAACATTTTTTGGCATCGTTGCCTGGGATGAAGGCATGAATTTATTTTTCCCCGGGTATTGAAATCTATTTCTTGAAGGTGAACAAGATTTAGATACAAATTTGGTTGTGTATTATTCACCTAGCGACTCCACTGATGAAGGTTTCAGTAGATGAGTAATTATGCAAGAAAGGAAATGAGAAAGCACCGTGGAAAATACAAGTATCATAGTTTGAATCATTTAAAGGAAGTTTTATTTTTCACTATCAATTTGATGGTCTATTTTCCCTTACATATCAAGAATATTGTTTCCTGCTTTATATCCTCAGAATATTATAAGGCCCAAAATGTACATTCTTTATTTGAGAAAGAATAATTTTCCTCGGATTGTATTATTGATCTTGACGCAACTTTATATGAGAGGACAGATGAATGTTACATTACAATTCCTGAAGATTTTTTTCAAGAGTTGGCATTACACGAAGAACATTAGCATTATGAGGGACAAACCTTAGATTGCTCTTTCCGGCCTAAATGGTTATCAACACAAAACAACAATCACTCTTCTCACATACAACCTCAACTTGAGGAGTCAAGCAGTGAAGGAAGTTGTCATGTTCAAAGAAGTCTACATCAACAATATGTTCAAGAAAAAGAGGCAGCAAAAAATTGGTCTCATCAATTCTATGATCCAGTGGCAGATTATATGAAAATTTTATTTTATCAGCAACAAGAATTTATACAAAGGTTGACTTCACCTGATTAAGTTCAGGCATAAATTCATGTGTAGGAGTTGTTCATAAATAAGCTCAAAAGTTGAGCATTTTCAGTTGTAGTATTTCTAGTTTGGTATTTTCAGCTTAAGAATAAAGGAAGGAGTCCAAATTGTAGCAATCTTCGAGAGGATTTCATTCTGGATCAACTCACATTTGGGATTGACTCCATGCCCATAACGACTATTGTTCTACAAGTGCTATTTGACTCCATGCCCAATAAAGGCTACTGATCTACAAGTTCTCTTTGACTTCATGCCCAATAAAGGCTATTGATCTACTAGTTCTCATCACTTTGCTAACAAAAGTGTTGTCACCAATTGGAGCCAGATGTTGTAGCATAATTTGACTTAGCTAAAATTCAAGAGAGGTGCTGAGAAATTCAAGGTTGTTGAGGAACAGTTGTTAGAATGTCAAGAAGATCTGAAATATGCTCAAAATGATAACCACAAGCGCAACAAGGATTCATCATCACATGTGCACTGGAACCAACGTCAGGGAAGCAGCAGCAGCATTAGAAGCGCAATATAAGCCAGAGGAGCAGCAAAAACACTGTTACCGATGAAATAGGTAACCTGACCTCAAAACGAGAACTCTAGCCCAAAAACTCTCAAAAAACATGAAAAAACACCCCCGAAAAAAAAAGTGTGTCTTCCAGAACGCACTTGTTTTTTTTTTAAGGTCAAATTTCAACATTTTCTAAAATTATGCTAAAAACAAAATTGTTTGTTGAAAAAAGGATTGAAAAAACACCCCCCCCAAAAAAAGTGTCTTCCAGAACACACTTCGTTTTTTTTTAAAGGTCAAATTTCAACATTTTATAAAATTATGGTAAAAACAAAATTGTTTCTTGAAAAAAGGATTGAAAAAACACCCTCAAAACAAAACAAGTTGATGCTGGAATAACAAAAAAAAAAAATTGTGTCATACTTTTGGCATTTTTAAAAATAGAAATAACATTTTTTAATTTTTAAAATTCAAACATTAAAAAAAACCTAAAATTTAAGAAAAAAAATAAATTTAAAAAATAACAACATTTAAAAGCTTAAAATTTAAAAATATATGAAGATAAAAAAAATAAAAATAAAAACAAAATAAAAATTTTAATTCAAACATTAAAAAAAACCTAAAATTTAAGGAAAATAAAATAAAACAATAAACAAAAAAAATTTAAGATTGAAATTTAAAAAAATATAGAAATTAAAAAATAAAAATAAAAGCAAAATAAAAATATTAAATTAAAAAAAAAAAAAAACAAGTTAAAAAAAGAAGGAAATTATAAAAAATAAAATATAGAAATTAAATTTAAAAAAGAAAAAGAAAATGCTTATTAAATTTTAAAAAAATAAAATAATTTAAAACAAAAAATTAAATTTAAGGAAATATATTAAATTTTAATAAATTTAAAATTTTAAAATAAAAATATTAAAAAAAAAAACAATATTTAAATTAAAAGTAAAAAAATGAAAAATTAATTAAAAATAAAAAATAAAAATAAAATACAATGAAAATATTAAATTTAAAACAATATATATTAGAAAAACAAAAAAACTATAGAAAATAAATTAAATTTAAATTACAAAAAATAAAATATATATATGAACTTAAATTAAAATATGTATATAGATCAGATTTTATTAAATTTAAAAAAAATATATATATTAAAATAACAAATTAAATTTAAAAACAAAAATATTAAATTTTAATAAATAAACAAATAAATTTTGAAGGAAAAAATAAATTTTAAATATAAAAGAAAAAAAAAAAATCATTGTTAAAATAAAAACTTTAAAAATCAATAAAAAATGGAAAATTGAAAAAAATATAAAAATATAAAATAATATTAAATAAAAAAAAATTAAAAAACAAATTAATTTAAAAAAATTAAGTTTAATTAAAAAAAAAATCTAATTTTAAATACAGAATTTTAATTGAAATATAAAAATATAAAAATTTTATGTTATTAACAAAAAAAAATTAATAAAAAAGTAAAACATTTAAAAAACAATATTAAATTCAAATAAATTTAAAAAAAATACAAAATTTATTAAATTCTATAAAATAAGAAAGAAAATTTATGAAATTAAAAAAAAAAAATCGATTAAATAAAAAAAAAAAGGGGCAAAATTTAATAAAAATTACTAACAAAATAAATAAAAAAAAAAATTTAAAACAAAAAAAATAATAAAATTTACAAAAAAATTAAAACAATATTAAAAAAAAAAACCAAAACAAATTGTATTTTATATATAAAAAAAAAATTAAAAAAAGAATTAAATTTTTTGAAAAAAAAATTAAAAAAATTTAAAAAAAAAATCAATTTAAAAAAAAAAATTAAAAAAATTAAAAAAAAAACCAATTTATAAAAAAAAAAATATAAAAAAAAAATCTAGGGCGGCGGCGGTGGTGGGGCGGCGGTGGTGGTGGCGGGGGCGGCGCCACCCGGCCCTCCGCGCCCGGGCGGCGGCGGAGGCCGGCCCGTGGGCGGGCGGGGGGCTGCACACCGCCGCCGCCCTAAATTTTTTTTCTTAAATTTTTTTTTAAATTTTTTTTTTTTTTTAAATTGGTTTTTTTTAAATTTTTTAAATTTTTTTAAATTGATTTTTTTTATTTTGATTTTTTTAAATTTTTTTCAAAAAATTTAATTTTTTTTTTATTTAAAATACAATTGGTTTTGTTTTTATTTTTTTTTATTTTGTTTTTATTTTTTTTTAATTTTATTATTTTATTTTTTGTTGTTTTAAATTTTTTATACATATGTATACTTTTTATTTGATTTGATTTTAATTTTTTTTTTTTAATTTTTTTTTTTAATTTTTAATATTTTTATCATAATTTGATTTTTTTTAAATTTTTTTTTAATTTCAAAAAATTTAATTTTTTTTTTATTCAATTTGTTTAATTTTTTTTTTTAATTTTCTTTTATTTTTATATTTACTATTATAGATTACTTATATTTTAAAATTTAAAATTTAAAATTTATTTATTAAATTTTTTAAATTTTAATTTAATTTAATTGTTTTTTTTTTATTTTTTTAGTTTATTTGGTGTTTCATTTTTAAAATCTATAAATTGTTTCATTAAAAAAAAAGCACTAAATTTATGTGTATTTGTTTTTTAATTATTTGCATGTGTTTTTTTTCTTTTTTAATGATAGTTTTTTAATTTTAATTTTTTAATTTTTATTTTCTTTTTCAATTTTAATTTTTTTTTTTTAATTTGTTTTTTTTTGTTAATTTTAAAAATTGTATTTTTTTTCTTATTATTTTTTTTTTTTTAAATTTAAATTTTGAATTTAATTTTTTTATTTTTATTTTTTATTTTTTAAATTTTTTTTTTAATCTAAATTTTAATTTTGTAATTTTAATTATTTTTAAATTTTTTTTTTTTAAATTTTTAATATGGTTTTTTTAATAAGTTTTAAAAAAATGTTTTTTTTTATGTTTTTTTTTTAATTTTTTTGGTCAATTTTTGTTTTTTTCTTTAAATTATGTGTTTTTTTTTTCAAATTTTGTCATTTCCTTTGATATAATTTTCAAATATTTTTGTTTTTATTTATTTATTTTTGTTTAAATTTTTTATTTTTACAAGCTATTTTTGTTTTTTTTACATTTTTATTGGGTTTTTTTTATTGTTTATATATATATTTTTTTTATCTAAGTTTTGTGTTTTATTACCAACATGAAAATCACCACTCTAAACAAAAAAGGTTGATGCAGCATCAATACGTTTCAAAATTAGCATGAAAATCACCGCTCTAAAAAAAAAGGGTTGATGCAGCATCAATACGTTTCAAAATTAGCATGAAAATCACCGCTCTAAAAAAAAAAAGTTGATGCAGCATCAATATGTTTCAAAATTAGCATGAAAATCACCACTCTAAAAAAAAAAAAAGTTGATGCTGAGTTGATGATGCATCAATACATTTCAAAATTAACATGAAATTCACTAACATTTTAAAAAAAATATTCATACTTCATAAATAAAAATATTAGAGTGTCAAAAATGTGCACCAAAAAAAAAAATGGTGATTCTGCATCACCACTTTTCAAAATTGGGTGCTTTTTATGCTACCAAGAAAAAGTAGGTAACATTGCGGTTACCTATTTCATCGGTAACATTGTTCAAAGAAGAAAAGTACACTGCAAGGGTCAAGTCAGGCTCATTCGCAAGCTCAGGAGAGACTGGAGCGACAGAACAATGGATAAGCTCAGGAGGGTTACACTGCAGAGAAAAACAGACTAATTTCCCACAGGCAGAGAAATGGCATATTTCCCTTAGAAATTTGAGATTTTTGGAGGAGGCGCAAAGGGAAAAACATACAACCAAGATCAAAGCGCAAACTGAAATGGAGAGATGTGTGGTGGAGATGGTATTGCATATCACATTTGGTAAAGGTTACAAGTTTAAAATATGATTAAACTTGTGCTATTATGATGTGATGCGATCACCTATCGCACTTCGCAAGTTCAAATGGTTAGAGCTAGGGAATGTGTTAAAGGTTGCGATCTGCGGGCTGCGCGCGGGCCCACCTCTCTTTTCCATGTCACCTCCCTCTCCCTGCATTTCGCACTTTGCAAGTCTTAATGTTTACCTCCACCGCTCATAAACTAAATCCGTCGATTTATGATTTGTGATATCCGTGGGACCCATCCCTACCATGTCACCTCCCTCTCCCTGCACTTCGCACTTCGCAAGTTATAGAGCTTGTTAGCCACCTATATTTTTTAATTATATCAGCTGGTGGCTAAATATTCTTTGCAGCCTTCAAGAAACAAATTCAATCCTGAAGTTGTTGGTGCTTGAAGTCTTTGGGTGAAGTTATAAACTGCTGATTAGATCTTCGTACTTTTCCTCCTCTCTGCCTCTGATATTCCATGAAAATCCAAGTCAGAAACTACTGCATCCCTTTTTCTTTTCCCTCCCTTGCTTCCATTTTACCTTCGTTTTTCCATTTCCCTTTATTTCATGAAAACCCCACCAAACCATATGTTATTCCTTATCCCCCCTTTAATTTCTTTCCCCAAGGTTAAAAACCCATTTTTTAGCCTTATTGGAATTATATTTCTTTCCGAAATTCTTTGAAAAACCATAGAAAACACATGTTTCTATGCGTTAGGCTTAGACCCCTCAGGCTAAGCCCCTGCCTTTTCTTCCTCCATATGCCCCGACGCCAGAACCACGTGATAAAATCCAACAGGCGCTTAACTCTTGGAATTTATTTTCTACCCAAAACATTCAAAAACCTTCGTAAAACGCAAAATCGGGTTTTATTTTATTTTTCATAAAGTTCTCCGCCAAAGAAATTATATTAAAACTCGACCGTCGATCTGTCCCATGGATCAATGGTGCGGAGTACCCCTCACCTGGTGGACCCCCTCCCCCGTGCTCTTTTCCAAAAACCATGGTATATATCCTGCACCACCTTTCATCAAGTAGCGGTTTTATCCCATCGGCCAGCGATTCCACACGCTGGCCGACACGTGTCCTCCACCTCGTTCCCAAAACCGCCGTCCTTCCGCTTCGCCCGCACATTATCTTTCGGACTATAGCCCCGCAGCGGGATTCATCTCCACCGTCGGATTTGGGCCCTCCCATCCGACGGTTGCCGTTTGCTTCTTCTGTCCGGCCTTTAGCGAACTTGCCTGCCTGTTGAATTTCCCCCGGCGCGTTCGAAAGCCGATCTTCACCGTCAATCTTTGCAGATCAACGGTTCTCATGCAACCGCTCGATTCCATTGTACAAGTGCCCTTTTCCTCCGCTGACTTTCCAGAACGGCCCCGACCGTTGATCGCAATACGATCAACGGCCTCGATTACTCTATTTCCCCGCACGCCCTCCAAAGCAGATTGACCTATAAACCAGATTTTTTACGTGTTTTTTGTATTTTGCAGGGAAGAAGTCATTTGTTCGTGTTTTGAACAGGGTTCTCAGACCTGGAGGGTGACGATCCTCTATGTCTCAATTTCTCTGTGGAAATCACCCACAAGGTCATTTTTCACATCTCATTAGTGTTTCTAACGGCATTGATGCCTTTTTCTACCTACACAGCCCTGCATAGCAAGGAAAACCGACAAAATCGATGCAGAGAAAGAGTATCGGGTATTGAAGACCCCAGTGAACCAGAGCAGCAAATCAGTGGATATATTGGCGGGGATTACGGCTAAGACGGTTATCAAAAGCCTAATCCCCGACTCAGAACACAGATTAAAGGAAAACCTAAAAGTGTTCATCAGATACATCGCTTCCACCGCCATACTTTGAGGCGAATTGATTCCTCAACCACCGCAGTGCCACCTATTGCCTCAAAATGCTCAATCAGAGGCCGAATTTATTGAACAGGATCAGATATTGTGCCTCAAAACAGCCAAAGAAGTTATTTCTGCACCAGATTTAATGACAGAATGTTTGTAGAGTAACCCTAATAGTACGCAGAGCCTCAAAGGTCAACAAAATCTCCCTTCGAGCTTACTTCATAAGTGTAAACACATTAATGCAGTGCAACACCTGTATAATTTCTTCATCGAGCCTCCCAGGGCCAGGAAGACATTAATTCTCGACACTGTATTTTGAGATCTTTATCGTATCCAGCCCTCCTCATCTCATAAATACTCCTTAAGAAGATGAGTGAGGGGTTGGATTAGTTGGTTGTCAATGTAATTGTCAAGTGTTGTAGTCAGGACACGAGTGGAAAACTCTCGACCGTTAAATAGTGGTTTCATGGGCTCTTGGAGCTCGTTTATAACAGATAGGTTGTGAAGAGAGATGGATTAAAACATTGGATCTGAAGATTGTAACTGGTTTGAAGCAATCAATACAAGCTGATTTATGGGATCCTGGTCTATGCTGATGGTGATGTTATTCTCACCGTGAACTTGTCATTTTATTTCATTTTTCAATTTGTTTCATTTTCCACTGTAAAGAACAGTTTAAACAGTGTTAGGACCTACTGTATATCAGTGACCTTCTCTGGCTGAGAAATCTTTATCCTAATGTTTTCTTCTAATCGTGTTATTTAGAAATGATTTAATTCAGTCTAAGTATAGAGATGCTGGCGTTCCCTCATCTTTTTGTCACAACTGAATGTTATTTTTAAATGTTACTTTCATATACGTTGTGTAGGGAATTAATTGAGGAAATCAAAGGTTAGCCCTGAGTCCCTTTCTTGTTTGCTCAACTATTTGATTGTTTCCCTTAGGATGTGTCAAAAGCTGACTAGTTTCGAAGTACTTATCAGATCTTAGGCCATTCTGTGTTATCTTTGTGATTGTCTTGGAAGTAACTAAATAAAGGAGAGCTAGATGAGGATCATGGTGAGCCCAGCCCACTAGTTTCTACTCCAAAGGTTGCCTTCAAGTTTCCCCTTCGTTTTTATTTGTATTCTATTGGAAGTGTATCAAAGGCTGGATAGTTTCAAAGTACTTACCAGATCCTAGTTTGCTTCTATGTTCCTCTTAAGTTCCTGGTCAAAGGCTGGCTAGTTTCAAAGTACTTACCAGATCCTGGGCTGCTCTTTGTTCCGCATCTGTCATTTTCCCTTTCTTATTGTACCACTCCATTCCATAAATCAAACTTTAAAGAGATCCTTAGGCATAGATGACTTGCCCCATAGATTACTCTCGAACCTGTGAACCCGAATGTTTCAATTAAATTCTCTTATGACCTATAGCCCAATGGATTGAAAACTTGCCATCATCTTTCTTTATAATCAAAGCTTTCACTTCCGTTTTCTTGCAACTTCTCACCTTTGAACCTATTTGCACATAGATCTTTCCGCCCCCGCACAGCAACTATAACTAACCATCCGAGAAAACCAAACAAAACCCTTGGCCTTAATAACTAGCCTAATATCATCACCCCAAACTTCAAAGACAATATCCATCTTTGTACATATTGGAGAGATCCCTCTCCGGATTCAGGAGGGCTAGATCCTAGAATCCCAAAGTTGGTCGAAACGATGTTAACTCTGTGATCGGACTTTGCCAATCTTGCTTGTTACAGAGACCTAACATTTCTGGCGACTCCACTGGGGAGTTTTAACTCAAAATCTCTGGTTCCATGACGATCGTTCTATTTTGCAGCTGAGCCACCAGAATCTAACATTTCTGGCGACTCCACTGGGACCGAACCCGGTATTCATAACATTTTGAGAGTAAAAAGTAAATTTCTTTTCAAGCACTACCAAGAAAATGGTGATTAAGATGAAGATCAATTGAATCAGTGACAAACTAGGTCAACCCTAGGATTCTTTTCAGTTTTCATCTAACCTTGGAAAATTAGCTAGCTTAGCCACAAGGATAGACTGTCTTTGTTTCATAACCGTAGCTAAGTTTTGAGGCAAAGTTAGGACATTCTTTTAAACCACAAATATAAACAATTCATTAAATACCAAAAAACATTTCAGATTGGTAGTAAAACACTAGTTTTGATATCTTGTATACGTCTTTGATGTGTTTTACCCTATACTCTTAGACAGAGTCTGGAAAGGGCCAGGCAGCCTCTGGATCTCATCCTCTTTTGGGGGTGACATATCTGGTGAATGCCCTCCCAGTCAACCTCTGGTTAGAGTTTGTTGTGCTTTGAGATATCCTTGAGAAGGATTGTTTCACAAACACTGTGGTGGACAGTGTACTCCTTTGAAAACACTCTGAACCTTCCACCTGGCGACTCCACCATCCTGAACAGACCTTGAAACTCCACTGGGAAGAACCCTTATCATTATAAAATCATTCAAACTCAGTTAGAGGACTGTAGGATTCGAATTGAGAAAACAGATTAGTTAACCGTCTAGAGATTGTCATATCTGGTTGAACTTCTCTTGTTTAAGTTGGGTCTAAACATATAAACATTGTGGCTCCTAAAAAGATTTATACTAGAGCCCATCCTGACCCAGACCCTCCTGAAATAGTTGATAACCCATAAAGAATTCTTAGGAAGCCTCTTAGGATACAATCTTCAACTATCTTCAGACCACCCCTAAGAGCCAATTCAGTCCCTGAAAACCTTTCAGCACTTCATGAATCACAAATTGACTTATTAAACCCATTCAAAACTAGGTCATTTGGTGATTTGGATCAGTTAGATTCCGAGCTTACACTTTCATCTCCCGAAACAGGTGAAACTCTTGAGAATAGAGAATCAACACCTTCTGATTTATATTTCTTACATAATCTAGGTGTCTCTCATCCGAGATCAGCTCAGAGATCTACTGCTGTTCCATCCACTTCTGTGCATCCTTCATCCACTGTTCAAACCACTCCACTTCAACCCACACATCCTCTTGTAAATCCACCCCCACCACATATCATGGCAGCATGGTATGCTCCCTTAGTCCTTCCTGTACCATTAGTCAATCTTCCACAAGATTATCAGTCCAAAATTCCATTATATGATGCTAGTAATACTACAACAGCATCTCAACATGTGGCTAAGATGAATGACTACTTTGACAGAAATGAAATTGATGATGATTCTGTCAAGCTTAGACTATTTGCTCAAAGTTTTGGGGGAGAAGCAAGAAAATGGTTTAAAGGTTTAGTCCCTCATAGTATTAATTATCTCCAAGGCTTCCATCAAACATTCTTAAACAAATGGGAAGTGAGGAAGAATCCTCTCCAAGTCCTTTCCGACTATAACAATCTCCACGGGAACCCTGGGGAAAGTGTACAAGCTTATTGTACCAGGTTTAATAGTGTGTATAATGCACTTTCCCCTGAACTAAAACCTCCTCAGGGCTCATCTTTAAACAAATTTCCTGAAGGATTTGATCCTGATATGACATATTCACTCAGGGAAAGAGTTTTTGCAACCCTTGAAGACATGCAAAGAGGTGCTCTTTCTGTGGAAGTTAACCTTATGGAGAAGAGAGCAAGGATGAAAGCTGAAAAGAGAGTATCTTTTAGAGAGGAATCCACCCCTTCTACTTCTATCTCAAAGATGGAAAGAATGATGGAAGAAATGATAAAGAAAATGAGCATTCTGGAGAGAGCACAAGCAAGTTTAAATCAAAACGCTCCTCAAAATAGAAACCAAAACCAGAATCATAATATTAGAAGAAATTAGCCTCCAAACAGACTTAGGGAAGATGATCAGCAGATCATTCCTCCCTTTCATCAAAACTTTTTAAGTGAGGTTGAACAAATAGATCATATAATAGAGGAAGATGATATAAACTTATTAGGGGTAGATGATGATGACTTCGAAGTTCATTATGATAAAAAACAAGGTATTTATACACCTTATGATGACAGAAGAGAGGATAATGAGAATTACTATCAAAACATGGAAAACGCTGTCATAGAGCCTTCAAGATAATATGAACTCAGAAGTAGGTCTAATCAACAAACCCCCAACAATAAAACCTCTGACAAGCCTTCTCAAAACAGCACTGTGACCAAGTCTAAAACAATCAAACAAAAGGACACAACAGTGGCTGTTAATTCTAGTAGTGGTAAAGAGAAAGACACTCAAAATATTGAAAAACAGAGTGCAAACATTAGTAGTACTAGCACCTCAGTTAGTACTCCTGGTAAAACAACTGTTTCAACTGTAGATAAACCAAATCAGCAAGCTGTTATTGCTGATAAATTGGCAGTAAACAAGGTTGAAGTCAATGCTTTAAAGAATCAAAACCTTTTCAACCTGGAACAAGAAATATCAAAGATCAAAATCTCTGTTCCTTTGACTGAGTTAGCTGCCCAACATGTATATAGGTCCAAAATATTGAAGGCTCTGAACTTAGAAAATAATGAAGACACACTCAATCTTAATGATGAACAACCAGAGCTTATTTTTGGTCCAAATATTGAAGGAAAGTTCCAAGAAGGTCTGGTCCCTCCCTTTTACGTAAGCTTAAACATTCATGACAAAATTTTGCACAATGCTATGCATGACTTAGGCGCTTCCCATAATTTAATGCCAAAAGCTGTAATGGAAAGCCTGGGTCTTGAAATTACCAGACCATACAAATATTTGTACTCCTTTGACTCAAGCAGAGTTAAATGTCTAGGATTGATTAAAGATCTTTGTGTTAACTTAGCTCAGATTCCAGCCAAATGTTTAGTTATGGATGTTGTTGTGGCTGATGTACCCCCAAAATATGGAATGCTTTTATCAAGATATTGGGGGGCTAAGTTACAGAGAACTATGCAAATGGACATGACCTATGTGACTATCCCTGTTTTTAATCAGACTAGAAAACTTTACAGGGAATCCCACATGCAGTACACAGTGACAAGTCAAGACCGGCCTCAAAACTCCCCTCTCTATGCTATAAACATGAGCCTTGATTCTTTTATCATGTTTAATGATGAAACACTTACAGGACAAATCATTTCAACAGAATCAATGGCTGAAACGGAGGAAGAGGAAAACAACGCTGAATTGCCGAAACAGTCTATTGTGTCTGAAGATCCTAGCAAACTAAACACAGATCTTGAACTGCAAGTTATCAATCCTTTGAACTTAAAACTTGACAGTCAGAAAGACAGTCCTCAACCCGATGAAAAACTTGAGGAATCAAATTATACACAGCCCATCCACCAAACTGAAAAAGTTCCTCTATGGACTATGTATTTTGATGGGTCATGCACCAAAACAAATGCTGGTGCAGGTGTCTGGATTAATAACACTGAAAAAAATCATACAGAATGTATCTCATGTAAATTAAGTTTTCAGTGTTCCAACAACATAGCATAATATGAATCCCTTCTCTTAGGCTTGCATCTCTTGAAAAAGTTGGGTGCCAAGAGAATCAATGTATATGGGGATTCTGAATTAATCATTAGGCAATTTAATGGGGAATATAATGCAAATCACCCCAGACTTAGGGCCTATAGGAATGATGTCATGGATCTTTTGAAAACATTTCAGGAGTCCACACTAACTTTTGTCCCAAGAAGAAGAAACTTTGCAGCCCACAATTTAGCCTTTGCTGCTAGAACCTGCCCAATACTGTATGATGACACCTCTCAGATAAAATTCAGACCAGCTATCCCGGATAACAAGAAATATTGGCAGGTGTTTGATGGAGATAAACAAATAGAATACTTCATGCAATTCAGAAATGAGTTTGAACCCCATAGTTCAGATTTAGATTATGATACAGACCGTAGTGAAGAAAATTTTCTTGGTGAAGAAGAACCATCTCCACAGCTGGTAAATATAAACCTTCAGACTATCAAATCTAGAAATAACACAGAATTAAGTTCAAAATCTAAAACAGAGGAATTGGAAACTCTACATTCTAAGGATGATAGTTTGCCCAAGGTTTTAGCCCCTCTAGAAGAATTGTTTGATTTTAATGATGTGGCCAACAAACCTAAACTGAAACCTCTCGAAACTGAAGTGGAGGAATGCAATATAGGCAGCGAGAAAAAACCGAAAATGATCAAACTGTCCAAAACCTTACCAGCTCACGTTAAACTCAAATACTTAGAGATGTTCAAAGAATTTTATGATGTTTTTGCGTGGAGTTATGAAGATCTTAAATCCTATGACACTGAAATAATACAGCACAAGATCCCTCTTAAAGAAAACCAAAAACCATTCAAACAGAAACTGCGCAGAATAAACCCTGTCCAGTTACCATTGGTTAAGAAGGAAATCATGAAGATGCATGATGCTGGTATTATTTTCCCTATTAGGTAGTCTGAGTGGGTGTCTAATCTGGTGTCCGTTAGGAAGAAAACTAGAGAAATTAAGCTTTGTATAGAATTTATAAATTTAAACAAAGCTTCATTAAAAGACAACTACCCTTTTCCCAAGATGGATCATATTTTACAAAGGGTGGTGGGGTCTAAAAGAATTTCTTTGCTAGATGGCTATTCAGGGTATAATCAAGTCTTAGTCCACCCTCATGATTAATTAAAGACAACTTTTACTACACCATGGGGTACTTTCATGTGTGTGAAAATGCCTTTTGGTCTAATGAATGCTGGAGCAACCTTTCAAAGAGCCATGGACATAGCATTCTCGGAAGAGTTGGGTTTCTTCATCATTATCTTTCTTGATGATGTCACTGTGTTTTCAAAAACAGATGAAGAACACTTAGAACATTTGAGAAAAGTTTTCGAGAAGTGTAGAAAGTTTGGAATATCTTTGAACCCTAAGAAGACTTTATTTGGTCTCCAAGAAGGTAAACTTCTTGGGAACATCATTTCAAAAGAGGGTATAAAGATACATCCAAAGAGGATTGAGGCCATATTGCAAATCTCTCATCCTCGAAACATCAAGGAGTTGCAATCTTTCATTGGAAAGATCAACTTTTTGAGAAGGTTCATCCCTAACCTAGCTGAGCTCCTTAGGAATATCACAAACATGTTGAAGAAGGAGCAAGGGGTGAAATGGACCTCGAAGCAAAGACATCCTTTGAGTCAGGAACAAGCGTTAACCAAAACACCCAGTTTCCTTACAAGTCTCGATTTTTCAAAAGATTTTTATATCTTCTCATTTGCATCGAACATACTACAAGTTGTTGTCCTTTTACGTAAAAATCCACAAGGACAAGAGCATCCCATTGTATTTTTAGTAAGGCATCGAGGGATGCCCCCTTCGAGGTATAACATTATGGAGAAACAGTTTTTGCTTTGGTGAAGGCTTTGAAAGACTTCGCAGTATACATCCTTCATTCACACATCATTGCCTTCGTCCCAAATTCGGTTGTAAAAAAAGACATTCTAACACAAGATCCAGATGGTAAGAGAGGTAAGTGGATTGTTGTTATTCTTGAATATGATTTGGAGATTAAACCCACTAAGCTCATCAAAGGCCAGGGTCTAGCTAGGTTAATGGCTGAATCAAATTGTGAACTTCTTGATATTAATATGATCCATGCTTTGGATAACCAAGAAGAATTCTCAACTCCCATTGTTGAAGATCATTTTGTGAATTCTCCTTGGTATACTGATATTGTTTATGTTTTGCTTAATCTGAATACACCTCCTGGTTTATCAAAAACAAAGGCAAGATTCCTAAAGTTAAAGGCTGTAAACTACATTATTGATAAATGTCTTTATTGGAAAAATGCAAGTGGTATATTGCTTAAATGTTTGCCTGAGTTTGATGCAGAGAAGATTAAGCAGGAATTCCATGAAGGAGAGTGTGGAGGTCATTTGTACTGGAAGTCGACAGCCAACAAAATTTTGAGGGTTGGTTTCTATTGGCCTACTCTTTTTCCTGATATACATAAGATGATCATTGCCTGTCATAAGTGCCAACTCTTTGAAGGCAAAAGAAAAATGTTACCCCTGCCTCTGCATCCCATCACTGTTGAAGCCCCTTTTCAACAGTGGGGACTTGACTTCATAGGAGAAATCCATCCCCCATCTTCTGCCCAGCATAGATGGATTCTCACAGCCACAAACTATTTCACTAAGTGGATAGAAGCCATACCTTTCAGACAGCGGACATCTTGCTTATCATTAAATTCATAGAAACCAATATCCTTTCCATTTGGCTGCCCTACCAAGATCATTAAGATAATGCAGCCGCATTTGGTTCAAAGAAAAGGAATTCTCGTCACAAGTACCGTATAACATTGGGACACTCACGTACCATTATCCTCGTGGTAACTAGACTTGCAGAGTCTTCCAACAAAAGCTTAGTGAACATAATAAAGAAACTGTTGGAAGACAACAAGAAGTCTTGGCACACAAAGTTGAACCATGCACTTTGGGCTGACAGATTGACTTTGAAGAAATCCATTGGTATGTCACCCTTCCAGCTTGTGTACGGTACCGATGCAATTTTTCCTAACAACCTTGGTGTACCGGTTATGAAGTTAGTTCAGGAATTGCAGACTGAAGAAGATGACATAATCAGAAGAATAAGTCAGACCATTCATCTTCAGCAAACCAGAGAGGAAGTGTACAACAAAGCATTACAGAAGCAAGACAATATCAAGAAGATATTTGACAAGAGAACAAAGGCCAGCAATTTCAAGATTGGGGATAAAGTTTTAAAATGGGACTCCAAAAGGGAAGATAAGGGAAAGCATGGTAAATTTGACAATCTATGGCTTGGTACTTACTCCATTCATTTAGTTGCTGGAAACAATGCATTCTTCTTACAAGAGCTGAATGGAACAAAATTGTTTGGGGGTCCTGTCAATGGCAGGATGCTTAAGCATTACCTTTCTTAAATTATTTCAGGTTTGAAGCCTTTTTACCTTTTTTCCACTGAAAATATTTCATCCACAATTGCATTTAAAGTTATAAAAAATCAAAAAATACAAAAAACAAAGAAAGAAAGAAAAGAGGGTAGAACTGAAAACAAGAAAAGGCAAGGCCCCATGCCAAAAAGAAAAATAAATCTGAAACTGTGCAAGCTTAAATGCCACTCCTTAAAACACACTTCTAATTGGTCAAACTGTTTAATCTTGACTAATTAGCTTTCAATTTTCTGCTGATAGGGTAGAAAATTCGATTTTCCAAACTGTTTAATCTTGGCTTATCAGTAGATAGATTAGGGTAGAAATTAAGGTTCAAACCAACTCAAAATCTGAACCAAAGTTTCCAAAGAGATGACTCAAAACTACTCTAAATTTCTGAGTCAAAGAGAAAAGACCTGGTTCTAATTCGCTCAAGACTTGAACCCGAAGAGAAGCAAAGATAGCTCACCAAAAAGGAAAAAACAGAGCTGTGAAGATAAGAGAAGGCCATAATGAGAAATTTTTAGATCGTAAGCCTTCTGTTTTGATTTTAAAATTTTCTGAAAATAATAATCTATGTGCAGCTTGTCTTTATGCCATAGATCATAGCAAGTCGAACAGCTCAATCTTGACTTGACTATTTTTAAATTTATGTTGTAGAATTTAGTGAATGAAAGTTTGTTGGACTGTTTAATCCCAACAGACTGTAGAATAGGTAGAGAAACATCTGAGCTCAACTGTTTAATCTGAGTTCAGGGAGAAATAAGGAGCAGAAATAGATTAGATTTCCTGCTTTCAAAAGAATAAAATGTCGAGAATAGAGTTTTCCAATCCAAGTGCACTCTGATGAAGAAAAATGTTAGATCAGTAGGATTGGGGTAGGTAGAAGTTGTATTGATGAATTCCATATTCTTTCATAAACTGATGTTATTTTGTCAAAGGAAAAGCAAGAGCAAGCAATAGGTCAAGCACCAGTCAGCATCCCAGAGAAATCAAGTCTGAATTCTTGATGCCTTCAACAAGGCACCATCCCCAAGTGGAGCCACTATTAGCCACCCATATTTTTCAATTATATCAGCTGGTGGCTAAATATTCTTGGCAGCCTTCAAGAAAAAAATTTAGGCCTAAAATTTTTGGTGCTTGAAGTCTGTTGGTAAGATCATAAACTACTGGTTGGTTCTTCGTACTTTTCCTCCTCTCTGCCTCTGATATTCCATGAAAATCCAAGTCAGAAACTGCTGCATCCCTTTTTCTTTTCCCTCCCTTGCTTCCGTTTTACCTTCGTTTTTCCATTTCCCTTTATTTCATGAAAACCCCACCAAACCATATGTTATTCCTTATCCCCCCATTAATTTATTTCCCCAAGGTTAAAAACCCATTTTTTAGCCTTATCGGAATTATATTTCTTTCCAAAATTCTTTGAAAAACCATAGAAAACACATGTTTCTATGCGTTAGGCTTAGACCCTCAAAGCCAAGCCCCCGCCTTTCTTCCTCCATAATCGACGCCGTAACCACGTGTTAAAATCCGACGGGCGCTTAACTTTTGGGATTTATTTTCTACCCGAAACATTGAAAAACCTTCGTAAAACGCAAAATCGGGTTTTATTTTATTTTTCGTAAAGTTCTCCGCCAAAGAAATTATATTAAAACTCGACCGTCGATCTGTCCCACAGATCAACGGTGCGGAGTACCCCTCACCTGGTGGACCCCCTCCCCCGCGCTCTTTTCCAAAAACCATGGTATATATCCCGCACCACCTTTCGTTGAGTAGCGGTTTTGTCCCATCGGCCAGCGATTCCACACGCTGGCCGACACGTGTCCTCCACCTCGTTCCCAAAACCGCTGTCCCTCCGCATCGCCCGCGCGTTATCTATTGGACCAAAGCCCTGCAGCGGGATCCATCTCCGCCGTCGGATTTGGGCCCTCCCATCCGATGGTCGCTAATTGCCTCATCTGCCCGGCCTTTAACGAACTTGCCTACCCGTTAACTTCCCCCGGCGCGTTTGAAAACTGATCTTCACCGTCGATCTTTGCAGATCGACGGTTCTCACGCAACCGCTCAATTCCATCGTACAACCCCCTTTTTCCTCCGCTGACTTTTCAGAACTCCCCCGACCGTTAATCGCAATACGATCAACGGCTCCGATTGCTCCATTTTCCCGCATGCCCTCCAAAGCAGATTGACCTATAAACCCAATTTTTTACGTTTTTTTTGTATTTTGCAGGGAAGAAGTCATTTGTTCGTGTTTTAAACAGGGTTCTCAGACCTGGAGGGTGACGATCCTCTATGTCTCAATTTCTCTGTAGAAATCACCCACAAGGTCATTTTTCACGTCTCATCGGTGTTTCTAACGGCATTGATGCCTTTTTCTACCTGCACAGCCCTGCATAGCAAAGAATACCGGAAAAATCGACGCAGAGAAAGAGTATCGGGTATTGAAGACCCCAGTCAACCAGAGCAACAGATCAGTGGATATATTAGCGGGGATTACGGCTAAGACGGTTATCAAAAGCCTGATCCCCGACTCAGAACACAGATTAAAAGAAAACCTAAAAGTGTTCATCAGATACATCGCTTCCACCGCCATACTTTGAGGCAAATTGATTCCTCAACCACCGCAGTGCCACCTATTGCCTCAGAAAGCTCAATCAGAGGATGAATTTATTGAACAGGATCAGATATTATGCCTCGGAACAACCAAAGAAGTTATTTCTGCACCGAATTTAATGACAGAATGTTTGCAGAGTAACCCTAATATTATGCAGAGCCTCAAAGGTCAACAAAAGCTCCCTTCGAGCTTACTTCATAAGTGTAAACACATTAATGCAGTGGAACACCTGTATGATTTCTTCATCGAGCCTCCAAGGGCCAGGAAGACATTAATTCTGCATTAATTGTATTTGAGATCTTTTTATCAGATCCCACCTCCTCATCCTTCTATAAATACTTCAGTAGAAGATGAGTGAGGGGTTGGATTGGTTGGTTGTTAATGAAAATTGCTGAATCATTGTAATGTAATTGAGCTGGAAACTCTTGACTGTAAATAGTGGTTTCATTGGCTCTTGGAGCTCTACTTGTACCAGATAAGTTAGGTTGTGAAGAAGAGATGAACTAAAACACTGGATCTGAAGATTGTAACTGGTTTGAAGCATCAATACAAGCTGATTTATGGGATCCTGGTCTATGCTGATGGTGATGTTATTCTCACTGTAACTTGTGTTTTTTTTTCTTTTTTCAATTTGTTTCATTTTCCACTATAAAGGAATAAATAAACAGTTGTTAGGGACTCGTTGTATATCAATAACCTTCTCTGGCTGAAAAATATTTATCCCAATGTTTTCTTCTAACTGTGTTATTTAGAAATTATTTAATTCAGTCTAAGTACAGAGATGCTAGTGTTCCCTCATCTTTTTGTCGCAGCTGGATGTTGTTTTTAAATGTTACTTTCAATATATGTTGTGTGAGGATGAATTGAGGAAATCAAGGTTAGCCCTGAGTCCCTTTCTTGTTTACTCAACTGTTTTATTGTTTCCCTTAGGATGTGTTCAAAGCTGACTAGTTTCGAAGTACTTATCAGATCTTAGGCCATTCTATGTTATCTTTGTGATTGCCTTGGAAGTAACTAAGTAAAGAAGAGCTAGGAGGGGAATATGGTGAGTCCTGTTTCCACTAGTTTCTCGCTTCCAAAGGTTGCCTTCAAGTTTCCCTTTGTTTTTAATCTGTGTTCTATTAGAAGTGTATCAAAGGCTGGCTAGTTTCAAAGTACTTACCAGATCTTAGTTTTCTTCTATGTTTTTCTTAAGTGCTTGGTCAAAGGCTGGCTAGTTTCAAAGTACTTACCAGATCCTGGGGTGCTCTTTGTTCTGCATCTGTTATTTCCCTTTCTTATTGTATCACCCCATTCCATAAATCAAACTTTTAAAGAGATCCTTAGGCATAGATGACTTGCCCCATAGATTACTTCCTCAACTCGAATGTTTCAATTAAATTCTCTTATGACTCCATAGCCCAATGGATTGAAAACTTGTCATCATCTTTCTTTAGAATCAAAGCTTATTCTGTTTGCTTGCAACTTCTCACCTTTGAACCTATTTGCATATAGATCTTTCCGCCTCAGACAATAACTATGTTCAACCATCCAAGAAAACCAAACAAAACCCTTGACCTTCATAACTAGCCTAATATCATCACCCCAAACTTCAAAGACAATATCCATATTTGTACATATTGGAGAGATCCCTCTCCGAATTCAGGAGGGCTAGATCCTAGAATCCCAAAGTTGGTTGAAATGATGTTAACTCTGTGATTGGACTTTGCCAATCTTTCTTGTTACAGAGACCTACCGCAGCTTACCTTCCATTTCTCATAACAAATCCGTCGATTTGAGATTTGTGATTGGCCCCACCTCTTCTTGCCACGTCACCTTCCACCCATCGCACTTCGCGCATCGCATAGTTTAACACTTACCTCCGGTCTTTCATGATGTGGTTTCTAAAGTAAACTCCAAAGGTTTTCAAATAAAAAAGTAAGGAATTTTTTGTGTTAAATCGCATCAGAGGAGGAAAGGAGGGTTATAACGTAAAACTGTTGAAACGCCAAAATGCGATAGAAAGCAGACTTGATGCGTTCTTCAAAGGTGAATAGAATATATTTCAAGTCCAAGTCTTGCGGCAATTTAGGGAAGAAATTATAAACACGGGTAGAAAGACTCAGGTTTGTGATCTGATGTAGGGCAAAGGAGAAGAAAAGGCATAACGCAGTAGGAATGACCAGAAGAGGCAGAGCCGCGTAGTAGGTGACATGATGATATCATTCGAAAATGAAAAAACATGGGCAGAGTCTAGTGGAGATGCGTTTACGCAGACTGTTGGGACATCACAACTGAAACAGATAGAGACACATCAACAACAAATCAGATCCAACAAATAGATTGATACTTCTAATTCTATTATTATTTCTTGATTAAAGATCGACATTGTAATGAATTCTTTAATTGCGATGTAATAGGCAGTTTACAGAGTTTTAGGAAGTTTGAGTAGTTACAAGAAGTTCTAGTAGTTACAAACTATTTTTGATGTATTTAAGCAAGAGAGAAAGAAAGAAATGGAGGGGGCTTGAGTTATGGACCCCTTGGGGATTACATTTTGTACTTCTTTTTCTGATGGGTAAATGAAAGAAGTAGTAAGTTTCCTGCAACTGTTGATGGTGATTTGTGTTTCTTGTGCCATTTGTGTCCCTTCTTCTTTGAATGAAGTGAAGTAATGTAGCAGTTGGTCTCTTAATTAAATATGTGAGTAAGAGTTAAATAGCCTTAATTTGTGCTCCTTCACTCCATCTCTTCTCCCTTCACAAATTCTCTCTGAAACTTAAAAGTAATAGATTCTGTGTTTACAACATTTTATTTTGAGTTTTCCCTCTCTTCACAAACTCCTGATGAAACTTTAAAGTAATAGATTTTGTGTTTAAAACATATTATTTCGAGTTTCCTCTCTCTTCATGAATTTCCTTTGAAACATAAAAGTGGTAGATTTTGTGTTTTCAGCATATTACTTTGAGTTTCCCCTGCAGTTCTTCTTTTCATTCAGATATCAGCAGTGAATGGCATTATGAAATATTTTATTATTCCAGATCATTAAGGGTTTTAGAAAACTAGTCTCCAAAGGGATAGAACAAAGACCTCATGATAAAATCATTTCTGTGACACACTTTTAAAATATCTTAAGCACTGATTCCTTTCAAAACCGAGGGATTGTTTCTTAAGATACAACATTTTTTGGCGTCGCTACCGGGGATGAAGGTATGAAGTTATTTTTCCTCAGGTATTGAAATCTATTTTTTGATGGTGAAAAATATTTAGATACAAGTTTGGTTGTGTATTATTCACCTGGTGACTCCACAGATGAAGGTTTCATTAAATGAGGAATTCCGTGGGCAAGGAAATGAGAAAGCACCGTGGAAATTACAGGTATCAGAGTTTTAATGTTTTAAAGGAAGGTTTATTTTTCACTATGAGTATGATGGTCTATTTTCCCTTACATATCAATAATATTGTTTCCTGCTTTATATCCTCATAAGATTATAAGGCCCAAAATGTACATTATTTATTTGAGAAAGAATATTTTTCCTCCGATTGTATTATTGATCTTGACTCAACTTTATATGATAGGACAGATGAATGTTACAACACAATTCTTGAATATTTTTTTCAAGAGTTGGCATTACACGAAGAACATTAGCATTATGAGGTAAAAACCTTAGATTGCTCTTTCCAACCTAAATGGTTATCAATAGAAAACAACAATCAATCTTCTCACATACAACCTCAAATTGAGGAGTTGAGCAATGAAGGAAGCTATCATGTTCAAAGAAGTCGACATCAACAACATGTTCAAGAAAAAGAGGCAGCAAAAAATTGGTCTCATTGGTTCTATGATCTAGTGGCAGATTATATGAAAACTTTATTTTGTCAACAACAAGCATTTATACAAAGGTTGACTTCGCTTGATTAAGTTCAAGCATAAATGCATACGTAGGAGTTGTGCATAAATAAGCTCAAAAGTTGAGCATTTTCAATTGTGGTATTTCTAGTTCGGTATTTTCAGCTTAAGAATAAAGGAAGAAGTCCAAAGTTTAGCAGGATTTGGGAGTATTTCATTCTGGATCAACTCACATTTGGGATTGAATCCATGCCCATAATAACTACTATTCTACAAGTGTTATTTTACTCCATGCCCAATAAAGGCTACTGATCTACAAGTTCTCTTTGAATCCATGCCCAATAAAGGCTATTGATCTACCAGTTCTCAGCACTTTTCTACCAAAATTGTTGTCTCCAATTGGAGCTAGATGTTATAGCATAATTTGAATTAGCTAAAAGTCAAGAGAGGTTCTGAGTAATTCAAGGTTGTTGAGGAACAGTTGTTAGAATGTCAAAAATACCTGCAATATGCTCAAAAGGATAACCACAAGCGCAACGAGGATTAATCATCACATGTGCACTGGAACCAAATTTAGGGAAGTAGTAGCAGCATTGGAAGCACATTCTAAGCCAGAGGAGTAGCAAAGAAGAAAATCGCGTAGCAAGGGTCAAGTCAGGCTCATTCGCAAGCTCAAGAGAGACTAGCATAGCAGAACACTGGATAAGCTCAGGAGGGTTACATCGCAGAGAAAAAAAAACTAATTTCCCACAAGCAGAGAAATGGTGTATTTCCCTTAGAAACTTAAGTGTTTTGGAGGAGGCGCAAAGGGAAAAACAGACGGTCAGGATCAAAGCACAGAACTGAAATGGAGAGATGGACGATGGAGATCATATCGCATATCACATTCGGTAAAGGTTACAAGTTTAAAATATGGTTAAACTTGTGATATTGCGATGCTATGAGATTTCATATCGCACTTCACAAGTTTAAAGGGTTAGCGCTAAGGAATGTGTTAAAGGTTGCGATCTACGAGCGGGCCCACCTCTCTTTTCCACATCACCTCCCTCTCCCTGCATTTCACACTTCGCAAGTTTTAATGTTTACCTCCACCGCTCATAAACTAAATCCACTGATTTTTTATTTGTGATATCCATGGGACCCATCCTTGCCACATCACCTCCCTCTCCCCGCACTTAACACTTCGCAAGTTTTAGAGATAACTTTCCATTTCTCATACCAAATCTGTCGATTTGTGATTTTTGATTGGCCCCACCTCTTCTTGCCATGTCACCTTTTGCCCATCGCACTTCACGAATTGCATAGTTTTACACTTACCTCCCATCTTTCATAATAAAATCCCCGATTTTCAATTTGCGAGTGGATGCGATGTGGCTTTGAAATTAAACTCCAAAGGTTTTCAAATCCGAAATTAAGGCATTTCTTGTGTTAAATCGTATCGGAGGAGGAAAGGAGGATTATAACGTAAACCGTTGAAATGACGAAATGCAATAGAAAGCAGACGCGATGCATTCTTCAGAGGTGAATAGAATATATTTCAAGTTCAAGTCTTGCAACGGTTTAGGGAAGAAAGTCTGAACACAGGAAGAAAGACTCAGGTATGTGATCTGACGCAGGGCAAAGGAGAATAAAAGGCATAACGCAATAGGCACGAGAAGAAGAGGCAGAGCCGAGTAGCAGGTGACATGATGATAGCATTCAAAAATGAAAAAGAATGGGAAAATTCTAGTGGAGATGCGTTTACGCAGACTATTGGGACATCACAACCGAAATGGATAGAGACACATTAGCAACAAATCAGATCCAACAAATAGATTGATACTTCTAATTCTATTTTTCTTTCTTCATTAAAGATCGACATTGTAATGAAGTCTTTAATTGCGATGTAATAGGTAGTTTACAGATTTTTAGGAAATTTTAGTAGTTACAAGAAGTTCCAGCAGTTAAAAATTGTTTTTGACGTATTTAAGCAAGAGAGAAAGAAAGAAATGAAGGGGGCCTGAGTTCTGGACCTCTTAGGGATTACATTTTGTACTTCTTTTTCTGATGGGTAAATTAAAGAAGTAGTAATTTTATTGCAACTATTGATGGTGATTTGTTTTTCTTGTGCCATTTTGTGTCCCTTATTCTTTAATGAAGTGAAGTAATGTAGGAGCCAATCTCTTAATTAAATCTGTAAGTAAGATTTAAATCACCTTAATTTGCATAAAACTATATATGCATTGATTTTTTGATACGCTGCTATCGTCTACCTAGACAGTGCTGCCCCTATTGTGCATCTCACCATGTTGCATCTCCCATGGATGCTGGAGAGGGCGCCAGCCCTCCTCCCCCCCAACTATATCTCGCTGCCTTTAAGAAACTCATAGACGGATCTACCAAAAAACCTCTCACAGAGACTCAGCAGAAGTTTGTTAAAAAACTAGATTACATTCCCTCAATGTAGTTTCCAGTGGATGAAACGTGTAGATCGAACCTAAATTTGGAAAATATAGGCCTCATTGGCCAGTTTATAGGCCTCTAGCCCTCCCCCAAAGCTGTGGAGGTGTGGGTTCAAAGAAATTGGACGCCACTTATCTCCAATGGGATCAAGAGCCATTTTGTAGGGAAAGGGTTTTTTGTTTTTGTATTCGAAAATGCAGAACATAAAAACCTCATTTTCAAAAATGGCCCATACTTCACGGGACCTCAAGGGTTATATCTGAATAAATGGACTCTTGACTTTGATCCAACTCAAGATGTGCCCTCTGCGATCCCAGTATGGGTTCGCCTCCCACATCTTCCACTGCACTGCTGGAACCGGAAATCCTTGCAAACCATCAGCAACACGCTTGGAAAGTATATAGATCAAGCAGTGAGAAAATTGCAATACTCTTGTGCGCAGATCTACGTGGAGGTGGATTTGGAATTAGGGTTATCGAAAGCAATAAATCTAACCGTCGTAGACTGGACGCACATCCACGAACTAGATTATGAATAACTTACATTCAAGTTTTGGCACTGCCATGGGTATGGGCACTTCACAAGGCACTGCAAAAAAAAGATCTTGGAAGAAAGTGAAAATGGGAAAACAGACCAATGGACTAAAGTGCAGAAAGCAGGGACAGCAAAACCCTGAGGTAAAGGTCCAATAAAAGAGAACACAACCACACATGTTGGACAAGATCTAGGAGAAGGGATCAATAGCCCTACGCAGACAATAGGAAACCAAATCTCAGAGACCACAAAAGAAGTAGTAGCAGCAGAAACAAATAAAGACAGCAGAGAGAAATCGAAGCCTCCCTCCAACAGAAAATAAATTGAGGAACAAGGACATAAAGCAACAACCCATGAAGTCTCCTCCTCCCCCTCATATACAGATATAGCCAAGAAAAGAATCATTGAATTAACAAGCTCCTCAGAGGATGAGATCCTTGAAAGACTCGCCAAAAGAGTAGGAAGAAAGTCCCGCAAAGAAGCAATGGAGGAAGAAGCAGAAAGACAAAAGACCCAAGGAAGCCAACCTACAATAGAAATGTCAATTACAAGTAGCACCAGAACAAGGCCTTCAAATGGAGGAGCTCCTACCACCCCCAACAGTAAGTAATGCAAATCGTCTCTCAAAATTGTAGAGGATTGGGAAACCCATAAAAAATCGAAGCGGTCAAGGACCTAATGAAAACAGAACCAACAGATATCCTTGCGCTCCAAGAGACAAAAATTGAAGGGGAAGCCCTTCTAGAGATCAACAAAAATAAATGGCAGAAGAATGCAGGGAAATCAATAAGTGCAAGGGGATCCTTAGGAGGAATAGCCACCCTCTGGAAGGAAGATCAGTTCAGGCTAGTCAGCTCCTTCAACACCCAGCATTGGAGCTACACCGAGCTAAAACACATAGTAAGTAAGTTAACCTTTGCTCTCTTCAATTTATATGTCCTAGTAATATATGAAAAAAATAAAGAGTGTTGGCAATCATTAAATGAATTCCCCAAATATTATTATCATTGTTGGAGACCTCATTATAGTGATGAATGTAAAAGAAAAAAGAGGAGGAAGAAGAAGTAAAGACCAAATGATACATGGGGTAGAAGATATAATGCTGCAGTGGGATTTAATGGACTTTAAACCCAAGAAAGGGCTATACACTTGGACCAAAAATAGGATAAGGGATAATCACATCTCACCCAAACTGGATAGGTTTTTAGTACAAAGAAATATTTTGATGGAAAGAAGGCTCATTTCCTCAACCATTCTTCCCAAACTCACCTTGGATCACAAACCCATCCTTATCTTGTTGGAAGAGGAAAAAAATATGGGCCCCATCCCTTTTAGATTCAATCCCTTATGGTGTGAAAAAAGTGGATTTACTGAGACAGTCCGAACAGCCTGGTCCACCACTGTCAGTGGCTCCCCCAGCTATGTTTGGGAACAAAGGCCTAAAACATACAAAAAAATCTCTTAAGGAATGGAGCAAACTACCAACAATAACTCCTAAAAGCCAAAGAAAGGAAGCAGTGCAGTAATTGGGAAACCTTCAAAGAGAAATGGACATCATAGACATAAAAAAAAATAGAATTAGATAGAGAGAAATCAGCTCAATGTAATTCCTTTTGAGCCTTCCAGAATGAAGAAGAATATTGGAGGCTATAGTCCCACAGCCTCTGGCTTGAATCCGATGACATAAACACCTCCTTCTTTCATCGCGAGTGCAAAGCCCAGCTCTCCCGCAACCACATCTCAGAGATTACAACCTCAGAAGGGACACTCTACAAAGGTATAGACCAAATAAAAGAAGCTGCTACCTCCCACTTCCAAAATCTCTACAACAAAGGAGTTGTTGGCAGCGATGAGGACAACACTTAATTTCTTAACAATATCCCCTCCTTGGTGAATAAGGATGACAATTCAGCTCTCATGAATCAAATCAAAGAGGAATACATATGCAAAATCATCTGGTCCATGGAACCAGATAAAGCTCCTGGACCGGGTGGGTTCACTATACACTTTTATAGGATATGCTGGGAGATAATTAAATCAGATCTGGTTAGGATGATCAAGGGATTCCTTTAAAAAGAAAAAATGGGGGGCAACACCAATTCTACTTTTTTAGCTCTAATACCGAAAGAATCAAACCCTGGCTCCTTTGATAGTTTTAGGCCTATATCTCTCTTCAACATCTCATATAATATCATTGCAAAACTCCTTACCAACAAATTAAAGCCTCTTCTGGGATGGCTCATTTCCAACTCGCAAGGAGGCTTTGTTAAAGGAAGAAACATTCTGGATAACGTAATTAAAGTTCAGGAAACCATGCATTCCAGTAACCTTAGAAAAGAGAAAGGCATTTTGGTCATGTTGGATATGGCCAATGCCTTCGACAGTGTAAATTTGTCATTTCTCTATAAATTCCTACAATCCTTCAAATTTTCGCAAGAATTTTTCAATTTAATTGAAGCCTGCACCAGCAGACCTTGGATTTCCCCCTTGGTAAATGGGAGGCCAACTAGCTACTTCCAAGCAATGAGGGAGCTGAGGCAAGGATGCCCCCTCTATCCATTCCTATACATTATCTTGGAAGATACTCTAAGAAGAAAATTGGACAAGGATAAGGAAGATGGACCAGCTCTAGGACTAAGAATAATGAAAGAGATAGACCCAATAAACCACACTCTTTTTGTTGATGAATCCCTCATGTTTGGAGGAGCCTCCTGTAGAATTTCCTCAGCATTCAAAGTCACCTTCGAGGCTTACTGCAGAGTTTCTGGTGCATTTATCAACGATAGGAAAAGTGATGTTTATAGTTGGAATGTAGAAGAGGCTAAGGTGCAGAAAGTAGCCTAAATTCTGGGATTCAATGGATACTCCAGATGGGACAAGATAATTTACCTTGGTTTGCCTCTCACTCTAGGCATTAAAAGGTCTAATCTGTGGGAGGGAGTGCTTAAAAAAATCAAAGGAAAAATTGAAGCCTGGGGAGGCCAGTGGCTAGCATATGGAGGCAATGTAACTCTAATTAAATCGATCCTCTCAGCTCTACCAATATACCAAGATTCATACCTCTTGGACCCAAAATCAATCACTGGGTAGATAAACAAGATCATTTGATATTTCCTATGGCATGGAGGAAGAGGAAATTAGTGCAAGATGCATCTGATAAAATGGGATATAGTAAAGCGCTCCTTGTTGGAGGGAGGTCTCCAAATCAGAGATCTGAAGCAAGCAAATACCTCACTAGGATGTAAGCTACTATGGAAAATGCACAGCGATACCACACACCCTGCTAGTCGCACCCTCAGACACAAATATGTTCCATCTGCAGCATTAAGGAACCTACAGGAAACCAAGAGCAAAAAATGTACGCAGGTGTGGAGTTTATGCAACAAGGGAATTCGGTTCTTCTGCCAGCATCTATATCGCATTCCAGGAAACGGAAGAAAAGTAAAAGTCTATATAGATCAAATAATGGGACATGCTCCGCTTGAAACCAATGCCACTCTTGGAGAAATCTACAAGCTGATGAAGAGTAGAGGCATCAAAACATTGTTTGACATCTCCAACTGGGATGAAGAAGTAAATTGGGTTGCCTGGAAAGTCAATATCATTCCATTCCACCTCATCCATCAGGTAGAAAAGCTCAAGCTCGAGCTCAAGGACGCTGCCCCAGTGAACAAAAATGCCGAAGATAAATGGGGCTGGGGACCCTCTGGAATTTACTCCACAGCCAAAGGATATGCTATACAGAAAACACAGCGTGGAAGCCATCTCCCTGCAATTCTGTGGGCTCAAGTATGGGATAAAATGGCATTTCCAAAAATAAATTTCTTTTTTTGGACTCTCATGCACAAAAAAATATTGAGAAGTGAAAATTAACTGAGAAGAAGCATAACAGTGCCTCACATATGTGATCTCTGTAAGAAAGCATTAGAAACCATTGATCATCTGTTCATGGACTGTCACTTTGCTAATAAAGTCTGGACACTCACTCTCCATGGCCTCAACATTGCAGTCCCTTCCAAAATCACAATACCTGAACTCTATCAAACATGGAAGGACCGCTATCCTCTTACCCTCAACAACAAATGCCTTTGGGCCCAGGTCTGGATCACCATACCCAGGTATGTATGCTGGAAACTTTGGCTCACCAAGAATGAACAGATTTTAAACAATATTGCCTTGACCCCCATCAATGTAGCTGCAAAAGCAAAAGGCCTCCTATTCGAAACTTTGAGCACCCAAGTCCATAAACCTAAATCCTCACTACATCCTGAAAAAAAAAAATGGTTTGAGACCTATGTTTTTAGACACAGGAATCAAGTCACAGTAATACCTCAACACAATGCAGAGTGGAGACTAAGAGACAATGATGAAATCTTCCAAAGCTAGTGGAGGAAACAAGAGAAAGCAACGTACTTCTTCGATGGAGCCTCCAAGGGCAATCCTAGGACTACGAGTGTTGGGGGTCTAATATATGCTCCAGATAGGTATACAAGAGAGACTCTTAGCTAGGGTCTAAGACAGAGAACAAATAATCAAGCAGAACTTTTGAATTTGATAAAAGCCTACCAAATTTCCAAAGAAAGAGGATACAAGGAGCTGCAAGTATTCAAAGATTCAAAAATCCTGATACAAAAGGTACACATGAAAGGATAGTTCAATAATGCTGGGCTAAACAAAAATCTACTGAGGCTGAGATACACCCTTCAAAAATTCACCTCCTTCAAATTTTTTCACATACTAAGAGAATCAAACAAAGAAGTGGATGCCTATGCCAACAAAGGTTGTCTCCTAGCTCAAGGAGAGATTAGTATAAACAATGGAACAACTATCCAAAGCTGCATACCATGATTTTAATTCACATTTTAAGAGGGATTTTTCAGTAGATTGTACTAAAGGTTTCTTAGGCCTTGGCACAACCTAATTTTCACTATCCATAAAATCACATATTCGTTCTAGTTAAAAAAAAATAACCTTAATTTGCGTTGCTTCGCTCCATCTCTTCTCCCTTCTCAAATTCTCTCTGAAACTTAAAAGTAAAAGATTTTGTGTTTACATCATATTATTTTGAGTTTCCCCTCTCTTCAAAAACTCCTGATGAAACTTTAAATTAATAGATTCTGTGTTTACAACATATTATTTCGAGTTTCCTCTCTCTCCATGAATTTGGTATTATGAAATCTTTTATTATTCCATATCATTAAGGGTTTTAGAAAACTATTCTCCAGAGGGATAGAACAAAGACCTCACGATAAAATCATTTCTATGACACACTTCTAAAATGTATTAAGCATTGATTCCTTTGAAAACTGAGTGATTTTCTCTTAAGATACAACACAATCCATATTAGATTCCATTCCATTCTTCAAACCATCCATCTTAGCTTCCACGCCTTTCTTCGAACCATCCATCTTCGCTTCCATTTCACTTTGGGTTACTTTTTGCGAAAGCAAAATTTGTTGCACTTGGTCTCGTAATTTTGATATATCATTTTGCACTTTTTCCTCTTCATGCATCATAGTAGAGCTTTCTGAGGGATTAATGGGTGTGGAAATATTTTTGGGAGGAATTATAGAACCCAATACTAGTATATATGCTTCAATATGCCCTTCAAATCACTTCAAACTGATTTTTAAAACAAAAGTTGTGCAATTTTATTTTTTTAGATACACACTTTTTTATTGCTTTTAAGAGCTCGATCTTGAAGTGGTTTTAAATTTGTAATTTTAGATCTCCAAGATCTGAAATTTGGTCATATTGTAGCCCTCTGTGTCTTCTTTCAAATGCCATAGTTCACACCTAATTTTTATTCTTCAAGGTAAATTTATGCCCAATCTCCCACAGTGGCCTAATTATGGGATGGTTCAGCATAGAAAACTTGTATAGCGCACCATATGTCATTTTTTTCACCTTCAGATCTGAAACCAATATACAAGAGACTAAAGTCCATGCACTTTCAGTCATTTTTTACATAATTCCAATTCAATGTCTGAAATGAAAGTTCTGACTATTTTCCCTCGTCTAATTTTTTAAGATGAAATTATGGAGCCTACAAAAACCCTAACTTCCATAGATCATATCTCCGAAAATATAGCGAACCAATATTTGAAATTTTTACAAGAAGTTCCTCAGGATTTCGGCTCAAATTGGATTTTTTTGTAGCTTCTTACCCTTCATAGAAAAAAAATTATAGCGAAAATTCCAAGATACCCTGTTTATAGCCGTGAAACCCTAGAATCCAAAGCTCTGATACCAAATGTTATGAAATCATCTCACATAATAGAATAAAAGAGAGATAAATGACTTATAAATCAACCTCTTCGAGGGGGAAACCTCCTTTACATTACATAAATGAACAATTCTTGGATGATGCAAATGACAAATTCTCATTTCTATATATAGGAGTCCAACAGGTCACAATATAATCCTAGCTAGCATAATAATAAAAATGTAAGGGCATAACACTAAAAATAGTGTGCTTCTATGGGGAAAAATAATAACAATGTAGGGACTACATGAGCACAACAATAACAGTAAGGAGGCTATAATAACAATAAAATTAAGGGGATACACTAGTATTATAGGGACCTAGCAATATACCACTGTACAACATCCCTATAGTAACGTTCATTGGAACAAGAAAATTTTAACAGAATCATCCACCAAAGAATTATATGAGCACCATAAACGATAGGTGGTAATCTGAGTGGATGGATCCTCCCCAGGATCCCCTTCAAAATTGGGAATATCTAACTGTAACTTGGTGGGCATGGGTGACCACCATGGATCATGACGGATGGGGTCATTAGTCAATTTCACCAAATCTGGTAATCGAGAGAAGATAAAAATGGATTAGGGATTTGACTAAATGGGTCATGGGTGGGAGAAGCCCTTGACCAACCTTTCGCTCCCTTCATATATGGATTAGATGGATGTTCTTAATGGTGTATAAAAGGGTTCACCCCAACAAAAGGTTGTTTCTAGCCAGCATAACTGGTAGCTGGATGTTTCCCCCCAGGGTGAAATTGACCCCCAAAATCACAAATGCTTATGGTGTTGTACCTAGGGTTAAAAGAAGGACCACTCTACACAGTAGGACCAACATAAGTAGGTTAACCCGTGTGGGCGACGGTACTATAAGTGGGGTTGCCCCCAGGTAAACTAGACCCTCCAATAAAAGTATTGGTAGTTGGCACCCCTCCAAAGAGTGAACTAAGCCAAGCTTTCAAAATACTAGAAGCTACATTGTCCCTAGGGTGACTAGGTACAACTAAAGATACCCCCCACATATTTCCTGAAGTAATTATGCCTAACTAAGGAATAGGAATGGTTGGTTGGGAAAAGCTTGGTGAATAAATTCCCGGACCTATCAACCGACTAGGTTGAGGTCCCATAGGCAGCATAGAAGATGGTGTGGGCACGAAAACATTAAGAAAATTATCAGGAGCCATAGACAAGTCTAGTGGAATTCCTCAAGAAGAAGTGACAGGCGTGGACGGAGGAGTAGGAATGGCCACACTAAGACGTGGCAACACTGACATGGCAACCGAGATTGCTGATGCGGAAGGTAATGATGGCTCAAACTCTGCCATAGGGTAAATAGTGAAAAAAATCATGTGAGTATAGGCTAGTGTGGAACCGTCCAGGTCCAGCCGCAATAAAGTGGGTCCTAATGGATCAGTCAATGGTGGATTAGCAAGAGAATCATAATCATCTGCCAAAGTATCGATAGAGACCATATCACTATCAGTGGGACCATGCACAAATTCCAATACTATGTGATGGTCTAAGTCTTGAGCACCAACAAGCACCCTTTGTGCAGGATAAATGAGTCCACTTTGTTCAAGAAGTAAACCTTAAAGACGATGTGACCGTCCATGAACAAATTCATCCAGATTGATAGTAATTAAAGTAAAATTATGTTAGTACAAACACCATAAGGCAAAAACTATGGACTCGGACTAAAAATCACACACTAGAAACTTCCTAAAGGGTAGAACACAAAAACAAAATATAAAGAAGTTGGTGGTGGAACAGTTATACTAGCAACCTGCTTCACAGCCCTTTTAGCTGCGAACTTGGCACAAGTGCCCTCACAAAATATGGAACACCCCTTGAGAGGTCGATTGAGAGAGTATGACTAATATATATCACAGGTACAAATAATATGACCCCAACCCTGCATGTGTGTATGAGCCCTAGAAAGAAAGGCCACTATCATGGTCACGATCGAAAATAACACGATATGGGGGGATAGTCACAGGACAAATATACACGCAAGGGAGAGAAAATTAATCCCAAAACAGATCCAAGACCGAAACCACCTTGAGAATTACCTCCCAAGTGGTCCCCAAGTGATAAAAACACCATTTGTATGCGTGGAAATTCTGTTATATTGCGCCACCCAAATCTAAGTGAAATGGGTCATGTTACCCCACCTATGCCAAGTGTGACCTCGCACTTAACCCTCTTGTGAGAAGGGATTTCCAGACCTCATTGTTAGTCATCAGTGATTCTCACTTGTTTAGATGACTAAATGCTTTGTCCAAGTTTTCTAGAAACAAGATTCAAGAGATCTTGTTTCTTTTAGAAATCCCCTCAAATAGAAATTTTCACCTATCCCTCCTCTCTTATCTGCAGTGTTCAGTCTATCATCCTACAAATATCCCATCTCAGACCAATGTCCCTTACTCCATCCATGCTTGCTATTTCTGTATATAGCACTCTACCTCTGATGCCTAAGCCTTCTTATTTCACAATAATGTTTGGCCAGGTTAAACCAAGCTTTCTCTCCCACTCACCAACTGCCTCAATCACTGTTGGTGTCAAAGGTCTGTCTAGAAATCCCTTCAAAGTAAAATAAATATGTAAAATTTTATAGGTGATGGTGCATAAGTATAATGTCTAAACCCTATGTCTTACTCAAAACTCTGATTTAAACCATCAGTCAAAAGCCCTTTTCTAAGACCTTGCAAATGAGTCAATTAGGTTTCCCTTGGTCATGCGCCATAATAATTCCCATGCACTATCATTTCACATAAAATCAAGGGTGAATTCAAGAAAACACAACGCTGAGGTTTGTCATATTCTTGAGAGCAATTAATAAATTTCCAAAGGCTCCCTCCTGGTTCAACTGTAAAATATTCCAAGAATAGACTACCATGTCCAATGCATCTCTGCAGGGATGCCTTGAAGTTTAGTCTAAAGCAAAGCAAAAACAAAGAAAGACACCGAAGAGAGTTCATCAAGTCATTGACAGTCGAATAAAAAGGTACAATAAGCTGGAGGCTACAGGAATGGTCTTGATATCAAAGCAAGAATAAAAATAATGCTCATACAAAAGTCTGTGCAAAAACTCAAAAATATCAGTAACATATGAAAAACATGGTGCATTTCAGCAAAAGGATCATTGGGAAATTTTTTTGCCTCAAAGCATAAAACTGGTATAGGGACAGCTGCCCTTTGCCACACTCCTGCAAAAAAGAACAAAGGCTACCAGATGCGCCATCAGATGAAAGAAAGGACTAAGATCACTATAAAGAAGACAAACACACTAAAGAAGGAAAGCAGTAGGTATTCTTTTATTTGAACAACAAATATATGATTTTTTGACCCATAGTGGAAAGGTATTTGGAAACAGTTTTAGAAATTGGGATAATAGGCATGATAATTGAAATAAGCACCTCCTTCATCAATAGCAGAGGGTGTAAAAGGGTTCTTGGGTTTTTTTTTTTTTTCTAGGGATGAGTGAAAGAGAACAAAACTCCACTAGATCAAAATAAGTGATTTAAAATCCAAAAGGTCAAAAATTTTGGTTTTTAAAGGCACTGAGTGTCATTGCACTGAAAAATGAAAAATCAAAGTTTGATAGTTAAAATGTCAAACAAAAGGCAGTCACAGACTTGTTTCAAAGGATATGGAGGAAAAATAGTTTTTAATTTCACCTTGCAAATGACAAAAAAATTCCATCATGAGCCTAATCACTTGCTCAAATGATAAAACTAGTGGTAAAAGGAAACAAAAAAAGGACTGGATCCAAAAAGGCTATTGCACTGAAAAGATAGTCTAAAGAAGACAATGGAAATGTGCACATTAAACTATAGGAAAGGGGTTTTTTGTTCTTGATTATTTCAAAAAAAGGGTATAAATGACTTCAGCAACTTCTTCCCTCCTTCATTTCAACTTTGGCAAAGCACAGTGCAGAAATCTCAGCTTCCACAGGCACCGTCGGGAAAAATTTCACAGACATTGCGTGCCTGTAGGCAGGAGCCTGTAGAGGTGCGTCGTGTAATTTATAACTATATGTTGCACGCCTGAAGGGTGACGCTGCGCGTTCCTCTTCCCGCCTGGCGTGCAGAAGTTGCCGCCTGACACCGCCCAAATCCGCGTGCAAAATCGTGCCCGCTGGTGCTGCACTCACAGAATGGAGTTGCCACCTAACAGCTTACGTGCAGCTCCCGCCCGGGCCGATGGTGCTACGTGCCCACCATAGTTGCCTTCGCTAGCTCCATGTGCAGAGGCCATCTGTGCCAAAGGCCATCTGTGCCAAAGGCGCTACGCGCCCACCAATCCACAATCCTCATGCAGGCAGCGCCCAGGCCATGACGCTGCGCGCCTAGAGGAAAAGCACAACACCACCCAAAAAGTTACAGAAAGGGCCAGAATTTGCCAATTTTTGCGCAGAAGATGCATTTTTCTATGAGAACCATGTTTCAAGAGGCATTCTTCATCAATTAACATCTCCTCATCATATTTTAAGTCATAAAAGCACCAAGTAGGGCTAAGTTTGTGTCAAAGGAAGCTTGAGGGAAAATTAAAGAGAAATATAACATATTCTCTGTTGGTCATATAGCCCTGTTTAGAAGTCCAATATCTCCTAAAAAACCCTTTTTTTCCTCATCACTTCATCAGCTAAAAACCTTTTCTTTTTAAATAATTGGAGGAAGGGGTAAAGTAAGTACCATGTCTCAAGAGGAGAGTGATGAGCCTCAAAGACCAAGAAGAAAGTTTAAGAAAGGAGGGAATCCCAATAGGTTTGAGCCTACAGACACCAAAGAGTTGATAGCCTCCCCTTCTGTCTTATCTTATTTCCAAGAATTAGGGTGTTTTGAGTTCTACAACAAGGTATAAGAAATCAAAAGCCATCTTCAGTTAACAGAGTTATTTTCCCTAAGGCTTCACAGGCATAAAGTTCATCTAGCAGGGGCAAGGTTTGAGTTGACCCCTAAAGCTATCTCTAAAGCTACTGGGATACCTTGCATAGGAGAAAGGTGGTTTGAACAGAAACATCTTGACTTGATCCATTACCATCCATTTCTAAAACCTAGTTGTTAAGCTGAGTGTAAAACCTTTTTTCCTTTTTCACACCTACTAGACAGGTATGCCCTCCTCATGAAGATTGTCATAAAATACTTTACCTGTGACGGTAGGTTCTCCAGAATCTACTCCTATCATATTAGAATCCTCATGCACTTCACCAGGGCCAAGCTACTAAACATGCCTTATTTCCTCTGCAAAAGCATTGAGAAAATGTCCTCCATCGCAAAAAAGAGGCCTCTAGCCCAGCAAATGACAAGCCTATTTCATCACTCTCTTATCAAATTCATTGAAACTCACCAATTTAACCAACAATGAATTCCTTGGGAGGCCTTTATTGCCCATGATGACTTCACCAATTCACCCTCCATCCCGTTGCAAAATGTGCCATCATCTTCTCAAAATCCTCCTCTTACTCCTCCGTCGCCCTCCACTGACCATGATTCACCTTCCATGAATCACTTTCCCAAAAAAACCTTCTTCAAACACCTTCCCCTAAGAAAATTGATCATGATGAGAGCACTGATGATCAGGAAGAAAGCAGTGATGATCAAAATGAACAAGAAAGTGAGGAAGAATGTGAGGAAGATGAGAGAAAGGATGATGAAAGTGAGGAAGAGTGTGAGGAAGATGAGATAAAGGATGATGAAAGTGAGGAAGAGTGTGATGAGGATGAGGAAGAAAATAACTAAAATAAAGAAGGACGAAATGGCCTTGAATAAAGCAGCGGAGACCCTGAAGAAAACAGTGACAATCAAGATGAACCAAAGAGTGATGGTCAAGGTGATGAAGATGAGGAAGAATATGAGGGAGGGAGTGATGAAAAAAATAGTGAATATAAGGGAGATGATATAAACAGTGAGGGAAAAGATGATGAAGGCCTTGAGGAAAAAAGTGTTGATCATGATACAAATAGTGAGGGAAAAGATGATGAAGGCCTAGAGGAAAGCAGTCAAAACAACAGCACATAAATTCCCTCTCACTGAGCTCCTCGCCTTGGAAATTGAGCATGAAAAAGAATCATGGCTTGAAAGGGAAAATCTACATTTGGAGGCTAATTTAGAGAAGGCAAACAAAGATCTAGGCTTACAGAGAAGGATGACTGAACATTACAAAAAGAAAATCAGCTTGTTAGGAAGAAACTCAAAACTGCCCAAAGGAGGGGCCCAGTGAAAATTGATGGAAATTACCAAGCTATGCTTGGAATTTTGGCTCAATCTTTACTACAGGTCTCTAAGGACCCTTAAGGGACTCACTCACCAATTTTGAACAAAATTGAACACTTTTTGGTTTTTTGCAAATTTTCAAGCCTAGGAGCGTAGCACCCTGGATGCTACGCTTTTTCCCAGAGCATCTTCAGCAAGGAAAATTTACATTTTTGGATTCCTTGGCACAAGAGGAGCATTCTCACAAAATTTCAACCAATTTGGAGTTGGTTTGGTCCCTCAAAAGGGCCAAAAACACCTATTTTTCACCTTTCTGCCACCTTTTCTAAGCAGGTGTTTCACTCCTGGAAACCTTCACTATTTCTACTTTTTTGGAAACTTCTAGAGATCAGATTGAGAAAATAGAAGAATATTCAGAAATTAGACATCCATATATTTCCAACGGGCCATCATGGAGCCTTTTTTGACATCGGTAAGGCCTCCAAAACCTTGCTGCAAAAAGACCCTTTTTGGTGTTGCGCGCTTGGAAAATTTTCAGAAATCAGAGACAGAGTGCTCCGTTCCTGTGTATGACTGGGAAGATGTGCATTTGGAAAGTTTTCTTGGGCATGTTAGGCCTTAAATTCAATTTAATTTCCATTTATAGTCGTAAAAGATATTTTGTTAGATATTTTTGTGCCTTAGGCTTTGCAAAGCCTCAAGGAAAAGTTAGGATATTTCTCTTTGGCCAATAGGCTTCTAGATGCTCTAGTAGGCTCTCCTCTCCTTATTTGTTATATAAGCCTTGAGGATTTACTGTAAACAGCTAGGACTTGATGTGTTATAGGGCAATACATGGTTTATGAGCTTTGAGAAGATATTTGGTTTCATGAAGTGAATGAATGACCTGTGTGGCTTGATGTTGGAGAAGCTTGCTTACAGGATTCCATAGCTTGGTGAATGGTAATGTTTTTCTAACTTTTTAGTGTTTTCTTGTCCTCATTTTGTTTTAATATTCTTGCTTGCTATAGATCAGAAAAGTATAGGTTGAGATATGCTCATGGAAGCACCTCAAACCTCCTGCATGATATAGCTTTAATGTTTTCTTCTTTTAGTTCATCTTAAGGAATTCTTGACTGCTCCTTAGGCCTACTAAACTTGTTCTTTATTTCATAAATGATCAGTATGTTAGCTTATAAATATGATTCATGGTATGCCCTGTTTATTTAAAGTTTTCAAAAACTCATTGTGAAGCTTTCCTATAGAATACTGATTGATTAGGATAATGCAAAGAGGCCTTGTTTCGATCTTGCCCTTTGCCCATGCTCGTCAACTTGTTTCACAGTTCCTGATAGTTTGATATATGTTGTTTAGGAGTTCCCTTTCCATATATTGAATTGTTTGTTTATCTTATATGTTTTTCTCAATAAACTGAAGGTGGATTTCTAAAGTTAGGAGTTCTAATGCTTCTATGTACCACTGGATTGTTCATCTCATATGTTTATCAGTTTGAGTATTGTTCATAGAGATTAATGGTTTTCCCTACCTTGTGAGTCATTGCTTTCAGATTATATACATTTAAGGTCTCTTAGTTTCTTCCCAAACTTAATGTTCATTACACCTCATCATCACTTTAAGGATCCACTCACCTTGCTAAATCTGCCCTGCAATACACTCTGCTTCAGCATTTAGACACCTTAGCCTTCATCTGACCCCATAGCCCTATTGATTTGATATTATCTCATTCCACCTATCCTACTTGATCATCTTACCCCAACCCAAAACAAACAAACAAACCTACACTTAAAAAATATCCTAAAATCAATCACCCATAGAAAACAAGCTTACATCCTTCGCACAATAGAGAGAGCCCTCTCTGAGTCCAGGAAGGCTAGGTCCTAGGACTCCAAAGATTGGTATGATGTTACCCTGTCATTTGGTTAGCCAATTTTCCAAATCACGGGACCCTAACATAATGGTGATCATGGTGGGACCTTCTGAGTATGTAATTGCCTGAAAACCTCTTAAGACTCTTTATACCCTCAAGTTCAACTAATAGTATCTGGTGGTTCATCCACCACCTCATCACCACCCTAACTTAATGGCGATCATGGTGGGACTCTGAGTAAAAAACAAACTTAGACTCCCCTAAACATTTCAGCAGCCCTTAAGATAGTTATCTTGTGTATTTTTTCCACCGCTCACTAACACAATGATGATTATGATGCAACCTCTAATGTCAATGACAAACTAATTATTCCTTGGGACTTCAAAAACCTTCGTCAAATCATAGAGAACTTAGCTGATAGCCTAAGAATAGAATCTAGCATTTCACCATCCTAGCAAAATGATGAATCAGCTATAGGACACTCTTACAAATCTTCAAGCTGCATATAGAAACTAAGAAAAACCCCAAAACATTTCTAGATTGGTTTCTTATCAGTATTGGTGGTGGACCATAGACAACACACCTTCAAAAAACTAAAAATATCCATAAAAACTCCTGTAGGACTGCATCAAAACAACCTTAAGGAATCTAGAACCTTAGTCACACATAGTGCGAGTTTTGTAACACCTAGAGAGGTCAGCCTTCCAAAACAAAAAAAACAGTCATAAACTTCAGTATCTCTAAATTTTGAATTTGAAAACTGGCTCCCCGAAGAATCAATACCAGATCTCATTCGGACCCAAACCCTCCTACTATAGTTGATGACCCGGAAAGAATTTTGTGGCAAAATTATGAAACTGGAAACTTAGCTACTTATAGGACCATTCATAGAGTAAGCTCTATACTGCAACATGTTACAACATTGCAAGACCCCCAGTTTTACTTGCACCATACTAGAGACCTTTTTAGAGCCAAGTCACAAAATAAAATCGACCATACCGATCTTGAGCCCATAGGCTTGCAGCAGAGTCCTAGCGAAGAAGCTTCTCCTTCCACACCACCAGATATACAACTCATCTATCACTTCGGCTCTTTCCACCCCAAGTATGCTTAGAATGAGTTTACTTTTCCAAGTACTTCCGCCACGCCCATTCACACCTCCACTATGCAAACCACTCCATCTCATAGCACAAATCCTCCGCTTGTAAATCCACCACTAGCTCTCACCATGGCAACATGGTATGCGCCCCTTGTGTTACCACAACCTTTGGCACCTTTTCCAAATGATTACCAATCCAGGATCCCACACTTCACCGGGGTTGAACCCACTACTTCCCAACAACATGTAGATAGAATTAATGATGCTTTTGATTACATGGAGTTAGAAGAGGAAACCATGAAAATGAGAATGTTCACCCAAATCCTAGGAGGAGAAGCTAAGAAATGGTTCAAAATCCTAACTCCCAAAAGCATTCATGATCTCCCTTCCCTTTACCAAACTTTCATAAACAAATGGGAAATCAAGAAAAACCCTCTTCAAATCCTATCAGAATATAGAAACCTCAAAAGAAACACGGGGGAAAGTGTCCAAGACTATTGCACAAGGTTCAATAGTGTTTAAAACGTGCTTCCTCCAAACATGAAACCCCCATTATGCCTAGCCTTAGCTAAATTACCGGAGGGTTTTGACCTCGACATGGCCTACCAACTAAGAGAAAGAGGGCCCCTTACATTAGAAGATATGAAAAAGGGAGCTATAAGTGTAGAGGCCAAATTAATTGAAAAAAGGGCTAAGCTAAGATCAGAGAAGAGGGTAACATACAAAGACGACACCATGCCCTCCACCTCCTCATCTGATTCCAAGATGGACAACCTTCTTAGGACCATGGAAAGAATGATGGAAAGAATAAGCATGAATGAAAGAACACCCGCTAGGGACAACCAAACAAACCCCCAAAACAAAAACCGGAATCAAAAATGTAGAAGAGACCTGCCCCAAAACTGACCAAGGGAAAATGATCAACAAATCAGACCACCCTTCCAAGATAATTATGTTGACGAAGGGGAAAGAGATATTTAACAACCATATGAGAACCATCTAAAATTAATAGGCTCTGATAGTGAGAGTGAGGTTTTTCTCAAAGAATAAGAACAAGCTTTTTTTTCCTCAAACCAAGATGAAACAAGCTATGAAGATTCTGAAGATCACGAATTGGGATTATAAAATGCCATAATGGAATTCCATAGGCAATATGATCTTAGGAGTAGAAAAAACCAAGACAACTCCAAGAAAAACAATTCAAACACTATTGGTAAGAAAACTCTCGAGAACATTCTCTAAAGAACAACAGATAGTAACAATACCATGGCTAAGAAAGCTGAACCTAACACAAACAAAACCAATCAATCAAGTATTGGCACAAGCTTCCCTAGCACCTCTGCTAATGGCCCCAAGAAAACTCTAGTTACCAAATCTCTGAATAAAAATCAGCAAATTAAAAACGTGGAAAAATCTATGGTTGATAAAACTGATGTAAATATGTCTAAAACTCAAGTACCTTTCAGTTTTGAAGGAGAAATCGTGAAAATCAAAATAACCATCCCCCTCACCGAACTAGTAGCTCAGGATATGTACCGCTCCCAAGTCTTAAAAGTCTTAAACATAGGAAATGAGACCAACACTCTGAATTTGACAGATGATAAACCGGATTTGTTGTTCAGACCCGAAGTAGATGGAAAATACCAAGAAGGAACCATTCCGCCATTATATGTTAGCCAAAACATACACAGAAAAATCCTCCATAATGTCATGCTAGACTCTGGTGCCTCTCACAACGTTATGCCGAAGGTAGTAATGGAAAGATTGGGCCTAGAAAAAACTAGGCCTTACAAAGATCTGTATTCCTTCGATTCAAGCAAAGTCAAATGCTTAGGAATGATCAAGGATTTATGTGTCAATCTGGCACAAATTCCCGCTAAGAGCCTGGTCATGGATATAGTCGTGGCTGACATTCCCCCCAAATATGGCATGCTCTTGTCTCGATCTTGGCGAGCCAAACTTTTTGGAAACCTCCAAATTGACATGTCTTATGCTACCTTCCCCGTTTTCAATAAAACCAAGAGATTGTACTGAGAAACCCACATGAAATACATGGTGAGTAGCCTAGATAGGCCAAACAACACCCCGGTTTATTCCATACATTCAGATTTGGATTCTTTTATCTTGTATAATGAACATGAGATTAGTGCACAAGTAAAAGGGAGTGAAAAAGTGCTAGGCACACCTTAATGCTCATATTCACCCTCAAAAGAGGAAAATAATAACCAAAACTCTATCAACCTTGAACAACAATTTAGCGATAAGCATGAAATAGAAATACTTTGGAACATGAGCTTTGATGGTTCATGTGGCAAGGCTGGTTCAGGGGCTGGTATTTGGATACATAACACAAACGAGGGCCATTCTTACAGGTTGGAATTTCAATGTACTAATAACATTGCAGAGTATGAGGCTTTCCTCCTCGGTTTACACTTACTTGAAAACTTAGGAGCTAAGAGAATATCAGCCCAAGGAGATTCAGAGCTGGTCATTAAACAGATCAAAAGTGAGTACTCAGCTAAGAACCCAAGATTAAGAGAATACATAAATGCAGCCCTAGACCTCCTCAAAACTTTCAAGAAATGTGAGCTCACTTACATTCCTAGAGCCCAAAATAGCCTTGCCAACGAGCTCGCCTTTGCCACCAATAATTGCCAAATACCACTTGCAAATAATCAAAACCTTATCAAAGTCAAAAATCTCCCTACAATACCCAACAATTTTAATCATTGGTAGGTATTCGATGGTGATGATTAAATTGATGATTTCCTACAATCTAGGAACGAATTTACATTGACGAAACCTAGCTGGGAACATGGAAAAATTGACCCTGTTGAAGATAAAAATCATGAAAAAGAGTTTCCCTCTTGTGCTAATATAAATCTGATCACACATCCTTATAAAGCTAATATGTGTGAGGACCTAGACCAGAGAGACCTTGAAGTCTTACACTGTAAGAACGATACATTACCAAGAGGCCTTGCACCTTTGGAAGAGTTGTTCGATTTTAATGATGTAGCTAAAAAACCAAAGATAGAGTCTATTGAAGCTGATGTAGAGGTATACAACATAGGGAACACTAGGGAAAATAAAATGATCAAACTTTCTAAGACCCTTCCTCCTCACATAAAACATAAATACATTGATATTTTCAAAGAGTTTAAAGATGTATTTGCATGGGGGTACCAAGATTTAAAGTCTTATGACACAAGCATTATTCAACACAAAACCCCTCTAAAGGAGAACCAGAAACCTTTCAAACAAAAATTAAGAAGAATAAAGCCTGTCTTATTACCTCTAGTTGAACAAGAGATCAAAAATATGTATGACGCCAGGATAATAATTCCTCTCAGATACTCTGAATGGGTGTCCAACCTTGTGTCAGTTAGGAAGAAAATTGGAGAAATCAAGCTTTGTATTGACTTTAGAAATTTGAACAGGTCTTCCTTGAAAGATAATTATCCTTTTCCTAAAATGGACCACATAATTCAAAAGGTAGTTAGCTCGAATAGGATCTCAGTACTTGATGGTTTTTCTGGTTACAACCAAGTGCTAGTATTCCCAAGCGATCAACACAAAACCGCCTTCACCACACCTTGGGGTACGTTCATGTATGTCAAAATTCCATTTGGATTGATGAATGTGGGAGCCACTTTCCAAAGAGCCATGCACATAGCTTTTTCAGAAGATATAGGCTACTTCATAGTCATCTATCTCGATGACATCATTGTTTACACTAAAACCAACGAAGAGCACTTGATCCACCTTAGAAAAGTTTTCAAAAAGTGTAGAAAATATTGGAGAGATCCACCCTTCTTCATCTGCCCAACACAAATGGATCCTCACCGCTACTGATTACTTTACCAAATGGATAGAAGCCATCCCCTCTAGGAATGCCACCGACTCATTCATTATCAAATTCCTTGAGACCAACATTTTATCTAGATTCGGTTGTCTCAAGAAAATCATCACATACAATGCATTCTCCTTTACATCCAAAAGAATGATTGACTTCTGCTATAAATATCACATCACATTAGGACATTCCACAGCCTATTTCCCTCAAGGTAATAGGTTGGTCGAGTCCTCCAATAAAAGCCTGGTCAGTATCATTAAGAAAATTCTAAAAAAAATAATAAGGCATGGCATGGGAAGCTAGTGCATGCACTATGGGCTAATAGACTAACCACCAAGAAATCAATTGGTATGTCTCCCTATCAATTAGTGTATGGCATGGACGCCATTTTCCCGACATCTTTAGGAGTCGTAGTAAAGAAACTATTATAAGAAGTGAAATCAGAGGAAAATGGCATGCAAAGAAGGTTGAACCAAACTATCCATTTACAAAAGACAAGAGAGGAGGTGTACAAAAAGACACAGTTAGTGCAGGAAAATATAAAGAAAATCTTTGACAAGAGAACCAAAGACAATTATTTCTAGATTGGAGATAAAGTGCTTAAATGGGACTCAAGGAGAGAAGACAAAGGTAAACATGGTAAGTTTGAAAACTTGTGGAAAGGTCTATTTATTATCAGTTCAGCCATAGGAAACAATGCCTTCTTTTTACAAGAACCTGATGGAACTGAAACATTTGGAGGTCTTGTCAATGGCAGGACACTAAAACACTACTTCTGCAAAGACTCCTAGCTTTAATTTTTACTCATTGTACATACCATAGTTTGAAGAAAAGTCAAAAAGAGAGAAAACACAAAAACCATAAGAAAAGTAGGAAAAGAGGGAAAATTATAAAAAAGGTACTGCCCATACCCAAAAATTAGCAATACTAAAACTGTGCAAGTCTAAATGCCACTACTAGTACAAAATGATGCCGTGTTCAGCTATCTAGCCTAATCATAGCTTAACAAGCTTTAAATTTATTGTTGATGAGTTAGTAATAAAAATTTTGTTCAAAATATTCAAACTTGACTTGTCGAAGAAAATAGATTAGGAGAGAAGATACCGGTTCCACATGCACAAAACAGAACCAAAGAGGAAAATAAGGGATGAATAGCAAACTATGTATCCTAGCCTTGATTTTCCTAAATCTCATGTTGTACAAAAATAAACTTTTGTGTGCAGCTTGTTGTTATGCCACAAACACATGATAAATCAGACTATCTAATCCTGATTTGATCATATTTTCAATTTAATTTTATTAGTCTAGTGAATGAAATCCTATCAAACAACTTAATCTTGACAGTTGACTAGTATAGGTATAGAATCGATGGAGTTCATCAGTTTAATCTGAACTCCCAGAAGGTATAAGTCTAGAAGTAGATAGTTTGTGTTTTCTTTCAAAAATAAAATATCAATGGGTTTGCCAATTCAAGTGCACCCGAAGAGGAAAAAATGTTAGGAAAAGTAGATTGGGTAGGTAAAGGTGAAGTTGAGCTAATCCTGCTTTCATATTTTAAAATCACCATTTCAGGGAAAGCAACAAAAGAAAAGAAAGAATCCACCAATGGATGAGGCATTGGTCTTCGTAAGCCAGAGATCTGCAATTCTATACACATCCTGAAAAGGAATTGCCCTCCCCAAGTGGAGCCACTGTTATTCATCAGTAATTTTCACTTGTTTAGATGACTAAATGCTTTGTCCAGGTTTTCTAGAAATAAGATTCAATAGATCTTGTCTCTTCTAGAAATCCCCTCAAACAGAAATTTTCACCTATCCCTCCTCTCTTTTCTGCAGTGGTCAGTCTATCATCCTACAAAGATCCCATCCCGGACCAATTTCCCTTACTCCATCCATGCTTGCTATTTCTGTATATATCACTCTACCTCTGATGCCTAAGCCCTCTTATTTCACAATATTGTTTGGCCAGGTTAAACCAAGTTTTCTCTCCCACTCACCAACTGCCTCAATCACTGTTGGTGTCAAAGGTCTGTCTAAAAATCCCTTCAAAGTAAAATAAAGATGTCTAGGCTTATAGGTGATGGTGCATAAGCAGAATGTCTAAACCCTGTGTCTTACTCAAAACTCTGATTTAAACCATCAGTCAAAAGCCCTTTTCTAAGACCTTGCAAATGAGTCAATTAGGTTTTCCTAGGTCATGCGCCATCATAATTCCCATGCACTATCATTTCACAGAAAATCAAGGGTGAATTCAAGAAAACATAGAGTTGAGGTTTGTCATATCCTTGAGAGCACTTAAGAAATTTACAAAGGTGCCCTCCTGGTTCAACTGTAAAATCTGCCAAGAATAGACTACCATGTCCAATGCATCTCTACAGGGATGCCTTGAAGTTTAGTCTAAAGCAAAGCAAAAACAAAGAAATACATTGAAGAGAGTTCATTAAGTCATTGACAATCAAATAAAAAGGTACAATAAGCTGGAGGCTACAGGAAAGGTCTTGATATCATAGCAAGAAGCAAAATAATGCTCATACAAAGGTCTGTGTAAAAACTCGGAAATATCAGTAACATATGAAAAACATGGTGCATTTCAGCAAAAGGATCATTGGAAGAGTTTTTGGCCTCAAAGCATAAAACTGGTAGAGGGGCAGCTTCCCTTTGCCACACTCCTGCAAAAAAGGACAAAGGCTACCAGATGCGCCATCAGATGAAAGAAAGGACTAAAATCACTATAAAGAAGACAAGCACACTAAACAAGGAAAGAAGTAGGTATTCTTTGATTTGAAATGCAAATATATGATTTTTTGACCCACAGTGGAAAGGTATTTGGAAACAGTTTTAGAAATTGGGATAATATGCATGATAATTGAAATAAGCACCTCCTTCATCAATAGTAGAGGGTGTAAAAGGGTTCCTGAGTTTTTTTTTTTTTTTTCTAAGGATGAGTGAAAGAGCACAAAACTCCACTACATCAAAATATGTGATTTAAAATCCAAAAGGTCAGAAAATTTGGTTTTTAAAGGCACTGAGTGCCATTGCACTGAAGAATGAAAAATCAATGTTTTGATAGTTAAAATGTCACACAAAAGGCAGTCACGGACTTGTTTCAAAGGATATGGAGGCAAAATAGTTTTTAATTTCACCTTGAAAATGACAAACAAATGCCAGCATGAGCCTAATCACTTGCTCAAATTATAAAAGTAGAGGTAAAAGGAAATAGAAAAAGGACTGGCTCTAAAAAGGCTATTGCACTGAAAAGACGATCTAAAGAAGAAAATGGAAATGTGCACATTAAACTATAGGAAAGGGGTTTTTTGTTCTTGATTATTTCAAAAAAAGAGTATAAATGACTTCAGAAACTTCTTCCCTCCTTGATTTTGACTTTGGAAAAGCACAATGCAGAAATCTCGGCTTCCACAAGCACCATTGGGTAGAATTTCACAAACGTTGCTCGCCTATAGGCAGGGGTTGCGTGCCTGTAGAGGTGCCCCATGTAATTTATAACTGGACTCTGCACCCCTGAAGGGCGACGCTGCATGTTTCTCTTCCCTCCTGGCGTGCAGGAGCTGCCACTCGACAGCGCCCAAATCCGCGTACAAAACCTTGCTCGTCGGTGCTGTGCTCACAGATTGGAGTTGCCACCCGATAGCTTACGTGCAGCTCTCGCTCGAGCCGACGGCACTGCGTGCCCACCACAGTTGCCTTCGCCAGCTCCGTGTGTAGAGGCCACCTGGGCCAAAGGTGTTGCGCGCCCACCACTGCACCTGCCGCACAATCCTCGTGCAAGCAGCGCCCAGGCCACGACGTTGCGTGCTTGGAGGAAAAGCGCAGCACCACCGAGAAAGTTACAGAAAGGGCCAAAATTTTCCAATTTTTTCCCAGAAGATGCATTTTTCTATGAGAACCATGTTTCAAGAGGTATTCTTCATCAATTAACATCTCCTCATCATATTTTAAGTCATAAAAGCACCAAGTAGGGCTAAGTTTTTTTCAAATGAAGCTTGAGGGAAAATTAAAGAGAAATCTAACATATTCTCTGTTAGTCATATAGCCATGTTTAGAAGTCCAATATCTCCTAAAAAACCTTTTTTTTCCTCATCACTTCATCAGCTAAAAACCTTTTCTTTTTAAATAATTGGAGGAAGGGGTAAAGTAAGTACCATGTCTCAAGAGGAGAGTGATGAGCCTCAAAGACCAAGAAGACAGTTTGAGAAAGGAGGGAAGCCAAATAGGTTTGAGCCTACAGACACCAAAGAGTTGATAGCCTCTCCTTCTGTCTTATCTTATTTCCAAGAATTAGGGTGTTTTGAGTTCTGCAACAAGGTACAAGAAATCAAAAGCCATCTTCAGTCAACAGATTTATTTTCCCTAAGGCTTCATAGGCATAAAGTTCATCTAGTAGGGGCAAGGTTTGATTTGACCCCTAAATCTATCTCTAAAGCTACTGGGATGCCTTGCATAGGAGAAAGGTGGTTTAAACAGAAACATCTTAACTTGATCCATTACCATCCATTTCTAAAACCTAGTTTTCAAGCTGAGTGTAAAGCCATTTTTCCTTTTTCACACCTACTGGACAGGTATGCCCTCCTCATGAAGATTGTCATGAAATGTAATGTTCCCAAATTTTAGCCTCAAAGCTAAATGGAACATTACAGTTTGCAGCATCTCTAACTGATGAATAAATGGGTAGAAAAGCCCATAAGTCTCCTAAGGAGGAATAAAAACACTCCAAGTGTGAAAGGGGACACTCTTTACAGCTTAATAAAACACCTCCATGTGTGAACAGGGATAATATCAAGTTGGTTCAATCCACTTTGACTAAGTCAACAACACAGTTGTGGAGGAGGAGGAATCAAAGAAGGAATAACACAGTTTTGGAGGGAGATGAATATTTGGATGGAGATGACCTAATTGAGTGGGGCCAAGGGCAAGAAAAATCATGTTTTATTTAAGGAAGAGGATGGCAGCATTATTCTTCATGTTTTAGATTATTATTCTTGTCTGCTCAGACTTTTGCCTCCTCTTGTTGTTTAGCAGAGTAGCAGTGCTGTTTAGCACCAGGTGTTCCCGAGCGGGAATCCCACCTCTTTCCTTGAGGAGCCTCTTGGGAGATTTTTCATTCATCTTCTACATCAGGTTTCAGGCCAATCTTCAGCCTTATTCATCAACGCAGTTTTTGCAGGTGATTGTGCAGTGTTGCAGGGTGCAACAGTGGAAGGGATTGGAATCCCTCTTTCTGAGCTAGTTTCTCTTTGGAGGAAGGTTTCCTTCACTTGAGAGACCTTTTTGGAGAGGTATAGAGCTTATTTCAGATTTGTGGTAGAAAGCCACACATTACCCTAACATTCCCAGCATTGTTTCAGCTAGGGAATGCGTTATTTTTGGAGGCAGCTTCTGTGCATGGTCTAGTGGATCCGTTGCAGTGTTTCCTTGTGATTGAGAGGTTCATCTTTTCATGGAAGGAAGCCCTTGAGGGATCTACATCAGATCAGACATCTTTCTAGCCATGTACACTCTTATGCTTCAGTGTTGCAGTGGTGATTCAGTATATTTCTGAATATCACATGTGTATGTAGAGTGTTTGACAAGAAACCCTTCCTAGGTTTTCTTGCAATAGTAATAAGAAGAATAGATCTTAGTTTATGAGCATGATTTTCTAATATATGAGTAGATCTCTTTGTCTTCTTAATTACTGATTTGAAACCCTCTTACATCTGTGCAGTTCCATTTATGCAATATTCTAGAGTAGCAGTGTCTAGGTTTTTAGTCATTTTCAACTACACTAGTGTGGGAGGTCTGTTTACCTCACCTAGTTTCATTTATTTCTGAACTCCTCTTGGACTTAGATGATAGATGGATGTATCTAGTGGAACCAAGTGATTATTTTCATTTCTATTTCTTACATTTCTAAAAATGTGTTTTTCTGTGAATGCATTGTTGAGCAGTCTATTTTTGGAATATCTTGAGATATTCCCAACATTGCTTATTTTCCCTATTTTTGGATATTACAGTGGTATTAGAGCTTCAATCTTGGCTCAGCCTTTGGATCTCAGGCCATTATACTTTCATGGGAGATGGACAGAAAGGATAAGGCTCCACTATGTGAAGGAAGGAAGGAAGACAAGCTTACAAAGCTTCTTCCAAGATCTATGCAGAGCTTTCAACGAGAGCTGAAGAGAATAAGAGTGGAGATGGGATCTCCAAAGGAAGTTGGATCTAGAGCTGAATCTAGATTTTCACATGGTGAGTGTGAGCATGCAGCTACACACCATGATGCACAGCGCAGTCAAGTGCCCAGATCTATCTTGAGATGGATGAAAGGAGGGAGAATGCCTAAGAGGAGAACTCTTAGTGATTTGTTGTAGGAGTATGAATCTCAAACTGAGAGGTTTAGAGATCATACTGATTTCCAAGAGTCTTGCAAGTTCCAGGTGGAGGAGAGCAAGCAGCAGGATGCAGATAGATTTCTGCTATCTACTTTCGAAGGCTCACCCACATGTTTAGTTGGAGCTTGGGTAAAGGAGCTAGACTCCTATTTTCAGCAGCACCATATTTCTGAAGATGAGGCCATCGGAGTTGCAGCGCTACATTTCAGAGGTAAGGCCCATGCATGGTGGATTTTTTAATCTTTTTCTTTAAAAAATGAAAACACTTCCTCTTATGCAAGGGTCATTGAAACATTGGTGGGAAGGTTTGATGGGAAACTTTTTATGACACATGAGCAAGAAAAACTTGAGAGAACAAAAACCTTGCATGTGATGGGGGATACTCCACTTTAGAAAACCATAGGAGAAGTTGACATCTTGCATTACACATTGCCGGAGGCAAGACCTCTAGTCCATATTCCCAAACAAGAGGGCATGGTGATCTCCTTTTCACGGGAGGATCCAATTGTTGAGATGTTGCCCACACACATTGATGGAGTTGAGGGAAACAACTCTGTCACATCTAGAGCACACCCAGTACCTCATGCAAAGGGAGGAGGAGCACATGCTCCAACTAGAGGAATTCTTGTATCCTTGCAAGAAGTTCCCCGAGATCTCATACATGGAGGTCCAAGCATAATCAGTGAGTAGCATGATTGTGCAGCGTTGCAGCTGGAAGGAGCAGCATCACCTGATGAGAAGCACACACCCTTCTCTATTTCAAGAAGCTAATGCAAGGAAGAGGCAGACTAATTTTCACTGTAAGGGCAAGGGCAAGGTTTCCCAACCATATGTACAGTCTACCCTTGACAATGATGTCTCGCTACATGGAGGCATTCCACCTGGGAGGCCACCTAATCTAGAGTTGATGGAAGACATCTTGTCTTTGGATTCACCACTCTTGGAATTTGGAGAGGTGAAGAGTTTGGAGGATAACTTTGGCATGGGGGATGTCAAAGTAGTAGGCAGCAGCATGAGGAGAGCCTCACATGCCAGATCACTAGCGTTGTCTCTTAGGAGGATTGATCCTTACTGGAGATCTCAACACTTAGTAGAGTACTCCAAGGATCTTGGTGCATGCATAATTCTCGATGACCCGGATAGAGAAGATGAGTATATGGTGGATGATGTGTTCATCTATTCACATATCAGAGTCTTCTTGACTAGATCTTCTAGTCTCAAGAAGAAGTTTCTACTTGCAGCACATGAGGACTTCCTTTCCATGCATTATGATGCATACCTTTCTTTGGCAGAGGAGTTCACTTGGGAGGGCATCCAGCATGACATATTTCAGCATATGGAGAGATGCATAACTCGGATGGTGATAGATAGGAGGTCACAGCCACTTCCCTACTCATTGGAGGTGAGGGAAAGATTCTAGTTGAGCCATTTCAGCTCAATATCTCAAGTAAATGATGGAGGAGGTATAATCTCACATTTTGTATTGTACTTATTTTCCTTGTTTGAGCAGTAGGATGTATCAAGAAGAATTATCTCTTCTTGCATATTGTATGATGATGTACTTTTAGCTACTTGTAGCATTGATTTTGGCTATCTTTTTGGTGGCTTGTTTGGGAAGCCACATGTCTCTTGGTGTGCACCATTGACACCATATTGTAACTTCATGTTTCCATCTTATGAGGTGACTATGGAAGCAAACAAGTGGCTGGTGCAGCACTTGTTATTTATTATTTTGATGCAGGCAAAGGATGATTGCGTTGGTTCCATGATTGGAACTATGATTCACTCTTCGGTTGTCACTTGGCAACTTGTTCTCATTGTACTTTTCTTCCATATATTGCTGATGTGTTTATGTTCATGGGGAGCTTTGTTTGGAGAGTGGGATTGAGATTGAAGATGCCCATTGGGAGCATGACTCTCCCCACTTTACATGTTTTACATTTCAGGAGGAACCATGGGCAAACCATGATTGCCACATCACACTTTTTTCCTTCTTGTGGGAGGAACCACTTGAAGCACTTGAGGAGTCACTTCATGGCTAAATTGTTTGATGGGGGAGCTTGGGCCATTCTTGGAGGTCATGTTATTTCAGCCCAAGGACAGAGGCAGCCCCATGTTTACCATAAATGGAGAGAGAGACCGTTTGGATGGCAGAATCCAATCTCTCCATGCAGCCCCAACACATTGTACAAAACCAGGGTTGATGGTTCTTTTGATGAGCTACCTAGGATGGCTCATTTCATTTGAATGATAGCATGGGTGAGGGAGGCACTAATTCACCATGTTTTTCATCACTCCTAATTTTTTGATGCCATGGTACAACAAGCACGTTTCCATTCACACTTTCCACCATTGATTGATGTAGACCATTTGGTTTTGCACACTTGGGAGGAAACATTGGATGACAGTTTTATTGCAGATTATCTTGATGCAGTGGTGGAGGCTATTGATGGGAGGCCACAAGAGGAGGAGGGGAGAAATTTTTCTCTCCCTATACATTTTCTTGAGGACAAGTAGAGATTTTGGAGGGGGGGACTGTAATGTTCCCAAATTTTAGCCTCAAATCTAAATGGAACATTAGAGTTAGCAGCATCTCTAACCAGTGAATAAATGGGTAGAAAATCCCATAAGTCTCCTAAGGAGGAATAAAAACACTCCAAGTTTGAAAGGGGACACTCTTTACAGCTTAATAAATCACCTCCATGTGTGAACAGGGATAATATCAAGCTGTTTCAGTCCACTTTGACTAAGTCAATAGCGCAGTTGTGGAGGAGGAGGAATCAAAGAAGGAATAACGCAGTTTTGGAGGGAGATGAATCTTTGGATGGAGATGACCTAATTGAGTGGGGCCAAGGGAAATAAAACTCATGTTTTATTTAAGGGATAGGATGGCATCATTATTCTTCATGTTTTAGATTATTATTCTTGTATGCTTGGACTTTTTCTTCCTCTTGTTGTTTAGCAGAGTAGCAGTGTTGTTTAGCATCGGGTATTCCCGAGCGGGAATCCCACCTCTTTCCTTGAGGAGCCTATTGGGAGAGTTTTCATTCATCTTCCACATCAGGTTTCAGGCCAATTTTCATCCTACTTCATCAGCGCAGTTTCTGCAGGTGATTGTGCAGTGTTGCAGGGCGCAGTAGTGGAAGGGATTGGAATCCCTCCTTCTGAGCTAGTTTCTCTTTGGAGGAAGGTTTCCTTCACTTGAGATACCTGTTTGGAGAGGTCTAGAGATTATTTTAGATCTGTGGTAGTATACCACACATTACCCTAACATTCCCAGCGTTGTTTCAGTTAGGGAATGCGTTATATTTGGATGCAGCTTCTGTGCATTGTCTAGTGGCTCCATTGCAGTGTTTCCTTGTGATTGAGAGGTTCATCCTTTCATGGAAGGAAGCCCTTGAGGGATATACATCAGATCAGAAATATTTCCAGCCTTGTACACTCTTATGCTTCAGTGTTGCAGTGGTGATTCAGTAAATTTCTAAATATCACATTTGTATGTAGAGTGTTTGACAAGAAACCCTTCCCGGGTTTTCTTGCAATAGTAATAAGAAGACTAGATCTCAGTTTATGAGCATGATTGTCTAATATATGAGTAGATATCTTTGTCTTCTTAATTTCTGATTTGAAACCCTCTTATGACTGCACAGTTCCATTTATGAAATATTCCAGAGTAGCAGTGTCTGCGGTTTTTAGTCATTTTCAACTACACTAGTGTGGGAGGTCTGTTTACCTCACCTAATTTCATTTCTTTCTGAACTCCTATTGGAATTAAATGATAGATGGATGTATCTTGTGGAACCAAGTGATGTTTTTCATTTCTATGGCTTACATTTCTGAAAATTCATTTTTCTGTGAATGCATTACTGAGCAGTCTATTTTTATAATATCTTAAGATATTCCCAACACTGCTTATTTTCCCTATTTTGGGATATTACATGAAATACTTTACCTGTGAGGGTAGGTTCTCCAGAATATACTCCTATCATATTAGAATCCTCATGCACTTCACCAGGGCCAAGCTACTAAACATGCCTTATTTCCTCTGCAAAAGCATTGAGAAAATGTCCTCCATCGCAAAAAAGAGGCCTCTAGCCCAGCAAATGAAAAGCCTATTTCATCACTCTCTTATCAAAGTCATTGAAACTCACCAATTTAACCAACAAGGAATTCCTTGGGAGGCCTTTATTTCCCATGATGACTTCACCAATTCACCCTCCATCCCGTTGCAAAATGTGCCATCATCTTCTCAAAATCCTCCTCTTACTCCTCCATCGCCCTCCACTGACCATGATTCACCTTCCTCACATGAATCACTTTCCCAAAAAAACCTTCTTCAAACACCTTCCCCTAAGAAAATTGATCATGATGAGAGCACTGATGATCAGGAAGAAAGCAGTGATGATCAAAATGAACAAGAAAGTGAGGAAGAATGTGAGGAAGATGAGAGAAAGGATGATGAAAGTGAGGAAGAGTGTGAGGAAGATGAGATAAAGGATGATGAAAGTGAGGAAGAGTGTGATGAGGATGAGGAATAAAATAATTAAAATAAATAAGGAGGAAATGGCCTTGAAGAAAGCAGCAGAGGCCCTGAAGAAAACAGTGATAATCAAGATGAACCAAAGAGTGATGGTCAAGGTGATGAAGATGAGGAAGAATATGAGGGAGGGAGTGATGACAAAAATAATGAAGATAAGGGAGATGATACAAATAGTGAGGGAAAATATGATGAAGGCCTTTAGGAAAACAGTGTTGATCATGATACAAACAGTGAGGGGAGAGATGATGAAGGCCTAGAGGAAAATAGTCAAAATAGTAGCACAGAAATTCCCTCTCACTGAGCTCCTCGCCTTGGAAATTGAGCATGAAAAATAATCATGGCTTGAAAGGGAAAATCTACATTTGGAGGGTAAGTTAGAGAATTCAAACAAATATCTAGGCTTACAGAGAAGGATGACTAAACATTACAAAAAGAGAAATCAATTTGCTAGGAAGAAACTCAAAACTGCCCAAAGGAGGGGCCTAGTGCAAATTGATGGAAATGACCAAGCTAAGCTTGGAATTTTGGCTCAAGCTTCACTACAGGTCTCTAAGGACTATTAAGGGACTCACTCACTAATTTTGAGAAAAATTGAACACTTTTTGGTTTTTTGCAAATTTTCAAGCGTAAGAGCGCAACACCCTGGACGCTGCGCTTTTTCCCAGAGCATATTCAGCAGGGTAAATTTACATTTTTGGATTCCTTGGCAATAGAGGATCATTCTCACAAAATTTTAGCTAATTTGGAGTTGTTTTGGTCCCTCAAAAGGGCCAAAAACACCTATTTTTTCACCTTTCTGCCACCTTTTCTGAGCAGGTGCTGCACTCCTAGGAACCTTCACTGTTTCTACTTTTTTGGAAACTTCAAAATATCATATTGAGAAAAAAGAAGAATATTCATAAATTAGACATACATAGCTTTCCAACGGGCCATCACGGAGTCTTTTTCAACATCGGGAAGGCCTCCAAAACCTTGCTGCAAAAAGACCCTTTTTGGTGCTGCATGCCTGGAAAATTTTCAGAAATCAGAGACAAAGTGCTGTGTTCCTGTATATGACTGGGAAATGTGCGTTTGGAAAGTTTTCTTAGGCATGTCAGGCCTAAAAGTCAATTTTATTTCCATTTGTAGTTGTAAAAGATATTTTGTTAGATATTTTTGTGCCTTGGGCTTTGCAAAGCCTGAAGGACAAGTTAGGATATTTCTCTTTGGCCAATAGGCTTCTAGATGCTCTAGTAGGCTCTCCTCTCCTTATTTGTTATATAAGGCTTGAGGATTTATTGTAAACATCTGGGACTTGATGTGTTATAGAGCAATACATGGTTTATGAGCTTGGAGAAGATATTTGGTTTCATGAAGTGAATGAATGACTTGTGTGGCTTGATGTTGGAGAAGCTTGCTTGCAGGATTCCATAGCTTGGTGAATGGTGATGTTTTTCTAACTTTTTAGTGTTTTCTTGTCCTCATTTTGTTTCAGTCTGCTTGCTTTCTATAGATCAGAAAATTATAGGTTGAGATATGCTCATGGAAGCACCTCAAACCTCCTACATGCTATAGCTTTAATGTTTTCTTATTTTAGTTCATCTTAAGGAATTCTTCACTACTCCTTAGGCCTACTAAACTTGTTCTTTGTTTCATAAATGATCAGTATGTTATCTTATAAATATGATTCATGGTATGCCCTATTTATGTAAAATTTTCAAAAACTCATTGTGAAGCTTTCCTATGGAATACTGATTGATTAGGATAATGCAAAGAGGCCTTGTTTCGATCTTTCCCTTTGCCCATGCCCATCAACTTGTTTCACAGTTCTCGATAGTTTGATATATTTTGTTTAGGAGTTCCCTCTCCATATATTGAATTTTTTGTTTATCTTATATGTTTTTCTCAAAAAACTGAAGGTGGATTTCTAAAGTTAGGAGTTCTAATGCTTCTATGTACCACTGGATTGTTCATCTCGTATGTTTATCAGTTTGAGTATTATTCATAGATATTAATGGTTTTCCCTACCTCATGATTCATTTCTTTCAGATTATATACATTTAAGATCTCTTATTTTCTTCCCAAACTTAATGTTAATTACACCTCATCATCACTTTAATGATCCACTCACCTTGCTAAATCAGCCCTGCAATACACTCTTCTTCAGCATTTAGACACCTTAGCCTTCATCTGACCCCATAGCCCTATTGATTTGATATTCTCTCATTCCACCTATCCTACTTGATCATCTTACCCCAAACCAAAACAAACAAACAAACCTACACTTAACAACTAGCCTAAAATCAATCACCCATAGCGAACAAGCTCACATCCTTCGCACAATAGAGAGAGCCCTCTCTAAGTCCAGGAAGGCTAGGTCCTAGGACTCCAAAGATTGGTCTGATGTTACCCTGTCATTTGGTTAGCCAATCTGCCAAATCACGAGACCCTAACATAATGGTGATTACGGTGGGACCTTCTGAGTATATAATTTCCTGAAAAAATCTTAAGACTCTTTAGACCCTCAAGTTCGATTGATAGTATATGGTGGTTCATCCGCCACCTCATCTCCACCCTAACTTAATGGCGATTACAGTGGGACTCTGAGTAAAAAACAAACTTAGACTCCCCTAAACATTTCAGCAGCCCTTAAGAAAGCTATCTTGTGGATTTTTTCCACCGCTCACTAACACAACGATGATTATGATGCAACCTCTGATGTCAGTGAAAAACTAAGTATTTCTTAGGACTTCAGAAACCTTCATCAAATCATAAAGAACTTAGCTGATAGCCTAAGAATAGAATCTAGCCTTTCACCATCCTAGCAAAATGATGACTCAACTATAGGACACTCTTACAAATCTTCAGGCTGCATATAGAAACTCAGAAAAACCCCAAAACATTTCTAGATTGGCTTCTTATGAGTATTGGTGGTGGACAATAGACAACACGCCTTCAAAACAACTAAAAATATCCACCTGGCGACTCCACTAGCCTCGAGTAGGCCTTCTAAATTTTGTTAAAGTATCTATAGACTCCTATAGGACTGCATCAAAACAACCTTAGGGATTATAGAACCTTAGTCACACACAGTGCGAGTTTTGTAACACCTATAGAGGTCAGCCTTCCAAAAAAAAAAAAAACAGTCATAAAATTCAGCCTCTCTAAATTTTGAATTTGAAAACTGGTTCCTCGAAGAATCAATACCAGATCTCATCTGGACCCAAACCCTCCTACTATAGTCGATGACAAGGAAATAATTTTGTGGCAAACTTTTGAAATTGGAAACTTAGCTACTTATAGGACCATTCATAGAGCAAGCTCTGTACCGGAACATTTTACAACATTGTGAGACCCCTAGTTTGACTTGCACCAAACTAGAAACCTTTTCAAAGCCAAGTCATAAGATAAAATTGACCATACCGATCTTGAGCCCATAGGCTTACAGTAGATTCCTAGCGGAGAAGCTTCTCCTTCCACACCACTAGATCTATAACTCCTCCATCACTTTGGCTCTTTCCACCCAAAGTCTGCTTAGAATCAATTTACTATTCCAAGTACTTCCGCCACACCCATTCACACCTCCACTGTGAAAATCACTCCATCTCATAGCACAAATCCTCCGCTTGTAAATTCACCATTAGCCCCCACCATGGCAACATGGTATGCGCCCCTTGTGTTACCACAACCTTTGGCACCTTTTACAAATGATTACCAATCCAAGATCCCACACTTCACCGGGGCTGAATCCACTACTGCCCAACAGCTTGTAGATAGAATAAATGATGCTTTTGATTACATGGAATTAGAAGAGGAAACCATGAAAATGAGAATGTTTGCCCAAAGCCTAGGAGGAGAAGCTAAGAAATTGTTCAAAATCCTAACTCCCAATAGCATTCATGATCTCCCTTCCCTTTACCAAAATTTCATAAAAAAATGATAAATCAAGAAAAACCCTCTTCAAATCCTATCGGAATATAGCAACCTCAAAAGAAACATGAGGGAAAGTGTCCAAGACTATTGCACAAGGTTCAATAGTGTTTACAACGCGCTTCCTCCAAACATGAAACCCCCATTAGGCCTAGCCTTGGCTAAATTTCCGGAGGGTTTTGACCCCGACATGGCCTACCAACTAAGAGAAAGAGAGCCCCTTACATTAGAAGATATGCAAAAGGGAGCTATAAGTGTAGAGGCCAACCTAATTGAAAAAAGGGCTAGGCTAATATCAGAGAAGAGGGTAACATACAAAGATGACACCATGCCCTCCACCTACTCATCTGATTCCAAGATGGAAAACCTTCTTAGGACCATGGAAAGAATGATGGAAAGAATAAGCATGAATGAAAGAACACCCCCGAGGGACAACCAAACAAACGCCAAAAATAGAAACCGGAATCAAAACTTTAGAAGAGACCCGCCCCAAAATAGACCAAGGGAAAATGATCAAAAAATCAGACCACCCTTGCAAGATAACTATGTTGATAAATGGGAAAGAGATATTTTACAACTAGATGAGAACCATCTAAACTTAATAGGCTCTGATAGTGAGGGTGAGGTTTTTCTCACAGAAGAAGAACAAGCTTTTTTTTCCCCAAACCAAGATGAAACAAGCTATGAAGATTTCGAAGATCACGAATTGGGATTAGAAAATTCCATAATGGAATTCCATAGGCAATATGATCTTAGGAGTATAATAAACCAAGACAACTCCAAGAAAAAAAATTCAGACACTACTGGTAAGAAAACTCCCAAGAAAATTCTTAAAAGAACAATAGACAATAACAATACCATGGCTAAGAAAGTTGATCCTAACACAAACAAAACCAGTCAATCAAGTATTGGCGCAAGCTGCCCTATCACCTCTGCTAGTGCCCACGAGAAAACTCTAATTACCAAAGCCCTAAATCAAAATCAGAAAATTAAAAATGTGGAAAAATTTATGGCTGAAAAAACTGATGTAAATATGTCTAAAACTCAAGTACCTTTCAGTTTTGAAGGAGAAATCGCGAAAATGAAAATAACCATCCCCCTCACCGAACTAGTAGCTCAGGATATGTACTGCTCCCAAGTCTTGAAAGTCTTAAACATAGGAAATGATACCAACACTCTGAATTTTATAGATGATAAACCAAAGTTGTTGTTCGGACCTGAAGTAGATGGAAAATACCAAGAAGGAACCATTCCCCCATTCTATGTTAGCCTAAACATACGCGAAAAAATCCTCCATAATGCCATGATAGACTCTGGTGCCTCTCACAACCTCATGCCGAAGGTAGTAATGGAAATATTGGGCCTAGAAATAACCAAGCCTTACAAAAAATTTTATTCCTTCAATTCAAGCAGAGTCAAATGCTTAGGACTAATCAAGGACTTATGTGTCAATCTGGCACAAATTCCCGCTAAGAGCCTTGTCATGGATATAGTTATGGCTGACATTCCCCCCAAATATGGCATGCTCTTGTCTCGATCTTGTGGAGCCAAACTTCTGGGAAACCTCTAACTTGACATGTCTTATGCTACCATCCCCGTTTTCAGTCAAACCAAGAGATTATACCGGAAACCCACATGAAATACATGGTGAGTAGCCTAGATAGGCCAAACAACACCCCGGTTTATTCCATACATTCAGATTTGGATTATTTTATCTTGTATAATGAACATGAGATTAGTGCACAAGTAAAAGGGAGTGAAAAAGATCTAGGCACACCAGAACACTCATATTCACCCTCAAAAGAGGAAAATGATAACCGAAACTCTATCAACCCTGAACAACAATTCAACGATAAACATGAAATAGAAACACTTTGGAACATGAGCTTTGACGGTTCATGTGGCAAGGCCGGTTCAGGGGTGTAGAGCTATAAAAAGGGTCTCTTTCACCTCTAATTACCTCACATTAATATGTCAATCCGGGAGCATTTTGTTATTCCAAAGAGTGTCTCAGTCTGAGGCTATCACTTGTCAGAGTAATGCTAGTAGTACAGTGTTTAAAAATACAAGAGTAAACGGATGCTTGTCTATAACTAAGTTACTTCAAAATAATAAATCACACATTCAGAAAACTAGGCAGCTTATCAGTCAAGGGTTCGGCAGCGATAACCCATCCCTTTGGAAACCCACACACAGCCTTAGACTGCCTCTCACACCAAAACAAAAATGCGAGTAAATGAACAAAGAATAAAGAATTGAACAAAGAAATCGAATGGAACAATTCTAGAATAGAACAAAGCAAGAATCGAACAACTAAGTCTCGCGAGTCGTAACCAAACTTAATCTATTAACCCAAATGCACTCTTCGCAATCAAATAACAATCTTTCACTCTTAAGGCAAATCAAGAAGAACACACTAATGGAACAGCACTAACTATTGATAAATTATGGAACAGCACTAGTAAATCATATACGCACACAACACGCTGGAATAGTAATCTGATCAATATTAATTAACAGGGATACGACTGTGCTTCCAAATAGAACAACATTATTTCTGAATCCAACAATCATGAAGAACACAACTTCAGATGAATCTATGACATGAATGTTCAGTACAAAAGCTCTGTAACAGAACAGTAAGAATATTCGGTTAAGACTAATAACATGCAATCAACTCTGAAAGGATCGGTAACATAATGCAGAGTCAATACACAATTCTATCTGTAAAAACCTTAATGATTTAATCTTAACAGAGCCTGTAATAGCAACTTAGAAAGCATATCAGATTACCGAATAACAACGATAAGCAAACCACGCAGAAATCAAATCGTAGTGATACAGAAGCAAGTGTCCTCCGGGGCCGGGCCCTTAGCCTCCAAGGGTACACCGCCTTAAGTTAATCCAGACGCAGAAATGAGATAATCACCAAGTTTATATTAATGCATCGAACAAAAGTACAATGAACCAGTTCTCAACGAGACTCAATGATCAGACTTGATTTTTAACAGAAAATTACATAAAAGGTCTATCTCAAGCTAACAGTGCTGTCCCTTTATATAAAGGTGACGGCGGAGATGTCCAAGTAACAAGATAAATAAAGCAGCGATCCCTCAGGATCAAAGATCCTGAGGGATTCGCCAAACTGTTAATCCTTCGTCTTTTCTTTTCTTTTGCGCCGAGCTGGTGTCTTCTCCTCCTTTTCCGGGCCGATTTGCTTTGATCTGCTTAGCCTTGTTTGCATTCGGTTCCCCTTCAAAGGGACAGCAGTTATCTCGTCTTTTTCCTTTCCTTTGGAACGACAACTCCTCGTTTTCACCTTTTCCTGCACAGAAAAATAAAAATTATCAGCGGTTAAGTCTTGCATATCAATTCTCACATGTTTTGTTATAATTCTTTATTATTTTCCAAATTCATGATGCAAAAAGGTTTACAAATTATACTAAAAAACCACTGAAATAATCATCAAAAGCATACCTTTTTAGTACTCCACACACCCCCCTGCTTACCTTGTTTCATGTCCTCATGAAAACATTGTAGTTGACATGCAAGGCAGTGAGAGAATACGCTGGAGAAGGAATCTCATGCGGAGGCCTACAGCCATGATGAGTGACTAGATAGTCAAAGAACTGACCTGTTTGCCCCTCAGGCATCTCATACAGGGCTTGATATCCGGGTGCAGGGTGCCAAATAATTGGATTGAGAAATCTATATCCTAACCAGGATGGCCCTGCTTTCAAAATGCTCTCGCCATAGAGGTTCAAACGGTTGGCAGCTAATTCAAAATTCTCATACTTAAACGATTCTCTGAGCTGGATGTTTGGATTAGAGATTCGGTACCGAAATTTGGCTGCATCAATGGCGAGGTCTTTGATGGAAAGAAAATATTCTAAACTCTGTCGAATGAGTGCCTCATGCATGGGTCCTAACGTTTCAATGACACCCGGAGTCCTTATGAGGTTTCTATGAGCTTTCCACAACTGCACTGGGTTCCTAGGCTCAGCCCTTACCCGTAAATCTAGGCCATTTTTCTGACTCTGGAAAGTATCATAGGCTTTGAGCCACTTAATCTGATTAACCCCAAATGAAATGAATGCTTGCAATTGGATGTCTCCAACGAAAGGGCCAGGGTTCAACTCAGTCTCCTGATCTAGCACAAGGTCATGCAAATAAATTTCACACAGCAATCTCTGGACCTTCACTCCATAATGTTTACAGCAGTCTATAAAGTCATTGACAGTGTTGATTTGTATAGGGGTGCCTGCTTTAACAGCTTTTATTTTTAATTGTAAATATCGTTCTAGTAAAAACAAAGCATAGTTTTTAGCAGGGGCCCTACATGCTAAAACGTCATTGTATAAAGAACACAAGGTATTCATCTGCTTGATAACAGTATCTAGTCTACGGGTTACCTTTGCAACTTCCTCTTGTTCCTTTCGCCACCCTTCAAAGGCCTGGCTTGTGGATTGATTGACGTCCCTTAGTTGCTGTTGTAACTCTTCATATTTCTCTCGGGGGACCGTTTGCTCCCTAAGTTGTTCGGCTTCTTGCTGGGCTTGCTTCATCATCTTATGCAAGGTTCTTGTCTTCGGATATTTTTTCCATAGGTCAGTGGAGGCCGGGAGTTTTACCTGAACTTTCTTATTACGCTGTTTGGAGTTTAGAACCCTTATTACCCCTGAAGAGTGTGCCTCTGTCTGGATTTTCTTGTCGCTGGTCCTCATATCATCCCTTTCTATTTTAACGCGAATATCAGTCCTAAATGGAACAACAGTCTGTTCCTCAACATCATTTGGAACGGCAGCTGGATTTTCAGTAGGGTTTTGAGCAGCAGGGCGATTGTTGGTCCTTCGCCTTTTTTCCTTGCGGGATTTTATTGCAGTGGCCCTCTTTTTCTTCCCTCCGGTCTTTCTTACCCTCTGGTTTGCTTTCAGAATTCTAATTTGCTGTCAGAGCTGGGCTACTGTATTCAATAATCTCTGCCATTCCTTTCACAATTTCTTAATTTCCAGCATTTCATTAGAAGGAACAGCAGGTTGTCTGCTACGGTTTGGACCATGACTAGTTTCTGGATCTTTCTCTTGGGGTGCTTCCTCGTTGTTCTGCTCTGGCTGTTCTGGGGTAGGAACCTTGGCTGGTTCCGCCTCTTCCTGGGCAACTGCTTTTTCTGCTCCTACTCCCTCCGGAATTTCCTCTGGTGTCTTGGGAACAGATTGTTCCCGTTCAGTATCTCTTATCTCCTCTTCATCATGAACAGGAAGATTTCCTTTTTCTGCCTCTACTGCATGTGATTTTTCAGATGTGTTTTCTTCTTGGGGTTTGTCGTGGAGGTCTACTGGACTAGAAGGTTGGCCATACTTACCCATATTGGCCAGGACTGCGGCCAATTCATCTTCTCCCATTGGGTCTTGTAATGGGCTACCTCCCTGCTGTCCCATTTCCTCCTCCTGTTCAGCTTCTGCTTCTATTTCTGCTTCCGAATGCTCGGCTGCTTCCTCATTTTCCTCTTCGGATTGCTCGTCCTCAATTACCACTGGTTGGCTGGTGCTTTCCTGGAGCTTTTCCAGCCTTCCTCGCATCCGAGCTAACCGGGCTGATTTTCTGGGCTTCTCTAGCCTTCCTCGCATCCGAGCTAACCGGGCTGATTTTCTGGGCTTCTCTGGCTGTTCGGGTGTATCGGTGGCATGCTTGCGCTTTGTCGATTCCTGGTGTATCTCTGGTCGTTCTGATGCACTAGCAACATGTTTTTGTTTTACTAATTCTCTGCGTTTTGCCGGACGTTCTGGTGTGCTTGTAGAATGTTTACGTTTTGGGGATGGTGCTGTCAATCCCCCCTCAATCATTACAATCAGCTCTTCCCAGCTGCTCTGCTGCTGGGTGAGACTATGACTAACTATTAATCGTATTAACCCATGGTGATTGATGACTAACTCTACATGCTGTGCCTTTTTTATGCTTCGTGCAGCATCATGCAGTAATGAATTCAGAAGTGCAGGTAGATTTACAAAGCATTTCTGCTTTAAAACAGCTAAGAGTTTAAGATGTCGTGGTCTTACCACGTCTTTCCTCCCCTCGCAGGTGATGTAGCTCTGCACTGTTCTTGCTAATTCCGTCCAGGGTTCTCCTAGGGTTGCTGGCAGAACTCCCTTCCCCTTAATTGTCAAGCTTTGGCCTTCTTCCTGGAAAATTTCCATGATCTTCTGTAATCTTTCCTTCTTTAATGTCCATACTGGTCCGGTGGCTGGTAGTCCCGAAACTTCTGCAATTATATCGTCGGTGACCGCTATCCGCTTCCCCCTTACTGTGGAGTGATCCTCCTGCAGGTTCTGCAAAAATTCCATCGCTACTATTTCATTAGACTCCTGCAGGTGACTGAGATAATTCAGCCATCCTGCTCTTTCCAGGATCTCCCGGGCAGCAGCGGAGATTATCAACTTCTGAGGTTCGCTTCGAATTGCCCTTCCTCCCATGGTTTCACTGTGGATTCTCAATGGAACAGCAACTGCTTGTGCTGTTTTAAGCACAGAGAGGGTGATAATCGCAAGATTTTGAAAAAAACACAGAGTATGCAACAGAAATGGATTATGAACAGCAACTTGTGTAAAAATAGAAATGTCATGCCGTTAAGCCATGCCATACCGTCGTACACTATCTTTCCCGAATAGTGAGCTGACACGTAATTCAGGGAATAATGAGGTTAACCTCCCCCCCCCCCGCAATGTGATAGGCTGTCCCAGCCGTCAAATAAAGGAGCAGCACCCGATCTGCAACCGAGTCAGAAAGGAACAACATATGGAATTATGCCATGTTTAGAAAGACAACGAATTACCGAAATCGAGGCGGAGAGTTGATCGCGTATTACGTAAGAGGCTGCTGTGTTATGATATGAGGCTGGTGGGTAGGACATCTGTCGTACTTGCCAAATCTCAAGTGGTCATTGTCACTTCCTTTGCCATGATTGGTGGTAATAAGTGTTCATGCGATGTATAAATCAGGAAATAATATATGTTTAGTTCCTAGGATATAAGAAACAAAAGAGTATTAGTATCTTACCCATTGGTGTAACCAAGGTGACTTCAATACCATTAACAGTGCTCTGCTGCCGACAGGTGTCCATAACCTTGGCAGAGTTGTTTTTTCACCCTTGGAACCATGATCCTTTGTGTAGACTTAGGAATTTTGTTAAGTCAAAGTGTAGACCATTATGCTGGCTTGGTGACCAGTTAACCATAATGCTATTCACGAGGAAGGAGCGAAAAGTGGGCAGGCCGGCTCGTGATGAGACCTCCTGTTCCAAGGTTCGATTATTTGATATACCTTTTGGACCATATCCCTGGTGTGGTGGCCATAGTGGGAATGCCACTTCACTTCCATCCTCATGATCATGGTAGGCTGGCTCTTGATTAGACCCCCTATCCTGCATTTGACATCTCACATATCTTGTTCACATATTTTTTCTTTTTCATAGAGTACTTTTCCTTATTTATACACAAAGGGTGGTTCAACACTCCTTAAGAGTAGGAATGGTGGAAGAAGTCTTATCATCTCAATAGGAAGATATAAGCCCTTTGCTCTTATTCCTAAATAATAATCAAAGAGTGTTAAAGGGATCAGCATGATAAAGATAACCAATCAGGGAAAAATTAGTAAAACAATGACAACAAAAGATAAGAAATAAGTATGTCCTTCCTTTTGTCCTCTTACTAATGCAGAGCCTTATAAATATAGCGATTTATGGTTTGCGGATTTCGGTATGTTGTGATTTTATATTCATTGCACAAGTACATAGCTGTATCTTAAAGACTTGAAAGAATATGGGCACGAAGCATCCTCAATTTAGATCAGCAAAAGGAATAAGATGTTTCACAAGGAGAGCAAAAGTATGCTAGTGGTGTTCCTTTTGAAAAAGAAACAACGACGGACGATAGATCGCAAAAATGCAAATGCCGTTCCTTTGAAAAAGGAACAGCAAAAATAAAAATACTATAAAAACACTCAAAATGTCGTTCCTTTGAAAAAGGAATAACAACAACAAAATAATGTTGTTTCTTTGAAAAAAAAGGAACAGTGGCAACCAAAAATGCTGTTCCTTTGGAAAAGGAACAGCAAAAGATGCAAAAATGCCGTTCCTTTGGAAAAGGAACAGCAGAAATCAAAATATGCTGCGCCTTTGGAAAAGGGACACCAAACACATCGCAATGCCATTCCTTTTGAAAAAGGATCATCACAAATCCAAAATGCTGTTCCTTTAGAAAAGGAACAGCAAAACAAGCAAAGCCAACAGCATAAAAAAACACGCAAATGCCATTTTTTTAGAAACAAAACGGCAAAAAATCGAAATTTTGAAAAAGAAAAAGAACAACAAAAAATGACAAGAAAACATTTAGTTCAAACATATGTACAAGAACGACTCAAAGACAAGAACTTATGTACAAATTGTAAAAAGAAATGAATTCCTTAATGAATTACAGGTGAGGAAGATTTATCTTCCTCTCCTAAAATCTCCATATCAGTGTCTCGGCGTAGCTGCTGGCAGAAGGATTCCCGAGTGAGTGGTTTGCGATAGAGACGAACTCGGTGGCCATTTACTGGTAATGCATATCCAGAACCGTCAATGGTAATTAGAGTAAGGGTTCCGTTGTCATGCACCTTCTGGATTTCGTATGGTCCCAACCATCGAGTCTGAAGTTTTCCAGGGAAGTCCTGAAACCGAGAGTCGTATAACAGAGCCCAGTCTCCCTCATGGAAGACTTTGTTTTTGATGAGCGCATCATGCCATTTAGCTCGCTGCTGTTGAGTCAATGCTGTATTTTGTAGTGCAGAGAGCCTAATTTCGTCCAATTCATTGATCTGTTGTAGTCGATTGATTTGTGCCTCGCTTAGATCTAGGCCAACTTCCTGTGTTGTCCGTAATGTTTAGATTTCGAATTCTATGGGAAAAATGGGTTGTTTTCCAAACACTAATTGATAAGGTGAGTAACCGGTGGTGCTTCTCCATGTTATTCTATAGGCCCAGAGTGCTTCAGGTAGTCGGGCAGCCCAATCACGCCTATGTGACGCAATGGTTTTCGTTAGGATTGATTCTATTATCTTATTGCTGCTTTCTACCTGCCCGTTCGCCTGTGGGTGATATGGAGTAGTGATTTTATGCTGGACGTGATAATTGTTGAGTGTTGCAGCTAATCTATTCCCAGCAAATTGTGGTCCTCCATCTATAATTATTTCCCTTGGAAGGCCATAACATACAAATAGATGGAACAGGAACTGTATGACAGAGTCCTCTGTGGCTCTTGGCAATGCTTCTACCTCAACCCATTTGGTGACATATTCTGTTGCCACCAAGATATATGTTTTCTGATTTGATGAGGGGTTGATGGGTCCAACGAAATCAAGAGCCCATCGCTCGAATGGTTCAATGACTAACTGTGGTTTCAGAGGCATCTCATCAGCTTGACCAGGTCGTCCTGCTCGCTGGCAGCTGTCACATGCTTGGACAAATTTCTTTGCATCTTTGAAAATCGTAGGCCAGTAATATCCTGTCTGCAATACTTTGTGTCCAGTTCTATGCTCAGCGAAGTGTCCACCACACGGTCCATCGTGACAGGCTTTTAGGATGTCAAAGATTTCGTCTTCTCGAACACATCGCCTGATATGCATGTCTGCCCCTGTGTGAAACAAATAGCCCCCAATCCACGAGAATCGAGCACTCTTCCGAACAATCTGCTTGCACTCATTAGGGGTTAAGTGTTTTGGTAGTTTACCTACTGCGAGGTAATTGGCAACATCAGCATACCAGGGTGTTTGAACGGAAACAGCAAACAGGTGCTCATCTGGAAATTGATCTTCAACTGCTGCTGCATCGATTGGTTTGGGTATTCTCGAAAGAAAATCGGCTACAGGGTTTTCTTTGCCAGGCCGATCCTTGATTGTGATATCGAATTCCTGCAATAAAATCAACCATCTAGTTACTCTGGCATTTGTGACAGGCTTATTTGCTAAATATTTTATAGCAGAATGGTCTGTATACAAGATAACATGATAGCCTGTAATATAATGTCTAAATTTATTGACAGCATGTATTACAGCTAGGAATTCTTTTTCAGTAACAGTGTAATTCAATTCAGCAGGGGATAAATTCTTGCTGATGTAATAGATAGCATATGGTTTTTTATCCTCTTCCTGCCCAAGGACTGCGCCAATGGCTGTATCTGAGGCATCAGATGATATCTGGAACAGTAGGTCCCAGTTTGGTCCTCGAAGGACTGGGGCTGTGGATACGAGCTTCTTTAAATCCTCGAAAGCACGGTCACATTTTTCTGTCCAAAGAAAATCAACGTTACCAATTAGTGCATATAAAGGAGCAGCAATGTGCGAATAATGTTCTATAAATCGTCTATAATAACCAGAAAATCCAAGAAAGCTGCGTACCTCTGTTTGAGTAGTAGGAGTGGGAATGAGCAAAAGTATTTGGATTTTGGCCGGGTCTACCTGAATGCCGGCTGCCGAAACATAATGTCCTAGGATAAGTCCTTCAGTCATCATCATGAAACATTTTTCGTGGCTTAAGAAAAGCCTGGTAACAATGCAGCGTTGTAGGACTTTTTCTAGGGTGTCTAGAGCTGGATCAAAATCATCTCCATATGGTGTAAAGTCATCCATGTAAACTTCAAGTCCATCATTTATTAAATATGCAAAAATGCTAAGGATAGCCCTTTGGAATGTGGCAGGAGCATTACATAGGCCAAAAGGTAGAACTCGATAGGCAAATGTTCCCCATGGACAAGTAAAAGTAGTTTTATCCTGGTCTTCAGGGGCAATCTGAATCTGATTGTATCCACTGAAGCCATCCAGGAAAGAAAAGAATTTATTTCCTGCTAAAGTATCTAATACTTGGTCTATGAATGGGAGAGGAAAATGATCTTTATGTGTTGCCTTATTTAGTTCCCTATAATCCACACAGATTCTCCATTTTCCATTCTTTTTTGGTACCACCACAAGCGGAGAGACCCATTTACTATCAGAAATAGGATAGATAAAATTGACATCTAAAAGTTTCTGAAGTTTAGCTTTTACCACATCCTTTAGATGGGGATTAAGTCTCCTTTGCAGCTGACGAACAGGTCCGGCATCTTTTTCTATATAAATGTGGTGTGTACATAACTGGGGATCGATTCCTTTCATATCAGGGTAATCCCATGCAAATGCTTCTTGATATTTTGTTAACAGATGGATGAGCTTTGTTTCTTGTTCAGGCGTGAGATTGGCATTGATGTTTAAAGTTTTTCCCGGTTCGATTTCCACAATTTTACTATTTGCAACAGAAGTAACAGGTATCGTTTGGTCATGCGTCTCTTTCAGAGGATCTTCCTCCAATTCATTATCAAATGTTGCTTCTATCATGTGACACTGTGTGCGAGATTCAGTTTGACTAATGAAATTATTAATGGCATCATCTTCTGTTTGGTCTTTAAAATCAAGTGCCTCTTGTATAGTTAATGGGGATCTGATGTTATCAGTAAGGTATGATACAGGGTGCTTATTAGTTTTGATCATTGTGACACTTGGCTGCGCTGGAGGATATAGAACTAAATTTTTGCTATTCGGTCCTCTGGTTATGGTCATATTTCCCTGCTGGCAGCCAATGTAGGCATCGGCAGTGGCAAGCCAAGGTCTACCTAAAATTAGCGGGTGTCCATCAAGTCGGGTTTTTGGATTAATTATCAGGAAATCGGTTGGATACTCCCAGGAATCAACAGAGACCATGACATCCCGTAGAATACCCTCTGGTCTAACCACAGATCGGTCAGCCAATTCTAACAAAGTAGAGGTGGGTTCTACTGATGTAATGCCGAGCTTTTGGCAAGTAGTGATTGTTAAAATATTAATTGCAGCTCCTAAATCAACTAAGGCATTAGACAGGGTCTGACCATAAATTTGAACAGTTATAATTGGATTTCCTAGGTCTTCATATTTAATGGGTGTTTCTTTCCCAGATAATAAGTCAGATAAAGTACCGACTACTTGGACTCTTGGATTATTTGTTATATTCCTCCTTGGTTTCTTTATGCACAACTCTTTGATAGTTTTTGCGTATATAAGAATGTCTTGAATGGCTTGGAGGAATGGGATTTTTATGTACAGATTTTGTAATTCTCCCAGAATGTCAAAGTCAGGATATTGTATGGGTCGAGGTATGACTAATCGTTCTGGGAACGGAGGAGAGGATGTGGTTGCTTGGTTATGAGTCTGCTGCTTATTTACATCCTCTTGTTGCAACTGATGTTCTCTTGGTAACTGATCTTCAATATGAACTGTTTTATCTCCCTCAGTTTCAATTATACGTCCAGATCTTAACTGAAGATCATTGCACTCCCTCAGGTCGGGTCCTATTTTTGGTGATTCTATGATTTGGATAGATTGGACCGGTCTGTTATTTGGATTGGGATTGGGTTGGGCTGGGAGTTGCGGTCTCAGGTTAGACTGGGGATTTTGTTGTAAGGCTGGCAGAGTAGGTTGAGGGAGCGGAATAGTTCCAGCAGGCTGGTGCATCGGTCTTTGCCAGCTTGTCTGCCAGGGTGAACTTTGTGAAGTAGGGGGAGTCCATTGTGAAGGATATGGGCCATTTTGACAATATGGTGGAGTGTAAGGGAAATTCGGCCAACCAGATTGGCTTGTTTGATTCGACCATGGGTTTGAAGAAGGAAACGATTGTGGTGACCAGTTTGAAAATGGGGGTTGAGATTGATTTTGCCACATACTATATTGTTGAGCATTATACTGTGGAGGTTGAAAAGAAAAGGTTGAGTCTGGAAACATACCAGATTGTCTCGGCTGCCACTGGCGACGCTGGTTGATCAAGTACACCGATTCTGGTTCTTCTTCTGCTTCCTTATATACCACTTTCAATCCAGGAAGTGAGGGGCAGCTCTCCGTAAGGTGATCTTTTGTACAGATGGCGCATGTTTGGGCTTTATCCAGTGGACATTCCTTGTGGCTATGTTTTTTTCTGCATCGGGGGCAGAAGATCGCCAAATGCTGTTCTGCCTCCATCTGCTTCTGTTTAGCCTGCACAATATCAAGTTGTGTAGTTAGTGTCCCCAGAATATCAGTTTTAAAATCTTCTAATAAATTTCCAATTTCTGCACGTGTTACTCCTTCTGCTGATACTTTGTTATCTCTTGCAAACCGATCATATTCTGTCGGTTTTATTCTTGTGCTGCCTCTCGAACTCCCGATACATAAATCAATGATGTCAGCAAAATTCTCTTGATAAATATCCCCTTTTCCCATGATGTTTAATGTTTCAATCCATTGTTCCTTCATGCCCCTTATTAATGCAGTTTTTAACACATTATCGGGTAAAGGTAGCGATGCATAAGGAGATCTTTGTAGATTGTACTGAAAACGTTCCACATACTCCTCCAATGTTTCATTCGTTCTGGCTGTCATTTGGAATATTTCGTCTTTTAATTCTCTAGACCTACAATAATCCTGATATTTTTTTAAGAAGGATTCTTTCATTTGATCCCAATTGTTGATAACCCTGCCACCTAGTCCCATAAACCATCTTAAAGCAGCCCCTTTTAATGTAGAGGGAAATAATTTCAATTTCTGGGGATCGGTGGTGTAATCATACCCCCTGGATAACACATCGAATTCGAATAAAAATGCATCCGGATCTTCTGATGTGAGACCGTGAAATGTAGGGATATGCTGAAGAGGGATAGCTTTCATGGGTGTATTTGTTACAGAATCCACTATAGGATATTGTAATGTAGAGGTTTGAGCATTTGGCTGGTTCTGAGCCATGGGATCGAATATATGCCAATAACCTTCTGGGATATCTAGGAGGGTATTCCTAGGTTGAGAGGGAATGGTTTTGACAGGGATAGTTTTAACATCACTTCCCTTATCTGGAATAATGAGAATACCTGATGTCTGAGGAGATTGGATTCCTTCAACAATGATTTTCGTAGCACTCCCCTTATCTGGGCTATTTAATGGCTGATTTGTTCTAATAGGAGATTTTGGTTCCTTAGTTTCCCCTGTTTCTCCTTCTCCTTCACAAAAGTTGCTGGAATTCCCTTCCTGCAATAGTTCTGGAGTAGAATTTTCAATTTCTTGAAAGTCCTGCTCTTCAGTTTGACTATGCACCTCAGCAAAGGCTACAGATGGTGATCTTGTGGCCTGAAGGGAACTAGTAGGCTGTTTAGAAATGATTTTCCTGGGGCCTACTGATGGCTGAGATTCTGTTTTCTTATAGATTTCGTCTATGAAGGTCGTTCGGCCAAGGGTCACCGGCCCCTTAGCTTTTTCAGGCTTGGATGGAGGTTTGATATTCTTTTCTGGTCTTTTCTACTTAGTCATGCACTCAAATGAACTACTAAATTCTATTCAAACAAAGCAAAAACAAATATGTTAGGAAAGTGGACAGTGGAGCAGGGCTTTTACATGCTCCGCACGTAGGTTCTTACTTTCCGTTTTTAAGATCCAATTCTTCCCTAGCAGGTTCGTACACTACTCTGAAAAAGACAAATGGCTACACTCTTTCCCCGGCAACGGCGCCAAAATGTAGAGCTATAAAAATGGTCTCTTTCACCTCTAATTACCTCACATTAATATGTCAATCCGGGAGCATTTTGTTATTCCAAAGAGTGTCTCAGTCTGAGGCTATCACTTGTCAGAGTAATGCTAGTAGTACAGTGTTTAAAAATACAAGAGTAAACGGATGCTTGTCTATAGCTAAGTTACTTCAAAATAATAAATCACACATTCATAAAACTCGGCAGCTTATCAGTCAAGGGTTCAGCAGCAATAACCCATCCCTTTGGAAACTGATGGAAAGGAAATTGGAGCATAGACCACGGGTCTGGGAGCTAGACAGTGAATGCCGAATATCACTACAGCCTTAGATCGTCTCTCACACCAAAACAACAAATGCGAGTAAATGGAACAGCAAATAAAGAATTGAATAGCAAATCTGGAATGGAACAATAATTCTAGAATAGAACAACAATCGAACAACTAAGTCTCGAGAGTCGTAACCAAACTTACTCTATTAACCCAAATGCACTCTCCGCAATCAAATAATAATCTTTCACTTTTAAGGCAAATTAAGCAGAACACACTAATGGAACAGCAATAACTATTGATAAATTATGAACAGCACTAGTAAATCATATATGCACACAACACGCTGAAATAGTAATCTGATCAATCTTAATTAACAGGGATACGACTGTGCTTCCAAATAGAACAACATTATCTCTGAATCCAACAATCATGAAGAACACAACTTTATATGAATCTATGACATGAATGTTTAGTACAAAAGCTCTGTAACAGAAGAGTAAGAATATTCGGTTAAGACTAATAACATGCAATCAACTCTGAAAGGATCAGTAACATAATGCAGAGTCAATACACAATTCTATCTGTAAAAACCTTAATGATTTAATCTTAACAGAGCATGTAATAGCAACTTATAAAGCATATCAGATTACCGAATAACAATGATAAGCAAACCACGCAGAAATCAAATCGTAGTGATACAGAAGCAAGTGTCCTCCAGGGCCGGGCTCTTAGCCTCCAAGGGTACACCGCCTTAAGTTAATCCAGACGCAGAGATGAGATAATCACCAAGCTTATATTAATGCATCGAACAAAAGTACAATGAACCAGTTCTCAACGAGACTCAATGGTCAGAGTTGATTTTTTAACAGAAAATTACATGAAAAGTATCTCCTAAGCTAACAGTGCTGTCCCTTTATATAAAGGTGACGGCGGAGATGTCCAAGTAACAAGATAAATAAAGCAGTGATCCCTCAGGATCAAAGATCCTGAGGGATTCGCCAAACTGTTAATCCTTCATCTTTTCTTTTCTTCTCCGCCGAGCTGGTGTCTTCTCCTCCTTTTCCGGGCCGATTTGCTTTGATCTGCTTAGCTCGTTTTTGGTATCTGCCTCTTCCTGGGCGTATCGGGGCAGCTATCTCGGTCATTCCTTTCCTTCGGGGAAATCCACAACTCCTCGTTTTCACCTTTTCCGTTACGTAAAACAATTATCGCTGTTCACATCAATTCTCACATGTTTTGTTATAATTCTTTATTATTTTCCAAATTCATGATGCAAAAAGGTTTACAAATTCTACTAAAAAACCACTGAAATAATCATCAAAAGCATACCTTTTTAGTACTCCACAAGGGGTTGGTATTTGGATACATAACATAAATGAGGGCCATTCTTACAGGTTGGAATTTCAATGTACTAATAACATTGCAGAGTATGAGGCTCTCCTCCTTGGTTTACACTTAATTGAAAACTTAGGAGCTAAGAAAATATAGCCCAGGTAGATTTAGAGCTGGTCATTAAATAGACCAAAGGTGAGTACTTAGTTAAGAACCCAAGATTAAGAGAATACAGAAATGCAGCCCTAGACCTCCTCAAAACTTTCAAGAAATATGAGCTCACTTACATTCCTAGAGCCCAAAATAGCCTTTCCAACGAGCTCGCCTTTGCCACCAGTAATTTCCAAATACCACTTGCAAATAATCAAAACCTTATCAAAGTCAAAAATCTCCCTAAAGTACCCAACAACATTAATCATTGTCAGGTATTCAAGGATGATGAAAAAGTTGATGATTTCCTACAATCTAGGAATGAATTTACATTGACTAAACCTGGCTGGGAACATGGAAAAAATGACCCTGCTAAAGATAAAAATCATGAAACAGAGTTTCCCTCTTGTGCTGATATAAATCTGATCACACATCCTTATAAATTTGAGATGCGTGAGGACCTAGACCAAAGAGACCTTGAAGTCTTACACTGTAAGAACGATACATTACCAAGAGGCCTTGCACCTTTGGAAGAGTTGTTCGATTTTAATGATTTAGCTAAAAAACCAAAGATAGAGTCTATTGAAGCCGATGTAGATTAATACAACATAAGGAACACTAGGGAAACTAAAATTATCAAACTTTATAAGACCCTTCCTCCTCACATAAAATATAAATACATTGAGATTTTCAAAGAGTTTAAAGATGTATTTGCATGGGGTTACCAAGATTTAAAGTCTTATGACACAAGCATTATTCAACACAAAATCCCTCTCAAGGAGAACCAGAAACCTTTCAAACAAAAGTTAAGAATCATAAACCTTGTCTTATTACCTCTAGTTGAGCAAGAGATCAAAAAGATGTATGATGCCGGGATAATAATTACTCTCAGATACTCTGAATGGGTGTCCAACCTTGTGTCAGTTAGGAAGAAAACCAAAGAAATCAGGCTTTGTATTGACTTTAGAAATTTGAACAGGTCTTCCTTGAAAGATAATTAACCTTTTCCTAAAATGGACCACATACTTCAAAAGGTATTTGGCTCGAAGAGGATCTCACTACTTGATGGTTTTTCTGGTTACAACCAAGTGCTAGTATTCCCAAGTGATCAACACAAACCCGCCTTCACCACACGCTGGGATAATAATTACTCTCAGATACTCTGAATGGGTGTCCAACCTTGTGTCAGTTAGGAAGAAAACCAAAGAAATCAGGCTTTGTATTGACTTTAGAAATTTTAACAAGTCTTCCTTGAAAGATAATTATCCTTTTCCTAAAATGGACCACATACTTCAAAAGGTAGTTGGCTCGAAGAGGATCTCACTACTTGATGGTTTTTCCGGTTACAACCAAGTGCTAGTATTCCCAAGTGATCAACACAAAACCACCTTCCTTGAAAGATAATTATCCTTTCTCTAAAATGGACCACATACTTCAAAAGGTAGTTGGCTCGAAGAGGATCTCACTACTTGATGGTTTTTCCGGTTACAACCAAGTGCTAGTATTCCCAAGTGATCAACACAAAGCCACCTTCACCACACCTTGGGGTACATTCATGTATGTCAAAATTCCATTTGGATTGATGAATGCGGGAGCCACTTTCCAAAGTGCCATGGACATAGCGTTTTCAGAAGACATAGGCTACTTCATAGTCATCTATCTCGATGACATCATTGTTTACTCTAAAACCGACGAAGAGCACTTGATCCAACTTAGAAAAGTTTTCAAAAAGTGTAGAAAATATGGCTTGTCTTTGAATCCCAAGAAAACATTGTTTGGTGTTGAGGAAGGAAAACTCCTCGGCCACATCATATCTAAAGAAGGAATCAAAATAGACCCCAAAATAATTGAAGGCATATTGCAAATCAGCCATCCTAGAAACATTAAGGAATTGCAATCCTTTATTGGGAAAATCAATTTCTTAAGAAGATTTATCCCTAACCTTGCAGAAATCTTGAGAAACATTACAAACATGCTAAAAAAAGCGGTAGGAGTTAAATGGAATTTGGAAGCCAAACAATCTTTCAAACTGATTAAACAAGCACTCACCCAAACACCAATTCTGATAAGTCCTGATTTCACCAGACTCTTACATTTTCTCATTTGCATCTGAACATATTGTGGTTGCGTTGTTACTACAAAAAAACACGATGGGACAAGAACAACCCATAGCCTTCTTCAGAAAAGCCCTTAGGGATGCTCCCGTAAAATATGACATCATGTAAAAACAAACCTTTGCATTAATAAAAAGCACTAAAAGACTTCAGAGTTTATATTTTGCATTCTCATATTATCGCTTTTGTTCTGCACACAGCTGTCAAAGATATCTTAAATCAGGATCTCGTTGGTAAAAGGGGAAAGTGGATTTTTATTATTTTAGAATATGATTTAGAAATTAGACCCACTAAACTGGTTAGGGGACAAGGACTTGCAAAACTCATGGTTGAAACAAATCTACAAGCATTAGATATGAATTTGGTTGACTCCTTAGAAGAACAAGAAGAATGCACCGCTCCTCATGTTGAAGAAGTATTTTTAAATTCACCTTGGTATGCTGATATTCTTTATGTGTTTTTGTATCTCAATGCTCCCCCTGCCTTATCAAAACAAAAGGCGAGATTCCTGAAACAAAAATCTTTAAAATTTTTCATTTTAGATGGAGTCCTATACTGGAAGAATCCTATTGGTATACTGCTTAAATGTTTGCTTGAGGATGATGCAGGAAAAATCATGTCTAAAATGCACAAGGGAGAGTGTGGGGGTCATATTTATTGGAAAACCATAACTGACAAGGTCCTTAGAGCCGGTTACTATTGACCCGCCCTTTTTCCCGACACCCATAAACTAGTCATGACTTGTCATAAATGTCAAATCTTTGATGGCAAGAGAAAGATTTTACCTTTGCCTTTGCATCTGATCATTATTGAAGCTCCATTTCAATAGTGGGGTTTAGATTTCATTGGAGAGATCCACCCTTCTTCATCTGCCCAACACAAATGGATCCTCACCGCTACTAATTACTTTACCAAATGGATAGAAGCCATCCCCTCTAGGAATGCCACTGACTCCGTCATTATCAAATTCCTTGAGACCAACATTTTATCTAGATTCGGTTGCCCCAAGAAAATCATCACGGACAATGCATCCGCCTTTACATCGAAAAGAATGGTTGACTTCTGCTATAAATATCACATCACATTAGGACATTCCACAACCTATTACCCTCAAGCTAATGGGTTGGCCGAGTCCTCCAATAAAATCCTGGTCAATATCATTAAGAAACTTCTGGAACAAAATCATAAGGCATGGCATGGGAAGCTAGTGCATGCACAATGGGCTGATAGACTAACCACCAAAAAATCAATCGATATGTCTCCCTATCAATTAGTGTATGGAATGGACGCCATTTTCCCAACATCTTTAGGTGTCCCCATAATGAAACTGTTACAAGTAGTGCAATCAGAGAAAAATGACATGCAAAGAAGGCTAAACCAAACTATCCATTTACAACAGACAAGAGAGGAGGTGTACAAAAATACACAGTTAGTGCAGGAAAATATAAAGAAAATATTTGACAGAAGAAGCAAAGACAATGATTTCCAGATTGGAGATAAAGTACTTAAATGGGACTCAAGGAGAGAAGACAAAGGAAAACATGGTAAGTTTGAAAACTTATGGAAAGTTCCATTTATTAGCAGTTCAGCCATAGGAAACAATGCCTTCTTTTTACAAGAACCTGATGGAACTGAAACATTTGGAGGTCATGTCAATGGCAGGACACAAAAACACTACTCTAGCAAAGACTCCTAGCTTTAATTTTTACTCATTGTACATACCATCGTTTGAAGAAAAGTCAAAAAGAGAGAAAACACAAAAAACATAAGAAAAGTAGAAAAAGAGGGAAAATTCTAAAAAAGGTACAACCCCATACCCAAAACATAGCAATACTGAAAGTGTGCAAGTCTAATTGCCACTACTAGTACAAAATGATACCTTGTTCAGCTATCTAGCCTAATCATAGCTAGACATGATCTAAATTTATTGTTGATTAGTAAGAAAAATGTTGTTCAAAATATTCAAACTTGACTTGTCAAAGAAAATAGATTAGGAGAGAAGATATTGGTTCCACATGCACAAAACAGAACCAAAGAGGAAAATAAGGGATGAATAGCAAACTATGTATCCTAGCCCTCATTTTCCTAAATCTCATGTTGTACAAAAAAAAGAAATTTGTGTGCAGCTTGTTTTTATGCCACAAACACAAGATAAATAAGACTATCTAATCCTGATTTGATCATATTTTCAATTTCATGTTATTAGTCTAGTGAATGAAATCCTTTCAAACAGCTTAATCTTGATAGTTGACTAGTATAGGTAGAGAATTGATGGAGTTCATCAGTTTAATCTGAACTCTCGGAAGGTATAAGTCTGGAAGTAGATAGTTTGCTTTTTGTTTGAAAAATAAAATATCAATGGGTTTTCCAGTTCAAGTGCACCTAAAGAGGAAAAAATGTTAGGAAAAGTAGATTGGGTAGGTAAAGGTGAAGTTGAGTAATCATGCTTTCATATTTTCAAATCACCATTTCAGGGAAAGCAGCAAAAGAAAATAAAGAATCCACCCAATGGATGAGGCACTGGTCTTCGTAAGCCAAAGATCTACAATTCTGGACACATCTCAAAAAGGAGCTGCCCTCCCCAAGTGGAGACACTGTTAGTCATCAGTAATTTTCACTTGTTTAGATGACTAAATGCTTTGTCCAGGTTTTCTAGAAACAAGATTCAATAGATCTTGTTTCTTCTAGAAATCCCCTCAAACAGAAATTTTCACCTATCCCTCCTCTCTTGTCTCTAGTGGTCAGTCTATCATCCTACAAATATCCCATCCCAGACCAATGTCCCTTACTCCATCCATGCTTGTTATTTATGTATATAACACTCTACCTCTGATGCCTAAGCCCTCTTATTTTACAATATTTTTTGGCCAGGTTAAACCAAGTTTTCTCTCCCACTCACCAACTCCCTCAATCACTGTTGGTGTCAAAGGTCTGTCTAGAAAGCCCTTCAAAGTAAAATAAATATGTCTAGGTTTATAGGTGATGGTGCATAAGCAGAATGTTTAAACCCTGTGTCTTACTCAAAACTCTGATTTAAAACATCAGTCAAAAACCCTTTTCTAAGACCTTGCAAATGAGGCAATTAGGTTTTCCTAGGTCATGCGCCATCATAATTCCCATGCACTATCATTTCACAGAAAATCAAGGGTGAATTCAAGAAAACACAGAGCTGAGGTTTTTCATATTCTTGAGAGCACTTAAGCAATTTCCAAAGGCGCCCTCCTGGTTCAACTGTAAAATCTGCCAAGAATAGACTACCATGGCCAATGCATCTCTGCAGGGATGCCTTGAAGTTTAGTCTCAAGAAAAGCAAAAACAAAGAAAGACACTGACAAGATTTCATCAAGTCATTGACAGTAAAATAAAAAGGTACAATAAGCTGGAGGCTATAGGAAAGGTCTTGATATCATAGCAAGAAGCAAAATAATTCTCATACAAAGGTCTGTGCAAAAACTCAGAAATATCAGTAACATATGAAAAACATGATGCATTTCAGCAAAGGGATCATTGGGAAATTTTTTGGCCTCAAAGCATAAAACTGGTAGAGGGACGGCTGTCATTTGCCACACTCCTGAAAAAAGGACAAAGGCTACCAAATGCACCATCAGATGAAAGAAAGGACTAAGATCACTATAAAGAAGACAAGCACACTAAAGAAGGAAAGTAGCAAGTATTCTTTGATTTGAAATGAAAATATATGATTTTTTGACCCACAGTGGAAAGGTATTTGGAAACAGTTTTAGAAATTGGGATAATAGGCATGATAAGTGAAATAAGCACCTCCTTCATCAATAGCAGAGGGTGTAAAAGAGTTCCTGAGTTTTTTTTTGTTTCTAAGGATGAGTGAAAGAGCATAAAACTCCACTATATCAAAATATGTGATTTAAAATCCAAAAGGTCAAAAAATTTGGTTTTTAAAGGCACTGAGTGCCATTGCACTGAAGAATGAAAAATGAAAGTTTGATAGTTAAAATTTCACCCAAAAATCAGTCACAGACTTGTTTCAAAGGATATGGAGGCAAAATAGCTTTTAATTTCACCTTGCAAATGAAAAACAAATGCCATCATGAGCCTAATCACTTGCTCAAATGCTAAAAGTAGTGGTAAAAGGAAACAGAAAAAGGACTGGCTCCAAAAAGGCTATTGCACTGAAAAGACAGTCTAAAGAAGACAATGGAAATGTGCACATTAAACTATAGGAAAGGGGTTATTTTTTTCTTGATTATTTCAAAAAACGAGTATAAATGACTTCAGCAACTTCTTTCCTCCTTCATTTCAACTTTCGCAGAGCATAGTGCAGAAATCTCGACTTCCACAGGCACCGTTGGGCAAAATTTCACAGACGTTGTGCGCCTGTAGGCAGGAGTTGTGCGCGGGATTGTGGGATTTCATGAACCTGATAAAGTGCTTAATGAATTTCATGCAGGGGATTGTGGAGGACATCTCTACTGGAAATCTACTGCAGACAAGATCTTAAGGGCTGGCTTTTACTGGCCAACTTTATTCTCTGATGTTAAGAAATTTGTAACAACTTGTCATAAATGTCAAATATTTGAGGGTAAGAGAAAGTTGTTACCTCTGCCTTTAAAACCAATTTCCACAGAAAGACCTTTTCAACAATGGGGGTTAGATTTTATTGGAGAAATTCATCCCCCTTCTTCAGGGCAACATAGATGGATTTTAATTGCTACAGACTATTTCACTAAATGGATTGAAGCCATCCCATGTAGACAGTCCAATGACTCTGTGATTATTGGGTTTTTAGAAACCAACATACTTTCAAGATTTGGTTGTCCAGAAAAGATTATAACAGACAATGCTGCTGCATTTAAATCTAAGAAAATGATCAGTTTCTGTAGTAAATATCACATTACTCTAGGCCATTCAATAGCCTATTACCCCCAGGGTAATGGACTAGCAGAATCCTCTAATAAAAGCCTTATCAATATCATCAAAAAATTAATGGAAGAAAACAAAAAGAATTGGCACAAGAAACTGACCAATGCATTGTGGGCAGACAGACTTACAACTAAGAAATCTATTGGGACTAGTCCATATGAGTTAGTTTATGGCATTGAAGCAAGATTCCCATCATCTTTAGGAATTCCTGTTATGAAATTGCTTCAGGAGGCTCAAGTAGAGCCAAATGACATTCAAAGAAGAATTAATCAAACAATCCACCTGCAACAAAATAGGGAAGAGGTATACCAAAGATCACAAGTCTTGCAGGAAAAGCTAAAGAAAATGTTTGATAAAAGGACTAAATCAGAAGATTTTCAACTAGGTGATAAAGTCCTGAGATGGGATTCTAGAAGAGAAGAAAAAGGGAAACATGGAAAGTTTGATTTCTTGTGGAAAAGGCCTTATATCATTCATGCCTTGCAGGGAAACAACACTTACTTTTTGAAAGAGTTGGACAATTCAGAAGTTGAAGAAGGACCAGTCAATGGTCGAATGCTCAAGCATTATTTTGATCCCATTTACTAGAGTGTTGCAATGTTTCTAACTTGTACATAATATATTGTTTTTTGTTTTGTTTTTATTAATGCAGTTTGGATTGGATGGTGACTTCTTGGAATTGAAGCCCGAAGTGAAGGCCCTAAGTTCCAAAAGTTTCACTATCATATGTAAAATAAAGCTACCAAGAGAAGGGAAATTTCATACTTTCAGTTTGAAGACATTGTGAGGCATCTGACCTGCTGTTCTTGACTTTTCACAAGGAAAAGCCATCCCCAAGTGGAGCCAGTGTTAGCCTCCTATATCAATAGGTTTCATCTTTCATGATTGTCTTGATTAAACCATGGAATATGTTCAAACCTTCTTTCTTGAGCAAAGGTGTTCCATATTCTTGAAAAACCAAAAAATCAAAAAATTTAAAAAATGTAAAGAGGGTATACCCTAAAAAAGAAAGATCAAAGGGTAAAAAGAATAAAATGGTCAAAAAAGTGAAAGAAATGAACCCCAAGCAAAAAATAGACCAAGGAAAGTGTGCAAATCCAAATGCCACTGCTATTCTTATCTTCTCGTTTTAAAGAAAATTAAAAATTTTGTCAAACCTTGCCACAATTCATGAATAAGTCAAACTGAAGGAGACTTGGCTTACCATATTTCAATTGCTGTTGTAGATTAGAGGTCAAAATATTCAGTCAAATGAAGCCATCGGCAGATAAGTAGATAGGTAGAGTGAATAAAAGGTGCTCAACAGTTCAATCTGAGCCCTTGGATGTAATAAGGGTAGAAATAGATAGATTTATCATGTAAAAAGAAAAGATTGATAAGGGTTTGCAAGTCTAAATGCACCTTAATAAAGAAGAGAAAATGGTAGTGTCAAGTAGATAGGGTAGGTAGATGGTGCTGCAAAGTGTTATCTGATGAATGATGCTGCTACATGTTTTTGATCCTTTATTTTCATCACAAGTACTAAAGCAGGAAATACACTGGAAAATCACAGCAAGCAAAGTCAAACTCATTAACTTCCCTCATCACTTTCCCTCAAAAGTTTTACTAATTTCCCCCAAAGTACTAAGGTATTTGGAGATCAAAGGGGCTCAAGGCATTTCCTTGACTTCTGGAGGGACCGGACCCTCGGCCTAATGATCAAAAAGACCTAAGTACTTGAGACACTTCATCATTATAATCATCCATCTTTAACCTTGTCCTAAGTAAAATCCCATTTTACTTAGGAACATCATGCAAAATTCCATAAAAATCCCTCAAGATAACTTGCTATTCTAAGTTTAAGTGTTGGAGATCAGATATTGCAATTTACTTCAAAAGTTTTCACTTTCTTGGATGTGCAAAAATGTTTTGAGTTTCCCTGTCCTTTGTCATATTAATGTTTAACTTTATTTACTAAATCCCTAGTCAAATACCCTATCCTAAGTATATAAATCCCTTTTTATAAACAACCCAAAAAACCCCTCTATTATAAAGTTTAACCAAAGTATTTTATATCCCCGCGCATTTAAAATAAATACCCACTATAAGCCCTTTGGTTAAAATTATCATTATGTTATAATCCCGCCCTTATGGTAATTAAATAATATTTGTTTGTTACCATATAAATAAAATATATATACAAAACTTTAAACATGCGATATGTATGGTTAAATACAAAAATATGAATCAAGCTTCAGAAAATTTCGTGCCACCATGGCTTGTCCACATGGCATTCCATTTCACCAAACCCCGCCGCAACCCCTTTTATTACGCACACGGGATTAATTAGTCATCAGGACTAATTAATAACCTTTTCCGCCTATTAAAAATCTCCCGGGGTGATTAAATTACACGTTAAACTGTTTTAAAACCCGGCGGGCCCACACCTGAACCCTCCGCATGTTCCCCCATCTCTTCAGCCGTCGGATCACCCTTTCGTAGATCAACGGCCAGTGTTCACCCCGCTGCCCATCCCTTGTCAGCATTTTAACCAGCGGGGGATGGGTGGTTTTTGAATAGTCTACCGTCCACGTGGCGATCATCCTGTGGAATCGCTGCCCTTCCGATATAAACCACCCTCGTCCAAAAGCGGTGCGGGCGCTTACCGCTTACCGCTTACCGCCCAACCTTGCATACGTCAGCCCGTACGTCGATGACGTCACACCTCGAAAAAATAAAAAACCCTTTTGACTTGTAAATAAAGCCATTTTTTCGTGTTTTCGGTTATTTTCGTTATTCTGAAAACGACAGAGCTCCCGCTACTATTTTCAAATTTCCACTGCAATTGACCAATTCACTCCAAGATTCCGCTGCACCCGTGTTGAAGAACAGTCCCGCCATTACCTATTACCTGTTAAAGAACCAGCTTCCGTCTAAAAGCAGGTATTTATTCTTTTCCGCCCCGACTGCAAATAAAGCTCAGTGTTCTTTGTTTTTCGCTGAAATAGTGATTAAAAATCGTCACTAAGCCCTTCCCCAGAGGTTTTAAAACTGTGCAATTGCTCCCTGAGCCAACAAGTTGTGCCAATTTCCTTCATTTTTAGAAATTCCGCCCGGCCTGTAAGGAAAACCAAAACCTCCATTTTGAATCCACAAGAACCAAAATGGAGGCCCCTGCAGCTCTGAATATCACTCCATTGAATGCTCCTCACCGGGAATTAGACTATTTACCTTTGATAGATGAAGATTTCCAAATTAAAGACTTGGTTTTTGATGAAAGTCCCCTATTGAGTTATTGTCGCTGCAGAGACGAATACTCAAAGGGGCAAGATGTTATAGGGTTATGGGAATCCAATCTCCCAAGGTATCTCATCCCTTCAGTTGTTCCATTCCCAGAAATCATCCATTATTGCCAGGCAAACTATGATCCCGCACGGAGGGCTGTAATAGCTCCTGATCAAAGTATTATGTTTCCCATCACTCCCCAGGCTATCAATGCCATGTTACACTTTGAACCAGACCAAGAATTAGCTCCATTATCCATAGAAGGATTGATTGAGAAAACCAGGCAATTGACCCCAGAAAAGCTAAAATCCATGTGTCAGCATTTCATGTTACCTGACCACCAGCCAAAAGGGTCTCCTCCCTATGGTTTTTACTTTTTCAATACATTGGGAAGGCTCATTGTAAATATTATATCTTTTGTCTTAGGATTCAACACCAATGAATATGTGGATGAAATAACCTTGGCTATGCTATCCATTTTTACTCCTGGGAAACCTCCTGAGATTAAATATGATTTTGCTTCCTTCATAGCCAACAAGATCCATGATCAATTCATAAGGCTAGATACTGAAAAAAAATTTAAGTACTCCTCAGTTATCTATCATCTCATGATCTACTATCAGTCAGAAAGATTCCCTTTCCCTGTTAAAAAACTTGATGCCAAGGGAAATTCCAGGTCAGTCATATTTTGGTCCCCCATCATTCATTCTTCCTCCGATTCTCCCTACTCCTACTCTGAATTCATTGATCAGTTTGTTTATCCTGCAACAACTTTGTTAACAGGAATTCCTCCCCCAAGACTCAGTAATGAAATTAGAAAGACCTTGCAATTGTCAAAGAGTTATAAGGTTGGGGATTGGTATTTGTATCAGAACCATACAGTCATCAGGATTTATGGATGTGAATTATGTCCATTCAGGTTACCCAGATATGTACCAATGAGGATTTTTGCCTTGGAATACTTCAGGCAAATGAACAATTCAGATGTGATCCATTTTTGTAATGTAAAGAAGAAAGCTCAGTTAAGGATCAAAAGCCAATTAGGTCCTTTCATCTGCAATTCTAGAGAAGCTGAAAGAGAAGCAGAAAATCTATTACAGAGAAAGTTCCAAACATCTTTCCGTTGGGTTCCTTATGACCCCTTTGGTTTTATTTGTGAAAAGAGATTAAAGAATAAATCATCTCCTTATATACACCACAAGATTCCTAATCTAGAACAGTATGCAAATCAAGATGAATGGGTTGAAGGAACACTTGTTGAGGAAGAAAGTGAAGCAGACAAAATGAATAAAATTATGAAAGATGTTGAGAAGAACTTTGACCTAGAAACGTGTGGTCAAATGCAGGTACCCTACATTGGCACATCTTCAGCAGCCACTCTACAGCAAGCATTACAGGAAAGCAGTCTATCAGTAGCAGCAGAACCCAAGGGTAAAGGAAAAGAACCTGTAGTTCAGGTCATTGAAACTTTGGTCATGGCGGAAAAACCACATACTTCTAAAGCACCGGAACAATCACAGGTTTCTCCCACACAGGCAAAGCACATCCAAGTTCCAGAGCTGCAAACTCCATTAAATGTGGAAATAGGGAAAAAGAGGCAGGTTCCAGATACCACACCTCCAAAAGGAACCTCACAGGCACATCCAACTAAAAAACACAAGTCAGATCCTCTTCCAGATGTAGAGATTATAGATGAAGTATTTGATGATGGGAGGGAAGATAGTCAACTAACTGGCACAGTTAGTGAGACAAATACAGGACAGAAAGGAAAGGCTTTACAGAAGCAATTAAGTACTGAGGTATCCTCTTTCAGACCACCAAAGACAGACACAGGGGATATTAAAAGAACCTTTATTAATATTAAAACAAAGAATGATCCATTGAAAATGAAGGTATATGATCAGTATATGAAGTTGGCTCCCCATAATCAAGAAAGGCTAATGTCAGCGTTTGACCTTTCACAAGGCAAAATGCTGATGAGCCACTTCAAAACAAAGGTGCCAAAGCCCACTTCAGCAGCAGATTACATCAGAACAAATTTTGAAGTTTTGGAAAAGGATATCCATCCCCTGGACCAGATAGAGCTACACAGACAAACTGGGGAAATGGTCTATTCTACTCTCACCAACAAGGCCATGGCAGCTATAACGCTGCAGGATTCTTTGAATAACACTACTGCACAATTGAAAATTGAGAAGGCCTCCTCACAGGCCAAAGATAATAGAATAAAATCTTTAGAAGAGATCATCATTGGTTTGGGTCATAATCCCAAAGACATTAAAAGTATTGAGGCATTAATAAAGAAGAAAGATGATGACATAGCTGCACTCAGAAAGCAGCTAAAATTGCCAGCCTCAAGGCACCCTCAGACCCAAGAAGTTATAAAAGGTAATTCACAGGAAGAAATAATGGAGTTACTTCTAAATATGACTGAGCGACTAAATGAAACAGAGAGGGAATTAGAAAAAGCATTGCAGGAACAGGAAACTATCAGGCAGACTTCAACAACAGGTACTACAACAACAGGGCAGCAGATACAGCCATCTCAATTGAATACTTCTGGCTTGAGTTCTGAGGACTTAATAAAACAAATGGAGAGTTTGCAACTGAGGGTCACAGAACTCCAAGAAACAAAGTTGAAATTAGTAAAATTGGAGGAAAAATATGACACATCTAAAAAGACAGCTGCCGATAACACCAGGGAGATAAAAAGGTTGGAAAAATTGGTTCAGGCTTTGGAAAAAGATCTTTCATTAGAGAAGCCTTTAAACGAAATAAATGACATTCTTTGGGGTAACATCATTGAATTAATAAAGGGTATTTGGCCCTCTATTCAAGCTATTTTTGAGCAAAATGAGTTGGTTAAAATTGCCCAAGAAGAAATAAACAGAACCAGAAATGAATTGAGAGGCAGGCCTGAGCAGGCTAATCAGCTCATTCAATTTTTGAATTCCAGAACAAAGCAACAGCTTGCATTGTTAGGAATTGATGATAGGACAGGCACAGTTTTGGAAGTAAAGAGAGTTTTCACCAAGAGGACTTTCATGCAAAATTTAGAAAGGAAGTGCACAGACATTTTGGTTGATATCAACATTTTCAGAGAGAAATTTCAAGCTTTTTTGGATAGTGGGTTACCAAGTCCCATGCTCACAGAAGATCAAATAATAGACTTGGAAACCTATGAGAAGAGAATAAAGGCTCATGCTAAAAATACAGCTGCTTGTTCTACTAGCTCGTCATAATCGACATTACCAACCGGGAAAAGTATCTATGATAAAGTGAGGAATTTATTTCATCTGGAACATGAAATAAAGTATCTATTTCCGAATGAGCCTACCTTTTATAAACTTACTGAAGCAGATGAAACTTTAAGAAAGCTCAGAAGAACTATGATACCAGATGATCAATGGTGGAAGGAAATGTTGTAAATTCTATAAAAGTTGTTTTCAGGATGAGAATTTATCTTTACTATCAAGTAAATGGTAAAAATGGGAAAACAGATGAAAGAGTATCAGGTGGAAAGGTTAAAGAGTATCCGTGGGAATAAAGAGTGTCCAACAAGCCAAAGAAATACTGCAAGGGACAACACAGAGCCCTATTTCAGCACTTACCTCCAGCACATCCACGAAGAAAGGAACAACACATCGGCAGTTGCCCATTATTCTATCCACGAGACCATTTGTCTCTTGTTTGTTTGTAAATTATGCTTTAAGTCAGCCTAGATTATTGGCTAAGATAGTGTAAGATTGTTTAAGATTATTTTGTGTATAAATAAACCCTCAAAGAGAGTGTTGAGGGTGGATTCTATTACTCTGCTGTAACATTGAGATTTTCGGAATAAAAGCTTTTGGAGAAATTTACTTGTGGCTCACTGGATGACGATTTGAAGCACTGGACTTGTTGCAGGATTCATGTGTTGGACTACAGTTCAATAAGTGTTTCTACCCTTTGTCTGAAATTTTATATTAGTTTATAATACCATCTTATCCATTTCTGAATAATTTACATAAAGGATTGAAACAGAATTTGCTTAATTGTACTCTGTTTTCAAATGTGGTTATTCTTAATGTTTTCTTCTAAATTAGTTATAAGCATGAATTCTTAAATGCTCCTGCTTTGCTACTTTAAACATTGTTGATTACTATAATAAAGAATCCTTCATTGCTCTTTGTTTGTAGTCATTTCACTTCTTTCTTTTGAACATGGTGAAAGATTCTTAGCTGCCTTTCATCCCTTCAAGATCATCCCATCCACTTTAAATTTTTAAGGATTGTTCTCTGTCTAGCTATCTTGCCCTGTAATACCATCTTGTGCTTAGAATAGAAATCCAGTAAAGCCATCCTTTGACTCCATAGCCCAATGGACTGAAAGCCCTCAACCTTGCCCTTAGTTTGTGGATTCCACCATTTTCCCCAAAACAAACTCTTGAATCTATAACTAGCCTAAAACCTTCGAAGAACAAAGATAAATTATAAAGAGAGAGCCCTCTCTGGATGCAGATTGGCTAGATTCTGCATCTAAAAGGTTGGTTTGTGGTTACCTCGGGTATACTTTCCTCTTACACAACTTCTAGGAAAACCTGAGTGATAACAGCTGTCAAGATCATCATGTCCCACAAAACAATCAAACAAACTCATGCTTAATAACTAGCATAAAATCAACCTTTTTCAAAGCAAACAAGTCATATCTTTGCAAAAATATTGAGATATCCCTCTCTGAGACTAGGAGGGCTAGATCCTAGAGCTCTAAAGACTAGTTTATGTGTTGCCTTGTCATTTAGTATGCCAATCTGCTAAATCAAAAGATCCCAACATTCTGGCGATAATGGTGGGACCTTTTTGAGTAAAATTCCCTAAAAAAAAGACACTCAGTATTCATTCAAGTGAACTATAGCTTCTTCAAGCACTAACAACATAATGTTAATCATGATAGGATCTGTCTGAATCAGTGGCAATCTAACTAACCCTTAGGATTCTAAGATACCGTTATCAAACCTTGAAGAAATCAGTTAGTAAGCCGTAGAGTATACTCTGTTTGTTTCACCACCTTAGCTAAGTGTTGAACCAGGTATAGGACACTCTCACAACCATAGAACTACAAAAAACTCAGAAAAACCCAAAACATTTCAGATTGGTTTTCAAATAAACCATTGGTGGTGGACCAAAAAACATTTTACCTTCAAAAAAGCTAAAAATTTCCACCTGGCGTGATCCGGATTTATGCAGGAACGCAACAAAATATAGAAATAACCATGAACATAGAGATGCAGCAGAAATAATGCTTCATTTCATTAATATCAAATAACAGAAATATGCTTACAGGCATAATGGAAATAAAATAGCTAGGGTGCTGGTAGCGAATCTCTGAGAAGAGATGTGATGGCTACAAACCTCTGAACTGTGTTACAATGAGGCTCGAGGGCCTATTTATTGTTGAGAAACAATGTAGAATCTGAAACGTCCAAAAACCTAACCGTAGGAGATGAGGCGCCAAAACCGTGGGCGCCCGTTTGGGTAAATTGGTGGTTCAACTTCCCGGGGGCATAACTTTGGCACCCGATCTCCGTTTGACGCGCTCAATAGCTCGTTAGAAAGATCTATCCGAGGACTTTGATTTTTGAATGAGAAATATGGGTCCATGGACACATTTTTCTCTCCGTTTTCCCAAAAAATGTCGTTTAGGGCCTCAAAACGGCTCCGGAAGTTCAGGACCCGAAAAACTGCTAAAAATAGTAAGTTTTGTTGCAACTTGAAAATTGAAAGAACTGAAGATGGGGGTTCAAATGGAATAGGTGGGTGGCCACCAATATCCACCTGGATCATTAAGCCCCAAAAACGGCTCCGAGAGTGGAGGACCCGAAAACCTGCTAAAAATAGTAAGTTGTGCTGAATGTGAAAATCTGCAAGAATTGATGGTGCTGGTCCAAATGGAATAGGTGGGTGGCCACCGATATACACCTGGATCATGGCGACTCCACTAGCCCCAGTAGGCCTATTACTTTACTAGTACTCCAAATTTCCTTAGGATTGTGTTAACCAGCCCTGAGAAAGTTTAGAAACCTAGTTCCCTATTATAGAAATCACTGTGAGAGGAAAAATCTTGAAAAATAGTCCTAAAAAACCTCTCTAAATTTTGGAAACTAAAATCTGGCTTCACATAGGGTCCATACTAGATCCCATCCAGATCCTAACCATCCTACCATAGTTGACAATCCAGAAAGGATTTTGTGGAAAACTTCTAGATATGGAAAACCAACTACTGATAGGACCATCCTAAGAACAAGATCTGTTCCTGAAAATCTCACAGTCTTAAAAGATCCTCACTTTGACTTACCTCACACAAAGAACCTATTCAGGAATAAATCTCAAAGTGATTTGAGCCAAGCTGATTTTTAAACCACAGTTTTGCAACAGAGCTTTAGCAGAGAAGCTTCACCTTCTACTCCACCTGACTCTCAGCTTCTCCATCATTTCAACTCCTTCCATAACAGATATGCTCATCATCAGTTTGTTGGCCCAAGTGTTTCTTCTACTCCTATCCACACATCCACTATTCAAAATACCCCATTTCAGCCCAATTTCCCTCTTGTAAATCCACCTCTTGTAAATCCCCCATTATTTCCTATCATGGCAGCATGGTATGCTCCACTTGTGTTACCACTACCTCTGGTTCCCCTACCAAATGATTATCAATCCAAAATTCCCCATTTCACTAGAAATGAACCTACTACTACCCAACAACATGTAGATAAAATGAATGATGCCTTTGATTACATGGAAATAGAAGAAGAGACTATTAAGATGAGAATTTTTGCTCAAAGTTTAGGAGGAAAAGCCAAGAAATCGTTTAAGGGCTTAACTCCTCACAGCATAAATGATCTCCCTTCTTTATATCAAACATTCATAAACAAATGGGAAATCAGGAATAACCCTCTCCAAATCCTTTTAGAATATACCAATCTCAAAAGAAACAATGGGGAAGGTGTCCAAGAGTATTGCACTAGATTCAATAGTGTTTATAATTCACTTCCTCCAGACATGAAACCTCCATTAGGCTTAGCCTTGGCTAAATTTCCAAAGGGTTTTGATCTTGAAATGGCATATCAACTAAGAGAAAGAGACTCCTCAACTTTAGAATATATGCAGAGGGGAGCCTTAAGTGTAGAAGAAAATTTTATTGAAAAAAGAGCTAGGTTGAGAGAAAAGAAAAGAGTTACATACAGGGATGATAAAATAGCATCAACCTCATCATCAGATACTAAAATTGATAACTTAGTGAAGGTAATGGAGAGAATTCTTGAAAAGATAAACCTGAATGATAGAGTGCCTCCTAGAGAAAACCAAAACAACCCCCAAAACAGAAATAGAAATACAAATTTCAGAAGAGACCCTAATCAAGATAGGCAAAGAGATAATGACCAACAGATTAGGCCTCCCTTTCAACAAAACTATATTGATCAAGAAGAAGAAAGGGAAATTGAAAGGTTGGAAGAAAATCATGTGAATCTGATAGGATCTGACAGTGAGACAAATGTTTTTCTCACTGAAGAAGAACAAGGATTCTTCTCTTCAGAAAAAATTGAAAACAATCATGAAGATTCTGAAGATTACAAATTGGGGTTTGAAAATGCAATCATGGAGGTACACAAACAATATAATCTTAGAATCAAAGGGAGCCTAGAAATTTCTAATGACAAAAACACTAGTACTGCTGTTAAGAAAACTTTATAAAATCAGCCCAAAAAGACAGCCATTAACATCAACACTGTGGCCAAGAAAACTAATATAAATAAAGACAAAAACAGTCAGAAAAGTGTTGAACAAAGCTGCCCTAGTACTTCTGCTAGTGGCCCTAAAAAATCTGTCCCAAATAGCAATCCAAATAAAAATCAGCAAATCAGAATTGCTGAAAGAATTGTAAATGACAAAACAAATGTAAATATGTCAAGAACAATAGTTATTTTCAGCCTTGAAGGGGAAATTTCCAAGATTAAAATCACCATACCCTTAGCTGAACTAGTAATTCATTATGTATATAAAAACCAAGTTTTGAAAGATTTGAATATAGGCAGTGACACTGATACTTTAAATTTGACAGATGATAAACCAGAGTTATTGTTTGGTCTTGAAGTTGAAGGAAAATACCAAGAAGGAGTTTTCCCTCCCTTCTATGTCAGCCTGAATATACATGAAAAAATATTGCATAATCCCATGCTAGACTCAGGTGCTTCACACAATCTTATGCCTAAAGTAGTAATGGAAAGCCTAGGCTTAGAAATTACTAAACCATACAAAGACCTATACTCCTTTGATTCAGGCAGGGTCAAATTCTTAGACCTAATCAAAGATTTGTGTGTCAACTTGGCATAAATTCCTACTAAGAGTCTAGTAATGGACATAGTAGTAGTTGACATTCCCCCTAAGTATGGCATACTTCTATCTAGATCATGGGGAGCCAAACTATAGGGGAGCCTTCAAATGGACATGTCTTATGCCACCATCCCAGTATTTAACCAAACTAGAAGACTATATAGGGAATCCCACATGAAATACATGGTGAGAAACATAGATAGACCAAAAAAATCTCATATCTACTCTATCCATTCAAATTTGGATTCCTTTATCTTATATAATGAAGATGAAATCAGCTAACTAGAAAAGGAAAAAAAAGAAGAATTTAGTCTACTAGAACAGTCAAATTTGCCATCAATTCAAGAAAAGAACAGTCCAGATTTTACAGCCTTGAACAGTAGAAAGAAAATAAAAATGAGATTGAAATATCTTGGAGAAAAACTTTGATGGCTCTTGTAGCAAAATAAGTGCAGGGGCTGGTGTATGGATACAGAACACAAACAAAGGATTTTCCTATAAACTGGATTTTCCATGCACAAATAACATTGTTGAATATGAAGCCCTCCTTATTGGCCTACACTTACTCAAAGATTTAGGAGCTAAAAGAATATCAGTCCAAGGGGATTCTGAGCTAATTATCAGACATATTAAATGGGAATATTCAACCAAAAAACCAAAACTCGGAGAGTATAGAAATGTTGCCCTTGATCTCCTAAAAACCTTTGAAAAATATGAACTCATTTTCATCCCAAGAGCTCAAAATCATCTAGAAAATGAACTTGCCTTTGTTGCTAGTAATTTCCAAATACCACAGAAAAATGAACAATCTCATATAAAGGTAAAAAACAGACCTGTAATACTTGACAATGAGGATTATTGGCAAGTATTTGAAGGAGACGAACACATAGATGATCTTCTGCAATCAAATAATGACTTTGCCATACCAAAACCTTCTTCAAGCCATGAGGAAAATTGTTTTAATGAAGAACAAATCCCTGAAACAGAGCTGTCTTTTTCTACTGATGTAAACCATTTTGAACACCCTTTTAGAGCAGAAATAGTTGACAATGTAGACCAGAAAGACCTGGAATTTTTACAATGTAAAAATGATACAATTCCAAGAGGTCTTACACCATTAGAACAGCTTTTTGATTTCAATGATGTAGCCAAATAACCAAGAATGGAGCCTATAGAAACAAACATAGAAGAACATAACATAGGTAGCCTAGCAGAACCCAAGATGGTAAAGCTATCAAGCACTCTCCCAGCTCATATCAAACATCAATATATAGAACTTTTCAAAGAATTTAAAGATGTGTTTGCATGGGGATACAAGGATCTAAAATCATATGATACCAGCATCATTCAACACAAAATTCCTCTTAAGGAAAATCAAAAACCTTTCAAACAAAAACTCAGAAGGATAAACCATGTTTTATTGCCTTTAGTTGAGAAAGAGATTAAGAAGATGTATGATGCTGGGATCATAGTTCCCATCAGGTATTCAGAATGGGTTTCCAACTTAGTATCTGTTAGGAAAAATACTGGAGAAATTAGGCTCTGCATTGATTTCAGGAACCTAAATAGAGCCTCCCTTAAAGATAACTATCCCTTGCTAAAAATGGATCATATACTTCAAAGGGTGGTTGGGTCTAAAATAATTTCACTGTTGGATGGGTTCTCAGGTTACAATCAGGTGTTAGTACTCCCAAGTGATCAACATAAGACTGCTTTTACTACACCTTGGGGTACATTCATGTATGTCAAAATGCCATTTGGTTTAATGAATGCAGGGGCCACCTTCCAAAGGGCCATGGACATAGCCTTTTCAGAAGACATAGGCTATTTTATAATCATTTACCTTGATGACATTACTATTTTCTCTAAAATTGATGAAGAACATTTGATTCATTTAAAGAAAGTTTTTGATAAATGTAGGAAATATGGCTTATCTTTGAATCCAAAAAAGACACTCTTTGGTCTCCAAGAAGGAAAGCTTCTTGGCCACATAATTTCTGAAAAGGGAATCAAAGTAGACCCTAAAAGGATTGATGGCATATTGAAAATCAACCATCCTAGAAACCTTAAAGAATTACAATCTTTCATTGAGAAGATAAATTTTTTAAGTAGATTCATCCCCAACCTTGATGAGCTATTAAGAAATATCACAAATACACTAAATAAAGAGGTAGGTGTTAAATGGACAATACAGGCTAAACAGTCATTTGAACTAGTAAAACAAGCTCTTACTCAAACACCAGTTCTTATAAGTCCTAACTTCACCAAAGATTTTTATATCTTTTCCTTTGCATTTGAACATACAATAGTTGCAATGTTACTGCAAAAGAATGACATGGGGCATCAGCAACCAAAATCCTTTTTTAGTAGGGCCTTAAGAGATGCTCCACTCAAGTATAAGATCATGGAGAAACAAGCCTTAGCCTTGGAAAAAGCATTGAAAGACTTTAGAGTTTACATTTTGCATTCCCACATCATTTCTTTTGTCCCACATACTATTGTCAAGGAAATTCTAAGTCAAGACCCTGATGGTAAAAGGGGAAAATGGATTGCTATTATTCTAGAACATGACTTAGAAATCAGGCCTACCAAACTAATCAAAGGGTAGGGATTAGCAAAACTCATGGCTGAGTCAAACTTCCAAGCACTAGATATGAATATGCTTGATGTCTTAGAAGAAACAGAAGAATTTACAGCTCCATTTATTGAAGAAAATTTCGTGAATTCACCTTGGTATGCTGATATCATATATGTGCTAATTTATGTAAATACCCCCCCTTCTCTATCTAAAACTAAAGCTAGATTTTTTAAGCAGAAGGCTTTAAATTATTGCATATTAGATGGGGTTTTATATTGGAAGAATGTTGTTCGAATATTGCTTAAATGTTTGCTTGAGATTGATGCAGGAAAAATCATGCATGAGCTACATGAGGGAGAATGTGGAGGACATATGTACTGGAAGACTATAGCAAATAAAATCCTCAGATCTGGTTACTATTGGCCCACCCTTTTCCCAGATACTCAAAAACTTGTCATATCTTGCCATAAGTGTCAAATTTTTTTATGGCAAAAGAAAACTCAGTCCCTTACCTTTACATCCTATCAGTGTTGAGGCTCCCTTCCAACAATGGGGCTTGGAATTCATTGGGGAGATTAACCCATGTTCATCAGCCCAACATAAGTGGATCCTCACTGCCACTGATTATTTTACCAAGTGGATAAAAGCCATACCTACTAGGAATGCTACTGACTCTGTCATTATCAAGTTCCTTGAAACCAATATACTATCTAGATTTGGTTATCCTAAAAAAATTATCGAAGACAATGTTGTTGCCTTAAAGTCTAAAAGAATGGTTGACTTTTGCCATAAGTATCATATTACCTTGGTTCATTCCACTCCCTACTATCCTCAAGGAAATGGATTAGTTGAATCCTCCAACAAGAGCTTTGTCAATATTATCAAAAAATTGTTGAAGCAGAATCAGAAATCATGGCATAGTAAGCTTATTCATGCTTTATGGGCTGATAGATTAACCACCAAAAAGTCAATAAATATGTCCCCCTATCAGCTGGTTTATGGCATGGATGTAGTCTTCCCAACCTCTTTAGGAGTTCCAGTCATGAAACTCCTTCAAGAAGTACAAACTAAGGAAAATGATATGCAGAGAAAGATAAATCAGACCATTCATTTACAACAGTCAAGAGAGGAAGTGTACAAGAGAACACAAACAGTCTAAGAAAGCATCAAGAAATTATTTGACAAGAGGATTAAAGAAAATGATTTCCAAGTTGGAAATGTAGTTCTAAAGTGGGATTCTAGAAGGGAAGAAAAGGGAAAACATGGAAAATTTGAAAATCTATGGAAAGGTCCCTACATTATTCATTCCATCAGGGGTCACAATGCATTCCTTCTGCAAGAGCTGAATGGAGAAGATCTATTTGGAGGTCTTGTCAATGGCAGGATGCTCAAGCACTATTTCTACCAAGAATCTTAGTTTCAAAAAAAAAATCATTGTACATAACATTGCTCTTTAAATTTGAAAAATAAAAACACAAAAACAGTAGAAAAAGAGAAAAGAGGGCAAATATAAAAGAAGAAAGGTACAACCCCATACCCAAAAAAGAGAATTTTCTGAAAGTGAGAAAATCTAAGTGCCACTGCTGATTAAAAAAAATGATGATATATTGTTCAGTCATCTAGCCTAATCATGGTTGAACATACTTTAAATTTATGTTGATAAGTTATTAGAAGCACAGATTGATAAGATTTGTTTTTCAAACTTGGCTTATCAGTAGAATAGATTAGGATAGAAAGGAAATGATTCTAACAAGCTCAAGATCAAAACCAGAGTTGGAAAAAGAATAGAAGGATGTTTATAATTTTCATATCTTAAGCCTTCACAATTTTGTTTTATTTTTCTACAAATAAAGTCTATGTGTCGCTTGTACATATAGCCATAGACACCATAGAAAATCAGACAGTCTAATCCTAATTTGACTATGTTTAAATTTCCTGTTGTAGAAATAGAGAATAAAACTTTTCAAACAGCTTAATCTTGATAGATAGTAGCTTAGGTAGAGAATAAAAAGTTCAACAGTTTAATCTGGACTCTTGGAAGAAATAAGGATAGGATTAGATAGTTTATTTATGTTTTCAAAAATAAAACGTCAAAGAGTTTGCTAGTTCAAATGCACTAAAAAAGGAAGAAAAAACGCTAGGAAAAAAGTAAGATTGGGTAGATAGAGATGTTGTTTTGAAGAAATTACATGTTGCAGATTGATAAAAATTGTCCTTTTCAGAGAAATATCAGCAATAAGAGAAGAAATTTGCCCAATGGATAAGGCACTGGCCTGCTGAAATCCAGATATTGATAAACTGGAGGTTCTGGACACCTAAAAGTATAGATGTCCTCCCCAAATGGAGCCACTGTTAGTCATCCATAATTTTGATCCTATCCAAAGATGACTAAATTGCCAATTCTAGATTTCTAGAAATAATATTTCAAAGAAGCATTATGAGTTCTAGAAATCTCACTGCCTTCATCACTTTGAAGTCTGTCAGTTCACCAAAATCTTCATCTATGTCTCCAAAAAGGTTATCCTGTTGTTTCAAAGAAGAAAGCTCATTTCAGGCTATTTATCCCTGTTTTTATAAACTCCATTTCCTCTGAAAATCCCCTTTTTTCCCTTTTCATTAACCCTTCATTTCCCTTTAAAAACCTCATTTTTCCTTCACTAAATCCCTCATTTACCCATAAAAAACCCTTTAAACCTATAAAAACCCCTTTTTTATGGTTTAAACTACCTTTTTATACCTTCGGAACTTCTAAATTGGCCTAAAAAACCCATTTTGGCCTAAAAAATAGTCTTTTTACAATTAAGGGCTTAAGCCCTGAGGGCTTAAGTCTTCTGCTCCTTTTTCTTCATATGACCTACACCACAAACCACCGACTAAACCCTTAGCCCCTTATTTCTTCGCTCCCGATCCCCTAATCCTACACCGGACCCTTCCCGCTCCTTTTCTTCTAGCCCTTTCCCTTACCATTCGTTACTTCCCACGCCCTTTGCTAAAACTGTACTTTCCTATGTTTTTCCCGTGCCTTCTTAAGCCCTTAGCCCTTTTTTATTTTTACCCCCGATCCTCCGTTTACCCATGAGACCACTTCCCAACGCCTTTCCTTAAGCCCCCCCTTCCTTTTTTATTTTCCATGTTCCGTTGATTTTTGGGGCATTCTCAACCGTTGATCAAAGGCCCTAGGCCTAGATCCAATGGCCACCATGCTCCCGCAACCTTCCTTACCCATCAACCATTCCCCCGTCTAACTCCTCCATGGGGTAATCTCTGTCGTGGATTTTCTAAATCCAATGGCCATCATCCAACTCTTTCTCCTGATGGCTTTTCACTACCCGACATAATAGCCCACGTCACTCTAGACCCAGCACCCACTGCTCCACCATCCATCCAATCCCCCTCCGACACCTGTCTTCCACCACTCCCATCTGCCGAGCAATTCCCCCCATCGCGCTCCATTCTCCACCATAGATCTGGAGCCCCCAGATCCGACGGCCCAGAATTACTTTCGCGTGAGATCACTCACCGAGGTTTAACACCTCATTTCTATGTGAAACTAGTGGTTTTTCTCGGGGCACGTTGCAAGCGATTAATGGAATCGCGTTCCCCCGGGGAAAAACTGCTAACCGCCCAACTACAATGCAAAAACCAATAGTGGTTTTCCAAAACCACTTTCGCCTATTTTCGCGCCAAAGTCAATTTCAAACCCCATTTTCACAATTTTCACTTTGAAATCCCTTCTGCACATTCATTTCCTCTGCATCACTCCATAAACTGCCTCCCCGAGCCTCTGATGGAGTATACCAAGAAAAAAATGCAATATTTTATTAATATTTTGTTTATTTGCACAGGTTTAAATGGTAATCCGAGTTAGCAAACCCTCTCACAACCAAAATTCAAGGATAACAGGTCTTGGGATGACAATATTTGAGACCAGGTAAGCAGAACAGGGGTTCGGGGCTTGGTTTAAAAGTTTTATCAGTATCTTCTAACCACTGATTGAATTATAAAACCCTCCAACGCGCATAAAGAAACCCTCCCTGCACATAAAGGACAAATGCAACAAAGCATCAATGAAGACATGAACAGCAGGAAGCATTTTGAGGGTTAATCCAAGACCAAAGTTGAATTAAAAGGATTAGGCCTTTAAACAGTGATTCAAGAAGAAAATTAAAAGTTCAAAGACATGAAGGATTAATGAATAAAACAATTGTTAGATAGAAAAGAGATAAAGGCAGAAAAACAAAGTATCAAGGTATAAAGAGGCAGACAGAAGATTTAAAGGTTCAATTGGCAGATTAAAGGAGAGAAACAGATGAATCAAAGGTTTGAAGAAGTCCGAGATGTGTTAGAAAGGTAGTATAATGGATTATGAAGGCTAAAACAAATCAGGCCTAGACACACTTTTTGATTAAATAAAGGAAAATTAGGCTTAAAGATAGCCTCGGATACATCAAAAGGAGCATTTATTTACTTGATAAGCCTAAACTTCCACCTGTGGCTTGCTTTATGTCCTAAAAGGAAAATAAACAGTTATTACACAAAAGAAGATATTTTAAACTGTCAGAACAGTTAATGTAAAGACAGAAAAAGGCCTCAAAGTCAATCTTTTCAACTATTTTTTATCCGGATTTATGCAGGAACGCAACAGAATAAACACATAACCATAAATACAAAGATGCAGCGGAAATAACACTTCATTTCATTAATATCAAAGAACTGAAATTTGCTTACAGACAGAATGGAAATAAAACTAGCTAGGGCACTGGTAGCTATCTCTGAGAAGAGATGTGGCGGCTACAGGCCTCTGAACTGCGTTACAATGAGGCTCGAGGGCCTATTTATTATTGAGAAACAATGGAGAACCGTAAACATCCCAAAAACCTAACCCTAGGAGATGAAGCGCCAAAACTATGGGCCCCGTTTGGGTAAATTGGTGTTTCAACTTCCCAGGGACGTAACTTTGGCATACTATCTCCGTTTGATGCACATGATACATCATTAGAAAGCTCTATCCGAGGACTACAACTTTCGAGACGAATTTGATGATCAAATTCGTTGGTAAAACGATGCCCAAAAAACATCGTTTAGGGCCTCAAAACGGCTCCGGAAGTTCAGGACCCGAAAAACTGCTAAAAATAGTAAGTTATGCCGAAACTAAAAAACTGAAAGAGACAATGGTGGGGGGCCAAGTGGAATAGGTGGGTGGCCACCAATATCCACCTGGATCATTCCTCCCCCCTTAGGAAGCAATGGTCCCCATTTCGTTAAGTTCCTCCATGAGATGAGGAAATTTCTGCTGAACTTGGTCCCTGGTGAACCACTTTCCTTGGTGCAGGAGTTGGCCAGCTTTGACAACCCGATACAGTTGGATCTGCTGTTGACGAGTGTTCTTGATTTGCATGTCCATGATACAATATGTGGTGGCCTGTTCCATGCAGTCTGGGTTTAACTCTGTTGGTGTGAGTTGTTCTGCAATGTCCGAGGTGTCCAGTAGAGGTGGAAAGTAAGGACGAAGGCGATCCACATTGAAGACTGGGTGCAGACCAAGGAATGGTGGAATACTAAGCTCGAAGGCATTGTTACCTACAGCCTTAGTGATGGTGTACGGCCCGTATCGGAGCGGGCGAAGCTTGCGGTGAGGTCCAGTGAGGCGCTCCTTCTGCAAATGTAGCCATACTTTGTCGCCCACCTGGAAGTGGTGTGGCACCCGGTGTTGATCATGGCGCTACTTGTACTTCGCATTGGCTCTGTCCAATATATCATGAACCTGTTGGCGGATGTGTTGAATGCGCTCGATGAAGCTACTTGCTTTGTCAACTTCAGACTGGACATGAGCTGAATCGGCCTGAGCAGTTGCAAATGGCATGGCTACGTCAATGGGACATAGTGGCTGGAATCCCAAGCCCACCTGAAAGGGGCTATGGCCACTTGAACTGTGGAGAGCCCGGTTATAACTATGTTGTACATAGGGGAGGCTCTCGTCCCATGTGCGTGGATGCTTTGAATTGTACATGCGTAGAATGTGTACAATCATTATGTTGACGACCTCTGTCTGGCCATCTATTTGGGGATGGAAAGCTGTGGACTTGGTGAGCTCTGTGTCCATCATTGACCAGAGGCTGGACCAAAATGTGCTGAGGAACCTGCTATCTCGATCTGATATGATAGACTGTGGGATCCCAAAGTGCACCCATACTCGTTCAAAGAAGAGTTTAGCGATAACCTGGCTTCGATATTCTTCTTACGAGGTGACTCATTCTCAAATCTTCGAGAATATCTGGCAGCCAGCAAAGAAAACACGATCATTGCCATTCTTGGTAGAGGGCGAACGTGTATGTCCATGGAGATGGATTCCCAAGGTCGATTAGGGGTAGGTAGAGGAGTATATAGGCCTTGCTTCTTGATGGTCGGTTTAGCAATGGCACAAGCAGTGCAGGATCTGATGTGCTTCTCGACATCCTTTCGAAGGTTCGGCCAATAGAAATACTTCTGTAGTATTGCTACTGTTTTCTCGACCCCGAAATGCCCAGCGACTCGACTGTAGTGTGCTTCCCATATCATCTTGGCACGCTCGCTTGAAGGAACACCAAGGTGTCCCAGGTGACATAAAAGTGCATCTTGGAGGTGAAAATTTGGAACTTGTGTGCCCCCCAAGAGTGCCTTGTAAGTGTGGCCGAATTCTGGGTCACTCTCATAGAGAAGCGGCCAATCAGAAGTCTCATGCCCACAAGAGTTGAGCACGGTGGTGAGCGCCACGATCGGTGGTCGGCTAAGGCAGTCTGGAACATTATTGGTGCTACCCTTCTTGTACTTGATGTTCAAATGAAACTGTTGCAGATATGTGGACCACTTCTGATGGTGATCATTCTGCAACTTCCCTTGTGTCTGTATGAACTGCAGGGGCCGGTGGTCTGTGTGGATGATTTTTTCCTTCCCCAAAATGTAATGCTTCCATTGTCGACAGGCTTGCACAATGGAATACATTTCTTTGTCATAGGTGGGATACTTACGAACTGTCTCAGACAATGTCTCACTATGATATGCCATTGGATGTCCCTATTGAGTAAGAACTACCCCAATAGCATAGTTAGAGGCATTTGTCTCGATCTCAAATGGCTGCTGCAAGTCTGGTAAGGTGAGCACTGGGGCAGAACAGAGGCGATTTTTCAATTCTTTGAACGCCTTCTGTTGAGGTCCCGACCAAAAGAATTTTTCTCTCGCTCCTCCTTTGGTGACTTGACTCAAGGGCCAAGTGATATGAGAGAATCCCAACATGAATCTACGATAGAAATTAGCAAGACCCAGAAAGCTGCGAAGCTCTGTTATAGTAGTCGGGGCTGGCCAATCCCGAATGACTTGGATCTTGGCTGGATCCACATGCACCCCCCTTTCATCAATAATGTATCCCGGATATTGAACCTGGGTCATGCCAAACGTGCACTTCTCCAAATTGGCACACAACTTGTGTTGCCGCAGTGTTTGGAGGACTTGTCGGATGTGATGAAGGTGCTCTTCCCAAGTCTTGCTGAAGATCGGAATGTCATCCAAGTACACCACTACGAATGAGTTGGTGAATGGCCGCAAGATGTCGTCCATCATCCTCATGAAGGTTGCGGGAGCATTCGTCAACCCGAAAGGCATGACCAGCCATTCAAAAAGGCCTTCCTTAGCTTTGAAGGCAATCTTCCACACATCAGAGGGTTCAATTGGTACCTGGTGATACCCAGACTTCAGGTCGATCTTACTGAAATATTTTGCACCTTGGAGTTGGTCCAAAAGGTCATCAATCCGTGGGATTGGGTACCTATTCCGGACAGTGATCTTGTTCAGCGCCCGATAGTCAATACAAAGTCTCCACATCCCATCCTTCTTCTGTACCAACACGATCGGGCTCCCACGGGGCGATGAACTTGGTCTGATGTGACCTTTCTGCAACAGCTCCTGAATCTGCCTCTTGATTTCATCATTTTCCAGAACAGAGTGTCGATAGATCGGTCCATTGGGTAGCGGTGCACCTGGGGTCAGATCAATCGGGTGCTTGACCTGACAGTGCAGAGGAACCCCTGTGGATGAGGTGAATATGTCCCCGTACTCCTCCACAACCTTATCCATTTGTTGTTGTTGTGCAGAGGAGCCCTGTCTGGAGGTCGTGGCCACAGTCTTCTTCTTGCCCTGGGGGCGGATCATTAGGAAAACGAATTTCCTGGTTTGGGAAATGAGCTTACTGCATTGTTTTGTAGTAACCAAAGAGATAGCCGTAGGGGGTGGTACCTCTGGTATCCTGTACAACTTATTTCCCAAAGTAATAATAATAGCACGAGGTCGAGACTCATACACAGCATGATGCTTCCACAAGTATGGTTGTCCTAATAATACATCAGAAACATCAATAGGAGCAACGTCACATAATACCTCATCCGTGAAGGGCTTGATGCTAGGGAAGGCGGCACTGTTGGCTGACGCGGAGATCTTGTCCTTGGTGAAGCCACCCGATGGTGTATGGATGTGGGTGAGTTGTGGTCGGCAAGCCCAGACGCTTCACGGCGTCTGTCGAAATGAGGTTCTTTTGGCTCCCATTGTCGACAATGAACTGTACAGGGGAGCCCTTTACCCACATCTAGGAGTGGAAGAGACGTTCCTCCTCCTCTGGATCTTCCGGCTCCTTTTTCTGGACATTTGTAGTGGCAACAGTGGCGTTGGGCTCCGCATCAATAATCTGTTTCCCTTTTTCATTCCCCTTTTCAGGTTCTGATTTGGAGTCGGAGCATGCGTCTGACTCAGAAGCCCTCATCTCGGCCACTAGCGACTGCTTGGCCCGACACTCACTTGTGTTGTGAGTGGAGCTCTTATGGAACTCACACCACTTTCCCGTGTCCTTCTTTGGCTTTACGGTGTTGTTCTTTTCTTGTGGCTTTGACGGGTTGTCTTTAGCCACCATGCCTTGGCTCTGTCCTTTGTTCTGTGGTTTGGAAGCACCTTTTCCTTGATTTTGATTCGCAGATCCAAAGTCTCGCTTCTTCTGTTTGAATTTCTGCTCAATCTTGGCAGCATACCGGTATGCCGTACCAAGCGAGGAGATGTCGAGGAACTCCATTTCCTCCTGAATGTATCTGTGCAGACAGTTGCGATACTTTAGCACCAAATGTTTCTCTGAATCTTTGATACCCAACTTTGTGCGTAGGGTATGGAACAGATTCGTCAGCTCGTGCACATCTTGATCCCTTTGTTGTCGCAGCGTGGTCCATTGGATGTACTTGTCCTCATAGCTCCCCACAGGCTAGTACTGTTCCTTGACGGCGTCTCGGAAAAAATTCCAAGTTGGTACGGCCGAGAACAGAGAGGGTTCTGTCTGGTCCTTGTTCTCACAGTAGGTTTCCCACCAGTCCTTAACATGGGGGGTAGCTTTGAGGAGTGCAAAAATAATCTTCTCCCGGTCTGAAAAGTCATGAATAGAGAAATATCCTTCTAATAGATTCAACCATCTATCTATGGCATCTGCGTCTATTTGACCCTCAAATATGGGAATGTCAAAATTTACTTGTACCTTAAAGGGAGTCGCAACTCCAGAGTGGCTACTGGATGCAGATGCGCCGCCGGTGGGCAGCCGTTGAAGGATCTTAGCAAAGTTATCCATCACCGCGTTCCTTTGTTTTCGAGGGCCTCCTCAAGCAATATTTTGATAGGATCTCCTGCTCCCTCATCTTTCTTTTCGTCCCCCATGGGCTTCCGTCGAGGTTTGCGAGGCTGATCTTGCAAAGGTTCCACCAAATCAAGCCCTAGCTCCTTATACCCCGACCTCGTTGGGGACATGCAAAGAAGGATCGAGAAAAAGCAGACCGCTCTGATACCACTGATCCGGATTTATGCAGGAACGCAACAGAATAAACACATAACCATAAATACGGAGATGCAGCGGAAATAACACTTCATTTCATTAATATCAAAGAACTGAAATTTGCTTACAGACAAAATGGAAATAAACTAGCTAGGGCACTAGTAGCTATCTCTGAGAAGAGATGTGGCGGCCTACAGAGCCTACGAAGCACATTACAATGAGGCTTGGGGGCCTATTTGACCCAGTATTTATTATTGAGAGGCCTAAACATCCCAAAAACCTAACCACTGAGGAGATAAGCGCCAAAACTGTGGGCCCCGTTTGGGTAAATTGGTGTTTCAACTTCCCAGGGACGTAACTTTGGCATACTATCTCCGTTTGATGCACATGATACATCATTAGAAAGCTCTATCCGAGGACTACAACTTTCAGAACGAATTTGATCAAAAACAATGCCCAAAAACGCCATTTAGGGCCTCAAAACGGCTCCGGAAGTTCAGGACCCGAAAAACTACTAAAAATAGTAAGTTATGCCGAAACTGAAAAACTGAAAGAGACAATGGTGGGGGGCCAAGTGGAATAGGTGGGTGGCCACCAATATCCACCTAGATCAATTTTCATCCTTAGGAAGTAAAGACAGATTTATTACACAAAGAAGTAGTTGAGAGACATTCCTACCTTATGCCTTGCATGGTTTTTAAGGATAGGAGTGCATTTACTATGTCATTAATAACATTTTTGAACCCTAGATAGTTCCACCTCCTCATTTTTAGTATAAATACTGCACTGGAACTCATTGTAAGGTGGGCATTTGATAACTCTTTGAAGTAATACATAGTTCTGCTGAAGTTGAAAGACATTTGATGTTCTAGAACCTGTGGATGTTTTGACCTGTTTGTTGATGGAGAAAGCTCTGTCATTAGATCCCTGAGCTTGGCTGTTGGTGAAGTATTCTAAATTGTTGATTTTTTTCCTGTTTTCCATTATGTTTTCATTATTTTCTTGCTTACAGTAGAGTAAAAAGTTTAGGCTAAGAAATGTCTCCTAGAAGCACCTTAGACCTATTTACTCTTCAGTGTCTTTATGTTTTCATCTATTGAATGTTTTATTAAGTAGTTTGAATGCTTTTCAACCCTTATGCTTGTTTACTTCCTAAATAGTTCAATACAGTGGCCTCAAGAATGATTTATGGTTCTCCCTGCTACTCACTGCCACTTGAAAACTGTTTCTGAAGTCTCCCTTTAAAGTACCATTGTCCAAAGTCTGCCAAAGAGGTCTGTTTTGATCATACCCTTTGTACTTGCTCAAATAATTGTTTTGAAGGTCTTTATAGTTGTAATCACAGATGCTTAGGAGTTCCCTCTTCTATGAATGCAGTTATTTGTGAATCTTGAATGTTTTCTTATCCTTGAAAGTGAAATCTTTGATGAAATAGAGCGTTCCTCGACTCTTAGATTTTATTTTTAAAGTTTGTCTTGAAATTGTTATTTGCTGAAGTGTGATTTGTAGAATTCATGGTTAGCCCTGTCTATAAAACACTTTTTCATGATCAAATGATATTTTAAGTCCCTTTGTTGAGAAGTACATATAATTAAGGATTCTTAACTGCCCTTAATTCTACTTTTCATTCTAAATCCTTAATGTTCGTTTCATTTCACCTGAAAACTTTGTAAATCCAATAGCCAAGTTAGATTTTCCCTTTGATACCCCTAATTCATCTACAAACTTGTTACAAACTTCTACTTTACTCCATTTCCTAATGACTTAGAGATTTCCATTTTCTATCTATGCTGCCAAGATCATCATGTCCTACAAAACAATCAAACAAACTCATGCTTAATAACTAGCCTAAAATCAACCTTTCTCAAAGCAAACAAGTCATGTCTTTGCAAACATATTGAGAGATCCCTCTCTGAGACTAGGAGGGCTAGATCAAAGAGCTATAAAGACTGGTTTATGTGTTGCCTTGTCATTTAGTATGCCAATCTACTAAATCACAAGATCCCAACACCCTCCTCATGAAGATTGTCATGAAATACTCTACCTGTGAGGGTAGGTTATCCAGAATCTACTCCTATCATATTAGACTCCTCATGCACTTCACCAGGGCCAAGCTACTAAACATGCCTTATTTCCTCTGCAAGAGCATTGAAAAAATGTCCTCCATCATGAAAAAGAGGCCTCTAGCCCAGCAAATGACAAGCCTATTTCATCACTCTCTTATCAAATTCATTGTAACTCACCAATTGAACCAACAAGGCATTCCTTGGGAGGCCTTTATTGCCCATGATGACTTCACCAATTCACCCTCCATCCCACTGCAAAATGTGCCATCATCTTCTCAAAATCCTCCTCTTATGCCTCCATCGCCCTCCACTGACCATGATTCACCTTCCTCACATGAATCAATTTCCCAAACAAACCTTCTTCAAACACCTTCCCCTAAGAAAAGTGATCATGATGATAGCACTGATGATTAGGAAGAAAGAAGTGATGATCAAAATGAACAAGAAAGCGAGGAAGAATGTGAGGAAGATGAGAGAAAGGATGATGAAAGTGAGGAAGAGTGTGAGGAAGATGAAATAAAGGATGATGAAAGTGAGGAAGAGGCCTTGAAGAAAGCAGCGGAGGCCCTGAAGAAAATAGTGATAATCAAGATGAACCAAAGAGTGATGGTCAAGGTGATGAAGATGAGGAAGAATATGAGGGAGGGAGTGATGAAAAAAATAATGAAGATAAGGGAGATGATACAAACTGTGAGGGAAAATATGATGAAGGCCTTGAGGAAAATAGTGTTGATCATGATACAAACAGTGAGGGAAAAGATGATGAAGGCCTAGAGGAAAATAGTCAAAACAGCAGCACAGAAATTCCCTCTCACTGATTTCTTTGCCTTGGAAATTGAGCATGACAAAGAATCATGGCTTGAAAGGGAAAATATACATTTTGAGGCTAAGTTAGAGAAGGCAAACAAATATCTACGTTTACAGAGAAGGATGACTGAACATTACAAAAAGAGAAATTAGTTTGCTAGGAAGAAACTCAAAACTGCCCAAAGGAGGGGCCCGGTGCAAATTGATGGAAATGACCAGGCTAGGCTTGGAATTTTGGCTCACGCTTCACTACAGGTCTCTAAGGACCCTTAAGGGACTCACTTACCAATTTTGAGTAAAATTTAACACTTTTTGGTTTTTTGCAAATTTTCAAGCCTAGGAGCGCAGTGCCTTGGACGTTGCGCTTTTACCCAGAGCATCTTCAGCAGGAAAAATTTTAATTTTTGGATTCCTTGGCATAATAGGAGCATTCTCACAAAATTTCAGCCAATTTGGAGTTGTTTTGGTCCCTCAAAAGGGCCAAAAACACCTATTTTTCCACCTTTCTGCCACATTTTCTGAACAGGTGCTGTGACCCTGGGAACCTTCATTGTTTCTACTTTTTGGGAAACTTATAGAGATAAAATTAAGAAAACAGAAGAATATTCAGAAATTAGACATCCATAGCTTTCCAACGGGCCATCACAGAGCCTTTTCGACATCGGGAAGGCCTCCAAAACCTTGCTACAAAAAGACCCTTTTTGGTGCTGCGCGCTTGGAAAAATTTCAGAAATCAGAGACAGAGTGCTGCGTTCCTATGTATGACTAGGAAAATGTGCGTTTGGAACTTTTTCTTGGGTATTTCAGGCCTAAAAGTCAATTTTATTTCCATTTATAGTCGTAAAATATATTTGTTAGATATTTTTGTGCCTTGGGCTTTGCAAAGCCTCAAGGACAAGTTAGGATATTTCTCTTTGACCAATAGGCTTCTAGATGCTCTAGTAGGCTCTCCTCTCCTTATTTGTTATATAAGGCTTGAGGTTTTACTGTAAACAGTTGGGACTTTATTTGTTATAGATAAATACATGGTTTATGAGCTTGGAGAAGATATTTGGTTTCATGAAGTGAATGAATGACTTGTGTGGCTTGATGTTGGAGAAGCTTGCTTGCAAGATTCCATAACTTGGTGAATGGTGATTTTTTTCTAACTTGTTAGTGTTTTCTTGTCCTTATTTTGTTTCAGTCTTCTTGCTTGCTATATATTAGAAAAGTATAGGTTGAGATATGCTCATGGAAGCCCCTCAAACCTCCTGCATGCTATAGCTTTAATGTTTTCTTCTTTTAGCTCATCTTCAGGAATTCTTGACTGATACTTACACCTACTAAACTTGTTCTTTGTTTCATAAATGATCAGTATGTTAGCTTATAAATATGATTCATGGTATGCCCTGTTTATTTAAAGTTTTCAAAAACTCATTATGAAGCTTTCCTATGGAATACTGACTGATTAGGATAATGCAAAGAGGCCATGTTTCGATCTTTCCCTTTTCCCATCCTCATCAACTTGTTTCACAGTTCCCAATAGTTTGATATATGTTGTTTAGGAGTTCCCTCTCCATATTTTGAATTTTTTTTTACCTTATATGTTTTCCTCAAAAAACTGAAGGTGGATTTCTAAAGTTAGGAGTTCTAATGCTTCTATATACCACTGGATTGTTCATCTCGTATATTTATCAGTTTGAGTATTGTTCATAGATATTAATGGTTTTCCCTACCTCATGAGTGATTTCTTTCATATTATATACATTTAATATCTCTTAGTTTCTTCCCAAACTTAATGTTCATTACACCTCATCATCACTTTAAGGATCCACTCACCTTGCTAAATCGGCCTTGCAATACACTCTGCTTCAGCATTTAGACACCTTAGCCTTCATCTGACCCCATAGCCCTATTGATTTTATATTCTCTCATTCCACCTATCCTACTTGATCATCTTACCCCAACCCAAAACAAACAAACAAACCTACACTTAACAACTAGCCTAAAATCAATCACCCATAGCGAACAAGCTCACATCCTTCACACAATAGAAAGAGCCCTCTCTAAATCCAGGAAGGCTAGGTCCTAGGACTCCAAATAATGGTCTGGTGTTACCCTGTCATTTGGTTATCCAATCTTCCAAATCACGAGACCCTAACACTCACTACTGCAAATGGAATTTACTCCCTGCCGCAAGCTGCTAAGTTGACTTTTTGGTCTTGGAGCAGTTAACTCACACTCATATCTCCAAGACTCTAACCTAAGCTAGTGTTGTTCTACTACCAATGAAAGTAAAAGATGAATCTAGTTAATTTTATTATCACGTTGATTTTAATGGTTTTTTTTACACAATAAGGAAGCAACGAGAAAGTGATATGGTGTGTACAACTATTAGTTAGTCACCATAATGCAGCTATATGCAATTTTCATTTTCACTTCAGTGAATGCTAGCTATGAGAGGGTAAGAGTTTATCTACCACGCCAATGCCTATTATGATGAAATTTTCACTAGATCTTCCTGAATTCAAAATATCCCAATAATTTATGAATTAATGACCCAAAGAACAAATCGGAAAGACAAACTGAAAAAGATTCCCAAGCAAGAATGCAAAGCACTCCAAAAGAGAAACAACTAGGAAAATAAAGCCCAATCAAACACACTCAAAGAAATCAAAATGAAATCAAAGTGAAAATAAAAATAAGGTAATGTAAATCAAGCTAGGGTTGTAGCACAATGGCTCAACCAGGGCCAATGTTCTACAAAGGACTAAACCAAACCATAGCGGCAAGAAGGCCTAAACAATATCTAATCAAGGTGATACAATATGACAAAACACAATCAAAAGAACTTGTTTAGATGACAGCTGCACAATTGGTCGCAACACATTTGTTTGTGACACAAATGACCAAGAGGTCAAAGAAATTTCTCAATAAGAAGGAATGAAAATGAGAAAAAGGCACAAAAGTTGAAGGAAAAATGAAAATTAGTTATAAAAATTTGTTGACGATAGCCAACCAAATCTGATAATGAATTTAAGAGGTGAAACTCAAAACCCAATCCAAGGCACCCACCCAAAACTCAAAAATCAAATTGAACAATAATGAGCAACAGAAGACCTTGAATAAATTGATCCAAATAAATCAAATCATGGACAAACAATAGTTGATCAGCTACAACAAATGATAACCCAAACACGTTTTCAATATATCAGTAAGCAACGACAAGCTTAATGCTTAATGAAAGATAAAAGGTCCTCTAAAGAGGCACTTAACTAATCCAAATAAAAACATTGACAAAAAATATATTTGGACTAGATACATCAAGCACACAGGAAGCTCAAAATGTATAAAGGGAGACAAAAAAAATTCAAACTGAAAGCAAGGGTCTTTCAAGGGCTAAAATCCTTATCCGTAGGCACATAACTTCCTGGGGAGGGTTGGCCATAGGAATAGGCTTTCCAGCCAGCAGCTAAGGACACCTAACTACAGGCACAAGCCTGTAAGGTAGCAGCTACAGGAAATACTCAAAAATTCCCTATAAACTTGCGCATAGGCCAAGAGGAAAGAAAAATACAGAGGTAATGAACCCTGAAAATAGATGAAAACAATCAGAAAATTTTGAGAAATCCCGGAAAATTAGATAAGAGAGGATCTGATCAAGATCGGAGGCAAAGAGGACACAACACAAGTGTGATATCATTGAAATCACCAGTTTTGTTGCATCCTAAGTTGCAGGGAGTTGTTGCTCCGTGATCTAGTGTCCAATTAGATCTCTAGACAGTAAGAGACAAGACTAATGAGACATAAAATGGATCCCAATCACATATGATCAGACAAGAAGCATGCAATTAATTTTATGCTATGAGGAAGAGAAATGGAACCCTACCTCCTCGGAGGTTGGGGAAGTATCTTGAATTTGTAGCAGAATCCTTGCGCTCCACTTAAGTGTTCTATTTCATCTGCACTAAATCTCAAAACCTACACACAACCACAAACACTCAAGGACAACAAGTGATTTTCCTTAGAAGATCATTAGACCAACAACAATATAAACTTATTACAAGATCTACTGAAAACATAATCATGTAAGGGAAAGAACATAAATCTTCATTATTCATATAAAATGGTACATCACTTTATACCTTTTCTTCCATGTTTCCTCTCTTCGATTCGGCAGAGTTTCCCCACTATACTCAAGAAATGATCATGAAGAGCACACACATATGACCAAGACCTCACAATTTATCTCTAGCAACAAAATGGTAGCATAGGATCAAGATCTCAGCTCTCCATCACTAGTATAGCTCTCCCAAAACTAGTCTAACCCTCTCAAATGGTCCAATATAGATAGGTAGAAGAGATGTCTCGGGAGGATGAATATCGACACTCAGGACGATGAGAAGTTATAAAAGCTTATAATTGATGAGTCATCTCCAACTCGAATAGATGAGATGCCAAACTGATCTCCTAAGGACCAAGTCACTTTAAACATTCCCTGGGCTGCATGCACATAAAGGGATAAAAAAGTCCCTAGTCGTAGGCATAAGAAGGCTCGGTAGAGGCTATAGGGTCTTGGTCACAGGAACAAGCTTGTCTGCCTGTGGATAAGGGTCAAATTGGCTAAAAAAAGATCCTTATGTCAAGAAAAAATCATCTAATCATGAGGGCTAAGCTTCAGTGATCCATGGGTAGCAAAATCGGTTGATAACACGAAGGTCTCAAAACCTTCATGTTGTTTAATTTACACCTCCTCCTCAATAACTCCATTGAGGAATGGTGTCTTCACATCCATCTGGTGTGTTATCACCAAAAATTGGTCATCTAACCATTTCTAATTAGATGGATCGAATTACACCATCCTAAGTCCAATTTTATCATAGTAAAATTGCTTTCACTATATAAGAAATAATTTAATAAATCATATCTTATTAAGTTATTTATGCTTAAAACAAGAAAACCCGTGGGGAATAATCAAATAAATCCTTATTTATTCGATTTTTCTCTAGGAATAATTAATTAAACCATTATTTAACTAATATTCCTAGTCATATTTGGAAATACTGTTGTGCTGCGTGACCTAGCAGTTGTCGCAGCCATACGCGATCTTGGAGCAGGGCCTGCACCCTCATGGCCTCCCCAGAGTCTAATCTGGGGCCTCCCTCTCCCAATGTTGATGCCACCACTACGAACAATGCTCAGCCTGAATAAACAATAACAGCATTTGCATATTTGATAAACTCTCTGGGACCTCAACGAACCAGGTCAACTATTACTAAGTTTGTCAAAAATTGGACTCCATTCCAGAGATCTCTATGCCTCCCTCTTTGCCCAGGAAAGCTGCGATTTCACTTGCTAAAAAAGGTCTGGTAGGTCAATTTACAGGCTTGTGGCCTTCCCCCAGAACTGTGCAGAAATGGGTGGAAAGGAACTTGGCTCAGTTCACCCAAGGGAAAATCTCCATTCGATTCTGTGGCAGGGGCTACTACACCTTCTACTTTGAATCCAAGAGTTATCGGGATCTCATATTCCTCAGTGGACCTTACTTCATGGATACTAGAGGACTATCTCTAAACTGCTAGACTCCTAATTTCGACCCTGAACTGGACGTCCCAAATGTCATTCCTGTTTGGGTCAAACTACCACACCTCCCGCTTCACTATTGGGGAGATGACTCGGTGTGCGCAATAGGAAATGGAGTCAGAAAATATATAGACATGAATGAATCCAAAGAAAACATGCAGGTCGGTTCGAGCATCTACATCGAGGTGTATCTAGGAAAGGGACTTCCAGAAGTCGTCAAGCTCAAGGTCGACAACTGGACACATATACAACACCTGGATTATGAAAAAATCCCCTTCAAATGCAAGGTATGTCATGAATACGGCCATTTTGAAAATGTATGTAGTAAAAGAGAAGAATCTAAAAAAACTATAGAAGAAAACCCAGATCTGAAATGGGAACAAGTAAAAAAAAAAGAAGACGACCTCTAAACCTCATTCATCCTCCCAACCTCCTTTGCATGTCTCCTCTTACCCATCCATTAATCCCTCCTCTCAACCCTCCTCCTCCCTCCCCAACTCCTTCCTGGGGGTCAATCCCTTCGACATATTAGCCAAAGCCCTCATTCCTTCCGAGCCCCCGTTCTCCACCTCCTCCCAATCCCCAATCCCCTTCCCCCTACCTTCCCCTCTCCCCTAGCTCTCCCCACCCCCCCTCAAGGCTTTCCTTCCCAGTAGGAGGATCCTCTCCTCCCTCTCAATCCTCTCCCCCAAAACTTGGATCGATTACTCACACGGAATCAAACCAAATAAACTCCTAAAAACAATGAAAATACAAAGAAAGTTGGAAGGAAATCAGGGATGAGGCAACAGTAAAAGATATCTCTTTGGGAACGCAATAGGGTCTTGAAAGTTTCCTTGAGAAAGGGCCAAAGAACAAGGAGAAAATACAGCAGACACATAAATGGAAGGGTCCCTCAACCACCAACAATAGTAAATAATGATAGTTGTCTCTTGGAATTGTAGAGGGTTGGGTCATCCCTCCAAAGTTAAATTTTTAAAAGACCTCATCAAAACTGAAAAACCTGACATCCTCTTAATCCAAGAGACAAAAATTAGTAGCCAAGAAGTGGATACAATAATAGAAAAATAAAAAATATATGAATGGTATGCAATATTAGCTAATGGAGCATCGGGAGGAATATGTACTATATGGGAAAAAGGGAAATGGCACATGCACCATTTCACAAAAAAAGAGCATTGGATAAATACAAAATTGGAAAATGCAGAAAATGGGGAACAAATCAGCATCTATAACATATATTCTCCCAATCACTACAGGGACAAAGAGACTTGTTGGTGAACTTTAAGGGACAACACAACGGAGGACCATGAAGATAACCTCATTGTAGGAGGAGATCTAAAACTCATCCTCAAACCGGATGAAAAAAAAGGAGGAAGTTTTATGCCTGATCCAAACAGAGAAACCTTAGAAGAAATAATGTAGTGCAACCTCCTTGATATTCCCCCAAAAAATGGCAAATACACATGGGACAATAGAATATTAGGAAAGGAAAATATAAAAGAAATATTGGACCGGATCCTCATCTGAGACAAAATGGTGGCCAACCACAGTAGAGCGTCCTCTAGAATCATTCCTTCAGCTGCATCAGATCATAAACTGGTTTTCATTGAACTTGGAATGGCTGAAAACTATTGTCCCATTCCTTTTAGATATAATCAGCTATGGGGCAGCAATGAAGAAGCCAAACAAGAGGTGGAAAATGTGTGGAGGAAAAACATTAGTGGATCACCAACTTTCATATGGGAAACAAAGCTAAAAGCAACTAAAGCCAGTTTGAAAGATTGGGCTAAAAGTAGTTACAAGGAGCCACACAAAGGGAAAGAGATCCTAAAATATGAATTAATAAAAATCCAAGAGGAACTTGAAAGCAATGACAGTACTATAGAGAAGAAAGCAAAGGAAAAAGAAGTGCAGTGGAAAATCTATAGGAACAACAGGCAAGAAGAAGAAACTTGGAGGTTGAAATCTAGACAGCTCTGGATGCAAGCTGGAGATAAGAACACCTCCTTCTTTCATAACTCAACTAAAACAAGGATGATAAATAACTATATAGAAAAAATAAAAGGATAATATGGACAAGAAATAAAAGGGCAAGAATAAATTAAAAAGGAGGTTTTTAAACATTTCAAAACCCTCTTATAAGTTGTAGATAGTCAAGAAAATCCAGATGAATTCTTGAAGCACATTCCAAGGGTAATTTACACAAAAAAAAAAAAAAAAAAAAAACTCTCTCACTAAAGAAGTCACAGAAGAAGAAGTCAAGGCAGCTGTATGGGATTTTCAACTGAACAAGGCACCGGGCCCAAATGGATTTCCCGTAGCTTTCTACTGTATCTTCTGACACCTCATTAAAAAATATATGCTGAAAATGATAAGGTACGTAATGAGGAAAAGAAAAATTGTGGGATTCACTAACTCCACTTTCTTATCCCTCATCCCCAAAGATCCTCGCCCTTCTTCCCTTAACCGATTCCGGCCAATCTCTCTCTATAATGCCTCTTACAAGATCATCTCCATTATTGCTGGCAGGCTCAAACCCCTTCTTCCTTCCCTTATCTCTGATAATCAAGGTGGTTTTGTCCCCAACTGACAAATAATGGACAACATCATCCTAGTGCAAGAAGCACTCCACGCTAGCCTCACTAAAAATGAAAAAGGTTCATCCTAAAAATGGATATGGTAAATGCCTTTGACAGAGTAAACCTCTCTTTCCTAACAGCAGCCTTTAAAAGATTTAGTTTCTCTGAAGATTTTGTGGATATAATTCAAGCAGTCGAAGGTGCATGCACTGAGCCGTAAAGGTCTAAAACTGCACCGGGCGCACTATAGGTGATACAACACACCGAGCCATTATAATTGGTATTGGGATTTATGTGGTGCCCATAGGTCATATCAACGCACCGTTTCATAGTATTATAGAAACACACAGGTGCGCAGTATCACACAAATGCACCGATTGTTCTAATTCGTATTGGTATTTGTGCAGTGCCCATATGTCGTAGAAACGCACTGGTGAGCAGTCTCACATAAACGCACCGGTGCGCAGTATCGCACAAACGCACCGAGAGTTATAATTGGTATTGGTATTTGTGTGGTGCCCATAGGTTGTAGAAACGCACCAGTGCACTTTATCATAAAAATGCACCGTTGTACAGTAAATGACACGCATCGGTGTTCATTTGTATTTTTTAGAAACATCGACCTGATAGTGCAATTATTGTGATTTTTTTAAATTCATTATTCATCAAAATTCGACACATATCTTATAACAGTTTTCATATCAATTAAATTTTTACTAGTGCATTTGAATGTGATGTTTGGATTAATTTGTTATATCATATCATAATTATTGTGATTTTTTTAAATTCATTATTCATCAAAAGACGACACATATCTTATAACAATATTCATATCAATTAAATTTTTATTAGTGCATTTTAATGTGATGTTTGGATTAATTTTTTATATCATATCATCAAATTTCACATCTCTTCATTATAATATCTAATCGTCCATATATTTAATCAGTGGTGTTACATTTCACAGCTATAATGGAGAACGAAATAGAATAAATTAAAAAATATTTTATTATATATATATGAATAAGACACTCTTTGTCATACAAAATGGGATAGTTATTGGTATCCCTTTGTCTTTCAATTGGAACACTATGTCCATTACATTAAACAAAATGTTTGATTTCACAGATAAATATTTCAAAAAATACAATGCCTTGCTTTGATATCCAAACAAAATGATCATCATTCTTCTCTTGAACTATTGTCACTCCTCGAGCTACTTCCTTGACTTGCGTTATTTTGAGGAATGTTTTGTTCATGGTGTTGATTGTTTTCTTATTCTTCACCTTCCATCTACAAACATAAATAAACTGTAATGAGTGTATATACATTGGTGAGAATAATGAAAATTTCAATATTAAATAATATACATCAATGTAAATCGAAAAGAAATGGCATACCATAGCAAGTACCATAGCAACAATTGACTCATGAACTATACACATTCTTTCAAAACCAAATTTCATGCCAACTTTCAAGATTTCAACTATTGGGGTAGTTCCATACTTTGTTTCTTGCAAGTTTTATACCCCATAACAAATCATATATTTAATATAAAATATTTTTTTGTTCAATTAATTATAGACGGAGCTAAGTAAAACAAGATCGATAGATGCTTACAAATTCCACAATTAATTTCTGATATGCCAACATATACTGACAACTCATATTTAACCCAATTTCAATCAATTCGTCTGATGGTTCTTCTTTGTATGTTAGCACCTGTTTGAATACATTCAATGATGATTGTTGTAAAACAACTTAAAATATACAAAAATGAAATCTAGTTAAGTTGTTATAAGGAAGTAACAATTACTCACAAACTAAGATATCAACCATTTTCTTCCTTGTCATCCTGTTTTATGTGCTGAATGGGTTCCATTTTCGTTTCTTTTCTGCAAGAAAATACTTGAAAATTATTTTTTTTGCTAAACAGCATGACTTGACCCTCGGGAGAGGATGCGGAGCATGCTCGACTAATAAAGAGAGGGAGATTTCGTCAAATCATTATATCTGTTGCGGTAGTTTTCTGTCATTTCATTTACTTATTTATTGTACATAATCAAAAAATTAAATGATTACATATTACATTTGAAGCACGTTGTTGATTAGATGGCTCCTCGTGTAATGCAATTATGTCCATTTCTTTGATGATCTCCTTGTACACATTTTTTGGACATTCCTACTAGCATATTTTTTATATCAACTCGTTCATCTTTTGAGATTTTCATAATCTTCCTAAAAATGTAACATGACAATAAACTATTTAATTTTTATATTGATATATGAAAAGTAACTATAACAAAAGTGATATTTATAAATAATTCTAGAAAAAAATATTTAAAGGAATATTACTTTTTCATTCTTTCTTTTTTGTTGTTGTATGTTTTTTCTATTAAAATTCTGACATGTCTCATTTACCAATTCTCTGGAAACTCTTCCTGTAGTTTAGATAAAATTTGTTTCTTTGAATCATTGGATTTATTTTTTTATTGTAAGTGGAAAGAACGTCTATACATTCGTTCCACTAGATCCCTCAAACTTTTGTAAAAAGTTTTCCCCCTTTCGTTAACCTCCAACACCACTCTAGATGAGCTAAGGAGAAATTCATTTTCATTTGCATGTTCTATTTTTTTCTTTTCTTAGAACAACATTTCTTTTCTGAATTGTTGGTCCCTTTAGAACATTAAACATATATGAATTAATAATTGTTTGAAACATGTTATATAATAATTTTAAGTATATTATTAATAAAAAATAAAAAATAAACTCATATTGGATCGATAGTATTTTTTCATTCACCTGATTCATCCTTTTGTAATTTTTCCATCAAGATTTAACGTTTTTCTAGTACTATATCAGAAATAATCTTATCGAGCTTCATCATTTTGTGGCTCTGCATCATACACAGTAAACAATACATATTACTTAAACTTATATATAGTTAAAAAAATAATATTTTTTGTAAAGAATTTACAAAAAACTTGCCTTTTTTGCTTTTCTTGATGTCTTGTCATCCATTTCTTTATCAATATGAAACATGTACCATATCATTCATTAATATATTTTACAAATAAATCATCAACTTTTTAGGTAAAAAAAATATATATTAAGAAACTAGTGCGCCTTTAATGTTGTACGCATCGACGTCAGTGCATCGTGTTCTTATAAATGCACGCCAAAACAGTATAAAACATTGTACGGTGCTCTATGTCAACAAGGAGCACCGATGCATCATATGTTAACCAGCGCATCAATTAACACAGACAAATTAATAAAAATCCTCTAGTGTTGGTTTTTGTAGCATATGGTGTCATGGAGGGGATGGTGCGGCCTATTCTTATAAACACACCGCGAAAACATGGAACCACTGTACGGTGCTCTCTGTAAACAAGGAGACCTGGTGCGTTATATGTTAAACGGTGCACTGATTAACACATAAAATAAAATAAAAAATTTGTCAAACAGTACTGCGTGGTGCACTATAATGAAATAGTGCACCGGTGCCCTATTTTACATATGGCGCATAGATTATATATATATGTGTGTGTGTGTGTGTTTTAATTTTTTAATCAAATTGTACGTGTGTGGTGCATTGTGATAAGACATCGCACTGGTGCACTAGTTTACGCAAGGCACACCGATTTAAAAAAAATCAATTTTTAAAACTTAATATGCAAGGCATCCTGTGGGTTAGATGTCATAGGCCTATATATATAGTAATACAAACCCTATAAATCTAAAATGAAAAGCCCTAATTTTGAAATCACAGAAACAAAAAGAGCAAGAGAAAGAACAAAAAGAATGAAGGGTTTAGGATAACATGGAGGTTTTTTTTTTTTTTTTTTAATGAAAAAGAACAGTAAATTTAAATTTTTTACTTACTACGTAAAAAATACTATAGAAAATGTAAAAAAAAACAATAATATTTAATCACGAGATCGTTTTAAATTCTATGCTACAAGGTTTGAATCATGAGAGGTTTGGAATTCTGATTGTATGAATAGTTATGTTCGAAATTATTTCGTTTCTCCACAGTGTTCTCATGCTCTCTTGCTCCAGATATGTCTCATGCAAATCTTTGGCTGAAAAATTTTGCAAAAATAGTGAAATAATGAAAAGTGTTTAGTATTTAAAGAATTGTTTTATGAAATTAGATTTTCGAAAATATTTTGCCGCCCATTTTTCAACTTACCATTTATTTTTCACTTTAAAAAAATAAAGTTGCACGTTTTTATTTGCCGCTATTCGTCATCGGTGCACCAATTAATACCACCACACCGATGTGTCAATTAATAACACGGCACCGGTGCGCTGTAACTAAAACGCACAGGTGAGGTTATCTGTATATTAGCACCGATAACAATAAGTCCATTTTTAAGGCACCGAAATTACTTTTAGGTGTGTACACCAAAATTTCTTGTTGATTTTGATCAAATGCAAGGGGGAAATATCATAATTATATCAAATGGACAATTCTTCAAAATCCAGCTTATTCTATAATATTTCTCAAATTCCATCGTGGATTTCTCCCTATCCATCTCGAGACGTAATATTTACTTCATATTTTATTTATATTTTCATTATCTAATTGAATTTATGTTTTTTATCCATGTCAATCAGCTTAATAAAATTTATAATGTATAAAAATTTGTAGGTTCATGCAGATTCATATTCAAGTTCAGATGCACAAAATATTCAAAAAGCTCCAAAACGTTGGAATATCTTATCAGGAGCAGCATACTGCAAGGCGCATTTGATAGATTAAAATGGACAACCGCTTCACCCTGCGAATTCTAACAATATTGCATCTTCTAGCCACAATCCCGGGACAATGATGGTAATAATAATTTTTTGGTATATTAATGTAATTATTTCAGCGTCAAACCAATTAATCATGCATTGTCAACGTTCTTACTAATTGATATCATATATTTTGTACTAAACATGTTCAAATATATTTTTTGAAATTGTTAGGATTCTAGTGATGATGAGCGACCTACCTACCATCTTCTGTTGCACCCCACGAAAATGTCAACCACCGATTCAATTCCCACTACGTTCAAATTCACCAATTAGGAATGACTACAGCAATAGTAGTTCTTCGCAAGCTAGCAATGGAGACAATCAAATAGAGGTTGGTATGGATGATTACTTAAAGGATACGAATGCCATGGAGACAATGTTGTTAGATGCAATCCAAAACGATGATCAGCTAGGGGATGATGCTCATATCACTGACACATTTTTCAAAAGCCTTAAATTTGCTTCCACCACCCCTCTCTTTGGACCTGGCGGTCAGTCAAAGTCTACCCAGTTGGGGACAATGATGTTACTGTGCAACTTGAAAGAAAATTTTGGCTTGTCGAATGCATGTTTCTCGGAAATTTTGAGGTAAGTTACCATAAAATCCTCCCTTATATAATTTTGAGAAATATAATCAAACAATGAATATTACAAATAGTAAATTTTATGAACGTTAATAATTATATCGGCGTTAATGCACATTTAATATTTTCCATTATCACCAACTACAAGTTATTCAAAGATAAGGTTCTTCCGAGTGATAATGTCTTGCCCAGTAGCTGTGAAGAGGGAAAAAAATTGTTGAAAATGTTGGGTGTTGAGTACATATCATATCATGCATGTCCAAATGATTGTATTCTATATAGAGGAGAATATGCAGACAAAGAGATATGTCCGAAATGTGGGCATGACAGGTATGATAAATAAAAAAAGAAGGGTAAATCACGTGGTCCTCCTTTTAAGATATTGAGGCACATGCCTGTAATCCCAAGGATTCAAAGGCTCTTTCATTGCAAAGAATTAGCTATGTTGTAGGGATGGCATGCCTCACACAGAAGTGAGTTGGGAGTTATGTGAATCCCAAAAAATTCAATATCCATGAAGAATATAGATGATACATGACCCGAAAAATTCAAGGATTAAGTACGAAGGCTATGACTCAGCATAGCCATGGATGGCATCAACCCATATTCCCTCCAGAACACCAACTATTTTGTTTGGCCTGTAGTAGTGACTAATAACAATATCCCCCCATGGTTGTCCATGAAGAATGAACATCTTATGTTTTCTTGCATAGTCCCTGGTAGAAGACAAGTGAAGAATATGGATGTCTACTTACAACCACTGGTAGATGACTTGAAGGAATTATCGGATGGGATAAGTGTATACGATGTATCAAGACCCATCACAGCAGAGAGAATTTTTATGTTGTATGGCATATGTGCTTACATGACACATGATTATCCAGGCTTAGGATTTTTCTCTGGTAAATTGTATGTTTATTGATTTGTTTATATACGTAACAATATTCTTTCGCGTATTATTTGTTTAATTCGTTGTAATTGTTCTGATCTTCATGATATTATTTAACGTGCCATGCATATAAATTGTATATAATAATCTCATAGGTCTTGTAACAAAAGGGTATTTTGGATGTAAATGTTTTGGACCTTATCTAAAAGCTAAATGGCCCAATGACCTACGAAAGCCAGTGTGTGACTGCGCCAGGGTATTCCTCCCAGAAAAAACACCCTTACAGAAGAGCAGTATCCGCTTTCAATGGTAAACGAGAGAGAACCAAAATGCCTCCAATAACAACACCAGCTGAATGGCTTAGAGAATGAGAGAGAGAAGGAGAAGGAGTTCATAGAAATGTTCGATTTAAATGGGGAGCCTATGTTCGATGATCCATAATTCTTCGACACTGATGTTGAGAAATTTCCCATTGGGATGAAAAGGAAATCTATCTTTTATAGCCTCCCATATTGGGAGCATAATAATATTACCCACTTATTAGATCCCATGAATATATTTAAAAATGTTTCATCTTCTTTATTGAGGCACATATCATCGAAACAAAGTTAGACATTGGTTGTTAGGAAAGATCTTATTACTTCAAAAACTAAAAAGAAACATTGGCCAAGACGATTAGAAGGTATAGGATCAGAGGCAGGTGTAAGTCCCTCTAATTGATGGTATTTCAAAGAAGGTGGTGTCCAATGGATTTTAAAAAAAAGATGATCTTTCTTTGGCAAAGGAAGTTATAATGGGTGTGAGGGTGCCATCTTCATACGGGTCTTCACTACGACATTGCTTCACCGTGGATGAAAATTTGTCGGGGTTGAAATTGCATGACCATTTGAATCTTCTAAGAGTACGTATAATTTCAAAAGCTGTTGGGAAAAATACTGAGAGGGGGGGCGAATCAGTATTTAGTGGTGACTGAAAAACTTTTTAACTTTTTTCTAGCTTTTAAACCCATACGCTACTTTAATGAACACAACTCGCGTATACACGCGGATCGCCTTAAGTAAACTCGCGTATGCTCAGAGATCTAAATATGCATTTAATTCTTAACTTAGATCATTGCATCATTCATTCATCAGATGTTTAGTAAGCAGTAAACAGGTGCAGTAAGAACATAATAAATCACCACACATAAGCAACACACAAGAACACCAGGATTTAAGGTGGAAACCCAATTCGGGAGAAAACCACCGCTGTCGTCATCTCAGTCTTCAATATTTATTATATAAAGAAAACTTCTTACAATCATGTACTGGCTCAGACTCATACCAGCACGCAGGCACCCACCTGCAGAGGGCTACAACCTTCTCTCGTTTACCAACCTCTCTTGGAAGGGAGCTACAACCCCCTACTCTCGTTTACCAGCCTCTCCTGGAAGGTAGCTACTACCCCCTGCTCTCGTTTACCAGCTACCACTGGAAGGGAGCTACTACCCCCTCACTGAAGGCTTCGACCCTTAGCACCACTGCAGACCACGTTTCATCAATTTTCAAACTAGATCAAACAGCTTCAACACAACCCTTCACTTATCAACAAATATACTTCGCCCAATGCTTCAAACAGAACAGTGAAACCACTGTAACCAGAATATCAGAGATAACCCAGACATCAGAATAGATATGCAGAAACACATTCAACCTTGAGCAATCATTAGTTCAGATACCATATGCACTTTTATTTAATCAGACCCGCGTATACATCTGTGAATTTCTCAGAAAACCCTAACTTCCCATACGCGCTTTTATTTCATCAGTTCCACGTATACACGCGCTTTTCATGAAACGAACCTGCGTATAGATCTATAAAAGATAAAATTTTCAGAACAGATCAGATCTATGAACTTACCCAGATTTTTCAATTTCTTCATCAGATTTGCACCAGGTCTTCATCACTTCTTTTCAGATCATCCTAGAGATTCATCATTTCTAGATCTAGAGATCTTGAACCTTCATCATATTCATAGGTGCATCATAGATTCATATCAATTAAGAACAGAGTTCAACCATGCAAATATACTTCAGAGTGAAGTATTCATTAAAGCCCAGACACTTGCACACCCTTGCACTATGATTTCCTTCTCCTTAAATAGAATTAGCCTTTGTCAATACCACGAGTCAAAACCACACCACTTCCGATGGTATTCCTGGACAGGATCAAATATATAATCCAGCACTCAATACAATGGGTCAATACCATGGTAATGCCCCCTGTTTTTATAAAAATAGAGCGCAAATTGGCATACGTGACTTGGCACGTACTTTTCCGCGTGCATACGCTACTTCACCTTAACAAACTCGCGTATGCTTTGTAGCATAACTTATTTATCATTATTCTGGCACTTTCTGAATTCCTTTCTTCTGCTACTTCTTTTTGATTTTTAGATACATCAGATTTACATTATTAACAACTCATCAAGTCAGTTTCCATTAAGAACAACTTCATTAAGCAGGTTCTATCAAAGTCAACACATTGTATCACATTGCTAACAATCTCCCCTTTAACTCATCAAGTAGGTTGTCATCAACTTTATCAAGTAGGTTGCCATCAAGGACAACACTCTGCATCATATTGCCAACAATCTTATTTCATCAAGTAGGTTACCATCAACTTCATCCAGTAGGTTGCCATCAAGGACAACATATGCCAACAATCTCCCCCTTTGGACTTGATGGCAACCATGATGGTGTTTGATCATCACAACAGATAGATACATTGAATATAACCATTATGAAAACACCATGATGCTCTCCCCTTATTCAAACACCATGTTACTCTCCCCCTTTGACATCAAGGGCAAAGGGCGGATGAAAACCAAAACAAGGTTTTTCTCCTCATGTAGAAAGAAGAGCTATGTAGATCTGATGTGCATTGAAGTTACCTTGCTCCCCCTGAGTTCATGCTGAATCTTCAAACATATTATTCAATGAAGTACATGACTCTATGACCTTTTCTATCACCAACAGCAAAGATCCAACCAAGTGGATTTACACATTTTGACTCAACTACCGAACCAAGTGGGTTTACAAATTTGAACAAGTCCTTTACATGACTGAATATTACAATTTACATCATAGGTCACAGCCTTTTCATCAAATTACACATATGAATTTTTTTATTTTTTATTTTTTTATAACCAATATCAAAAAGACCTCAAGAGAGATCAAAATTCAGAATCATCATAATGCCAACAATGCATTACATTGAGCAAGGATAATGCTCCCCCTGAAACTGTGCATCCAATGCATCCTTTCCATATGACCAAAAATCCTCCTTAGCTTGTGCAACCTGAACACTTTTAACCGCCAATAATCAAGGCATCTTTACCCAAAATCAGAGAATGAAACAGAAATATAAGAGCTGAAACATCATCATAGATACCATGCAGCACTGCAGCTCTGCTGAAGAATGCTGACCCCATGTAAAATTTGTTAGCAACTAACCATATGCGGTTTTCTTTGTATAAACTCGTGTATATACGTGACTGTATTTCAATAAACCCGCGTATCCAATTTAAACTTCTGAATTTAAGCAGTTTTGATTTTCTGCATGGCAGAGACTACTCCCAGCTTCTGTCTGGGATATTCGAATGCTTCCCTGGGCAGAGGTTTGGTCAGAATATCAGCAAAATGTTCTTTGGAGGGAACATACTCCAACTTCACCTTTTGTTCAAGCACTTGTTCACGTAAGAAGTGATACTTGATGGGAATGTGCTTGGTCTTGGAGTGCATAACAGGATTCTTTGAGATACTGATGGCACTTGTATTATCACACATAATGGAGACAGGAGGTGAACATTTGATTTGAAAGTCTTGTAATGTTTGCATCATCCAAAGAAGTTGAGTGCAACATGATGCGGCAGCCACATATTCTGCTTTTGTTGTAGATAAAGCAATAGAGTTTTTCTCCTTGCTGAACCAGGATACTAACCGGGGCCCCATATAGAATGCACCACCACTAGTGCTTTTCCGATCATCAACATTTCCAGCCCAATCTACATTAGTGTAAGCATGAAGAGTAAGATCAGCATTCTTTGGATACCATAGCCCAAAGTCTTGAGTTCCTTGTAGATATTTGAATATTCTTTTGACAGCCTGAAGGTGAGATTCTTTTGGATTAGCTTGGAATCGTCCAACAATCCCAACTGCATGCATAATGTCTAGTCTAGTCCCAGTGAGATAAAGTAGACTTCCTATCATAGATCTGTATTCTGGTTGATTCACCGTGGGAGAATCATCATGAGAACTGAGATTACATCTGGTTATCATTGGTGTACTTACAGGTTTGCACTCTTCCATGCCATACTTCTTCAAAATTTGCTTAAGGTATTTTTCCTGTGATAAGAATATGCCATCTGTAGTTTGATGCACTTGTAAGCCAAGAAAGAATGTTAGTTCCCCAAGTAAAGACATTTCAAATTCTTGCTGCATAACAGAAGCAAATTTCTGAATCATAGATTCTTCATTACTTCCAAAAATGATATCATCAACATATACAACCACAATCAATAGTTTTTCATTTTCAATTTTTGTGTACAAGTTGCTATCAGCAGATCCCTTTGAAAATCCTTGTTGATGAAGATATTTGTCAAGACGATAATACAATGCCCTTGGAGCTTGTTTGAGACCATATACAGCCCTTTTAAGTCTACAAACAAGATTTTCATCATTTCCCAAAATGAAGCCTTCTGGTTGTTCTATATAAACTTCTTCTTCTAGATCACCATTGAGAAATGCAGATTTAACATCCATTTGATAAACTTTGATTTGTTGAAAACTTGAAAAAGCAAGAAACATTCTTATGGCTTCAAGTCTAGCTACAGGAGCAAAATTTTCTTCAAATTCTATACCTTCTTGTTGAGTATAACCCTTGCAAACAAGTCTAGCTTTATTTCTTACAACATTCCCATTCTCATCTAACTTGTTTTTGAATATCCATGTAGTTCCAATGACATTTTTGTTATGACGTCTTGGCACTAATTCCCAAGTGTGATTCTTTTCAATTTGATCAAGCTCTTCATTCATGGCTTGAACCCAACATGCATCTTTGCTAGCTTGATTGACATTGTGTGGTTCAATAGTGGATATAAATGCCAGATAGCTAGAAGATCCCACAAGAGTCCTTCTTGTTTGTACACCTGATCCCTTATCTCCCAAAATTTGAGATTCTAGATGATTCTTTTGAACATATTTGTATGGATATTTTTTAGATAAATCATCTTCAGGTTCTTCATTGGGTTCACTGTCTATATCATTTCTATTTGATGTAAAAGGACATAAGTCACCATTGTCTTCATTTGTTGTTTGTTTTTCTTCTTTTGGGGCTGCAAGAGACTCATCAATAACAACATCAATACATTCAACAATCTTCCGAAGTCTTTTATTGTAACATTTATAAGCTCTACTCGTAGAGGAGTAACCAAGAAGTATTCCTTCATCCGCTCTAGGTTCAAACTTGCCAAGTTTTTCATCATTATTTTTGATAAAGCATTTACTTCCAAAAACTCTAAAATGCTTCACAGAGGGAGAATTACCATACCAGAGTTCATATGTAGTTTTGTCACTATTTACACGAACATGTGCCTTGTTGAGAATGTTTACCGCTGTATGTGCTGCTTCTCCCCAAAATGTGTCAGGTGTTCCAGAATCATCAAGCATAGCTCTAGCCATTTGTTGAACTGTTCTAATCATTCTCTCTGCTACGTCATTTTTTTGTGGAGTGCCAGCTACAAAGAACTATCTTTTTATGCCATGTTGTTCACAAAATTCAAGGAATTCATCTGAAGTATATTCTCCTCCTCGATCAGATCTAAGACATTTGAGTTTTAGATCTAATTCATTTTCAACCAGAGCCTTGAAGATCTGAAATTTCTGAAATGCTTCATCTTTGTGTTTAAGCAACCCAATCCAACACACTCTAGAGAAATCATCAATAAATAAGATATAGTATTGTTCACCACGAGGTGAATTTTTCCTCATAGGTCCACATATGTCAATATGAATGAGTTCAAGAGGCCTACTTGATGATCCTTCCTTGGCATTAAATTGCACTCTGGTCTGCTTGCCGAATTGGCAAGATTTGCATATGATACTTTCAGGTAGAGTAATATTGGGAAGACCACGAACAGCATTAAGTCTACTTGATTTGTTGATTTGAGAGAAGCTTAGATGCCCCAACCTTCTATGTCATAGCCAGTTTTCTGAAGATTTACTCAAGTAACATTGTTCTTTGCAGTTCTTCAATACATACAGGTTTCTTGGAGTTCTTTTTCCTTTTATAATTGTTTTACCTGTATCAATATCATGAACCACACATTATTTTGAACTAAAGACAACTTCAGTTCCTTGATCACACATTTGACTTACACTTAACAAGTTATGCCTTAAACCATCCACATACATGACATCATTAGCCTTCACCTTTTCTTTTAGAAACACAGACCCTTTTCCTTTAATTACAGCAAGAGTATCATTTCCAAATGTAACTTTCTTTTCCTTTTCTAGAGCACTATATGCAAGAAGTTTGTTTTTGTCACCTGTCATGTGTCTTGAGCATCCACTATCAATGTACCATTGATTTTCTTCACCTTTTGCAAATAACGCTATGCCACAATTTTCAACCTGTAATTCCTTCTTTTTCCATACTTTGGAACTTAAAGGAAAATGCTCTTTTGGCTGAACTTTGCTCATGCATTCAAATTCTTCATGCCCAAAGTTATTGCAATAAGCACATTCAACTTCATTTAGAAGAGGAGAAAATTTGTTATAGGTATTCTTCTCAAATTCAATCCTTTTCTTTCTTGCTTCTCTAGTCATGATGGTTTTATATGAAACACATTGAACAGCTTTATGACCAAAATTGTGACATGAGAAACATTGTCCATTGAAGAAGAAATTTCTGCGATCATGAAATCTTCTACTTGAATTTACCTGTTGATTGGTGTTTCTTTGAGAGATATTCCTGTTAGTGTTCTTTGAATTTATATGATCATGCTTTACCTATAATGATTCTTTATTCCCTTGCTGAGTGGCAGAATTTTGCAAACCAGTTGTAGCTGCTTTTAGATAATTTGGTGTTGAAGCCTGAGAAGACTCTCCAGTATATCCAAGACCTGTCTTTATAAGAGGAGAATGTTGTACCTTGATAATCTCATCTAAGGTTTCAGATCCTTTAGCAAATCTAAGATTCAGATTCTTTACTTTCTCAAAATCTTTTCTTAGACTTACCACTTCACATTCTAATTTCTCAATGTGTTTCTTTGCTCCTTCAACCTGCTTTTCCAGGGTCTCTATGGTTATTTTCCTTTCTTCTAAGAGTATTTTACTTTCTTCTAAGCGTATTTTGAGTTGATTGTTTTCTTCAAGAAAGTCATTGTCCTCTAGAGCATCCACAAAAGTATCATTTTCTTCTCTAGATTCAAATGCCATGAGAAGTCTAAGATCTTGTTCACATTCTTCCTCACTATCAGATAACCCATCACTGTCTTCATGAGTATAGTAAATTTTTCTAGTGTTAAACCAATTCTTATTCCTTCTTGCTACTTCCTTCCCTTTTGCAGGTGTTTTTTTATGAGGACACTTAGCAGCATAATGACCAATTCTTCCACACTCAAAACATTTGAAAGGAAGCTTACCTCTGAACCGTCCTGTGCCAAGTTGAAGTTTCTTTACAAAATTTGCCTCATCTTCTTCTGAGATATATCCTAATCCTTCTGCTTCTTATACTTCTTTCCCTTTAGTAGAAGCTCTGAAGACAGCCTCTTTGACTTCAGATGGTCCTCCTCTTCTCATTTCATATGCGGTTAGTATGCCATGAAGTTGTACCACAGTAAGATTTTGAAGATCCTGTTTTTCTTCAAGAGCAGAAACTTTTGACTCAAATTTTGTTGTTAGCGATCTTAAAATTTTCTCAACCAAAGTAGATTCGGTTATTGTTTCTCCCAGATTTCTCATACGATTTACAACATCATCAACACGTAAAAATAAACTGGCAATACTCTCATCACTATGCATCTTTAAATTTTCATATTCAATTCTGAGAGTTTGGAGTTTTGCACTTTTAACCTTTGCATCACCTTCATAACTTAGAATGATTTTGTCCCACATTTCCTTTGCTGTATTTAGCTGCATAAATTTGAAAAATTCAGATTCAGTCAGACTTCCCGTTATAGCATTGACCACCTTTGCATTTGATTCATAATTCTTCTTCTCAGTCAGATCTGTTGGTATTGTAGCTAGATATTGATATCCTTGTTGAACAATGGCCCATACATCTGTTCCCATAGAATTAATATAGGATCTCATCCTTATTTTACAGAAGATTAAATTGCTTCCATTAAAGAGCGGAGGCTTGATAGATGTTGTTCCATCTTGATTGCTCATCTTGCTTGATCTTCCTTCTAGCGGCTAAGCTTTTTCAGAAGGACCTGCTCTGAAACCAATTGTTGGAAAAATACTGAGAGGGGGGGTGAATCAGTATTTAGTGCTAACTGAAAAACTTTTTAACTTTTTCTAGCTTTTAAACCCATACGCTACTTTAATGAACACAACTCGCATATACACGCGGATCTCCTTAAGTAAACTCGCGTATTCTCAGAGATCTAAATATGCATTTAATTCTTAACTTAGATCATTGCATCATTCATTCATCAGATGTTTAGTAAGCAGTAAACAGGTGCAGTAAGAACAGAATAAATCACCACACATAAGCAACACACATGAACACCAGGATTTAAGGTGGAAACCCAATTCGGGAGAAAACCACCGCTGCCATCGTTTCAGTCTTCAATATTTATTATATAAAGAAAACTTCTTACAATCATGTACTGGCGCAGACTCATACCAGCACGCATGCACCCACCTGCAGAAGGCTACAACCTTCTCTCGTTTACCAGCCACTCCTGGAAGGGAGCTACAACCCCCTGCTCTCATTTACCAGCCTCTCTTGGAAGGAAGCTACTACCCCAGCTCTCGTTTACCAGCTACCACCGGAAGGGAGCTACTACCCTCTCACTGAAGGCTTCGACCCTCAGCACCACTGCAGACCACGTTTCATAATTTTTCAAACTGGATCAAATAGCTTCAACACAAACCTTCACATATCAACAAATATACTTCCCCCAATGCTTCAAACAAAACAGTGAAACCACTGTAACCAGAATATCAGAGATAACCCAGACTTCAGAATAGATATGCAGAAACACATTCAACCTTGAGCAATCATAAGTTCAGATACCATACGCGCTTTATTTAATCAGACCCGCGTATACACACGCTTTTCATGAAACGAACCCGTGTATACATCTATGCATTTCTCAGAAAACGCTAACTTCCCATACGCACTTTTATTTCATCAGATCCGCATATACATGCGCTTTTCATGAAACGAACATGCGTATATATCTATAAAAGATAAACTTTGCAGAACAGATCAGATCTATGAACTTACCCAAAATTTTCAATTTCTTCATCAGATTTGCGCCAGGTCTTCATCACTTCTTTTCAGATCATCCTAGAGATTCACCATTTCTAGATCTAGATATCTTGAACCTTCATCATATTCATAGGTGCATCATAGATTCAGATCAATTAAGAACAGAGTTCAATCATGCAGATATACTTCAGAGTGAAGTATTCATTAAAGCCCAGACCCTTGCCCCCTCTTGCACTATGATTTCCTTCTCCTTAAATAGAATTAGCCTTTGTCAATACCATGAGTCAAAACCACATCGCTTCCGATGGTATTCTTGGACGGGATCAAATAGATAATCTAGCGCTCAATACAATGGGTCAATACCATGGTAATGCCCCCTGGTTTTATAAAAATAGAGCGCAAATTGGCATACGCGACTTGGCACGTACTTTTCCGCGTGCATACGCTACTTCACCTTAACAAACCCGCGTATGCTTTGTAGCATAACTTATTTATCATTATTCTGGCACTTTCTGAATTCCTTTCTTCTGCTACTTCTGAACTAATCTGTAGATACATCAGATTTACATTATTAACAACTCATCAAGTCAATTTCCATCAAGAACAACTTCATTAAGCAAGTTCTATCAAAGTCAACACATTGTATCACATTGCCAACAATATCCCCTTTAACTCATCAAGTAGGTTGTCATCAACTTTATCAAGTAGGTTGCCATCAAGGAAAACACTCTACATCATATTGCCAACAATCTTATTTCATCAAGTAGGTTACCATCAACTTCATCAAGTAGGTTGCCATCAAGGACAACATATGCCAACAAAAGCATGATTTTATTATTTTTTATATTATTAAATTTTATCCCATGCAGGGATCATAAAACATAACTATTTTTTATATTATTGCACGTGTTTATAACTTTTCAATGTCATTATCCTTTGTTCATGCATGGGTGTGTGAAACATGAATTCCCCCAACACCTAGGACGTCCCATATCTAAATTATCTGCATTTGTACATTGGATCACGTCAAAGAAGATTAATGTGGATAGCATTCCACGGTGGCGTCAAGAGATAGTTGAGATTGTTTGTATGTTTGAGAAGGATCTACCAACGAATTCCATGTACTTGCAGATTCATCTTCTAATCCACCTAGTAGATGAGGTTGAATTAGTTGGGGTGGTTTCTTATCATTGTATGTTCTTCTTAGAGAAGTATATGAAGAAATTGAAAGGTTTTGTTCGAAAAATTGAAAAAAACGAGGGGTCTATGGCAGAGGGGTACATATCGTATGAGTTTCTATGGATGATGAAAGGGATGAAGACAAAAGAGAAGGGGAGTTGCTCCAAACGAATAGAAAAAATCGCTTGATAAAGAGTAAGCGACTTATAATTTTTCAAATTTACACAAAGTAAATATTCATGTTGAACTTCAATATAATGTATATTTTGATCTCTATGTAATATATAATGTCGGTTTGATTTCATGTATGAATGCATAAATTGAAGCAATCAATAAATTCGTTCTTTACGATTCCAAAGTGACACAACCGTGGGTTGCATTGTATGAACAAAAGAGGATGAAATTGGATAGTGAAAAGAAAGAATTCATACATGTCATGTGGCATGTATCTCCACATATCTATCAGCCTAGCATCAGCATGTATCTCTCTCATAGTGGTCGGCCTGACCCCCCCCCCTCCACAAGCAGTCCACAGAGTTGGTCGGCCAACTCCATCCTAAATCTAGTGTCAGGCCTACGCCTCATGCCAATCGATACCTACTCAACATGAGGACCAGTTTTTTCTACACCGACCTGATCCTCAGCATCTGCCATCTCCTGATCGTCATCGGGATCTACACCTAGATCATTTGTTGGCGGTGGCATCTCATCACCATCAAATGACCCAATGTCTACAAAATATATATAAGTACACAATAATAATTAGACAATTTCATTAAACATTTTAATAAAAAAAATTAAATAACATGTTAGAATAAATTTAAATAAAATTGTAATATTACCTCTACCATCTGGTGGCTAATCATCTGTGAAGAGGATGTTGGCACACCCTCGCCAATCCAAACCATCACACAGACATGGGACCAGAACGAAGGGATGCTCATCAACACTGGCTAGCAACTCCATTGCATCATGTGATATCCTCGCGGAAAACTTTGACTCACCCCTCTTGGGCATCATTTGTCCCCACATCTGAACCCATACATGCAACATCAGCCTACGAGGCTGCCGAAAAAAATTAGGCCTCGTCTTGGGAAACCTCTCAAAAAATAAACAAAATAGCTCTGAAGCAAAAGGAAAGTTCACCCTCCCTTGTGCCTGAGCATGACATCTATCTAAAGCTGTACAAAATTGCCATAAAAAAATGACAGACCACCTCACAAGTCATGGCGCTTGTAATAAAGAATCAACATAAAATAGAAGGGGGCAACTAATGCATTGCTCGTCACTGGTATGGTGTGCAATGGTTGAAATCAATAGTGAGAAGCACCTCACCTCCTCTCCACCAAATGAAGCAATACGTAACTGACCACTAGACTTGAAAATATGCAAGAGATAGTATATCCACACTAATACTCTCTCCTCGATATGCCAGTAATGAAATAGATGTCCTCCTTAGTGGGCTCATATCATTGGTTAGGACCAACCCAGAAAGCCTATCGGTGGGAATTCCACCTGTGGATAAGTTGTCACAATAACCCACCATGGCCCTTCAGGTATTTTGCCTCCTCATTGAACTTGAGGAGGCCTATCTCCCTTAGGAGTGCCTGGGTGGTTGTTGTAATAGGCTGAGGGTACATATCTCTCTCCCTCTCTCGTGCCTCCCACAGGTGAATCACGTTATACTGGTCGCTTGTTGTTGCTGATGTTCCCTCTCTTCTCTCCTTTGATATCACTGAATGATTCAAATATTAAATACAAATTTTTTATTAAATGAGACATGTATTTAGGAATGTGTATATATCTATATATATATATATATATTTGAAAAAAAAAACAATCAGTGCGCCAAAAAAAATAGGCATGCACCGATAACAGTTCATTTGTTTTATCGCGCACCAGACGCGGTGCACCTGGAAATTTGCAGCACACCGTAAATCATGACTTGTCCTATCTCAAGCGGTGCATTGACTAAACACACTGCCAAACATCAGCTAGTGGTCAACGCTGCAGTCATTTAACTGATCACATCGTTGACTTTGAGAAAATTTGGGAGGGCGATGCGCTGAAGAAACTACTCACCCCGGGGTGGATATTTTTGTCAGCACACCACCCTCGTGACATCGTTACATGGTCAACTGTGTAGTGGTATAACCGACCACACCATTGAATATGTACCAGTATCGGGAGGGTGATGCGATGACCAAACTATATGCCCCAGGGCGTATAGTTTAGGAAGCGCACCGCCCTACTGACATCACTACATAGTCAATGATGCAGTCGTTTACATTACCGCACCTTTGACTATGTCCAATTCAAGAGGGAGGTGTGCTAAGAAAAATAGCCCCCCCCCCAGGTGCATATTTCCGTCAACACACCTCATTCCTGCACTTCGACATGGTCAACGGTGCGGCCGGATAACCGACCGCACTGCAATTTATTCAATTTTAAAAAAACATGGTGCGTCATTTCGATACCACCCCGGAACTGGTGCGGATATCGTTAGCACAGGTGGTGGTACGCACTGTAAATTTACAAGTAGCACCACGAACCGGTGCGAGCAGAACAGCTCGAGCATAGCGCGCGGGAATTTTTTTTCATGTTATTTTAGAAAACTAATCCACTAAAAGGTTTAATTATGGAAAAACAAGTAAAATACCTATACATTTGGTCATCGAGGAGGCATATTGGTTGTATAATTTGCAAAACTATTTTTTTCCACCGTTTTGCAAAATTCGAAATGGAGATGGTGGGAAATGGACAGCAGCAGTGCATTCAATGGGAGCACCGATGGAAAGGCGCCTCACACAAGGTAGATTTGCACCAATGCTTGAGAGCTCTGGAGCACTGAAAAGTGAAAAATGTAGATTTTTGGCCGTAATTATTTTTTTTATTTAACCGTGTTCCGGTGCGTGGGTTTTTTAGGCGCACCAGGTGGTTTATTCCAACCGTACCGGTCTGTTTCAGTTTTGGCGCGGGGTTTTAGGACGCACCGGTGTTGAATCTGTGTAGACCACCGGTGCGCTACAGTAATGAGATGCACTAGGTGGGTTTGTACCAAGCGCACAGTGTCTCGGTGTGCCAATTTTTAGTACGCATAGGTGCTTTCGCTAGTGGAATGCACCAGTGCGGTTTAGGATGAAAAACTCACCAGACAAAAAACATCCACAAAAACCTCCACCTGCCAACCTCCTCTAGTAACCTCCACTACAAATAGATGTCTAGGCTATTTTTATAAGGGGTTCCTTAAAAACATCCGCTAGAGAGTCTTTTCCTTGTAGTGACAACTTCTTAAGGTTCTTCCTTTGGAGTCAAAAGCTCTTGATCTGCATGCAACTAAATATCCCTCTCAAAAGAACACTTCATTTCTTTTTCGTCATGAAATTCACATCTCTATGAAAAATTGTCATCCTAATATGGAAAGTACACACGATAGTTGTGAGGTGTATCAGTGTACCCCACAAATATGCCCAACTCTATTGTCGGCTTTATCTTTTTCCTTGATTCCTTGGAGACATGGAAATATAATGATGCTCCAAAGATCCTGAATTGTGACACATATGGTTTCTTCCATGAAAAAACTTCTTCTGGTGTACTCATCCAAGAATATGTTGCAGACTCATGTTCTACAAATAGACCGTTGTGTTGCATGCTTCGGCCCACAAGTGAAGAGGTAGGCCCTAATCATGCAACATCGCTCTTGCTTCTCCCACAATACTTATACTCTTCCTCTTAGCCACACCATTATATTGTGGGTTGTGGGGTGTTGCCAACTCCCGTCGAATGTCTTCATTTGCACAGAAATTTTTGAACTCATTTGACACGTACTCACCATCGTTATCACTCCTGAAAGCCTTCACTTTCATGCCAGTTTTTTTCTCAACAAATGCTTTAAATTCAACAAACTTGGAGAATGTCTGGTCTTTCTTCTACATGAAGAAAATCCAACACTTACGTGATAAATCATCTACGAATATAACATAATACAAGTGCTTGGCATTGGAGATCATCGAGAAAGTTCCACAGACATCAGAGTGGGTCCATTCAACGATTTCATGCGCTCTACTATCCCGATCATTGAAGGTGTATTTTTTGTACTTCCTCAAGGTGCACCCTTTTCATGTGTTTTTCTTCTCTAGTGCTCTTTTGGGGAGGCTTGTGGTGATCTGATGCATGATCTTCAAATCTCCATGATGAAAAATTTCAAGTATTCTATGACATAATTCACCACATATCGGCTTTGCACCTTCTCTGCCTTTGTGCTCAAAGTAGCAAAGTCTTCCACATCCAACTTGTAGATGTTCTTCACTCGAACCTAGATCTGCTTCACTTGTCCCATGGCGATGTGTCTCAGGAATGCCTTTCCTTTGTTGAATATCACATCATCGTCACACCCTTCCAACACCGCGATGGAAACCAGATTCTTCTTTAGACCTGGTACAAACATCACATCCTTTAGCCTGAGAGGGAAGCCAGAATCCCTCTAAAAGGTGACAGTGTTGATCCTAGTTGCATTTTCCCTTCCATAATCTCCCATATCAATGTGCATCTAGAGATATTTCTCCTCAAATTCACTAAAAAATATGTGTTCCCCGTCATATGGAATGAGGCATTGATTTCAAGATACCACATGCTTGCCATCAATGTTCTCGCCATGCATGCAATGTGTTATCACCAAAATCGTACCTGACTTCTTGTTGATCAGAAAACTTCAATGTAACTATTTCAAACCAATCTTGTGACTGAGGCTTAGCCTCCTCAACCTGAGAGGGATCTCTCAAGGGTTAATGATATGGGATATAGATAGATGGCTAACTCTATTATTTGTGTTTTGGTTCAGGTTGAGAAGATGAATGCTTGCTACCATTGGGCTATGGAGTCAATGATAGGACTCTCAATAACAAAGGCTTTCCTTCTGGAAGTTGAGGCTTGTATATACTTCAATGAAAGGGTAACACATTCAAGAAAATCCCAATAACTTGAAGTTCAAAGGAAGTTAGAGCATGTAATACATGAATTCTGAGTAACGAGACATCAAGGCTATGGAAGAGAAACATTTCAAATACAGGACATAAAACTCATTGAAAATACACTAATAATCTTAGGTGAAGAAAAGTTGTATGTTATTGTATATATCATTCAATCCAAAGCTTTACAAAGTGGTCTTCTTAGATAACATTTTCCAACTTGTAGGTTGAAACCAACATCAACATGTATAAATTGGGCTTATGGAGTCAAAGTAATCTCAGAAAATCAGTGAATCTAATTTACATGGAAGTTGAGGCATATCAGGGTTTTTAGTCATGAGACGCACACTTGAAACATGTAAAAAAAACAGTCAGTCCATTTATAAAGGAAGTCAGAGCATCTAAAGATGAGTTATGAGAAATATAGATGAACACCACTACAAATAAGATATATAAGAAACACTGATAGGACAGGAAAACACTAAAAACCCCTTCTAAATCTCAAGTTGGTCAAGTAGAAACTCTCTACATTAGCTGAAACAGTCTTTTTACAATATGCACCAGTTTTGCCAAAAAGTCTCCAACCCTTTCTATTTCGACTCCTTGATCTTTTATAGATCATTTACATTATGAGATAAACTTCTCCATAACTAGATACCTCTAATTCCTATGCTTTGACACCTATACTAACCATGAAACATGGTATTTATTACAAACACAGTTGTAAAATTGATATAGAGTCCTATTACAAATAGAATTAGAAATCTCTTGATTCCACTCAAAACAGATTTATCTAAACTTAATTACATAATTTTATACCTATATTTCCATTAATTCGAATCCCGATGATGAGCTCCAACCTATTATGACCATGATGTTGATGATGTTGATCTCCTGCAATTTAGGAAACTGCTCCCTTGTTTTTAGGCTTAGGATCCCTTTAGTTTCTTATGATATTCTGACCACTTCCAACTGATAAATTCGAGGCTAATTGATGTTATGAACATTATTGGCATATTTCCTAAGTCATCCCTTCATGCCAACTGTGTGAAACCACCTAAAACTTCTCAAAACAATGAAAACAGGCCTGCGCTACGAAAGCAACACAGTTTCGTAGCGCTTTTTGTAGCGTGGTATGTTTACCCATTTTCCTTCAAAATTTAGCTTTCTTTCCTTCATATTTACCTTGATATTCACTTGATATAACTTCCTTAGAAATTTCAAATCAAAATACTTGGTCTTCCCTCCAAAATTTGACAAGAAAAAGGGTGAAAAAGCTGCTACAGCAATTTCGTAGCGCATTTCACCCTTTTTGTACTACAGGCACTACGAAACTATTGTGCAAGCATTTTTAACCAAATTTTGACAAAATTTAAAACAAAAAGGTACCACAGCTTCAGAATATCATTGGCTTCATCAAAACCATCAACTATTTGGACTAGAAACATAATCTTCACAAAATTTAATCCTCATTTTCCATTTAGAGTTTGTTTTAAATTTGTCATTTTGTACCTTTGCTCTTTAGTTCATCTTGAGATTGTTTTAATTGTAGCTCCAAATCCTCTACTTGGCCTCTTAGATTTATGTTACTTTCTCTCAAATGAGTGTTGATCACTCTAACAAACTTTGCTTCTTTAATGGCTGGAATTGTCCATGTAAAGAAATTTTGTGCACTGCTTGGGATCTCTAACCAAGAAATTGTTTGACCTTCCCAAATAGCCTTCAATCTCTTGAATTATGTCTTTTCAATGTTGTGTTGTCTTGCCCTCTTTCTCATCATTTCCAGCTCTTTATTTTCTAGCTTCAACCTTTCTTCCAACAGTTTACACTCTGACATGTGTTGTTTTCCCTTCTCAATCTTGTTGGTTGCATGCTCCACTATAGGTGATGAGAGATCAACCACCTCTTCAGGGACTTTGGTTGCTTCAATGGTTACTTGGATATATTTTCTGGTTTCTTGGAGTCTCTTTTCATGCCTGGTTAAAGGTTTCCTAGCTTGAAAAACAAAATTTGCATTCTCACCTTCAAATTCCAATTTCTTTGCTGATTTCATTTTTCTTTGTTTGGGTTCATTAACTTCAATGAAATCTGCATGCACAATGGGTGATTATTCTATATAAATTGCATGCAGTATATCATCCAAGTTTCATTTCATCATTGGGCCAACCTCTGGGACTGAAACCCCTGCTTTTCCCTTTGATGCTGATACTTGACTTCTTGTCTTTCTCTGGCTCTCCTGCTTACTGGCCACCTGTTTTTGTTTTGTTTCTTTGACCCTTTCTACCTTTTTTTTTTGTAGGTGATGGGGTTTTTGCAAAAAGAACTGATGCTTTCTCAGTTCCATCTTCAACATGTTTCCTTGGTTTCAATTTCACAAACCTCTTAGCTTTGGTAACCATTGGCTAACTGGATTCTGCTACTGGTGGTGAAGGATTTCCCTTGATCTTAGGGTTTCTAGATGGGGTAAAAGATTCCATTTCAAATCCAATCATAAACAAAAGGATGACCAATCTCTATTTATTTTCTAGAGCTCATTCAAAACCAGCAACTTTATCAAACCATGATGAAATAGAGAAGCTTCACAACCATCAGATTTAGCTTAGACTTTGTCATCCATTTTGGCAAGGCTTCTATGCAAGTAAAATGGTAAATCTAATGATATCATTCCTGTGAAATGCAACAACAGTTTAAAATGATAAGTGTAGACTTTATGGTACCTGCCTTCACATGTGAAATATATTTGGTTGTTGAATAGCAACTTTGCATAGTTATCCTTGATACAGCTCTTGGGTATTGCATTGTTCAAGTCCATGTCTACAAATTCAAGTTTCATAAACTCCTTGCATGGCTCCATGTCAAACCTAAAACCTTTAAACCAATTTTTTTGTCCCCTTGGTATCTCTGTCACAGCAGCTATGATCTCAGGTGTCACTGGCACATTTATCATTCCAACTTTGGTAGTGTTTCCACTGAAATGTAGAGAAAACTCTTTGGACACCTGAGTGTGGCACCCCTGCAGCTTTTCACAAAATTTGAGATAGCCAGATTTGTTAAAATCCTCCATTACCATTTGATCCTCCATAACAGCATTTGCATTCTCAATTTCGTATCTTATACAATGTCCCCCTCTGTGGACCTTCTTTTCCTCTGCCATGTTTCCTGTAGAAAACCTGTTTGTTTCTCTAAAACCTATAAAGTAGCCTCTCTTGACCAGATGAACAGCCTCTCTTGATTTGATGAGAGTTTCCTTTGAAAGAACAACCACAAGCTTATCCTTACTGATTCAGAGCTTGAAGAATAATTGTGAAGGTAAATGAAACAAAGATGACTCTAGTAGGCAAAAATTTGAATTAGAGATGTCACCTCATGACCAAATGATGTTTTATTGATACCCTATCATGAATATGATGACTGTAGGACAAGTGGGTACAACAAATCTGGTAATTAACTAACTCGCCACACTCCTATCATGTCATTCTCCAACTGAAACTAACAAATCCTAAATTATTTGACACGAAAGCTAAGAAACCGCGCTTTCGTAGTGCTCATAGTTTAAATTTTGCACTTTGTGCTACGAAAGTGGCAACGCTTTCGTAGCGCATTTCCTCTTTTTTGAACTAGTGGTACTATGAAACGGTGGATTTCTGGATAATTGCATAAATTTAGCCCGAAACTTAATGGAATGACCCCTAAATGAAAAATATGAATATTTGATCATGGAATGGACCTTCAAGGATTTTATTTGAACTTAAATGATGACCTTTAAACTTACAAAAATGATGACCTACCCTTAACCAAACTAAAAATGACTTTCAGGCCTATTTAAGACCATGATCAAAAACAATGTTCACATGAAATGTTCTGAAATTTTTTTGGGTGATAACACAATGAGAATTAAATAAACCTCGAATTGTGAAGCTAGAGCTTCACCTGCTGCTCCTCTTGAGGTCTTTTTGCTTGTCTTCTTGTGTGGATATTTCATGGAATAGTTCCTTGTAGGAAGTTACAGGGTAAGTTCCGTAGATCAAGAACCAAAGGTCATGCTCATAAACAGATCACAAATTAGTACACCAGTATAATCACATGGTTAAAACCCTCAAAGAGGGCAACAATCCATGCCTTGAGCCAACACGGCCACTTCAGGGAATTTATTAATATAAAAATAAAAGTTACATATGTTTCTCTCATAAACGGTTACCGGACAAATGACCCTCCATGCTCTTTAAATAGAGATCATGGACCAATCGGGTGTTAAGCCACGAATCAAGTGTCATTAATACCAAGGTGAGAGATAACCGTCGGATCACTACAAATTGTGACCGTTGGATTAAAAGTTACAAATGTACATGGTAAAGAAACACACTTTACCTAACTCTACACTAGACTAGGTTATCCTTAACTATTTCCTATGTGTCGGAATATCCTAACATTCCTGAATTCATGAAAATGAAAGAAATTGATTTTGGACAAGTATTTCCTCTTACCCCCTGACTAGATTTTGCTTTGGATTTGGATTTCTTCCCTTTCCATTTCTTTTCATTTCCATCCAAAGCACAATTATCCTCATCCTTTACCTTGGATGAAATCTTGTCTTTTTTACTCTGCCTTATTTCTTCCTAGACTAGATCAGACCATAACCACTCCCAACTTGGTAGTTTCTCTCTATTATTTACCAAATCTTGATAACTATGTCAGATCTTGGGAAGGCCCAAAAGGGCTAGATCCACCAAGTATTCATCACGTAGATTAACACCGACCCCACCAAGTTCATCATGAAATTGTGTAAACATGCTCAAGTATTGTGGAATTGTGTCATTCTTTTTCATCTTGATGCTTCGAAGCTTGTCCTTGAGTGCCAAATTCCTATGGTCACTTGTAGGTTTTAACCCTGTATAGAAATTATCTACAAACGAATTCTTAAAAAACAAAAAATAAACTTTAGCAAGATCATAAAACATAAAATAGATATACACAGAGATTGTTCCCCTGGATCCCAAATCGGGACTACCAACTTGATTTTTCATTATATTCCTTTAGTGTTACAACACATATATATACATGTCGAATAATTCATAAACCTTGATCCATTAACCCTATATTAGAATATAATCGTAGTTCTCTTGACCGGATCTACAAAATACTAGGGGCTGAAAACCATAATGCCCCAAAACCATGCACAAAACCATAGGTAAGTCTACCCACCTAAAATAGGATCCAAAAATAAATTTCCCGGGGCGCTGCCCCGAACCCTTCGTAGGGGGCTACCCTCCCCCTGAAAACCCCTAGACAGGGGAGGTTTTTTTCCCCCCATGTGACCCCCCCCCCCCCCATGCGACTATTTGTGGAAATAATATGACACATACCCAACATCACTATTGTTCTCGAACAAATCTGTTAGTGTTTTCCTCATCATGAACAAAGTCTCTTTCCCTTGGATATTTGATACAATATGATCTCGTAGTCCCTCAAATATGATTCTCCTTAATTTGGACACATCTTTCTTCCACTGAGAGAGATTTGGAGCATCAAATGCTTTGGTTTTTGCTACATCTGTCTTGATGTATTCTAGTAGCTCATTTTCATCCAATACTGCCTCCATGTAGATCTTCCATGCCAAAAATTTTGTGGTTCCTTCCAAATCATACTCGAGCCTGAGTCCATTGAAACGCATCTTCTCAATCCCAGAGAAAACCTACAACACTAATCTTCAAATTCGAACCTCCTGCAATAAAAATTTCAAAATCTCTTCTCTACTATGAATCTAGCTCTGATACCATGTAGAAATGAATATGTAGATTCCAAATTAATCATGAAATTTACTAAATCACAAGACTAGAAGCTACGCTATTGATCCGCAGAAGCAAATTCATGATCTAGAACATAAATTATTAACATGCATCAAGATTCAAAAAGCATATACAAATATTTATCTAGGGGCAAGAAACTACTCAAAACCCCTTACTATATGTATTACATTAATCAAAGAATATGGATGAATACAATATGCATGCTCAAGCTTGAGCACAACCTGCACTCATATCTTCTATCCTCTATCTGACTGAATGAACTTCACCAATAATTAGCCAAATTTTCAAGCCTAAAAGCTCCTATTTCCTTGTGTCTTTCATTGAGGAATTAGCCCCTATTTTTTATGGAAATTCCTCAATTGGATTTCGCAATTCCTGTAGGCCCTTCCTTTGACTGTGTGCACCAACTGTACAACTTGGACTAGTTTATAATTGATAGTACACTGCCCTCAAACTCCAATCTCAACTCGATAACTCGAATTATTTGCATGTATCAGTTATTTTGGGTTGATTGATTAGTTAACTAGATGACCACTAAGTGTGACTGAAGTTACACTACACAACTTGGCCCTCCACTAGTTTCTCCAACAGTTGGAACTAGTTTAACTAACAATAAATCAACTTAACTGAATTAGATTGCAACAAATTAGAAATAAATCACGCAGAACTAAACTCAAGTGTCTTCAATTCAAATTAGTTGAGTTAACTAAATGAAAAAAACCATGTCCCCTCAATTAACTACCTCCAAGTATTTTGTTAAAATTGAAATTCGAATTTTACTCTAGTTTGACCAAGGCAAAGTCAAAACTAGATTTTCTTGTTGCATTTTCAACAGCAAAAGAAAATACTTTTAAAAAGGTAAATTAAGTTGAGTTTAATAATTTAAAATATTAAATATTAAATATTTATTCGCCCCCCTCAGTAATTCCCAAGTATTTATCATGTAAATCCTTCAATCTTATCTCAAGTTATTCTTAAGGGAGGATGTTAAGAAACTTAGATACTTCGGGGTTAGGTAAGTTCAACTTGGTAAAATGTGTTTATTAGGTAAAAGTTTGTTTCTTTAGTATACATTAGTTTCATTGTAATTATATGTTCACAATATGTTCTAGACATAGAGTGATATGATGGCTCATATTTTCTTTGATATTAGCGGCTATTTATTTGTGGCTAGCACTCGATTGGTCCATAATCTCTATTTAAAGGGCATGGAGGGTCATGGTTGATGATTGAATGTGAGAACTATCTTATGTAAGATATTTTATTTTTCATTAATAAAATTGTCTGAAGTGGCCATGTTGGCTAGGTCGTGGATTGTTTCTCTCTCAGAGGTTTTTCCTATATAGAATACCCTATTTTCCCAAGCATTGACAAGGTTGAATTACTAATAAATTACTCTTTTAAATGTTGCTTTCACAACTTTGAAAATAATGACTTCCTAAAATGGACATTAAAATATCATGCACAACTTCTTCTTGAGCACCCTCATAGTGGTTGTGATAATTGGACTCAAAGAGTATTCCCTTTGGACTGAAAGTAGAGTGTAACAACAAACTCAATATATCTTTCTACCATTAAACATAGGGGTGTCATAAATAACAAAGGGAATATTCTAACACCTAACTCCCAGTTTTAAAGTGATAATCTTAATTTTAAATTGAAGGATATATACACATTCAACCCTTCCATGATAAATAGTTTAAAATGTGTGTGTTTCAATTAACAAGAGTAAACTAGGTACGCACCTAAAAAACATTCTAAATAAACTATTGCCCCTCGAGTTATTTAAAATGTTAAACTTTAATGAAAAATTATATATAGCAGTTAATATATTAATAAAAAATAACAAGAAGCATAATTTATAATTTCAAAATAACCTTTTGATGGTTATATATAAATTAATAGTAATAAATATTTATAAATTTTGAGTCACATTTTTCGAATAAAATTCGGAGTATTAAAATTTGACAATTTAAAACTTTAAACATAATCGTAAAATCAAACATTTTATGGACACCCATACAAGAGAGGATGTAATTTATGTCTCTATATGATGCATGGGCATAGTATCTTATATTCATATTTTGAGCATCACCAAATCATGTTCATTCGAAATCTCATTTGAAAAGAGGAAATAGTAGTAAATCTTGATGCTTTTGTTGAAAGGTGATAATTCTATCAAAATATGATAAAAGAGATGAAAATACCCGACTTGATTTATACACCTTTAGGAAAATGACAACTTACCATGATCACATTCATTTCTCATTATTTAAGCTAATATGTTTATTATTTGGAGCTTTCCACGATCCATAAAAAAATGTAACTAAAGGAAATTACTCATCAAGGATACCAAGTATGTTATTTTTATTGAGGATATTAATTGTCCATGCTATATCTTAAACCATGTGAAAATGCATGAAAGAGTGGAATATTAAAGCACAATCCCTAATGCAAAAGGTTGATGATAATAAAAATTATATTACCTTCTTATTAGTTTTCTTAAGAATCCCACTTAATGTAAATAATGGTGTTCTAAGCATTTATGTTACAACGGATGCATCTCCTTAAACATGGGCCTACGATGAGGTAGTCAAAAAGAAATTTATGCGGAATTCTCAAAATATTTGTAAAATATTGTCACACTAATGTCAATGTTGCTATAAACACTAAGAATAAAGTAAATGAGTTTGATAAATAAATATACTCGCAATTGAGTAAAGGGGAATTATCATTCTAGAGAACAAGGTGAGGATTTTATTATGCTATAAATTGAATGAAGAGAATCACAATTATCATTGTTGTAATCCCAATGTTAGGTCTTTTGATATTGAGAAGGTTTATTTTGTGCAAATACATATCTAAAATTAATCAAAAACATACAAGTTAGAAAAATTCATCGAACTTTTAATCCCAAACATAATCATTAAATATTTTTATGTTAAACAAAAAAAAAAATTGCATTATATTTACAATAAGCTTGACCAAATTTATAGAAGAACAGTATATTGTTGAGATATTTACATTCAATTCTTTAATTACGTGTTTTTTTCCCATTATATATTGTATTAGTGGGGATGTCATGAATTACATTCTAAATGGTTGAAAATCCCACCAATGTGGTGAAATAATAATCATATTAGATACCAATGCCCTAACCATGTCATCAACTCTAAGAGGAAAACGCATAGCAATTAGCAATATGAATGCAATGAAATAACTATGAATCATCCTATTAGATACTATCAGAGAGATGGAACATGTGAATACGAAAAAAATAAAAATGACCTGATTTCTCTAGGTTCACTCAATATCTTTTGTTTGCTCTTCAAAATTGACAGTGAGCAATTCATTTATAATTAATCCTACTAATAAAATCTAAGTGTAATTATAATTTACATGGATGACTTATGACAAAGATAACAAAGGAGATGGCATTATGGTGATTCTCGGATGCAAATATAACAAAGGAAATGGCATTATGGTGATTCTCACAGGTAAAGTTAACAAAACCAATGTTGTTATGGAAGGCATGGGATTCAAAAACATGAAATACATAAACTAAATGTGATGTGAGTTCTCATATTGACAAGAATCGACAATGCTCATAACACATGAATTCAAGTGTGGATTCATAAAGACAAGTGGTTGAATTTTTTTTTGGAAAACTTAAACTTTGCTAATGATACATAAAATGGTGCATACACCAATATGATGGTAAGATATTTATCTAGACCTGAACTATGTGAAAGATTTAATGTTATAGAAAGAAATATTGTGATAGAATGCAATCTAAAAATATATATATAAAAACCAACTAGTTAAAGCTTATTTTAGTCTTAAGATACTTAAGACAAATATGATAATAAATATTCATTGACCGCCAAAAATTGGATGTGTAAACATTGATATGTTATTAGAAATCTAATCCACATACATTTTGTTGAAAATTGTAGTGAGAATGGGTTCCTTCTTTTGTGCCTTAATTCAAGGATCCTCAACGAGTTTCTCCTTGAGCATGCATGAGTTCCTATGAGTTAGGAGCTAATTCTTAAAAATTAGGATGAGTTCCTAGAATTTATGAAGTGTTCAATGAAGCAGTTAATTGATGTGTCAAAATGGAAGGTCGATTTATGAGTCTTCTATTGCAATTTAATTGAGAAAAAGAACTTGTGGTTGAGTCTCAAAAGAGAGGACAAGTTGCATGAGTAGTTAACTCATACTAACTCAAACAATCAGAAAAGAAAACTCCTTAATTAGAAATCAAGAAATTTGGCCATTTGAATTGCCTTTAAAAGAAGGAATGAAGGCACAAGTTTAATCATTATTTTGGTGAGCATGAGTTGGTGTGACCAAACAATAGGAAGCACAAAGTTCTATGTGGAGCTTGTGAGAGAAGGCTTGTTGGAATTGGAATTGGAGAAGGACAAATTTTTTGGGTAAGGGAGCAGAGATCAAAGTTCTTGCATAGGTTTCAAGCTTAGATTAAGCAAGAAAGACAAGTTTGTCTTTCGGATTGAAACAGTTGTATTGTAAGAGATTTGATGCTCAATTTTATTCAATAAATTTTTAGTAATAAAGTAGAGGGTTTTCTCAGTCAGGTTCTTCTTGAGATTCAATAAGAAGATTCAGTACCCACACTAGTGCATTAAGCACCTACACTAGGGTGGGGCCCACAAGGCTATTTTTTTGTGCATGTCTATTTTTATCATCCCTTAATTTAGATGGAAATTAAACTGTATCTATTCTCAATGTGGACTTGAAATATTTAACTGAAGTGGAAAATTCAGTTAGCTAGTGAATTTCGAGTTAGAGGTTGGTTGGTGGGACATGCCGAGTAATTCTAGTTGTAACAGAGTTCGAATTGCAGTGGTGCATGAGTTGGTGCAAGTTGTAAATAGTTTAACTCAGTTAAGTGAGTTAAACTCAGTTGTGCCAGTTGTAACTGAAGATACACTAGTGAGAGATCTAGTGAATTAAATATTAATTAATTCACAATCAGTGATCTCACATGCAACTCAGGATTTACTATTATTAGTTGCATGCATGTCAGATCCAATGGAGACCCAGTTGAATTCTAGGTAAAAGGGAGGTATACTATCAGTTGTGACATTATATGCTTGCACACATGCAGGCAAACACTCATTCGAGTGCCCATGATACTTGCACAGTCAAGGAAGGTACAATTGCATCAATTCATGGATTGCATTCAGTAGGGAATGCGCAGTGAAGGTAGGTTGTCTGGAGCCAGTAAATTGGCTAAGGAATTTGCTAATTTTTGTATGACAGTGTGAGACAATTAGTTGATGTAATGAGGGCTCTTGTGAGAAGAGTTTTATATGTAATTTTTTCATGATCCATGATATAATATACAATAGAAGATAGTGGGGTTTTTAGCTGTAAGATTTTCCCGAGAAATTATCTGTGTTGTGTGTGATTGATATTTCTTCATGTTCGTGTGATTAGGGATTGTGTTTTTAATTCCGCAAAATATTTGTAGAAGCGATTTAGTATTTAAATTTAGTACATTGTTAGATCGGGTGAATCCAAGATATACATGTTTCTTGTATAATTTCTACATGGTATCAGAGCATAGGAAATTGCAGAAGTGAAGCAGGAGCTAAGTTTGTGACTAGATAGAATTCGAATTTGCAGAAAGACTTTCCTGGTGCTACAGCTAATTCAAGATCGAAATGGATTTCAATGGCTTGAGGTTAGAGCATGCACTCGAGGGAAATTCTAACTACATTTCTTGGAAGGACGAGATGGAGGCAGTACTCGAAGAAAATGGCTTGAAGGAATTCATTAACAAAGATGTTCCTAAGCCAGATGCTGCAGATGCTGCCAATCTTGATGCATGGCAAAAGAAAGTGGCAAAGGCGAGGAGGATCCTATTGGAGGGAGCACAAGACCACATTGTCTCAAGCCTCCATGGGAAATACACACCATATGCTATGTGGAAGGCTTTGACGGATCTATTCCAAATCAGTAGTGACCATAAGAAATTGGCGCTCAAAGACAAACTCAGGAAGATCAAGATGGAAAAGGGCGACACCCTTCAAAAATATCTCAGAAAGTTTGTCCAATGTTGGGATGAACTAGGGAGTGTGGTAATAACAGTCGCTAATGATGATTTGGTGAACTTGGCTCTCCTAGGGCTTCCTAAGAGTTGGCACAGTTATGAAGACTCTGTCAACAGACGGGAAAAATTTCTAGATTGGGAAAGATTGTGGTCGGATCTGGTGCAGGAGGAGTTCAGACAGAACACCAGAGATGGATCTTCATATAAGAATGAGGATGAAGACGATTGTGCTTTTGCTACCAAGACAAGGTTGAAGGGGAAAGGGAATAAATTTCCTTCAAAATCCGAGTCCAAAGGCAAGAAGTAGGACATGTCCAAAGTGAAGTGTTTTCACTGTCACGAACATGGGCATTTTCCTACTAACTGTCCACAAAAGAAGAAGAACAAGAAGGTTGTTGGAGCTGTAGTTGGTGAGGCCCTTGCCTCACAATTTAAGCTTGACTTCTCCTTGATTGCATGCATGGTGTCAAGTACATTGGGATCGGTGTGGTATTTGGATAGTGGCACCTCCTTTCACATTACGGGAGACAAGGAAATTTTCAGTGACTTGGAGGAGAAAGATCTCCAGATGCATATTGAGATGGGTGACGACAGATGGTACAGTGATACTAAGATTGGTACCATTATCTTTCAGAGGAATTCAAGTAAACCATTTGAATTAAAAGATGTGATGCAAGTACCAGGACCGAAGAAAAATTTGATCTCAGTCGCAATGTTGGAGGATAGAGGCTACGACGTTGTTTTTAGTGATGGAAAATATTTCCTGTGACCTAAAACAATGGGTCAGGACAAGAGGATAGGGATTCGAGTTAATAATCTCTACAAGCTGGAGGTAAATGGTTGTGCTTCCATGATGGGCAAGGCGGAGAAAGTGGTGAGTTGGGATGAGGGCGAATTATGGCACAGGCGATTGGGCCATCTTCATCATGGAGCCTTGAAATTCATGCAGAAAATTTCTACTGGACTTCCAATGGGAACACTTGCTCAGTTAGATCAGTGCAAGGGTTGCACCATGGGGAAGTATGTAAAGTCCACCTTTCATGAGAAGGAGAACCATGCTTCGGGGATCCTTGAGAGACTTCACACAGACGTGCGTGGACCATTCTCAGTTGCTTCAACATCAAAACATAAGCACTCTGTAATATTTTTTGATGACTTTTCTCATAAATGTTGGATCTTCTTCATGCAGAAGAAAGATAAAAAAATTCTCTAAGTTCTATGAGTTTAAGGAATTGGTGGAGAAAGAATCGGGGAAGCAAGTGAAGTCTCTTAGGAGCGATAATGGTGGAGAATACATCTCTAATGAATTCAAGAACTTCTACAGAAAAGAAGGAATTCGAAGAGAACGCATAGCGCCTCATAACCCACAGCAGAATGGGGTCCTGGAGAGGAAGAACAGAATGATCATGGGTGTAGCACGAGTGATGTTGTATGAGCAGGGCCAACCAATGCATTTGTGGGTGGAAGCATGCAACACTGTGGTTTATGTGCAAAACCGTTGTCCTCATAGAGAACTTAGCATGAGTACACCTGAAGAGGCTTTCACTGGTAAGAAACTTGATGTTTCACACTTTAAGATTTTTGGCTCATCTGTTTATGTGCATGTGACCAAGGATGTTAGGAAGAAGTTGGAACCGACTACTGAAGTTGGGATTTTTGGGGGGTACACAGAAACACCCCATAATTATCGTGTGTATTTTCCAAACAGCAGAATGACTATTGTGAGACAGGATACAAAATTTGATGAGGGGAAAGCCATGTGGTTGTCCCTTGAGAGGGAGTTGGACTTGCATGCAGAGGAGGAACTGTTGGTTCCAAAATATGAGTTTCAAGATGTGGATCAGCCACATGAGGAAATTCATGGAGTGGAGGAAATCACTCATGCAGAGCCTTCCATCAGAAATGGCAGAAGGCGCACCAAGGAAGCTGATAGGCTGAGACTTGATGCTCTGCAGAAAGTAGGCACCCCTACTTCACAACATAGACAAACACAGTCTCCTAACCGATTTACTGGATACATGGCTCTTATGAGAAAATGTATTGTGACTGAACCATCTTCCTTTTAGGAAGCAGTGTAGCAGCCTACTTGGGTTGATGCAATGGTGGAGGACTATGACTCCATTGTCAAAAACAGTGCATGGGAGGTAGTCCCAAGACCGGTTGGCAAATCAGTGGTAGGTTCGAGATAGATCTATTAGTTAAAGCAAGTTGTTGATAGGAGTGTGGAGAAATACAAGGCTATATTTGTTTCCCAGGGCTTCTCACAGATCGAGGGGATATATTATGATGAGACTTTTGCGCTTGTCGCAAGGTACTCTTCCATAATATCCATCCTTGCACTCTCAGCGTAAATGGGCTAGCGCATTCATCAGATGGATCTGAAAACTACATTTCTCAATGGGATCATTGAGGAAGAGGTGTACATAGAGCAGCCTGAAGGTTTAAATATCTTCAACAACAATTCGCATGTGTGCAGGTTCAAAATAGCATTGTATGGGCTGAAGCAAGCACCTTGTGCTTGATACACTCAGATAGACAATTATTTCACTGTACTAGGCTTCACCAAAAGTGAAGCAGATGCAAACCTGTACCAGAATCTGGTTGAGGGTAAGCTATTGATCATTTTTATTTATGTTGATGATCTAATTTTGACTGGTGATGATCAGCTGATACACTCATGCAAGGAGGATCTTGCAAGGGAGTTCAAAATGAAGGATATGGGCCTCCTTCATTATTTCCTTGGATTGGAAATATGGCAGCGGGATGGTGAAATTTTTGTGTCTCAAGGAAAGTATGCAAAGGAGATATTGTGTAAGTAACAAAGTAAATCTAAATCAAATTACATTAACTTATATTCTGATCCCTCGCCATTAGTCCAGCTATGGCTTTTGGAGGTAACCATAAACAACTTGAGCAATCTGATATCTAATTTGCAGAAAAAAGAAACTAATATCAAACTACACACTCATACTTCAATCCCTCACCATTAGTCCAGCTATGGTTTTCGGAGGTAACTGAAAATGACATGAGCAATTTAATATATCTAACTTGCAGAAAGTAAACTAATATCAAACTACACACTCATACTTCAATCCCTCACCATCAGTCCAGTTGTGGCTTTCGGAGGTAACTGAAAATGACATGAGTAATTTAATATATCTAACTTGCAGAAAGTAAACTAATATCAAACTACACACTCATACTTCAATCCCTCACCATCAGTCCAGCTGTGGCTTTCGGAGGTAACTGAAAATGACATGACCAATTTAATATATCTAACTTGCAGAAAGTAAACTAATATCAAACTACACACTCATACTTCAATCCCTCACCATCAATCCAGCTGTGGCTTTCAGAGGTAACTAAAAATGACATGAGCAATTTAATATATCTAAATCTAACTATGGAAACAAATGTGCAAGACTGAAATAAACAAAGCAGTACTGGAATTAAACAAAAACTAAGAAAAATAAATTAGCAGCAGAACAATATTGATTCCATGTCATTAGTCAAAAGATATGCAAATGCCCGGGCTGCCTATTTGTAATCTGAAACAAGAACACTGATCAGTTAACATAAAAAATGAAAGATTATGAACAATAGTAAGATGTAAAGTATGAAAGATTATAAACAGAGATGAAGCATAAATACCATGAAAGATGCAATGTATAAACACGTGAATGACTTATGGCACAATGAGCTTAAAGAAATAAAACAAGAAACTATACAATAATGCACAAAACCTCAGCGTGTGCAGGGGCCCTCTGCACCAGCCTCGGGCAACAGCCTTCAAATACGAATTACGCTTGGAAACAAAGTCTTCTTATATATTAAAATGCAGTCATAACAGAGAGATGATATTACGGCACAGTGGCAACGTAATTACATTACAGAGCTATCTGGAGGCTAATCTAATATGTGTATGCAAACGCGTTATTTATAAAAAAGGTAATATAACTAATTCCCTAAAGTTTGTGCTGATGGAGACACGTGAACCATCACGTCCAGAGATCCAGCATCATGGCCGCAGTGAGGAGTAAATCTATGAAGAGTGGATGTTGGATTCAGCTTATGGAGCCGTGTACAGGTGTTGATGTGTCTCCCGTAAATTAGAAACGGTCATACAAATCTTCACGTGATGAGAAACAGAGTCCTGTCACCATGGGACTCTACGGTTGACTTCCACTTGGCCACCTTTGACCACAGCCTCCTTAGGTGAATTTGTCCGAGCCAATAGGACACAATCCATGTCCACATCATTTCTGACTTGCCCATGTGGCTCGAATTGCCTGAAGACACCTGCAACATAGACTTTCACAAAATGGCTGCGGAAAGTTGCAGCAGCTGCGGAAAGTGGCAAGATTCCGCAGCTAAATGAGCAAAAATCTAAATCAAACAACAGACACAAAATATAGTTAAAAACCATTTTAGATGCTCTTTTGCAATTAATATACAATGATATTGACAACTTGGAAGGTTCAGGTGAATGAAAAAGGTCTAGGAAGATGTATAAGAACAATGCAGATTTGAGACTCAACATACCCCCACTGTGAAGGTGTTGCATGTCCTCATGCAACCAAAATTTTGATAATCCTTTTTCAGTTCATATGCCTTGACACTTCAGCCAGTACATCCAATCCTCTCCTCCTCTTCCTTGGTGCTGCTAACATCCTGGGCTTCTTCACTAAGCATCTGAATTTGATATTAACCAGTGCTCTGCTTAACTTCTGGCATTTCTTTTTCAATTTCCTGTTCTTCTTATGCCATATTCCCAGATGTAGCATGGTATTATCATGAATGATTTTTTCCAATTTTCTTTGTTCCTTCAATGCCTCATTTTCATTTTTAATGTGTTTATTTAAAAGCTCTAGCTCAAAGACTTCTTGTTTTAGTGATTGGACTAGATCATCTTGTACTGTGTGAGGCTGAGTGGACGAAGTACTGGGACCCGTAGCTGCTCTTTCTAAAGATTCTATATAATCATATACTTCTTGTTGTTTTGGGTCTATATCAGGTGTCGTTTTTATTGGGCTGTCCCCAAAATGTCGTGGAGGAAAGTTGTCTTCAAAATCTGGCTGAGAAGGACTCACATTAACATCTGGCTGAGAATGGGATGGACTATGTTCAATGTCTGACTGAGAATGAAATGAACCAGGTTCACTGACTGTCTGAGAGTGAGATGGACTATGGTCAGCTGGGGATTGTTCAAATGTTTCTTCTCCCAAATCAATAAAATGAGGTCCCTTCGTTTGCGTTTTCCTCAACTTCCCCTTAAGCCTGGAACTTCTTCTCACACGCTGTAGACCACTGTCTTTTTGCTTTTGTTTTCCTTTCTCTTTCTTCTTGGCTATAGATAACTGTTCTTGAAGATGAACCAATCTCTCAGATAACACTTGATGATCTTCTTCGGAAGAAGGGGTTTGATGCATAGCCTCAATACTTTTTCTCTCTTTTGATGTTATTGGATTTTGACCCTTGGTTTCTTTCTTCTTCCTTTTTGACAGTCTCTCTTCCCTACTAGTTCTTTCAATTGTAGTAGTAGGAGTACTTTGAGTTTCATCATTTGTTATTTTTCTCCTACTCCTTCTTGATGTGCTACCTTCAGGAATTTCTTGAGGTTCCTCAAAGAAATTTCTAATCAAAAATTGTTCCCATGTGTCCTTCTTCTCCTTTAACTGTTTTTCAATCAAAATTTTTACAAGACCATGGTGATATAGATGTGGTTCTACATCCCCTAAATGTTTCTGAACAGTCACAGACATCTTCTTAAAACTATTTAATAGAAAATATGGGAGATTGAGGGTTTGTTTATCTAGAAAATTCATCAGCAATCTGGTATGGTACATATACATTGACCCAAAACGGCCTTCACAGGTGATAAATTTTTGAACAACTAGCAGCAAAGTAGCCCATTCCTCTTTCAAAGCATGAACAGGAATTCCTCTTTTAAAAATAGTTATGTCCATACCTGGGTTATGTAGAATCACTCTCCAGGCTTCATCACTAATGCTCTTGTTTTTAAACCAACGTTCACCCTCTTGAAGAAGTTTTGTGGCAGATGCTATAGATGCCTCATTCACCGTGAACTTAAGGTCTCCAATCTCTACCTCCAGGCCATTGAAAGACCTTGCAAAAGCTTTTGTCACCTCTTTATGGTAGCCTCTAAACTTTTGGATAAACTGCAGCCACTTTGCCTTCTTCAATATATCCCTGACTTGCAGATATCCTTCCATGAATTTAGGTCCCTCTGGTTCTGCTCTCAACAATTTACCCATCCTTCTTTCTGCTCTTTAAAAACTTGCCTGCGTGAGGAGAGTTCAATGGAAGTAGGACGACTGAATGAACGAAAATGAGCATGATGACTGTAGGTAGATATCAGAGAGTGGGTATACAGACTGTAGCATAACAGAGAATGAAATGGAGAGAAGCGGAATAGAGAAGGGTTACGTGAGCATGACGAAAATGCGGCTGTGAGATTAATAGAACAATAGGAGGAGTATATCACATCCGGCAGTGTTTTAAAATTTTGTGGCTGCAAAATAAATGTAAGCATGTTTAAACAACGGCTATGGATTTTATGCGGTTGAAAGAAGCCGTAGTCAAATCAACTACGTTTCATTGTCACGGGTGGAATATCGGAGTATGAGTGAAGATCGGAGGTTTAATTATGGGACCGTTTGAGAATGAATGCAAGGATTGTGGGAAGATTGTACAGAGATCATGGAGTGATTACGGAGCTTGTCAATATAATCATTGCACATAATGGATGGAGCTTATGGTTTATAACTATATAAAAATGTGTTTTAAATGCTATTTGAAATAAATTTTACTCATACCTTGGAATTCTTACCATTTTTCCTTGGTCTTCAATTAGTTGCTCCTCATTGATATCTTGAATGCTCCATGTCTTCATAATTGATCCTCATACCTGCATTTTATTTCATGATTATGGAAATAACATCTGGCTGTACATTCTTTTGAAAAACAGAGTGGTAGCTGAGGAATCTGCTTCTGGCTGCGGAAACTGGTGTCAGCTGCGGAAACAGATGTCAGCTGCGGAAACTGACACAGCTATTATTTGGGTGAATGGAAATGAATGGATGACAAATGACTAGATGGAAATGGTCATGAAAAATAATTTTATTGGTGAAATGGAATGAAATAGATAAAATGAAGTGGAATGGAGTGAAATGAAGTGGAATGAAGTGGAATGGGTGGTCACAAAACTTGTGAAATGAAAGAGAGATTTTTTTTTTGGAAAATATAGGGTGTCAGGTGTTCCTGATTTTCACCCAATATTTTCTGTATAACACTGCCAATCAGTGATTATTTTTCAGGCTTATACAATTTTTTTTTATTTTTTTATTTTTTTTTTAACTGAAAAGAACAAAAGCTAGGCTGGTGGAGAAGAAGAATTCTTCTGTACCAGCCTGATTGCAGAATTTTCTTGAAACATTTTGACAAATTCCTCTTTTGAGAGTGGCTTATGATATAATTTCAATCTGTGGCCATTCACAATAAGAGGAGTTTGAAACTCATCAATGGTCTTGATTCTTACCGCTCCATTGCTAAAGATCTTGTCAATCTCATATGGCCCAAGCCAATGAGTCTGAAATTTTCCTTGAAAATATTTAAACTTAGAATCAAATAACAATGCCCAATCTCCTTCTTGAAACTTCTTCTCTTTGATGTACTTTTCATGCCATTTAGCTCTTTGATACTGAACTAGATCAGTTCTTAAAATTTCTTCTTGTCTGATCTCATCTAGCTCGTTCAACTACTCCATTCTATGCTTTTGGGCTTCTGATAAGTCCATCCCCAACTGAACTAATATATTGAAGGTCTTGACTTGGAACTCAATGGGGAGCAGGACTTCCTTCCCATAAACAAGTTCATAGGGAGAATGTCCTGTTGTATTTCTTCATGTAGTTCTGTAGGCCCACAAGGCTTCAGGAAGCCTTTCTGCCCAATCTCTTCTATGTAGATGAACAGTTTTGGTGATGATACTTTCAAGAACTTTGTTTGTAGACTCCACTTGACCATTTTCTTGCGGATGAGGAGTAGATCTTTTGTGCTTGATTTTGTATTCTTCCATCAATTTCTCCACCAAGTTGGATGTGAATTGGCTTCCCTGATCTGTCACAATTTCTCTTGGAACACCAAAGCGAGTAAAAATATCCTCATAAAGAAAATGAACAACTGAATTTTCAGTAGCAGATACTAATGCTTTGGCTTCTACCCATCTATTAACATAATCAGTACAAACCAATATATACTTCTTTTGCTTAGATGGTGGATTAATAGGTCCAATGAAATCTAAGGCCCATTTTTCAAAGGGTTCAATGAGTACCTGTGGTTGCAATGGAATTTCATTTGAAAGGGTAGGTTTCCCTACTCTTTGGCAGCTGTCACACCTTTTGACATATTGTTTTGCATCTTTGAAGAGGGAAGGCCAATAATATCCTAAAGAAAGGATTTTATAGGCCGTCCTTTTATCTGCAAAGTGTCCACCGCATGGTTCATCATGACATGCCTTAAGAATATCAGGCATTTCATCTTCCCTGACACATCTTCTGATCACAAGATCTGGCCCTGTTTTAAACAATTCGTTAGAAATACATGAATATTTTGAACTCTCCTGAATAATTTTTCGTTTTTCACTTGGAAATAAATGTGAAGGTAGTTTCCCTGTAACCAAATAGTTAGCAATATCTGCATACCAAGGAGTCTTAATAGTTACTGCAAACAAGTATTCATCAGGAAACTTATCCTCTACAGGAGAATCTTCTTTAGTATTCTGAATCCTAGACAAGAAATCAGCTACTGTATTTTGTTTTCCTGGTCTATCCAACACAGTAATATTGAATTATTGCAAAAGTAAGAGCCATCTTGTCACTCTGCCATTAGTAACAGGTTTTTTCATTAAATATCTAATTGCAGAATGGTCAGTATGAATAAAAGTTTCATAGCCTGTTATGTAATGTCTAAACTTATTAATTGCATGAACAACAGCTAAAAACTCTTTTTCAGTCACAGTATAGTTCAACTCTGTGGGAGTCAATTTTTTACTGGTATAATAAATGGCATAAGGAACTAAATCTTTTTGACCCAACACAGCTCCCAGAGCTGTATCTGAAGCATCCGTAGAAATATGGAAAGGGAGTTTCCAATTTGGTCCTCTCAAGATAGGTGCTTCAGATATTCTTATTTTCAAAGTTTCAAAGGCTGATTGACAATCAGGATCCCATTTGAATTCACAATCTTTTGTAAGCAATTTGAAAAGTGGAGATGCTATTTTAGTGAAGTTTTCTATAAATCTTCTATAGTAACCAGTAAATCCTAGAAAACTTCTAACATCTCTTTGAAAATTTGGAATAGGTAACTTGGAGATAACTTCAAATTTTTATTTATCAACCTTAATCCCATCTCCTGAAATATGATGCCCCAAAACAATCCCTTCAGTAAACATCATAAAGCATTTTTGATGGCTTAATGAAAGGTTTGTTTCTTTACATCTTATAAGTACTTTTTCCAAATTTTCTAATGCCTCTTCAAATGAATTACCATAAACTGTAAAATCATCCATATAAACCTCTACACAATCATGGATTAGATCAGAAAAAATTCCTAGTACCGCTCTTTGGAATGTTGCTGGTGCATTACATAACCCAAAAGGAAGCACTCGGTAGGCAAAAGTTCCCCATGGAAAAGTAAATGTGGTCTTATCTTGATCTTCAGGTGCTACCTGAATTTGATTATAGCCACTAAAACCATCCAAAATGAAAAGTACTTTTTGCCTGCTAATGTATCTAATACCTGATCAATAAAAGGCAAAGGAAAGTGATCCTTCAAAGTTGCTTTGTTCAATTCCCTGTAATCAATGCATACCCTCCATTTACCATTCTTTTTAGGTACTATAACCAAAGGAGAAACCCATCGGCTATCCGAAATTGGATAAATGAAGTTTACATTGAGTAGTTTTTGGAGCTCTTCTTTCACTATCTCCCTAAGATTTGGATTCATCCTTCTTTGAGGTTGTCTGATTGGTCTACTGTTTTCCTCAATATAGATATGATGGATGCAAGTCATAGGATCAATACCTTTCATGTCAGTATACTCCCATGCAAATGCAGTAGAATGTTTTTGCAAGATTTTGGTTAGTTCTTCTTGTTGTGACTTTTCCAAATGTTTGTTGATATTCAACGTTTTTCCTGGAAAAATCTCAATAGTAGAACTACCAAACTCTTCCATAGAGTAAAGAGACATTTGTCTTGATGATAAATATTCTATGTCAGATTCCAATTGAAATTGTGTGGGGTCATATTCTGAAGATGTCTCAAAATTTTCTAATGTGTTCAGAATTTGACTATCCTCACTGATTTCAGAAATGGTAAAGACAGGTTGTATAGTGTCCTCATCATCGACCCATTCATTGTCTCCTACTTCCGTGATTGCTTTTGCTGGAGGATACAAATTGAATTTCTTTGTCGAATTACCATTAGAAATGTACATATCCCCAGATCTACAACTAATAAAAGCATCATCTGTGGCTAGCCAAGGTCTTCCTAAGATAAGTGGGTGCCCTCCTAGATTACTCTTGGGAGTCAAAATCATAAAATCTACCGGATATTCCCAAGAATCTAAGGAGACTGAAATATCTTCTAATACACCATCTAGTTTAATAATTGATCGATCTGCAAGTTGCAGTAAAGTAGGTGTAAAAAGAAGGTTAGGAAGTTTTAGCTGGTCCATAGTCCGTCTACTCATAATGTTAATAGCAGCCCCTAAGTCAATCAATGTGTTTGGAATTTCTATCCCATTTATATGTGTCTTGACAATTGGACTTCCTGGATCTACATACTTCTACATGGTAATTTTTCCCATCATAATATCTGCAATTTTTCCTACCAGGTGGATTCTTCTTGTGTCTTTTAGTTTCCTTCCTGGTCTTTTGAAACTCAACTCCTTTATTTTTTTTGCTAGAATGGGAATCTCCCGAATGGCTTGTAGCAAGGGAATCTTGATACAAACATTCTTCAATTCATCTAGAAAATCATAGTTAGGCAACAAGATTTTTTTTTCCACCCCCTTGTCAATTTGTAGTCTTTCAGGAAAAGGAGGTGTAGATGAAGATGCAGGTTGCTCAACTATAGGAGTTGTGGGTGTTAACTTTTCTTTTTCTTTTTGAATGTTTGAATTTTGAAGAGAAGCTTCCTCAGAACCCTCATTGACTTTAAGAGAGTCCTCCTCAGAGGTATCTTGCTCTTGAATATCTATAGAAGGTTTTTCTAAAACTCTACCAGATCTGAGTTGTACATCGTTGAGAGGAACAATCATATAGGTAGGAAATTGTTGTCCTTCTACCATGTAAGTATTCTGAGGATTTTTATTGTTAGGATTTGGCAATGGCTGAGCTGGAAGTTGATTTGTCTTTTGTTGGTATGGGAGCATGAGTTGAGGATTTGGATTTTGTTGAGAAGGTTGTTGTTGTGGAAATGGAAATAAAAGTTGTGGATTTGGGTTTGGAAGTTGTGGAGCTTGTTGATTTTGAAAAGATGGAGGATATTGATAAAATTGAGCAAATCTCCCATAAGGATTTTGCATCCCTTGTACCCATGGCTGATATGGATTTTGATGTTGGAGCCAAGGTTGTTGCCAAGGATTCCAATTTGGTGGGGTTTGAATATTCATAGGGTTGTTAAACCCTTGAGTTTTTTGTCCCTGCCAAGGTCTTCTTGCAACAAAACAAAGAGATTCTACTGAATTTGGGTCTTCTTTAAAGACATCTTTGAGTCCAAGAATTGAAGGACAATCCTTGGTCTCATGATTCTCTGAGCAAATTATACATGTTTCTACAACTTTTGCATCCAAGGGACATTCCCTTAAAGCATGTTTCTTCCTACATTTCGGACAAAAGATGGTTAGAGCATCTGTTTCTGCTTTCTGCTTGTTTTGGATTTTAAGGGTGTCTAGTTGTTCACTAAGGCTCCCTAAGATATCAGTTTTGAATTCATCAAGCATATTACCAATCTCTACCCTACTTACTGATCCAGTTGCAGATTTGTTAGCCCTAATAAGAGAAAGATGCCTAGGCACTTTTCCTGTTTTAGATTTTCCTCTTGAGAGATGGACACATAGTTTTGTTATGTCACGAAGTGGAAGTTGAGAAATGTCTCCTTTCCCCATCATGTTTAAAATATCTATCCATTCATCTCTAATGGCTTTTAATATGAGGGATTTCAAGGTTTCATCATCTAAGTTTCTCATCTTTTCTCTTTTCAAGTTGTATTGAAATCTTTCAAGTAAGTCTTCCAAATTTTCATCTTCTTTTTGCATCATCTTGAATACCTCATCCTTGTGATTGGTGGGCATACAATAGTCCAAGTATCTATCCAAAAATGTTTGTTTCATATCATTCCAAGTCCTAATAGATTGAGTAGCTAGTCCCATGAACCATTTCAAAGCAGCTCCCTTCAGAGTTGAAGGAAACAGTTTGAGTTTTTGAGAGTCTTCCATATAGTCATAGGTTCGGCACACGACTTCAAATTCAAATAGAAATGTTTCAGGATCCTCACTTCACAATCCATAAAAGTTGGGGAGGACAGATGGTGAGATATTTTTCATTTTTGTATGAGTTTCCTCATCAACTATAGGGAATCCAAACAAGTTATCTCCTTCCCTATTTCTTCCATTATTATCTTCACCATTGTTGTCTCCATTGTTTCCTCCTCCTCTACCTCTACCTCTACCTCCAAATCCATCTATTATTTCCTCTGCCATGATAGTTTCTTTAGAGTCCCTAAATTCCTCTGGTTCTTCTATCAAGGGAGGATGAGAGGGAGTCTCTTCCTTTTCTAAATGAGATTTAGTAGGTGGTATAGGAGAATCCTCTAATTCAGTTGCTCCTTGAATTCCAAAAATCTTAAGGCTAGGGGTAGATGGTGGTGAATCTTGTCTATGCCTTGAAGAAGATGGAGTTGTAAAAATCGAACTCTTAGCTTTAGCTATAAACCTTCCCCTAGAATCTCTTGCTCTATGCATGTCATTTTATTTTATTTTTTTCTTTTTTTTTTTCTTTTTTTTCTTTTTTTTAAAGTTGGGCTAATATTTCTCTTTCTGATCTTCCAGGTCACACTAGGTGCAAGAAGAGAGCATACTTAAGAAATTACTAAACCAATAACTCTCTTTTCTGATCCTCCAGATCACACTAGGTGCAAGAGGAGAGCATACTTCAAGAAGTTATCAAGTTTTCCCTTCTTTTATTATTTTGTTTTTGTGTTTTTTTTTTTTTTTAAGAAATTGGCTACCTAGTTACACTTCCCCGGCAACGGCACCAAAATGTTTGGTCAATTTAGTGTGTCCTAAATTGCTACATTAATTTATCAATCCGGGATTTGTAAGCTGATGAAGTGTGGCACACTATATGTGCAAGATAACCTATTTCTTAACTTTTTGTCGTTTTTGGTTTTCTAATGTGAGATGGAAATTCTAAAATAAAAACATGTATGGTTATGATTGTTCAAGGCAATGATATCCTTTATAATGATTTACCAACTTTAAACTTCAAAAGGAATTTGAAACATACAATGACAAAACTAAAAGGAAATGAAAATGTGCTGCTAGCCTAATAAATCAAACATTGAACTATTGAGCATGAAAACCAAACTATCATTGATGTTGTCTAAACACAAAAGAAACTATGCTTAAAGAAATCCAAGAATTGCAACAAATTACATCTACTTATATTCTGATCCCTCGCCATTAGTCCAGCTATGGCTTTCAGAGGTAACCATAAACAACTTGAGCAATCTGATATCTAATTTGCAGAAAAAAGAAACTAATATCAAACTACACACTCATACTTCAATCCCTCACCATTAGTCCAGCTATGGTTTTCGGAGGTAACTGAAAATGACATGAGAAATTTAATACCTAACTTGCGTAAAGTAAAGTAATATCAAACTACACACTCATACTTCAATCCCTCACCATCACTCCGACCGTGGCTTTTGGAGGTAACCGAAAATGACATGAGCAATTTAATATATCTAACTTGCGTAAAAGTAAACTTTAATATCAAATCACACACCGACATTTAATCCCCTCACCATCACTCAAATTGTATTTCTGAGGTACTGAAAATGACATGAGCAACTTAATATATCTAACTTGCGTAAAAGTAAACTAATATCAAACTACACACTCATACCAACCTCTCACCATCAGTCCAGTCGTGGCTATCGGAGGTAACTGAAAATGACATGAGAAATTTAATATATCTAATTTGCAGAAAAATAAACTAATATCAAATCACACACTCATACTTCAATCCCTCACCATTAGTCTCGCTATGGCTTTCAGAGGTAACTGAAAATGACATGAGCAATTTAATATCTAACTTGCAGAAAAATAAACTAATATCAAACTACACACTCATACTTCAATCCCTCACCATCGGCTCCGCCAGGCTTTCGGAGGGTAATCGAAAATGACATGAGCAATTTAATATATCTAAATCTAACTACTGAAGCAAATGTGCAAGACTGAAATAAACAAACAGTGCTGGAATTAAACAAAAACTAAGAAAATTAAATTAGCAGCAGAACAATATTGATTCCATGTCATTAGTCAAAAGATATGCAAATGCCCGGGTTGCCTATTTGTAATCTGAAACAAGAACACTGATTAGTTAACAACAACATAAAACATGAAAGATTATGGACAGAAGTAAAATGTAAAGCATGAAAGATTATGAACAGAGATGAAGCATAAATACCATAAAAAATTCAATGTATAAACACGTGAATGACTTATGGCACAATGAAATTAAAGAAATAAAACAAGAAACTATACAATAATGCACAAAACCTCAACAGAAAAAAGGTGGCCCTCCGTACCAAATTTCGGCAACAAAATTTTCAAATACGAATTACGCTTGGAAACAGAGTCTTCTTATATATTAAAATGCAGTCATAACAGAGAGATGATATTACGGCACAGTGGCAACGTAATTAAATTACAGAGCTATCTGGAGGCTTGGAGGCTAATCTAATATGCGTATGCAAACGCATTATTTATAAAAAAGGTAATATAACTAATTCCCTAAAGTTTGTGTTGATGGAGACACGTGAACCATCACGTCCAGAGATCCAGCATCATGGCCATAGTGAGGAGTAAATCTATGAAGAGTGGATGTTGGATTCGTCTTATGGAGCCATGTACAGGTGTTGATGTGTCTCCCGTAAATTAGAAACGGTCATACAAATCTTCACGTGATGAGAAACAGAGTCCTGTCACTGTGGGACTCTACGGTTGACTTCCACTTGGCCACGTTTGACCACAGCCTCCCTAAGTGAAGTTGCTCGAGCCAATAGGACACGATCGATGTCCACATCATTTCTAACTTGCCCATGTGGCTCATTTTTCCTGAAGACACCTGTAACATAGACTTTCACAAATGGTTGCGAAAGTTAGGGACCAAAAGCAAAGTGCAAGATTCAGCTAAATGAGCAAAAATCTAAATCAAACAGCAGACACAAAATATAGTTAAAAACCATTTTAGATGCTATTTTACAATTAATATACAATGATATTGACAACTTGGAAGGTTCAGGTGAATGAAAAAGGTCTAGAAAGGTGTATAAGAAAGATGCAGATTTGAGACTCAACAGCGAGTTTGACATAATCATTGTTATGGAAATTGTGGTATTATTCCATATTTTCACTTGTTATTCCATGTCTTTGTTTTATTTACTTGACTCTGCGCTAATGGATATGTAGTAGTTAATGTGTATACAGTAGTCAAAGGTCTTAATTGCATGAACAGGGGTGTAAATGGGGCAGACCCCGATTAAAACAACCACCGGTTGTGTAGACGGAACGTATTACAGGGAGAAGATGAATTCAGTGTAGGGTGGCCATCCACTACTGTAGATTGGAATGCATGTAGTAGTGTCAAGGGCGTGGACGTTGAATGCAAAGACTTATGGGAAACGTCGGCATGGTCACATGAAAATGGGGAGGCGTTTACCACACAACTTGAATCGGTACTACATTACGACCGGTGTCGCCATTTCCGGCATGGGTCTATGGTTGTATAATAGTGCTAATAAATTCTTGTTTGTGTTAACCATATCATAGGCTTGTAAGACAGGATCCATTTTCTTGTGAACCACTTCCTGTATGATGGTGGAGAGACGTAGATATGGTGGAGCTAGAATTTTTTAGGCAGCGTTAAGTGGAATATTACTTTTTCGTTGCCACTTGCACTTTTGAGCCAAAGTTTTCTGAAAGTCGATTGATTATTGAGTCAAGAGTTAATGGCAAAGTAGAATGCTGAAATGGGTTTGATAAAAACCGTGAGCTGAAATTGATCTGTGAAATCTTATCCACATTAACGCAGAGAAGGTTGTGGATTGAATTAAGACAAAAAACATGAATCGGAGTGGCGTAGCGGAATTATGAGTCAAAGGCAATGGAACAATGAAGATGGGTTTGAAAACCACCAAGGGTTATCACACCGGTTGAGAATGGTAAGCAGTAATTGCTGGAGAGAACGTGATAGCATTTAGAAGCCGACGCGTGGCAATTAAAAACCACTTATTTCACGTGAAATAATAATCTTATACCTCATGCATGATGAGATGTGATATATGTTGGATATACGCATAGATCGTTATTGAAGTGCGATAGCCATGGTATGGTCAATAACCATCGAATGGATGCTTCCATAAATGTCGGACAAAGGTATGTTAAGTAAAATTGTGGGACCAAGTATATTATATGTTGACATTTTTGGTTTTCTTAACCAAAATAGAAATTATAGATAATTATTTTATTTATGCGGGAATGATTTATATATATGTCAACATGTTGTTCAAACCATAATCAGAATTAAAGTGAAAATTTTTTAAATGTGGATGTATAAGGTTTTATCACCACATTAGTTTTAAAGGAAATGAAGTTTTGCTTAAATGAATGGAAAAGGAGAGTGCGCTATCATGGGTGATATAAAGAGAAATATGCATTTTTATAATATACGAGGTGGTTTATTATGCATAGTGTGGGTTCTTCGCAGTTTTGGATGCGTCATTTTGGACCATGGCTTGTAGTTGGAAATGGGAGAATTCTTTTGATTTGTGTTTTAAGATTGAAAACACAAACAAAACACAATTGCTCGATGTTGTAGAATCCTTGTTTTACCATCATGTGGTGGCACCTACGGAGGTGTTGTTCAAGATGGGCACAATGTATGAGTTGTACATTATTCATCAAAGAGGTCGAGAACATGAATAGCTTGTTCTCTGTACACAGGTGAAGAGATGTGAATTGATGTTGTAATATTCCCTAATTTTCACCTGATATTTGGAATATTAGAGTTCTTAAATTTCTTAATGAATTAAGCAAATAAAAGGGTGGAGGGACCCACAATCCTCAATATGAATAAATATCCACTTTTTGTGCGTGAATGTGGATTAGTTAAGTCTAGATATACATGAGGAGGTAGTTGAGCAACTACTAATGTGAATGGAAGTGGAGATTATGTCTCATTAACTGAGATATATCATGGAGGTTGACATAGTCAACTAAGATCTTGAAGATGTCAAACAAGAAGATCATGGAACATTCATGATAAAGTGATGGAGGATGTTGTGCATTCAAAGCACACATGATGGAGAGAGTGTACATTGCACCTAGACATGATGGTTGATTTGGTCAAACAACGCAGTCAAACTTGGAGGATCTTGTCCACATGCACAGTGCAATCTAGATGAGGGAAAAGGCATGGGAAGGCCCAAACATTATATAAAGAAGATGAAGGAAAATATGGAGGTATGTTGGTTATTCTTGATGTAAATATCTATTCGGATCTGGAATTGTCATGTGACATTCCATTACTTTCTCGAGTTGTTTAGCAGAGATTACAAGTGTTGTTTAGCACAGCGTGTTCCTGGTTGGGAATCCCACCTCTTTCTTTGAGTAGCTCTTGAAAGAGGATTTTACTTCATTCTACATCAGGAATTGGTGTCACATCTCTTTCTCTACTTTCTGCAGAACACTCATTCAGAAATTACAGATTTTTGAAGATCAATTTGGAAGGTGGAAGTTGTCTTCAGTACTTCAGCTTGAGAACTAGTGAGGGTTTATTCCCATCACCTTGGGCTTATAGATCAGCATTCCCAGAGCTTCATTTTAGATCTAGCTTCAGGAAAAAATTTATTGACCTCCTAGCAGCAGTATTTCCCTCAGTAATTACGCTGTCCAAATTGAAGATCCAAAAGGAGGAAGGAATTTGCTAGCATTTCAGCTAGTAATCTTGTGAGGGATCATTCCCTCACATTTCCATCAGTATTACCATCAGCCTGTAGTTTATAGTAGAATTTTTTAGCAGGAAGAAGGCCTCTCTTTCCCTCACAGCGCAGTTTCTATTGGCAGTTTCAGTTGTAATCATCATTGGATGATTGAGAAGCTAGACCTAGAGCTTCTAGCTTGTAGATCTGAAGAAGGGAACAGCCCTTAAAGATTAGATCTAATATTGCATAATATTTCAGCCATCTATTTGACAGATCTAGCTTCAGATCTATATTTCCCAGCAGATCAAGGATCAAATCCTAGGGAGGTGATTTTCAAAATTTGTAGATCTAGAAAATCCTTTCTGGGTTATCTTGGGAATCAATCACATTGGCCATATCTTGAATCTTGGCATCATCTGAGCTCCATATTTGAGTATATTTTCATTTTCCTTTTCATCCAGCAATCATATGTTCATATTCTGCTGAAGGGACAGCGCAGTATATGCTTCAGTGGCTCTCTAGTTACGTTGTACCTATTGTAGCATGTTTTCTGGGTGATTCTAGGCCATCTCTTTGGCTAGATATACTCATATTCTTGTACATTGTGTAACTGAATCATCTCCATATAATAAAATGGCTCAGCTTCTCTGTAAATTCTAATGTTGTCTTAAGATTTATTGTTTATCTTGCTGCAGTTCTTATATTGTGTTTAAGTATTACTGCATTCTCTCCTTTGGGATATTACGAATGTACAATTTATAATGTGCAGTTGTATGGTGCATGAAAGTATAAGAAAATTGTCTGTGCTAAGATGATGAGCATGTTGAAGAGGTTATGGTATGAAGGGCATGCGAATACTCATAGTGATAAGAACGACACAGAAGAGTGAAATCCGGAGAGTTGAAATTGTGAAGAGAAGGTTTATTAAATAACCTTGAAGAGATCATAAGGTATGATCATTCATTTCAAAGAGGTATTTTAATTTTTGAAAACTAAATGATTTATTTATTTTCACCATAAAATAAATATGGGGAAAAGTGGATTGCATTTCAATTTAAAGGCTAAAGTATCATGCTGTAATTAGTGACTTATGATATTATCATAAGAATGGAGTATGAAAGAGAATTGGTGGAGAGAAGAGTTTACATCATGAGAATGTATTAAGAGTGGATGTTTATTGGTATATTGTATAACTTGAATTAGAGTCAAAATATCCACTATTGTAATTATTGGGTCAAGATTGGAAGTCAAATCAAATGTTAAGGTCAAATGAAAATTTGGATAGCTTAAGTCAAGTTAAAACAATGAGTTATTGTACAAGAGGATGCATATTTCATCCAAAATGAAGAGTTGATGTCAAGTCTAGAATCAAAGAGTCTTAAATCAAGTCAAAGGTTTGAATGTAATTGGGTGCATGATCGGCAGAGCCCGACACCCAAAGAGTTTGGTCATTGTAACGCAAGAATCACTGCAGTTGTTGTTTTCAGCAAAGAGGAGCAAGAGAGTCACCAGGAAATGATTCCAAGATGGAAAACTGAAGGATACCGAGCACAAGAAGAGAGCTTGTATTGTGGGATGGAAAGTATGAAGGCTTGCTGAAAATGAGATTGAGTGAAATCCACAAGTGAACAGATGAATTTCACAAAGGAGGAGAAGATGATTGTTTATATTCATTTCAGAGGTTCTGATAAAGACCTCAATCGAAGAAAGAAGAAGGAAAATGCCAAGGAAAATGGCATATGGAAGTAGTTAACTGATGAAGAGTATGAGAGGGAGAAATCTGAGATAACAGTTCACCTTGAGTTATTGATGGAATTGTTGCAGAGAAACAAGAAAAACCAGAGACATGGTTGGACCATGAGGAAGAAAGTGAAATGGCAGAGACTACATGAAAAGAGGGAACAGCAGGTAAACATACAATTGACGGAAGAGCCGAGGAAGCTCAATCAGATGATGAGTGTGAAATTGAGACATGAAGAACTCATAGAGGCTAAGTTGAAAATGGAATTTTCCATTTGTGGCCCAGAACAGGGTGAAATTTTGGGTGAAGAGATCAATGAGAAAGATCTTGTGAACTATTGGAATAGTTCAGAAGAATTGGAAGATATGTTGACAAGAGAAGTAGATGAGGCTATGAAGCCTTGTCTTTTTAAATCTCATAGTTTGTGTATGTTTGCAGGATGTGCAGAAGATGATGGACAGTCCGGTGAAACTGTCACAAAGATGAATGAAACTCTTAAGATGAAGTATGATGGAGAATGCCTTTCAGAGGAGGAAGATACTGATTTTTTGCAGCAGAAAGAATTCATAGATGAATTCTTGTTTGGTGTAAGACAGCCAGTTGAAACTGTTATGGAGCAGAAGCATAATGAAAATTTCGAAGTGATATTCCAAGGAGGTAAACAAATGAATTTGTTTAATTAAATTGATGGAATAATTTTGAAATATGATGATACAGAAAAAAGGATAACTCAGGAAGATGCCAGAGGAAGAATGAAACTGAGAATGAAGGTTGTGATGAAATGCTGGAAAGATTTCACATGGAGATAGAGTTCTTGGAACGATGGCTTAAGGAACCTGAAGGGGAGATGAAACTTGCAGAACCTGATACATAAGAGATTGCGGTTACTGTGCATGATAAGGATGAAATGTTTCTAATGTTTATAGAGTTAAGTGAATGTTTTAACTCTTCAAATAATAATGTGGCTATAGGTACAGAAGGAAACATTAATAAATATAATGTTGAAATCAAATAAATTGAGCAGAAAGTATTTGGAGATGAGATAAAATATCAGGAACAGCAAAGAACTTATTTCCTTAGAGACATAAAGGAAATAGAAGTATTGATCCAGCAGGATAAATATGAAAGCAGCCAGAAATTCAAAAGAGGATTTACTGACATCCAGAAATTCTATGATGGGAGATTGGTGCTTGAAGCATCAAAAGAGGCCGAAAGGTCTTATCTTTTTAAAATTAATAGTTTGTTGATGAATGCAGGTATAGCACCAGATGAGAAATTTGTTACTATAGGAGCAATCAATGACTATAGTTGTGATCAAGGAGAAATTCTTGATTATTCTTCACTTCAGAAAGTTGAGTGTTCAGTGCAATTGGAGACGGAAGCATCTTACAAAGAGGAATTACTCCGAGGCATTGGCGGAAGAAATTGTTCGAGAGGCCGATGGAATGCGGTTGATAGAATGAGTGATGTTGATGTACAACCAGTTCAAGATTTTTTCAGAGTTTGGAGACCAGAAGGATGGGTATCAGTGATTCTACACAAGTCTGTAATTCCCGAAATAAAGATGATGTGGTATGGAAAAGTGAGAGTTACATTCAATAGTATTCTGAAAATACTATTCTAGAAATTCTGTGCAAATTTACAAAATGGAGTTGATACTTTAAAAGACCAGCGGCAAAACAAAGTTTGGAATCCTGGAGGGAGCAAGTCATTGAAACTTGTCGTTGTCGTATTATTACAGAAAAGTGACAAACCTCATAGACAGGAGTCTATGGAAACTTATCTACATGGGGAGTCTGATGCAGGAACATCCTACCTAATTTTCATTATTTAGTTGTGTGATTTAGGGGGTGATGTTTTTTATATTATTTTATAAATTATGTACATTTTAAAAAATAAATTGAGAGAAAAATCTAAGTGCGAGGATTATTGTAAATATTCTCTTAATTAATTGATAATATGAGTGGAATTGAGTTTGGATAGATAATTTAGGGATTAGGAACTCCTTAAATGGAACTTAGTTGAGTCAAAAAAGGGATAAATCTATTTTGGAGTTTGGTTGAGATATTTGGGGAGGAAATCATGGATTGGAATTAATCCACAATTATGTATAAATGTGAAGCTTTGTGTGAGGATAGAGGGACAGAGAATGGAATAGGACAGAGATATTTAGAGAGAAATGGTGTGAGAGTTTATAAAGGGCCGAGAGCCGAGAGGCCAACAATTATAATATTCGGCCAAAATGGTTTGAATCTGAAATTTCTTGTGTTATTATATATCAATATTTTGTTTGTGTTGGTTCTCTCTTATTTATGTATATTTTAGGCTGAATTAAATGTGTTTTTAATGAATAATTAGATGAGGACTTTCTTGAAAATGAAAATACACACCCTTCTATGCGCTCCACTCTGATTTATGCAGATTCTCTGCATCAATAAAGTAGTTAACGAATGTGTCAGAGTGGAAGGCCAAGTTATCAATCTTCTAGTGTGATTTAACTGAGGAAAAGAACTTTATGGTTGAGTCTTAAGATATAGGACAAGTTGCATGAGTAGTTAACTCATGCTAACTCAAACAATCACAAAAGCAAAATCCTTGATTAGAAACTCACCAAATTTAGCCATTAAAATTGTCTTTAAAAGAAGGAACGAAGGCACAAGTTTAATCATTCTTTTGGTGAGCACGAGTTGGTGAGAACATGCAATAGGAAGCACAAGGTTGTGCATGGAGCTTGTGAGAGAAGGTGAACAAGCCTAGGAAAGGCTTGTTGGAATTGGAGAAGGACGAAATCTTTGGGTAAGGAAGCAGAGATTAGAATTCTTGCATAGGTTTCAAGCTTAGATTAAGTAAGAAAGATAAGTGTTTCTTTCAGATTGAAACAATTTTATTGTAAGAGATGTAATGCTCAATTTTCTTCAATAAATTCTCAATAATCAAGTATAGGGTTTTCTTAGTCAAGGGAGCATGATTTGTTGAGACCAAACAATAGGAAGCACAAGGTTGTGCATGGAGCTTGTGAGAGAAGGTGAACAAGCCTAGGAAAGGCTTGTTGGAATTGGAGAAGGACGAAATCTTTGGATAAGGAAGCAGAGATCAGAATTCTTGCATAGGTTTCAAGATTGGGTTAAGCAGGAAAGACATGTGTGTATTTAATATTGAAACAGTTGTATTGTAAGAAATTTAATGCTCAATTTTCTTCAATAATTTCCCAATAATCAACTAGAGGGTTTTCCCAGTGAGGTTCCCTAGTAAAAAAAAAGTGTCTTGAATTGTGTGACTTGTGTTTTATTTTTGCCTCTGCAAATTGAGTAGAGAAATTATGTGTTCGTAAGAAAAGAATGTTTTTTTTTTTTTTTTTTTTTTTTGGTTTAGATTGCAAACATTTAATTTTTTAATGAGGCCATAATTTTGCGTGGAAGAAGTAATTCTCTTTGAAATTCAGTGAGAAATCTTTCAAAAAATCTAATTCTATGTGTATAAATAGTTTTTTATGGTGAAAATGGATTCAGCACCATCAAACACCCTTGGGCACCCAAAATCCTGAAGCTACTAGAATTTCCATTATTTTCTAGGCAAAAATGTAACCTCCTTGGACTACCCTTAAACATCCTCGGAATTTGGACCTCTCAGAAAATTCATAAGAGATTCAGTAAAAGAAAAGATTCCATTTTAATTATTGCTACCCAGATGGGAGCTCTCCTCCATCATGAATGAATGCTACATATGGAGCTCAATCTGCTACGGTGTTATTGGGAAATGCGTCCTAGATGTTGTTCAAGGAATGAGTCTAGTAAATGCAAATTAATGTTGCTACAAGACTACCAAGAAGTGCGTTTTTACATGGCCCATTATCTCTGATTTAAACACTCTCCTCCAGCGGATTTAAGGGGCTTCAAATAATGGTTGTACTCCATTGAAGACATCGAACATGAGCTGGAAAATAATGTTGGGAAATTTACTCAAAACCCCTTCATGGAATTCCTGGTTTTTCAGCGAGTGATAGGCTGCTTTTTCTCCAAAAACTCTAATAGAAAACTTTTGAATTGCATGTTGTCTCTGTGTGAATATTAAGGGTTCACTCTGCAAAAAAAAAAATTAAGGATCACGGAGCTGTTTTCTGTCCATGGAAATGGTTGGGCACGTGATGCTCTATTAAAGCAAAAAAAACCCTTGTTAAAAAGACAATAAAAATGTGAAAAAGCACAAAACCACATTTAAAAAACAAAGAGCTCATGGTTAAAATAATAATGGGAATGCTCACAATTACAAAAATTAATCCTAAACTAGTGTTATAATGTAATTAGCTTAATCATATAAATTAAATGGCTGATAAAAGTTTATAGGTCTTACTTTGCTCGTAAGATAATGAGTGGTTGGCACAATGGGATGTTATCCCCTCCAATCTTTTACCCCATAGGACTCAAGGACTAGGTTTCCCACCTAGCTCAGGGGTAGCCTTACATACATCGTAAATGGTCCTTTTGGGGGCATTTTTTCTGGTTATTTTTAACAAATTGAAGCAGATATTTTTAAAATATGAGTTTAAGTTGTTTAATTTATATAATTAGACTGCACCATGGACACTGAATCCATTTATGCATTCAAAAATGCGTTTTAAATAATAAAAAAATCACAATCATGCTTGAAATTGTATCACCGAATTCCTTCTATAAGTTAGAGTAAGCCACTTACCTCACAATACATTTCACATTCTCAAGATTTAAAAATAAAACATTAAAATTAAGTAAATTATAATTTTATTTTCAATGATAATAATAATATTAATAATTATATATGAGTTAAACATGTAACAAAATAAGAAAACAAATGGAAATCTAATATTTGGGAATGACATTTTTTAATTAAATTGAAAATTAAAAATGGCATAATTACTTTTGAGATAAATATCAATTCTCAAAATTAATTCTCAATTCTCACTAAAAATTTTTTACAAAGTCTCTTGCTATATTATATTCGAAAAATAAAAGGAGAAGATTCCTTGTTACAATTTGAAGATTCATAGGACAAAGTAAGAGGAAGGCATAGACAAAATGTTGTGTCTCCAAAGTGTCGTCTATTCACACTATGCTGCATTAACGAACCTAGATAGATTCTGACAAACTGTGAAATCAAAAGAGAAACTTTAAAAAACATAAGCAGTAGTAAAAGAGGTGGAATGAGGATTAGTTGATGCTGATAGGTTGAGCAGTTGAGGCATCAGTGTTGTCATATTGACCGGCATTTCTTACATTGCTTACATTGTTAGAGCTGGAGTTGGGAGCAGAGCATTTCTCCAACATGCATTTCATGATCTGAAGAGACTCTTCTAGATGAGAGCACTGATTTGAAGTTTCCAGCAGTTGATTACGAAGAGGTTGAGCACGTTCTTGCAAGAATCCATTTTCAACTTTCTGTTTATCCTCCATAATCTTCAACTGGCCACGGATCAATGCCATTTCGGATTGCAAGTCTGCATAGTGAAAGCATTTTTCATTTCTCATTGTGCTACCACTATGTTGAGCTGGAGCTCGCATAGTCCAGGGAGAGAGTGGGTGGACTAAGAGGGAAATAATAGAAAGCTGAGAGATGGTCCTTAAGCAGAAGGAGAATCTGAGGTGAATGGGCAGAGGGTAAAGAGGAGGGTCGCACTTCCACTCAGGAGGAGAAAAGGTCTGAAAAATAATTTGAGACAGAGGGGAAGGCTTGCTGGGAAAGAGGTGAAGTGAAAATACAGTGAGGGGGTGAGGATAAATAGAGCTAACAGTTTGGGGAGGTGAGACATGGAAGAGAATACGAGGGGATAAGATCAAGGGATGGGCGTTGTTGCAGTGGTAAGAATTTCTGATCTTTTCATACATAATCTTGCAGAAGATCTTGTGAGAAATATTTGAGAGCAGAGTGAGGATCATGGCAGAGGCGAGAAGGAAACACCATCTTGACCGAACAATTGACCTGATGGCTTTCTACAATATTTATTAGCCAGAGTATCTGCTTGCTTGTTGTTTGTGCTGAGGATATGGTAGAAGGAAAGGTCCTTCAAATCCTTTAACATGATACAGCATCTACTGACGAGTCTGCAGAGATCGATATTGGAGATTTGATTTGCACTTATCATCATGATGATAATGATGGTTGAATCTCTGAAGATTATAGCATTTGAAAGATTGAGGCATTTTACCTATTGCAGTCCTTTAAGAAGTGCATATAATTCAACTTTATTGTTGGAGAGTGAGCCGAGTCCCCACTCAAAAGATGAAATAGTATTGCCACGCTCATCAATTATGAGTCCTCCTGCACCAGCGATGTTGGGGTTGGTTTTTGATGCACCATCAAAGAAAAGGGAAGGTCAATTTTTTCTTTCAACCATCCAGTTAATTCTTTCTCCTTGAGCCTTATCTTCTAGTGCTTTGTTTGAGAAGGCGAATTGCTTGGGGCTACGTTGAACCCAGAATTGTCAAGTATCCTCCCCAGAAAGGTTCGCTCTTCAGTTGGAAGATCAGTGAATTTTAGAATATTGTTGCTTTTGGATAAGGTTGTCTCCAGGGTGAGGCTCTGGGTCTTGCTTTGAGATATTCCTGGGCAGAGTTGTTTATCCTGGAAGATCATTTTGTTCCTCGCCAGCCAGATACTCCAAAGTAGAACAAATGGGAGGGTGTCCCAAACCCTCTTAGTTATTGTTTTTCTCTTTCTATCCTAGGGGTATCCTTTTTTCCATTTGGTTAACAAATCTGGGATTGAATTGACAATTGTGGGATCAACTTTGAAGTAGTTTGTTAAATCATTCCAACATTGCTTGGAAAAGGGGCATCTCACGAAGAGATGGAGAGCAGTTTCATCATCGTTTTGACACAACCGACATCTGGAGGGACCGTTGATGCCCCTTTTCTTTAAATTTTCTGTAGTTAAAATTTTTCCTTTGAGGAGAATCCAAACAAAAAAATTTATCTTGGGAAGGGCTTCAAATTTCCAGATGAGCTTCCATGTGGGCCACCGAGGAGCAGGAAAGTGATCTTTAAGGAGAGTATCATAGGCCATTTTTATAGAGTATGTCGAGGCAGAGGGGTCCCAATGATAATCGTCTTGGTTGTCTTTGGTGAGAGGAGTTGCTCCATGTAGCAGAGCCTACAGATTTTCTAGTTCATCCTCAAGGTATGGAGGAGGAATTGGGAAAACCCAGCCATTCCATGAGTTGGTATTCTCATCCCACTTCGATATCTGGTCCATGGGGTTAATATTTTGGCTCCTGAGAAAGTGTTGGATGCGGTGGATGTTCTTATTGTCAATGAGAGGGGATTGACCAATGATTTTTTTCTTTTAGATGCTGGTGCTGCTTCCTCCTTCAGGAACTTTGGAGATGTTTCTGCTGAGAAAAGGAATTGATTTTTTGCAGGCAGTCCAAATTCTTGTACAAGATCTGATTGGGATGTCCTGATCAAAGATGTTGTGCCGATCAGAGTTGAGATATTTGGTTTCAAGAAATTTCTTCCACCAAGAGTATTGTCTAGTGATGAAGCGTCACACAATCTTACCTCCAAAGGCGTTGCTCAATACATGAGGAACTTGAATTCCTAATCCACCGTGCTCATAATTCTAAGTGATCTGTCTCCATTTTATTAGATTGAATTTATTTTTTTCATTTTTCCCTCCCTGCCATAGGAAGTGTCTTAAGACAACTTCAATTTTGGGATGGATACTGGAGGGAGCTTGGAGCAAGGAGAAGTGATAAAGAGGCAGAGAAGTTAGGGAAGATTTGAGAAGAATAGTGTGCCCCGCCAAATTTAGCCAGGAGGTACCACATTGCTGGAGTTTCTTTTTAATTTTATCAATGGTGATGTCCTAGACCTCAACTTTGAGAGGACCAGAGCTTACTAGAATCCCAATGTTTTGAAACCAGCTCAAAAAATAGAAGAAAAGAGATATCAACGCCTTAGAAATAATCCACTTCGAGGGGGAAACCTCCAATACATTACATAAATGAACAATTATTAGATGATTCAAATTAAAAAACCTCCTTTATATATATAAGAGTCCATGGGGCCACAATGTAATCCTAGTGGGGCTAAAATGTAATCGTAGCCAACCTAACAATAATAATTTAAGGGCACAATAATAACAATATGGGGGTTACAGGGGTACAATAATAACAATAAGGGGGTTACAATAACAACAATAAGGGACTATACTAGTAATATAGGGACTTAACATGCCCCTCTCCTTCAAAAAAGTGTTGTCCTCAACGCTTGAGTAGCTCTGCGTGCTTCTGTATAAAATTCTCATCCTCCCATGTAGAATCTTTAGTGGGTAAGTTCTTCCACTTGATGAGATACTCTGAAATTGATCGATTTCGTAGCTGTCGAGTTCTTGTTTCTGTGACCGCTTCAGGTTCCAATATGATTTTCCTTCCTCATCAAGTTCTGGCAATATTGTTTGAACTGGAAGATTTTCACCTATAACCTTCTTTAAGCATGAAACATGGAAAACTAGATGCACTCGTGAAGAAGCAGGAAGCTCCAATTTGTATGCCATAGTACTAATCTTTTACAACAGCTTGTAAGGACCATAGTACTTTGGCGATAATTTATTATCCTTCTTAGCTTGCTTGAGGGACATTTGTTTGTATGGTTGTAGCCGTAAAAATACCCAGTCTCCTACATCAAAACTTCTCTCGCTGCGATGTTGATCTGCCTGTTGTTTCATTCGATTTTTTGCCAAATTCAGGTTGTCCTTTAAGAGTTGGAGAACTTCTTGTTGATGCTCGATGTGATCTTCCACTGCTTGAACCTTCAAATTTTCTCTTAAAGATGATGTGATGGATGGTGGATGATATCCATAAAGTGCCATAAATGGGGTCATTTTTGTTGCAGTATGGAAGGAAGTGTTATACCACCATTCTACGAGAGGTAACCACTTGACCCATTGTGTTTGTTTATCAGATACAAAACAACGAAGATATCCTTCCAAACATTTATTTACTATCTCAGTTTGACCATCAGATTGAGGATGATAAGATTAGCTATGAGCTAATTGAGTACCCAAACAAGAAAATAACTCCGTCCAAAAATTTCCCGTAAAAATGGGATCTCTGTCGCTCACAATAACCCTTGGGCTTCCATGTAGCTTTTGAATTCTGTCCACAAATGTAGTAGCAACTGTGCTTGCTTTAAATGGATGAGATAATGCACAAAAGTGTGCATACTTGGTAAGTCTATCAACTAGCACCATGATGACATTCTTGCCTTCGGACTTCGGTAAACCTGTGATAAAATCCATTGAAATCTCCTCCCAACGTTGACTTGGAATGGATAAAGGTTGTAGAAGTCCCAGGGTCTTAATTGTATCCACTTTATTCTGCTGGCAAACCAAACATTCCGCCACAAACTTTTGAATATCAGATTTAAGGCCATCCCAAAAAAAATCTTTCTTCACCCTGTGGTAAGTTTTTAAAAATCCTGGGTGTCCTCCTAAAGGAGAAGTGTGCAATTCCAGAAGAATCTTTTGTTTTAGTTGGGAATTCTTACAAAGATATAAGCGATCTTTGTACCATAAGGAATCATTTTTCCAACTAAATGTATCAGATGTACTAGGATCTTGCTATAACTTTTGAATGAGTGTCCATACATCTTTGTCCTTCTTCCATTCATCTCTTGCTTCGGTTATCCAATCTGGTTGGATAATAGAAATGGCACAAAGCAATGCTTCCACCTCTTCATTCTTTCTTGAGAGTGCATCTGCAACAACATTAAGCTTCCCTTTTTTGTAGATCATTTCAAAGTCATAACCCAACGTCTTTGTGACCCATTTTTTCTGCTCTTCTAAACATAGTCTTTGTTCCAAAAAGTGTTTGAGACTATCATGATCAGTTTTTACCTTGAAGTGTCTTCCCAATAGGTAAGTTTTCCATTTCTTTAGTGCATGCAGTATTTCTAACATTTCCTTCTCATAAATAGGTTTTTGTAAATACTTTCCTTTAATTGTAGAATTTCAAAAGAAATGGGTCTTCCTTCTTGCATTAAAATAGCACCAAATCCATTTCCTGAGGCATCACATTCCACAATAAAGGTTTTTGTGAAGTCTGGCGTAGCTAAGACCGGTGCTAGGCACATTGCCTCTTTAAGATGTTCAAAGGCCTTAGTTGCTTCAGGAGTCCATGAAAATGCATCTTTCTTCAATAATGTTGTTAGAGGTGCTATTATTCTCCCATAATTCTTAACAAACTTGCGATAATACCCTGTTAACTCGAGAAATCCTCGCAACTGATTTATGGTTGTGGGGACTTTCCATTCCTTAATGGCTTTAATTTTGTTAGGGTCTACTTTAACACCCTCGTGAGATACAATATGACCCAGATATTCCACCTCTTGTACTCCAAAGAAACATTTGGATTTTTTTGCATGTAATTGTTTCTCCTGCAATAGTTTGAGCTCCCTGTCAACATGTTCAACATGATCCTTCCAAGACCTGCTGTAGATTAGTATATCATCAAAAAATACTAGCACAAATTTTCTAAGGAAGGGTTTGAAAATGGAATTCATCAACCCTTGAAATGTAGAAGGTGCATTGGTAAGGCCAAAAGGCATGACCAAGAATTCATAATGACCCTCATGAGTTCGAAATGCTATTTTTGGAATATCTTCAGTCTTCATTCTAATTTGATGATATCCTGAACGAAGATCCAACTTGGTAAAATAAATTGCTCCATGTAATTCATCCAATAATTCATCAATCATAGGAATGTGAAATTTATCTTTAATGGTGAGCTTATTGAGCTCCCTATAATCCGGACACATGCGCCATGATCCATCCTTCTTGTGTACCAATACTACAGGAGCAGAGAAAGAACTTTGACTAGGTTGAATTATACCCGCCTCTAACATTTCTGCAATCATACATTCAATTTTTCTCTTTTGGACATAAGGATATCTATAAGGTCTGATGTTTGGAGGAACACTTCCTGGAATCAAATGAATAGCATGATCATGATCAAGAATAGGTGGGAGTCCTTTGGGAGTTTCAAACACCTTGGAATGATTGTCCAAGACTTTTTGGAGATCTGCAGAAATAGATGATTTTGATGTTGGAACCTCTAGTGTGCATAATTGTGAAATTACGCCTCGTTTTTATTTCTTTAGAAGCTTTGTCATAATATTAGAGCTTATTATTTTCCCGGCTTCCCTGCAATACCCCGTAATTCGACTTCCTTTCCTTCTGAAAAAAAATTCAAGAAAATTTCTTGAAAATTAAAAGCTACCATCTCCAAAGATTGTAACCATTGTACTCCTAGTACAACATAAGCACCTCCCATAGGAATGGAAAGCATTGGACTATTCAATACATATTCCCCCGTGGTTAGCTTGACATTATGGAATTTTCGAGATAAATTTATAGTTCCTCCATTTGCAACCATCACTTGACATTCTGGTGCTGGGTATAGGAAACAATTCAACTCCTTGGCTACCTTACAATGAATAAAATTATGGGTACTACCTGAATCAATCAACACTATTACCTTTTTCTTCTTGATATGTCCTTCTATCTTGAGAGTTTGAGGAGTGGTAATTCCTGCCAATGCATTACATGATATGGTCGGACTCATTTCTTCCTCTTCTTGGGTTGGTTCCTGGTGTATATCCTCTTCTTGTTCATTTTTTTCTTCCTCTTCACAATCTATGTAAAATAATTTCTTCTCAGCACACTTATGACCTTTAGTGTATTTTCTATCACAACTGTAGCAAAGCCCTTTTTCTCTTTTTTCTTCCAATTTTTTTGGTGTCAACCTTGTAGGTTGTGGAAATCTAGGAGTAGCAACACTTCCCTCTTTATAGAAGTGAGTGGTAGGCTTCCTTGTCGCCATAATTTTACATTCAATTTTTCTTGCCAACATGAATGCCTTCTCCAATGAATCAGGTTCCAAAACGCGAACTTCATGTTGGATGTTATCCTTTAAAGTACCTATGAAGAGATCAATCCTGTGTTCCTCTGGAATATCAGTTACCCTTATATTCAAATTTTGGAAGTCCTCAATGTGCTGCCCCACTAAACCCTTTTGTTTGAGATTTATCAATTGGCTAAAGAAGGTGTTTCTCTTTGTATCCTCATAATGTGCTATCATTTCCTCCGTAAAAATTGACCAAGTGACAATTTTTTTTACGGGAGAAAAGCCATCAATACCATACAAATGTATTTTGTTCTAAATATAAAGTTTCAATACGTACCTTTTGTGTGTTTTGCACATTATGGAGATCAAAATATTGTTCCATCTGTAGTATCCATTTTACAGGATCCTTTCCATAAAACTTCCTCATATCCATTTTTGGAATATGGTGGTTCTTCCCGCCAACAATATATTTTATGAAATCACGATTAACATTTATTTTGTTCTCATCATGAGTTTCTACTATCTTTTCACCATTAGGAAACATTTCTTGTATCAACTTTGTCAAACCTTCCATGTCTGCTTTTAGATCATTCTTCATGTTTTCCATTTTTTCATCGACCTTAGCTTCCATTTCATCCATCTTAGATTCCATGACAGCTTCCATGCCATCTATCTTAGATTCCACACCTTTCTTCAAAACTTCCATGTCATTTTTTGTTGCTCTTTGTGAAAGCGAAATTTGTTGCACTTCCTTTTGTAATTATGATATGTCACATTGCCATTCTTCGTCTTCATGAGTCATAGTAGAGCCTTATAAAGGATTAATGGGTGTTGAATTATTTTTAGGGGCCATTTTAGAAACCAAAACTGATATCTATTCTACAATATTCCCTTGGAATCAATTCAACTTGATTCTTCAAACAAGACTTATGCAATTCGGAAAAAAATACACACCTTTTACTTGCTTTTGCGGAGCTCTATATTGAAATTGAATTATCTCTATAATTGAATATCCTCAATATCTGAAATTTGGCCCTGTAGTATTCCTCTGAAGCTTCTTTAAAATGCCACAGGTCTTACTTTATTTGGATTCTTCAAGGCAAAGTTATGTCCAATGTCCCACAATGACCTAATTATGGATTGGTTCAGTAGAGTGAATTTGTACGACTTGCCACGTGTCATTTTTTTCTCCTTTGGTTCTAAAATTTATAGACAAGAAACTACAGTCCATGTAATTCTAGCCACTTTTTACAGAATTCCAATCTGATGCTCAGAGAGAGAGTTATGAATATTTTCCCACGATCACTTCTTTGAGATGAAATTAGGGAGCTTGAAAAAGACCTAACTTCCATAGATCATATCTCCGAAAATATTGCAAACCAAGCTCTGAAATTATGCGAAGATGTTCCTCAGGATCTCAGCTTTGTGCTCTAAACATTTTGGCTTCTGAATCTTTGTAGAAAAAAGGTTATAGCAAAAATTTCACAATTACCTGTTTAAGTGAAATTCAGGAGCCTACAAAAAGCCCTTCCTTCCACAGATCATATTTCCGAAATATTGCGAACGAAGCTCTAAAATTTTGCGAAAATGTTCCTCAGAATTTCAGCTTTGCACCCTAAAAATTTCAGCTTTTGAACCTTCTTAGAAAAAAAAATTATAGCGAAAATTCCACGATGACTTGTTTGGAGTAGCGAAACCCTAGAATCCAAAGCTCTGATACCAAATGTTGTGAAACCAGCTCCAAAAATAAATGGAAAGAGATATCAATGCCTTAGAAATAAGCCACTTCAAGGGGTCAACCTCAAATACATTACATAAATGAACAATTCTTGGATGATTCAAATTACAAAACCTCCTTTCTATATATAGGAGTCCATGGGGCCACAATGTAATCCTATCCGACCAAACAATAATAATTTAAGGACACAATAATAACAATATGGGGGTTACAGGGGTACAATAATAACAATAGGGGGGTTACACTAACAAAAATAAGGGACTATACTAGTAATATATGGACCTAACACCCAAGATAATTGAAATAAGTCCAGTTTATCTTGTATTAGACTCCAAAATTTTGAGCAATGATTGCATAGTACTATTAGTAGCATTCCATTCGTAAATGCGAATTTTGTGGAGATTGATCAATCCTCCTAAGTAAAGCATGAACTTGTCAAGAATGGTTTTGAATCTTTGAGCAATAATGGATGTTGCTCCTCCCATCAAGAGGGTATCGTCATCAAATTGAGAATGGTTCATGTTCTTGACGTCATTGGTGAACTTGATTCCAGTGATGAGGCCCACCCTGCGCTTATGATCCAAGGATCTACTGAATGATTCATCCATAAGGATAAAAAGGAAAGGGGAGAGGGGGAAACCTTGTCTTAAGCCTCTAGATGATTGAAAGAATTTCCCTAGCCTACCATTGAATAAGGGAGAGATCCAAGGGATAGAGATGCAAGCATTAATGAGGTTGATGAAATCAAGGTCAAATCCCATAGTTTTGAGGAAAGCAAGAAGAAAGGAGTGTCTGACTCTATCAAAAGCATTAGCAAGGTCAAGTTTAAGGATAAAGCCTTTTTCAGATCTAGAAATGCTAGAGTGAATGGCTTCTTGAACTAAAAGGATGGAGAGATAATCCATACAGGTGAAGAAGATTTACAGATGAGAGGAATAACTTCTTTATGAGTTTTTGTTAATAACCCAACGTTTTGGACTGTCTATGTGAGTCCATCATCAGGGGTAGACGTCAAAAGTTCTATGAAAAATTGAGAGAATAGGGCAAAGGAATGTCTAAATAAATAGTGGATAATGAGGAATTTCATGAAGGTCGGTTTATGCTGGGAGAGAATTTAGGAAAAAATATAATTATAATTTTATTTTTATTTTTATTTTTATTCTTATTTAAGGATAATTACAATTAAGTGCAATAAGGAATATTATTATAAATAGATATTTTGGTTAATAATATATATAATTAAATAAACTATTAAGTTATTATGATTGATTAATGTAAAGTTAATTCTTGGATTTTAGGAAATTAAAATTTTTATTTTTATTTTATTTATTTTTATTTTTATTTATATTATATTATATTTATTTATTTATTTATTTATATATTTTATTTTATTTTATTTTGTTATTATTATTATTATTATTATTATTTATTTATTTATTTATTTATTGTTTGTCTATTTATTTATTTTTTATTTTTTATTTTTTATTTTTTTTTCTTAAGGTTGATGTACTATCTACTTTACTTATTATTATTATTATTATTATTATTATATTTTATTTTTTTATTTTTTTATTTTTTTATTTTTTTTATTTATTTTTTTAATTATGTTTTTTTTTATTTTTTTTTATTTTTTTTAATATATATATATATTATATATATATTAAGGGTTAAGATGTAATTATACTAGATCCTTAGTAGTTTTTTAATGTCTAGATAGGTTTTGATGTATTAAGGGTTTCCATGTGTTACTGATAATGATACCATCATCCCAATTTAAGTTGTTCCCTCTTTTTTCAATTTATATTGCTTCTTTGATTCTCCTTTTTAAGTAATGGTCTTCTTTAGAGACAAGTTTGGATTCTTCTATTTGTATGTAATGTGAGGACGAGACTGCATGTTCTGCTAAGGCAGATTTATCTGTTCGGTTATGGGCTAAGTCAGCAGCATGTTCTTTTAATCTAATGTTAAGGGATCTACCTGTTTCGCCAATGTATTCTTTGCCACAGGAGCAAGGTATGACATAAACTCCTTTATGAAGCCTAGGGTTTATAGGGTCTTTAGTAGAGTCTACCATATTTAAAATAGTATTAGGGGGAGTGAAGGTGATTTTAATGTTGTGTTTGTTAAGCATTCTGGAGATTTTGTCAGTGGTTCTTCTTATGTAAGGTAACGAGATTTTAGGGATGTCAAAGGCTCTTTTTAAGTTTTTCTTATTAAGGGTTTGGTGAATGGTTTTGTCGATGACATGTTTATTATATCCATTCTGTTGAAAGACATGTCGAAGATGGTCTATCTCGTGCTCTAGGTGGTGAGAGTCTGATATTATAGAAGCCCTTGTGGTTAGGGTCTTGATGATGCCAATTTTCTGATTCGAGTGGTGATGAGAGTCAGCGTGAAGGTATCTATCTGTGTGAGTCTTTTTCCTATAGACCTTGGTGCTTAGTTTTCCATTAATCTTGGTTAAGAGGATGTCTAAGAAGGGTAATTGATTGTCCTTTTCAATTTCAATGGTAAATTTGATGTAGTTAGAGAGACTATTAATGTGGGCTAAGAATTCATGTAACTTTAGTATCCCATGGGTCCATTTTGCAAAGATATCATCAACATATCTTTTCCATTCTTTAGGGGTGAATGGAAAGGATTTGAGGGCCATTTGTTCAAAATGTTCCATGTATATGTTGGCAATGATAGGAGATAAAAGGATGGAGTCAGAAATTTGTCTTTGGGAGATGAACCCCCCTTGATTTTCATAAATGAGGGAGGGGAGATGAGGCTTGAGGCGGGAAGCAAGAATTTTGGTTAAGATTTTATAAGAGGAATTGCAGAGAGAAATGGGTTGAAATCTGGAGAAGAAGGATGGTCGGGTTTCTTTGGGGATAAGGGCAAGGAAAGTGGATTTGGTGAAGCCACCAATATTCTTCTTTCTTTGCACCCACTGAATAATTTTGAGAAGGTATTTTTTGATAATTTCCCAAAAAGTTCGAAAGAAATTGATGGAGAAGCCATCTGGTCTCGAGGACTTATCTAGATGCAAGTTCCAGATTGCTTGATATATTTCAGCCTCTTCAATGTTTTTTGTGAGAGAGTTGTTGATCTCTTCCGTAATGAGCTTGGGCATAAAATTGAGGAGATCAGAGTAGTCCTCTAGGACTATTGTTTCAGTTAGAAAATTTTTGTAGTGATTGTAAGCAGCTGCCTTGATACCATCTTGATCATTGTAGACTTCACCTTCATCATCATTGATAAAGGAAATTTTGTTCCTTGTCTTTCTTATCGTGGCCTCTTTATGAAAGAAAGAGGTGTTTTTGTCACCAGCCTTGAGACAAATATTTATTGACTTCAGTCTCCATTTCTCCTCCTCATTTCTGTTGGCTCTGTATAGATTCCAGTATAGGTGCTTTTCCTTATCCTGCTTGTCTTGATTTGCTCCATTTGTTTCAATGTCAATATGGGCTTCTTCTAAATCTCTTTTGATTTCATTTCTTACTTTTTCAGGTTCCTTATAATGAATCTTGGCCCATTCTTTAAGCGTTGTATGAACTTTTTTTAGTTTTGTTTCCCAGATATGCATGGGGGATCCTTCAACGTGCTGCTGCCATGAAAATAGTATGATCTGTCTAACCTCCAGATGATTGTTCCAAAATGAGTTGAATCTGAAGGGAAGAGGTCCCAAAGAGGATTGTTCTTCGAGAGTGAGAGTCACCGGGTAGTGATTGGAAGCTGAGAAGGATAGGATATTGGAGGAGGCTACAGAAAAGTGAGAGATAAGGGGAACGGCCACGATAGAACAATCAAGATGTTCCATGATATTTCCAGAGGCAATTATTTGGTTTCTCCAAGTATACTTTCGATTCTTGGGTAGAATATCAACCAAGTCAGGGTAATGAATTATAGATTCAAGCTGGTCCCTTGATGGGTTAGAACTGAAACTACCATCTCTCTTTTCTTTAGCATGCATAATCAGGTTTAGGTCTCCTCTTATGATAACATATTTATTTCTTTCACTATCTATATCTGCTTGCAAAGTGTTCCAGCAGAGTTCTTTATCCCTGTAGTGGTTTGGCCCATATATATTATATACTGTGAGTACAATATTCTCTTGAGTACTTTGTATATTAACTTTGAATCTCCAATTTTGATTTTTAACAGCTTGTTGATGCGAAAAAATGTACTTCCAACAACAAGGGGGGTCTCCCCGGTGAAAGGTCCCAATTAGACCTCACACCGTTTGGGATAGGAGCCCCATATGGTATGTGGGCCCAGCTACCGCCATAATTGTTTCCACCCTTGTTTTTCAGATGAGAATATTATGGAGCAGAGGCGAAGGTGAAATGATCAATCAATGAAGCAAAATCAGCCCAAGATTAACGAACCATAAACAAAGATACCAACAAGTCTAAGCAACAAAAATAAAAGGGGGTATACCGTGACTGGGATCAGTGAGCCGAAAACCAGTCAAACATACATGAAAGAAAACACGCCGGAATATAAATGCAAAGTAGTTCACAATATATCACTGTTGTGGCAAGGAAAAATAAACACTAATCCAAAAGCAAACATGCATACAACCACTAAGAAATAGTTCATAACCGATGGCATGCATGAAAGCAAATGTACAACATAATGAAGTACTAGACAGTTAGTACTATCACCACAAACAAGCACATGAATCAGTGTCGGGAAGGAGAATATATTATTAATGTTGCTGCAACGTCAAATACATGTTTACAACTCATAAAAACCCAATAGTGGAACATGGGCTATTCATCTCAATGCATGATAAAAAACCCTAGCCTCACTACCTCTCTTTCTACTTGATACCAAGAGTTGAGTGCCTTTAGCTCTCTAGCAACAATTCCTCTATCATACTAGCTTCCATTGTCGAGCTAAAAGTCTTGTGACTCCTTCTCTAAGTTGTATATATAGGCTAAGATGACTCTTGAGTTGCCCTTGACTCTTGGTCTTTCCGACTGTTGGGCTGGCTTGCGACTTTGGGAAATCTGCGACCTAATACCTCGAGAAATCTGCAACCTGCGACCTGATGTCGTCAAAGGTTGCAAAAACCCACATCTACACCTATAAAAAGTATTTTCAATTTAAAACCCCAAATAAATCTCAGCATGAGGTAACCTTAATGTGGAAGCTCCTCCTTTTTAAAAACTTATGGTTAAAACCATAACCAAAACCCACCTCATGAATATCAAATAAATATTCAACTTTGCAATAAACCCAAAGTATCATCACATAATGGCCCATGCTACCAACTCACCTTTAAACAATTTATATGGGTAATTTCTTTAATATCACATTAAATATTTCTTTAATATGCCTTCCACCAATATTTATTCAATGTGCTCACCAATCCGAATGCTATTCGGGCCCACAATTCATTTATGTATATTTGGGCTCACCATTCATTAATATATATTCGGCCATGTTAACATTCCAACCTTTGGTTTATATTTGGGCCATGTTTACATTCCAAAATTTATTTTAAAACCCAAATATCAACATAATACTTTATTTCCTGGTCCCAGAACTTACGAACTTACCCTTCCGCCGTCGGGTCCACACCTCCGTTAACCTCTGTGCAAATGGTGATGTGAATGTCGTCAGATCTCCGATGGCTAGGATCGAATGAATATCTCATTTATATTACTCCTGCACTTTATTTCGCCAAAGAAACGTGAAGTCGGTTATATTGGAATTCCACCAATGCTATGTGTCAACTGTTGGAGTCTATCGCGTGATTTTCTCCAATACCATTTACCATTTTAAACCTACGCGAAAATCATTCATGGTTTTTCAAAAACCACCTCTGCGTTCAATTGAATCGAGTTTTGAATGTAACTATGGTTCCATTCCTGAAGAATTTCACAACCATTACACAATACCTCTTCACTGTTCAATGTGATGCTATTCACGGTTCCACTGCGCCTTTGATCCATTCTGTAAAACTCAATTTCATTCTTCAGGGTTAGAATTATACAGAAATCCTCCTATTCAATTCTCAATCCCTCGCAGCATTCTTTAAGTCTTAATTACTTCTACATAAATTGGAATCTCTCGTAGAAATTCTACCCAATTTCAGATCTTCTTGATTGGAATTCAATCCTTACTCTGACTATATAGAGAAATCCCCTTCCATTTTGCACATAAGTACCTTCTTTATGAGTTCAAAACTCATTGCGTCAGGGTTTAATCCACTCAAAAAATCCTATCTTGAATTCTCCACTAAATTCAAGTCCTATTTCTGGTTGCCATAGAGAGATCTCATGTCTGTGACCTGTCTTGTATATAGACATTTACATGTACAAAATTTCTTTCCTTTATTTGACTATGAATGGTCTCAATTCTTTATAAAGGATTCTTTTGTTTGCACGGTAGATCTCATTTGTCTATCACTAATTTAAACACACACATAACTTCAATTCATCAATTACCCTTACACACCATATACACTCGAACACAAACTCGGAAATTGAGTTTTTTTGTATTAAAACCAATATCTACATAGGAATTCTTCTTTTGGCCTGATCTTCTATATCAGTGGCCTTTTCCCTATTCTGCCCGTAGGCTTACAACAAACCCCTGTTTGCCTAAAACCTGAATCTCTAACTTTTTTCTATATTCTATCTTCCTTTTAGGCTTACAATTTATACAAATATTTATGAACCCAATTCTGGTTCCAAATCTTCTATTTTCTCAACAATTTCCTATGAATCCTCTTTAATCCTAAAATCACTACTTAATCCCTAAGGATCCTCTTTCATCACAAAATCATGAAGCAAATTCTAATTTAGGATTTACATTAATTCCTAAATCTCTCAATCCCTATACACTCTCAACTATCCTAATTCTCTCATGTTCTCCAACATTCGATAACATTTAAAAATTCCTCCCAATATTTGATTAATTCTCATTAAATCACTCGAATCATTACATAAGAAACCAACTCCCTTGAAAACACAAAACCCCTCAGTCCATTAAAATACAAGGAATTTTCTTGAGCCTAATGCCCCTGCATCATACTCCCAAGGTCAAAAATAATCATGATCTCCTGATCATGTGCTTTTAATCCTTGCCTCTTGGATCCCATACTTTGTTTTGTTGTTGTCCAATAGCTGCATTATTCTTCAACTGCACTTTTCCAGGCTTCCATACTTTATTCTGCATCTTGCCACTAGCTATGCTTTCACATTCTTTTCTTGTCTTTTCCTTGCTGTAATTTCGTTGCTTTCTTGCATCTGTCTTTTCCTGAGACACCTTCATCATCAATATTCTTATGCTTTCAATTTCTATGTCCAGTTTATCTTCTGTCTGGAAATTACTCTGTCTTTTGTTGCTGCTTTCAATTTCTGTTGCTTTTATTGCTGCATATGTTGCTTTTTTTGTTGTTGCTATAGATGTTGCCTCATATGTTGCTGCCTCCCAAACTCCCTGAATATATTTGAAGATATATCCCTCTGCAACATTCTTCTTCTGCTCACTACTTGCAAATTACTTTTAAAAAATAAATTATCATTTGATTCTTTAACTGGAGTAACATACTCATTCATTCTTCTTTGTATACTAGCAAGCATAATCAAATTTGATAAACTAGTATCTGCTCCTATTTCTTCCATAACTCCAGACATTTCCACTTCAGTGTCTGCAATTTCTTTCTCTGGCATAATTGTTTCTAGCAAGAATTTCAGCCATTCTTTTTGTACTTGTCTCATTTCCACCACATCATCAATATGCTGCAATTTAGTTTCAGCATATCCTTCTTCGTTTTTGACAATCTTCGGTAATTGTCCATCACCTCCTTGATTGATTCTGGCAATCAATTCAAATTCTTCAAACTCTGTATCTTCATCCTTTATCAGAATAGAATTATGATTCTTCATCACTGTGGAAATTCTAAAAGTTTGTCCTACAGTCTTCTCTTAGCTAATCAGACAAGCCAACTGCTCCTTGTCATCAACAGTAACAAGTTCCTTCATATGAGACATAATTGTCTCACCTTCCTTGGAATTTATAAGTTCCTTCTTCTGCAACAGTTCATCTTCATTCAAGACAATTCCAAGAGATGGATTGTCTTCTGAAACACCTATAAACACAGTCAAATTGTCAATTTCAAAATTACAAGACCTAATGGTCTCATTTGATGCTCCAGTCACCAAATCTTCTTTTTGCAATTCCAAGTCTCTTTCAAGTCTCAAAAAATCTTCATTGTCTTTCTTCCCAGCTTCCAAGGTTATCTCCATTGTGCCAATCACCATGATAGAATGATGATCCTCCACCATGTTTTCATCTAACATAGTTTCCTTTTCATTAAATTCTCTGAAATTTTTCATTTGTTGTCCTTCTTTGCCTGCATAATTAACACATGAATTATCAGTATTAAAAATACAAGGTTTCAATACCTCTTCCTCCTCTAGCAACATTTCAGTATGTTGCTTTGATTTTTCTTCTAAATCCTTTGTCAGCACATCAGTATGCTGATGTAAATTCTCCATCAGACTGTCAGCTAGTCTCTCCTTCTTATCAGTTGTTTCATGAATGTCTCCCTGCACTGGCTCACAACAATGAGCTTCTTTTTCTGAAATTTCACTTTTTTTAACTCTTAAATCCTTATCCTCTGTTTCTTGATTGTCATTCATGAAAATTTCTCTGTCTTTCACATTCAAAAATTTATCCTGAGTATAGATCCTCTGCTTTTTCAACTCTCTTCTTTGAAGATCTAAATTTCTATATAACTCAACAATTTCAATTGGAGTAGAACTTGGAAAATTTACACAACTTTCCATACCTTCACTTCTTGTTGACCAATCATCAGATGGCCCTTCTTCCTCTATTTCAATATTCTGCTGACTATTTCCATGAGACCCTTATGTCTTCATTTCTTCCTGAGATTTTGCTATCTCAGCATCATTCTAAACAGAATTCAGATTCAACTTCTTCTCCTTAACAAACTCTAAAGCTTGTTCATCATCCTGTGATGTACCTGTAATCATACAAAATTCATTAGTTTTAAAAACACAAGGCCTTTCAGTCTCGTATGCTTCTTCAAGCATTTCTCCTTGAACAGATTTGCATGTGGAATCCTCAAATTCCATCTTTGACTCAAAAAATTTGAGTTCTTCTTTCCATAAGTCAATCTCCTTTTGTTTCCACTTCATTTTTAACAGTTGCCAAATTACCTTCTTTCCATTTAGTGGAAAGATCCATCCTCCTCTCTGGTTTTCCTCTTCTTGTAGCCATTCCTTTAGTACCTCTAGTTGTACTTTCATCACTGCAATATCTCTTTCTCTATCCTCATCATTCATCTTACCTCTGTGGCATTCTTTAGAACCTCTCCTCTGATCCTCCATGATCATTTTCTTCATGAGCTTCTCACTCACTATGAGTTGCACTAAGCCTCTGCAACAACAAGTTCTCCCTGCTGCCACTTACCTCACCAATCCTCTCTCGAGACTTGGTCTTTTGGCAAGCACTGGTTCTCTATCTCTAGAACCTCTTGAGAATTATCTTCTGCTCTCTCTAGGCTTATATCTTCAACTCACCTTCTCTTGAGAACACTTCATTTGTTCTCCTTATCCAACCTTTATCTGGAATATCAAGTTCACTGCCATCATCATCAAAATCTTTGTCTTCATCTTATCTGCAACCATAATTCTGCAATCACAAGTTTTTAAACTAGATTAAAATTATCTCACCTTCAAGATCTCTGCACGACCTTATTCCCTTCATTCACTTGTACTTTCTTCATTTATTTCTGCAAATGCTTATTCACTTTAATTCTGTGTATATGCTGCTGACCAGATTTAATATCTGATCTCCTCTTTCTTTTCCCATCACACATGCATTCTGATTTAATTAAAAAAAATCTTTAACTTTCAAAAGAGCTTTTCTAGCTCTGATACCACTTGATGCCACCAAAGGCTGCAAAAACCCACATCTACACCTATAAAATGTATTTTCAACTTAAAACCCCAAATAAATCTCAGCATGAGGTAACCTTAATGCGGAAGCTCCTCCTTTTAAAAAAATTATGGTTAAAACCATAACCAAAGCCCACTTCATGAATATCGAATAAATATTCGACTTTGCAATAAACCCAAAGTATCATCACATAATGGCCCACGCTACCAACTCACCTTTAAAAAATTGCTATGGGTAATTTCTTTAATACCACATTAAATATTTCTTTAATATGCCTTCCACCAATCTTTATTCAATGCGCTCACCAATCCGAATGCTATTCGGGCCCACAATTCATTTATGTATATTCGGGCTCACCATTCATTAATATATATTTGGCCATGTTAACATTCCAACCTTTGGTTTATATTTAGGCCATGTTAACATTCCAAAATTTATTTTAAAACCCAAATATCAACATAATACTTTATTTCTAGGTCCCAGAACTTACCAACTTACCCTTCCGTCGTTGGGTCCACGCCTCTGTTAACCTCTGTGCAAATGGTGATGCGAATGTCGTCGGATCTCTGATGGCTAGGACTGGATGGATATCGCATTCATATTACTCCTACACTTTATTTCTCCAAAGCAACGTGAAATCGGCTGTATTGGAATTCCACCAATGCTACGTGTCAACTGTTGGAGTCTATCACGTGATTTTCTCCAATAACATTTAGCAATTTAAACCTACGCGAAAACCATTTGTGGTTTTTCAAAAACCACCTCCGCATTCATTTGACTCGAGTTTTGAATGTAACGATGGTTCCATTCCTGAATAATTTGACAACCATTACACCATAGCTCTTCACTGTTCACTGTGATGCTATTCATGGTTCCACTGCGTCATTGATCCATTCTGTAAAACTCAATTTCATTCTTCAGGGTTAGAATTATACAGAAATCCTCCTATTCAATTCTCAATCCCTCACAGCATTCTTTAAGTCTTGATGACTTCTACAGAAATTGGAATCTCTTGTATAAATTCTACCCAATTTTAGATCTTCTTGATTGGAATTCAATCCTTACTTTGACTATATAGAGAACTCCCCTTCCATTTCGCACATAAGCACCTTCTTTATGAGTTCAAAACTCACTGTGTCAGGGTTTAATCCACTCACAAGAATCCTATCTTGAATTCTCCACTGAATTCAAGTCCTATCTCTAGTTGCCATAGAGAGACCTCATGTCTATGACCAGTCTCGTATACAGACATTTACATGTAAAAAATTTCTTTCCTTTATTTGAATATGAATGGTCTCAAGTCTTTATAAAGGATTCTTCCCTTTGCATGATAGATCTAATTTATCTATCACTAATTTAAACACACACAGAACTTCAATTCATCAATTACCCTTACACACCATATACACTCGAACACAAACTCAGAAATTGAGTTTTTCTGTATTAAAACCAATATATACATAGGAATTCTTCTTCTGGCATGATCTTTTGTATCAGTGGCCTTTTCCCTATTCTGCCCGTAGGCTTACAACAAACCCATGTTTGCCTAAAACTTGAATCTCTACATTTTTTCTATATTATATTTTCCTTTTAGGCTTACAATTTATGAAAATATTTCTGAACCCAATTCTAGTTCCAAATCCTCTATTTTCTCAACAATTTCCTATGAATCTTCTTTAATCCTAAAATCACTACTTAATCCCTAAGGATCCTCTTTCATCACAAAATCATGAAACAAATTCTAATTTAGGATTTACATTAATTCCTAAGTCTCTCAATCCCTATACACTCTCAACTAGCCTAATTCTCTCATGTTCTCCAACATTCGAGAACATTTACAAATTCCTCCGAATATTTAATTAATTCTTATTAAATCACTCAAATCATTACATAAGAAACCAACTCCCTTGAAAACACAAAACCCCTAAGCCTATTAAAATACAAGGAATTTTCTTGAGCCTAATGCCCCTGCATCACGACCTCAATCAATCTGTGACCTGAGACCTCAAGCAATCCGCGACTTACGACCTTTGGTCATATCCCTTCTGCATTTCTCTTTCGGTGATTTCCGATTTTCATAGCAAGATACCTTTTCCTGCATATAATTCTTGTGCAAGTGACCAGGTGCCTTTGATTTTGACGTGAGGTTCTCTCGAGCTTTGAAAGGATCCACCTCGCATGCCAGAGAAGGCCCTAGCTTCAGCTCTGCGCATCGACTGCCTCTACCTATAAACAAAGTAATATGGGTCACATGTCTTTTAAAATATTGGTGTTGAAACACATTTAGTTAGCTGAAGGAATGTTTTAGAAAATAATAAACTTAGACCCCTATGTGGTCAAGTGTTCTTAGATTATAAACATGTAGATTTCCACTGCAATCACCAGCTGCCAGGCAGTCTCCATCTCCACTAACAGCTGATGAGCGAAAACCTTGAGCTAGATCAATAGATTTTTCTGACTCCAACTGTTTCTTGATAGGATCCTCACTTATCTCTAAATATATGACACCAAGTGTGTTCTTGCAATAAATATTAATCGATTTGGAATCTAATGCAGGGCCTTTGTGATGAATTTTATTTTGTGTCCATCCCTAAAGCAAGATCCCATAGCCTTATTGCACCATCTGCACAACCTGTCACAAAAGACCCTCGGCTGGTGCCATCTCCCACAGAATGTAATGAGTTTCTAGTTTCCAACTTTTGATTTGATAGAAGATTAGAAATATCCCATATACAGGCATTGTGCGAAAAGTATGCACAGACCCTGGAAATCTTTGATAAATAATGTACATCCCACACATAAAGGTTGTGATCTCCATATATAACATAAAGTTTTTGGGAAGCTGAAAAGCTACAAGTAATGGAATCTAGAAAGTTAAAGCCTGCTGAGTTATGTGTCACATGGAAACTTGAACAAACTTTCTCAACAGTTAGCCCATGGTACCCATGTGGTGCTGGCTTGGGAAATGTTTTGGCATAGAAAAAGTGTCTTGCAGGAAAAGGTGAACAACACCACTGCCACATGCACAAGAAATAAGCGAATCTGAAATAGCACGCCCATAACGTTTTTGTACCTTCAAATCAACTCATTTTGTAATTGCAACACCAAAACGTAGAAGGCAAAGGATACCAGCAACTATTAAGGCATAAAATGCCGAGGAGTTTCTATTGGCAGGCCTGTAGGAGCGCATGCATTTTAATGTGCAATGTAGAAGATATTGACACAAACGAGTTTTCTTTTGACTACCAAGACTCACAGGCTTTCCATGCGTATCCCACAAGTCTCTTCGCTCTTTTATTTAAAGCATCTACCACTCCCTGTAATATAAGAGTGTGACCACCCAATTTAAGAGTGTGACTTTGAGTCTAGATGGGCGTGGGTGCTGCCTTTGAGAGAGGTCACACTTCTGCAGCGGGGTCACATAGTTAGAGAATTTCAATGGTCGCAGTCTCTATTGGACACACCTTTTACGACCTTGTGACGTCGAAGAGGTTGCACAGTCGCATTGGAGTTAGGTCACACCTCCTGGCCGGAAGAAAATGTTGTGACTTTACGACTTGGGTGGCGGTCACAAAATCGGAGAGTTGCACCAGTCACGATCTCTCTTGGATGTACTCATATGTGACTTTGCGACTTGGGTGGCGGTCGCACAATCGCGGAGTTGGGGAAAAAAACGTATTTCTACTTTCTAAAAATAAAAAATGGTATGATGTCTTCATTATGTTGTAAAAATAAAAAAAATAATAATAAATAAATAAAAATAAAAATTGGCGCCAGAAGGAAGGCCAGATGACAAGCTGATCCCTCAGAGCCTGCAGTTAGTCTCATATCTATAATGGCTCGTCCCCAAATAATTCTCCCGATATTTTTAACAGATTTATCTAGTTCTTGATGCTCAATCCCTGATGAACCTATGTATCACTTGTCCCAGTTAAAATTCGATGGTGAAAGCAGAGTTTCCATAACTGAGCACCTTTTGGATTTATGTGAGGTTTGTGAGTGTTATGAAGTTGACAACAAGGATTTGGCTTGCATGCTTTTCTCCCTCACTCTCGAAGGTCTCACTGAGAAATGGTGTCGCACATTTCCGGCAGCTTCCATCCATTCGTTCGAGAAGCTCGCCAGTGAATTACAACAAGCTTTTCACAGGTATGATTTTCAAAATTTATTAACAAGGTTAAATGAGATCATAATGGAACCTCAAGAATCTCTAGAGGAGTTTTCCATCAGGTTTGTTCATTTTTGTCTTGAGGTCCCTGAAAGGGATGTCGATTGGACATATTTAATTGAACAGTTTCGACACTTGGTTTTCGTTTCCCTAGAGAAATTTCAATCGACAACCAAGCCTGATCCTAGTGATTGTTATGATGATTTTCAAGTTGCTAGCTGTTTAGACTTTGTCCCTAAATCTTTTACACACCCTGTAAAATCAGAGCTTGAAAAGCATATTGACCTAACATCTCTCCCTTTCAATGAAACCTATCTTGAGTCCACTGAATGTTTTCCAGGGTACGATTCTAAATCTCATTCTCATACTGATAATAAATTGAGTCTTGTCCAGGGAAAAGTTGATTTCCTTACAAAATCATTGGACCATGATAGGCATGCAGGGTCATTGTTTTCTCTGGATGACACTGATGTGAAAAATGAAAGTCCTTGTACGGTTGATACCCCTGCATCTAAATCATTTCATCCATTATTCCCTGATTTGTTTCATGATTATGCCACACCAGTAATTTCCTCAAGTCATTCAAATTTTTCTTATACTGGTATTGGCAAAAATCATAAGCACGCAGGTAGTGTTTCACAATCACATTATGAAATTGATGAATCTCTTATGCCTGATCTTTTTCATCCGCAATCTTTAAACAACCAAAAGAGTGACTACCTATTAACCCAAGGGGAGCCTAACATGCCAGGTACCCAACCTGCCCAAATTGATGGCTCCAATAATCACTACTTATCTAAAAACATTTTCACTCACGCCTCTGAAAATTTTCATTCGTATCTATCTGTCAACCATATGAAGCCTCTGAAATTCGATGATCGGCTTTGTGATGATTTAGGTACCCATCAGGAAACCGAGGCAATTCAAATTTTGCTAGTTGTTACCTCAAGTTCTTACAATCCTTATGAGACCCCTGAAACAAGCCAAAATAAGGTTTCTCGAAGTAAGGATTCTCAAACGACAGTTCCCATATATCATACTCCTCTCAGCATAACCGCGCCGAATTTCAGCCCATATGAGAAAACCTTCCATTCAAGCGATGCTTCTTTGAGCACATCTTCCTATCCCCTAACAGCTGATATGCAACAACCGATATGCCCTACTTTATTTACTGGATGGAAAACATCGATCATTGTCTCTAATCCTTTCAGTTGTTGCCCAGCCAATCCCAGTTGCATTCAAGCACAAGCGTTTGATGTTTGGCAAACCTCTCTACTGCCCGAAAATATTCCGGTCAATTCACCCTATCCTGGGAAATGTAAAGAATCTGACACATTATATTGTCCATCTGTTAGCGTGCAAAAATTTGGCCGAATTAATGATAAGCCCATTGACGTTTGTCCAATCACCACGATTAATGATCACATCCGTTCGCTAGTTGGTCTCACCAAACCATCAAAGTTGGGAACCCCCCCGCTCGAAGGTCTGAAGTTTGTTTAGGACGGTGAGGAATTTTAGCCTCCACTAAAGGTTGATTCAGATCCTCACATCCTCAACAAAACCCAGGGACAACTCCGAACTAGGGTTTTCAAAATTAGGGTTTCTGCACTTGGATTCACAAGCATCTATAATTCGCCTGGAAAATGCTTATTTTTTAATCTCATCAAATTTATCATCTTCAACACCATGATGAGGTTTCTGGTTGGTTCGACGGATCCTGTCTGACGAATATACCTACAAATAGGCAATGGATTACCCCTCTCCCATCGGACCTAGGGTTTTGCATGAATGGATGTGTGTCATTTATGAATAATTGTAGGTTTCAAGAACATATTTCTGTGTATCAGGATGAGAGTGAAATCCAGCTTGCATAATCCATTCTGGCATGTTCTCTGGTAAGTAGCCATGACCTTCTTGCTGTTACACATGCTCTTCAGCTAAGTCGTGTTGTTGGTGCACAATTCTGTATGCTAGCTCTGATTTCAAACATTGTTGTTCTTGCAAGACGGAAACTAATACATTGGCACTGGAAAGCTGATTTCACATAACTAGACCACCTCTTTGGTTAAACTAGGGTTTTAGGTTTAGGCTAGCTAGGAGCTGTTAATAAAATTTTGTTAGTTCAAGTTGTTAATTAGGTTTACTTGCGAAAGTTTTGCTTTATAGTTTAAAATTATTTCTATTGTCTTTGCTTACGATTAATATCTTAGGCATCATCATTTTACATTTATTTTGCACTCATTTCTCTTTCAGTTTACTTATTGTTGCATAATGTTTAGATAATCACTGCATGTTTTTTTCCTTGTTTTCCACCTGCAACTAGTTGATCTTTCTCGCACATGCCATTGCATTGTGTCATAAGCCTCGTTTGTTGCATCGTGTCGTACACTTTCTTCCTCACATCATTTGCACAGGTTGTTGACATAGCTTTGAAAGTTTCGATATATCGCATACCACTGCATGAGCCCTCATTGAAACCCTGATGACCTTGCTTACTTGTTTTTCCCCAATTGTTGAAACAATAACTCCATTGTTTGCGTGAGGTTGCAGTGGTTACCTCAAGAGGCAGCTTCTCTCAGGACAGGTCATCAAAGTCACGTTCTCAACAAAATGCCTATGAGTCTAAATTCATTAGTCGGGGAGATACGATCCGATTGTTTATAGGGAACCCTAACGAGTTTGAATGGCCTATACCCATAACATGAGCCTTGTGCCTAGCATACTCTCTAACATATTGATGATTTTTTTTGCACGTTTCGCCTATGGGTAGTAGATGGGATGTGAAGGCTTGGCATGAGGGCAAACCCTAATCAAGATATCTTTCAGATTGTGTCAAACAAGAAACATCCTCTCTTGCCCGTAAAATAAGTTGGGATCCCTCATCCGCCCATGCAAAATAAGTGCCACGAGCACATGAAAATAAGTGCTACAAGCACATGAATGAAATAAAAGTAAATGATTGAGAAAGACTTCCTGCGTAGGGAGATGAGGCAACGACTCCGTCGGGGTACTGACCAGGCTCGCTGGCCGCGGAGCAACGTTTGTGATTTCTTGAGGTGACTCCGTCGGGGTCCTCTCTAGGCCTGCTGGCACTGGAACAACACCGGAAACTTATTTTAAAATTTTTGAATATAATAAGCCCCCTGCCTTATTCTTTACATCATCAACAAGCTACTGGCATCCCTGAACTTCTTCTTTGACGTGTTCTGATCAATGAGACCTAGCTGGGGCACAAGGACTGGGCATATCTGTAAAAGGTAAAAGTAATACAAAAGGATACCCGCAGAGCTTGTTCAATATTCCCTTGCATCACTATCTGGACTCGAACTATTGTTGTGACGTTGACAGAGATGTTGGATTCTACCAGTGGTTCACCATTTGTTGTAGCCACTACAACACCACCCAAAATTTTGGGTATATTCAAAATTTTGGGTCCCCCTCTGCCTGCTTAGCCATTAGGGTTTGACCCAGCCTGTAGTTAGTGACATCCCCGTGACCTATTCCCAGCCCCTCATAAACCTTCTCACCATCATGAAAAGATACTTTTTTCCGCAGCCACATGTGTATCAAGTTCAGTACGGCTGAGTAAACAGGTAAACCTATCAACCTCTAAAATTTTCCTTTGGAAGATTTCATATCATATGTTCCATCTATTCAAGAGAATATGAGCGATCTCGCAAATGAAAAAGAGCTAGGGTAGTTCGTGTCCTGGGAGGAGCAAAGTTCCACATGGGAAAATGCATTGGATGGTTCAATAAGATTTTATTGGGACGCAGATATCAATTTTTTACAAATAAACTGCAGATCTTTTGAGATTCAACAAGATGATGAGCTTAGTGAAAAGAGTCACCTTCACTAAGTGGGCCCGCAGGCTATTTTTGGCGCAAGTCTATTTTTAGACTATGTCTATTTTTATACATGATGATCATATTTCAAAAGTTGCGGGATGTTATTTGTGGATGGTTGGTCAAGTTGGAAAAACAGATGAAATTCTATTTTTAGAATATTGGGCGAAGTCTATTTATAGATCGTTGATCTAAAAATAGATGCATGTCGATTATTATTAGCTCTTAATAATAATCAGACACTAAACAGCAACTTATTCTCTTGGATCACTTCAGTTCAGTGCACAGATGTGGCACATCAGTGGACTGAGGTAATTACACAATTCCCAAGGGTTTACTAAAGCTAATGCATGGAGGACTCAGTTAGAAATCAAGTGGCAGAGTTATGACACAGTTGGGAAGAAGTAGTTATGGAGTTGTATTTAGTTTAACTCAGTTAAACTCAGTTGAGCTAGTTGTATCTAGTCTAACTGATTGATACACTAGTGAGAGTGGACTGAATTAATTAGTTAATTAACTCACAAATAATAACTCATTAATCAACTGAAAAATACATCAGTTAACTACAGTGCATGGCAGTTTCAGTGGAGATCCAAGAGAGAGGTAGGTGAAAGGGCAAGATAGACTATCTGTTGTGACTATAGTGATGCATTAATTGCATCGCGCACACATTGGAGTTGCCAATGAGGATTTCATAGTGCAAGAAAGGGTAATTAGAATTCATTCAGAGCTATTCTTCAGTAGGGATTGCGCATTGGAGGCAGGCTAGCAGGAGGCAAAGATTGGTGCATGGATTTGTAAGATTGGTCCTGATTAGTGTATGACGATCGTACTGTACTGAGAGCTTGTGATAAGATTTGTATGAGATTGTCATATGATTCCATGATACATAATATATAGTTGGGGTTTTCAGCTTCAGGCTTTCTCGGTTAAAAACTATGTTATGTGCGATTGATTATTCTTGTTTATGCTTCACATGTGTGTGCAATTAATTTTTCCGCAAAAGATTAACAAGTGGAATAGATTCAGTATCTTGCATAAAGTTAAATAGTGTGAGATCAGGTGGATCTAGGAAATATGCATGCTTAGTGCATATAATTTCTACAAAATATTTTTTGGCTGTTTTGAAGGTACCACCAAATAAGTTATTTAGAGATTGGTGTGGATTATGAAATTTTACCATGATGACATCTTTAAAATACTTTAAAAAGATGAAACTCCAATATTCCATCACATTCAAAAGTTGTGGAATTCGCATGGGAACCATTGTAAAAGGCCAGCACAGTTCAAAAGAAATGTGTAAGGATGGAAATGACGAAGAAGGCGAAAAGTATATTTCTGTTTGACATCAAAAACGCATGCCCTAGAGAATGTTCAAAGGCAGGAAGAGGCAGTAAGAAGCCTATCATCGAATATCTCAGGCCAAAAAGAAAAAAAAGGCATTTTTTGTGGCCATCTAAAGAATCAAAATCCTCTGAAATATGCTGCTCTCAGCTCAGTCTCCACATCTCATAAATCCAAAACATTTCAATATATGACTCCGATGCATCAGCGTAATTACAATCCAAACTCATATACTTTCACCTACTGGAGGCCGGAATTCGTTTTATATTAAGGTATAAGAAAGATTCTAGTAGTCGACCATTGTGGAATATAAAAGGGGTCATGGTACGACATAGGTATACATCTGTCTCCACAAACTATGCACCTTATTGGCTGCCCAAGGAGTCACATTTCGTGAAGCCTGGAAATATGGCACATGTGCGTATAGAATATTATTAACAAGAGAGCGGTGTGGTCAACGGTATTTGCATAGTAACGTATGCCTGGAGACTCTTACACAAGACATCTGCGGCATTCAGATTCGTCGTAAATCTGAGCCTCACAAAAGGAAAGAGTGCATTTGGCCGCAGAGGGAGAGTTATGAATGGATCAAGATGACCAGAGCGAATGGTCGCGAGGTTGCACTTGTCAAAAGATTCACTAGAGCTGCGACTTATGGGTGTTGCGACTCAGCAATCCCATTGAGTCACGTTTTCGAGATCTCCATCCACGCAAAGGATAGTCCGATCATGTAGCTAAGGCACAAAACCTTGTCCTTTTTTTCTTTTTCTGCCATCATAAAGAAGACAGCATACTATTTTTTCTTTTCAGAAAGTAGAAACACATTTTTTTCCCCGACTCCCCGACTGTGCGACTGCCACCCAAGTCGCAAAGTTTCAGATGAGTACATCCAAGAGAGATTGTGACTGGTGCGACTCTCCGACTGTGAGATCGCCACCCAAGTCGCAAAGTTGTAACATTTGCTTCTGGCCAAGAGGTGCGACTGTGTGACCTCTCTTAAGTCGCAAGGTCGCAAAAGGTGTGTCCAATAGAGATTGTGACTGATGAAATTCTCCAACTATGCGACCCCGCTCCAGAAGTGCGACCTCTCTCAAAGGCAGTACCCACGCCCATCCAGACTCAAATTCAAACTCTTAAATTGGGTGGTCACACTCTTATATTACAGGGAGTGGTAGATGCTTTAAATAAAATAGTAAAGAGCCTTGTGGGCTACGCATGGAAAGCTTGTGAGTCTTGGTAGTCAAAAGAAAGCTAGTTTGTGTCAATATCTTCTGCATCGCACATTAAAATGCATGCGCTCCCGCAGGCCTGCCAATAGAAACTCCTCGGCATTTTATGCCTTAAAAACTGCTAGTATCCTTTGCCTTTTGTGTTTTGGTGTTGCAATTACAAAATGAGTTGAATTGAAGGTACAACAAGGTTATGGGCACGTTGTTTCAGAGTTGCTTATTTCTTGTGCATGTGGCAATGGTGTTGTTCACCTTTTCATGCAAGAAAATTTTCTATGCCGGAACATTGCCCAAGCCAGCACCACATGGGTACCATGGGCTAACTGTTGAGAAAGTTCGTTCAAGTTTCCATGTGACGCATAACTCAGCAGGCTTTAACTTTCTAGATGCCATTACTTGTAGCTTTTCAGCTTCCCAAAAAATTTCTATTATATATGGAGATCACAGCCTTTATGTGTGAGATGTACATTATTTATCAAATATTTCCCGGGTCTGTGCATACTTTTCGCACAATGCCTATATATGGGATATTTCTAATATTCTACCAAATCAAAAGCTGGAAACTAGAAACTCATTACATTCTGTGGGAGATGGCACCAACCGAGGGTCTTTTGTGACAGGTTCTGTAGATGGTGCAATAAGGCTATGGGATATTGCTTTAGGGATGTACACAAAAGAAAAATCATCACAAAACCCCTACATTACATTCAAAATCGACTAATATTTATTGCAAGAACACACTTGGTGTCATATATTCAGAGATAAGTGGGGATCCTATCAAGAAACAGTTGGAGTCAAGAAAATATGTTGATCTAGCTCGAGGTTTTTGCTCATCGGCTGTTAGTGGAGATGGAGACTGCCTGGCAGCTGATGATTGCAGTGGAAATATACATGTTTATAATCTAAGAACACTTGACCACACAGGGGTCTAAGTTTATTATTTTCTAAGACATTCCTTCAGCTAACTAAATGTGTTTCAACACCAATATTTTAAAAGACATGTGACCCATATTACTTTGTTTACAAGTAGAGGCAGTCGATGCATAGAGCCAAAGCTAGGGTCTTCTATGGAATGTGAGGTGGATCCTTTCAAAGCTCGAGAGAACCTCACGTCAAACTCAAAGGCACCTTGTCACTCGCACAAGACTGATATGCAGGAAAAGGCATCTTGCTATGAAAATTGGAGATCACCAAAAACAAGTCGCAGATTGCTTGAGGTCTCAAGTTGCAGATTGCTTGAGGTCACAAGTCACGGATTGCTTGAGGTCGCAGGTCACATATTTCTTGAGGTCGCAGGTCACAGATTGCTCGAGGTCGCAGGTCGCAGATTTCCCAAAGTCGCAAGCCAGCCCAACAGTCAGAAAGACCAAGAGTCAAGGGAAACTCAAGAGTCATCTCAGCCTATATATACAAATTCAAGAAAGAGTCACAGGAATTTTAGCTCGACAATGAAAGCCAGTATGATAGAGGAATTGTTGCTAGAGAGCTAAAGGCACTCAGCTCTTGGTATCAAGTAGAAAGAGAGGTACCGAGGCAAGGGTTTTGTATCATGCATTGAAATGAATAGCCCATGTTCCACTATTGGTTTTGATGAGTTGTAAACATGTATTTGACGTTGCAGCAGCATTAATAATATATTCTCCTTCCCGGCACTGATCCACGTGCTTGTTTGTGGTGATAGTGCTAGCTGTCTAGTACTTCATTATGTTGTACGTCTGCTTTCATGCATGCCATCGGTTATGAACTATTTTTCAGTGGTTGTATGTATGTTTTCTTTTTTATTAGTGTTTATTTTTCCTTGCCATGGCAGTGATCTATTGTGAACTACTTTGCAGTTAACTTCCAGCATGTTTTCTTTCATGCATGTTTGACAGGTTTTCGGCTCACTGATCCCAGTCACGGTATACACCCTTTTATTTTTTCTGCTTAGACTTGCTGGTATCTTTGTTTATGGTTCATTAATCTTGGGCTAATTTTTCTTCGTTGATTAGTCATTTCACCTTCGCCTCTGCTCCATCATCTTCTCTTCTGACAACCAAGAGTGGAAACAATTATGGCGGCAGTCGTGCCCACATACCGGATAGGGCTCCTATCCCAAACGGTGTGAGGTCTAATTGGCACCTTTCACCGGGGAGACCCCCCTTGTTGTCGATAGTACATTTTTTCCCATCAACACAGCTGCAAGTTGTTTCCAGGCATTTCGGTTCCATATGGTGGCTATTCCTCCAGAGGCTCCTTTGGATTCCACCATGGTGCCTATGTGATTCTTCATTTTATTTATAACATTTTCCGTGTCTCGTTCTCTTTGTTTGGTTTCCTGAAGGAGAATAATGTCAGGTTTTTCTTGTATAAGAAGGTCCTTTAGAGTTTATTTTTTAGAGGGGTGCCCAAGTCCCCTACAGTTCTAGGTGAGTGCCTTCATCATTTCAAGGGTGCAGGTTGTGGGCCTGTCTTCCCTCCAGATTTGATCTGACTTTCTTCTCTCCTTTTTTTCCCTCCAATGTAGGAATCTATAGGGTGTTGAATTCCCAGAGAAATATCCTTTTGTGCTACCTCATCTCGGAGGATTTTGATTTTTCTTCTGCCAGGACCAGGATTTTTAGGGATTTCCAAGGTGACCCCATGTTCTTTAGCTGCATTCCTAGTGATGACACGAGCTAAGGAAGGTTCAGAAGTGGAGGAGGGAGTTAAGGATTTGAGAGGGGAGCTTTGGGGATCGAGGAGAGGTATGGAAGGGAAAGGGGGTTCCTCCTCTTGAGAGGTGAGGGAAGAGAAGGGATTAGAAGATGCAAGAGGGTTTGGAGAATTATGAGGGGAAGGTTGAGAGGAGGGCGGAGAGGAAGAGGAAGGATTGGATAGGGTAGAGCTGAGAGGTCCAGTTGGCTGGGAGGGTTGAGAAGGGTGTATGATAGATTTTCTAGGATTCGAATTAGTCTTCTTCTTTTTTATTATTTCCCATTAGGTTTCTGGTTCTGAATTTTCAACATCAATAATTTTAGTACATCTATTAGAAAAGTGGCTGTATTCATGGCATACCTTGCATTTGAATGGGATTTTATCCTATTCTAGATGTTGTATGTGAGTCCAGTTGTCCACCTTCAACTTAATCGCCTCTGGTAAGCCTTTCCCCAGATCCACTTCTACACAGATCCTGGTGCATGCTTGCATGTTGTCCTTCGGTTCACTTCTATCTATGAATTTTCCTACTGCATTTCCGATAGCCCGGACTGAGTCGTCGACCCAACAATGCTGAGAGAGGTGGGGGGGACGAACCCAGACAAGAACAGCATTGGGGATGTCGAGCTCAGGATCAAAATCCAGAGTCCATTTGTTGAGATAGAGTCCTCTAGTGTCCATGAAGTAAGGCCCATTTCTAAATATCAAATCCTTATATTCTTTGGTCTCGAAATGCAAATTTAATAAGCCTCTGCCACAGAATCTGATTGAGATTGATCTTATCAGCCCAGTTTCGTTCGACCCACTTCTAAACCATCTTTGGAGATGTCCATAGTCTAGTAAATTGTCTAATGAGTCCTTTGTTTTACGAGCGAGAGAGCTTCCATGCAAGGGATCGTAGGAGGAAGGGAAACTTCCTGGATGCCCTCAAGTTTCTTCACAAACTTGGATAAAGCGGGTCTTGGACGAGAGGGGTTTAATGAGTTTATCAAAGCCGTGAAGGCCTGAGCATGATCTGGTGGAGGAGCCACCTCTGAGGTAGCCACCAGAGGGGCCATAGTGCCAAGGGTGGAGAGCAGCAATCTACAGAGGGTCGGCGCCTAGGTCACGGCCTCGACTAGCGGGAGAAACGATTAACAAAAAATAAATAAATAAATAAATAATCCTCAATTCTCAATATTATTAAAAAATTGTTTATTTATTTATTTAGTTATTTATTCTTCTATGTGGTTCACAGACACAGGAAGGTGACGGCTACATCCACAAAATATTTGTAATGATCCTTTTTGGGGATTCTCAAGATTCTGTTTCAGAGATGGACTACAGAGGCATTTACTGGTTATTTCACCTCTAAAAAGAGGGTGAGAACCAGAGGCTACCTGGAAAACTGTAGACTCTTCCAATATAACTTGGAATAATCCCTTTAAGGAATCTCAACAAGGTCTTCGATGAAAACGTTGTATAAGAAAATATGAGCAAGAATAACACAGATCAGGGCTGGGATCCCCTCATTTATCTTGTATGTGACTTATATATATAATTTAAGCTGAAAAAAATCAGTTTAGGCACATTAAACAGATCTCCCAAAATCAAGACTAGCTAGAAATCAGCCAAAGAGAGAGGCTGTTGCAACATGAAAACCCCAGCAACTAGAATTGCGCAGATTTGACTGAAACTTAGAGGAGGACAGCCAAAGATCTGATACTTCAGAGATATAACAGTAAATCAGATTTTTATATGATCTATTGCTTCTACAATAGATTACAAAGAGAACTAGGGTAAAATCCTTTTAGAAATTAGAGCTGTAACTAGGAATAAACTGCAGAAATACATAGACAGCGTTATTTTTCAAATGGTTCAGCTATTGTAAATTAAATTTCATATATCTGAAATAAGTATGGATGAAGCATTAGATCTAATATAGATCTGGAAACTATAAGACTTTAAGAACAAGATCCAATTGGAATTACATCAAAATATTGCATAATAAGCTGTAGATCTGAATTACAAATTGCAGTGCTGCAGAAAACCCAGAAGTTTCTAAATATAAATTTTATTGCTGAAAGAGATCATATCTATAGAGATATGGATCAGCAACCCAATCCATGGATCACCAAGGGAAGGCAATCCTAACACCAAGAGATCTTCCTTCAAACTGATAGCAAACTGAAATAAGGAAGCCCTCTCACAAAATAACGCAGTATTGAGAAGAAACTGCGCAGAGGGTGAAGGAGACTGAATAAATTGAATGAAATTACAGATCTCATACAAAATATGGATCAGTTATCTCTTTGGAGGCTGAAGAACACACTCCAACAATGAAATCCTCTCAAAACAAGCTAGATCTAAGCAGATCTAGAACACCACTTGCTACAAAAAATAGCAGCTGCAAAACCCTCAATGGGCCAGCGCTGCTCATGAAAGATAGAGCTTGGTCTCAAACCAGATAGTGGCTCACTTCAGCAAAGAAATCATCCAATGATCCTCAAGGGAAGATATGAAACCCCTAAACAAGAATTCCAATCACAATCCTCCACTAAACAGCAGAGAATGGTATTTGTCTAAGCAGACAAACACTTCAAAAATATGATCTATCAACAACCTCTTCATGTTGCTCTCCTCCTTCTTTTATAACATGAGAAAGCCCTTGCAAACCCTAAACCACTTTGATGAGTTACCCCTCTTCACATTGGAGGCTCCCTCCTAGAACTGTGTAGTCCCTTTTGGAGATGCAATGAACCTAGACAGTGCAGTTGACTTGGTCGAGTTGGACCCAATCTTTGGCTCAAACCTCTTTCACACCTGCAAGTGATTATTTACATAGCCCATATTTGTCTTTATTCACATGGGCATTGATTTATTCAGACTTTTTAGGAGTTTTACATGTCCTCCTTTATTCATTTATTCATTAAACATAAATTAAATCAAAATTGAATGTCTCCTCTTAGCTAAGGCTAAGTAGGAACATTACAGTCCTCCCCTCCAAAATGTTGCTTGTCCTCAAGCAACTGACAGGGTAAGATCTGTAATTCTTCTCCTTCTCCATTGATGGCACCATCAAGAATCAAGCTTTCATCATGGATTAAGTGCTCACCAAGAAAATACATCAGAAATTGTTCCTCCAATGCTAACATGATAGGTGCATAGTCTGCCCCTTCAGGAGTGTAAAACTCAACATAAATGAACATGGGTGAAGCAATGTCAAATCTGAAGCATGTATCATGATGTACAGGATAAATTTCCATCCCATGTGGTACATGTACACTACTTAATCTTTGCCCATACATACCCATAAACAATACCAATATGTCATCTATGTATGGAAGCAAAATCACATATAGGCAAGCTGAAAGTTGCACTTGAGGAGGTGGGTCACAATCCCACATAAGGTACCAGCGCAGTGCACTCCTTGTTTTGAGTAGATCTGAGTGTGATAGGTGGTACTCCCACCACATATTTGCTGCATGGGTCACTTTGACATGGCTGAAAGTGAAGCCCTCATTAGGTGCCTTTGGGAAGCACCCATCATGATAAATAATCTCCCTTTACACCTCAAGGGAGTGGCCAGCTTTGGAATTTTTATTGGCCTCAACATTGCCATGAGATAAGCATGTAATATTACTCCTTGTAGGAGCCATGGCCTGCATACATATGGTAAGAGAATGTGCCAAATCAGAAAAATAAACTTGCTCCACAAGATCATATTTCTTACCATACAAGTCTCCCACACACATAGAGTTAGGCATGGGCTTTTCTCCTCTTTTGAGAGAAGGAAGAGATGGCTGAAATGTCTCCTGCATAGGATCCCTTGGCTGCCCCATCTCCACATAACTATTGCACTCTTTTAAGTGCTGATATAGTTCCTCCCAATCATAATGTTGATGTAGTTCTTCCTCCATACCCTCCCAATCAAAAATTTTCAAGATTAGGGAGTAGATTTTTGCTGACTGCATGTAGCTGGAAAGGAACTCCTTGTGTGCTCTTTGTAGTATCTCTTGCTTAAGCTTGGAGGCTTGAGACAAGAAAACTTTACCAAGATAATAGATGACCCCTTCATGGACCAAATAGCCTCCTCCTTGCTTTATTCCATCTAAGATCATCTCGGTGTGCAGATCTTTGGAGTACTCCGCAAGGAGTTGAGACCTCCAATATGGATCTACACTTCTCAACAAGGACAGCGTTGTTGATGCATCTATGGTGGTGCTTGCCTTGTTGCTGCTTGTGTCTTTGGCACTATGCATGCCAAAATTGTTTGTGGGAAGGCTGATCCTCCCCCTTGCTTCCTCCCACAACACTGTGACTCTTTCTTCCATTGTTTCAGCACTTGGTGAAGCTTTCCCCACAGAATCTAATGGCACCCCAAGTGGCTTGTCGTGATGTAGGAATGTCCCTTGCAAAATTCTCATAAACATGAGAGAAGGAACTATGAGGTCCCTGCTCCCACTGCGCAATTCCATATTTGTTGTGTGGGTAGAAGCATCACGTGAAGGGTAGGTGTGCATGCCTTGAATGATTTGTTGTTTCCCACTCTTCAAATCCACCCATTCCATCTGCAAGGCCTTCCAATCAGTGGTGAATTTTCCCAAAGTAATCAACCACTGGACACCCAAGATGATGTTCGTGTTTGGTATGTCCACTACAAATAAGTAGTCCTCCAAAGTGTAGGTCCCCATAGTCACAGAAAGTGATGGAACATACTACATGCATTGCATAGTTCTATCTCCCGGAACCAAAACAGAGAACCCATCAAAAGTATCAATAGGGATCCCTCTCCTTTGCACAAAGTGAGCATCAATGAAGTTGTGGGTTGCCCCACTGTCAATCAGAATGGATACTCTTTGGTTCATAACTGAACCTTGCACTCTAAGAGTCAAATACTTGGGCACTCCTCTCAAAGAAGCAAGAGTCCCACTGGTTGGAGAAAATGCTCCTTCTTCTTTTTTGGATGATGATGGATCCTCCTCCTCATCATCACTAGCGCTGTGACCTCTCCTAGGTCCCTCATTTCCCTATTCCTCCTCACAATCAGAGAAGACTTCAATATAGTGTGCTCTTCCAGCAGCACATCTATGTCCCAGTACCCATGGCTCTTGACAAGTGAAACATAATTTCTTTTTCCTCAACTCCCTCCGGATATAATTGTTAAGAAGCTTTTTCTGTGAGCTCTCCTTGGGTGGAGTAGCTTTCCCCTCCTTCCCTTTAGAAGAGTGTGTGGCTTTTCTTGGGAAGGTTGCCTTTGCCCTTGGCAAGGCATCTTGGAGATCTCTAGTTCTTTCAATGGCATCATGCAAATTGGTGGGCTTGGTAGACTTGACCAACCCATGCAAAGGTTCTTCAAGGCCATCAATGAACATATAGACTCTCCTTGCTATTGAAATATCTGGAACCATTACAGACAATCTCAGGAATTCAGAGATATAGGCCTCAACATCTCCTGTCTGTTTAATCTTTTCCAAGCTTATGAAAGGGGCCTCTGGATCCTTCCGATAAAATCTCTCCACTAGTCTCCTAGTGAACTCAGCATAAGTGGACACATTGTTGTGCCCCAATGTAGAAATTCCATGAAACCACCAGTTTTGGGCTTCTCTATCAAAATGCAACGCAGCAATCTTAATGGCTTCTTCTTCAAGCACTTTATTCAGCTGGAAATAGATGTCCAACTTCTCCACCCATGCTTTAGCAGAACAAGAGGGTGATCCATCGAACTTAGGCAAGAAGAAACTACCCATGGTGTGGCGCCTCCCATGGAGGAAACCTCCATCTCTGTACTGCTGCCATGGCCTCCTCCAGTCCTTGAGATGGCAGAAGTCTTGAAAGCTCAATTTATCCTTGAACCTTTGACTTTTTGAATCATATTTTGCAAATTAGCCTTCCAAAGAGGTTGGCTCTTGAAGCCCTTCATTCTCTACAGCTAAGAAGGTAGGAATTGTAGAGCATTGTGAGATCTGTGGGACTTGTGGCAAGCTCACAGGTTGACCAGTCCCAAACTGAGACATTTCAGAACTTTCTCCTTGTTGGAATCTCCCAAGGGGCTCCCTCATTCAATCTATCCTCATATCCTTTATCTCCTTGGATAGATCTTGCATAGCTTCCAAGATATTTTTTTCAAACTCTTCTGCCTCCTTATGTTTATCATTCACCAATTCAGGGGCTTTCCCCTTGTCTTGACCCTTGTCAAGGTCAACAGTAGTATAGTCATACTTTCTATTATTTATATTCTGGTATCTCCTCTCCCTCTCAGAAAGATGATCTTCATATTCGGAATGCAGCATGACTGAGGCTCCAATACTAGCACAGGTTGTGCCAAGAGTGGAGCTCTGATACCACTGTAATGATCCTTTTCGGGATTCTCAAGATTATATTTCAGAGATGGAATATAGAGGAATTTACTGGTTATGTCACCTCTAAAAAGAGGGTGAGAACCAGAGGCTACCTGGCCAATTGTAGACTCTGCCAATAGAACTTGGAATAATCCCTTTCAGGAATCTCAACAAGGTCTTCAATGAAAATGCTATATAAGAAAATATGAGCAAGAATAATGTAGATCAGGGCTGGTAACCCCTCATTTATGTTGTATGTGACTTATATATATAATTTCAGCTGAAAAAAATCAGTTTAGGCACATTAAAAAGATCTTCCAAAATCAAGACTAGCTAGAAATCAGCCAAAGAGAGAGGTTGTTGCAACATGAAAACCCCAGCAACTATAATTGCACAGTTTTGACTGAAACTCAGAGGAGGACAGCCAAAGATCTGATACTTCAGATATATAATAGTAAATCATATTTTTAATTGAGCTTATTGCTTCTACAACAGATTACAAAGTGAACTAGGGTAAAATCCTTTCAGAAATTAGAGCTGCAACTAGGAATAAACTGCAGAAATACATATACAGAGCTATTTTTCAGATGGTTCAGCTGTTGTACATTACATTTCAGATCTTTGACATAAGTATGGATGAAGCATCAGATCTAATACAGATCTGGAAACTATAATACTTTAAGAACAAGATCCAATTGAAATTACATCAAAACATTGCATAATAAGTTGTAGATCTGAATTACAAATTGCAGTGCTGCAGAAAACCCATAAGTTTCTGAAGATAAATTTTATTTCTGAAAGAGATCAGATCTATAGAGACATGGATCAGCAACCCAATCCACGGATCACCAAGGGAAGGCAAGCCTAACACTAAGAGATCTTCCTTCAAACTGATAGCAAACTGAAATAAGGAAGCCCTCTCACAAAATAACGCAGTATTGAGCAGAAACTGTGTAGAGGGTGAAGGAGACTTAATAACTTGAATGAAATTATAGATCTGATACAAAATATGTATCAGCTATCTCTTTGGAGGCTGAATAGCACACTCCAACAAAGAAAGCCACTCAAAACAGGCTAGATCTAAGCAGCTCTAGAACACCACTTGCTACAAAAGATAGCAGCTGCAAAACCCTCAATGGGCCAGCGTTGCTCATGAAAGATAGAGCTTGGTATCAAACCAAATAGTGGCTCACTTAAGCAAATAACTCCTCCAATGATCCTCAAGGGAAGAGATGAAACCCCTAAACAGGAATTCCAATCACAATCCTCCACTAAACAGCAAAGAATGGTATTTGTCTAAGCAGACAAATACTTCAGAAATATGATCTATCAACAACCTCTTCATGTTGCTCTACTTCTTCTTTTATAACATGAGAAAGCCCTTGCAAACCCTAAACCACTTTGATGAGTTACCCCTCTTCACATTAGAGGCTCCCTTCTAGAACTGCGCAGTCCCTTTTGGAGATGCAATGAACCTAGACAACGCAGTTGACTTGGTCAAGGTGGACCCAATCTTTGGCTCAAACCTCTTTCACACCTGCAAGTGATTATTTACATAGCCCAGATTTGTCTTTGTTCACATGGGCATTGATTTATTCAAAAAATTTAGGAGTTTTACATGTCCTCCTTTATTCATTTATTCATTAAACATAAATTAAATCAAAATTGAATGTCTCCTCTTAGCTAAGGCTAAGTAGGAACATTACAATATTTGTACTATGTAGATCCACTAGAAAGGATCACTTCCTGTAGCCTCAACCACAAAGCGTGACCTTATGAATCTGGAGAAAATTGAACTTGTAACATCTGGATGATATAATTACTAATCTTATGAGCTACTATTACCAAAAATATTATGTGAATATTCCTTAAAATTTAAATATCTAACACCAATCTATTATTAGTTACTAATAATTAAATTAAGATTCTAAAAACTTAATTCCAAATTTAACATTTCATAAATAATATAATACTCATAAAATTTTATATATATATACATAATCTTAATTTTAATTTATAAATTTTATTTATATAAAAATTAGAATTTAAAAAATTTAAGAACTGGCTAGAATTTTAATTTATTTAAAATGATGAATCAAACTAATTAACAATAAAATTAATAGAATATTCTATTTGAAAACAACTCGACAACTCCCCTAGTTGCCACTATGTCCATGTCTAAACCATTGGATCAAATGTTAGACTATTGAAATGTTTTAGGCCATTAGATCCACAAGTAAATAGTTTTATATATGTTTTTTATAATGTTTGTTTTTTTTCTTTTTAATAAGTTAGATTGAATTTAGGTTTTGGTGATTCTAAGTTAAAATGTTGTTATCTATTATGGTAATTTAAAATAATAAAATAAAATAATAATAAACTATAAAAACAACTATGGTATTGACCCATGGTATTCATGTGGAATGTAAACCTGCATCAATCTTAACTAGAGGGATCGAATGTCTGATATGCAAACCTCTTTTAGAGTGAAAAGAGAATTGATCCCTATGATAAATAATATAGATATAAACTAATTATTTAGTAAAATTATTTTTAAAGGTTTATAACCATTATTCTTTTAAAATTTTAGTTAATAAAATGTAGATAAATTTTCATACATCCAAATATGCATAGTTTTTTCTTGTTCTATATTATTTTTGTTACAACTATTTATTATTCCAAAAATAAATGGTTTTTTTTGTTATATAATATTTATGTTACAAGTGTTTTATTATTCATGAGTGGTATTTCTTAATATATAAAAAAATAAATTAATAATGATTTTTTTTTAAATTGAGTGTTATTTTCATTTGACATTCAGTCACTCTGCTTTTTTTTGTCTAGTAATCTCTTTACCTCTGCCCTTAAATTCAATGACTCGGAAAATACTAGACAAAAGACACTTACCTATTGCAATCAGTTGAAAAAAAGGTTTCTCTAAAGGGTCACTTGGGGAGGAATCTCTTATTTTAAAAGATCAGGAAAATAATTTCATTTCAAAACAAAAATGTACTATCACTAGGGAAGGGAGTTATTACATTTAAAATTGTTTCCCATTCTTGTCACTACAAAATTTGATTGTTGCTTTTTATTTGATGGGAAAATAAATTATCTTTAAAAGGCACTAAAATCTTGAATTACGATCCTTAAAGAAGTCGCTAGATTCCCTAATTATGAGTTGATTTTTTCTTCTTACTTTTGGGTCTTCATGATGTTTGTTATTTTGACTGAGGTGAAATGTTCCAAAAAAGTGGAATATTGGTCGTTGAAAGAGGAATTATGGAAATATGATTGTAGATAATTTATTAATACAAAATGTCTGAACTGAGATTAATTAATCATCCCCAAGGGTTAAAAAGGTCCCAAATGTCTCTTGTCCATAAAATTGGCGATTAAGATAACTCTATGCTCTATGTTAAAATGACAGGTGAAGGTGGATTTACCATACTTAAGCTTCTTAGTAGTCTCTTATGAAGTACACCATGTCATAGTGATAAGTTTTTATTCCATTAAATAATTATAGCTGTAGAGCAAAGTCAGAGTTCCAGGAGTAGTATCAGAGGAATTCAACATTGTGAATGTGATAGAAGCAAATAATTTCATGGAAGGGTGAAGTCTGCCCAACTTGGTCATAAAAACCAAGTGCATCCTTCATGCAGAAGAAGAAAAAAAAAAAAAAACATGCAGATTCTGTCATATAGAGGTCTTGAGTACTTTGGCCAAAATGTCTCATCCATTATGAAAAACACATCTTACATGCAATTAATAACAAAGAAGTTTTTCCACATCAATTACCCAATATGGATATTTTGATTTGAGGTCCAGTAAACTACCTCTTCTTTCTTATATGTTATTCTTTCCTATACCACAACCTTACAGCATTTCCTTTGCAACCTATGGTGCAATTGCTAGTTTATGTTTTTACTAAAACTTTTATCAAATTATTTTTAAGAGATACACGTAATTAAAAAAAAACTAGTAAACTAAGGTTAGGGTGCCAATTTTCTAATCCTAGTCTACAATTCATTCCTTTGTCAATGTTGATCACGCTCACAATTCATTTAGCTTAAAACTGAGACATTATACTGCCCGATTACGATTGAAGAAGTTCCAAGGGTATTAAAATATTTCACAAAAGACAAATGTAAAATTAAAATTTTAATAACTTATTACTCAAAATTTAAAATTTAAAATTTTAATTTATTTATATATAATTTTATGAATGATGAATCCAACTAATTAACAATAGAATATTTTATGTTTTTACTGAAATTTTTATCAAATTATTTTTAAGAGATATATATAATTAAAAACTAGTAAACTATGGTTAGAGTGCCAATTTTCTAGTTCTAGTCGACAATTCATTCCTTTGTCAATGTTGATCACACTCACAATTCATATAGCTTAAAATGAGACATTATACTACCCGAATACGAATGAAGAAGTTCTAAGGGTATTGAAATCTTTCGCAAAAGACAAATGTTCAGGCCCGGATGGCTGGACAATGGATATTTTCCTCCATTTCTTTGATTTGATGGAAAAGGGCCTCTTGGATATGGTTGAAGAATCCAGGAATTTTAGATATATATCTCGATCTATAAACTGCACTTTCATTTCTCTTATTCTAAAGGTAACTTCCACTTCCTCTTTCTTATATTTTTGGCCTATTTCATTGTATAACATTACTTACAAACTCCTCTCTAAGTCTATTGTGGAGTGCATGAAGAATTCCCTCTCGGGATAGATCTCTCGAGAAAATTTTGGTTTCTTGCAAAATTGTTTGATACATGATGCAGTGGCCACAACTCAAGAAAGCATACATTCCATCAACTCCAAAAATATGGAGGCTTTGATTATGAAGGTGGACTTGCAGAAAGCATACGACTGTATAGATTGGTCGTTCCTACACCTTATCCTGACGAAGATTGGTCTGGCGGTTCATAATGTTGAATGGATTATGGATTGTGTTTCATTGATTTACTTCGTTGTTCTGATAAGTGGTTATCCATCTAGTTTTTTCAAAGCGAGAATATTTTTGAGGCAGTGTGTTCATTATCACCTTTACTCTTCATTTTGGTTATGGACAGTCTCGGTCAAAAAATTAAAGTGGCTCGAACCTCGACCCTTTTTTGTGGCCTAAGATTCAACGGACATCAATTTGATATAACCTGCTTTTTTTCATTGATGACATCATAACTTTCGAGATGGTTTCCAAACAACAATGGGTGACACTAGATAAAAATTTTATGAGATATGGTGAGGCTCTAGGTTGATGGTTAATGGAGACAAGTCTTTACTCTTGTACTTGAGTGGTGATCAGGAGGAGATTGAATTTATCGTTGGAATTTTTGGTGTACCGCACTAAGCCTTTATGTGAAGGCTTTACATACATCGGTTTTTGTCTCAAGCCGAATAATTATAGGCTAATAGATTGGCATTGGCTTTTAGAAAAATTCCGCAACAGACTCCATAGTTGGTCCCATAGATGGCTAACTCTTGGAGGAAGATACACCCTTGCATAGGTAGCCCTCCAGCATATCTCAGTATATTAGGCACATCTTTACATACTTCCCTCGGTTATTATTTCAAGGATCAGGAGTATTATGGCACACTTTATTTTGGCAGGATCGGAAGAGAAGAAAAAATACCAGCTTATAAAATGGGAGAAGATCATTGTCAAAAAAGAATATGGTGGTTGGGGAATTATGGATGTGAAAATTTTCAGATGGGCTCTATTAATCAAGTCATTATGGCACGCTCTTTTTGGAGAGGTTATATAGAGGGATATTATTGAGACAAAGTATCTACAAAATAAGAGAGCCTCTTATTGGATTAGGGAAGGAAACATTGGAAAAAAAAATAGGATCTTACATTTGGTCTAATTTCCACAAGGTTAAATGTTGGTTTCCCAAGAGGATTAGGTGGTATTTTGGGAAAGATAATTGCATAATTATAGGGGTAGATAAAAATTTTGGAGTTGACGGAGACAATCCCCTACGGAGGACATTACCATCAGACTACATACCAGGGGTTACATATTCCTGGAATAGGTTATACTTCTCTGGAGCGGTATGTTTCCAGTTTGGAGAAATTCTAAGGATATTGGTTTGGTTGGACATAGTGCAAATGTGTAGAATGGATACATAGAGGAATTAAAAATGGCAAGTCTTTGCATATAGGAGAAGGGAGAATTCATCACCTGGGGAGGGGCGTTCTGTAAGGATGCGGTGGAGGTGGTGGACACCTACAGATACATTATGTGCAAAAAATTATTTTTTACTAATACTTTTTGGTTCAGTGAGATATGGAAATTGAATATCCTCTTCAAGATTATACTCTACTTCTGGCTAGTTTGGCACAACAAAACTTTGACCTGGGAGAATCTCCTAAAACAGGGTGTACATGGGCCTAGAAGATGCCCACTATGTTGGGGTTCGATTGAGACAAACCTACATCTTTTATTGGATTACCCCATTTCTATGCAGGTATGGAGAAGGATTCTACATATTTTTCACATTCCTTTTAGAACTTTTCTATCCATAGAACAATGTATTCGTTGGTGGATTGAGAGGGGGGGAATATCATGCCACTCCACTTTTCACTTTCTGGGAGATCTGGTGAGCTAGAAATCGACACATTTTTGAAGGCTATACCATTGAAATTCACAGACTATCTTACAACATTTGGATTTGGATGGATACTCAGAATGACAACATACAGAAGGATAAATATTTAACGCTTTGTTTCATCCCTCCTTGCATACAATATCTTGCAGGTTATTTCGATGGAGCAGCACATAGAGGTACATGTGGTTGTGGTGTTTGGAACGGGATATGTAACAGGACTCGTTATAAAATATCATGGAATGGGGGATCGGTAACAAACATGAGAGCGGAGATTCTGGTGCTATGGGGGCTTCTATAGTTTACCAATAAATTTTCTATGGATTCTATTCATATATATGGAGACTTTAAGACCCTCATTGATGGCGTTTTGGGAAATACTTATTTTTCTCCTCCTAATCTTAGCTGCTAGATCAACCACATCTACTTTCTCAAGCATTCCTTTAATCACATAACCTTTCAACACATTTTTTTAGAGTCAAATATAGTTGTTGATTCACTGTCAAAGAAGGGTCTATCAAATTATACAAGTTATATTCATTTCAAGTATTTGGTGGATAATACAATCAGGAATGGAGACTCGATCTAATCCCTTATTTTATGAAATAGTGTTTTTAATATTTTGATATATATTTGAAAACATTTGTTACAATTTTTTGATATAATTAGTAAGTACATGAGAAGTATAATAGAGTACATATTGTATTTTCTTTAATTATAAGTTTCTTTTAAAATGTGGTAGAACTCACTCTCTATTTGATTTTCGAGTCTATTTCTGAATGTATATATTGAAAGTTTATCTCAAATATTTACTGGTACATTATATAAACCAGTGTTGTTTTCCTATGAAAAATGATGTTGAAGCATCATGGTTCCAAAATTTTGTCATTTAGTAGAATCTAGGGGTTCTTATGTTTTTCAAGAGAGTTGATTTCCTAAGTATTTAATTAATGTAATTTTCAATGTTTGATTGATTTTTTGTGAGACATTTAAAATAGGATTTAATTAAATATTGAGAGGTGTTGGGCATGTGTTATATTCTTTCCACGACTAAGCACGCGGGTAGTCCGCGTCCATGGTCTTGTGCATGGTTTTGCACATGGTATTGGGGTACGATGGTTTTCGGCCCCTGGTATTTTTGTAGATCCGGTCAAGGGAACTACGGTTATGTTCTAATCCAGGGTTTATGGATTGGGGTTTATGTATGCTTCTACATGTATATATATGTGTGTTGTAACACTAAAAGGAATATAATGAAAAATCAAGCTGGTCGTCCCGATTTGGGATCCAGGGGAAAATCTCTGTGTTTATCTGCTTTATGTTTTATGCTCTTGCTATTGTTTATTTTCTGTTATAAGAATCGTGTGTAGATATTTTCGTTCAGTGGTTAAAACCTACATTTGGTATCTGAGATGTTTCGGGTGTCAAGGGGACGCCTTGCTTGCCGAGGGCTTTTTTGTCAGCCTCGAGGTGGTGCACTCGCTCAAAGGGGAGATCTCAGAGATCGATTCTGGCGTGGAAAGAAGATGGCGAGCGGCGGAAGATAGAGATCGAGAAATTTTAATGGTCAGATTTTTGAGTTGTGGAAGCTCAAGATGGAGGATCTGCTGGTGGATAAAGATCAGTGGATCGCGGTAGATCCAGGTACTAAACCAATGGAAATGTCAGATGAAGACTGGAAGAAACTGGATCGGAAGGCTAAGAGTACAATACGGTTGTGTGTCTCAGATTCAGTATTGTTGAATGTATCTGGCGAAGCTACGGCGAAGACCTTGTGGGACAAGCTAGGGACTTTGTATCAATCTAAGTCTCTGGTGAATAAGTTGTTCCTGCGGAAAAAGTTGTATAACCTGAGGATGAAGGATGGAGACTCGATGACAGAGCATTTGAACACCTTCAATACTGTGGTAAGTCATTTTTCGTCTGTTGATATTAAAATCTCAGATGAAGATAAGTGCATCAGTTTGTTGTGCTCTCTACCAGACTCGTGGGATAGTCTGTTTATTGCAATAGGTAGCAATACAACTACCGTGAACTTGGATGACATTGTCTCAACCTTGCTGTCGGAGGAAATGAGACGGAGAAATATGGAGGGTCAGAATGGAGATGCCTTATCTGTACGAGGAAGGTCCCAGAACATAAATAAGAACAAGGTTTCGAGTGGGAGATCTAAATCTAGAGGGAGATCTAAATCTCCTGGAAAGTTTGTAAAGGTGTGTTGGAAATGTGGAAAGGAAAGACACTACAAAAAGGAATGCAGATCTAAAGCTCCTGAGAAGGGAAAGGGATCTGATGAAGCTCCTTCTGCAAAGGCAAAAACCACCTCAGATGAAGGTGGGGATGTGTATTTGGCTTCTTCTTCAAATACACATGTAGATCATGAGTCATGGTTGATTGACTCAGGTGCATCCTTTCACTTCACTCCCCATAGGGAGTGGTTCTGCGAGTATGAGAAATATGATGGCGGTGATGTATTCCTAGGGGATGATAGGAAGGCCAGAATCGTCGGACGTGGAAAGGTCAAGCTAAAGCTACAAGGTGGAAGGATTAGAACACTTCCTGGTGTTCTGCATATTCCTGCATTGGCCAGAAATCTGATTTCTGTAAGCAAGATGGATGATGCAGGTGTAAAAATAGTGTTCGAGAAAGATGTCTGCAAGATGGTTCGGGGAGCACTGGTATTAATGCGGGGAGTTCGGACTGGAACTCTATACAAGCTACAAGGTAGCACAGTTATTGATGGGTGTAACAGTTTTGTGGTTCCTGAAAGTGGGACGGAAAGCCTAGCTGTGTCTGGAGAAAATACCATGCTATGGCATCAAAGGCTTCGACATATTGGAGAGAAGGGCCTTCGAATACTGCATAGAAATGGTATGGTAGAAGGTATGTCTAATTGCTCTCTGGATTTCGATTTCTGTGACCATTTTGTATATGGGAAGCAGAATCGGGTGAGTTTTCCTTCTAGTGCTAAGAGGGCGAACAAGATATTAGAACTTGTGCACAGTGATGTGTTTGGGCCTGTGTCAGTTTCATCACTGGGAAAGTCTGTGTACTATGTTTCATTCATAGATGACTTCTCAAGGAATAAATGGATATATTTCTTGAGGAAGAAATCTGAAGTCTTTGACAAATTTAAATAATTTAAGGCTCTGGTGGAAAACCAGACAGAGAAGAAGATAAAGGTGCTGAGGACAAATAATGGTGGGGAGTTCTGCAAGAAGGAATTTGAAGAGTTCTGTAAGAAGTGCGGTATAGCATGACAGAAGACTACTCCATACACACCGCAGAAAAATTGAGTTGCAGAAAGAATGAACAGAACACTGATGGAAAAGGCAAGAAGCATGCTCAGTGGTACCGGGTTAGGACAATAATTCTGGGCAGAGGCAGTGGAGACTGCATGCTATCTGGTTAACAGATCACCTTCATTAGTGTTGGAGGATAAGACCCCACATGAGGTATGGACTGGTAAGAAACCTTTTCTTTCACATCTAAGGGTATTTGGATGTGATGCATATGTACATGTTCCAAAGGAGAAAATGACCAAGTTGGATAATAAATCTGAAAGGTGCATCTTTATTGGGTATAAGGATGGTTTAAAGGGTTACAAGCTTTGGAACCCAGAAACAAGGAAGGTTGTGTACAGCCGAGATGTGGTGTTTAGGGAAGTGAAAGATGTTGTTAAACATGAAGTCCTACCAAAGGAACCTGAGAAGATAGAGTTTGAGCTAAAGGAGGATGAATCAGACTCTACAACAGAAGAAGACTCGGAAGATGAAGAGCCACAAACTCCAGCTTTGAGAAGATCAGTTCGGGAAAGAAGGCAACCAGAAAGGTATAGTCCATCTGCTTTCTGTTCAGGTTTTGCCTTAACTATAACTGGTGATGAACCCAGAACTTTCAGGGAGGCAGTAGATTCAAAGGATGGAAAACTATGGAAGGAGGCCATGGTTGATGAAATGGCATCCTTGCACAAAAATGATGCATGGGATTTGGTGGAGTTGTCGGATGGAAGGAATCCCATTGGGAGAAAATGGGTGTTTAAGAAGAAGATGAATGTAGAAGGCAAGGTGGAGAAATACAAAGCTCGGTTGGTAGCAAAAGGTTATTCCCAGGTGCCGGGAATTGATTTTGGTGATATTTTTTCTCCTATTGCCAAGGTTACTTCTATTAGATTACTTTTATCTGTTGCTGCTGCATTTGATTTTGAGATAGAACAGATGGATGTGAAGACAAATTTTCTTCACGGGGATCTAGAAGAGGAGATCTACATGAAGCAACCTGAAGGCTTTATGGTGAAGGGTAAGAAAGAACTGGTATGCAGGTTGAAGAAGTCTCTGTATGGGTTAAAACGGTCACCAAGGATGTGGTATCAGAAATTTGATACCTATATACGGGGACTTGGCTTCACCAGAAGCAAGGAGGATCACTGTGTTTATTTTAAATTAATTGGTGATCGTGTTATATATCTGGTCTTGTATGTGGATGATATGTTGTTGATTGGAAATGACAAAGAAATTATCCAAGATTTGAAGACCCAACTATTCTCCAAATTCGACATGAAGGATCTGGGTGTTGCAAACTATATTTTGGGCATGGAAATTAAGAGAGATCGGGCAAAGAGGAAGCTCTGGTTAAACCAGAGGAAGTATGTCGAGACTATATTGCAGAGGTTCAATATGCAGAATAGTAAACCGGTGAAGGTTCCTATTCCTGTAGGTGTAAAGCTGTCTGCTGAACAGTGTCCCAAGACACAAGAAGAAGAGGAGTATATGTCCCGTGTTCCATATGCAAGTGCAGTGGGTAGCCTGATGTATGCAATGGTCTGTACTAGACCAGACATTGCACATGCAGTGGGAGTATTGAGCAGGTTTATGTCAAACCCGGGGAAGGAGCATTGGACAGTAGTGAAGCGGGTTTTCAGATATTTACGTGGCACTAGTGATTATGGCTTGTGCTACCAGGGAAGACCAGGATTGGAAATAATGTTGGACATTCGTGGTTTTGTTGATGCAGACTGGGCTGGAGATCTGGACCAAAGAAGATCTACAAGTGGGTATGTGTTTAACCTATTTGGAGGCACAGTCAGTTGGATGAGTAAAAGACAATCTGTAGTGGCTCTTTCAACTACAGAGGCAGAATACATAGCAGCCACTCATGCAAGCAAGGAAGCAGTTTGGTTGCAGAGATTGTGTTCAAGTATGGGGTTGATACAACAAGCTATAAGGATAGACTGTGATAGCCAAAGTGCAATTTTCTTGGCTAAGAACCCTTCTTACCATTCAAAGACAAAGCACATTGATGTTCAATATCACTTTGTTAGAGATATGGTTGAGGCTAAAAGGGTGTTTTTGGTAAAGGTGGACACTTTGAAGAATGTTGCAGATGCATTGACAAAGTCTGTGAGCACTCAGAAGTTCTCTTGGTGTAGAGAAACAATGGGTGTTGAAGAATTGGGCCAATGACTAAGCCCTCCTGTGGCCCCCCGTGGAAATAAAACAACAAGTGGGAGAATGTTGGGCATGTGTTATATTCTTTCCACGACTAAGCACACGCGGGAGGGTAAGAGGGGGGGCGATAGCCCCCCCTTTGCGCTGGGCGCAACGGGGGGGTCACAGGGGGGGCGGTAGCCCCCCCTGTCGGGGTCTGGGGCAGTGCCCCGGCGAAAAATTTTTGGTCCTTAATTTCCGGCGGGTAGTCCGCGTCCATGGTTTTGTGCATGGTTTTGCACATGGTATTGGGGTACGATGGTTTTCGGCCCCTGGTATTTTTGTAGATCCGGTCAAGGGAACTACGGTTATGTTCTAATCCAGGGTTTATGGATTGGGGTTTATGTATGCTTTGGCATGTATATATATGTGTTGTAACACTAAAAGGAATATAATGAAAAAATCAAGCTGGTCGTCCCGATTTGGGATCCAGGGGAAAATCTCTGTGTTTATCTGTTTTATGTTTTATGCTCTCGCTATTGTTTATTTTCTGTTATAAGATTCATGTGTAGATAATTTTTGTTCAGGGTTAAAACCTACAAGAGGAATATTTGTAAATTTTCTCAAATTTAGGAGAACATGAGTGATTGATGAGTGATTGGTGTGGATTGAGATATTCTAAAATATTGTAAATCTTAGATTAGAAAGTAGTTCTTGATTTTATGGATTTGAGAGGATCCTTAGGATTTAGTTGAATGTTGAGATCCTCAAGGGATAAAGAAGAGATTTTAGGAATTAATTGAGGACTTAGAAGATTCTTATGATTTTGTTGAGTAACCTATGGATCTGAACCAAAATTGGTTACAGAACCTTGTGTATAAATTTGTAAAGCCTCAAAGGCACAAACAATGAAAGAAAAGAGATATAGATTCTTAGAGAGGGACTTTAATTGTAGCCTACAGGAATATAGAGAGAGAGGAAGAGAAAAGGGCCATGTAAAGGCAGATCGGACCAAAGCTAAATTATAAAACAGGTTTTTGTTTGTATTTGTATATTTATTTAATGAATGAAGAAATTGAATTCATTGTGACTGTGTGTGTCATTTATTTTACGTGTTGAGTGATCTGTAACTGTGAATTTATGGTTTTTGTTTTATAAACCATGATGAATGAGTTCAAAATTAATGTATAATTCTTTCTGAGTAGGACTTAAATGGCTGGGTAGAATCTGTGTGATTCCAGTCAGAAGCTAGCAAATGTGTGTACAGGTCAAGTAAAGAACAAATTACGAATTCTAGAAGAAGAGGAAAAATACAGAGAGTGCTCTGTATTCATGCTGGAGAACCGCGGAGGAGACTGTATTGTAGAGCATTGACAGTATAAAGAATAGAAGTTGATTAAAGACTGAAGCACGAAGAGATTCGCATGGAAGAATTCCGAACAAAAAAGGAGGAGTAGCAAGAAGAAAACATAGCAGTAGAGCGGCGTAAAGCAGAGGAATCAACAAAGGCAGAGAACACTTAGATATTTCCAAAGAGGGGGATTGGACAGTCGTGATCAAGTCAACAGTGAGAGGTTAAGAGTTAAGATGGCTTCGTAGAGTAAGTTGTGAAAGTACGAAGTGGATGCATGTCAACTTGGCACTATTTCGCATTGGCAATGACAGAGTTTATAAGTCAAGGAGTTCGCAAGATAAACTGAATAACTTGCGATGCGATAAAGTTTGAAAGTTGCGATGTGATGAAAGGGAGATGCCACATGTCAACACTGCGCAACATCGTGCATCGGCGGTTTTAAAGTTTAGTGTTAAATACTTTGCAAGGTAACAAATATAATTTGCGATGCGATGCGGTAAGTACTGAAGGATGTGATGCGATGGGAGGAGCCACCCGTTGTAATTGCGCATTAGTGCTCATCGTTTATCTTATGGTTTAATGTTATCGACAGAGTGGTAAACTGCGGGCAAGTGATTGCGACGCATTGTGATTGGTCTGTGGATGGCAGGACCCTAGAACTATGTTCCACGTGTATGTAAGTGAATTAAGGTTATGTGAGTTATGTTATAAAGTTAAGCGATGTTGATTGCTAAAGTATGTATGTATTATCCGTTGTGCGTAATAGGGAATTATGTGGGCCATAACCCCAGACCTGAATTAATTGTATAAGTGAAGGTGTGTATGAATTAAGGTTATGAAGGGGTGACGAGGTAAAATTAAGGGTTTATATTATTGAGTTAAAATCCGAGAGCCACTTATGGATAAGCTTCTGTGTGCAATTGATTTTAAAGGTGCATGATGTGGTTAGACGCGAGGTTAATTCCGCTAACTCTACATAAGCGAATATTTGCGGCCTATGGCTGCTTCAAAAAACAAGCTTTGATATTCCACAAATAAAGCGATATTAGAATGTGGGAAGCGTGAGAGAGTTGAAATGAGCACTAATGAAGGGGGACTATCTCCCAACAGCGCTTTGACCCAAAGCAAGATATCTTTCACAATCATTATGTTAAGAATAAGTCCCATTGCACTCTATCATAAGCTTTTAATATGTATTTTAAAAAGACAGCTATATCTTTATTTTTTTTAAATATTAATGCCTTTGCAATTGTTTTTATAATTTTTAGAATTTTCCTCCCTTTGAAAAATACAATATCATGTTTTGCAATGATGTTCGGTTTAGGATGATGTTCCTTAATCTTAAGTAGTGCAACTGCCATTAGAAAGGGATATTTGTTTTTATATAGTAATTTACTTTGAGTTTACTTTTAGTTTTAATTTTAGGTACTATAATAATAATGAAGTTGGTATTTTATAATTATGTATATTTTATATTATTTTTCTTTTTTTCCTCTTAAATCAAGGTTAGTTTTAATGTTAAATGGAAGAACAATTTGTTCATCAATAAGATGATGTTAATAGAATTTTTTTAAACTCAACAAACTTAAACACCCATTTGAATAGTTTATTTCTCCATAAATGACGTCCACTTGAAATTCGAATTATTTTATACCTATGTACACATTCCCTATACTATGTTTTTATTTTTCCTCTTAAAACAAAAACCACCCAATTTTTTACTGGAACAAGATCTAAACTATTAAAATGTGTCACTTGAGAGACTGCAATAAAACCATTATAAAATCTATTAAAAAACAAATTAAAATCCATTATAAAATCTATTAAAAAACAAATTAAAATCCAATGTTTTAAACTCTTGTTGGTTTAGTGTTAGACCACAATCACACAAACAAGCCAAATTTACATTTATTGTATTAAGCAACTAGGAGAAGCTTTATCCAAAACCAAAAGATAAAAATCCATTGCATACATTTTCTTTTATTGATTTTCCAAGCTTTTGGATAATTAAGAAACTTCTCCAACATTTAATCCAGCTCTCCTTAACCTCTTTGATAGTTTAGGAAAGAAAGTGGACTACTTTAAAGTTTGAAGCTTCGATTTGTATAACCTCAAACAACCATTAGGTTTTGAAAATGGTGAAACATAATTGTTCTAACTTCTTGACTATTCAATAGTGTCTTGTTCTTCACTCAAACAAAATATGAAAGTTGAAGTTATTTACCCTTCATATATCAGAGTTTAATAAACGTTCAAAGCTTTTGAACCTCTAATTTCACCATGCAAGATTTGCTTCCTTTTTGACCTTGTTTAAATATTTCAGTACAGGCAACCTTAGTTTTTTCACTTTCTATGTTTTGTATTGACTAACACCACTTTTGTCACCACCGGTTAGTATGTATAAGGTTAGAATGTTTAAGCTACAATAATTCTACATCCCACCAGTTTCAAATAGCATCCTCATCACAAAGCTTGGTATTGAATTAGAAGAAGACGTTTCCAACCTGATAATCCTCATTATAAATCTTATAATCTTAGTATTTAATACCAAGGTCTTACTTTGGATATGGTGAATTTGTTTATAGCTTATATAATATATTGTTTAAAATTAATACTAAAGTTTTTTATTGAATATGGATATTAAAAATATTTTATTTATATTTATAATGGTTTTTAATAATGTTTTTTTATATAGTATAGGTTAATTTTATATTTTACATATTTGTTTTTTATTTGTAAATAGAAATTATATAGTGCATGTAATACTTTTTTATTTTCAATGATTTTATCTACTTATATATATAGAGAGAGATAGAGAGAATTAATTTATTTATTGTAGACATTGAAATATTTTATTTATATTCAACAATAAAATATTTTTTTAAATGCTACTTTTCAAATCTTTAACATAGAAAAAATAAAAATAAAAATCCCCATATAAATACCATATATATATATATATATATATATATATATATATATATATATATATATATATATATATATATAACTGAAACTGTTATGTTTATTGATAAAAAGTTGGTTGGGCAAAGCCTAAACAACCATTACAATCATGGGCACAATTAACCACTTAGGGGATGATTGTCTTGATCGGTGCTTCTGCATTTATACTAATCATTCCATTTTGTAGTGTGCAGCCTATGTTTGTCAATCTATCTGCTTCCTTATTTAGTCCTCTGAGGATGTGGAAAGTTTGAACCGAGGAAAAATTCTTCAAAATTCTATTCACTCTTGCTAACTGTTTATTAAGCACCGGGTCCTTGAGCCCTTTCTTGCTTACTATTGCTTTTATCAACACTTCTGAGTCTCCAAAAACTAAGATTTCACTTGGGTTTTCTTTTCTGGCTATTTGGCAGGCTTTCAAAAGACTGAGAATTTCTGCTTGGTTGTTGGTTTTCAGACCAAGACCCCAACTGAAATCTTCTTTGTTCTCGTTCGGAAATAAGATCGCCCATCCTGCTCCTGCCCTCCCCGGATTGCCTTTTGAGGCTCTGTCAAAAAAAATAGTGCACTTGCCCTGAGATTTCCACCACTGATGAAATATGTCCTCTGGGTCTTGAATCTGCCATCTTTCCTTGTATATTGGTCGTATGTTTGCTGGGGGCCTGGCCTTGCAGGTGTAAGCATCCAACCACGTTCTTTCTTCAATTCGGAGAGTGTTGTCATCTTTGATTTGAGTGTGATTCAGAGTTTCTAATAGGAGGTTCTTGGCCTGTTCCGCCACTTTTGCTGTTGTCAATTCTTTGTTGTTGAAGATGATTTCATTCCGGGCTAACCAAAGCTTCCAGCAACCATAATTTGGGGTAGCTATCCACACCCTATGCCATAAATATTTACTGACAATATTGTATGGATAGCTAGATTTCCATGAGGAGAACATGGTGTCGATCGAGCTTTGGGATGGGGGATGCGCATTCAGTCCAACCAGGAAAATGGACCAGACCTCCTTCGCAAACTCGCATTCAATAAACATGTGGGCTGAGGTTTCCAAAGCACTTTTGCAGAGGACACAATGATGAGGACCAGCAATGTTCCTTTTGCACAAATTTTCCCCTGTCATAATTTTATTATGGAACAAGGTCCAAAAGAAGAAATTGATTTTGGGGATGCTGAAGCTGTCCCAAATCTGTTTCCACACAGAATCCGGATAAGGCAAATCCTTTTTGCTTTGCATCTGAAGGTATCCTTGACTTGTTGTGTAAACCCCGGTCTTTCCCCGGCCCCAAGAGTCTTCCTCATCTGAATGCACCAGAGCAAAGTCAGAAATTGCATCTTTGAGAGCATCTAACTGAGGATTTTAATGCACTGGGATTTTAGGAAAAATCCAGCTCTGTCAATTTCCATCGTTGTCCCAATCCAATATGTCTTCGATTTTCCTGATTCCTTTTGCTTATAACCAGTCTCTTAACTCAGAGATTTCATTAGCTTCTGCAAGAGTGGGATGTCCCATTACACTGTCTCTCCAAAGCTTGGTGTTTTTATCGTTCCCGGGAATTCTGTATAGGTAAGTTCTGAAAAATTCGATGCCTCTACTACACAGCTTCCAGGCCTGCGTTCCTTTGGGACAATTCTCCACTGTAATGGTTTTTAATGGCTGGTTCTTGAGGTATTTGATCTTAAAAATCTGGCTGACTAGATGGTTAGGCTCAGCGAAGAGCTGCCATAATAATTTGCAGCCCAAAGCCAAATTAGCGTGCAATGGGTCACGGATTTGCAAGCCTCCTTCGACGAGAGGACGCTTCACAGTGTCCCAACTAATTAAATGGAAACTGATGTTATTTCCACGGCCACCTTTCCACAAGAAATTGCGCATTAATCTAGAGATCTGATCTGTGATTAATTTTGGAGCCAACATCAAAGAAGCCTGGTAAGTGGGCAGAGCTGTGAGAATTGCTTTTATGAGTGTGAGTTTGCCTCCGGTGGTGAGCCAAAAGCCTCCCCACACAGCAATCTTCTTCTTGAATTTTGAGATAACTTCCTCCCAAAGTTGATTTATGTTGAAGCCCAACGTAATTGTGAGGCCCAAGTATTTAATTTTGTCCCAATCTACGTAACCTGTGAAGCCCAATTCATTTGCAATTTTCTCGATTGCGTGGTGCTCTGAGTTCCAACCATAGACTGCGCTTTTCCTCTCACTTATGAGTGCTCCCGAGATGCTGCAAAATTTCTGAAGGAGCTTGCAATTCTTGGTGAGGCTCCCCCGAGCAGAAGCGAATCATCGGCAAATAGCGCATGAATCACCGGGTTTATACCTTTCGCTAATATAATTCCAGGTATGCTGCCATTTTGCTTTTCCATAGTCAGCTTTCTGCTCAAGGAATCATCCATCATAATGTAGAGAAATGGGGATAGCGGACAGCCCTGCCTCAATCCCCTGGTAGCTAAAAATAAATTCACCGGCCTTCCATTTACCATGGGGGCAATCCATGTCTTTTCTAAATAGGCTTTAATGAGATTGATGAAGTCCTGGTTGAACCCAAAGGAGGAGAGAACCCTATACAGGAAGGAGTGATTAACTCTATCAAAAGCATTGCACATATCCAATTTAATAAGCATACCTTGTTCTTTGCGAGAATGGCTGGAATGCAGGGCTTCCTGGACTTGGATGACATTGTCCAGAATATGTCTTCCTTTCACAAATCCCCTTGAGCTGGAGAAATTAGCTTTTGCAGGAGAGGTTTGATTGTATTGGCCAGAAGTTTAGCCATTATCTTGTAGGATGCATTACAAAGTGAAATTGGCCTGTATCTATCGAAAGAGCTAGGATTTTCTTCCTTGGGGATTAAGGCTAGAAATGTGGAATTTATTCCGCCACCTACCTTTGCCTTCCTCATGAATCCATGTATCATTCTGAGGAGATCAGATTTGATAAGTGCCCAGAAAATTCTATAGAAATGGATTGAGAATCCATCTGGTCCAGGGGCTTTGTCTGGCTCCATGGACCAAACAATTTTGAAAATTTCTTCCTCCGTAACAGGGCTCAAAAGGGTGTCATTATCATCTGGGCTGACTAGTTTCGGAATGTTTGTGAGGAAGGCTGAAATATCCTCCTCGCTCCCGTCCCTTTCAGTACTAAGGAGATTATGAAAATGCTCCTCAGCTGCTGCCTTGATTTGATCAAATCCTTTGCATACCTGGCCGCTAGCTATAGTGATTTCTGCAATGTGATTCCGTGAAAGACGAGCCCTGTACTGTCTATGAAAGTATGATGTGTTTCTATCTCCAGCTTTGAGCCACAAGCTGTGAGACTTTAGGCACCAATATTCTTCTTCGCTTCTGAAGGAATTATATGTTCTACTTTGTGCAGATTTTTCCTCATTTAGATCCATGGTAGAGATGTCTTTCTTTTCCAAGTCAAATTGTAGTTCTTCCAGCTAGTGGACTGCATCTTTCCTTTGGCTGGTGGGAGTTTTTAATGCCTTCTTTATCCATTCTTTTAGGGCCGTCTTTGCATTTTTCATTTTTTGTTCCCACACAAAGCTTGGGGATCCAGAAACCTCTATTATCCATGTTGTTTGGACTATATCGAAGAACCCTTCTCTTTCAGCCCAGAGAGGGCTGAAACGAAAAGGCAGAGGACCTAAATCTTCTTCTTCCTTCAGGCAAAGGAGAATTGGTTTGTGATCTTAAGTGAGTTTTGGGAGGATCTTGGTGAAAGCTATTCTTTTGTCCATCATGATGGAGCTGCTGGTGAGAAATCTGTCCAACCTTGCTGAGATGTGATTTTCCCCTGTTCTGTTATTGGTCCAAGTGTATTCTCCTTTCATTGGCTTAAAGTCTACTAGATCCCACTGGAGAATGAGATCTTCCACTGTGGAGAGGAGGGGATCCCTCAAGAAGGTCCCACCTCTCTTCTCTTTAGGGTCCAAGATGATGTTCATATCTCCTCCTATGACTAAATTCTGAGGATTGAGGAGCTCTAGATAAGCTGAGAGTGACTTCCAGCACTCTTTCTTTTCATCATAATGCACAGGAACATACATATTGAACAAAGCTAAGGTGAGATTACTTGCTGTATGGCGCAGTTCTGCATATATCCAATGTTGAGTTTCATAGGATCTTTCTAATGAAAAGGATTTTTTAGACCAGAATGTACCTATTCCTCCTGCCGAGCCTCTAGCACTGACTACCTTTCCTGAATCAAATTTCCATTTTTTGTTGCTTGTGTTTAGAAGGAACTCCCCTTCTATTTTTGTATCTTGGAGCATAAGTATGTCTATGGATTCCATTTTCAAAAGATCTGTAATAGCCTCTGCCTTGGTGGGATTAACCAAACCCCTACAGTTCCAAGAGACCAACTGCATTATTTACAACTAGTTGGGGTGGGTCCACCTCCCTTAGGAGCCCTTGGTCTAGTATTCCTTCCGAGAGTCATCTCAATGGTGGCTTGACTACCAAGGGTTTTTTGTCTTTCAGATTCTTCTTCCCTGGTTTCCTTATTTGATTTCCTCCTGGCTCTCTTTGATGGCCTCTCAAAGGTCTCATCATCCGAAGAGACCACAATTTTTGAGTTCTTCTTCTTCTTTTTAATTATATCTGCATATGAAGGGGAAGAAGTATTGCCTGGGGACGGGTTTGAAGTGTTACCTGGTTCTAGAGTGTCGATGTTGTTCAGCTGAGGAAGACTGTATCGCTCTACCTCTGGGGGATCTGGATGTGATTTGAGAGATTCAAAGGGATTTTTATCTGCCTCAATGCTGATGGTTTCCTTGTTTCCTGTGATTTGAATGCTTACACTTTCTTGCCCTGATTTGTTCTCTGTCTCTTTGCCTTTGTTTTTATTGTTCTGCCTGTTGTTTGCTGATTTCCTTACTTGTTTCCATTGTTCTCCTTTTTCTTTCTCTATTGTCTCCTCGTTTTTTTTTCTTGCAATATCTTGCGAAGTGCCCGTATTCGTGGCAGTGTCGGCATTTGAAGGGGAGCTGCTCGTAGTCAAGCTCCTGGATATGAGTCCAATCCGCAACTGAGAGTTTAATGGCTTCAGGCAATCCGATTTCTAAGTCGACTTCTACACATATTCGGGTGCAGGAGAATTGATCCTTCCTCGGCGCTTGATCTATGTATCTGCCTAGGGCATTGCCAATGGACTGCAGCGAGCTCTGGTTCCAGCAGTGAAGGGGAAGGTGTGGGAGACACACCCAAACAGGCACAGCCGTAGGCATGTCCTGGGCTGGATCAAAGTCTGGCGACCATTTATTCAGATAAAGACCTTGAGTGCCCATGAAGTATGGTCGTTTCTGAATATCAAACTTCTTTCTGCCGCGTTGTCAAACACAAAAACAAAGAATCCTTTGCCAACGAAGTGAATTTTAATGCCTTCCGTGACTAGAGGTATCCAGTTCCGTTTAACCCATTCTTCAACTTCTTTCGGGGAGGGCCATAGCCCTGTGAACTGGCCGATGAGGCCTCTTTCGGCTAGATTCAACGTTGTTCTGCAAGTTTCTTCCACAGGCAAAGACACCGTGGGAATGTTTGCCATTTTTTTGACAAAATTCTGCTGAGAACCGAAAGACGAACGTTTGCCAGCGGCTGCTACGAGAGTTCTGAATGCTTCAAGCTCGGAGGGCAGGGGAGGAGAAGCCTCGGGGCCACCTCCATGATCCATAACGATGAAGACCGCTCGGAGGAGGAGGGCGCCAGCCTGGTGCGGCTAGGGCAACAGCGGGGCGGCCATGGTCGCGCGCGCAGCAAAAAAAATCCATAAATACCATAGTTTTAGACTATAGGAAAAAATTTATTTACATTTGCATTCTCTTTCTCTATAAATTTGATATTGAATATATTTCCTTGACATTAAAATTCCTTAATAGCAAGCCATTCCTTTATATCATAATGGTTATTTCATTGGGAGGCTTTTAAGTGGGTTGATACACTGAGGGAGAAAATTTGATTGTAGCAAAAGATGTTTTCTACGATATGAAAGAGGTGTATTTCCAATTGTATTAAAATTTAGAGTTAGGTAAATATATTTGAAAATGATGATGATGATGATGATGGTTACCGTCTGTTAAGACCAATGTGCTCTATCGGATTTTAATAGAGGAGAAAGAATCTAAGTTTGATTCTTCAAAATCTTGTTTCTATGGTCAAAGAGAAGGGAAATAAGCGCTCCAAGATCGCTATAGGTGGGTTGGCTTAATAGGTCAAGAAGATTGGAAGTGTGGCAGATGGTAGGGAATTGAGAGTGAATGTGAGTAAGAGTCGGGGTAGTCTAAAAATAAGTGTTTTTCATCTTCCACCTGCTTAGAATCGCAAATCTTGACAGATTCTATCCTTCCAAGAGGTCTAATGTCACAGATTCTATTGTTCCAAGCCCGGTTTCTATGTTCTAAGCTGGGTTTCACTCTAAAGCTCATGGGAATTGATATAATTTTTTATCAATTTATATATTAAAAAAAAGAAAAAAGAAAAAACATAATATTAATAGAATCAATATTAGATTTAATATTATAGATTTAAAACTGTGCGCTGGAGCGATCGCGTTGCTGCCTTCGCATCTTGATCCGGGCCGCGTTCTTGCTAGGGCTTGCGCCCATGGAGGGGCTGGGCTCTCCCCAGGGGCCTCGTCCCCCTCCCCCGCCCTCTTCTGCTGAGGCTTTCGATCGCTTATTGGCAGGGCTTCCTAAGAAGAAGAATGTTGAAGCTGCGAAATTTGTTAAGAAAATTGATGAAATACCCGAGATCTCTCTTCCAGCAGAGACTCCGATTCAGGTTGCTTTATCACTGGCTGAACGAGCTCTCATAGGCCAGTTCACAGGGCTTTGGCCATCTCCCAAAACCACTGAGAGCTGGGTCAAAAGAAACTGGGCGCCTCTGATCAAAGAAAGTGTTACTTCTTATTTTTTGGGGATAGGTTACTTTTTCTTCGAGTTCACTTCAAAAGATGAAAAAGATCTGATCTTCCAAAACGGCCCCTACTTCATGGGCCCCCAGGGTTTGTATCTAAATAAGTGGACTCCAGACTTCAATCCTGCTGTGGATGTGCCCAAAGCAGTGCCGGTGTGGGTTAGACTCCCAAATCTGCCAGTTCACTGCTGGAATTGGGATTCTCTGATGCATATTGGAAATGCCCTTGGGAAGTTCATCGATCGAGCAAACAACAAGGACCAGTATGACTGCGCTAGGATCTGCGTGGAAGTAGATCTGGAGGTTGGGCTACCAGAGGCCATCAAAATCAAAGTCGAAAGTTGGACGCATGTGCAGAAACTGGACTATGAGCAGCTGCCCTTCAAATGCCGGAAATGCCATGTCTATGGCCACTTCGCCAGAGGCTGTCCATCCAACAATGAGGTTGTGCAAGGGAAGGAGGACGGATGGAATCGAGTCAAGCGCTCCAAAACCTCCCATAAGGCTCAAAAGCCGGGAGGCCCTAGTGGCAAAGGTCCCCAACAGGACTCTTCTCAGCAGATCCCGTCTAAGTCCGCTCCTGAAAACAAGTTTGAACTCCTAAGCTCGCACCAAGAGGACACCCAGGAGGTGGAGGTTCAAAAGACAGCATCCCCGGTCAAAGGGACTCCCTCTATGTCTTCCAAAGACGCAAGTGTTGCAGAAAGCTCAAAAGGAATACCTGTTGAAGTCGAGGAAGAGGACCAGGAGTCAGAAGATTCGGCGGAGGAAGGAGAAATAGGCGACTCTCAGGCCTCTGTTAGGAGATCCACAAGAGGTCGCAAAACAGATCGGGAGAAAAGAGAGCAGGAAACGTACAAGGACAAGTTACAGGGCAGCCAACCAACTCTGGAGAAGCTACTAGCAAAAAAGCCGAAGATGGTGAGAAACCAGCCCCAAGGCTCCAAGGGAGCCCAATAGAACAAAGGTAAATAATGAAAATAGTCTCCTGGAATTGTAGGGGTATGGGGAGCAAGATCAAGGAAGAGGCAACAAGAAACTTAATAAGAATAGAAGCCCCGGACATATTCCTTATCCAGGAGACTAAGATGGAGGAAGCAGAGTTCCTCCAAACAAGTAAAAGAATCTGGAGTAAAAGCAAAGCAAAAGCTGTCTCAGCCCGAGGAGCCTCTGGAGGGTTAGGCACTCTTTGGAATGATAGCAAGTTCTCGTTAATTTCTGAAATTTCAAACACTCACTAGCTGCTCCTAAAAATGCAGCATCTTGTCACTAAAGAATACTTTTGTCTCTTTAATGTATATGTACCGGCCAATGCTGGAGAAAAAAAGGCCTGTTGGGACTCTATAAGAAGCCAGGCAGAATTAGGGAACCTTGACAACATCATTATTGCGGGTGACCTCAATCTCACATTGCATTCCTCTGAAAAGAGAGGAGGCTGCATTGTGCGAGATCCGGCGAGGGAATGGGCAGAGGATCTTCTGCAAGATTGGGATTTGCTGGACATCAAGCCCTCTTCAGGTAAGTTCACTTGGTCAAACAAAAGATTAGGCCCTGGTCACATAGCAGCAAGACTAGATAGATTTTTTGTACAAAGTTCCTTTTTGTTGCTTGGTTTAGATGCTAGTATGCAAATCCTTCCTTGCAGCATATCTGATCATAATCCTATCAAGCTTGATCTCCGGGCTCACCCCGACCTCGGCCCCATTCCCTTCAGATTTAGCCCCATCTGGGTCAAGGAATCCAATTTCATGCAGATTGTCAAAGAAAGTTGGTCTCAGCCAGTCAATGGATCACCCTTCTTCGTGTGGGAAGAAAAGCTCAGAAGAACGAAAGCTGCCTTAAAATGCTGGGCCAAAACTCTTTCTAACCCAGCAGCTGAAAGGAAAAATCTCCAAAGTCAACTGGAAGCACACCACTTGCTTTTGGAAGAGGCATATGTAACTAGAGAAATTCTCGATAAGGAGATTCAACTCCAACAGCACTTCCACAAAGCCTGCCTGGCAGAAGAAGATTTTTGGAGGATTAAGTCTCGTTGCCTATGGCTTAAAGCGGGAGACAGAAATTCCTCTTTCTTTCACAAGCAAACTCAAGCCAGAAAATGCTTCAACACCATATCTGAGATTAAGGATGACAATTCCAATCATAAAGATCTTGCAAGCATTAAACAAGCAGCTTTTCTTCACTTCCAGAAGTTGTACAGTGTTGTGTAACCAGCTCCAAAAAGAGAAAAAAAGAGATATAAACGCCTTAGAAATGAGCCACTTCAAGGGGGCAACCTCCAATACATTACATAAATGAACAATTCTTGGATGATACAATTTACAAAACCTCCTTTCTATATATAGGAGTCCATGGGGCCACAATGTAATCCTAGCTGACCTAACAATAATAATGTAAGGGCACAATAATAAAAATATGGGGGTTACAGGGGTACAACAATAACGATAAGGGGGGTTAGACTAACATAGTAAGGGACTACACTATTAATATAGGGGCTTAACATGCCGCTCTCCTTCAAACAAGTGTTGTCCTCAACGCTTGATTATTTCTTGATGCTTCTGTATAAAATTCCAATCGTCCCATGTGGAATCTCTTATAGGAAAGTTTTTCCACTTGCTGAGATAATTTGAAATTGATTGTACTTGTCGAGTTCTTGTTTCTGTGACTGCTTCAGAACTTCTTTCAATGTGATATTGATCTTCCGGTTGTTTCATTTGATTTTGCACCAAAGTTAGGTTATCCTTTGAGAGTTGGAGAACTTGTTGTTGATGTTCATTGTGATATTCCACTACTTTATCATCCATAATAGATTTTATTTGATCCTTCAAACCATCCAAATTAGCCTCCATTTTTGCTTTTAAACCATCTATGTCATCTTCGGTTGCTCTTCGTAAGATTGAAATTTGTTGCACTTGGTACCATAATTTTGATATCTCATATTGCAATTCTTCCTCCTCATGCGTCATAGTATAGATTTCTGAGGGCTTAATGGGTATGGAATTATTTTTTGGAGGCACAATAGAACCCATTACTGACAAAAATTCCTCAATATGCCCTTGGAATCAATTCAACTTGATTCTTCAAACAAGACTTATGTAATTTAGAAAAAACAATACACACCTTTTTCTTGCTTTTGAGGAGCTCGATATTGAAATTGGATTATCTCTATGATTGCGGCCCTTCAATATTTGAAATTCAGCACTGAAGTAGCCCTATGAATTATATTTTCAATGCCACAGGTCTGACCTAATTTGGATTTTCCAAGACAAAGTTGTGTCCAATCTCCCACAATGACCTAATTTTGGACTGGTTCAGTAGAGCGAACTTGTAGGACTTGCCACGTGTCACTGTTTCGTCTTTTGTCTCTGAAATTGATAGCCAAGAAACTGCAGTCCATGTAATTGCGACCACTTTTTACGGCATTCCAATCCAATGCCCAGAGAGAGATTTATTGAACTTTTCCCACGATCACCTCTTTGAGATGAAATTCAGGAGCCTAAAAAAGCACTACCTTCCACAGATCATATGTCCAAAAATATTGCGAACCAAGCTCTAAAATTTTTTGACGAATTTCCTCAGGATTTCAGCTTCGCACCATATGAAATTCAGATTCTGAATCTTCGTAGAAAAAAAATATAGCGAAAATGCCACGATGACTTGTTTAGGAGCTTGAAAAAAGACCTAACTTCCACAGATGATATCTCCGAAAATATTGCGAACCAAGCTCTGAAATTTTTAGACAATCTTCCTCAGGATTTCAGCTTCGCACCCTAAAAATTTCAGCTTCTGAAACTTCGTAGAAAAAAAATTATAGCGAAAATGCCACGATGCCCTGTTTGGAGTAGCGAAACCCTAGAATCCAAACCTCTGATACCAAATGTTGTGTAACCAACTCCAAAAATAGAAGAAATGAGATATAAACACCTTAGAAATGAGCCACTTCGAGGGGGAAACCTCCAATACATTACATAAATGAAAAATTCTTGGATGATACAATTTACAAAACCTCCTTTCTATATATAGGAGTCCATGGGGCCACAATGTAATCCTAGCCGACCTAATAATAATAATGTAAGGGCACAATAATAAAAATATGGGGGTTACAGGGGTACAACAATAACGATAAGGGGGATTAGACTAACATAGTAAGGGACTACACTATTAATATAGGGGCTTAACATACAATGAGGATGCGAATCTGATTCAAAATTCTGATCTTCTGGACTGGGTCCCCCCTTCAATCTCTACTGAGATGAACCATCTTCTAGAAGCGAAAGTCACCAAGGCTGAGGTCAAGAATGCTCTCTTTGCCATGGATCCTGACAAAGCACCATGACCAGATGGATTCACCGCCAGATTTCTGCAATCCTGTTGGCACATTGTGGAAAAAGATCTCTACAAAATGGTTCAAAAATCCCAAGACTGTCAGAAATTAGGAGGTAGCACAAACTCTGCGTCCCTTGCTCTCATCCCCAAGGAGAAAGGCGCCAATTCCTTCAACAGATTTCGCCCCATCTCTCTCTGTAATATTGGTTATAAGTTGATCACCAAAGTAATAGAAAACAGGCTGAAATATCTTCTCCCCACAATCATTCCTGAAAATCAAGGGGGCTTTATTCACGGTAGACAACTAGTGGACAATTTCATTTTGGTTCAAGAGGCAATTCTCTCAAGCCAGCAGCGTAAGGAAAGAGGTATGGTTGTCAAACTGGACTTAGCTAATGCCTTCGATCGAGTCAGGCATTGTTTCCTTTTGAATGTTCTGAAAAAATTTGGATTTGGGGAGAACTTTATAAACTGGATTCGGGCCTGTATCTCAGAGCCTTGGATTGCTCCCCTTGTTAATGGCAGAGCAGCAGAATTCTTCAAAGTCTCAAGAGGACTAAGACAGGGCTACCCTCTTTCTCCCCTTCTGTTTGTCCTCCAGGCCTCCGTTATCAGTTTCTATCTAAACAAGAAAATGCAAGAGCAGGAGATCACAGGGCTTTGCATTGCCAGAGGAGTTAAAAGCATCAACCACGCCCTCTTCGCCGATGATACTTTGTTGCTGGGGGCTGCAACACTACATTCAGCCAACAACTTTAAAGAAGCTATAGATGAATATTGTATGGTGTCGGGAAGTAGCCTCAACAAGGGGAAATGCCATATTTACAGTTGGAATACTCCTCCCAGCTTGCTCAATTCCATTGCAAGGTGTTTTGGCTTTGCAGCCTCTCCAGCTTGGACTTCTTTCAAATACCTTGGGCTTCCTATCTTCCTCAAGAGGGCCTATAGTAAGGATTGGCTCCCCCAAGTGGAAAAATTCAAAAATAAGCTCCAGGCTTGGGGGCTCACCTGGTTCAATATTGCGGGCAAGTCTGTCCTCATCAAATTTGTCCTATGCAGTCTTCCCCTATTTCAGTTCTCTGTTCTTCTGGCCCCAATTGGCATCCTTCAAAAAATGGAACAGCATATTCGAAACTTCTTTTGGAAGGGGGGCAAACATAATGAGAGGAAATTCCCACTGGTTAACTGGGAGACTGTCTCGAAACCGCTGAGGGAGGGGGGGCTAAACTTCAAGAATCTCTCTCTTCAGAATATAGCCATGGGAGCCAAGCCGCTCTGGAGAATCATTGCGCCCAAGCCTTGCTGGGCCCAATTAGCACTCTGGAAGAAATATTTTAAAGGCAAGAGACTCAGATGCCTAGATGGTCCTCTCCCCCAAGGCGTCTCTCCCTTTGCTAGACTCTGCTCCAAAGCTGCCCCCCTGATCAGCTCCAACGCTTATTGGATTCCTGGAAACGGTAAGAAGATAAATATCTGGACAGATCGTATTCTGGGTCGTGATCCAATTGGTGACTGTTCCTCTTTGAATGTGATTCGTTGTTGGTTGACTTCTACTGGGAAAACTACGCTGTGGGATATCTCCACGTGGGATGGGACGCATTGGGCAGGCTGGAATTTCTTTGACGTGCCTCCGGAGCTCCTTCAGAATTGCAATTGTCTTCGCTCCATGCTGAACGGTATTTCCCCCATTCATCTGCGCAGAAGAGATTCGCGTGGGTGGGGTTTACTGGCTGCAGGTTACACGGTAGCCCAAGGCTACGCAAAGCTCACCTTGAGGCCTCACGTCCCCCCGGACCCTGCCCCTTGGACTGCGATCTGGCGTCTACACTCTCTGCCTAAAATCGACATGTTCTGTTGGCTCCTTTGTCACAAGAAAATTCTTACAGATGACAAACTGCAGAAACGAGGTTTCCATGGTCCGTCCAGGTGCTCATTGTGCAGAGAAAATGTGGAATGTGCCACACACTTGATCTTGAATTGTAAATTCACTGTGCAGGTTTGGAGCGAGCTGATGGATTACTGGTACCCCAATTTTGTCCTTCCCTCCTCTATTCCTAATCTTTTTGCAAATTGGCAAAACAGTTACCCCGGTCCTCCACCCAAAAACAAAGTGATTAAAAAGGCGTGGTCTGCCCTCCCCAAAATCTGCTGCTGGCAGATCTGGCTTGAGCGAAACAACAGAATCTTTAGAGATACTAAGCATGATGTCAAGGTGGTGGCGGCCAAGATAAAATTCCAGTTAAAGGAGAGCTTAGATAATCAAAAAGATGCCTCAAATCTCACTCAATTAGATTCAGTCTGGGGTACCTCCCTAAACCTGCAATTTCTTCAAGCCACCAGCAACATTTCCCCCATTGAAGATTGGCAAATAAGGGGGAAGAACAATGCTGAGTTTCAAGAATGGATCTCCAAGCAACAGGTGCACTCTTTCTTCTTTGATGGGGCATCAAAGGGTAACCCAGGAAGGGCTGGAGCAGGAGGTATTGTAAAAAATACTGAAGGTGTTTTGATCCACAGCTTTGCATGTGGTCTGGGGATCAACTCCAGCATTCAAGCAGAGGCACTAGCCCTCCTTCAAGGCCTTAAATCGCTCTTGAATCTAGAAATCAAGGAGGTTAATGTTTTTGGGGATTCCCAAGTGATAATCAAAATTATGGTGACAAACTCCTCCCCCCGAGATCTTAGATTGGCAAGGCTGATATCTAGAATCAGAATTTTGGGGAAATTGTTTAAAAAGTTGAGCTACTATCATGTGTTGAGAGACGACAACAAAGAAGCAGACCTTGAAGCAAATAAAGCTGTCCTCATCTCTGCTGGAGCAATAATTCGAGACGAGGACGAAACATGGGATCCAATTCCATAATCTGCCAGCTTAAATGTTTTACTGGTTGCTATTGAATCAGTTTGTTTGTATTTTTAAGCTAGGGGAAATCACAAAAATCGAGTGCATAACTGTAGTCAAAAAGAGCTGGAAGTTGTCCACAAGTCTCATAGCACTTCTGGCTATTGAAACTTCTTGGGCCCTTCTCCCTCTCATTGTAACCCGAAATCTGGCATTTAGACCCAGCAGTTAATATATCTCATAACCGTTTCTGTAAAAAAAAAAAATATTAGATTTAATATTTTAATATATATATTCACATGAAATATTTTTTTATTAATATTTTTAGACAGAGAGACCCTCTACAATGCAGTATGGGTGGATGTCAAGTTAATATTTAACAAATTTAATCTAATGTTAATGACAACCCTAATTAAAAATAGATATAATTATTATGTATAAACAAAATATAGATTCAACATTAGTTTTACTAAAGCTAAGTGAAATTTTGTCTGTGAGAAAAAGTGAAATAATTAAAATAAAATAGTTACTTTAATGTTGGTGGATTCTAAATTTTGAATATTATATTTTAAAATATAATATAATTTTTTTTATTTCTTTTAATAAAATTACTCATTTTTTATTGGGTTGAGAAGTGCTCTAGAGCACAGTATGAGGTAGAAATCAAGTTAACATTTAACAAATTAATGACAACCCTAATTAAAAATTGATTAATTATGATGTATAAACAAAATATAAATTCAACATTGGTTTTACCAAACAAAGTGAAATTCTGTTTGTGAGAAAGAGTGAAATAATTTTAATTTAATAGTTACTTTAATGTTGGTGGACTCTATATTATGAACATAATATTTTAAAATATAATATAATTTTTTATATATAAAATTAGTCATTTTTTATTCGGTTGAGAGGTGTTCTCAACCCAAGATGCTAGAGATGTGTGATGTTAATGTAAATAAATTTATTTTTTTTGGTACACTTGGTAGGACTACATCTTTATCATGTGGACTATAACCTATTTAAAGAGAAAATTAAACTAGCCTAGATCCATCTTTGATATTATATTTAGATATATAGTTAACGATAAAAAATGATGCCATTGAATCATTTTTTATTTAGAAATTTTCTTTAGATTTGAGGTTCAAAAGTAAACTTAACTTCTATGTAAACATTTAACCCAATATGATAGAGACATTGTAATTTTTAACATTTTGACTAGCTCAAAATAAAATAAAATTAAAATTAATAAAATAAAACACAAAATTAATAATTATATTTATAATTATAATTAATAATTAAATCAGCTTAACTGAATCTAACAAGGATTAAAAATGATCAAATTTCTTAAAATGTAAACCTCTTTTAAAATGAAAAAATATTTAATCTCTCTGAATGTTTGATAGAACCAAAATTAAAATAACTTTAAGCTGGCATTAAATAATATTTATGAAATTCCATATCAAAAATTACTTAATCCAAAAAAGAAAAATTATCTATGCACTTTTATATAAATTTTAAGTCCTCTATATGTAAATTAATATTTATTTGAGATATACCTGGAGTTAATACTCGTTAAGTCTTATATTCAAGAGAAAAAGTCAAAAATACATAACCTACTTACTATATATAAAAATCTCCTATAAATCTCCTTAGTTACTATATACAGAAATCTCCTACATAAAATCAGGAAAAATAACTTATATAGTAAAATCAAATCTGCTTTTTGATATATCAACCCACTTAAGCATCCAGGGGGTAGGAATTAAGAATGGAGTACACATTATGACATAAAGGAAGTAAACGAATGGCTCACTCCAAAAGGAATTTCTGATGAGTTTCGCTTGCTGTGTAGTTTTCAATCAACAACTCTTTTCTGATGGAAAGGTCCCTGTAATATCAGCATACCGAATATGTTTCATGATTTCAATCTAAGAGACTCGACATTTTTACTCCAGCATTGCACTTGAAACTAGTTCATGAATGTCCAATGAATGTTTTCTTAGAAAAGCTTCCCAAATTGTGTTCGTAACCATCAAATGACTCTTGAATCTTACCCAAGATATTAACCACACTAATCCAGTCCAATACATTGTTAGGAGAAGATCCTGTGTACTCGAACGGATATCAAAATAGGTTAACCAAGGAAAAAAAAAAAAATCCTCTTATGTCTTTAGAAAGTGGTAAAAAAATTTGACAGGAATTTAGTAATTTTAAAAGAAAAATCTAATAGTAGGAGTGTTTGACTCTTATTATCGATGGTGGAAATGGATTCATCACCATCAAAAACCACTTATTTTTTTATGGTGGAAATAGATTCAGCATCATCAAAAACCTACACCCAAATTTCAATTCAATTCTCTAAAAAAACATCCTGTATTCACCAGAACCTTCAACACAGAATCACATAAATTTGAAAATGTAGATTTTCACAGTTCACAGAATCCTTGTGAGAGAGATGGAACTTTACAAACACCTTATTGCCAAAGTGAAATTCGAGTGTGTAGAATTTCACAGTTACACCATAGTTCAAGTAGGATTTCTGGATTTAAACGGTGTCAAAGCTTATTATATATTAGAGACTACTTGGTATTTGATGTCCAGATTCAGCCTCCAATCACGTTGTTTTATGTTAAACAACTCTGCTTTATAAGGAAGCTTATTGAATTGGAATTTTAAATTTCTCAAATTTTCTATGGATTTTGAAGTTTCAATGAACTGTTGACACCTCTCCTTGTTCATACAATATGAGCATAAAGAAATATCATGTCTATGTATGTGTGAATTAGACCGTCATCAAAGAGAGAATATCTACAAAACATTATATTTATTCAATGCAAAATCTTGCTTGAATCAGTTGTTTAAATAGCATATTTATGTACCATGCAATTCATTAAAGATAAATTGTCTCTCATACTTGTACTCAACCTCTGGGATTTACACTGCATATTCCAACTTTGTCATCCAGTACAGGGTATGCCCACATCTCCTTCACTTTGTAAGTTTGTAGCATGACTTCCAGATTTACCAGACTGCCTATTAGGAAAAAGATACACACATCTGTTCTCATCCGCAAGAGAAAGGCTTGTAAACCCAGGATTTCTCTGTATAAAATACAAAAATAGAATAACAAGAAGAGTCAACCACATATCAACCAAATTGTAGGCCTGTGGACACAGATCACCTTCAAGACTTTACTAGAACCTATGGGCACTGAGATCACCTTAAAGTGTTCAGTCCACTACATTTGGCTATTGAGACAGCTGTTCGGCAAAATAGGTGCAAATCACAACATGCCCTGTTTTACCTTTGGCAGTGAATAAATAGAACAAGATATCAGAAAACCCGGCAGTTAGAGACAAAATAATAGATAGATGGCTATCAGGTACAGCATTTTAGAACATTATGCCAAGAAAAGTCACAGAACATAATAGAAATGTCCATTGGACTATCCAATGCTTCTTTATACTGCTGTACAGACTAGAAGCATACGAGTCACTAGTTGCAACCAAAAACCTGCAATCTCCTATTGATGGGTCTACAGTTGTTATCATCCCAAGACCATCAAAATTGCAGCTATCAACTGATTGATTGTGAAATTGATAGTAGCTGTTAAAAGCATATGAGATATTTCCTGGTGACCCAATATGATTGCAAGATCCTCCGGAAAAGAGGGATGTACAATCTGAAGTTGAGCAGGCCTGTTCCACATGCCCTGATACATTTGTAAGCTCATGGTTATCATTTGCAACACACCACCTTGAAGAGAGGTATCGAACATTTTCTGCATTCACCAGACCCTTTGAATCTTGGCCTATGTCAATCTCATATTTAACCTGACCATCAAATGTAAATATGCCCCAATGTCTTTCAAAATTTCCATGCAGAATGCTCCTTTGGTCCTCATCTAGCAGACTAAAAATATATGTTTCTATTGGGGGGTTTCCAGGCCTAAGCGGGGTGCCCTTGTTTCTCATCACGTGGTTTACCAGTCCTTGATTGAATCTTTTTGCCTTGCTGATAGTTGCATTGAATCCCCCATCTGTTGGCCATCCAACCTGTCCAACAACAATTGGCATCTGTCCAAAGCCAATTTTTTTCAAGGCTGATTCAAGTGTATCTAGGTTTCCATCAAAGTAATTGTCGTAAACATTCTTCCCATCAACCAGCGGATGAGCCTTATTTTCAAAAAAGGCGAAGTCTGCTGAATAATTTTTATTTTGAGTATGATTTATGAAGGGAGAAATATTGACCACAAAGGGAGATCCACTGTTTTTGAGAAAAGAAACAAGCTGCTGCATAGTTTTATTCACGTCAGGCCTGAAGATTCCTTTTGATGGCAACTTAGACTGATAGACATCAGTATTGCAAGGAACCACAACTTTTATTTGGCTAGCAAGGTCTGCCTTTTCCAAGGCCTCTTGTATGTTGAGCACTGCAGGGACTACAAATGCCTGGAAACGTCCATTGTAACTAATGAGAAATGGTTCATTTCCCACAGCAACATACCTGTTACCATGCATCAAAGAATTAGAATACATGGAGATGAAAAATAATAGCATTTAATAGATCACGGATAATATCCTTCAGAATAATTTCGTTTCTTTTTACCAGCACTACGTATCATAAACAAACTCGATCTATTATTACTTCTGACTCCTGAGAAGAGAAGGATCCAAAGTAGTTCTTTAACATTATGCATAAACACTCCACATATCCTCTTACATTCTGTATATAAGCAATTCTGTTTCTTTCAGACAGGGCACCAAACGGAATTTGAATCAGAATGTATTTGGCAATGGTGCAAGATTTATAAGCTTCTGAGTTTGAACATTAATTGTGAGAAGTAGTTGCAGATAAGCGGTCATGGAAAAATGAACAGAATCCATGTCCTTCTCCCAAATTTAATATGAGCCCAAGTATTTTCAGGGGACCAAACAACCATCAAAATGCTTCACTATGTTCAGATGCTACAATATTAGTCCAAAACCACTTTCCATTTAGCCTGTCCAAGAGTTGAGTTGAACATGTTCTGATCTTGAGGTTCAACGAAGAAATCAATGCAGTAATGAACAAATAAATTAACTTACAGAATAGTGCATTCAAGTAATGATGTTGTATCTGAGAAATATGAGCATATCTTTTGGAAACAAAAGGAAATTAAACTAAAAATGCAAATATACATAAACTCAATTCGCCTCAGCTTGCTCTGAATCATTGAAAAATAACAAATTTTGACAAGAAAACAAGTTGCGAGACAATATGGCCAAGGCTCTCACCTACATTGGTCAAATCCCAACAAAATTGCCTCCATGCATTAGGAAAATCAAATCACTAACATACGGATCAATACAAGAATGTAAATTGCTAGGGCAGTCTACTTCAAATCAGACATCAGGACACGTACCCAATGACTGTGAAGCAGCGCTACCAACAGTTACATGAATTTACCTGAATGACCCAACTCACCCAAATTTCAACTATAGCACCAAAAATAACTATTGTGAATTATAGCTACGAACATTTACTTTACACCAGCAGTCCTGGAAATGCAAGTTATGATACTACTGATAATAAAACATGTAAAACACTACTATTATTTTTTGTTAGTTCAGCATAAACAGTCAGCAATATACCAGGATTGCAGCTATGATGCATAGGTGGGTCATGGAAAGCACTAATGCTAACATTTTAATTCAACATAATACGACCCAATCAGATGACCATTCAAACTTCTAATATAATCCAATAACAGAGACTAGAGGTCACTTCCTCACCGACCAGTGTGAACCGCTGCGAGTCCAGAGGACTTGTAACAATGCATGCTGCATACCAAAGTATAAAAGCAGACCAGTGAAACGGTCAACCTCCGCATGGCTATGGCCTACCTTTCATGCAGAGGTGAAGCAATGTGCTGTTATCACCAACCAGGTCTTTTTTGGGGAGGCAATTTAGAGACAGTTCTGGGTCAGAGGAACACAATGAGCAAGTCATACAGGGTGAATGTGGGTAACCAATAATGACAAAGTTGTTTTTGAGTCATCCCAAAATCAAATGTAAAACCCCAAAAGCTTAAATCTTCAAGGAACGTTAATTTCTGTTATTCAAAACAGAAGAACACCAACAAAACCTCCACAAGGGATTGACCCTTCAAGACCGGCTCTTTATTGAAAAAGGGTTGATCAGAAATTTACTGGGTTGAAGGAGATGAGGGGGAAAGGAAGGTTAGAACACACCTGATATCAACACCACCCTTGAAGACATATCTGGTTACATTGTCATGGACCCAACTCCTTGCAGCTACTTTGGACCTGCTAAAAGTGTGCAACATCTCGTTGGGAATACCGACCATGACATGTATCCTGCTGCCAGTGAGAGCCTGTAATACTTTGGGGTCTGCATCGAATATCTTCACTTTACTGATATTGTTGCCCTTCAGCATATTCACAACAATCCGCGGTGACAGTCTATGGGAGGACAAGGTCCCCCAGTTCACTCCCAGACCGCCTCCTTCCACTACCATGACTACTGTTGGCAGCATAAAATGCAAAGATACCCATAAGCAAACTAAGCATCTGGACAACAACACTATACATGATCCCATGTCTGCAACAGTACAAAACTGTGTTGGGATGAATGGAATGGAACTGAAAGGAATCACATGCAGAAAATAAAAGAGAGAAGCTGAAAAGTTTGAGTTGCAGCAGGTATCGAATAGCAGAGACCCAAATCAATGTCTCGATTAATTTTTTAATGATAGTGATGCAATGCCCGCAGTCTGAGGAATGATAAGATCTGCCGAGGGGACTAGTGGGCGGGAATGAAGTGACAATGAGTGGCTACTCCTAGAGAGATGAGAGAGATTCTGACACGCGGAAAAGCAGCAAAGCCAGATCGAGATGACGAGGAGCCCCACCCCACATCACATCAGACATATTTGAATTAAAATTAATAAAAGGAAAGTTCAAAGATATTGAAATTGAGGAGCCTGATGACCCACTTGGCTTTGAATGGAAATATATATTATAAGTGCACGGTGCACCCTTTAATTTTTCCAATGCGTACTTTTGATTAAAGCATATATTTTTTATAAGTATTGGTAATATATAATGGTAAGTAAAAAAAATCATTTAAAACTTTATAATATAATTTTAGTAACAGAATGTGTTTAGAGTATATTCTAAGACTGTTTTTATTTGGTTAAGAGTGTTTTTTTGGACTTGAGGAAATAGGCTAAGAGTCCAAGACCAAAAGGCATTTTTTTTGGACTTAAGGAAATAGGTTAACAGCCCAAGATCGAAAGGCATCTAGCAGTAGCGAAAGCCACCCGTTATGTACTAATAGCAGGTAATTCCAAGTGGAGTGGTTTTCCTTGAATAACGAATGATGAGTTAGCTTGCATTTGTGGATAGAAGTTAGCTATATTGGTTTGACAAATGAGTTATGATAGGTTTTTTCAATGTCTAAAAAAATAGAATAAGTTTTAAAATTAGTTTCTCCCATGGTGGTGATAAATGGTGGATGGAATAAGGTTTTTGGTAAACGAGCCTTGGAGTCATATTCTTGAAGTTCAGATGCACCAGCGATGACATACTATAACATGATGGAGCTCATAAGTTTAGGTGGAGGTCAAAATCACATGATGGGAACTACGTAGGAATGACTATCAATGGTTGAAGTGAAAGAAAATGGTTGGAAATCATGCAAAATCCGAGTGTGGCTACAAAGGAAGCATGCGAGTCATCAATTTTATTTATGGATTATCGCGGGGATAATGAGACTGAAAGAGGATAATATTGAGGTAGAGGAATAAAGTAAGTTGATACTAGATTGGAAGTGATAAGTAGCACGCGTAAACCATCTCATCAAGCTGAATTGAAAGAAGATTTCACACCTATTATATGTAGAGGTGCATTGATTTGGATCTATAAACCACAATGACTAAATCAATATCATAATCATCCGAGGGGAGGAGCGAGGAACATGAAGAACTAGAAGATGACGAGGAAGTAGTATAAGACTTGTTAGGCAAGATCTTAGAGCTTAATAGAGTAGAGGAGAGTAGAGAAGTTCATAATCAAATATTGGGAAATAGCATGAGAACGGTGCAAGGGATAAAGGATGTAACGAGAGAACGAAGCGAGTTGATGGAGAGTTAAGAAGACTTGAGAAGATGCTAAGAGAAAGTATTTGAGTTGTTGATGGCTATGAAGTGACGTGACTATGGAAGAGAAGAATTCAACGAGAGAACCTGAGATGGGAGAACAAGAGTTGGAAACTTCATCCATGGGGAGTGATTAAGTTGTGCTAGGTGGCCTGGAGAAGGGAGGGACCTTTCTACCAAAAAGAATGGTTTTCATGGTACAGTATAGCTCCACCAGTTAGTTAAACTTGATAAGGATTATGGGACGAACCTGTAGTTATATTCAACATACTAGTGTCGGGGCGGTCACCACCAATATGGGGGTTGTAGCAACTAGACGAGGTTCTATCTTTGTGCATAATGGGGTGGCATAGGGACACCTGGGGAAGAACCCCTACTGTGCCAAGTAGAATGAATGAATGAAGGGATTTTAATGATGTCAATAATCACCTGATTATAAGGAGTTGCAATCACTTCGAGAGTGTGTGGCAGCCATCTAAAAAAGGATGGACCACCCCTCTACACTGACCCTCATAATACAATGTAAAGGAAAGAAGGTTGAAGTATTACCTATACCCGCTAGAGCCTGAAGGAGCGGCTATAGCGGCAAGAAGAGGGAAATTTTCAAGGACAAACATAGAACTCAACCCTAGAGTAGAACTGATGAACTATGTTCTTTTTCTAAGAGCGTCGCTACAGAGAGATGGAGTGTGACTCTTTCCTCCTATCCGATTATGGAGTTCCAGGAAAACCAGACTACCTGACTGTGCCTACAAGCTATTGTACCAGTAGCAAGAAGACAACCTTAGTAAGAACAGAGGTTATCGAATCCATGCAGATGGAAGAAGGACTGAGTGGCTCGGGATGAGTTATATTTTTTCTTGGGGGCCTATTGGAGGCCAATTTTTTTTTGTTAGAATATTTCTAAGTGGAGGATCGTGCAAGAGGATAGAGGAGAATGGAAGGAGCATATGGTGCGCAACAAAGGGAGCTGGCATAGGAGGAAGAGGCGTGGTGCAGGGAGGTGCCATGCAGGAAGAAGATGGAAGTGTCTGGAGAGCAGGGATGCATGCGAATAAGGTTAGGTAGCTAGGATTTTGTAGTTCTGGTGAAGGAGGAGATGGATGTCATGACAGAGGAGGTTATATATATTTTGCAGGTAGATGAAGGTTAACGAAGTGGAGTGAACAAGCAGGAGATATTTGCAAAGGAGGCATGGGACAACTAAGGATAATGTTAGAAAATATCTTGACGGCCTACCAATCAAGAGAACAACTAGAGGAGTGGAGGAGCAGGCTGAGAAGGTTGAGGAAGCCACCGAGATCTGATAAAGGAAAGGTTTGAGATATTTTAGAAGGTTCATTAGTAGATTAGACGACTGGACAATGAACAACAAATGCTCAGGATGTTGCTGCTAAAGATGAGGGTTGTTGCTAAGCATGCATCTTCTTTTATGTGTCTGTAGTATTAAGTATTAATGCCTGAGTTTGTAGCTACTTTGTAGCCCCTGATGTAAATTCAATCAATCTATAGTAAAGGCTAGATGGTTTTGTACTGTGCATTTTTTCCCTTTTGTACTCTGTGTAGAGACTAATGGATGGTGAGCCAAATTACATAACATTTGCATTATAGCGCGTGACACCTTTACTTATTTATAATGAAGTAAAAAAATGCATGGTTGGGTTGCCCCTAATATCTTGTTTAATACATGATTACATCTCTATGGTTATGGTATGTTGGTTTAACATGTGTCTAGTCAATTTAGCCTCCAACACATTGTCACTTGCAGTGTAGTGCACAGTCCCAAGATGATGGTTAAGTGTATGTCTAATGGGTGTTTGAGCCCTACGCTACAGGTGGAAGCCTGGTGCCTTAAGCTCTTAACAATCCCGCCAACCTCAGAAACTTGGTTACGATAGTCACCCATTAGTATCTCAGGTGAGACTTCACCCATTCCATGGTTGTTGTAAAAAGGGTCGATGTTGAGTGGGTTTTGTTGGCTAATTGCGCAACAAGTTCGGAGTCTATTAGAATATCACGTGCTAACAAACCCTTCCATATAGAATTAGCAAAATCACATTTTAAAAATAAATGATCCACGTCCTCATAGGCCGATACACACTTGGTGCATCTACTTAGACCATGGAAACCATGCCTGCAAAGGTTATCCCATGTAAGTATCTAATTGCACCTAGTTCATCACACAAACAGTTTTAGTTTTAGTGGACTATTCCATTGCCATATATGAGAAAACCACTTTTAGTTCATGGAAACTTGTGGTCTATGTTACAAAGATATTTAAAATTATGAGTATGTATTTGATTTAAGTTTTTGGAAGTGCTTGTTTTTAAGGAAGTAATAATGTAGAGATGTTGTTTATGGTGATTTATTTCTTCTTCTTTTAATTTAATTTGTATTACTTCAAAATAGTAAATTACTTCATTCCATCCATCACAAATCAACACATTGCAAGACAATACACTTACTATAGTCTTGGTTTTAGGACCCAGGATTGATCATGGATTTTTCCTATTTGCCTTTTCTGTTATGGATGTCAATCCATTCCGAGGAGTTATAAGGAATAGATGTAGAGGAGACATCGATGACATTTCTTTAAGGAAATTTTATTGCCAAATGTTCTAAATTATTCGTTGTTTCCTTATCACTATCAAATTGATTTTATGAATACATTTGTGCCCACTCATTGACACAACCAAAATTATGGTTGTGCCGCTTTCATTTTTAGTCGAAGGTTGGGCCTCAACTGAGAGACGAGATAGATCTACATGTGGTTGAGCTAAGTATGAATGAGTTAATTTAGTGGTATGTGTCCTTTTTTATTGTATGTTTTCCTTCTTATGAGTTAAAGTATTCTTATATCCTTTTGTATCCTTTGGATATTTCCATTCACGACTCTTTTTCTTAGCATCCAGGTGGGGCTGGGCCCCTTGAGAGAAAGGGTAGGAATTTTGAAGACGATTGTGTTGTTGACAACTCCTGCATTTGAAAGAATTTATTTCATAGTCCATTGGTTGTGAATAAACCCTTCCCCTCCACTTGAGAAGGATTTTATCAAGAAACCCTTTGTTGGGATCTACTTTAACACATATTTGAACAAATGTGAGTATTCCTTTCACAATCCTTTTAGTGTCTATTTTAATGAAATGACCTAGTAATTTCCCAACATTGGCTAAAAAATTTGATTATATAAAATGGATGGGAAAGTGAGGAGGCCTTACCCACACTGGAGTGGCCATAGGCGCCATGGAAAGAGGGGTAAATTCATGGAAACATGGTTGAAATGAGAGACCATATTGGACCCAAAACAAGGGACCCTGATCAAAAACCTTTTGTTGGTCCTTTTTAGTTTTAAAGAGTACTATAAAGAATCCTTTTGAACAAAAATACAAATATGTATTTGAGGACCAGTTCTGGTGCACCCATTCCCAAAGAGAAGATGTTGATGGCCACAATCCATTAAAACGCAAAATATTCGCCTATCATTCATAATTTTCATAAATGAATTTGTTACACAGTAATTTGTCACCATGCTCACTTCCCGTCCCTGGCCCTGAAGTGCCCCGTGACAAGTCCTGTGCAGTATATCCACTTGGGAAAAATACACAAAGATATCCTCTGAAGAATAAAAGAAAGCTGTTGGGGAGCCCTGGTATTGCACCAAGAATGCTACAACTCCCAGACGCTGCCCTACTTTACTTTATCAACCTGGGGTTCGTACAAACTTTGAGGTGACATTGCCATATACACATCAGATGCATTCTACTCATGTCATCCTCCTCTGAGCTCTACGAAAGGGTGCTACTTCTAGGGTTTCTAGGTGAAGTCTGTCACACTTCTGAAATTAGGCCTAGGGATACAAATGATTTAAATCCATGGCACTATCAATAAGTACAGAATTATACCATAGTAACCAAGTACACCTAACTCTTCTGTAATGAAATAAATCTACTTATTAGACTATGATAAGAATTGTAAAGCAACCTAGGTACCTTGCATGAAGTAAATTTTTGAATTGAAATGAAATAAAGGAAACTAATCTAATCACACTTAGCTGGGCCAAATGGCTAAACACACTCTACTTACCCTATGCTCCATCTATCATGATTTTATTCACGCAACTATTCATGACCTAACTATGCTTGAAAATGTGTTGTTTTGTAGCTAGGAGAAGAAAGTGCTAAGGTGGATGATGGAAGGATTGAACACATGGGGACAAGGCTGGAGGTGTATGAGTGGTTCTTGTAGGTTTAGAAGGTGGCCATGGTGGTTTATGGGCTTAAGGAGGGGCCCAAAGGTGTTGTTTCAAGTGCTGCTACAGGTTTCCTATAGTGCTAAAGGCAAGTCCTGAATTGCTACAGGAAACAGGACGATGGGAAATCTAAGGCCAAAAACAGGTGGAAAAAGGGTAGGAAAGGTTGTGTGAAGGTGGATGAGGATGATTTGGAGGTGGCCCACCAATTGGCCAAGCTCAAGGCCTCTTGGGAGGCATGTCTTGCACCCCTAGGGTTTGCTCACGGTGTAGGGATGGAAAATCCGAAAACAAGGTTGATGGTGATTTTGATGAACAGAGGGTTGAAGGGAGATGAGAGATGAAGTTGGAGGTGTTGGTGAAACTCTCCTTGGCTATGCTACCTGTACCTATAATCAAAATGCCTATTCATGCAATAAAGATGGAAAAACTCATGATAAAGACAATGGAAAATATGACTTGAATTTGTAAAGAAAATCTTCTAGAAACAGAGATCTACCACAACATACTGAACATGTTCATGGAATTACGACAACTAATCTCATCTATTCCAAGAAGTCATAAACTAAAAAACAATTTTGGTCTATGGGGAAGGTCTACCCTCCTCAATCTCTATTGACAGAGGTGAGAGGGGGATGCTTGACTCACAGATTTATGGAGTTTATCACCTATTCTACCACTCATGTAAGCAAACTAAATCTACAGCAAAAGACAAATGGAAGCAAACTAAAACAGTAAATGAAAATACCAACAAACTAGCTAACTATTCATAAGAAAAACTAGCTAAATGATATGAAAGGACAGAATGATTACACAAGAGAGGTTGAGGCGTGTGGATTGGGACCTAACCCACAAGCCTAGCTCTCTAGAACTAGATCAATAAGGCAAAGTCTGAATACTCATTTCATTTCAAAATATAGTCTCATTACATCAATATAAAAGTCTGGAAAAACAGATTACAAGAGCAAAGAGCCCAATGGCATTCTCCAAAATTCGAATCCTAATGAGCTCTTGCTCAACTCTATTTAACCTAAAGGGTAGCTACCAACAACTCCCTAGAAAATAAGTGATGAGTCCACTTGAATCCAAGTGAAGTGTGGCTTGAGTGCACTTGGTCTTGAGTTTTCTTGGCTGCCTTTGATTTTGAGTTGTTGGAGGGAATCTCGAGGATCCCTTAGCTACCTTTCGGTGTTAAGGAGGGTGGAAAACCCCCTAGAATCTCTCCTTGTTGTCTACTTCAAGTCTTTATGACAAAATCTCCACAAAAATGCCATGTCTTCATGATTTTCCTACATTTAATCTTACGTTAGGTACTTGAAGTATGTTAAGCCTCAATCACCACCTACACTAGCATCATAAGACCATAATATAGTTAAAATGCAAGAAAAAGAGACTTAATAAGGCAAAATGGTGACCATTAGCCCGTCCAAATGTACCTAATGATGGAGTTCATCATCGCCCCCATACTAAATGGTTGCTCATCCTCTGAGTAACTAATCCTCCTTCTGCATTTCCTTTAAGGCCTTGATGGACCCTCTGACTTCCCAAGGAAGAAGTGTGGGAGTCCCCTTAGGAGGGTAAAACCCATCATTCTTTTCTGCTTCTTCCCATTCTCTGTTCTGTTCATCTTGGTCCTTCCCATCACTCAACCCCAACAGCAAGGGTGGACTGAGCTTTAGACCAAGACATTGAATCTTTTTGGCCTGCATGGTCCTCTTATACAATGGTGCCCTTTCCAAGGCACCCCTTAATCTTTCCGGTGTATGGTATTCCATGTTTCTAAGGTTGTGAGGGACGTTGTTCCATCTTTTATGGCTAGCCATAATGCACTCATCTTCTCTGGCTATCCATAATGCACTCTTTCAGCTAGTTCAGGATGCCTTTCATTCTTCAGATGGTTAATGATGACTCCTGTATGCCTGAATAATTTTGCCCTAATGTGTAAGGCTTCTCTATTTTCTCTTCTCACAACCATCCTCATCTATTGAGCTCTTGTATCCTCATTTACCATCCATGATGCTAAGGCCATTAATTGCATATCCCCCATCCTAGGATTGGGGTCCCAAATATTTAAATATGTTAACAGAAGGTTATGCATATAAAAATCAGCCATTTTTGCCTTGTCAGCCATGCTAGCTTGATTGCAAAAATCATTGAACTGTCTACAATTTTGGAAAGGCAAGGATCCATGGGAGGCTAAAGTTTTGATTTGAAAGAGGAACCACTACTCTTTAAGGTAAACTGCATATGAATATGAAGGATACCTGTGTTGAATGGCCTCCATGCACAAGTCTGCCATGGTGGTAACTTGTTTACCTTTTTGTTGAAGCTGCTCTTGTAGTGTTACATTATATGTCTGTGCTTTCTGAAGCTGCTCCTTCAAAAATGACTCTCTGAGCCTCATATCAGATAAATATTTTCCTCATTCAACTACTTTTCCTTCAATAACCCCCTATATCATACACTCCTTTAGATGTGGCAAGCTTCATCCAATGATGAGTGTGTGCCCTCTCTTCCTCCAACTGATAAAACAAAGGAATTATGAATTTTTGAGGAGTTAATCTACCCCCCTCAATGTAGGTGTAGTAAGAGTGGAGATTGGGTTGAGGTATTGGGTTTGGCACCATTGCAACATCTTTGGGATTTGATTTTGGTGAGGTGGCCTCTTCTTTATTATCTTTTTCTCCATCTTTCTCATTATGTATTTCCTCTTGTGCCTTGCCCTGAGCTTCCTTGACCTCTTGCACTCTTGTGGCTATCTTTTCCTCCTCAACCAAAGCATTTTTCTCCAAATTTGTGCTTCCTGGAGTTTCCTGTAGCAAAAATATATTTTCATGTAGCAAACTCTGTACATGAAATTCTGTTTTTCTTGCTGAAGACTCTCTTCTCCTTGATTTTAACTCTCTTCACTCCTTGGAGAGTCTGTGGAGGTTGCATGAGGTGTGTGGGTTGCCATTCTGGTTGAATGTCTTCTGATATATGTTACAGGTGTCCTTATGGGTGAAGTGACTTCTTGTACCCTTCCTTCTTCTAATTTGATTTCTTCCTCCTTCTGTGGTGATTCTTCAATAATGATAGGGCTCTTGGTGGGAGTTTGTAGCTTTCGTTGTCTCACCCTCTAACTCTTCCTAGTTTTGAAGTACATAGGTGTCTGCCTCTTTCTTTTTGTTTTAACAGGTGTGCTCAAAGTAGTTAAAGTGGCAGCTACCTCTTGGTCTATGATGTCAGGTGACATGGTTGTGTCTTGAGGGGAGGTTTCACGGCCTAAGATAGGGTCCATATCTTGTTTTTCCTCAGTCTTTACTTCCTCCTTTCCTTCATCTTTATTGCTATCTTTCTGTTGTCTCTATGTTCTCTGTCTCAATTTCCATCTCCTCCTTTTCCTCTCTATTTTTTGCCTCTTCTTCCTCTTCTTATTCCTCCTCTTCTACTTCTTATTCTCTAGGGCTAGAAGCAGAGGTTTTTCCTGTTTGGGTAGCTATAAATGCTTCCCTATCCATGTATATAAAAGAGGACCAGGATACAGGTAGGTTTAGCCTTCCCAAAGCATCATGTATAATTAATTTTATCAAGCCATGACGGGCCAACTGCTGATATTTCCTTTGTCTCACTTTATGGCTCATATCAGTGATGGGGTTTAGGAGGAAGTGAGGGACACTTAATCTTTGTTTGAGTGGAAACTCTCCTTGGAACCTCAGTTCATTTAACAACCTGAAATGATACCCATAAACCACACTCAATCTGCCTTCACAAGAGATTAATTTCATGATGTGGAAGGCAACTTCATCCCAAGAGTATGGGAGGCTCTCTCTTCTCACACCATTTTTATCTTCAATGTACTTCTCTCTAGGTAGGAAGAAATTATTTTTGGCTGCAGTGCTAGGCATTCTTTCCTTGACCCATTTTACTCCTAAGGGAAAGGTGGTAACTCTTCTTATGAGTTCAGGAGATAGAGTGATGGCTAGTCCTCTTATCACAATGGTGGCTCTTTCTTCTGAATGTGATTGTAGGTCCACTGCAAATTCTTTTGCTATTTCATCATCATAACCTTTCAATAGCTTGAAGAACCCTAGCCATTGGTGATTTTAGAAGATTTCAATAACCTGAGGGTGCTGCCTAATTCTCTTAATGTTTGTAGGCTCCCTCTTGTTGAATACCCCTCCCATTTTAATGATGTGAGATGAAGCTAGTGAGAGTTTTTTAGAGGTAAGTCTTGGAGATGGAGGCCTTGAAGAAAAACACAAGAATTTTTTTTTACCCTTTAACCGTCACATATACTTTTGTTGAGTGTGAATTACATGGAGTAATTTAAGTGTTGGAGGATGACAATCCACTTACCTTGGTCCTTTGATATTTTGGTTTGATATATGGGGGCTTTAGGAAGCCAATCCACCCATAGGTAACTCTGTGCTGCCCTCTAATCCTCTGTTGGTGTGCCGTTGAATTTTCATGTAGCAAAACATTGTTTCCTGTAACACGATGGTGCATGTAGGCCCAAACTTCGATGTTTCTCTTCGGATGGCTCCCACTGCTCTCCTGCACTTTCTGCTCTTCGAAATGCTCAACGTAATGGTGGAAATGAGACAAATCTTACCTTTATTGGACTTTTAAACCAAATTTGGAGCATTGTGGTCGTACTCAACTCGAGTTTCCTCTTAGAGACTGTTGGCCTCCACTTCAATTAATCATTACTAACCTCGTGATCACTCCCCTTCATACTCATCCATCCTGACTTGACTCGTTTTGAATTTCCCAGGTGGCATTCACTTTCACTTTTCCTTCAATTTTACTTTAGGAGGGTGGCCAAGTTAACTGGCCACCTTTTTGCCTTTTAAACTTCTAAATCTCGACATTTAACTATTTTGGCCATTATGGATGCAAAACAAGGGGTGAGAGGCCATACCTGAGCTTACCTCATGTTGGTGAGGTGTTGTAGGAGCTGGTGCAAGGACCTGGAGCTGGTGGTGGCAGCTTGAGTCTTTTATTTGATGTGTCTTCATTTTTTTTTTCCTCGAGTGAGCAGTTTTTCAGAGTGAGCTGCTTATCTTTTCTAAGTGAGTTGCTTACCCTTTTCTTGTTTTATTTCTTTTGCAGCTATTGCATGGAGGGATTCAGATTCCATGGCTGGTGTTCTTGTTCCTTTGGAGTCTGTTGGTGGTCTCCTGGAGTCATCTACACCAGATTTTCTTCATCTTTTGGCCTTGTTGTGCCACACACATATTTTCTATATGAAACTCTCTGATACTTGTAGCAATGTGTTCCTTGCCTCTTCTTACTTCAGTTTGTTCAGGAAGGAGGGATATGGGTTATGGAGGCTATGGAGGAAGTCATGGGGTGAATGGAGCGAGGATAGGCAAGATAAATGGTTCCTATGCTAAGTTTTAAATGATTTGGCTGCCCAAGGTGCAACATAGGGTTTAATTAGGGAAAACTTGCACATGGAGTGAAATAGGCTATTGGGAATTGTAGGCATAGGAAAAATACATATTATCATGCCCTAACTGAAGTTCAGAAACCCTTAGGCAACCTTTTTTCTTCATAAATGAGTTTCCGGTAGCATTTACAGGAGTTTCCTGTAGTGCTACAAGAATCATGTAGCTGCCTGTTTTTCCTGTAGTAATTACAGATTAGGGAAAAAAAAGAACTTGTTGCCTATCTGGTGGGTGAAATGGATGAAGGAATGGATGATGGAGTTTGCAAGCAGAGAAGAAGAAATAATGAAGAGAAATCACTCCTCTAGATCCTAAAAACCATCTTCAATTATGAACCTCCAAAACAGAGAAACACATAAATGCATAGGTATTTCTTTTTCTTTTTCTCTCTTTTTTTTTTTTTTTTTTTTCTTAAAGGAAAGTGGGTTGCCTCCATAGAGGTTTTCAACCTATAGGTCTTCCTTGGGCACCCTAAAGGGGTTTTCACCCAAGGATCTTTTATTCTCTGTTTTTTCATTTTTTTTTTGCTCCAGGACTACCTCATGGAGGTTTTCAACCCTAGAGTTGGCCTAGGGTGCTTGAGAGAGGTTTTCACTCATGCCTCTTTATTATTTTTTCTCTTTTTTTTTTTTTTTCTTTAGGATCCATTGGAAACTATGGAGTTTCTCATGACATACACTTCCCTGCTTATGGAATTTGTAGATTCTGCCCTAGACATGGACTTCTTGTAAACCTTGAATTTGTAACCATTGACAAGTAGGGGAATTCCTTCCTCATCTATGGTTCTGATATGAACTACACCATTATCATAGAATTTTTCCACTTTGTAGGGTCCTAGCCATATTGTCATTATATTGCCTTTGAAGTCTTTAAACCTTAAGTCATACAAAAATGCCCAATCTCTTTCTTGAAAGGTCTTTTCCTTATTGTTCTTGTCATGCCATACCTTCCTTTGCAGCTGAATTACCTTTGTGTGGAGGAGTGATTGCATCCTGAACTCATCCAATCCATTTAATTGAAACAACCTCTCTTTTTGGGCATTTGAAATGTCTAGTTATAGCTCAACTTCCATCCTTAATGTGTTGAATTCAAATTCAACTGAAAGCAAAGCTTTCTTGCCATAGACTAGGTCATAAGAAGTGAATCTTGTTGTTGTTTTCTAGGTAGTGTTGTAGGCCCAAGTAGCTTCTACCAATATGTTTTCCCAATCTCTCATGCTCCTACTCATAGCCTTGGTGAGGATACTCTCTAAGGCTCTATCAGTCACTTCCACTTGGTTATTCGCCTGAGAGTGGTAGGTAGTATAAGTCTTATGCTTCATCTTGTTCCTCCTCAGAAGATTCTCAGTGAGATGAGAAGTGAATTATGCCCCCTGATTAGTGACTACTTCTCTGGGGTACCCAAACTTGTAAAACACATTCTCCCTCAGAAATTCTACTACTTTCTCCTCGGTTTCTACCTTCGCAGCTTTTGTTTCAGCCCACTTTGTCAGGTAGTCAATACAGACTATGATATACTTTTTCTATCCAGATGGTGGATCAATAGGTCCAATGAATTCCATGCCCCATTTATCAAATGGCTCAGGGGCCACATGAGGATGAAAATGCATCTCATCCCTTTGTGTAGGTTTCCCCATCCTTTGGCACTGGTCGCACCTTTTAGTGTATCTTCTGGAACACTGGTGAAGGGTAGGCCAATAGTATCCTACCTGCAAAAATTTGAAAGCAGTCCTTTTTGTAGCAAAGTGGCCTCCATAAGGGCTATCGTGACATCTAGAGAGGATATCAAAAAATTCTTCCTCCCTTACACATCTCCTGGGGATTTGGTCAAGACCTAGCTTGAAAATATTTCCCCCAATTCATGTGAATGGGGCGCTTTTTCTGATGATCTTGATTTTCTCCTTGAATGAGAGATTAGGAGGGAACTTTCCAACAACCAAGTAGTTAGCTATGTCAGAAAACCATGATGAGAGTGCTGATATAGCAAAGAGATGTTCATCTGGAAACTGGTCATCCACCACTCAGATAGAGCTAACCTGGATAAAAAAATTGCAACAACATTCTCCTTTCCAAGTTTATCAACAATGGTTAGGTGAAATTGTTGTAAAAGTAACAACTATCTAATTATCCTAGCATTAACATATGTTTTGTTCATTAAAAATTTGATGGTTGTATGGTCAGTGTGAACAAAGGTCTGATACCCAGTTACATAATGTCTAAATTTTTTTAAAGCATGGACAATGGCTAATATCTCCTTCTCCGTGACAATATAGTTTTGCTCGGCCTTAGATAAGTTCTTATTGATGAAATAGATTGCATAAGGTAATTTGTCTTCTAACTGTCCTAATATTTCCCCCACAACTTTGTTAGGTGAATTTGTGTGGATGTGGAAAGGCAGAGTCCAATTTGGACCTTGTAGAATGGGGGCAGTAGTCAAATTTCCTTTAATGAGCTCAAAATCCTCTTGACAAGGACTAGACCAAATAAAATCAGAATCTTTGGCCAATAAAGCACGTAGTGGCGAAGCCATATTACTGGAGTCTTTGATGAATCTTCTATAATAACCAGCTAACCCTAAGAAGCTCTTGACTTCTCTCTGCTTTTGAGGAGCAGGTACCCTTTTGATAATAGTGATTTTGATCGAGTCCACCTGTATTCTCGCTTGGGAGATTGAGTGTCCTAATACAACTCCTGGTCTCTTCAGGAATTCACACTTTTCTGGGCTCAGGGAGAGATGCATCTTAATGTACCTTCTTAATACTTTACCCATATTGGAGAGAGATTCCTGGAAGTCATCCCCATATGGTGTGAAATCATCCATGTAGATTTCAATGGAGTCATGGAATAACTCAGAGAAAATGCTGAAGACAACTCTCTGGAAGGTAGCTGGGGCATTTCACAACCCAAAGCGTAGGACTCTGTAAGTGAAGGTACCCAAAGGGCAGGTGAAAGTAGTCTTATCCCTGTCTTTAGGGCTGATTTGAATCTGGTAGTACCCATTGAACCCATCTAAGAATGAAAATAACTTCTTCCCTGCAAGGCCATCCAGGAGTTGGTCTATAAGGGGCAAAGGGAAATGGTCATTCTTGGTGCCTTTGTTAAGTTCCCGATAATTAACAAAAATTTTCCATTTTCCATTCTTATTCGAGACTAGGACAAGAGGAGATACCCACTCACTGTCTGATATAGGATAAATGAGACCTGCATCCAACAGTTTCTGTAACTCTTCCTTGATTATATCCTTCAGAGATGAGTTCATCCTTCTTTGGGGTTGTTGCACAGGCTTGCATCCTTCTTTGATTTAAATATGATGTCTGCATACTAAAGGATGAACCCCTTTCATATCCTTGTAATCCCAGGAAAATGCATCTAGGTTCTCTTTTAAAAGCTGGCATATTGATTTTCTTCTTCATCCGAGAGGTTTGAATTGATTTTCAGAAATCTAGATGGGCCAAACTCAAAAACCTTGGTGGTTTCAGAGGTTGGATCAACTGAGCGCACTTCCATCCAAGGTTGGCTTTCAGACTCTTTGACTAGGTTTTCAAGAGGACTATTAGTGGGGGATTGGTTTTGAATAGCACAGTCGATGAGTTCGTCTTCATCAAGTTGTCCCCCTCTAAGAAAAACATCTATGGTAAAAATAGGGGTAGTGTTATAAACCTCATCTTCTTCATACTCCAACCATATAGGTAGATCATTATCAATGGAAGGTTGGGTTGGAGGATATAATACTAGTTGTTTAGACCAGGGCCCATTTTTAATAGTCATGTTTCTGGCCCAACAGCGAATATAAGCATCTGCAGTGGCTAACCAAGGTCTCCCTAAGATGAGGGGGTATCCATTGAAATTGTTTTCGGTTGTAGAACCAGGAAATATGTAGGATACTCCCAAGAGTCAATTATAACCATAACATCCTCAACAATTCCTTCCAGAGTTACTGTGGACCGATCTACAAATTACAGATCTGTTGTGGTTTTCCTCAAAGTCCCCTGGAGATCAAGTTTCAAAATAGTTTCCTTAGTCATGACATCGATGGCAACCCCTAGATCAATTAGGTTATTGGGAACTATGACACCATTTATGTGCACATCTACAACTATACTGCCAAGGTCCATGTACTTTGGAAAGATCACCCTTCCCAACATTAAGTCAGACAGTTTTCCTACCACATTGATGGTAGGGGTGTCTTTCTTCTTTCTCCCAGGTTTCTTGAAGCCTATTGTAAATAGGGACATCCTTAATGGCCTAGAGAATTGGTATCTTTACACACAAAATTTTCAATTCTCCCAGAAGTTCAGTCTCCTTTGGGGTGTGTTGGCTGGGATGGATCAAGCGCTCAGGAAAAGGAGGTTGCTGGATTTGAGTGTTACCTTGTTCCTTTTCCTCCTCAACCTCCACGGGTGGAGATGGAGGGTGGTTTTCTAGGAGTAATCTTCCTGACCTGAGATTAATCTCTTGTATCTCCATAACATAAGTTGGTTTAGATGTCTCTCCATTGTAAACCCGTTGTGCATGTCTGTTGTTCAGGTTCAGATTTGGTTGTGCAGGAATTTGAGGCAGCTTGGGTGGAGCATCATGAGTAAGCTGAGCTTGAGGTTGGGGTGGAGGCATTAGAGTAGGTAGTTGATTGTGTTGAGGCCTCCACCCTTGGGATGGATTGTTCCACTAAGGTTGTTGTGGAACATACTATTGAAATGGTTGGTTCACAACCTAAGGGTGATATGGAGGGTTGTAAGGCCAAGTAGGAGGTGTAGGCCAGGATGGAGGAGTGGGTGTGTACCAAGGTTGCATGGGTGCACTCCGATTATTGTGATAATAAGAGTAAGGTGCACTTTTCATACCGTATTGATATGACCTAGAGCCTTGAGGTCGTCTCTGGTTGATGAAGCAGAGTTACTATGGCCCCACTTCCCCACCTTGATTTACAACTATAAGTCCAAGTAAAAAGGGACAATTCTCTGTGGCATGATTCTCCTCACAGACTAAGAAAACATCTATGACACTTAGTGGACATTCATTTCTTGGGTTCTTTCTGGTACATCTAGTGCAAAATATAGCAAGGGTTCTTTCTTCTTCCTCTTGCTTCCTTTTGACCTGCATTGTGTCCATTTACAAAGCAAAGGTGTGCAACATGTCACTCTTGAAGTCCTATAGCATGTTTCCAATCTCATGTTTGATGGAGGTGTAAGAGGAAGGGGTATTAGATGTACTTTGGCCAGCTCTTCCTTGCTTCCTAATTGCCCTAGAATGGTTCCGGAAGACAATTTTTATTGTTTCATAAGTCAGTTGGTAGATATATCCTCCTGATAACATATTTAAGGTTTCTATCACCTCTTCTCTGATCCATCGGAGAAGTACAAGTTTAAGTGATCCAGGATTAAGAGTACAATTGGCTCTCTTATAGTTTAACTGAAAGCTCTCTTGATAGTCTTCTAGGGATTCATCAGGCCCTAGAGTCATCCTAAATATCTCATCCTTAGTTTCCTTGGACCTACAATAGTCTCTATATTTATTGTTGAAGGCCTCTTGCATCTGTGCCCAGGTAGTGATGATGTTCCCAGGTAGACCCATGAACTATAGCAACGCTGCATCCTTAAGGGTGGATGAGAATAGCTTCAATTTCTGATAATCTACGGCATAGTCATAGGTCCTATAGACAACAAAAAATTCAAACATGAATGTGTCAGGGTTTTCTGAGGTAAGTTCATGAAAGTGTGGAAGAGCTGAGGGGTGAATGTTTTTCATATTAGTTTCCCCATTCGCCTCTCTAATTATAAAGGCTTCCTGGGTTTCAATGTCAGCCATGGTTAAGATAGGTGAAGCAAGTCCCTCAGTTGAAACAAGATCTTCTTCCTCCCCAATAGGTTCTTCAAAATTTTCAGAAGCCTCACCTATGGTGTGTTAAGAGTGAAGGGTGACTATGTGGTGATGTGGGGGTTTTAGGTAAAAAATTTCCTTAAGTATCCCTATTCCTATGAGGCATGAAAATCATTATTATTTTTTTTTTTTTCCTGAAACAAAATGAAAAAGGAAAGCAAAAAATAATGCTAAAAAAAGATCAAAACATCTACTAGACACCTCCCCAACAACGACGCCAAAAAGTGGTGAGCCCTGGTATTGCGCTAAGAATGTTGCAACTCCCAGAGCCTGCCCTAATTTACTTTATCAACCTAAGGTTTGTGAAAAATTTGAGGTGATAGTGCTATATACACAACAAATGCATTCTACTCATGTCATCCTCCTCTGAGCTCTACGAAAGGGTGTTACTTCTAGGGTTTCTAGGTGAATTCTGTCAAACTTCTGGAATTAGGCCTAGGACTACGAATGATTCAAATCCATGGCACTATCAGTAAGTACAGAATTATACCATAGTAACCAAGTACATCTAACTCTTTTGTAATGAAAGAAATCTACTTATTAGACTATGATAAGAATTGTAAATCAACCTAGGCACCTTGCATGAAGTAAATTGCTGAATTGAAATGACATAAAGGAAACTAATCTAATCACACTTAGCTAGTCCAAATGGATAAATACACTCTACTTACCCTATGCTCTATCTATCATGTTTTTATTCATGCAACTAATCATGACCTAATTATGCTTGAAAATGTGTTGTTTTGCAACTAGGAGAAGAAAGTGCTAAGGTGGCTGATGGAAGGCTTCAACACGTGGGGACAAGGTTGGAGGTGTATGAGTGGTTCTTCTAGGATTAGAAGGTGGCCATGGTGGTTTATGGGCTTAAGGAGGGGCCCACAGTGATCCATGTGGTTCCAAAGACACACACAGGACAAAGAGGGCTTATGAAAGCTCAAAAATCAAAGTGACGGAAACGTGGAAAACTCAGTTTCAGGTTGAATATCTCGTCGTCCTGATCACAATGATTCATCAAACCGAGCTTGTATGCGAAAGGTAGATTTGGTAAAATTTCTAAGGTTGACTGGCTCATGTGGCAGGCTTAAGGAGGCAGTAAATTCACAAGAATTCGACGATCGGATTCCGGCCAGCTTCGGCCGGGTTCCGAGCGAATTTGTGGGGTCGTTAAAAGGACTCCTTCGGCCTAAAATCAGATATTTTAAAAATTTATGGTTTGTTTAAATTAAAAAAAAAAAAAGAATATTAAAAAAATAGGGTGGTGGGCCATGACCCGCGCCACCCCCATCGGACCGTATAACAAGAAAATATTAAAAAAATGGTGCGGTCAGCGGGTGGTCAAACCTTACCACCCTGCGGAACTCCAACAATGGTATATACCACATAACACATGGCAGAATAGTCAGACCGACGGGTATCGAACCCGCGCCAGCCACATTGGCTAGCCCGAATCCATGCAGCGGTCCTATTAAAACACTTAACCATAACCAACCTCCCAACGACGACATAAAAGGAGGGGACGGGCCACCGGCAGCAGACTCGCCCCACCCCAATTTAAATGTGCAATGGTTATAACAACGTCCATTGCTCCAAAACGGGGGAGGGGGGGGTCGGGATTGATCCCCCGACCTCCGTTTAGCAAACGGAACAACTCCGCCAGCACAGAGGTCTCGTTTTTTTGGCCATTTTCTAGAGTGGGATGACGGTTTCAGATTTCAGCATGTGGACAATCGATTTCCTGCCAGTCGATGCCATGTTTGCGATGGTGCATTCAGATCCAACGATTGAGCAGCCTATTCTTTAGCCAGAATTACAGTTGAGGTATATTAGTGACCTATAAATATAGGATTAATAATTTTGACTTGATTGTTGATAATCTTGTAAATTTGTACATACTTTTCCTTCTGCAAATTGTATTCACATATTTTGTAAAAAATCAAAAAATCAAAAAGAGGGTAAAAAGTCCTAAAAGAAAAATCAAAGAACTTAGAAAAAATAAAAGACCCCAAAAGAAAAATGAATACAAAAATGAAAGTGTGTAAGTATAAATGCCACTACTTTTACCTTTTTACTATGGCAGAGTGTCAATAAATGCCATAGTCTGTGATGAGTTGAACAATTTAGTCTTGACTTGTCACTTTTCAATTTCAAATGTTGTATATAGAAAATAAAGAATTGTCATACAGTTTAATCATGAAAATTCAGTAGTTAGGTAGAGAAATAAAGTGAATCCAACATTTTAATATGGATTCATGGATGAAATAAGTGTAGAATTAGATAGTTTTATTTGCTTTTAGAAAGAATAAATGTTGTAAAGGTTGCTAGCTCAAATGTACCTTACTAAAATGGAAGAAAAAATGATAGCATGGTAAGTTGGGTAGGTAGAAGAAGGTGAGAAACATTAATGTAAATATCATTCATCAAGGCTGCAAATAACTAACTTCCCCTCCTCATAGCCATTAAACATTTTAAACTATCAGTCAGAAAGGCTCAAGGCATTTCCTTGACTTTTGTTGGGACCGGACCCAAAGCTCTATGACTGATAAGTTGAAAGTGTAAAATGTCTGTATTAATCCCTCAAAATCACATCATTACTCCATTTCATGCATTCATTCCCCTGAATAATCCTAAGTAAAACCTCATTTTTACTTAAAGATACTATAATTCCCATTTGACTAATTTCCTTCATCACATAAGAACATTAAACCCTCAAAATTACATTATATCATAAGTTGAAGTGATGAGATTAATATGATAAAAAATGTCTTTTAAAACTTCACTTTACTTGGTTATGTTTATGAATTTTGAGTATACCTTGTCCCATTTTCATATTAACTTTGACTTTTATATTAACTCCCTATAGAAATAACCTTTTCATATATTATATAACTCCCTTTTATATAATATCCCCAAAAACCCATGTATTATAACTTTAGCCAAAGTTATTAATTCCCACATGTTTAAATTAAAAACCCACTTTATACCCCCTTTGGCTAAAACATATCTTTATATAAAATCCTGCCCCTATGGTAATTAAATCACCTTGATTTAATTTACTATATAATAATAATATATGAAAAAACCTTTAAACATGTTTAATTATATGTTTAAAACAAAAAAATCGAAGTTTAATTTAAACTAAACTTCAAATAAAACATATCCCTTTGTTCGAAATCCCTTTTTCCATGGTTAAAATTGTAACTTAACTCTTTTCCCTGATAAACATCCCTTTACCGCAGTATCAACCATGGGTCAAGCCCTTTTTACAACCCCTCCCGATCATTTTTTCCATTGAATAAATGTCTGTTTGTATATAAAACTTGAAAAAATCCTTTTTCCCATCGGGCAAAATCCCAACCATCTGATCTTCAAAACTCATTTAATCTAACGGTTCCAAACAAACGCGATAAATTTATTTCATGCCCACCCTCCCCCATCGCGTTGAGTAATACCTGTTCGATCGTCATTAGTCCATTAATCCGATGGCCCAAATTGAACCCGATGAGCCCTTTCCCCGCACCTTTTCTTTTAATCTTGACCCTTTGCTTTTGAAAGCCAGATTCGACGGCCAATATCTCGTATCGCGCAAATAAAATGCTCGACCAAAATTTTCTAAAAGCTGCGCAATATGGGTGGTTTTCCCAAACCACCCCGTGTCGACTTGTCATAATATGATTGAATCACATTCAAAAAGTAAATTACCACTTACCACTTTGGAGCCGCGCGATAAATCGCCCAGCCCAATGCAAAACCACTCCCGCCATACCTATAGTTAATGCAATTAAACTTTGATTCGACTAAAGGTTTAATGCATTAAAACTTATGATTTTTCATTACATTTCACCTATTCGCGCTTGTAAGCTTGTGAAAACCTTTGCAGAGCCTTTTTTCATCATATTCGAACCTACCAGTGAACCAGTGACCATTTAAACGACCATTTTTCTCTACAATTCACTCACAGAGAGCCTCCATAAACTCTGATAGCCTAATTCAGCAGAATTGAAGACTGAAAGCGCACCTGCAACTCCTTCGACTATAATTATACCTTTTTATAGGTATTTTTCATCAATCTTGTCCATAAAAGCTTTAATTCTAAGGAACAATTCATCTTTTAAAATTTCCATAGCTTAAAATTCAGTTGAATTGTCCATCCTAAGAAGTCTAAAACCTCCAAAATACAGGGGAAACCTTGTCAAATTTTTCCCAGAATCCCTCCTTTCCATTTTAGCAAGTTTTATCCACTCCCTGATAATTTTTCACTGCTGAAATCGATCAAAAATCATCTTCTAAGCATTAAAAATCCTTTTCATTATTCAGAACCCTACTCAGGGTCCTATTCTTCCAGAAAAATCCTTCAAAAACCCCTTATTTCCAAAAGATAACTTAGCAAATAGTTTAAGCTTGCTTTGTTCAGCTAAAAATGACGAAGAAACAAGTAACCCCAAAAGCAGGAGGCACAAAACCTCAGAAAAAGGCCTCTGCCAAAATCCCTCAGCCTGAGCCTTCTAAACTTGATAAACCCACCCCTACACTCACTGCTGAGTCTACTAAAGTGGTTAGACCTGTCCAACCTCCAGTTACTTCACAAGAAAATAGTGCTCTTGTTGATCTTGATTACATAATATTTGACCCTTTAGTTGAGTTCAATTTACTTGATGTCTATAACTGGTGTTTTGGCAAGTCTGTAGAGAAAAGTGATAAGGATATACCAGTATGGGATTCTAATCTGCCAAAGTATATTGTTCCTCTCACTCATTCAGCCCCTGATTTTGTCAGATTGTGTCAGTCATACTATCTTCCAGACCAAAGGTGCATTATCAATAAAGATAGGGAAATCATATTCTATATCAATGCTGAATCCATAAACTCTATGCTGCAACTAAACCATGACCCCAATGCTGCTTCATTGTCAATAGAGGATTTAAATCAACTTTACCTAGACCTAGATTTTGCTTCCAAATTCAAAATCTTCCAGAATTTTTGCCCCACACAACTTGATATCCATAAAGTTAATCCTCCATTTGATACATTTGACTTTCCAAGTGAAACAAGGCAAATTGTCTCCATGCTGTCATTTATACTGGTATATAATAGTGATGAATTCACTGATGTTGCTATCTTGGGTTTTTTGTCTACTTTAAGTCTTGGCCAGCCTCCATCCATTGTATATAACTTTGCCAAGTTTATTGCAGAAAATATGCACTACCAATTGTCCAGATTTCCAGAAGAAGGGGTTTTTAGATATACTTCATATCTACTTCATCTCTTTTTGTATTACCAAGCAGATAAATTTCCTATTGAGTTTCAGAAGCTAGATCTAGAAGGGAATGTACTTTCAGTTATATTTTGGTCATCTATTTTGAGGAAATGGAGCAGGGAATACACATATGCAGACTTCAATGACTTGTTTATGTTGGGAAAAATACTGAGAGGGGGGGGGGGGTGAATCAGTATTTTCTGCATATTCAAAACTTTTTACTTTTCTTTACTTCAAAACCCATACGCTACTTTGTTGAAGCCAACTAGCGTATACACGCGGATATTCTTCATAAAACTCGCGTATACAAGGAGATCTAATTATGCCATTAATTCTTTACTTATATCATTCCATCATTCATTCATTAGATGTTCTATAAACAGTAAACATGTGCAGTAAGAACATAATAAACCATCACACATAAGCATCACACATGAACACCAGGATTTTTAGGTGGAAACCCAAGTCGGGAGAAAACCGACTGGGTTGCTCGACTAATATTTTATTATAGAAAACATATTACAACATATGTCTTGAAAGTACGTGCAGACTCATACCAGCACGCAGGCACCCTGCGCTACGTTTACAAGCCTCTCACGGAAGGGGGAGCTCCCCCTGACACGTTTACCGGCCTCTCCTGGAGGGAGCTACGACCCACGATCTCGTTTACCGGCCTCACGGAAGGGAGCTACAGCTTGACTAAAGGCTACAACCCTCGAGCCACCTCTATGGACCATTTCATCATTTCACACTAGATCCAAAACTGCTTGGACCTGTGACCCGTTTCATCATATTTTTATTTGGACCCACTCCTTTTTAAGCACAATCAAACATGAAGCGATACATATAACTCGTGATGTGATGAAACAAAGCGAAACAGATTGAGCCTTTAACACACCCCTAGACTGAGTGACCTTTAGTTTCCTCCCCGCTTTCTTTTCTCTGTCTACCAATGTGTCTGACTTAGTTCATTAGCAGTGGTAATATACAGCCACAATTCCTAATTAATTTCTCTGCCCATACGCGCTTTCTCTTCAGTAAACTCGCGTGTATACGCGCTTCCTCTTCGGCGAACCAGCGTATGGATCTTCAACCATTTCAGAGCTGCATACTTCCTTAGATCATATATTCAGTTCAGATTTAACTCTTCACTTCAGACAGATGTTTGCCTCATCTCAGATCTAAACATTCAATGAACAGATCTAGCAGGTACAAATACATTCCAGATCTAGATTCCCTTCTTCATCATTTCTTCATTGGTGCATCATGCATTCAGATCTATCATTCAATTGTAACCCTTTACATTCAGATATACTTCAGAGAGAAGTATTCATTCAAGCTCAAACATCTTGCACCCACACTCATGATTTGCACAATGAATTTCTTCTCTTTATATAGGTTTACCCTTTTTTAATACCATGAGCCAAAACCACATTACTTCCAATGGTATTCCTGGATGGGGTCACATAGATGAATCATTACTCAATACAATGGGTCAATACCATGGTGGTTACCCCGGTTTGCACTTTTGAGCGCTTTTCCCATGCGCGACTTGGCACGTGCCGCGTGCATGCGCGACTTCCTAGGCAAATCGTGTGCGCTTGAAACATACTGTCTGATCTAGCCCCTCGTTTCTTTCTTCATTACCTTATATACTCTGTGGCGTGTCAACTCCATCATTTAACCGGGTTCATGAAAGACATATTCTATCAAGCACAACTTCATCTAGTAGGTAGCCATCATCTTCATCAAGTGGGTTGCCATTCAAGGATAACCTATCAGAGTGGGTTGTCATTGACTTCATCTAAGTGAGTTTTATTCAAAGGATGACACTCGGCATCATGTACCAAGCAAACATCATATCACATGAACTACATTACCATCATCATCTGATGAATAACTTCTCAGGTGATTGCCATCAGAGGAGCAACATGTCTAAATCTCACATATCTGATGATGATTGCTATCAAAGAATAAGCCGTCATATTACCAACAATCTCCCCCTTTGGACTTGATGGCAACCACGATGGTGTTTGGTTACCACAACAGATAGGTACATTAAGAATACAATGACACCATGTCACTCTCTCCATTTTTGACACCATTCTTTCTCTTCATTCAAACACCATGTCACTCTTCCCCTTTGACATCAAGGGCAAAGGGCGGATCAAAAACCAACATACTCTCCCCCTTTTCTCCTCATGTGGAAGAAGCGTTCTGCAGATCTGATATATACTGAAGTGACCAAGCTCCCCCTGAGTTCATGCTGAATCTTCAAACATATTTTCCAATAAAGTATATGACTCTATGAACTTTCTATCACCAAAGACTCATACTTACATCAATGATCCAACCAAGTGGATTTACAAATGTGACTCAAGTACCCAACCAAGAGGGTTTACACATTTTAATACATTTGTGACCAAGTGGGTTTACAAAATTTGACAAGTCCTTACATGACTGAAGATTACAATTTTACATCAAGACCTTTTCATCAAAATACAAATATGACCATTTATGACCAAGACCAGAAAAACCTCAAGAGAAAGAGAACATATTTCGGAACCATCATAATGCCAACACTGCATTATACTCAGCAAAGCTAATGCTCCCCCTGAAACTGTGCATCCAAGCATCCTTTTCATATGACTAAGGCTCCCCCTTAGTTTGTGCATCTTGAACACTTTCACCAACAAATCATCAAGGCATCTTTATCAAAACATTAGAAATAGAATTATGAGAACTGGAACACCACCAGAGATACCAAACAGTATCAGAGATACCAAACATCACTGCAGCTGTGCTGAAGAAAGCTGACCCCAAATAGAAATTTGTCAGCAATCAGACATACGCGGTTTTATGTGCATGAACTCGCGTATATACACGACTGTGTTTCAGGAAATCCGCATATCCAATACCATCTTCTATATTTAACCAGATCTGATCCTCTGTGAGGAAAAGACAGTGTTCAGCTTCTTTCTGAGATATTTGAATGCTTCCCTAGAATACAGATAGATAGAACAGTGTAGCTGTGTCTTCAAGCGTCATCCAACGGTTGTAGCATAAGCTCATTAGTAACCCAGCCTTCAGATTCTTTGCAGCATTAATACATTCTTTTCAAGAGAAATTATCATATCAGAACAACATCTTCAAATATGTGTCAAGCAATCATATCATCAAGATCTTCAAGATTTAACATGATGGAACATATGTAGGGAAAAGATCTCAACCATAGTAACAAACTCTGCATGATCTATTCTTATTTCTGAATCAAATGACTTCCAACTCATCCATGTGTGAGCACAAAAGATACATTTCAGCAAATAGGGCTCAAAATCTCATCATAATAAACCATATACCAAGTCATCATCATTTGAGCATGAGTATCACAATAACCAAAGAATAAGCAGTCATAGTGCCAATAATGCAATCATTAATATTCAAACTGCTGCTCCCCCTGAACCAGTGCTCCTCCTTAACTTGTGCAACCTGAATACCTTCATCAGTAAGTCATCAGCAATTCTATGCATGATCTGTCCTTATCTCTGAATCATAATACTTTCAGCAACGAATACTCTTCATCAAAAAGCAAACATGACTCATCCATAATCTTCAACATAAGAAACCAAGTATCATATCATCATAATTTAGAACTGAGAAAATAGTGCCGATGCGGGTCAGCCAATGCGGCCTGTGGTCGATTTGATGCTCCCCACCGAACCTCTGCTCCGGATCTTCGGCTATCATATAAATTCTCTTATCATCGAATCATAAGTATGTCTCTTGGGAACTCGCGTGTTATGCGCGACTTGTGTTCACTGAACCCGCGTATGGTAAGTGAATCATTGAAAGCTTCACATTCCTTCATCCTGGGCATCGCTACGCACGTATTTCTTCATATCGGATGCTCGCCGAAACTACATATAACCGAATAATAAAAAAAGCCATGATAATCATCATACATCGCTCCCCCTGTGATGATACATTACTAATCCCTATAATGTATCTCACATCATTCCTGCAGTCAATAAGAGAAGTAAGCTTCAGAAGCGGATGACTGCAGTAGGGTCAGTATTCCCTACGTTTCTGACTGGTCCTCCTTCTTTTTCCAAATTTGCTTGAACTTCCTAACTGTGTGCTGAAAATTGTCCACTTTCTCAGATCTGTCCAACCTACATTCCTTTTCTACATGTCCATACTTGTTACAAGAATAAAATCTCATGTGTCCAGAGAAATAAGCATAAGAATCATAATGAGTATTTCTATTCTTCCTCCTTTTACAATCAGCTGCTTTATGTCCATACTTGTTACATGAAAAACAATATCCCTTGAAGAAACCAGAGTACCTTTCTATGTAGGATCTGTTAGTTTGTGGCTGAAATATTCTGCTTCTGCAATTTGCTGCAACATGCCCATAAATATGACATTTAAAACATTCAACATTCTTGAATGATAACCTTTGAGAATTCATTATCGTTGTTTGACCTTTTGTTTCTTTTAACTCTTCAGGTTTTGCTTTGACATCCTTTGAATCTTTAGTACTTCCTTGCGAACTAGATTCTCCTTTGATTGTTTCATGAAAACCCAGACCAAGTTTGATAGCAGGAGACCTTTGATTACTCAGAATATTGTCCAAAATCTTAGTACTATCTTGAAACCTCAAAAGTTTAACTTTTTCTTCTAATTTACCTTTGAGAATGTTTACCTCAACCTCCAATCCTTGGCATTGCTTCTTCATGCTTTCTTCTTTCCCTCTTCCGTCTTCTACTTGATGATTCAGATTTAAAATCTCTTCTTTCAATCCTTTTTCTTGTTCTTCAAAAGTTTGTAAGAGTTCTTCATTCTTTTTGTTCGATGCTTCGAGATCTGCTTTCAGAGAGATGACTTCTACTTCAAGTTCTTCATTCTTGTTGTTGGATATTTCCCAGTCTTCTTTGAGAGAGATGACTTCAGCTTCAAGTCTTTCATTCTTCTTGTTTGAGTCTTCTAGATCTTCTTTGAGGGAGACGATTTCTGCTTCAAGGCCTTCCTTTTAAAATGGTTGTAGAGGTTCCTCATTCTTCTTACTTGATGCTTCAAGATCTGCTTGCAGAGAGATGATTGCAGCTTCAAGTCCTTCATTCTTCTTGCTTGATTTTTCGAGATCTGCATTTAGATCGTTGATTTCTGCTTCTAGTCCTTTAATTTGATTGGATGCATAAGTATGAAACCTTTGATACTTGTCCACCTGTCCATTCAGCATTTCTATTTGTTTTTCCATTTGAGATATCATCTCTTTGTAGATAGTTTCTTGCTTATTAGATGAACTTTGTAGTTCTTCAACTTTAATCTTGAGAGCTTCTTCTAGATCCACAACTTTACTTTCACTATCTTCACTATTGTTTACACAAAGAAGATTATTACAAGGACCCCAATCACTACCTGATTCATCTTCTTCAATTTCTGCTATACATGTTTTCTGAGATATCTTCTTGCTTCGAGTAGCCTTCTTCTTTTGCTTCTTTGCCATGAGCACTTTCAGATCATGGTCAGAATCTTCTTCATCTTCACTGGACACTTCATCGTCATCTTCATTTGCATAATAACTCTTCCTCTTTTCAAATTGTTTCCCTTTACCATGTTTTTCTCTATAAGGACATTTAGCAGCATAGTGACCAACTTTTCCACACTCAAAACATTTGAAAGGAAGCTTACCTTTGAATCTTCCAGTGCCTAGTTGGAGTTTTCTCACAAAATTCGCTTCTTCTTCTTCGGATATATAGCTGGTTTCTTTGACAACTTCCTTTTCCTTTCCTTTTGCAGACACCTTAAAAGCAACTTCTTTGATTTGAGAAGGACCTCCTTGTCTCATTTCAAAAGCAGTCAGAATACCATGTAATTGAACAATAGTAAGAGTTTGCAGATCTTGCCTTTCTTCAATAGCTGAAACTTTAGAGTCAAATTTTGAAGTCAAGGATCTTAAGACTTTTTCCACCAGAGTAGTATCGATTATGGTTTCACCCAAATTTCTCATTCTATTTACAATATCATCTAGATGAAGAAAGAAACTGGCAATACTTTCATCACTATGCATCCTTAAATTTTCATATTCAATTCTGAGAGTTTGGAGTTTTGCACTTTTTACCTTTGTATCTCCTTCATAGCTCAAAATGATTTTGTCCCATATTTCTTTTGCTGAATTTAGCTGCATCACTTTAGAAAATTCTGGTTCAGACATGCTTCCTAATAAGACATTCACTGCTTTGGCATTGATTTCATACTTCTTCCTTTCAGCTGCATCAGTAGGAATACTTGTCGGATATTGATAGCCTTCTTCCACGATTGCCCATACATCTGCACCAAGACTTTGCAGATATGCTTTTGTTCGTACCTTCCAGAATATCAGATTGCTTCCATTGAATAGAGGTGGCTCTATAGACATTACTCCTTCTTGACTTCCCATTGCGACGGATCTCCTTAAAGCGATCAAGCTTCTGCAGAAGGACCTGCTCTGATACCAATTGTTGGGAAAAATACTGAGAGGGGGGGGGGGGTGAATCAGTATTTTCTGCATATTCAAAAATTTTTACTTTTCTTTACTTCAAAACCCATACGCTACTTTGCTGAAGCCAACTAGCGTATACACGCGTATATCCTTCATAAAAATCGCGTATACAAGGAGATCTAATTATGCCATTAATTCTTTACTTATATCATTCCATCATTCATTCATTAGATGTTACCCATAAACGATAGCTTGTGTACGGTAAGAACATAATAAACCATCACACACAGCATCACACATGAACACCGAGAATTTTTAGGTGGAAACCCAAGTCGGGAGAAAACCATCGGCTATTTGTTGCTCGGCCTTCAATATTTTATTATAGAGAAAACATCTTACAACATATGTCTTTGAGCGCAGGACTCCTACCCGGCACGCGAGGCACCCCCGCACGCTCGTTTACCGGCCTCTCACCGGAAGGAGCTCCAACCCACAAATCGTTTCGACCTCTCCTGGAAGGGAGCTACGACCCCCTGCTCTCGTTTACCAGCCTCACCTGGAAAGGAGCTACAACCCCCTGACTGAAGGCTACAACCCTCAGCACCTCTATGGACCACGTTTCATCGATTTTCACACTAGATCCAAAGCTTCCTTTAGGACACCACTTGCAGGCCACGTTTCATTATATTTTCAAACTGGACCCACTCCATACTTTTAAGCATAGTCAACCATGAAACAGATACATATAACTCACTGACAGATATCAGTAAACCAGCAGAACAGATCAGGCCTTTCTTACCACAGACTTCAGCAAACCCTAGTTTGCATACGCGCTTTCCTTTCACTTATGTCGCGTGTACACGCGCTTCCGTCCACGCAAACCAGCGTATGTGCCAGCACGGGTACGATTAATTTCTCACCTTACCTCCCGCGCTTTCTCAAAACAGAAACCGCGTGTGTACGCGCTTCCTCTTCGGCGAACTAGCGTGTGGAAATCTTTAACCATTTCGGTGTTATGGTGTGCCCTGTCCAGATCGGATATTCGATTAGGATTTAACTCTTCACTTCGAACGGATGTTCGCCTCATCCAGGTCTAAACATTCAATGAACGAGATCCTAGCGAATGCAAATACATTCCGAATCTGGGTCCCTTCTTCATCATTTCTTCATTGGTGCATCGCCATTAGGATCTGTCATTCAGCTGTAAGCATTTACATTCAGGATATACTTTCTCGGAAAGTATTCATTCGAAGCTGATGATATCTTTTACCTCGGGATTTGCACGATGAACTTTCTCTCTTTATATGGTTTACCCTTTTTCAATACCATGAGCCAAACCCACATTACTTCCGATGGTATTCCTGGATGGGGTCACATAGACGAATCATTACTCAATACAATGGGTCAATACCATGGTGGTTACCCCTGGTTTTGCACTTTTTGAGCGCTTTTTTCCCATACGTGACTTGGCACGTACTTTACCGCATGCATACGCGACTTCTCCTAGGCAAATCCGCGTATGCCTTGAAACATACTCTTTTCATCATAGATCTAGCACATACTGAATTTCTTTCTTCATTACCTTCTGTACTCACTGTAGATACATCAGATTTACATCATTTAACAGGTTCATCAAGACATATTCTATCAAGCACAACTTCATCAAGTAGGTAGCCATCATCTTCATCAAGTGGGTTGCCATTCAAGGACAACACTCTATCAAGTGGGTTGTCATCAACTTCATCAAGTGGGTTGCCATTCAAGGACAACATCGGCATCCTGTTGCCAACAAACATCATATCACATCAGATTTACACCATTTACCAAGGTCATCAAGTCAAGAATAACTTCATCAGGTGGATTGCCATCAAGAACAACACATGTCAACAATCTCATGTCTTCATCTTCATTCAGTGGGTTGCCATCATGGACAACACTCTGCGTCATATTGCCAACAGTTTATAGTACCTGCAATGAATTTATTGAATAATGAACAAATCCCTAGAATTACTGAAGAAACTAAAAGGATCTTATAGTTATTTGAAGGCTGTAAAATAGGGGATTGGTACTTATATAAGAATTACACAGAGACCAGAGTGTATGGTGCACTCTTGGCCCCATATAAATTGCCTAGATTTGTGACTACAAGTTTTTTTGCTCTAGAATATTTGTGGCAACTTTTGAATGCAGATGAAGTCAATTTTTTGGCCTCCAAGAAAAAGACTCAGTTCTAACTCAAAAATCAAGTTGGGCCATTCATTGTTAACAATAGAGAAATAGCGAATGAGATTAATATCAAGTTGAAAGAATACAAATTCCCATACAACTTTATGTGGAATTATGATCCTCAGGGTATTTTAAGCCAAATCAGATTGAAATACAAATTGTCTGCTTTCTTGCATGATTCTAAGCTTCACATTGAAAAATATACGAATAAAATTGAATGGGAAGAAAATACTTTATTTGATGATGATTCACAGGGCATACAGGGAAACAGTGAATAGGATAAACAGGTGGATCAAGCACAGGTGGTTACAATCAATAAAGAAACTAAAATTTCTCATAAAATAAGCAGAGAGGAAGGCAGTTTCACAGCAGAAACTATTCTAAACAAAAGATTCAGGATTCCATACAATAAGAAAATTAATTTGACTGATGAAGAAAGGGATAAAGCTATTAATGTTGAAGATAACAATGGCCATCAAACTGATGATGAGGCCACTCTAATTGTAAAGGAAACACTCAAGGAGCTTCAAAATGTCCAACTTGAAACACAAAATAAAGACACCATCATGGTTGAGAAACAAACAAATGTTGATGTTCCTTCTTCTTCCAAAGAAACAGACAACACAGATTCAGATATTCAAGTCAGGTTCAGACAAATCAGAGAAAAAAAATGAAGAAATCAAAAGTGAAGTATATTCCAAGTTTCTTAAAGAAAAGCCCGGGAATAAAGATAGACTCCTCTCAGATTTTGATTACTCTTCAAACAAATTGGTAATGTCATTTCTGAAGCCCACAGTGGCTGATCCAAAAATAATTGCAGACTACTCAAAGACAAAATTGGAAGTTGATGCAGATGCTGTCCATGAATTGGACCAAATAGAATTCCACAAAAGCAATATAGAGATGCTGTATTCCAAAATAGTCAACAAGACTATGAATTCTATTAAGCTTGAAAAAACACTGATAAATCTTCAGAATCAAATGAAATTGGATAAAGCATCATTGTATGTCAATGGCTTAAGAATCAAAGCATTGGAAGATATAGTGATTAAAGTAGGAGCTAACCCAGCAAACATTAAAGGGGCAAAGGCCATAATCAAACAGAAAAATGAAGACATAGCAGCTCTCAGGAGACAACTGAAATTGTCTCAAAGTGAAAATCCCCAGGCAAAGGAAATCCTTCAACAAAAGACAGAGAATGATGAATTACAACAACTTGTTCTAAAGATGACATCCCAAATAAAGGAAATGGAAAGCCAAATAGAAGCTTTCAAGAAAGAAAATGAAAATTTGAAGAAAGCTCAACAAGTTTCCATTCCTATAATTATCCCAATTGTAAGCACAACTATCCCCTCAACATTGGCAGAACATTTGGCACCACAAGGAGTATTGGTCACTGCAGTGTCAATTACTTCTAAAGATATCTCTGCCACTTCTTCATCGACATCATAGATAAACACAGTGGGGGAAACAACTGCAATAATAAAAGCTATGGAAGACATGTCCATAAAAGATCAAGAGATAATCAGTTTAAAAGGCACCATCAAAAATCTGGAAACATCCAACAGAGATGCCTTAATCACTTCCAAAGGACATGAACAAAGGGCTAACAGATTACAAGAGTAGGTAAAAATTCTTCAACAGCAGGTAAATCTCACTGAATAGGTTGCCTACATCAAAAATCATTTTTGGACAAAAATCACTGAAGGTATTCACTCACAATGGCCTTCTATTTAGATAATATATGAGCAAAAAGATCTGCTACAAGTTGCCTTAGCAGAAATTGATAAAACAAAGAAGGAACTTAGCAACAAACCCCCACAAGCAATTAAGCTCATATCATTTTTGAATAGTAAAAACAGGGAAGAACTAGAAGAATTGAAAATTCCAGACAGGACAGAGGCTATCCTTGAAATCAAAAAGGTCCTAAAAAAGAGAAAAATTATGAACAATCTGGAAGAGAAGTGTGATAATATGAACATATCAATCAGTAAATTCAAGACCAAATATGACTTGCTACTAGAAGCAGGACTTCCAGATATTCATGCACTAAATGAAAAATTAATGCCACAGAAGGACTATGATTAGAAAATTAGAGCTCATGCTAAGGAGCAGGCTAAAAAGCCTTTGCCACAAGGATCTCCAAGTGGCAAAATATTACTTCAATATTTTGAAAATTTGTTCTTTTTAGAGAATGAAATTAAACACATGTTCATAGTAAAGCCAAAATTTTCTAAGTGTACAGAAGCTGATGAAAGCTATAGAAAATTAAAGAGTATAAAGGTCCCCACAGCTCAACAGTGGCAAGAATTCACAGATCTGATGTGAATTTGACAGGTAAAAGAGCAGGAAAATCATATAGAAAAATCACATTTCACTGTTACCTTAGGGTAAAAATTCAGGGTCAAAGTGTATCAAATGTCAAAGAGTATCAGTAAAAAAGAATGTTACTGCTGGTTATTTTTCAATTACAGCAGTAAAACAGTGAAAATCAAAGATGAAGAATATCAGGATTGAAAGTGAAAAGAAGGAGTGATCTACAAGCCATATTCAACGAGATAAAGCATCCAATGCCAGCAATGCTCACAGCAAATCATGAAATCATTTTGATTAGGATAATTAGTTTTATATTTCCTTGTAAAAGAGAACAACTTGCAAACTGTTTTGCTACTGTCCCTCTTCTTATGTTATATTTCCTATTTTTCCTTGAAACATTATCTCAAAATTTGAGATATTTTGTAAGTAATTCGTTTGTATAAATACTTCATCATTCGAAATATTCAGTGTGGAATAAAATTTATCAAGACTGTTGGGTCTCAATCTAGTCTCCTAAACTGAGTTCATTTAATTGTCAACCAGGATTTGTAAACTGCTGAAGTGAAGTGTACCATATGTACCTAGGTGCTTGTTTCCTAATGCGTTGTGTGTAGTGTTTTGTGATGTTTTTGGTCTTTTATGTTGATTTTTGATGTTTTTGGTCTTTTGGAATTTTATGTTTACAATGAAAATGCCTAGAAAACTAATGAAAAGAAATTGGTGGTCAAAAACACAGTTGAGCCTAATGTATAGAATGGCAAATGTAATCAAAAACACTGAAGCAACCTATGAAATAGAAACAAGAGCTTCATAATGACTTCTTAGGCAAATGACACAAACTAAACTTGAAAAATGATCACTAAATATGCAAGTTCTCTAACTGAACAATTCAACACTAAAGATGCAATATTCTGTTCTAGCTCATCTATTCCATGATTAACTCCTAATTCTATTCTGCAACTTAATTGAATGTCACAGAACTTATACTCAAAGAGTTGTTGGTTTCTTGAGGAAGAGCTCTGTTTATGATGAGGAATTTGCGGAGATATTTTAGACCTTATAATGATGTTATCTTCTGTTCCTTTGGTTATGGATCACTGATGGTTTTCAGAACAAAAAGATATTTGTAGATAATGAAGGCTGTCTTGTGGATCCTATCAACTAAAGTAATCTATTGTGCAAGGGATGACAGTGTGATTATGAGATGCAAGTGCAATACGTTGATCTAAAAATGAACCTAAGATGCTACTAAACTAGCACAATGTTGAACTGGAAATCATTATCAAACTTGAAACAAAGTAGGCTGAACATGAATTAAATGCAAAATGAAACTCCGGAGCGTTCTAACTAACATGCACTTATTCTATGAAGTTACACAATCTGTTTGTTCATCATTAGTGATATTTTGGAAGAATTCCTTCTTGTGGAAGAGGTAGAACAGTTCTGACTGTGTAATTGTATGCAATTGAAAGCAAATGAGCTGAAAGCAAATGAAAAACTTAGTTATCACATCACGGTCATATCTTGAACTTCTTAAGGATGTCTTGGAAGAATTTCTTCTTGTGGAAGAGTGATTAGAACAAGTGCAACTGTGATAGTGAAGACTAAAAACTACAATTAATTCCTACAATACTATAGCTATTCATCATTCATTGTTATGATCTGTTGGAAGAATGTCTTCTTGTGAAAGAACTGGAATGAATATAACTACAGTATCTAGTTAAAAACAAATACAAATTCAACTCCTATCCTACAGTACCATATGTAGAAATTAGCTGAATAAATCACTTATTCACTGAAGATTAACCCGATCATATATCAATTTCGAATTGCATACATAACACATAACCTTCTTCTACAATTAATTGTCACATGCGGAAATAACAGAAGCAATCACACATCAAATCAATCACACATTAACTCAGAATGTATGGGGAAAGCCTATAGCTGAAAACCCCGCAGCTATTGTGTATATTATAATGGAGAAATCAAGTAACCAATAAAGTACATTACTCCTCACAAGTACTCAGTACTCTCTCATGAAGTTACTCACAATCTAGCTTGGTTTTGAACAAGTCTCGGGTTCAAAACACACCACTAACTGCCTTGCCTCTATTGCGCAATCATGGCCTGTATATGAAGAGGTTCAAGGTTTGAATCCCCTTGCCTTGACTGCGCAATTGTCATGGACAATTCCTCCAAGTGTAATGCAAATCTCATGCAAAACAAATCTACCAACTGATAGCTTTACTCACCCTTTCATCTATCTCTTCCACTGGTCTCCACTGAACTGATCATGCACTGTAGTGAACTGAAGTGTTCTTGAGTTGACTAATGAGTTAATATTTAGTAAATTAAATATTATTTAATTTACTCCACTCATATCTAGTTGATTAGTTAGTTAACAAATCCCAACTAGTTCAACTAAAACAAACAGAACACAACTCCACTACTTGTCCCGTTAACTCCTCCAAAACTCCTGCCACTGAAGTCTAACTGAAGCCAACCATGCAAGATGACATCAAACCCTAGGAACCACGTGATTCCTTGTGTCAGTTGCATGAGTCACCTCCATGACTCAAACTGAAGTGCGCCAAGAGAGTAAACTGCTGTTTATAGTCAAAATATTAGTAAGGGTAAATAATATTTGACTTCCATATTTTTAGGAGATCAGTCTAAAAATAGCCTGGGTCCTAAAAATTAGGGTCTCATCTATTTTTACCGACATGTCGCATACTCCAAGAATCTCCAAGTAGAATTCCCAAATTATGCTCCGTGTGTCTAAAAATAGACTTTGCGCCAGAATTTGCCTGCGGGCCCACTTAGTGAAGGCGACTTCATTTCACTAAGCTCCATCATCTTCTTTGATTCTCCTTGCTCCTCTCGATAGAATGTGGATTATCGTCTATCCACCTGCGTAGGTCGAACACTCACAGGCGCAGCACGTCGGGATGTAGGCATCACGATCTCCGTCGAACATAGCAACATCATGATCCTCGTGAACACAATCCTCACAATGATGGTACGTGTCGATATGTTTGGACCTATCATGAAAAGCTGGATTAGCCGAGAGCTTGATGCAGCTTTGGTTATCACAGTAGATCACTGTAGGCTCCAAATGCAACCTGAACAAACCTGCGAGGATCTTCCTCATCCAAATAGCCTCACATGCAGCCAAGCTTGCTGCCATGTACTCGGCCTCTGCTGAACTGAGTGCCACGGATCTCTTCTTCCTGCTGTACCAGGAAACTGCTGTCGACCCAATGCTGAAAACTCCTCCAGAAGTGCTCTTCCGGTCTGTTGGGCTCCCTGCCCAATCTGCATCAGTGAAACCAGAAAGTTTCACTCCATCCTCCTGTCTGTACCATAGACCATATCCCGATGTGCCTCTGATATAGCGCAATACATGCTTGCCCGCCTTCCAAAAGAGCTTGGTAGGCTTAACCATAGCTTGTGAAAGCTGGTTAACTGCATAGCATATATCGGGTCGAGTATTGACCAGATACATCAACGACCCCACCAACTGTCGATAGACAGTGGCATCCACTACCTCCTCCGAAGTAGCATCTCCCTTCCTCCAACCTCCAGGAAGAGGGGTATCAACAGGCTTGCAGCCTTGCATGTTGAACCTCTCCAGAATCTCCGGGGCATACTTGCCCTGAGAAACAAACAGTCCTTCGCTGCGCTACCAAATCTCCAATCCCAGGAAATAATGAAGGATGCCCAAGTCCTTCATCTCAAACTCTCGTGCAAGATCCTCCTTGCATGAAAGTATCAACTGCTCATCGCCAGTCAAAATCAGATCATCTACATACGGTACGATGATCAACAGCTTCCCCTCCACCACAATCTGGTACAGGTTTGGATCCGCCTCACTCTTGGAGAATCCAAGCCCGGTGAAGTAGCTGTCTATCCGAGTGTACCAAGCACGAGGTGCTTGCTTCAGCCCATACGGTGCTCTCTTGAGTCGGCACACATGCGACTCACTGCTGAAGATCTCAAAACCTTCAGGCTGCTCTATGTACACCTCTTCCTCAATAACTCCATTGAGGAACGCAGTCTTCACATCCATCCGATGAATGTGCCACCCCATCTGCGCTGAGAGAGCAAGGATCGTCCGTATGGAAGAGTACCTTGCGACAGGTGCAAAAGTCTCCTCATAGTCAATCCCCTCGATCTGTGAGAAGCCACGGGCGACAAATCTCGCCTTGTGCTTCTCCACACTCCCGTCAGCCGCCTGCTTCACCTTGTAGATCCATCGCGAACCTACAACTGATTTCCCAACCGGTCTTGGGACAATCTCCCATGCACTGTTCCTGATGATCGAATCATATTCTTCGATCATGGCATCGACCCATGCGGGTTCCTCCACAGCTTCCTCAAAAGAGGATGGCTCTGTCACAACACATTGACTCATAAGAGCCATGTATCCAGTGTCTGCGTCCGTTGTTGTCTCTGTCTGCTTGTTGTCTTTGTAGGTGATCCCTGGCCTTCTGCACGTCTGGAACGATCGCTCGACGACTCGAGAAGGAATGCGCCCTCTCGGTGGTTGCATAGCTGCTGGTGGCGGTTCTTCCACCTCACAGACACTCCTCTTGTGGTGATCCACATCACGGAAGCTCTCCTTAGGAACTATGACTCCTCATGCGTACGAGTGTAGCTCCCTCTCAGCGAACAAGCACGCATGGCTTTCTCCTACGGAATTTTTATGTCTGATAACTGTGATGTTTCGAATGTACGGCACATTCACTTTCATTGGTTACATAATTGTATAGGTGTACCCCACAAATATTCCAACCTCAGCAGTTGGATCCGGCTTCCTTCTCGCATCCTTCGTCACATGCATGTAGACAGGAGAACCAAAAATCCGCAAATGGGAAATATCAGGCCTCTTGCCAGAATAAGCCTCCTCTGGTGTACTCATGCCAAGAACCTTGTGAGGACAACGGTTCTGCACATACACTGCTGTATTGCATGCCTCAGCCCACAAGTGAAGGGGTAGGCCCTGATCATGCAACATCGCCCGTGCGGCACCCACGATCGTTCTGTTCTTCCGCTCAGCCACCCCGTTCTGCTGTGGGTTATGGGGTGCGATGAGCTCTCTCCGAATCCCTTCTGCGCTGCAGAACTCCTTGAATTCAGCCGAGATGAATTCACCACCGTTATCACTCCTTAGAGCAATCACCTTCTTCCCCGACTCCTTCTCGACCAGTGCTTTAAACTCACAGAACTTCGCGAATGTATCGTTCTTCTTCTGCATGAAGAAGATCCAGCACTTTCGAGAGAAATCATCAACAAAGATCACATAATACCTGTGCTTTGCTGTCGAAGCAACTGAGAAAGGACCACACACGTCTGTGTGAACTCTCTCAAGGATCGTCGTGGCGCGACTATCCTTCTCGTGAAAGGTGGCTTTCACATACTTCCCTAGAGTACACCCCTTGCACTGATCTGACTGCGCAAGGGTGCCCTTAGGAAGTCCAGTAGAAATCTGCTGCAGAATCTTCAAAGCTCCATGGTGAAGATGGCCCAATCTCCTGTGCCATAGTTCGCCCTCATCATCCCGGCTCACCACATCTCCGGCCTTGCATGCCATAGCTGCGCAGTCATCTACCTGCAACTGATAAAGGTTCTGAGTTCGAACCCCTATCTTCCGGGTCTCTCCAGTAGTCTTACTGCGCAGGAAAGCTTTTCCTTCGCTGAAGACCACATCATAACCCTTATCCTCCAACATCGCTACTGAAATCAGGTTCTTCTTCAATCCAGGTACATGCATAACATCCTTTAAGACAAAGGGTTTACCAGACTCCCTCTGAAAGGATACGGTACCGATACCAGTCGCACTGTATCTACCGTCATCGCCCATCTCGATGTGCGTACCCAAATCCTTGTCCTCCAGATCTGAGAACAACTCCCGATCTCCCGTCATATGAAATGACGCACCGCTGTCCAAGAACCACACCGATCTCATCACACTTGAAACCAAGCATGCAATCAGTGAAAAGTCAAGCTCGAACTGTGAAGCCAAAGCTTCTCCATCTGCAGATCTTCCCGCTTGCTTGTTCTTCTTCTTCTTAGGACAATTGGTAGCATAATGTCCGTGATCATGGCAGTGAAAACATTTCACTTTCGCCATATCCTGCTTCTTGCCCTTAGCTCCAGAATGAGAGGTTTTCTTACCCTTCCCTTTCTTAGCTTTGGACACCAAAGCGCAGTTTTCTTCATCAGCTCCCTTTGATGAAGATCCATCTCGAGTATTCCTCCTTATCTCCTCCTGCATGAGATCCGCCCAAAGGCGCTCCCATCCCGGCAGCTTCTCCCGACCATTGACACTATCTTGATATGAGTGCCAAGCCTTCGGAAGACCAAGGAGAGCCAGGTCGACCATGTCCTCTTCATCGACAGTAACTCCCACACTTCCCAGCTCATCTCTGCATTGAGTGAACTTCGTGAGGTATTTGGCGATACTGTCGCCCTTCTCCATCTTGATGTTCCTGAGCTTATCTTTGAGTGCCAGCTTCCTTTGGTCACTCTTACTCTAGAATAGATCCGTCAAAGCTTTCCACATTAAATATGGAGTAGCCTTTCCATGCAGGCTAGATACAATATGATCCTTGACGCCCTCCAACAGGATCCTTCGACATTTCGCGATCTTCTTTTGCCATGCATCGACCAGAGCTGCATCAGTGGGCTTTGGGACATCCGCATCCACGAACTCCTTCAGACCATTATCTTCTAACACTGCTTCCATTCGATCTTTCCATGCAATATAGTTCGAACTGCCTTCAAGAGCATATTCGAGTCGCAAACCATTGAAAGAAGACATCTTTCAACACCGGCACCAAGAAGAACAACCTCCTGCAAAATTCGAATTCCAAACTCCAAGCTCTATCGCTTCCGATCTATACTTGAAAACAAATTATTTCCAAATCAGAGATTGACTGCAAAGGGCATTCACCAGATCTTTCACCTTACAAAGAAAGATGAATATTCCGGAGGCTACCTGGCCCGCATGCAGACTCTGTCCGAGGAAATAAGTTTGCAATCACCGTAATAGACTTCGACAATTAATCTCGCTCCGATACCATGTAGAAATTAGCTGAATAAATCACTTATTCACTGAAGATTAACCCGATCATATATCAATTTCGAATTGCATACATAACACATAACCTTCTTCTACAATTAATTGTCACATGCGGAAATAACAGAAGCAATCACACATCAAATCAATCACACATTAACTCAGAATGTATGGGGAAAGCCTATAGCTGAAAACCCCGCAGCTATTGTGTATATTATAATGGAGAAATCAAGTAACCAATAAATTACAATACTCCTCACAAGTACTCAGTACTCTCTCATGAAGTTACTCACAATCTGACTCAGTTTTGAACAAGTCTGAGGTTCAAAACTCCCCGCCAATTGCCTTGCCTCTATTGCGCAATCATGGCCCGTATATGAAGAGGTTCAAGGTTCGAATCCCCTTCCCTTGATTGCGTAATTGTCATGGACAATTCCTCCAAGTGTAATGCAAATCTCATGCAAAACAAATCTACCAACCGATAGCTTTACTCACCCTTTCATCTACCTCTTCCACTGGTCTCCACTGAACTGATCATGCACTGTAGTGAACTGAAGTGTTCTTGAGTTGACTAATGAGTTAATATTTAGTAAATTAAATATTATTTAATTTACTCCACTCATATCTAGTTGATTAGTTAGTTAACTAATCCCAACTAGTTCAACTAAAACAAATAGAACACAACTCCACTATCTGTCCCGTTAACTCCTCCAAAACTTCTGCCACTGAAGTCTAACTGAAGCCAACCATGCAAGATGCCATCAAACCCTAGGAACCACGTGATTCCTTGTGTCACTTGCATGAGTCACCTCCATGACTCAAACTGAAGTGCGCCAAGAGAGTAAACTGCTGTTTATAGTCAAAATATTATTAAGGGTAAATAATATTTGACTTCCATATTTTTAGGAGATCAGTCTAAAAATAGTCTGGGTCCTAAAAAATAGGGTCACATCTATTTTTATCGACATGTCGCATACTTCAAGAATCTCCAAGTAGAATTCCCAAATTATGCTCCGTATGTCTAAAAATAGACATAGTCTAAAAATAGACTTTGCGCCAGAATTTGCCTGCGGGCCCACTTAGTGAAGGCGACTTCATTTCACTAAGCTCCATCATCTTGCTGCATTCTCAACACCATAGTCATTAAACATTCATCATTTTAGTTTATTGGAAGAGTGTCTTCTTGTGGAAGAACTGGAACGAATATGACTACAGTAGCTAGTTAAAAACAAATACAAATTTAACTCCTATCCTACAATACCATAGTCATTAAACATTCATCATTTTAGTTTATTGGAAGAGTGTCTTCTTGTGGAAGAACTGGAACGAATATGACTACAGTAGCTAGTTAAAAACAAATACAAATTTAACTCCTATCCTACAATACCATAGTCATTAAACATTCATCATTTTAGTTTGTTGGAAGAGTGTCTTCTTATGGAAGAACTAGAATGAGTACGACTACAGTAGATAAAACAAAACAACTACTAATTCAAATGCAGAACGTAAAGACAACTAGGAAAAACTTATCTAGTTTACGCAAAAGAAATCCGTGCAAGGGGCAGGGGCCCTCTACCACTTGACGACATTCAACTCCAAATTAAATCACGCCTTCAAGATAATTTTGTCTGCTCCATTAACGATGCAATAGTTTGAACATAATGCTCTGTGTCTTCAAAGACGTAACACAGAGTTTACACAAAATCCAACAGCAAATCTAACACAAAATCTCCCCTCTAGCTCTCGGCCTACTCAAGAGTTTATAAAGTAAATGCAAGTAACAATAATTACAATAATTTAGGAATGATGTCTTTCCTTATCCAAATCATCTTAGGAGTCTTTGAGGTGGCTGCGTGAAGGAGAAAAGACACATGGACTGAGACAGTCCTAGTAGGAGTCTTCCTTCACAAATGTGTTCCCACGTGCATAACCGTACCCAGAATTCATTTCCTCTTCCATGATGAGCAACACACCATGTAGGCACGACATGGATCATGCCCATATGCGTTTTTCCTCAAGAGGCCACCTGGAACATACTCAAACATAAAGGTAGCTGCAGAATCGCCGGTTAGCTACGGAATGCCTGCATTCTGCAGCTAGTTCCGGTCAAAATGCTTAACAATGGCAACAATCACAAAATTCAACAAGTCAGTCATGTAAACCATTCTAGAAGTAATTTTAACTATTTTTATTGACCAATTGGGTTTAAAATAGAAATGGACAAGGGAAAATGAGGTGAAATGAGGTGAAGGAAAGCACAAATTTGAGGCTCAACATACCCCCACTGCTGTCTCTTTGCATGTCCTCATGCAAATTATCCTATGAATTCAGAGGCTTCTGCAAGGACATCTAATCCCCTTCTTCTCCTTTGTCTGAAAGTTAGAGGCCTTCTGGGTTTCCTGATCACAAGTTTGAACCTGAGGTTTGTGAGTGCCCTGATTAACTTTTTGTTCCTTGTCTTCATCTTCTCATTGGTCCTCTCCACTTTGTCTATATGTAGGGATAAGGTTGAGTTCATGTCAGTCTTGAGCTTGATTTGATCTTTGAGAATTTCATTCTCATTTTTTATGTGTCTATTCAACAATTCCAACTCATACCTATCCCTCCTTAATATATCAATTTCAGTCAGTGGAGGACTGGGGGTTCTCTCTTCTCTTTCTGAAGCTGTCCTCTCTAGAGTTTCCACATAATCATAGATTTCCTGTTGAGCAGGATCAATCTCAGGGGTGCCTTCATAAAAATCTTCATCATCATCCTCTTCCATGGATGTTTCTTCATCTTCAATATTGATTACCCTTGTTTGTTTGATTGGTGTTTTCTTCAGTTTTCCTTTTAATCTGTGGCTTCTCCTAAGCTGAGAGGACCCCTCTCCTTTCTCTATAACAGATTCCTTGATTTTCTTCTCTTCCTTGAGTTGGCTCTTGATTCGAGTCAACTTCTCCAAATGACTTCCTCACTGCTTTCTTGAACTGGTTTGTCAATTTTACCTTTTGAAGTCCTCCATTTCTTACTTCTCTTTGTGGGCTGTGGTTCAGGTGATAGTTCTTTTGCTTCTTCGAAATGATTTCTTATTAAGAAATCATTCCATGTATCATTTGTTTTGGATAGATGATGCTCAATTCCGCGTGTTTTACCGTTGGGTCAGAGCCATGATCCTTGTTATATGTTGCGGACGGAGTAGTATATATGGTGTGTGTTTGTGTGGGCGGGGCCCGAAAGGGGGCCAGCCCCCTTCCCATAAAACCAAAGGTGCGGAACCAGTACCCAAAGCTCGGCGCGCAGAACGTGGCGGATTAATACTTTGGGTTATGTGTTATATAGTGGGTTTTAAATATGAAACGTTGTTTTAATTAAAAAACGTTTGAAACCGTTGCAAAGACCGCCGACCCACATGTGAACGCATTTTTTTATAACCATAATATTTATTTCCAGTTTAACCGTGCGGCCACGTTTGGCGGAGATTTCGGCAGTCCGCCCATTTTGGCACCTTATCCATATTTAGTGGCGTTATCCACAGTTTCTCCACAATTAGTGGAGCTTCTCAAGGTGTAACTGGCAGTTTAGTAAATGTGGCATAACTTTGGCTAGGAGAGGTCTTTTGAGACGAATTTTTTTTTTATTTTGGGTCTCTTAGACCTTCTGAAGCCATTGGCACAGGTTTCACAGCCATCTGAGGCCGTTTGAAGGTGATTTTTTTCCGTGGAAGTTCCAGGAGCCACTATGGCCAAATCAGTTTGGGAGCTGCATTGGGAATTGTGCAGCCAGTGAATGTGGAACGAAGGTCATTCCTGAAGTTTTTCAGCATTATGAATCCATTTCTACAGCTCGTTTTTCCTTTTGAGGAATTCTTCTCACTATTTAGCTTCAGGGCAGCTTTCAGGGCCACCAGGGCCATTTCAGTGTTGGAGCTGTTTGGGGGTTATGTTCATCCATTTTTGGTGATTCAAAAGCCTGTTTCTGCTATTTTCGACATTCTGAGTCTAATGGCAGAGTTTTCAGAATCAATTGAGGTCATATTCACCTCTAAATTCTCCATGCAAGTCTAAAGAGCCACCAGGGCCAATTGGGGAAAAGTACTGTATCAGGTACAATTTTCACTGTTTAGTGTTTGGGAAAGAGCATGTTTAGCTAATTCCTATTTTCTGATTCTGTATTTACAGTCAGATCTATCTTTCGAGACACTCATATTCTTGTATTAGCCTTTGTATCATTTTTAATACAAGAGGACAAGCCTAGTTTGAGAGGCTTGGTCCAGCAGATGTAGCCCAGAGGAGGGGGTGAACTGCTTTATCATTTTGATGTCTTTATTTGCTGAAGATGATATGCTAAAAAAAACTGATATAAAGTGTTAAACAACAAATATACATAACTTTCATACACACATAATCACCTACTCAGCTGCAGAAAGTTATTTGTCTTATTCTGCAAGACATCAAACTTCAAGTATGTGTATGTCAAAGACTTCTAAGTGTTACTTCATTATTTCTTTAGGCAGAGTCTGTAGAGGGCCAGGTAGCCTCTGGAACTCATCCTCTCTTTAGAGGTGACATGTCCGGTGAATGCCCCTACAGTCTATCTCTGTATAAGAAATAAGAAGTTTTCACATTTTCAGAGGTCAATTGGAGTGTATAGCTCACAATTTGAAATTATGGAAAATGGATACCTTGCACCCTTAAACAAGTACATTCCATTTTCAGATCACCCCCCTATGTCTTATAAAAATACAAATTATTTCTTGAGCCTAATGCCCTTGCATCAGTTTGCAATAGTTGTATTTGTTGAAACAGAGGGTAATTAAGCAATCTTATAGGCAAAGATGATGGTAGTGGGTACTTCAGTGCTCAATTAGGAATTTAGGATACATGCAACAGGCTTAAGACAAAAAACACAAGATTTCTGAATGACTGTGACTGCAAAAGAGGCTTTTCAGGTATTCTATAGGTTTTAAAAACTTTTTGAGCCATGGGATTAATATTTCAGGGGTTTTGGACTGAGGATTTGGCTTGAAATGAAACTTTTATGAATCAGAGAATTCTGGAGAAATTTTGCGAGGGTTTGCCCTGTTTTTTCATGGTTTCGGACACACTAGGATGGACAAATTCACTAAATATAGCTTAATTGGTTCAATTTGGAGGTTTAAATCGTGAATTTTGCAGGCTGGATTTGGGAAAATACCTTTTTTGCAGGTATTTTGGTAATTGGAAGGGTTTCTGCAACTCGTTGTTATTGAATTTGAGCTCTGGTTCGGCTTATTGGTGCATCAAATGACTTACTCGATCTTCAAATGAAAATCAGTGGTCAAATCTGGGTCTCTAATGAAAAATGTGTAAAAAGGGTCTTGAAACGGCTAAATACAATCAAGCGGAGCTCTTTTTACAGTTCAAATGTGCGAATAAATAGTGAAAAATAGTGTATCAAAGGTTTTAATATTCAATATTGGTCACCATTGATACATTAAATGGTTGTCTCATCAAAAATTTGGGGGGTGGGGGGGGGGGGGCGGTGTGGTGGGGATTTCTGTTTTTGAATGAGAAGACAGGAAATGGTTTTCGCGTTGAACTCTGGCGGTAAGTTGTATTATGCCAAATGAACACGATCGAATTAAATTGTGACACGTCACAGGAAGTGGAAATGGGACAACCACCCATTTCACGCTCGATTTCTGTTTGGGTGAACGATTGGTTTGCGAGCGTGAAACTCATCGTCAAGCGTTGGATCTGGAGCACGAGAGCGAACGGTTGGGATTAAAATGAAAGCTGCGGTGAAACAGTTGGGTAGGGCCCGGTTAACTTATGTAATGGCGCATGTAAAAACTTTATATATATATATATATAACCAAAGTTTTTATCAAATTGTTTCATGTATAGAATGAGCCTACACATATTTTTCGAAAGGGGTTAAGTGGTGGTGTATATATAAACAAAGTTTATCTATATGATCAAAATGTGCGTGAGGCGGGTTATAAGGCTCAAACCATAGGTTAAGCTATTTTTTTTTAAGTTTATTTATATTTTTATTATATAGTTTTAGACCACGGAGGGGTCCAATAACCATATGGGGTGGGTTTATTTACATAATGTTAGTTTTATGCCAAAGGGGATATAATTGGGGTTTTTTATTTAAACATGCGGATAATTAACTTTGGCAAAAAAGCTTATAATAGTGGGTTTTCGAGGATAATTAGATAAAAGGGGATATAATAATAGGAAAAGGTTTGATTATAGGGATTTAATAAATAAATTAGAAGTTAATATGACCAAGGACAATGAAAACACCAAAATATATATATATATATATATATAACTAAGTAAAGTGATAATGTAAAAGCAAAGCTTTATCATTTAAAATTTGACCACTTTAACCTGGAATATAATATTTTTGGAGGGCTTTTTATGTTTTTATGAATGGAGGAGATTAATCAAAAGGGGATTTTTTTTTTCATTAAGTAAAAAGATATTTACTTATGAAATTGCAGTGTAATGGATGAATGTAGGGTAAATAATGATAATTAGGGATTAATATAGGAATTCAACACTTTTAACTTAACAGTCATTGAGCCTTGGGTCTGGTCCCAACAGAAGTCAGAGAAATGCTCTGAGCCTCTTTGATTGGAAGTTTAGAATGCAGAATAACTACAAAGGAGGGGAAATTAGTGATTTTTTCCTGGTAACAAATATTTACAATGATTTTCCCACTTCTTTCTACCTACCCAACTTTAATCTAACATTTTTTCTTCCTTTTTTGCAGGTGCATTTGAGCTAGCAACCTTGAACATTTTATTCTTTTGAAAGCATAAAAACTATCTAAATCTACCTTATATCATCAGAGGGCTCATATTAAACTAATGAGCTCCTCTTTATTCTCTACTTATCTACTAATTAGTCAGGATTAAACAGTCTGACTAATCTTTATTCACTATCTACAACATGTAAATTGAAACATGACAAGTCAAGATTGAACAATTCAACGCATCATGGATTATGGCATTTATTGACACTCTGCCATAATCATCTGAAAGTAAAAAGTAGTGGCATTTGAATTTGCACACTTTCATATTTTATTTCTTTTTCTTTGGGGTATATTATTTTTTCTAAGTCCTTTGATCTTTCTTTTAGGACTTTTACCCTCTTTTTGATTTTCTATTTTTTTATTTTTTTACAAAATATGAGAAAACAACTTGCAGAAAGAAAAGTGTGTACATATTTATAATATTATCATAAGTCAATTCCAAATTATGAATCCTATACTTATCGGGACCCTAACAGCGGCTTCACATGGGGATGGCATTTCCTGGTGAAATGTCAAGAACTCCAAGACTAGTAGCCTTCCATTTTGACCTTGATGATCTAGTAACTGTTTTTTGTTTTCTGCAAAAACTCATATTTATGACATTTTACTCTTCAGAGCTTAGGGCCTTCACTCCAGGCTTCAACTTTGAGAAGAAAATATCCAATCCAATCTACACACTTGCAATGAATATTTACAATGATGTAAAAAATTAACTGGGACTAACTAGTTGTTAACTTAGAAGAATAGTAGTGTTTGAGCATTCTACCATTAACTTGTCCATATTGAATATCATTTCCATCCAAATCTCTGATGAAGAAAGCATTGTTACCCCTATATCCATAAATTTTGTAAGGTTATTTCCATAGAAATTCAAACTTTCCATGCTTCCATTTTTCTTCTCTCCTGGCATCCCACTTTAACACTTTATCTCCAATGGCAAAGTCATCTTCTTTAGTTCTTTTATCAAAGATTTTCTTGATTTTCTCTTGAATGACTTGAGATTTTTCATATACTTCCTCCCTTATCTATTGCAGATGAATAGTTTGATTTATCCTTCTTTTTATATCATTGAGTTCTACTTGTGATTCTTGGATAACTTTCATTACTGGAACACCTAAAGATGATGGGAAAACTACATCCATCCCATATACAATCTGGTAAGGAGATGTTCCAATTTACATCTTGGTAGTAAGTCTATTTGCCCATAAGGCATAGACTAACTTTTTATTCCAAGTTTTCTTATTTTCTTCAAGTATTTTTTTGATGATATTCACAAGGCTTTTATTTGAAGACTCGGCTAGGCCATTACCCTGAGGGTCATAAGAATTAGAGTGGCCTAGGGTAATATGGTACTTGTGATAAAAGGCAATCATTTTCTTGGATTTAAAGGCTGCTGCATTATCAGTAATTATTTTCTGTGGGCATCCAAATCTAGATAAAAGGTTGTTTTCTATGAAAGATATGATGACTAAATCAGTGGCTTGTCTAGTAGGAATGGCTTCAATCCACTTGGTGAAATAATCTGTGGCAGTCAATATCCACTTGTGTTGGCCAAAGGATGGAGGGTGAATTTATCCAATGAAGTCTAAACCCCATTGTTGAAATGGAATCTCAGTAGAAATAGGTTTCAAGGGTAAAGGTAACAACTTATTTTTTCCTTCAAAAATCTGACATTTGTGACATGAAGTAACAATTTTTTTCACATCAGCAAATAAAGTAGGCCAGTAGAAACTAGCTATAAGGATCTTATCTGCTGTAATTTTCCAATATAAGTGTCCCCCACAATCACCTGCATGAAATTCCTCAAGAATTTTGTCAGCTTCTAATTTCAGTAAACAGTTAAGTAAAATCCCACTATGTTCTTTCTAAAAAAGGACATTATCTAAGATACAATATCTCATTGCTTTAAGTTTAATGAATCTATATTTAGTTCTAGTTAATCCAGGAGGAGCTTGTAAATTTATATGTACAAAGATAGTATTTGAGTACCATGGTGAGTCTAGAAATTCTTCACTGATCAATGGAGTCGCCATCTCTTCCTGGTTATCAACCTGGGCAATAAAATTTATATCTAAAGCATTACAATTGGATTCAGTCATCAATCTAGCTAAACCTTGTCCTTTTAAGAGCTTGGTTGGTTTAATCTCTACGTCATATTCAAGGATAGTGGAAATCCACTTTCCTCTTCTTCCATCTGGCCCATCCTGTGTTAAAATATCTTTGACTACAGAATTAGGGACATAGGCAATAATGTGGGAGTAAAGAATATACACTCTGAAATATTTTATGGCTTTAACCAAGGCCAAAGCTTTTTTTTCCATTATGTTATATTTCAAAGGTGTGTCTCTAAGGTTTTTACTGAAAAATGCTATAGGTTGTTCAAAACCTTGGTCATTTTTCTGCAATAGAACTGCAGCTATGGTATGTTCTGAGGCAAATGAAAAGATTATAAAATATTTCTTGAAGTCTGGACTGATTAGGACTGGTGTTTTTGTTAAAGAATGTTTAATGGATTCGAATGATTATTTTGCTTCAGCTGTCCATTTTAAAACAGAGTCATTTTTTAGCATGTTATTCAGTTCTTTGATGATTTCTACTTCTTTGATGATTTCTACTAAGTTAGAAATAAATCTTCTCAGAAAGTTAATTTTACCTAAAAATGCTTGTAACTCTTTGATGTTCCTAGGTGGGTGAATGTTTAGTATGGCTTCTATCCTTGGTGGATCTATCCTAATACATTCCTTTGAAATTATGTGGCCAAGTAATTTTCCTTCCTCTAGTCCAAAAAGACTCTTCTTTGGGTTTAAGGATATACCAAATTTTCTACACTTAATGAAAACTTGCCTCAGATGATCCAAGTGTTCATTATTTGTCTTAGAAAAAATAGTAATATCATCTAAATAGATAACCAAGAAGTTGAGAATTTCCTTTGCAAAGGCTATGTCCATAGCCCTTTGAAAGGTAGCTCCAACATTCATCAAGCCAAAAGGCATTTTCACGTACATGAAAGTGCTCCATGGAGTGGTAAGAGCAGTTTTAGCTTGGTCTTCCTTTTGAACAAGTATCTGGTTATATCATGAGAAACCATCCAATAAAGAAATCATAGAAGGACCAACTACCCTTTGTAAAATATGGTCCATTTTGGGTGAAGGGTAATTATCCTTCAAAGACACTTTGTTAAGATTCTTGAAATCTACACATAATCTGATTTCACCAGTTTTCTTTCTTATAGGTACTAACTTAGAAATCCAATCAAATATTTATTTGGGCATCATACATGCGTTTAACTTCTTTTTCAATCAAATTTAATAAGATAGGGTTAATCCTCCTCAATTTTTGTTTAAATGGTTTCTAATCATCTTTTATAGGAATCTTGTGTTGAATTATGTTAGTGTCATATGATTTTAAATCTTCATAACTCCATGCAAACACATCTTGATATTCCTTTAAAATTTCAATGTATTTTTATTTTTCTTGAGGGGGTAATGATTTTGACAATTTGATCATTTTTGGTTTTGTTTTTGTCCCAATGTTACACTCTTCAATGTCAGATTTGATTGATTCCATTTTAGGCTTTTTGGGCACATCATTGGAATCAAACAAGTCCTCCAAAGGAGTTAAACCCTTAGGCAATAAATTATCTCTTAAGTCTAACATCTCAATTTCATCTTCAATTATTTCCTCTATATCTACCTTCTCTAAGTTATCTATGTCAGACTGAGTAAATACAGTGGGTTTGGTAAGTTTATGTGCATCTATGTTATTTATTTCACAATTAACATCTAAATCTATATTACATTCTGAATCTAAATTACCGTTTGTGTCTATCTTACAATTTTGAAATTCATCCTCATTATTCAAAAAATGATAAAATTTTTCATATTTAGAGAAAATTTGCCAGTATTTGACATTGTGTGGGACAATGGGTATATATTTAACTTCAGGAGTATATCTATGTGTTAGTTGAAAAGGTAAGTTACATGTGCTAGCAAAAGTTGCTAGGCAATGTGCTTGCAAATTTTGATTTCTTGGAATAGTAGCAAACTTACATTCTAGTAAATCATCAACCAAATCAGTTGTTGCATCTCTATATCTGGCTAACCTAGGATTATGAACTGAATATTCATCATTTATTTATTTAATGACTAATTCTGAATCTCCCATAATTAAAATTCTCTTACCTCCTAAATTTCTGATGATTTGGAGGCCTAAGATAAGTGCCTCATACTCTGCCATGTTGTTGGTGCATTTTAAGTTGAATCTAAAGGCATGTCCTTCCGAATGACTGGTATCAATGTTTATGATCCACACTCCAACTCCTGCTCCTGACTTGTTCACTGAGCCATCAAAGTCTAAGTGCCAAAGGGCTTCATGAAAAATATTATTATTGTTTGGTTTAGGCTTTATGTCAATTAATTCAGTTTGGATTTCATTATTATCAGAGTTACATAAAATGAAAGAATCAAGATCAGTTGGTGTTGAGTATATTGGGTAATTTATTGATCTCTCAGCACTGCTAACCATGTATTTCAATAAAGTTTCTCTATAAAGTTTCTTAGGTTGTCCAAACACTGATATGGTGGCATAGCTCATGTCTAATTGTAGAGATCACTGCAACTTAGCTCCCCATGAGCGAGAAAGAAGCATACCATACTTTGGTGGGATGTTAGCTACTACAATTATCCATAACCATACTTTTACCAAGATACTGAAAAAAATTCACACATAAGTCTTTTATCACTCCTATGCACTTAACCTTGCTTGAATCAAAAGAGAACAAATATTTATAGGGCCTTGTTATTTCTAAAGTCAGAGTTTCCATGATAACTTTTGGAATTAAATTGTGGGAAGCTCCTGAATCTAACATTGCATTGTGTGAAATCTGATCGTGAATAGTAAAACTGATATAAAAGGGAGGAACTGATCCATCTGAATGCTTAACATTTACATCAGGGCCAAAAATTTACTCAGGTTGATCACCATTTAAATTAATAGCATCTTCACCATCATTCATATTCAAATTTTCGGTAATTGTTGGTCTATACAATTCATTTTTTACCAATTCTGTTAAAGGAATTGGTATTTTCAACTTAGCTATTTTAGTTTGAATATTAAATGATGGTTGAGACTTACTAATCTGAATTAGTTCATCTTTTGTGACAGTTATCTGGGTGGGTTTTTCATGAATTTCAACAGATGTAATTTTATCTTGAGTTGTTCTTTTGTTTTCTGTCTGAGTTTCTTGACTTCTGCTGTCTTTAGTTCTCTTTTTAGGGAAAGATTCAGGGGCAGCAGAAGTTTTTTAAGATTTTTAACTTTCAGTAGAAGCTTTGTTGCACGGAAAATTGTCATCTTGACATTCTGCTATCTGTATGAGCTCATTATCACTCATACTTCCTCCTTTGAAAGTCTAACACATCAGTTCCTCATGTCAAGCCTTAAAAATAAGAGAAAAGCTCTCAAAAGTCTCTAAAACTCTGGTATTGCACTTTCTATTTGTCTTACCTACGGTCCCGCACCTAATGTTCATGACTCTTGCATATTTGAACGCACTTTCTCTGTGTTAAAAGTGCGAACCCCTGTAAAAGATTAAAAAGACGCAAAGTAAACCCAGAAGCTCACTTTCAGTCATTTCTAGAAGCTTCTGGAAGGAATCTTGCGGTGGCAAGTTCTCTCTTTTTACATTCATGCATCCCATGCCTTAAGGAGCTAACCCCTTGATGTGAGGATCTTATCCCTTTGAAGGAGGATTCTATCCCTTCATAGTTGGAACTGAAACCTCCTCTTTTGCACTATAAAAAGAGGCCTTGGGTAGCCTCAAAGGGAGTTCAAGCTTTAGAATTGTTTGAGGTAAAGTGCTGCTGGGATTCAGACTCATTTAACTAAGATTTTGTGAGGAAATATCACATACCTCTATCTGTCTCGGTTGGAAGAGTGCAAGGCTTGTCAGAGTAGAAGAGATTCCTGCTTCGGACCTCGGGAAGGCCTGTTCAACATCAAGGCTAAGGTTGTAAGGTTTTCCTTCATTCAAAGTTAATACAAATGAATTCATTTTTCTCAATAAGATGTTAATTACTATTTCTTTCATGGATTCCTTGATCACCATGATAGGCATGATTTATAATATTTACTATGCAGGTGCTATTTAATGTTTGCTTGTTTGTGACTACAGGTCTTTAAAGATAACTCCTTCAAGTGACCGAAGGACAACTACTTCGAACAAGCATTGGATCTACGGTAAGACCTTAACACCTTTATAGTATTCTTTTGTAAATCGCATATGTCTAGAGAAAGATAGGTTTGTTTGGTTTTTTGTTTCTAGATTACCTTTTGGTACTAGGGAGATCGTTCTTGTCTGCAAGATTTATTTATCGGTCAACAAGCTTTGGTATTAATAGTTTTGGGATTTGCTGATTTAGAATCAGCGGGATTCTTCTTTGGATCAGGAATTGCTGATTTTACTGAATTAGGGGATTTGGTAGTGTTGGCCTTTTGGGCATTATTGGAGGATTAGGCCACTTCTTCAGTGATGTCAACAATTGTTGGACTTGGTAATTTTTTGGGACTGGGAGGATTGGAATTTTGCTTGTTTTCCCTTGGGAGAATTTGCAAAAATTTTGTTTTTGGTGCTTCTACATTCTTTTTAGTTTAATTTTGAGAAGTGTTTTTTGTATAAGGCTCAATTTTTTTCTTGTTTCTAAGGTTATACTGATTGTGAATTTCATTAATGGCGAAGTCATAACCTTGTTTGAAATCAAAGGATTCACTAGATTCTACTTTGAGTTGTTGAAGCTCAAAAAGTTCTTGATCCTCCTGAGTGAGGAAAATAGTGTTTTCTTCATCTATCCCCATTACTATATTGATGTTATCCTCATATTCGTTATTATTATAAGAACTCTCAGCATAGTTCTCTTGGAATGGGGGCCTAATTTTTTGATCTGGAGCAACTTCTTTAGCTTTTCCAGGGTTTTTTTTTTTTTTTTTTCTGAAGTTGGGATTTCTAATTTGTGGTTGGTTATCCCATTGTGGTTTTCTCTCAATATTTTCTAATCTATCAACCACATTTTCTAAAGTTTTAGCAAAGAAATCTAGTTTAGCATCTGAATTTGATGTTTCTTCTTTGATTGTGACTCTCCTTTCATTCCTAAGTCTGGCTTTTTTTGCTAGAATATTAATTTCTACACCAACAGCATCTAATTGCATCTTTTCTAATGTTTCAGCATTCCTTTCTCTTAATTGATAAGCCATATCTAGATCAAATCCATCAGGGAACTTAAGAAGTACATAGTAGGTTGTAGGTTTAAGATCAACATGAATGGCATTATAAACATTGTTATACCTAGTGCAGTAATCTTGTACAGACTCATTAGGGGATCTTTTTAAAGCATCAAACTCAGACAAAATTTGCAAAGGATTCTTTTTCTTTTCCCATTTATTTAAGAATGCTCTATGAAATGCAGCTAAATTAGCTATACTACCAGTAGTTAAATTTTTAAAGCATTTCTTAACCTCTCCTGTTAAACTTTGAGAAAATAACCTCATCCGAACATCCGACTCACCAATTTCATAGATTTCACAATAATCTGTCATTCTTGTGACATGTTGTTGAGCAGTATATTGTGACAGGCCATCAAATAGTGGTATATTTTTCTGGTAATCTTGGGGCATATCATGGAGGTTTTGGGGTAATACAAGGGGAGCATACCTAGCAACCATGGCTTGAAGTTTTTTTGAACTGGGAGGTATAACAGAAATGATAGGAGCTATGCTGGATATAGTAGCTGATGAGCTAAAAGTTGTACTTGAAGAGCTTGGAAAAGAGGTTGGTATATATATGCAACTATTTGGAAATAAGGATGTAGTGCTTATAAAACTAGTGGATTGAGTGAATGAGGGGAATAATATCCTAGGCTGCAAAAGCAACTTAGGACTAAATTTTCCTGTGGATGAACTTGCAGTGGAATCTAAAAATGAGGTGACAGCATACAGAGTTGAATCTGTTGCTGGAATTATTGTTGTGTGCAATTGAGAAACTGGAGGCTTAATGTGAGATAATAAATGGGCTAATTTAATAGCTTCATCAGTGTCTTTAATCAGTGTAACATTAATCCTTTCTACTTGACATTGAGATTTAGATTTATCTGATTTTATTTTTGCTAAAATAATATTCTGTTTTGCTTTCAAGAAAGAAGTAAAAACAGGATCTATTACAGTATCTTTTAAATCAGTTTCAGATTTAGTTTTAAACAATGATTGTTCAAACTTGAAATCATAATCTATATCAGTTAAGCTTACTAACTCTTTAGGTAAAGAATTAGCTTTTCTCAATGGTACTTCAGTTTCTAAATTGACAATTTGTTTTTTCTTTTTTCCAATCTGTTCTGGGTTGTCTACTATCACTGCAGGGTTAGGATCCGAATTAGACCTGGTGTAGTAGGTTTTCCTAGAAGCCAGAATGACTATTTATGAATACTCACAACCCTTTAAAAATAATCTTAAAGTAAAAAGATAATTGAAAGATCTTCCTTTAAGACTAAATTTAAAACTGGAGATTGGTTAGTTCCCCAGTATGGTCGCCAGTATGTTATCATCCTAGTAATTTCTTAAGTTGTGGGATTTATGTTTTTAGTCAAAGAAGACTAGGGATAACCACAAACCTACTTTGGAAATCTACGATCTAGCCTTCCTAAATTTCAGAGAGGGCTCCCTCTTTATGATTTAACTTTGTTTTATGTTTAGATTTTTAGGCTAGTTATGATATCTGAACAATTGGTGTTGGTTTTGAAATGTTTGGTGGGAAATAAGATCACTTAAAGACAAATTAAAGAGGGATTTACAAGTCCATTGGGTTATGGATTCAAATTCTAGCAAACAGAACAAAAAGACAAGGCCAAAGGGATGCTAATGTATTCAGGGCAAGGTAGATAACCCTCAGAGATTTGGATAGATTGTTTTGATGAAATGGCTTGTTTCAGGATAAAGGGAAATGAAGGATCCTTTGATCCGGAAAAAGAGGAAGGAGGCAGGGGTCAAACAGGACTAGGAGCAATTAAGAATTCCTAAATCCGGAAATTAGCAGAAAACATTTAAATGATTAATTAGTTAAGACAAGGAGTTTTTACACTAGTCCTGAAGTAATAGTCCTAATTAATCATTAATATTGAACAACATATATGAAATTGCATGTAACTCAGAAGGGGAAACAATGACAGTAAGAAAGTACTTTACTCTTCAACTTATCGCATGAATCCTGAATTATGAAGTCCAATTGGTTATTGTCTAGACTGCTGCTTTGAAATCAACACATGTGACCCTCCAACGTGCCAACAAAAAGTCTATAATATTCTTAGAAATTTTATTCCACACTAAACACTTCACAAACTGAAGTATTTATACAAATGTTTATTACAAATTTCCTAAAGATATCTAGGAATGACTCTAGGAAATATAAAATATCTTTACACATTAAGAGGGACAACTGCTTAACAACTTTTGCAAGTTGTCCTCTTACCTAGAAAATATAGAACTAACTTATCTAACAAAAACTGTTTGTTGAATAGTTGTCCATGTTTGCTATCATATTGAAAAATATCTTTTTGGAAGATGAATTAACTGATGCTCTTTCCACTTATACTCTTTAACACTGTACTTCATCTCTGATGTTCTTTCACGTTGTTTCTTTATCATTTTACTGCTGTAAAAAGGGAAATTACAACAGGTAAAATCAACTAGATGTTGCTTTTCTTTCTGATACACTTTGACTCTGTTCTTTCATCCTGCTACTCTTTTAACTGATATTTTAACCTTTAACTGTTGTAAAAAGAGACTTCTCAATAGTAAAAAATCAAAATCAAATAACTGTTTTATTGTTTCCTTCTCAGATTGATTGTTTCACCTGCACTTTCTTTCATTGTTTTGCTTCTTTGTTGCTACAACAAATCTGTAAAAGTCTATCATTGTTCAGCTTTTGGTATTTTTACACTTTTGAGTTTTCTGAAGTTCTCATCAGCATCAGTATACTTGGAAAAATTTGGTTTGATGACAAACAGATGTTTGATTTCATTTTTGTTGAACACCTAATCCTCTATGGATAGGTGTGGAAGGTGAAGAGTCACAAAGGAGTCCAAGTGACCTTGGAAGATGAATCCAAGAGTCACATTATTGTATTATAAATGTGCATCTATGTGTAATAAAGAAGTAATGAATGCATATCTTTCTATTTGTGTGTTTTAGTTTCTCCCTACACCATGTGTGTGTTTAACATGGTATCGAAGTTGATACGTTCATAACCAGCTTAACCTTGTGTGAGCCATTTGTTTTTTGTGGCCTGTGTAAATCTGCAAAAATTCTGGTCATTTTTGCAGCATTCAGAAATCCTTTGCAACATTCAGAAATCAATTGTTGCAGCATTCAAAAATTTTCTGGAGCATTCAAAAATATTTTTGCAGCATTCAGAAATTGTTCTGTTGGGTTCATTCAGAAGTCTGCAGGTTTTCTCTCACTGCTCTCTGTTGCATTCAGTTTTTACTGCTCCCTCCATTCTGCGTTTTGAAAAATTCTAAAAATTTTCTGGCAATTTCTGCCTACTTTTATTTCTGCACATTGGAGAGCTACTAGAAAATATTGTCTGCTACTGTTTAAAGTGGCTTTCTGAATGGAAAAAAAAAACAAACAAACGAAAAACAAAACAAAAAAACAAAAAAACAATAAACAAAAAAAACAAAAAAAAAACAAAAAACAAAAAAACAAAACAAAAAACAAAAAAACAAAAAAACAAAAAAAAACAAACAAACAAACAAACAAACCATGTTTTACTGAAAATTCTACAAATTTCTGCAACTTCTCCAGTTCTCTGCTGTGAAAAATATTCTACTTTTTATACACCTACTCCTTCCTTCTCATAAAAAATTAAAAAAAAACAATAATAAAAATTTAAAAAAAAAAAAAACCGTGTTTTATTGACAATTCTACAAATTTCTGCAACTTCTCCAGTTCTCTGCTGTGAAAAATATTCTACTTTTTATACACCTACTCCTTCCTTCTCATAAAAAATTTAAAAAATAATAATAATAATAAAATTTAAAAAAAAAAAAAAAAAAAAAAACTGAGCAACCTACACTCCTCGGCCCTCACGGCCTTCCCTCACTCCTCAACACTATCGGCCTTACGGCCCTCTCCCTCCCGTAGATTACCCCCTCTCCACACTCAGCATTCTGCCCTACCCTCTCACCCAACACTCACCCCTCGGCCTTTGGCCCTACCCGCTCCATCTCCCTCCTCATCCGCCTCTCGACCCGGCCATCCTCCTCGATCGTCCCACTGCAATACAAACTCCACCCTCACCCCTGTACTCCTCCCCCCGACCCCTCACCACCCTCCTCTCTACCCTCTCGACCCTCTCCCCATTCCCGCCCCTCCCAACGCTCCCGTCCGCCCCCTCACCACTCTCCTCTCTGCCCTCGGCCCTCACCCTCCCTGCTCTCCTCCCCCACTCCCCGCTCCTCTCCCCTCCCTTCGCTGCAATAACCTCACTGCTACCCACCTACCCTCACTGTAATACACCCTCCCCTCGACCCTCATCACTCCCTCCCCAACCCGCTCCCCCTCTCCGCCCTCGGGCCCTCCCCCCTAAACTTACCCATACCCTGCTCTCCACCCTTGGCCCCTCGGCCTCTCCCCAACCCCTCTCGACCCATCCCCCTTACTCAACCCTTCCCTCCCCCTCGCTTGGCCGCTCGGCCTTCCCTCCCTCGCACCCACTTTCAATTAATTCCCTCCCATTTTTTTAATTAATCCCCTCCCATTTTTTTAATTAATTATCTCCCTTTTTTTAATCTGCAAATGATTTAATTTATATAAAAAAATTACAGATTAAACTCCCCCAGAAACACCTTCCCCAGTTTGACCTCCCTCAGATAAATCTTTTCCCAATTAAAACCTCCCTTAGTTAAAAACTCCCCCAGTAAACACCTCTCCCAGATAATACCTCTATTTTTCCCTTAAAAAAAAGAGCAGAGAAAGAAGAGAGAGAGGAGATGGTATAGATGGTACATGAATAAATGAATATATGGATTTTATATAGTGAAAATTGAAGTTTGTGTGGCATGTATAGAAGGGTGACTCTCAAAGAGATTGACAATGTGAAGGCAAATGTTGAAAATTGGTGGCATCATAAAACTTACTCATAGTTTTTGGAATTTGCCTTCCTCTTTATTGTGAAGTAATACAGCAAGCTCAAGACCATTTGCTCATCGATAATGAAGCATCCAAGCTTGTGAACATATTTTTTTTGAATTAGAGTTGTTGGTGTAAAACGGTTCTTTGAAGAAGAGAGAAATTATCTGCCTTAAAGGGTTATTGCACAGTGGTTTTTGCTGCACATTTACAAAATATTTGTATTGACGTTGTATTGAACTAACATTGAGAGTGGACATTGCTTCTTTGTTCATAGTTGCAATCAGTGTTTTGAAGTATAACTTTGAGTTGTTGAGATATTGTTGAAACACTTCTATGATGTGAGTCATTGTTGCTTGCTGATTAGACAGCAGAGTCTATACCTTGAGGTCCTCCATAATTTGAGTAGCAAAGTTTGTTCTTTGGGAATTCCATAATTGGAAGTTCATGAAAGAAAAGGGTCTTTGAAGTCATTTGTATTCATTTGAAAGTAATTTGAATCACATTGTAAACGGGTGCATTATCGGTTGAAGCCAACACCCTTTATTTCTTGAAGCTTGAGTTGTTGAGAAAAATGGCTAAAATCAATGATGCATTAGAATTGTTGAATAACCTCATTCATTCAAGTGTTCATGATATGGTAAAAATGAGCAAGAATGCTCTTTTTTAATATTCAAACTTGCTTGCAAGATGCACAAGACAAGAATGAGTTTTTGCAGTTGGAGTCTCAGCTTCAGCAAGATGAACTTCAGCAAAAGAGTCATCATTCTGAACCTGTTTCTATTCAGAAAATTGAGAAGGACTCCCATCAGCAGCAAATATATAAAGTTGCAGATGATTCACATTCAGTTCCTTGTACAAGAGATGATTTACATGCATATGCAACAGCTCAGCCTGCACCTCCCAAGCCCATCATCAGACCTTGGGAAGAGCTTGTCCACAACAAGCATAGAAATGGTTTTGGATATGAGAAGGAGTTGTACTTTCATATCCTGGACTACTCCAAGCCCATCAAATTTCAGAGTGTCGGATTCCTTTATGACAGTTCACCTACAGCTGTTCCAGATCCTGCTCCACTTCCACAACAACAACATATTATAAAATGCCAACACTATGATCGAGTTGGCCATATGAAAGATCAATGTTTTGATCTTCATCCATGCAAGCACTGTGGTCGGCACACCCATTCTTCACACAGATTCTTCAGAAACAAGACTCCTGCAAGAACAAAGATTCATCTTGGATGGATCGCTTCTTGGCAATGGCCATCAACAGCTAAGAAGATGTTTAAGTCACATTTCAGAACTTGTTCTTGAATATTGAGCAAACTTGCAGTTGATTTTTCGCCATCATCTCACCTTGTACCTAATAAGGGTGAAAATGGTGGTCATCTACAAGCTTCGATGCCACATCAAGCGAGCCTGAGCCACAATCTCTCATTCCATATTCAGATTTGTAGCCAGAGACATCAGTTCAAGCAAGCCTGAGCCATAATTCGTCATTCCAGATTCAGAGTTGTAACCAGAGACACGGATGCCCATGAGCATGCCTTTGGTTGGTGGACAGCCTTAAACCATCCATGTGAGGTTGATATTCTTCCTCTTTCAGAACACTTCCTCTAGCAGAAGACTTCAGCTTCTTGCCAGCTTTGGAAGAGTTCCAGGAATTGCATCAAGCATTCTAGTGTTGGTGGTGATCGTTAAACCATCACAGGTTGTAGACTTCCCTTCTTTTAGGTTTAAGGTCTCCCTTTTCAAATATGAGGGACAATTCCTCTAGCAGAAGCCCTTAGCTTCTTGCCAGGTTTTGAAGAGTTGGGGAACTGCAATAAGCGTTGCATTCCAGTGTTGGTGGTCATCCTTAAACCATCTCTTTATACCAACATTTCAGAGAGTTGATTCAGGCTAAGTGTTGCCATGCATACTTTGCAAATTTGTATAACAACTCTCTTCTTGGACTCACACATACCCCTTCGGATTAAGGGGGGAATTTTGAACACCTAATCCTCTATGGATAGGTTTGGAAGGCGAAAAGTCACAAAGGAGTCCAAGTGACCTTGGAAGATGAATCCAAGAGTCACATTATTGTATTATAAATGTACATCTATGTGTAATAAAGAAGTAACGAATGCCTATATTTCTATGTGTGTGTTTTAGTTTCTCCCTACACCATGTGTGTGTTTAACAATTTTGAAGGAAAAATAAGTCTTCAATATATTGGAGAACAACTTTTCCAGTGGGAGAGCCATGTGGCAGTGGCTTGTTGACCTGTTCTTTAGCATGATCCCTTGCCTTTTTTTCATATTCTTTTTGCTCCATCAATTTCACATTGAATACATGAATATCTGGAATGCCAGCTTGTCTTAGCATAGTGTATTTTGCTAAAAACATGGTAATATAAAAATTCATGGCATCACATTTTTCTTTCAGATTGTTCATTAGAGTTTTCCTAGTCAAAACTTTCTTGATTTGCAATATTGTCTCTGTCCTATCCTATATCTTCAATTCCTCTAACTCTGTTATGTTCTTATTGTTCAAGAAAGTGATTAGCTTTAATGCTTGTGCTGATTTATCTACTAATTCTTCTGTTGTCTTCTGGATTTCTACTTGTGCTGCTAGAAGTAGGTCTCTGTGTTCATATATGATCTGGATTGATGGCCACTGAAGATGTATAGCCTCAATTATATTGGTCCATAGGTAATTTCTTTTGTAAGAAATTTGTGCAATGAAACTCAAGTCTTTTTGAAGGCTTTTGATTTTCTCTTCAAGTCTTTTGGCCCTTTGCTCATAATTGTTAGCATTAATTAATGTTGCTTTGTTAGATACTTCTATATTCTGAATCATTTTCTTCAAACTATTAATTTCATTGTTTTTCAGTGACATCTCCTCCATAGCCTTTACTATTTGTCCTGCATCATTTGTCTGTTGTACCTGTATGGTTGAAGAATCTGTTGTTGATGTTGTGGTTGATTGTACTGACACTACAGTTGCCAATAACTCTTTTGGTGCCAATTTTTCACCCAGTGTAGAAGGAACAACAGCAGTAATAATGGGTATGACTGTAGGAATGGTGGAAGTATCAGTCTCCTTCACAGTTTCCTTTTCTTTGATAAGTATATCCATTTGACTTTCCATATCTTTGATTTGGGAAATTAGCTTTATGATCAACTGCATCATATCCTATTTTTATTTCTCTTCTTGAAGTATCTCCTTACTCTGTGGGTGCTCACTTTGAGGAAGTTTTAATTGTTTCCTTAAAGCAGCAATATCATCATTTTTCTTCCTGATCAATACTTCAGCAGCTTGCACATTTGATGGGTCAACTCCTATTTGTAAAATCAAATCTTGTAAGGCCTTGATTCTGAAATATTTGGCATACAAAGAGCCTTTGTCAAGTTTCATTTGGTCTTACATGTTGGTAATGGTATTCTGCAAATTTTTCACACTCGTGGCTTTGTCACCACAAAAGAATATAGCATCTTAGAGCTATGTCTGTGGAATTCTATTTGATCCAATTCATGCACCTTTTCAGTATCTACTTCAAATTCAACCTTTTTGTAGTCAGCCACTGTTTTTGGAGTTGAAGTAGTTGGTTGTACATATGACATGATCATTTTATTTGAGGAGTAATCAAATGCTGTAAGTAACATGTTCTGATTCCCTGGCTTCTGTTTGAGAAATTGAGAATAAATCTCACCTTTAATTTCTTCATTCCTTTGTTTGATCTATTTATATCTTTCTTTAATATCCAAATCTTTTTCATCTGTTATTTTAGAAGAAGAAGAAGCTTCCATATTAACCTGCTTTTCAATCATTTGAGTATCTGATTCTTTGATTGTTGCTTGTTCTTTTTCTATTTCTGTTAAAGTCTCTTTAATTATTTTAGTGGCCTCATCATTGTTTACCTCAGGCTCATTGGTATCTTCAACATCAATAACTTTTTATTTCCCTATGGAACTAAATCTGAGCCTTTTGTTGTAGATCAACTTGAATTTAGTATCTGTGGTGGTCTCTGCTATGTAGGCTCCCTCATCTCTACTTATTTTGCTTGAAGATTCCGGTTTTTTTGAAGCTACCATGGCCAGTGTGGTATCCATTTTTTCTGTTGGCTGTTCATTAGCAGTTGTATCTATCAAAGTGTCTGCTACCCATTCTATATGATTTTCAAATTTCTCAATATCAGGCTTGGGTTCATGTATGAAAGGAGGTAGTTTATTTTTAACCCTTATACTGCTGAGAATACCTTGAGGGTCATAATTCCAAGGGAAAATTTTCTGAAATTTTAGCTCTAACAATCTTTTGTCTATCTCTTTATCAGCTTCTCTATTATTCACAATGAAAGGACCAATCTGATTTTTCAGTTTGAATTGATTTTTCTTCTTGGATGCCAAGAAATTGATGGCATTAGCATTCAAACCCTGTCTCAAATACTCTAATGCAAAGACTCTGATAGTCAAATACTTGGGCAATTTGTAAGGCAGTAAATTGGACCCAAACATCTTCAATTCTGTGTGTTTCTCATACAAGTACCAATCTCCCATCTTGCACTCTTCTGATAGTTGTAATATCCTTTTCATTTCTTCACTTACTCTAGGTTGTTCTCATTTATGTAGAAAATTCATAGCTGAACTAATGAACAAAACTGTAAAATATGTATAGCTGTATTCACCTCCTTCTTTTCTCAATAGTGATGTCCAAAAGACAACTGATAGATGTTAGCCCTCTACATTCAATTTATGTAATGCTATTGGAAAGTGATTAGCTTGTGAGAATAAGAATAAGTGAAATAAATATGAAGAATATCTTAATACCCCTTCAGTGGGCAACTTGGTCAACTAATGATGGATAGAATCAGCTATAAACCTGGAAAAGTCAAAAATCATAGCAGGAGGTTGATTAGGAGACAAAGTAGACAAAAACCAAGGATGGATTCATCAGTGAATTCATCAGTGAAATAGCCCAATATGAAGGATAACACTGAAATTACATGTCCTGAACCCTCAGGAAACTTGGAAGTGGAATAGGGAGGATTCAACTTTGGAATGTCCACAAGAGCTGGCATGAAGTTCTGAAAAATCATGAATCTCTTAGGGAAATCCAATCCCTAATATAACTGATTTAATGCTTCAATGGATAGGGGGACTACCCTAGGGTCAAACTATAGTTGCAACATTTCATTTATAGACTCAGCAGTGATAGAAAAAAGAATCCCCCTATCAGCATTCACAATTTCTCTTTGGTTTGCAACATAGTACTTTTGGCACATTCTTACCAGGTCTTGACCACGATGTGTTACTGGGACTACTTATTTGGGTAAATTTGTATCCCAGAGAGGCATGTTATCTTTATCTATAAATTTTTCATAACACCAATTGTGAACTTCTAATAAGTTCAATTCTACCACAGGGTCTGCATTTTTATAATCCAAATCAATTAAAGGGATAATTTCTTCATTAGACACTGGCGGCTAAAGGGGGTTAACAGTCACATTGGTTTTTGCAATGAGTGCAGGGGTGGATTTTGGGGCTTTTGCTACTTCAGAATTAGGAGGTTTGGATCCTCCAGGTTTAACAGGTTTGGATCCTCCAGCTTTAGGTGTCATTTTTTTTTGGTCATTTTTAATAACTAAAGCAAGATTAAACAGTTTGCAATAGTTGTATTTGTTGAAACAGAGGGTAATTGAGCAATCTTATAGGAAAATATGATGGCAGTGGGTACTTCAGTGCTCAATTAGGAATTTAGGATACATGCAACAGGCATAAGACAGAAAACACAAGCTTTCTGAATGACTGTGACTACCAAAGAGGCTTTTCAATTATTTTGTAGGTTTTAAAACCTTTTTGAGCCATGGAATTAATCTTTTAGGGGTGTTGGACTGAGGATTTGGCTTGAAATGAAACTTTTATGAATCAGAGAATTCTGGAGAAATTTTGCAAGGATTTGCCCTATTTTTTCAAGGTTTCGGACACACTAGGATGGACAAATTCACTAATTAGCTTAATTGGTTCAATTTGGAGGTTTAAATAGTGAATTTTGCAGGCTGAATTTGGGAAAATACCTTTTTTGCAGGTATTTTGGTAGTTGGAAGGGTTTCTGCAATTCGTTGTAGTTGAATTTGAGCTTTGGTTCGGCTTACTGGTGCATCAAATGACTTACCCGATCTTCAAATGAAAATCAGTGGTCAAATCTGGATCTCTAATGAAAAATGTGTAAACAAGGTCTTGAAATGGCTAAATACAGTCAAGCGGAGCTCTTTTTATAGTTCAAATGCGCGAATAAATAGTGAAAAAAGTGTATCAAAGGTTTTAATATTCGATATTGGTCGCCATTAATACAGTAAATGGCTATCTCATCAAAAAGTTGGGGGGGGGGGGGGGGGGGGATTACGTTTTTGAATGCGAAGACAGGAACAGTTTTCGCGTTGAACTCTGGCGGTAAGCTGTATTATGCCAAATGAACGCGATCGAATTAAATTGTGACACGTCATAGGAAGCGGAAATGGGAAAACCACCCATTTCGAGCTCGATTTCTGTTTGGGTGAACGATTGGTTTGCAAGCGCGAAACTCAACTTTAGCGTTGGATCTGGAGCATGGGAGCGAACGGTCGGGTTCAAAATGAAAGCTGCAGTGAAACAGTTGGGTAGGGCCCGGTTAACTTATGTAATGGCGCATGTAAAAACTTTATATATATATATATAAGTTTATAACCAAAGTTTTTATCAAACTGTTTTATGTATAGAATGAGTCTACATATATTTTTCGAAAGGGGTTAAGTGGTGGTGTATATATAAATAAAGTTTATCTATATGATCAAAATGCGTGTGAGGTGGGTTATACGGCTCAAACCATAGGTTAAGCTATTTTTTTTTAAGTTTATTTATATTTTTATTATATAGTTTTAGACCACGGAGGGGTCCAATAACCATATGGGGCGGGTTTATTTACATAATGTTAGTTTTATGCCAAAGGGGATATAATTGGGGTTTTTAGTTAAACATGTGGATAATTAAGTTTGGCAAAAAAGCTTATAATAGTGGAATTTCGGGGATAATTAGATAAAAGGGGTTATAATAATAGGATAAAGTTTTTTTATAGGGATTTAATAAATAAATTAGAAGTTAATATGACCATGGACAATGAAAACACCAAAATATATTTATATAACTAAGTAAAGTGATAATGTAAAAGCAAAGCTTTATCATTTATAATTTGACCACTTTAACCTGGAATATAATATTTTTGGAGGGTTTTTTATGTTTTTCTGAATGAAGGAGATTAATCAAAAGGGGGATTTTTTTTTCATCAAGTAAAAAGATCTTTACTTATGAAATTGCAGTGTAATGGATGAATGTAGGGTAAATAATGATAATTAGGGATTAATATAAGAATTCAACACTTTTAACTTAACATTCATTGAGCCTTGGGTCCGGTCCCAACAGAAGTCAGAGAAATGCTCTGAGCCTCTTTGACTGGAAGTTTAGAATGCAGAATAACTATAAGAGAGGGGAAATTAGTGATTTTTTCCTGGTAACAAATATTTACAATGATTTTCTCACTTCTTTCTACCTACTCAACTTTAATCTAACATTTTTTTCTTCCTTTTTTGCAGGTGCATTTGAGCTAGCAACCTTGAACATTTTATTCTTTTGAAAGCATAAAAACTATCTAAATATACCTTATATCATCTGAGGGCTGAGATTAAACAGATGAGCTCCTCTTTATTCTCTACTTATCTACTAATTAGTCAGGATTAAACAGTTTGACTAATCTTTATTCACTATCTACAACATGTAAATTGAAACATGACAAGTCAATATTGAACAATTCAACTCATCATGGATTATGGCATTTATTGACACTCTGCCATAATCATCTGAAAGTAAAAAGTAGTGGAATTTGAATTTGCACACTTTCATATTGTATTTATTTTTCTTTGGGGTATATTATTTTTTCTAATCCCTTTGATCTTTCTTTTAGGACTTTACCCTCTTTTCGATTTTCTATTTTTTTTATTTTTTTACAAAATATGGGAAAACAACTTGCAGAAAGAAAAGTATGTACATATTTAAAAGATTAACATAATTCAATTCCAAATTATGAATCCTATACTTATAGGACCCTAATAGGATGAAAGGCCTCAATCACTGGCAAAGTAGCCTATGTGAATGGTTATAGGTCTCAGTCACATGGATCCATTGTCATGCACGTGACTGAGGGATTTCATGATATTTTATCTTCATTCCTCGCGTTGTTCAGAAGAAAAATAGCAAGGAAATTCCTATAGGCTTCCATAATTGTTTAAAAAAGTCAGAAATGGTTTGAAAAGGTATTATAATGATGTGGATGCATTTAGTGCACAAGTAGTGACCTTAGAGGATTGATTTGGTCCAATTTTTGCACCTTTGATCCTAGCCCTAAGCTCAATTTCGCCCTACAATTTTTATATACTTGATCTTGGAGCTATGGGATGGTTGATTGGGTTAGGTGTTTAGTGTATGTGTGGAGAGAATATTGGATAGTGAGATTATGCTTCAGACCTTGAGTATATCCTATATGATTTAGTCTATGAGTGTTAATGACTAAATAATGTGTAGATTAGAAGCATGTTGCAAAATGGATCAGATTTGATGTTGCAGGAGTAGAGATTGCTTGGAGAGTTTTGTTTGTTACTAGATAGTGTTTTTGTGGAGACTATCACACATTTTTTGCGAGAGAAGTTATTACATTTAGTGCATATCCTTAGTGTTGTATGTTTCTAATTGTTGTATGCAACAAATATGTTCAAATGTGAGGTTTTGATATATGTTGTTCTCAATTTTGTTGTGACCACGGTTTTTCTAGTTTGGAGAGCACATGTTTTTGTGGAGTTTTTATATTTAATCATATGACGATGCCTTGATATTGAGAGCATGTATGCAGAGTTGAATTATTGTTGAGCAAAGTGTCTTGGGATCCATTTTGAAAATAGATGAAGGGAGGTATGCACAGTGGTAGAGGAGCAGTGATAGAAAAGCTTCAGCAAAAGGAACAAGTTTCTCATCCAATGGTAGTTGGATAGTTCAATCGAAGTTGGAAGAGGATCGTTGATCGTGGTGGCCTTCAGCGAATGGTAGTATGTATCTATATAGAACAGAGTCTTACGATCTGGTCAGTAGTATCGAGTCTCCTAGAATATGGGTGTTGGAATTTTGTATATGAAGTTGATTCTCCATGTTGATGGGATTCAATAAGCTATGTAAAATACCAATTTCTTGACTACTAGAAATTCAGAGTAAGCAGCAGCAGCAAGGGTGGTTTTTTTCTTGGTGAAGGGTTTTCCACCAAATATCTTGCATCTCTTGTATGATGTTTTTTATGGTTTTGTTTGATGGTTTTTTTTTTCTCGTGGTTATCTTATTTTAGTTGTTTATATGTTTATATGCATAGATAATCTATTGTGTTGCTAGTGCATATATGTGTGATTCAGTAAGTGAAGTTAATAATTGGAAGAAAAAAAAATCGTATATAAATCACACTACATATTCACTGCCAATCCGGCCCCCCTTACCCCCCCCCCCCCCCCCGCCCCGTTTTATTAGTGGTTTTCAAAGGCTTCCAACAAAAATAGCTAATGCATGCATGGAATTTGAATTAAGTTAGTTGAAGTGGAAGAGACAAGGCTAGTGTAACATGAGTTGTATACTAGTTTGATGGTATAATTGTTGCATGCAGTTAGGAGATCAATCCTTGGGAATTACACAAGAAAATAGGAGGAAATTCCTACCTTTTATGAGCTAATTTCCTGAAGGATTGCACAAGGAAATAGGAGGCTAGATGAGTAGATAATTGGCTAAGTGTTGGCCAAAGTTTCTCATTCAGCAAAGAGAAAAGATAGTATTTTGCAGGTTGTGCTTAGAGATGGAGAAATAATTGTAATAGTTTCTCTATTCAACTAATTAATGAAAATATGCTTGAGGGGTTTTTTCTTGTTTGGGTTCCTCTATAAAACACTATGTACTTGTGGTTTTTCTTGTTGCATGTATATGCATGTTGTTCTAAATTGTGATTTTCGTTACGTAGATTAGTAGAGTAGAATTGTGTATCTTGTTTTTCAGTTTGAAATATTTAGCAGTTGAAATTTCTATCAAATTTATACGTGACATCAAAGCCTTGAAATCACATTAGAACCAGTATTTTGAACTTGTCTCTTAGGAATTTTGAATTTACAGCTTTAGTGTAGCAATTTTTCTTCATAATCAGGGGAATGTATTTCAATGAACTGAGATTGGAGTATGCCCTGGAGGGTAGCTCTAATTTTATAGCCTCGAAGCATAGAATGGAAGAAGTGCTTGATGATAATGGTGTGCTAGAATATGTTAAAACTAACATTGCAAAACCCTAGCAGTCTTATGCACAACATTTATCCCAATCGAAGAAGGATGTTGCAAAGGCCAAAATAATTATTCTGGAAGGTGTGAGAGACCATCTGGTCTCAAATATCCATGTAAAAGAGACACAATTTGCTATGTGGAAGACACTAATGTTCAAAAATAACATTGACCATAGCAAATTGGCCCTAAAAGACAAAATTTGAAACATTAGGATGCAAAAGAATGATACCATTCCACAGTGTCCCTCCAGAGTTACACAAATTCATGATGAACTTGGAGGGGTTGGGGTGAATGTTGCAAAAGATGACCTGGCGAGCCCAGATATTCTAGGCCTTCCAAAATCCTGGCACAGCTACCAGGACTCTGTGAATAGAAGGAAGAAATTACCGAATTTGGAAAGGTTTTGGTCTGATTAGGTTCAATAAGAGTTCATGAGAAATATCAGAGATGGAACTTCATCCAAAGCAAAGGATGAAGAGAATTTTGTCTTGGTTGGAAAGGGGAAGAAGGGAAAAGGAAATAAGACAAAAAGAAAACATGAATCCAGCCAAAATAATGGAAAGAAGAAAGACTTGAGCAATATAAAATGTTTCTACTGCCACGAATATAGGAACTATGCAGCAAAATGTCTGCACAAAACGTATAACAAGAAGCCTACAAGAGGAGAAGGTGAAGCACTGGCTTCATAATTTGAATTAGAATTCACCCTAATAGCATGCGTGGCCAAGAAAAAAAATACCCAAGTACTCTTTTCCGAATGGATTAGGTTTGGGTTTTGAGGGGTTGGAGGGAGCGGAGGCCTGTGAACCCTGAGCGTCTAGGATTTTTTTCAGACTCTGCAACGGAGGATTCCGTCCTAACCTGCCTTCTGCCAGCCAATACCATGTGCCTGATTGATTTCCTTTCACTGCAATGGGACTCCTTGTAATGGCGTCCCCATCGGGGGGGGGGGGGGGGGGGGTTTCAACGCCTCCCCCACCAGGTTCTAGCGTGAATCCGGCTTTTGAAACAGTGACGGATTCCATCCCTGTTCAACCTGACCATGACGAAATGCAAGACATCTCGGTGGTGCAGAAATCAGCGAAAGAGTCACAAGATACAACAGAAAAGCCCCGTGATGTACAGGCAGACACTACAGTGAACAAGGAAATACCCACAGCGACATCTCCAACATGCAAGCCCATAGTAGTAGAGCAGCCCAAAATAGAACTACCAAGTCATAGGATAAATGGAAAAATTTAGTATATGAAGTACCATACCCTCATAGGCAAATTTATCGGCTTCTGGCCAACTGAAAAAGCTCTACAGGGTTGGATAGCAGCAAAATGGAAACCTAAAGGACATGTTACCCTACAGCTAGGCCCAAAAGGGTTCTTCACGGCGGTCTTTAACTGTATTGAAGACCGAAACAGAGTCCTAGACGGCGGCCCTTACTTTTTTAACTCATCTGGTTTGTACTTACGAGATTGGGTTTAAATATTCAACCCAGACAAGGAGGACTTCAGCTGGGCACCTGTGTGGATCCAAATGTATTCTTTTTCGTTGGAATACTGGGATGAACAATCACTGAAAGACATCGGAAATGGCCTGGGTGAGTTCATAAATATTGCTGAAGAAACAAAACTCCGAAGATATACCTCATATGCTCGCATATGTGTCTATATGTGCCTAGAAAAAGCTCTCTCGGACTCGGTAAGTCTTTATCATGATGATTTTGAATGGATCCAGCCTTTAGACTATGAACATGTACCTTTCAGATGTCGAAAGTGTCATGTCCATGGACATCTATTCCGTGACTACCCTTTAAATGCTAAGCCTAAGAATACTGATGTCTTAGACAAACCTGACTCAAAAGGATTTACCAAAGTCACCAATAGAAAAAAGATTCTTAAAAAGCTCGCCTCTGGAAAAAAGACTTTCCAAGATAAATCCTTCATTCCTTCCACCAGCAATAGCTTTGATGTACTAGCTAAGGAAAATGCACCAGATCCTGATACACACAAGCAAGATGCTTCTCCCATCAAGCCATCCCAAATCCCCCCACCCTCTGACTCAATCCCGACTCACTCACCTCTAAAGGACAACCATAACCCACAGGAAACACCTCATAAGGATCCTGATTGGAAACCGAATGGCATGGATATTGATTGCTTTCTACAACAGCCTCCTCACTCAAATGACTCCATGGAAGGAAGAAGTCAGGCCCAAAATATGGAGGAGGAGCCGGAAAGCATCGACTTAAGAGGCCTAGACATTTTCAGTCTTGCGCAAGCCTATAGAAAGAAAGAATTCGATAAAATTCCAGAAAACCAACTAGTCAACCTGGAGGTTATCATCTCTAGAGCATATCAGCAGCGTCAACTAGGAATACAACCAGGTAGTCAATGGGATGGAGAAAAAATTCCCAAATATTCCAAGAAGCGCGGGAGAAAGACAGATCTGCAAAGAACCATCATCATCAATAAGATCCTAGTGGAGTCAGGAAGATATTCCAAGTTGACAAAGTACTACAAACCCCTCCCTAATAGTTAATCATGAAGCTCACTTCATGGAATTTAAGAGGGCTAAACAGTGCCGGAAAATACAGAATGATCAAAAACATGATAAAGCAGGAGCAACCACAAATATTTTTCATGCAAGAAACAAAATGTAACAGCATTACACTTGGTAACATACTCTCGAAAGCATGGCCAGGATGTCACTCCGTAGTAGTGGATGCTTCAGGAGCCTCAGGAGGGTTAGCTATAGCATGGAATACGCAAGCTATCTCGCTCACAGATTTTCATGCATCTCATCATATCATTCAAGCTACATTCCACATTATAGGAACTAATATACATGGACATCTTACCAATGTCTATATTCCCCAGGACGTCGGCAGTAAGACCACACTACTCGACACTATAGCAGAGCTCAACTCTAGCAGACTCCATCCACTCTGGATCACAGGCGGTGACTTCAACATGATAACCAGACTTGAAGAAAAGCAAGGGGGAAGAGCCAAATCGAAGAACGAAACTGGCCACTTCAAGGATTTTATACAAAACAATTGGTTAATTGATCTGCAGTTCAGCGATGGAATATACACCTGGAGCAATCGCAAAGCAGGGAAGCAGAAAATAGCATCCAAATTAGATCGCTTCCTAATCTCTGAAAATGCCATACATCTTGGAGGGGATATCTCTGCCTCAATCCTACCCCTTTCCGGATCGGATCATTGGCCTATATCTCTTCAATGGCAAAGACAGGGTAATTCTACTCGACGACCATTCCGTTTCGAAGATTTTTGGCTCACTCGCCCTAATTTCAACGATTTGGTTAGATCGAATTGGAAGGACTTCACCCCCCCAGAAGGATCAAAAATGTTTCAATTCCAACAGAAGCTCAAATATCTTAAACTGCACATTAAAAGATGGAATCACTCCACATTGGGAAACATATTTCAGGCTCAGAATGCTCTAAACCAAGAAATGATGTCTCTCCAGCAAAAGATCATTAATGATGGAAGAACAAAGGATAAAATGGAACAAGAATGGCAGATTCAAAATCAATTGGATGAAAGAAGAAAGCAGGAGGAAATCCTTTGGAAGCAAAAATCCAGAATCAGATGGCTAAAAGAGGGTGAGCGTAACACAAAATTCTTTCACAGAACTACTATATAAAGGCGGATGCATAACACCATCACTTACATCCAGAACCAACATGGGAAAGGGTTGAAGATCACGCAGAGATTGAATCAGAGCTCATCAATCATTTCCAGAATGTCCACCAGGAACCCCAAATCAACAGACGGCCAGCAATAGAAAGATTCACTCAACATATACCGAGAATCATTACGGAGGAACATAATCAACTGCTCCTTAGCCCAGTTACTCTCCAGGAAGTTGATATGGCTATGAAACAACTCAAGGAAGGTAAAGTTCCAGGGCTGGATGGTTTCACAACCACCTTCTTTCACAAGTTCTGGGACCTTATCAAAGAGGAAGTTTGGCAGGTGGTGGAAGAATCAAGAACTCTTCATTGGCTTCTTCCTTCTTTAAATATGACTTTTATCGCCCTTATTCCTAAAGAAGAGCACTCTATCACGCTGGAAAAATTCCGACCTATTGCCTTATGTAATGTCATTTATAAAGTCATATCCAAAGTCATAGCTTCACGGTTGAAACCACTTCTTCTCTTGCTCATATCACCAGAACAATCAGGATATGTGGAAGGTAGGAAAATACTGGATGGTATAATCCTCACTCATGAGGTTATACACTCTCTCAAGCACTCCAAAAAGGCGGGTATGATTCTTAAAATAAACCTATCTAAAGCTTTTGACAAGTTAATTTGGACTTATATTCAAAAAGTGCTCTCAGCCTATGGCTTCTCTCCCCCCTTGGGTTTGTTGGATAATGAGTCTGGTTTCTTCCACTTTATTCTCCATCCTTATCAATGGTATTCCCTCTCGACTATTTAGTCCCTCTCGAGGTATCAGGCAAGGAGACCCCCTCTCGCCTTTTATTTTTGTGTTAATGGGGGAAGGATTAGGACGTCTTATCAAGCAAACTTTCCATTCACAGCAACTCAGAGGTATTTCCATTCATAATTCCCCTGCTATCACCCACCAACAATTTGTAGATGATAATATGTTATTTGGCCATCCCTCTGTGCAAGAAGCATGGAAATTCAAATCGCTACTTGATGATTTCTCTGAGGCTTCTGGGGCCAGCATCAACACAGCTAAATCCAAAATCTTCTTCTTTCATACTCCAAACGTGACTCAATCCGCCATAGCACACATTCTTGGTTTCTCCATAGATTCTCTACCTTCCAATTATTTGGGTGCTCCCCTCACTGACTTGGCTATAAAACATGCTTCTTGGCAATTACTACTGGAAAAGCTAAAACCCCATCTATCTTCATGGAATTACCGAGCTCTTAATATGGCTAGTAGAATGGTGCTAGTCAAAGCAGTATTACAAGCAATGCCTCTCTATCTTTTCTCTGTCCTGGCTGCTCCAAAGTGGGTTCTCAAGAAAATCAAAACTCTGCAATGCAATTTTCTCTGGGGGGCCACAGGACAAAATCGCAAGTGGGAATTGGTAAAATGGACGACTGTTTGTAGACCCAAAGAAAACAGTGGTATAGGCTTAAGAGATCCCCATCACAGTAATGCAATCATGGGAGCCAGAATCTGGTGGCAATGGCTCTCAGTTCCAAACACGCCTTGGGCAGTTATATGGACTGCCAAATATGCAAATCATAGACCACCTGAAGATCTAATTACATTCACACCTATAGAAAAGGGGTCTTTGATCTGGAATGTGGCTAGACAGCACTTTCATTTGATTCAACAACACAGTTTCTAGGAAATCAGGGATGGCAACACAACACAGTTTTGGATGGACTCATGGAAACAACAACCAAGGCTATGTAATATCTATAGAGCTCCACCAAGTAAGGAATGGGAAGAGCAACAAAAGGAAATGGCCCAGCAACAATGGACTCACACCATAGCACAAGGATACATACAATGGTGCCCAATAGCACAACTGATCAGAAATGGAACAGAGCAACTCCAGAATTCCATAGATACCGAACTCCAAAATCGAAAAATTATATTCTCTGACAAAAAGGACATTCTGCGGTGGGGCTACACTCCAAAAGGGAAATTCACCACCAAGAAGGCGTACAAAATTTCATGCACCAATCCAACGCCCATCGATCCTCTTTGGAACAGAATCTGGTCTCCTGGAATTTGGCCCAAGGTTTCCATGTTCCTTTGGCTACTTGGACATCAGTGAATCCTCACATGGGATAACCTTAGGAAAAGAAATTTTCATGGACCCTCCAGATGCCCCAACTGCATTCAGCAGGAAGAAACCATACAACATCTCCTGGACTATTGTTCTCTTGCCAACCAACTTTCGATGTCAAAAAAGGTGAAAAGTTTTAGGGGATCTAATCAACACAGTCCGCAATTGGCAGCAGAATCCCTATAAAAGTGGGCTACTTAACCAACTGTGGCAAATAATACCAGGTCTTCTTCTTTGGACAATTTGGAAAGAAAGAAATTGGCGCATTTTCAAGAATCAGAGCGCACCTCTAGAAACCATCTGGAGAAACCTCTGTCTTAATCTTCAGGAGACCTTGGCACTTCAAACCTGGCATGATGAAGATTTTCCTACACTCCCACAAGAGCAAGCAATTTGGGCGAATTGGAATCTTTAAATCTCCCAAATTCTGAAAGATCCAGGAATTTCTCCCAATTCCTCTACAACGATAAGTAAATGGATGCCCCCTCCTCAAGGAACTTTCAAACTCAACTTTGACAGGGCTTCCAAGGGCAATCCAGGCAGAGCAGGGTTCGGAGGCATCTTCAGGGATCAAAAAGGCAAACCACTCCTGCTCTTTCTGGGCAACATGGGATGGGATACGAATAACTCAGTTGAGTTAGAAGGCATGTGGTAGGGTCTTTATTTATCCCATCAATATGGTTTTTATCCTTTGGAGATTGAAGGAGATTCATAAATTCTCATAAATATGGCAAATCAACTTCTCCAAGGAACCCATGCAAAAAAAGTGGCCATAAGTATAGCAACTAGATTGGAACTAATAGAACAATGGCTCAACACCAATCGAGTGCTCATTTTCAAACATGTCAAAAGGGATGGCAACAAGGTTGCCGACCTCTTGGCTGATATGGGAGTAGATAGTGAGCATACTCTTCTCGTCAGTTCACTAGACATTATACATGATAGCACCAAAATACAGGAATGTAACACTTTGATCAGAAGATCAAGTCCCTTGTAGAAAAATGCTCAAAAATGAAGTTGCTCAGAATTGGTCCAAACCAGATCAACTGGAAAGAGCTCGGAAAAAAAATCCTATAGACGCGAACGGCACTGAAAACCAACGCCGTATGAAGAATATATTCAGCGTTGAAGTTTGCCAATTTCAATTAAAAAAATGGCCAAAATTGTCTTTATAAAAAAAAATTATTAAAAAAAGAATATTCCACAGAATATTCCATAGAATATTCTGCAAAATATTTTGTATGTGGCCAATCAAAGGGCACCACGTGGCCAGCCCAGAGGCCGCCACGTGGCCCCAAGGCGAAATGAAATGGGCATTCAAAAATTTGTTTTGGTCGCGGACGGATTCGAACGTGGGTCGGGCCAATGGAAACACAAGGGACCAACTGTTGGGCCACGTTGTGTTTGTTGTTAAACCTATTGCGCGAATATATATTTAAAATTTGAATTTTGTGTGGTGCGTTTTGCGTTTGGGTCGTGGTCCCGTGGACCGGCGGAAGGTGCGGAGGTGCATTTAAATATATTGTTAAAACATTATCCAACGCCGGCTTTGACTTTTTGTTGATAACCATGTGGCCAACGGGTGCGATCCTATGGACCCCCGTGGCCCTACTCTTTAGCCCCCTCCAATTCGGTGGCAGTTTCGGCCGACCCCCCCAAATTCAGCGCCTAACTCCAGATTTTTCAGTGCTATCTGGCAGTTAGCCAGATTTAGCTGGAGTTTTTCTAGGTGACACTGGGCAAACTTCAGTTAGCCATAACTTTGGCTAGGGAAGTCCATTTGGGACGAAATTTTTTTTTATTTTGGGGTATTGAAGAATTTTGGAGCTGTTGGGATAGGTTGTAGAGCCATCAAGGCGCTCTATCAGTGATTTTACCAGCGATTTTGGTTGTGGAGCCACCAGGGCCTAGTGAAAGATCAGCTGTGTTGGACTATACTCATCCATTGGAGGTGAATGAATAGTCGATTTATACTGATTTCAGTCTTCTGTTTCTGAATATGCAGCTAATTTTTCCTTTTGAGGCTTTCTACATAGTGTAATTCATAATTTGAGCATTAATGAAAAAGGGAAAAGCCTAATTAGAGGCTTTTGGACCCAGCAGAGGTAGCCCAAGAGAGGGGTGAACTGCTTAAACAAATTCTTACTGTTATGCTGTGCATTTTTGCTGTTATATTTCATATTCTGCTACATTAAATAGTAACTTTTCATAAGTACACTGTTCCCAAGCAGACTTATACAGTGAACAAAACTCATTAGTTCAACTTCAAACCACATTACTTCATTTTCATAATACTTGAAATTGCTTATTCACACATAAAATTTTGATTAATGAATACTTTGCACATAAACAAATACTTTCATTGATCGGATCTATTTCAGTGTTTACATTTTATTTCTTTAGGCAGAGCCAGTTTGTGGGCCAGAAGCTTCTGGTTTCATCCTTTCTAGTAAATGTGAAATAACCAGTAAAAGCCCCCTACTGTCAATCTTTGTATATGAAATTCTTTGTTCTCACAATTTCATATCAGATTGGTATCAGAGCTCTAAGTTTTTCTTAAGAGTTTGTGAAATTTGTGCAAGAAGATTGTGTTATTCTACAAAATTTGATGCTTACTAGGCTGAAATTGAAAAGAGGGGAAGGTCAATTGGTTAGAGAACAAGTTAATCCTCAGCCAAGGAGGGCTAGAGTGCCATTACATCCACCTTCCATTTCATCCTCATTAGCCTTAGAATCGGCCACAAACATGTCTTCCAGAGAAGGAGAAGTACATGAGGAAATGGATCCCAAGGAAGAAGAAAGAGTCTTTAGAAAAGCTTTCTTGGACATGACTAAGATGGTTAGGATCCTATACCAGGAGAGAAATGATAGGATTGTTGGAGAAGGGTCTAGAAACCAAAGAGAAGAAGGAGATTCTTCAGGAGGGAAGAAAGACAATGATAAGTCTAAGAAATGGAATGGAGGAAATGGTGATCATTCATCTCCATCGTCATCCTCTTCCTCCACATCATCCTCTTCTACTTCTGTTAATCAGTCACACAAAACAAAAACCTCCTAAAAATCCTTTGTTAAAGCTTGATGTGAAGTTTGAGTTGCTGATGTTTAATGGTGATGTGAATGCAGAAAAATTGGATAACTGGATTAGACAGTTGGAAGTCTATCTAAGAATTCGGAATTTTCATGATGATGACACAAAAATCCAATTAGCCTCTTTGAGAATGGATGGAGCATTTTTGTTTTGGTGGGAAGCCAAAACCAGGGAGGAAATTAAAAATAATGGTAAGATAACTCTAACTTGGAATGAGTTTATTACTGCTATTAAGAAACAGTTTTATCCTCTTGCTCATATTCAGAAAGCAATCATGAATTGGCAAAATTTTAGGCAACTTAAGGGTCAAAATGTGCAAGATTATACCCAAGAGTTTAGAAGGAGAGCACTTCTACTTGGAGTAGACTTACAAAGTCAAGAAACCTTGTTGAAATACATAGGAGGTTTGCACAATTATCTGCAACATACTATTCTATTGTTCAATCCTACCAGCTTAGATGAAGTCTGTGTGCAGGCTACACATTTACAAGCTAGAGGAAAGAATATTTTTGATGAGGATAGTAATTTCAAAAACAAAGGAAAGAAAAGAGTTGCAAATTCAAGAAAAGACAAAGGAAAGTTCTTTTGCAAGAACTGTTCAAAGACAAGTCATGATGAAGATCATTGTTGGAAGCTTCATCCTGAACTGAAACCAAAAAAAGACAAGAATAAAAACAAGACCAAAGAAAAGGAGAAAATTGTAGCAACGGTTGAGCAAGACTTAGGGTCAGACTTAGGGGATGAGACAAAAAGCATAGCCATGGTTTTAAAGAACATTAAGGAGAAAGAAGTGGTGCAAGACACAACTCCCAGTTCTAGCTCTTTGAATTGTCACAAAGATACTCATGAAGAAAAAGGGAGGATAGAGCTTTTCCATTTGAGGGTAATTTCAAAACATACCAAAATTTACACACTATTTGACAGTGGGTCACAAGCGAATCTTATATCTGAAGACTTGGTCAAGCAGCTTAAACTTGAGACCATTCCACATCCGAAGCCTTATCCACTTGGATGGATATGCAAGGATGCCAATTTTCAAGTCTCAAGGAAGTGCATATTGCGCTTTGCAATAACTGCACACTTTATTGACACAGTGGAACTTGATGTGGTGCCGCTTGATATCTCAAGTATTGTTTTGGGAAGTCCTTATTTATTTGACAGGAAGGCTATATTTCATCACCATGAAAACAAGTATCACTTGTTCAAATATGGTAAAGAGTACATTGTGAGAGCTCACAAGAAGAAGCTGGAATCTTCTTTACTCCATGCAAGTCAAAGTCTAACTTTGTTAATGTTGAAATGACCAGATTTTGAGCATTCACCTTTTTATGATGTTGCTAATGATTTGTCTCAGTTTAATAACAGTTTGTCTTTGAAAAAAGATGATGTTATGTTGCGCAAATTACCTTTTGGGTCAGCCAATGCAAATAATGAAGTGTCAAAGAAAAGAAGTGCAAGCAAGAAGGACACACAATTCAGCGTGGGAAAAAGTTGGTTTCAGAATGGTAGAATTCGTCATGGGAACAGTTTGCAAGGTGAAAGTTATTTTAAGTCTTCTGGGAAGTTTGATCAATGTAGAAAAAGTTTTTTTTCTATAGATTACAATTGTTGTTCTGCAAATTTTAATAATTTGCATCATGACTCTGTCAATCTTAGCAATGGTCGATCGGTTGATTCCAAAAACAGATTATCATTTTCTCAAAAGCTTCATTTGATGAAATCAGGTAGATTTCAGTTATTCAAGGGTGGAAGAGTGGAGAATCAGTCTCCACATTATCAGTTTCACTAATCAGAGAGCTTTTGGGGTCCAAAATCTTCCCATTTGGGAGGTGTGATCAGGAGATCAAGTCCCTTGTAGAAAAATGCTCAAAAATGAAGTTGCTCAGAATTGGTCTGAACCAAATCAACTGGAAAGAGCTCGGAAAAATGATCCTGTAGACATGAACGGCACTAAAAACCGACGCCGTATGAAGAAGATATTCAACTTTGAAGTTTGCCAATTTTAATTAAAAAAATGGCCAAAATTGTCTTTATAAAAAAAAATTATTAAAAAAAGAATATTCCACAGAATATTCTGAGAATATTCTGTAGAATATTCCACAAAATATTCTGCGGAATATTCTGTATGTGGCCAATCAAAGGGCGCCACGTGGCCAGCCCAGAGGCCGCCTCGTGGCCCCAAGGCGGAATGGAATGGGCATTCAAAAATTTGTTTTGGTCGCGGACGGATTCGAACGTGGGTCGGGCCAATGGAAACACAACGGACCAACCGTTGGGCCACGCTGTGGTTGTTGTTAAACCTATTGCGCGAATATATATTTAAAATTTGAATTTTGTGTGGCGCTTTTTGCGTTTGGGTCGTGGTCCCGTGGACCGGTGGAAGGTGCGGAGGTGCATTTAAATATATTGTTAAAACATTATCCAACGCCGAATTAAACTCTATGTTGATAACCATGTGGCCGACGGGTGCAGTCTTATGGACCCCTGTGGCCCTACTCTTTAGCCCCCTCCAATTCGGCGGCAGTTTCGGCGGACCCCCCCAAATTCAGCGCCTAACTCCAAATTTGTCGGTGCTATCTGGCAATTAGCCAGATTTAGCTGAAGTTTTTCTAGGTGACACTGGGCAAACTTCAGTTAGCCATAACTTTGGCTAGGGAAGTCCATTTGGGACGAAATTTTTTTTTATTTTTGGGTATTAAATCATTCTGGAGCTGTTTGGATAGGTTGCAGAGCCATCAGGGCACTCTATCAGTGATTTTAACAGCGATTTTGGTTGTGGAGCCACTAGGGCCTAGTGAAAGATCAGTTGTGTTGGACTATACTCATCCATTGGAGGTGAATGAATAGTCGATTTATACTGATTTCAGTCTTCTGTTTCTGAATATGCAGCTAATTTTTCCTTTTGAGGCTTTCTACACAATGTAATTCATAATTTGAGCATTAATTAAAAAGGGAAAAGCCTAATTAGAGGCTTTTGGACCCAGTAGAGGTAGCCCAAGAGAGCGCTGAACTACTTAAACAAATGCTTACTGTTATGCTGTGAATTTTTGCTGTTACATTTCAGATTCTGCTACATTAAACAGTAACTTTTCATAAGTACACTTTTCCCAATCAGGCTTATACAGTGAACATAACTCATTAGTTTCACTTCAAACCACATTACTTCATTTGCAGAATACTTGAACTTGCTTATTCACACATAAAATTTTGATTAATGAATACTTTGCACAAAAACAAATACTTTCATTGATCAGATCTATTTCAGTGTTTACAATTTATTTCTTTAGGCAGAGCCAATTTGTGGGCCAGAAGCTTCTGGTTTCATCCTTTCTAGTAAAGGTGAAATAACCAGTAAAAGCCCCCTATTGTCAATCTCTATATGAGAAATACTTTGTTCTCACAATTTCATATCACACTTTGGTCCAGAATGATGCAGAACTCCCGGATGCGAGTGTCTAGCTGGTGGATTAAGTTGATGGGACTTTGGGTAAGCAAGTGGCTGGGACACTTGGCCACCCACACCATCGCCATGCGCGAACTTCTCTAATGCGTTGTTGTCATCCAAACTGCATTTAAGCCGAATGAAGGCCGAGAACCAGCCATCATTCTTACCTGCGCCTCCATAAGGATTTCTCTGCATCAGCACTCTGATCACATTAATGGGCTAATTAAGCCAGGTGAGCATTGAGGAAATTTTGCCCTGGTTTTGAAGATGGATGAAGGTAGAGGGAATTCAGTAGCTCCTCCTCCGCTGCAGAGCTTCTGCTCCCCTACCGTTGTGAGACCCTGCTCTCGCACTACAACGGGAAAACGATGTCTTATATCTTGCTGCATTGAGCTGGGAAATGGGCTTCACCTATCTCAAAATAGCCTTTTCAATCTGAACTCTTCCACCTTGGACCTCCTAGTCACTCTGTTCACTCCTCGCTCTGCTTCCCCGCATCCTCATTTGCTAAACTCTGAGCAAGACACCATGCCGAGACTGCGCCACCACATGAGGTGTAGAAGGGGAAGCACCAGAAGCCGTCCTCAGCGCGCCCTCTCCTCTTCCAACTCTGATTCCTCATCTCCCTCCTCTGATTATTTTGTGGGTAGGTACCTGAACACGAGAAGTGGAAGGGGGAGATCCCACTCGGCCAGTTTTAGAATGGATTCTCCCGCCCTTGCCACTCGAGCTACCCTCACTTCAAATATGCCCCAGACAGCTCAATTCTACTTCAACTGCTCCCTGAATCGCCCCCATATCATTGCATCCATCTCGGTTGTGTTTAAGGAGAAACCACAGTTGGTTGACACCAGTGCGCATTCAGGAGGGAAGACTACTGCGACGGCTCAGGATGTGGATGAGAAGAAGCGGCAAGAGGATATGCACAAAGAGAAAGCTTCTAGTGATGAGGAGAAGGATCTCCGTGGGTTTGGGTGCTCCAAGCAGAGTGCAGCCTCTAGTGCGGCCAAGCCAAAGGAGGATGATGACATGGAGGCCTACAGGTGCCTCATTACTGAAGAACCACCTCCTCATCATGATATTTAATCATTCAAAATGTGTTTGGTTTTTTCTTTTAGAGGCCCAATTCTATGGGATAGATCTTGAATTTTTAGTAATGTTATCAAGTAGTTTTTGTTAGACAGTCTATAATCTGTGCAAAGAATAGTGGAATCCAAGGCTGATACCCCTGCGTGGGTAGCCCATGAGCACAATGTCTGGACTAGTTTCCCCTAGTGGGCAGTCAATTTTCAGTTTATTTTGTTGAACATGCCACATTTTTTGGGAAAAGTTAAGGCTCCGGCCACGATGTATATTAATATTCCTCTATAATAGATTTAAACTAATTTAGAAAAAAAATAGCATGCATGGCCAACACTATTATGGGGTGTGTGGTACCTTGATTCTGGTGCCTCGTTCCATATGACATGGTGCAAGGAGTTTTTCAGTAGCCTGGAGGAGAAGGATCTCCATATGCATATCGAAATGGGGGATGACAGGAGGTATAGCGCTACAAGAATTGGTACTGTCACATTTGATAGGGAGAAAGCATCTCCTCTTCGACTCAAAGATGTTATGTTTGTACCTGAGTTGAAAAAGAACTTGATATCTATATTAGCATTGGAGGATAGAGGCTATGATGCTATTTTCAGTAAAGGGAAATCATTTCTGAGACACATAGCTACTGGTCAAGTGAACTTAAATCGGGGTTTGAGTGAAGAACCTATACAAACTTTAGGTGGTAGATTTCCCTGCATTGAATACTAAGGCTGAAAAGGTGTAGAATCGAGATGTTGGATAACTCTGGCACGAGATATTGGTTCATATACACCATGGTGCCTTAAAAATAATGCATTAAATTACCATTCATCTCCCTAAAGGCTCCCTTGACCAGCATGATGTCTCAAGGGTTGCACATTGGGGAAATATGCCAAAGCCACATTCCATGGCCAAGATAACACAGAAGATGTGATCTTGGAACAAGTCCACTCAAACTTTTTTGGACCCTTTTCCACAGCAAAACATAGGTACTATGATATTTTTATTGATGATTTCTCTAGAAAATGTTGGATCTTCTTCATGCAAAAGAAGAATGAAGTTTCCTCAAAATTTGTTGAATTCAAAGTGTTGGTTGAGAAGGATATTGGGAAGAAGGTGGGGACTCTCAAGAGAAACAATGGACGTGAATTTGTTTCAAATTCCTTCAAGGATTTATGTGCTAAAGAAGGTATTTGAAGAGAACTGATAGCACCCCATAACCCACAGCAGAATGGGATAGTTGAAAGGAAGAAAAAAATCATGGTGGGAGAAGCAAGGGTCATGTTGCATGATCAGGGGCTTCCATTACATCTATGGGCGGAAGCATGCAACACATCAGTCTATTTGCATAACCAGATTCCTCATAGAATACTTGGTATGATCACACCAGAGGAAGCTTTCTCTAGGAGAAAGTATGTTGTGTCTCATTTCAGAATTTTTGGATCTTCATTTTATTGTCATGTCTCGAAGGGTTCGAAGAAGAAACTTGAGCCTACAACAGAGTTGGGAGTTTTTGTAAGATACACCAAAACTCCACACAATTACCCAGTGTATTTACCTTCATTGAGAATGACAGTTGTGAGGAGAGATGTCAAGTTCGATGAGGACAAGGCTATGAGATGCTCTTTGGAATGAGAGCTAAGTATCCCACCGGAGTAGAAGCTTCTAGATCCAAAGGAGGAGCCTCAGGATGAGCTTCAGGATGTTGTGGAGCAACCACATGTAGCACAGCAGACAAGAAGAAAAGTGGAGGCACCCACTCAACCAAAATCTTCTAGAGAAGGGAGAAAGAGAACCAAAGAAGTTGATAAATTGTTGCAATATGTTAGGGAGAATGTGGGAGCCCTTACATCAGTGTGCAAGCAGAGGATGTCACCTGAGAGGTACACTGGTTACATGGATCTCATGACATAGCTCATTGATTCTGAGCCTTCTTCATTCGAGGAAGCAGTTTCTCAATCTATTTTGGTTGATTCCATGGTGGAAAAATATGAATTTGTCATGAAGAAAAATTTTGTGGGAGGTGGTGTTAAGACCAGAAAGGAAATCAGTGGTTGGTTCTACATGGATCTACAAAGTGAATTATGTTGTTGATGGGAGAATCGATAAGTACAAGGCCATATTTGTGGCCAAAGGATTATCTCAGGTAGAGGGAGTGGACTATGAGGAAAATTTTGCACCATTTGCAATATATTCATAAATAAAATCCATTCTAGCATTGGTTGCACAGATGGGGTGGAAAATCCACCAGATGGATGGGAAGACTGTCTTTCTCAATTTTTTTGTTGAGGAGTAAATTTACATAGAGAAACTATAAGGATTGAGACATATGATCGGGATTCACATGTGTTCAAACTAAGAGAATTGTATGGTCTCAAGCAGGTGTCCGGAGCATGGTACACTCGGATTGACAATTATCTCAGTGGACTAGGATTCACTAAAAGAGAAGTTGATGTGAACCTATATCACATTATGGTAGATGGTAAGTTGTTTATTCTTGTTTTGTGTGTTGATGATTTAATATTGACAGGTGATGAGCAGTTGATCCACTCTTGCAAAGAGGATCTTGTAAGGGAATTTGATATGAAATACATGGGCTTAATGCATTACTTCCTCAGGATGGAAGTATGGCAAGGTGATGGTGAATTATTTGTGTCTTCAAGGAGGTATACCTCTTAAATACTTTTGAGTTTTCACATGGAGAATTCTAAGCCCGTGGACATGCCTCTAGCTACAAACTAAAGGAAGGAGAATGCCACTTTAGGTGAAGAGGTTGATGCTACCATTTATAGGGAGCTTGTGGGGTTTTTGATGTATATTATGAACACAAGACCCTACATGTGCTATGTAGTAAACCAACTGACTCAAGATATGGTGACTCCTACCAAGCTGTATTGGAAGGCAGTAAAGCATGTGTTACAAGATCTCATAGGCACTATCGAGTATGGATTATGGTGCAGGAGAACAGAGACAGTGAAGCTTCAAGGCTTCACTAATGCATATTGGGCAAGGAGTCCATCAAACAAGAAAATTTATTCGTGTGCTATCTATAGTGTTGGGTCTGGAGCTATTTCCCGGTGTAGCAGGCAGCAGAGGTCTATGGTGCTTAGCTCAACAGAGGTTGAATACATGGTTGCAAGTCAAGCAGCATGTGAGGCCATATATATGAGGAAAATACTTGTGGGTCTTTTCAGTCGGGAGATGGATCTGATAGTGATATATTGTGATAATTAGAGTTGCATTAATCTCTCTGGGAATCTATTATTTCATAATAAGTGCAAACACATTAATATATGGTATCTTCATTTGCGGGATTGTGTGCAGAGGAGAATTATTTTGCTACAATACATTCCAATTGAGGAGCAAGATGTTGACATCTTAACAAAGGCATAAATTCAAATTCCAAAGGTGTAAGATAGGGGTGGTGAAAATTTCCTTTCTTGTGTAGAAATTTATATAACTTATATGTTATACATCCGAGATTCTCCTGATCACACACTATTTGACTTCATGCACAATACAGAATCTCTTCTACCATTGATCATTAATTGCGGAAATAAAAAAACAATCGCATGCGCACATTAAAACCATAAACATTCACACATATGAACACAGTAATTTATGGAAAAGATTAAAGCTGAAAACCCCCAACTATCTGTATAATATATGTCATAGAGATTATGTAACAATCATCATACAAAGCTCCTCACAAGCTCTCAGTATAATCTCCAATTGCTACACACTAATCAGGTCCGATCTAGCAAATCACATGGTCCAATCTCTGCCACCTGCTAGCCTGCCTCTACTGCGCAATCACTGCTGAAGAATGGATCTGAATGAACTTGAATTGGTCCAGCCTTGCTCAAGCAATCCTCGTTGGCATCTCCAACCACTGTGTGTTGCAAATCATGCAACATTATAGTCACACTATTCTTTCACCTACCTCTTCACTTGTCTCCAATGAAACTATCCATGCACTGTAGTTAACTAATGTATTCTTTAGTTGATTAATGAGTTAATAATTAGTGAACTAATTAATAATTAATTCACACCACTCTCACTAGTGTATCAATCAGTTAGACTAGATACAACTAGCTCAACTATGTTTAACTCAGTTAAACTGAACAAAACTTCACCAACTAATTCAATAACTCCACCAAACTCTGTCACATGAGTTATAACTGAAGTCTCCATGCAATAGTTCCACTTAACCCTCAGGAATAGTGTAATTCCTTCTATCAGATCCTATGCCACATCTGTGCACTTAACTGAAGTGCTCCAAGAGGATAATATAATGTTTATAGTCCAAATATTATTAAGAGCTAATAATATTCGACATATCTATTTTTAGACTGACAATCTAAAAATAGATTCCGCCCAATATGTCTAAAAATAGAAGTCCATCTATTTTTCCAACTTGACAAACCATCCAAAAATAGCATCCTGCAACTCATAGAATATGATTGACATGTCTAAAAATAGACTTGCGCCAAAAATAGCCTTCGGGCCCACTTAGTGAAGGCGACTCTTTTCACTAAGCTCGTCATCTTGTTGCAATCTCAACATCTTGGTAAGAGGGAGTGTTAAAAAATGTAGCAAGGAAGGCTCAAATTGACTTTATCCTTAGTCAAATTGAGGAAATCAAATTTCCACATCAGCAGAACAATTTGGAGATAGTTAACTAGTGTGACACAGAGCTTGTCACTCAATAAACTCAGTAAATTTGAGTTAGTGGGCTTGGATTTCATTCATGCATGTGTGATTGCTAAATTTTAGCAATATAGTTCAATTATTTTCAGTTTTATTCAACTAACTGACCTTCAACTATTGCTTACAGCCGTAGAAATCACTATTGTACATGTATTGATAGAGTCGTAGAAATCATTGTGTACATGTACTTTTGCTTGTTGCATGTCTATGCATGTTGTTCTAAATTGTGATTTTCATTCCACAGATTAGTAGAGTAGAAATGTCTCTCTTGTTTATCAATTTGAAATCTTGAGCAATTTCAATTTCTATCAAATTTCTACAATTACAAAGATTAATATGGTTGAAACTATAATTGTAAAGTTACCATAAATATTTTTCAGATGTATAGATAATTCATACATATTCATTCTAACTAGATTCTTTTTCGAAAAATAATTACATATGAATAAATGTTATTTTCCATTCTATTGTTTACTCTTTTTGAATGGACTCTTCAGCCCTAAAAGTTGTCATTATAAAAAAAGTAATGATCTCTAATCATAAGCATTTTATTGCCCCTAAAATTTTATGGATGAAAATCTTCCTATATTTGTTGCTTTTGTCATGATTCTGTAAATTGATTGCTATCAATATTTCAAATTACTTCATTAAGTGTGGTTTTAATCAACATTGGGGGCATAATTTAAATGTTTCCAAAAACAGCTATAAAAGTATGTAAACTAACAAATAACTAAGTTGAAAACCAAATTATTACAAAATCCAAATTAAACTTATCACAAACTTAGAATCAAACAAAATGTTAAAATTTTAATTTTTAAATTATAAATTACACAATTAGAAATACTTGGTTTTAAATGTAAAAATGTTTCCACGCGAAAAAAAATAAATAAACAAATAAAAATAAACTAAAAAATAAAATTATATATATATATATATATATATATATATATATATATATATAAACAACAATAGTGTAAACGATGAAATAACACAAGTACATATCACTCTTTGTTGTCATCACCCTGATTATCTTCCTCGCTTGGCACGATAACATTTTTGTTCTCCAAATTGTTTTGATCTAGGGTCGTGTATTAATACAAACCACCAATCCCTATCCAACACATCTAGGCAAAAAAACCCCTGGTTGTAGTGTTTGGGGAAAACATAAGGCTCCCTAGCTTCATGCCACATCTTTCTAAAGTTGATAGATATAAACCCACTATCATGATCTTCCTTTACATTATCCCTATCAAAGGTGTTCCACCACTTGCACCTAAAAATAACACATTGGAACAAAGATAAGTCCACTTCAATGATCTCTTCTATCTTTCCTACATAACCTAATGTTCCTTATATTAGGTTTTGGTCGTGGTGGCTAGCACGACTATATTATTCGAACTCACCTTCCACTGCATAGTCTTGTGCCATGCATCCATCTCCGACATCTTCCACGTGAAAATGATGCACATATGCCCACATAGATGGGAACAGATGCACCAATAAAAAAGTGAAAAAATATATATATATATATATATATTAGTGTCATGTGTCTAATGACCCGAACATAATTAAAATATAAAATATAGATATTACAATTCAAAGATGCATTATGAGTTTAAAAATGTACATAAAGAGATTATTATTGAGTTACTGCTCCCAATCCCTATGTTTTCATTCCGCAGACAAGATGCACGGGTCATGACCAGATGCATTGTATTTCTCTCTGACTTCAACAACCCAACTTTAATCGTCTTTTACCATTCAACCATCTAAATTATTTCTTTTCACTATCCCATTTCCTCTTTTTTACGTACAATGCGACTCTCGATTGTGTTGCTTCCAAATTGTAAAGAATGAATTTGTTGAATGCTTCAATTTCTAAATTCGTTCATGAAATCAAGGCAACATATATAATATGTATGAGATCAAAATATGCATTATGAATATCAATATGATTATTTACTGTGTAGAAATTCAACAAATGATAAGTCACTTACTCTTTATCATGCGCATTTTTCCATCTGTATCGAGAAGCTCTCCTTCTCTTATGTTTTCATCCCTTCTGTCATCCCAAATCACCGCACTTGGTGTTTTATCGATCTACTTGATGTACTCATTGGCATAATCAAAAGACTCACACGATATACACCCCTCTGCAATAGACCCCTCAGGTTATGCCCTTTGTCAAACAAAATCTTTCAATTTTTTCATGTACCTCTCTAAGAAAAACATCCAATGACAAGAAACCACCCCAACTAATTCAACCTCATCTACTAGGTGAATTAGAAGATGAACCTGCAAGTCCATGAAACTCGTCGATAGTTCCTTCTCAAACATTCAAACAATCTCAACTATCTCTTGATGCCTTCGTGGAATGTTATCCATTTGAATCTCATTTGATGTGATCCAACATACAAATGCAGATAATTTAAATATGGCAAGTTGTAGGTCTTAGGGGAAGTCATGGTTCACACACCCATGCATGAAAAAAAGATAATGACACTACAAAGTAAACACATACAAAAATTAATTATATTTTATCCCAAGGCATACAAATAATAACAAATAATAAAATCATGTTTTTGACATACGTACTCTTAGAAAACTCAAATGGTCATGTGATTTCAACCCTGGAAAATGGTTTTCCACAATGAAGCAGTGTCGTAGTGAGACCCATATAAAGAAGGCACCCTCACACCCGTTATAAATTTATTTTCCAAAGAAAGATCACACTTCTTTAAAATCCATCGGACATCGCCTTCTTTGAAAGACCAAGAGAGACCAGCCTCTCCTATACTTTTGTCTTGGCCAATGTTTCTTTTTAGTTATTGAAGAAATAATATCTCTCCGAACAACCAATGTGTCATTTTCTTTCGATGATATGTGTCTCCATAAAGAAGATGAAACATTTTTAAATATATGCATGGAATCTAGTAAGTGGGAAATCTTAAGATGCTCTAAATATGAGAGCTCATAAAGGACATATTTCATTTTCATCCCAATGGGAAATTTCTCAACAAAGGTGTTAAAGAATTTTGGATCATTGAACATAGACTCCCCATTTGAATCAAACATATATGTAATCTCCTTCTCCTTCTCTCTCTCATATAATCTAACGCATTCATTTGGTGTCATTATTGCAAGCATGTGGGTTCTCTTTGGTTTACCATTGAAAGTGGATGCTACTTTTCTGTAAGGGTGTTCTTTTGGGAGGAATACCCCAAAAAAATCATACACGGGCTTTCATAGGTGGTCAAACCACCTAGCCTTCAGTGAAGGTCCACAACATTTACATCCATGATACCATTTTGTTACAAGACCTATGAAATTATTGTATATAGGTCGACACATTAGCAACCATGAAGATCTGAAGAAACGATACACTAGCTTCCATAAGTGGTTGGACCACCTAACCTTCAAAGAAGGTCCACAGCATTTGCATCCATGATACCCTTCTTTTATAAGACCTTATACAGGCCATGTTAGCGATCATGAAGATCAAAACAATTGCAGCGAATTAAATTAACATGTGAAACAATATTGTTATGTATATAAACAAATCAATAAACATGTAATTTACCATAGAAAACTCCAAACCCTAAATAGTCATGTGTGGTGTAAGCACATATGCCAAACAACGTAAAATTCCTTTGTTGCAATGGGTCTTGATACATCATATACATGTATCCTTTCCCATTATTCCTTCAATTCATCTACCAATGGCTATTAGTAGACATCCATAATCTTTACTTGTCTTCTACCAAGGACTATGACAGCCAACATAAGATGTTAATTCATCACGGATAACCATGGGGGAATATTGTTATTGATCACTACTACATGCCAAACAAAATAGCTGGTGTTTTGGAGGGAATATGGGATGACTTCATCTATGCCTATGTTGAATTGTAGACTATGTACTTCATCCTTGAATTTTTCGAGCCATGTATCCTCTATATGCTTCATGGCTATTAAATCTGTTGGGATTCACATAACTCCAACTCACTTTTATCTGAGGCATGTCATCCCTGCAACATGGCTAACTATTTGCAATGAAAGAGCCTTTGAATCAATGGGATTATAGGCGTGTACCTAAATATCTTATAAGGAAGACCATGTGATTTACCCTTTTCTTATTTATGGTACATGTCATGCTCATATTTCGGACATGTCTCTTTGTCTGCATATTCTCCTCTATATAGAATACAATCATTCAAACATGCATGATATGATATGTACTCAACACTCAAAATTTTCAACAATTGTTTTCCCTCTTCACAGCAACTAGGCAAGGTCGTAAAAACCTTATCTTTGAATACTTTGCAATTGGTGGGAAATATAAACGTACAATGTCAATATTTAACATTCATAAAGTTGACTATTTTTATGTTGATTGTGTGACAAAATTTCTTAAAATATACGAGACATGATCATTATTCTCACCAATACAGATACACTCATTACACTTTATTTGTATATTTATAAATGGAACTTGAAGAAGACGAAAACAATCAATGCAATCAAAAAAACATTCATCCAAATAACCCCAAGTCATGGAAGCACCTCGAGCACTATAAACAATTCCAAGGAAAAATGATGATCTATTTGGATATAAGGATCTGAATCCCCCCGATCGGGGTGAGAACCAAGGCAATAGGACAAGTGGTGGCAATCGGCCAGAACACCGCCCTACGGACAATTAAGGATTATCATGATGCATCGCAAAAAACGATCGGCAGAGTGGGTGGTGGCATGCTTTATCGTTATGATGAATGTAACTTGCGCTGCTGGCTTGTCAGAGCTCGGGAGGGAAGGAAAGTTCGAGGTAATGTATATACCCCCATTGCCCAAAAAACTCATGCAAACATTACAGAGTTTACGGAGGGCAAAAGCTTGGGAGCTGAGGAGGGAGAACGATTCAGAGGATAGGTATGTATATGCTCCTGTCCCCATTTTAATGAATCCGGCCATGCATAATCGGAACTGGTTAGATACTACAAACCATGCTGGGATTTTAAATTGTATGTTCTGCTCATTACCCCCACTGAAAATCCCTTTCCGCCCCTGCTTTAGAGACCCCTGTCGAAGTTTTAAACTCAATAGAAGTAAGGTCATTACAATGAACAGTGATACTATGCAGGAAATTTGCGTTTTGTGGTGTCTATGGTGTCTGTCGTGTCTGAGGTGCTCACCATTAGGCCCTAGGGTAGATTACAGAATTAATATGAGTCGCGTTATAACCAAGACCCTCATTAGCAGAATGAAATTGAATATAAATGCAGTTGATTGTATGAATACTGGTTTAGTTTCTGTTATTAGTTTGAAGGCGGAGAATGTAAAGGGCTGTCAAGACCCCTATAGATGCATGGTCAGAGTAGTGTTAGCAGACACGGTAGATGTTCTCCCACCCAAACCTGAACCTGATACTCATGGCCATAATTTTAAAGCTCAATTTCACTCCAAATGCCTTGTCTCTGAAGTTTGCGCTTCTCATGTTTTCGATGGGAATATCGGAATGCATGGTAATAGAAACAGGGGTTTTATCATGACTCTCGGTTGTGTATCTGTTATTATTTCTCTGTGTGTTATACTGGATAGGACCAAAGCCATTATGGGAAAGCGCAGTCTACGTTCGGATACAGCAAAAGGAAAGCAAAAGGTCCAGACAGAACAAGAGCCAATGAAAAGAGGAAGAAAGACAAATAAAGAACATTTAGAGAAGCTAGTGTTGAACTATATAGTGGGTAATTCATCTCCCACCAGAAACCAAATTCAAGGATGGGAAAGAGAGCTGCAGATAAATTCTGAAGATAATGAAGCTGCTGCAGACATCCTGGACTTCATTCAGGACCCAGGCAATACAAGGGGACGCTTCACCTTATTCAACCAAACGATTCACACTTATTGGCTAATGAAATGCCTCTTGGCAAAAGCAATCCAGAATGCACAACCTCCAGAGTACAAAGTACAACCAAAGACTGAGTCATTCCTCAAAGATCTGCTGGAAAATATTGATACCAATTTGCAGCATATCAAATTTACCCAGCATCAAGCTATACAGAGATTGGATGACAGGATGGGACGACTGGAGAAACTGCTACAGCACATGCAACAGGTGGATATGCCGGGGTCACGGGCCAATGACCCAGCCCCGGTGTCTTCTTCAGATGAATAGCTACTTTTAATCTTCCTGGTTTATGGTTTTTTGGAAAGTTTTTGAACTATGTTTAGATGATAAGCCTGAGCATAAAGAAATAGTAGGACAACTAGCTCATGCGATGTATAGAAGAAGAAGACAATTTCATTTTTGGCAAACGTTTAATGGTATTAGATGGCCAACAGACCTGGTTTCCTGCGGGCAGGTTGAGGCCAAGAATGCTTACAATACTGTAACCTGTCTTGACATATAAATAGAAAATGGAAAGTACCACCAAATTAACAAAACAAAAAAATCAATGCAAGTTGTTGTATTTTTTGAAATAATTTTCTGTGAAAATCAAACATTTTATTTAATGTAATGGACATAGTACCCTAATTGAAAAGACAAGTCTCTTATTCATATATAATAAAATACATTTTAATATATTTTATTGTGTTGTCCAATGTCACCGTAAAATGTTACATCACTGATTAAATATATGGATGATTAAATATATGGATGAAGAGATATGAAATTTGATGATAAACAAATTAATCCAAAAATCATATACAAAAGAACTAATAAAAACTTAATTTATATGAATAATATTATAAAATATATGTTGATTTTTCGATGAATAACGGATTTAAAAAATCACAATAATTGCACTATCACAAGTCGATGTTTTTAAAAATGAGAAAATAGATATCATGACAACATATATTAATGCACACAGCTTCGAACAAGAGATTTTCTACAATAGGTATAATAATACTAAAAGAGTATCTTGGTGCTTTTGTAAAATAAATGTGTTGGGAAGATATACATTTCATGCACCGATGTGATTCGTCTTTAATGCAACGGTGCATCGTTTTTTTTCCAAAAAAAATAAAAAAATTCTATTAATGAAAACGAAAAGTTACATTTTGTATATGCAATTAAGCATTTAGATTGTCCTGAAGGGTCTGTGTGCACAAGCACACATATTAGAGAGGCCTTTTTTCTTTTGGACAATTACAACAATGCATTGTTGCCTTTAACGCACCAATGCGTTAAATTTTGTAAAAGCACCAATACTACAAGATTTCTTTGCTTATCCCATTACCTTTTTTGAAAAGTATAGCATCAAGGTTTTTGCAAACACATAAGCACCGAGGCATTATACTTTTGAAGCACCGGTGTTGTTAATACAACTCATCAACACCGGTGCATTGTTACGCAAGATTTTTTTCCCTGCCTCAGTTACCTTCTTGAAAAGCACTGCCCAAGGAATTTTTGGAAGACATAAGCACGAGGGCAGTACACTTTGCAGGCACTGGTGTTGTTTGCATTCAACGCCCCTGTACATGGTATCAAAGATTGTACGAGTAAATGCATTTTTATTATAATGATTTTATAAATTTAATGCATGGATGCTCCAAACGTTTGTTTTCAATCCTAGTGCTTTTATTTAAATTTACAGCATCTGTGTTTTTATATTAGTACTGCACCATTGCCATTTTTCCAATAAGTGCACCGCTAAGAAAACATCCGCTAAAACCTTTGGTCGCCCATATTTTTTTAGTTGTGATGAAGTTTCATTATCAGCTCTGCTAAAACATCCACTACCACAAATGGATGTTGTTGCGGAAGTTTTTTTGACAATTTTTCCCAATTTTATAACACTAAAAACCTCTATTATAACCTCTACTAAAACGTATTCTCCTTGTAGTATATTGAGTCTGTTAAACATACGCATGGTAAATGGAGAACACACAGAGAAAAATAGGATAAGCGTGAGTTATCTTATTATTCACCATAGATGTACTTTTATATTACATTGATGTGACTCTTGGATTCTACATTCCAAGGTCACTTGGACTCCTTTATGATTGTTCGGCTTCCACGCCTATCCATAGAGGATTAAGTGTCCAACATTCCCCCCCTTAATCTGAAGGCATATGTGTGAGTCCAAGAAGAGAGTTGTAATACAAATCTGCAAAGTATGCATGGCAGTGCTTAAGCTTAATCAGCGCCCTGAAATGTTGGCATAAAGAGGTCGTTTAAGGATGACCACCAACACTGGAACGCTTATTGCAGTTCCCAAAACTCTTCCAAATCTGGCAAAAAGTTGAGGTCTTCTGCTAGAGGAAGTGTCCCTCATATTTTGAAGAGGGAGACCTTCAACCTAGAAGTAGGGAGGTCTACAATTTGCAATGGTTTAAGGATGACCACCAACTCTAGAATGCTTGATGCATTTCCTGGAACTCAACCAAAACTAGCAAGAAGCTGAAGTCTTTTGCTAGAGGAAGTATCTTTGACGAGGAAGAATATCAACCTCGCATAGATGGTTTAAGGTTGTCCACCAACCAAAGGAATGCTCATGGGCATCCGTGTTCTGGCTACAACTCTGAATCTGGAATGACAAGTTGTGGCTTAGGCTCGCTTGAACTGCTATGTCTCCGGCTACAACTCTGAATCTGGAATGAGAGATTGTGGCTCAGGCTCACTTGATGTGGCTTCGAAGCTTTTAGATGACCACCATTTTCCCCCTGTCAAGTACAAGGTGAAATGATGGCGAAAACTCGACTGCAAGATTGTTCAATATTCTAGAACAAGTTCTGACATATGACTTAAACATCTTCTTGGTTGTTGATGCCCATTGCCAAGAAGCGATCCATCTAAGATGAATCTTTGTTCTTACAGGAGGCTTGTTTCTAAAGCATCTGTGTGAAGAATGGGTGTGCCAACCATAGTGCTTGCATGGGTGAAGATCAAAACAGTGATCTTTCATATGGCCAACTCGATCACAGTGTTGGCATTTCACAATTTGTTACTGCTGTTGTGGAATAGAAGAAGAATCTAAAACAGTTGAATGTGAACTGTCATGAAAAAATTCGGCGCTCTGAAATTGAATGGGCTTGGAATAGTCCGGAATATTAAAATACAATTCCTTGTCATATCCAAGACCAGTTTTGTGCTTGTTGTGGACAAGATCTTCCCAAGGTCTAATGACGGGCTTGGGAGGTGCAGGCTAAATATCAACACCTGCATGCAAAACTGCTCTTATATTGGGCTCAATGATCTGAATAGTTTCTTGTTTTTCATGAGTTTGTCTCAATGTTCTGAACAAGAACAAGTTTAGAATGACAACTCTTTTGTTGTCACTCCTCTTGTTGTAGATGAGATTCAAGCTGCAGAAAATCAATCTTTTATTGTGCATTATGTAAACATGTATGAAAGTGAGAGAGAGCTTCCTTACTTCGACCATCCCATCAACAATGGAACAAATTAAGCTATTCAATGACTTTAATGCATCATCAATTTGATCCATTTCATAACAATGTTTCACCTCCAAATGAACAAATATCTCACACAATGCAAAATAGCTACAACTTTAAAAAATATAAACAATCTCTTATGCTTGTGAACAAAAATATCTGTAATCAAGATATGCCTAGAACAATTCAAATCTTAACTCTTGGCAAAACCTACTCAACCAGTTTCGACTTAATATTTTTGTTGTAGTTGTTTCAACCATTTTTTTTATTGAGACTGCTAATAACATAATCCATTACGATCTACTATGTACAATCTACTATGTATAATAGCCAAAAAGGATGACCCGAATAAATAACTAGGGACCATTTGGCCTCACCGGTCTCAAATGTATATTTCAAATAGCAACTCGTAATCCAGAGTTACACAAATAAGATGAGCATCGCGGTAATGTTAGAGATTTTCACTAATTTTTTTTCGGATAAAAGAATTATTTTTAGAACATACTTACATACCAATAGAATCCATCGAATACTTAGAAGGATAACTTGAGAAACGGGTCACACCAATAAAACGTTGCTCACATAAATTGACGTCTCTCTACCATTGTAAAACGCTCAGTTAAAACACACTGACAGTCTAAGGATATTCCTCTTTGCAGTCTTAAGAGCAGAGCAAGAGATCAATTGGCTCTGATACCATGTTAAACATACACATGGTAAATGGAGAACACACACATAGAAAGATAGGATAAGCGTGAGTTATCTTATTACTCACCATAGATGTACTTTTATATTAAATTGATGTGACTCTTGGATTCCACATTCCAAGGTCACTTGGACTCCTTTATGATTGTTCAGCGCCCACACCTACCCATAGAGAATTAGGTGTCCAACGGAGTCTTTCCAATATTCAAGTTCTTCATAGATTCCTTATGAAAGTGATTTCCATTGACTTGTGAATTATCTTCTCACACTGCCAACTTTCAATACCAAGATTAATATATCTTGACTTTATAATTGCCATGTATCCTATGTTAAGTTTGCCTCAAGATTCTTTATCTATATTCATGCAATATACTTCCAAGTAGCAAAACAATATATTAACCACATAACCAACAACAATCAAACTCAAACTTACCTCATCATGAGGACCTTCTTGTTCAATCAACATCCTCATGCTCCATCTCCACACAAATCTCCCTTCATGCATCAAAGTGCCCAAGGATCAAACTTAATTACCAACTTAAGTTTTTCTTCGAGAGATTATACTGAATGTTAATCATTACATAATCTAGAGAAAGTCTTAATTCTTAAGTAAGCCAAATTCTTTAAACATCACATATTATACAAAGCACATTACAAGATTATGTACATATGAATCTTATCCAAGAGTTACTTAAAATATGCACTTCCTATGCTTCTTATTCCATCATCTAGCTATGTGTCTCATAATGAGCCTGCAACCTGAACCATTGCATTCCTTCAACCCTTCAAAAGTATTTTTTCCATACCATATGGAATGTATACTAATCGTGTCATAATGATTCTCCTAAGAACCTCCAAGCAAGATTACCACCTTTAACACAATGTTAAACAATGCCTACATGAACAATATGCAAAATGGTCTATCTATTTATCTTTAAACTGGATGATTTCTTCAAAGCAACTTAACCAAGTAGACTATAATTTTTCACATGCTTCTTTCTATGATACTATAATATCCTAAATTAAAGACAAATCATCTCAAAGATCCTAATAGACAGAGTGTCTTCTTCAATAGTAAAAATATTTCACTTCTTTCTCCACCTTCTTCTCAGGGTCACCCATTTCCTCAGCCACATGTCCTCGCTTCTTTCCTTTCTTTTGTTGTTTTTTCTGGTTTGGACAGACCATCTTCAAGTGTTCATACTCATTTCACTTAAAGCTTTGAACCTTGAACATATCTTTCTTCTTGGACTTTCTAAACTTCCCTTTTCTTGACTCTAGCTATAAAGGCTTGAGATTGTTCCTCTGATCCAATGCCATCCTTTGCATGGATTCTAGTTTCTTCCAAAATGCATTGGGCCCACAACTCATCAAAAGGAGTTGATCTTTCTTAAGAGTAAATTCTTGTTGAAATGTTGCTCCATTCAGTGGCAATGCATTTAATTCACAGATGGTCATTTCTAAATTTTAAGTTGTCTCTCTAAGCCCTTGCAAGTGATTTCTTAATTTAGAGATCTTAATTAGAAAGGATACCATGTCCTTATCCTTTGATTTCTTCATTCTATATAGCTTAGTCCTAAAATACATCTTTTGTCCTAATTTACTTACTAGGACAAATTCACTAACTTGTCATACATAGCCTCAAAAGTTTTCAAATTTGCAACAAATGGATCCTTGACAAATTCAATGAACAAAAGGATCCTTGACAAATTCAATGATGATCCTTTGTATCCTTACTTCCTATTTCGTGTACCTTGAAAGTTGTTGATTCTTGTCTTTTCTTGGTTCAATGATGTCATCAATAAGATATTCCATTACTTCATGTCAATCCTTTTCTTCCATGCTAGGAAATTTGACAAGCCAACAGGCTTATCGTTTTCCTTGCAAAAAGAACCCATATGACTTGTAGATTCATACATAGAGTATCAATATGATACTTCCATTTCTAATGATCTCTTCGACTATCTTGAGGGTTTCAAGCTCTTCAAAGAGACTTTAATAAAAGCTTCCAAAAGTAATGATACCAAAATTCTTTGATGTTTCCTTCAAGAGATCTTCCAATGAACCTTCAACTATATCCTATGTTCAAGAGAGAATGACAATCTTCTTGTAGTCTTCTTCTGATGATACCCTTCCTCTGGATCAATAGGTCCTCACAAATAACCATGGGGAGCATTGTTATTGGCAAATCCTCCTTGTCTCCCCAAGATGATCCTTTCAACTACCTTCTTTTTCGTCTTAAATTTGATACCATGTTGGAAAATGCAATGTGGCTACATATTAATTCAATTTTTGTTAGCATTAATACTTGCTTGTGAACTTTATTATTCTTCGTGTTTCAAACAAATATTAAAAACAAAATAATAAAAACAATGGACACAAAAGTTAGGCTCCAAGCCAAGGCAAAACCCCTCTAAGGGGAAAACCCACAAACTCTTCTCCTTATAGAATCTGTTTCAAATAAAACAACAAAGACCCAAAACTTCAACCTTGCAATTTCATCCAACAACTTCGACCTGCAACTTTGAACAATAGAAACTCTCAGTCCAGCAACAAAACAGTGCTTCAAGGGAACTTCCTTTAAGCAAGACAATACCTTCCAAGCTCGACAAAGTCAAAACAAGATACTCATTATTCTAGCAACTCATTCCTACAACTCGATCTTCCTATAATTCAGACCTACAGTTTTGACCTCCTTTTTAGCTGCAAAAAACCTAGTTCTTCAAAGATTTAAGAGGGATAGACCCCAAAAACAAATGTTTCCTTAACTTATTGCCTTCTAAAGCTTTGCTCCTTTCTTGCCTCTTTCAAGAGAGATCAAACTTGAGTGAGTGTCAAATTAGGTCAAACAGCTCCTTTATATAGCCTTTCCAAAAGGTCAAATTCCCTCAACTAGGTCGGCTTGTACTTTGGAGGTTTCCAAGATTTTCTAGACTCAAAATAAATTCTTTTACAAGATAAAATTTGCCCAAAAGGGTCTTATAGGCATGATGTTGACTCTCGCATCATCAAGATAAATCCTATGACCTAACAAACCCTACAAGCATGAAGAACATGATTTTACCTAGAAGACCCTTGTACATATTTTTATTTGCTTAATAAATTTTTCTCAAGTAGCCATCCTATGCTATCATCCCCACATGTCAGAATAAATTTGTGATTTTACACCATGAATAAATGAGATATAATGTAGAAAATATGTTAGATCATATGAATGAATAGATTTGTTATGGGAAAGATTTAGGATCTTATGCTAACAACTACCATAGCTCCCAAGGAAATGTCAATAATATTTGGAAGATGAACTTAGGTGAAGTTAAGTCAAGAGGGACTAGTGTTGTTATTGTGTTTACTTCACTTGATGACACTTTGATTTGGTAATTCTATGTAAGTAAATGTTGATTTGCATGTTAGAATAAAATATTGAAGAAATATAAGAATGTTTTGTGGAATACCATCAAATAGTTTGATTGATTATCTTTAGAAAGTTGCGATGATTTGTTAAAAGAAGAAAAGTTATATCAAGAGAAGTTGGCATAAGAATATCCATGTTGGCCTTTGTCATTTAAAAAGAATGTCGGATACACATGACATATAAGAAAAAGATAGAAATAATTAAACTCGATCAATACATGGAAATCAACCTTGGATCCTCAAATGGTACTAAAATTGTGGAAATTGGATAAGAAGCTTCAAGCAAAAAATAAAATAAAAAACATGATTATGAATTGGATCATAGATGTCTTTACTTATCTTATGATGAAATTCAAAGCTTATAAGATTGATAAATTCCAACATATTATACCTTCAAAAAGAAGGCCAAATTTCTTGATGAAAGTTAAAACAAATTAATGCAAAGTTGGCTCCCCTTAATCAAGAAGGGTTACAAAGTTTACTTGAACATTAACTTATTGCAACTACAATACATTCAACTTAGTTATCCAACCTTCTGGTAGTAAGAAAGAAAATAAGTAAAATCAAACTTTGTTGATTTCGAAAATGATAAAGATAATTACCCATTATCTATCGAAACATTTGTTGCAACAAATCACAAGATAAACAAAAATGTCATTAGACATATTTAAGTTATAAAATCACCTTACAACATTTACGAGATAAACAAAAATGTCATTAGACAAATTTAAGTTATAAAATCACCTTACAACATTTACAACACTTTGGCATTCTCTCACCATGTTTATAAAAGAATAAAACCCACATTGAACATTTTAATTAAGCAAAATATAGTACAATGCATAGTCAAAGCTAAGGAATTTAGCCTATAAAATCTATTAATTAAGCAACATATAGTGCAATGCATGGTCAGAGCTAAGGATTTAGCTTATTCTTGCTCAAAATTGTCCCCAAAATATGAAAATAAAAGGGTTGCCCTTAACAAAGAAACCAACCCATTAATATTCTTTAGTGTTTGGAGATAACTAGCATTTCTAAAGTACTATTGAAAACTAGAAAAAACAAATTTATCAAATGACTCCAAAAGAGCACTTTAGAGCATGAGGTATAACTATCAAGTCTTGTTGGCATCTTCAACTGGACGGTTTTAGGTTCTGCAAGGTCTTCTTCTGCCACTGTGTATCCATAGATACATGCTATTTCTTCCTCTTCTGCTGTGAAGACGAGCAAAACCTCATCATCATTGGCCCTGCTCCATATTCCATCAGCTGACAAGTTCCAAAGGTTTGCCATGTGCATTGAAGAGGTTTTTACAAGTAAGAACGCGAGCTTCCATGGCGGAGGCGACAGAGAGCGAGGGATAGTCAATTTGCGATATCTACACTTAGCTTTGGGCAAAATAGGCAAGAAGGGGTCAGTGTTGGTGATGGAGGCCTACACATCTAGGGAGCCGAAGGGAGAGGTTGTTGGCTGAGCAATGGAGGTGGAAGAGAGATCAAGAACACGATCGAAATAACTGCACATTGTCGCGATGCAAACGAGCCGAAAGTCCTCCTCTAACATTGCCACGACGTGGCTTCTGGGATTGGCGAGGAGCCATGGTGCTCCGATTAAGCCAGGTAGCAAGGCAAGGGCGGAGACATAGAGGGTGGGCAGTGCTCGAAGGGAGAGTCGAGATGGCAAGGAGAAAATACAAAATGCAAGCAAAGCGCGAGGAGATTAGGCTTGAAGGAGAGGTTAAGGGGGAGCTTAAAAGCCCAAGCATCAACTAGAGAGCCGAGTTAAGTCGATTGATGGCATTAACTGCCTCAAGTGACGGCGCAAAGGATTAGATCCAACTACAATTAAATTTCCACTTGGTGCAATGAGGAGGAGCTGGCAACTGGGCATGGCACCGCCGATTCAAGCTATGGTGCATCATGTGCAACTACAAGAGGATGAGCCATGTGCATGGCATGAGCACTAGATGGCTCACACATAGTTTCATTCAAATCCAAGAGATCACTTCATTCACAATCTCCTCCATTATGCACTGGACACTAGAGGAGAAGAGCGAGAGATTGTAATCGACTCCTTTGTTAGCTAAGAAATCTACGACTACATTGGCTTTTCTTCTTACATAGAGAAATGTCATGGCTTTGTGTTGTTGAAGCCACCATTCCAGTTGCTTGAGGCGAAAAGCCAATCTCCAACTTGAATGATGGCAGCTTCAATGATGACCTGGGAATCACCTTCCACCTCCAATGGGAATAAGATTGAGCTCAATGGCTATGATTATGCCTTGGATAAAGCCTTCCAGCTCTGTAGAGTTGAATGATGGCAGCTTCAATGATGACCTTGGAATCGCCTTCCACCTCCAATGGGAATAAGATTGAGCTCAATGGCTATGATTATGCCTTGGACAAAGCCCTCCAGCTCTGTAGAGTTGTCGTTGTCCCAACCGATAGCACCAAAGTAGATGTGCAGAGGGCTACCATTACAACAATCTTTAAAAATGCCTCCGAATACAGCTTCCCTAGGATTAGTTCTGTAAAGGTTAAACCAAAAAGGATTTTAAAATATTAAAAAAATAGTTTTATCTTGAAATTAAAAAGCTCTACAATTGCTTGTTCATAGCAAATTCAACAAGTAATAAAAGTAAATCCCAACTTTTGCCATAGTTAACAAGTTCTCTTTTGCTTATGAGGATAAGCATCACAAGTTTTTTTTAAGAAAAGCATTCAAAGAAAAATACAACACATATATTTTCGGATTATGTGGATACCATCACAAGTATTTTTTTAAGAAAAGCATTCAAAGAGAAATACAACCCATATATTTTATGAGTAAAGATCTCAGAAATTATAAGCTAAATTATGCAATGATGTTCAAGAAAAAAACAATTCAGCGCATCACATCATTAAAACATTTTAGGACCTATTTGGGATTAACTTACGTAATTCTTTAGATTCCCAATTTGAAAAAAAGTTAAAATAAATCAACAATCATGCATACAAGTTAAAGGAAAGTGCATGGCTTAAAAAACAAACTAAGTCTCTAAATTGAAACTCTAAATGAAAAAAACTTTACAATTGTTTTTGGGTAATATCAACTATCTAATTGGGTAATATCAACTATCTAACAAAACATCCAAAATTGTTTTTGGGTAATATCAAGTATCTAACAAAACATATCAAAACACCCCAATTTTATGTGGTTCTTTCATTTATAGCAACATGGAATAGACTAAACCACAACCAAAACAATATCAAACATCAACCGTATTTAACTTAAAATACTAAGCCTGAAATACTAAGCTCACCAAATCAATTAAAATCCAAATTGTAAATGAGATTGAAGAAAATGATATGGTTTTTTCATTTATAGCAACTTCGAATAAACTAAACCACAACCAAAACAATATCATACATCAACAGTATTTAACTTAAAATACTGAGCCTGAAATACTAAGCCCACCAAATCAAATTAAAATCCAAATTGTAGATGAGATGATTGAAGAAAATGATATGGTTCTTTCATTTATAGCAACTTCAAATAAACTAAAACACAGCCTAAACAATATCATCTCTATTCAACCGTATACATCTCCCCTTCAATTCATAACCACATCACAATCCATGTAAGACTAGAAACAAAATCTTTTATTATATTGTATTATTAGCTACCAATCTCAGAAAAAAATATACGTATAATGATGTCCATATTATCTTTGTCAAAAATACATCTGAAACGAAGTAAATAAGAGCATACATTCGCTTCAGTCTTAGTTTCATTATTAATAATGTATCAACATAGCAATATAAATTTCAACAAAGTTTGGAGCTTCATTTAGTTTTGGTTTCTCCAGCATGCTTTAAAGACTCCGTATTTTGGTATAAATAATATAATAGCATATTTAGGTAAAAATAATATAGTAGCATAAATACATTGGTTGAGTGATTAAATGTACAAAATCCAGTTTTAAATAAAATACAATCTACATACCAATATATATTTGGTAAATGCCCATTTCATAGACATTGGTAAATGCCAACTCCATGTTCTAATTCCAATTCCTCCCATTGCAAGCAAACCAAATTTCTCTCAACCATGCTCAAGAAATCAGTCATCAACTGACAAACGCCCTTTAACAATATTCTTCAATTCCCTGGCCATTGCCAACCTAATTCTACTTAACCATATTCTCGAGGAATTAATTAATCATCCACGAGCAGACAGACATCTAAAAAAGCCAGATCCTTTTTTTCAATTCTATTTACCAATTCAATTATGGCCAACCTACCCTGTATCCTGCACATGCAATGATAAGGAGCGTATCACATAGATCTATATTCATTTAAACAACATATGCAAAACCTTCCAACGTAAATAATCAATGGCAATATTGCGCACAATATTGTGATTTCCAAAATCATTTACAATCCTATATTATTGTAGGCATTCCTCGTCGTCTTGCATTTAAAGATCAGTTGAATTTACAAACTCTGCATTTGTTGATTGTTGGTACACTTCAATATATTCAAAGATTTGCTCTTGGACTTCAAGATCACAAGAGTACTCGTAAATTAGAACTAATTTTCTCTCAAGATACTTGGTACATTTCTTCAATTGCTTATCACATTTAATAATAACAATCAATTTTAATAAACCAATTTGGATCAACTAACAGAGAATTTGAAACAGTGAACCCCTCACACCTCAAGGAAAGCCTAACCAATACACCCATTCAGTCACTTTTTAAGAAAAGCCTAAACAATACATTCATCAATCATACTTTAATCACTCGAAATTAAAAACATAAATACAACAAATATATATCAGGATTACTTTACTACTGTAAACCATTTCCATTTATTCATCTCCACATTAAATCCAATAAAATAGGAACAAAACTATCTATATCCACATTTTATTTTCAGCAAAAATAAACGTATCAAAATCATCTCTCCCAAGTTTAATTTTCAATAAAATCATCTCAAGTAGATAATCACCAAAATAGTTTAATCCCAAAAAAAAAAAAAAAAGATAATTTGCACAATTCAGAACATACTGCCAGAAAAATTACATAATTCGTTGTGGAATGATGATTTCAATTTAACCGGAGGATAGAGAAAAGAAGAATTTCATAATTGAAAAATGCAGAGATGGGAGAACAATCTTTTCTGGATAAAAAATTTCATGTACAAAAATAATAACACATGCATACATACAGTAAGAGAGGAACTCCATTTCATCAAATGCAATTACGAGGCTTTCACAATCAGTTGGGAACAATTAACATTCTTCCCCTTGAAAAAAAACTACCAAAAATATTGAACAATGAAGACGTTAGATGTACTGAGTTATGACACAAGTAAAATAATGCCAAATCGGAAAAGTAATTGCAACATATATTTCCAACGTCTATCTTCCAAAACAATCACAATGCCAACTCCGCACATATATTTCCAATATCTCTATATTCCAAAACAATCCACTGTTCGCTGTTGTATCACCGCAAAATTTTCCTGAGATATTCTGCAGATTTGTTTTGAAGAAAGATATGGCAGAATTCAAGTTCTTTGACATCACAACATTCACGGAAGCTAATTTACAACATTTTTTACTTCATTCTCAATTTCAAAATGGGAACCTCCTGCGACTAAGAGATCAGCAAAATGGCACAATAAATTTTTCAATCAAACCATTGAAAGCCCCTACTTATTTCGTTCAATTTGTATTCCTTCCAATAAAAATGCCTAAATTCAAACAAGTCATTTTATTAACCAGCTTTTCCAAGCTGGTTGCTAACTCTGGCTTAAGATGATATCACATTCAAATTTATTAACCAGCTTGTCCAAGCTGATTAATAACCCTTGCTTAGCACATATCAGATGCATCAAGCAGAAACTGCATGCATCTGCACTCAGAGATCAGGTTATAATTCTGGGAGAAAATCTTAGGGTGATAAAATTAAAACAATCTTTACATACAAGGTAAAGTAAAGAAAGGTTAACATGTACACTCACCTGAAGATTTCAAACAAAGCAGCATACCAGTTAACCACTCCTCACTATACAAGACATTCAGATGGTTAATTATACGAGCCCACGATAAAACCATCAAGAATTTCAAACATTTAACTGGTTCAAAAAAGCATCCACCTACCTTATACATGCCTACATCTACTGTTCAATACTGGGAGGACAGAAAGACGTCATCATTTGAAAGGAAAGGAAACATTTTCAACCAAATCCGCTCAATCTGCCTGCATCATACTACAAAATAGATTTTCAATCACAACCATGATTATATTTGTGACATATCTAATGAAAACAATCTAGCCGGGTGCATGGTTTCTCCATATCATCTTAGTTTTAAAATCTTATATATAAACTTCTCCATAAAGTATGGGTTACGTCATCTACTTACCATCATCTATCAACAAATACTTACCCTTCTATTGATTTTTGAATATTCATGAACAATACTGCTAAAACAAGATAACTGTTACACAATTTAGAACATCTACTATTATAATTTTGTTAAACAACGAGAATAAATGATGAAGGCCGTGCTTTTGTGCTTTTCAATATGGCCGTGAACGATGTCCTCCACTGGAACGTCTATCAGGTCCACCGCTACCATAACTACCTCTATCTCCACCATAACCATCTCTACTTCGTTCTCCACCATACCCATCTCGGTTTCGTTCACCACCATACCCATCTCTGTTTCTATCTCCATAACCACCTCTGCCTCTATTACCACCACCAGATCTGCAAAGAATGAAAAATGGATTATGATAGAGATAAAAATTAGAGTAGTGTACATTTATTTTCACCAGTACCTGGGCCAAAACAAGTGAAACTTAAAAAAAGAATTTCCATTGAATTAAAACTTGTAAGCATAAAACAGATGTTCTATCCACTATCATAAAAAGTTGACCCTTTTGGCCCCTAATCATTTCTTGAAAGTATGAACCAAATTTACATATCCCGTAAACTTATTTTAATGTGTAATGTTAAGATACACATTGGGAAGTGGGCGTTTATTGGAAGACATGCCAAAACCTATAAATCTTCGACACAAGAAAACAATTTTAGAACCAGACACTTTTCCTTTTACTAAAGCAAACTGTTTTTAGTTGGGAACATCACCACCATAAATAAACCCATTTATACCTAAGCTGCAGATAAACCTCAGTACTCAGTGCAGCAAACACACTTCCTTTCACTAAAGCAAACTGCTTTTAGTTGGGAACATCACCACCATAAATAAACCCATTTATACCTAAAGCTGCAGATAAACCTCACTACTCAGTGCAGCAATACATCACACAGATAAATGTCACAACAAAAAGACAACAAACATTAAATTTTAAAGAGACAGACAAAAACATTAAAAGCCAGATAGAAAAGGCTGATAAAAAACAAAAAACAAATCTAACCTCTTATCCCACTTATAGATATTCTATAGATATTTTTACGTATGTTGTATGACAAGATCTCATATCCAAAACTCCATAAACATCCAAAACTTTATAAACATCTAAAACTCTATAAACATCTACCATATCTGTATCTAAATCTAAATCAACATTCGAAATTAAAACGAAGGAAAAAAATTTTGAAAATTAAATGAAGCATACTAATGTGTTTCACACAACATTCCACATGTCCAAATTCATCCGCTTTCATCGATTGTCCTCGACAAATCCTTAACAAAAATGTGCAATATCACAAGCACAATACACTAAGCTTAACAACATCTCAAATCTTAACAGCACCCAACTGATCACAATCATAGCTAAGGTTACGAAAGATATCTAGTTGTGATTATGAACTATATAGAATTTTGAAGCAATTTCAACCAAATGAAGATATGTAGTAATATGCTAATACATACCCATAACCGCCTTGAGGAGCTGGAGCCCTTGGTGCAGATTTTTGGGCCATTGCTACACCTATCTTGTGACCTCTCATAACATAGTCTGTGGATACAAAATAAAATTACATAACTAGGACACTAACAGATTTTGACAAAATAAATTGTAAAACATATGAGAATCTAATTCAGACAAGGTCTACAAGGAAAACCAGCATACCATTATAAAAGCCACCTGCAGAATGTGCAGCAGATGGATCTTCATAACTCAAAACAGCATCCCCTTTGTTGTTACCTGCATCATCTGTGTATATCTTAATGTTCCAAGGCCACTGGTCTTTATAACCACGCTTCTGCTTTATCCTTCCAACCTGTTGAAATTGATTATTAAATGAACAATAAAAAGTTAAAAAACGATCGCAATGCAAGGAAATAATTATAAATATACAAAGAGAGTTCCTTGTGACATTTAATTTTGTTTTATGAGCAGATTTGACCGATGTCTCAACAATATCAAGAATTACATGAAACCTCGAGTGTTTGAGAAAAATTCACAATGTATCTTAATTGCGAAAATCATTCTGTTATATCTTGACACTGGACTATACTGTCAATGACACACTTATGGCAAACAAAAATTTGCATGCTTGAAGGCAAAACAGAATTTAACTATAGAAGATAACTCAATACAGCCTGCCGAACATGCTGTCTTATACATACAACAACGCATACTGTCTAAGTCTAGATTCTTACTCCAAACCAGTTTTACATCAATTTTTAACCCAACAAAAGAAAATTCCAAGTTTCATGCGGTTAAAGAGTTGAACTCAAGGGGACCTGGGCCCTTTATAAGTTTACATGGAACACACAGGGTAAAAATATGTTAGTCTGCCTAGAAAAACAAGCAGAATTTTGACCAAGTCCAAATCAAAACTTAATCTCCAACACTGCTGCAAGCAAATCACCAAGCCAACATAACATAAGACTATATCTGGAGTGATATGGACACAATGAAACAGAGCGGGCAAATAACCAACGAAGACAGACACTGATGGGCACCTAAGAGAGACGATGACAAACGCAAAAACAAATGTCAAAAAATACACGAATCCAACCTATGCACAAAGAATAATAGCAAAAGAATACATTTTTCCGACCCGCAATTTATTCATATATAACATGCAACGCAGCTGAGGGTAGAAAATGAAAATGAAGACTTATATCCATAATGGATCCACATTCAACACTTGTATTTTAATTTTACCTGGCCAATTCCTCCAAACAGATCTCTGAGTTCATCAGAAGTCACGTCAAGAGGTAAATTGGAGATGTAAATTCGACAATTATCACAATTTTCTCCACAGTTTTCATCGCACTGTTTTATTGTCTCGGGAGAGGCACCATAACTACTGGTCACGTTTCTCGAGTCATTTCTCCCAACATTGCCCCTTGGCTCTGAATATCCACCAGGTTTTTCTGCCCCATAATTATCATATCCCAAAGGTCCAACGCCTCTACCAGCACCCCCTTGTGCACTGTAATTACCAGGTGGACCATAGCTATTAGGAGGCGGATTAGGAGGCGGATAGGCATTCGAGGCACCATACCCACCAGGAGGTGGAACAGCAGTTCCGTAACTAGGTGTTACGCCATATCCACCCGCAGGTGGGTTTGCATAACCTCCTCCAACAGGAGCCGGAGGCATCTGTGGTTCCGAGTACTGACCTGCATAACCACCAGGACCACCGTAGGGAGCAGCAGGACCGACATGGCTTCCATATCCCCCACCTCCGACATCAGCACCATATGGAGCCGCACCTTGACCGCCCTGGTTTCCATATCCCCCTCCTCTCCCATCAGCAGCACCCCTTCCACCCCCATAACTATTTCCACCTGATCCGCCACCCCGCCCGCCAACACCCTTATTTGATCCTCCGCCATAACTGCCACCCCTGCCATAACCACCGCTGCCACCGCCCTGCTCACCTCCTGCACTTGTATTTGCTGCTCCACATTTATTACATTGTGTTCTCCTGGCAAAGTTCACATTGGCACATCTGGGGAAAATAGACAAATACTATAAGAATCTACAAGATACTTCAGCGCAATACTCAAATGAACGATGAACATTAAAGAACATTAAAACCGGACATTGCTAATCAATTTTTGATTGAAATCTGAATAAATTCAATTATCAAATTTTATCACAAGAAGTCGGAAGTGCGGGATAGGTCCCAAAAGGTTGTTAAAAGTTAAATCAAGCAAACAAACAAGAACGGGGCATTGTTCAAGAAACCTAGTGTGCAACAAAAATACGCACAAATTCAAAGAAAATTATATAAACTCGTAAAAAGGAAATGAAAGATCTAACCCTGGATTAGGGCAAACCCAATCCCCGTCTCGTTTTGGGGCTGCTCCTGGTCCTCCACCAGGGCCTCCCCTTCCTCCCACTCCTCCTCCTCCTCCTCCTCTGTAGCCTCCACCGCCTCCAGCACTGTTGTCGCCGGACTGATAACCTCCGCTGCCTCCACCAAACCGACCTTCAACGCAAAATAATATAAATTACAGTTAAGATCATTCCGAAGATAACGAACACACAAATCTTGCCACAACCAAAGGCCTTGCAGAGGCTGTAATAGATATACCCCATACTGCTTTCATAACCCTAAGGCCCAACAAAATATAGCAATAGTAGGTGTTTGCGTAGTTGAACATAGAGATCAATAATATGGTATTTACATGATACTGCAAAACAGTTAAAAAAGATAAGAAAAAACCTAGAATTTTTTCATTTTAAAAATAATGAAGTTCATACCTCTACCTCCCTGAGAATGACCGCCATATCCTTTACCATCATCAGGAACGCCGCCTGCCGGCACTTCCTGGCCATTAATTCCCGACATATTTATTGGTCGATACAGAGACTGCAAATGCCAAGACTGGGTTTTCACTGTGTCTTTTAGATTTCCTTTGGAGTATTTGAATCCTTATCTATCAAAATAAAAGATGGAAGAAAGATGGAAGATTAGACACAGATTAAATAAAATTTCTCTGTTTCTGTCCTGAAAACCCCAACAACAGATAAACATCTGAAAAACCTTCGAGCGACTTGGAGAGGAGCCGCGGCCAAGGCCGAATATATCTTTGAGATGGAAAAGCTCTAGGTCTTCTACTGGCACCTGTAGGTTGTTCTTCCCTTGCCACCGGCGTTCGCAAGTAGATCTCGCCACCTTCGACTTGAATGGACTCTAAATCGTAACTTGGTATTTTTATATCTTCTCACAAAAGTAGTTCCCAAGGAAAGAGGAATGGGGTGAAGGGTACGTCTAATAAATTATCTTTATTTTTATTTAGGTAAATATATATATATATTATATTATTATATTGTAGCTTAATTGGCATTCAAATTTATGTAAGGGATCCTTAGATGCTAACCCTTGTCCTAATATATATATATATACATATATATGATTTATATATATAAATTAATAATAGATGTATTTGATAATAGTTGTATATGGAAATACAATAGAGTATTTATTTTAATGTGTAAGGTATTGAAAAGTTAAGTTGGGAGTTTGAGTAAATATTTACAATAAGGTTTGGTGATGCAATGGTAACTATGTTATCATAAGAGTTAATGTTTGTTGTAGGGTTTAGACGCTCATGTCCATTACCATGGGCATTTGGGCATTTTATAACTAGCAATTGCATCGAGAGGTGCAAGGGAACGCCGAAAGGAGGCAATAACATTATTTGAGCTCGCATTAGTGAGGCTCATTGACCTATTTGAGTAGAAGGATACAGAAATGGTTGTCAATCCCTCTCAAGCCTCTAGAAATGGAATTGATATTGGTTGCCACAAACTGAAGCTTGTATTGATTAACGTCACTAAAGTTTGAGGCATGATAAACCAAGATACCGAATATTAGTGCTACAAATTTAAATTGGGGATTATTGTTAATATAAAGAAAATCAATTGCTCGATTTTGATAAAACAACACTAATCTCTGCACATTAAGGTTGCTTTAGGACTGTCGAGGGGATATGAAACTCGGCATGTAGAGTAATGTCATTATGCAAAAATTCAACGCATGCCATGTTCATTGGACAAATAAAATATGGAACACTACACAATTAGAAAATGACATTGTAATAGCAAGTCAACAAAAGGTCAACGCATGCGAGGACAGGTGGGTGACACTGTTCAAGATTATGTCAGTGACGACGAATTAGAATAGTGTCCTGAACATAAACCCAAAAATTTTCCATTTCCTTTTAAGAAACCAACACAAATTATGCAACACCTATACAATTGGGTAGGGATAGAATAATATGAAAGAAATATTAAGGGGAACTCTGAATTTTCATATACACTATTCAAATAAGGAGATACTTCAAAAAAATAAATTATGAAAGAAATAACAAGAAAGCCATTCAAAAACTGTCAAATTTGGAATTTTAGAAAGAATGCCCTCAATTGAAAAGTCAGATATAATCCATCTACAACTTTCAACTTCCAATATAACAAAAAAAAATGTCTGAAGCATATCCAAATTTAAATATATTTAAATATGTATCAAGTGGGAAACTTAAAACAACTCTAAACCTGGTCTGTAACCTAAAATTTTTTCACAAAACCGTTATCTCATAGAAATAATGTGATTCTAATGTGGCTGTTTTTATATGGATATCTCCCAAACAATGAAATGGGAAACTTGCACTTGTGAGAAGACCTGAATTTTCCATAGGTAATTTTTTATCCTTCCAGAATCCCAACCCTTCATACATGTTACAACCACAAGGAACTGAAATGCCGAGTAATTCATCCATTCAAATAAATACACATGAAAAAATCACCTAAGCAGCACTACAGCACACCTGGTAAATGATATATTGTATTTTCCATTAGGGGTGCAAGGGAACGCCGGATGGAGGAGATGTGAATCGTTTTGTGCTATATGAAGGGTAAAAACTGGATTGTGATTTAACAGAATAAAATCCAAAGCTGAACAGATAATCATAAATGGTAAGTAGAAATATGATCACCTAAGGTGGAAAGCCTATAGCTATTAATATCTCGATTCTTTTCACGTTCAAACTATCTATACTGTTTCTGAAGAAGCAACCTGACGCCATGTGACAAACTGCCCATTCAAATGGCCCACACATCCTTGAGACTGATGGAATCCTCATATATGAAGAAGACAATGAGACCTTGATGTGAAATTCCCGTATTTTCTCTGTCTGTGCTTGATGTTATGTCTGGGTGGTCGAATTGAGTGTGCTGATTTTGATTTGCAAAAGGTCGAATAGGATGAGCAAACCCATTATCATACGTTGTTTGCCCATAGAACCTTTAAGTTTGTCTAAGGCCATAAACCCTGCCCGTGTGGTTCATCATCAAGACAAGATGGAGAATCTGATCAAGTAACCTCTTTAAATAGAAAGTATAGCTCCTACTTGCCATTTGTAAAATAACGGCTACATTGCTACAAATAATAAAAATTAATTTATTTTATTTTAAAAAGAGTAAACCAAATGATCAAAGTTTATAATTTGAATTTTAAATATTTATATTTATTTTAATAAAAATAATAATTTTTAATTTAATATTATTAAATTGTAATTTATGTAATTTTATTTTTATTTCATTTTATTTATTTATTTGTTTATTTATTTATTTATTAATCTTTATTTTATTTTATTTCTATTTATTTATTTATTTATTGTATTTTTATTTTTTAATTAAGAATTTTTTTTTATCTATTTTATTTTTATTTTTAATTTTATCTTTATTTTATTTTATTTTATTTCTATTTATTTTTTTATTTTTTTAATATTTTCTTATCATAGCATTTAATTATTAAAAATAAAATAAATATATAAATTCAAACTTTAAATATTATTTAATTCTTTTTAACATTTAATTTATTCGATAATAATAAAAACAAATGAATATCCTTTGAATAATGCGCCGAGACTATCGTTTTGAATAATAAAAACGCAAGTCTTGAACACTGAGATGGGAAGAATTTTGACCTCCTTCACTATTAACTTAAAGTGACCTATTAGCTTTGCCATTAACTTAAAGTAGAGCCCTAACAATGAAATAATTGTATTTTCTGGCTTGAATAACAAACTATCAACAATAGCTTTAGCTTTGGCATGTAGCCATTCATGCCATTTTTCTTTGCAAGTTTGATTAGATATTCACAATGTACCTATCTTTTGTCTGTGGAATCAAATTGGTGCATAAAACCCCACAAAAAAATCTTTTACAATACATCATATATTTTGCAGATTGAAGAAACAGAGTAAAAAGCAAGTCTTGAGCACTAAGATGGGAAGAATTTTGACCTCCTTCACCATTAACTTAAAGTGACCTATTAGCTTGGCCATTAACTTAAAGTAAAGCCCTAACAATGAAATAATTTTATTTTCTGGTTTGAAGTAACAAACTTTGGAGCCATTCATGCCATTTTTCTTTGCAAGTTTGATTAGATATTCATGGTGTACCTACTCCTTGTTTGTGGCATTAAATTGGTGCATGAGATTTTTTGTGAGAGATTTGACAGCTAAGTCTACATACTCTATCTCTTCTGGTTTTGAACCCGTAACTTTGTAAGAGGAAACACATGCTCTTAACCATTAAGCTCACTGGAATTGTACATTAAAATTAAATAAGACACAATTTTACTTAAAAATCTTAGAGAAACACAAAATGATGAATCATCCAATCAAAAAAACTCTACATACTCATCCATATTAATATGGAGTTTAGGGTGCCAACAAATCTGTCCATTAATATATGGTTTAATGCTAGATAAGGGGCTCTCGCAATGAGGATAGCAATGTTTAAAATCTTGTGGACACCCCGTCGGCCTACTCTCATGTGCTCCCAAACAATAAATAAATCATAACTCTGCACCAGATGACCTTTAGTTCGACAGAGAACTCTGCTAGCATTGTTCTTTGTAAACAATGCACAGGAATTGCGAAGAAGGCAATTAATTCAAACCAAAAGAATTGCATCAAAATTACTCAGCCAATTTTTTTTCCTTTGTTATTGGATGTTAGCGTTTTATAAACAGAAAAGCTAGGAATATGAAAATGGAAATTTCGGAAAAGGAAAACTTTGAATAGTATAGCAGTCGGTCACTGGTTCCTCCAAAATTTAGGTAGAGGATAAAGGCATAGCTATCAATCATTGGGTGGTTGGTCCCAAAAAAGTCAATAATGCGCAGAGATGTGCAGGTTTTCAGGTTTTCACCCTGCACTGCTCCCTGATATTGCCGAGAGCTATCTATAAAGTGTGATTGTTTTCGATCATTATATAGGCATATCTTATGGTTGCTATATGTCGCATTCGTCAAGATACATCCTCAATTATGTGAGCCTGGCTTTCTGCTAAATGAACAAAAATCAAGTTGTATACCTAGCTAGTCCCCCTCCTCAAACAAAAGCAAGTCATCCCAATTGCTTTTTTAATTACGGCTGAGAAAAATATTATATAGACTTAATGCAGCCTTTCTAAGAAATACTAAAAGCTCTTTCTATCAGGCACTATAATAATACATCTTAATGCAGCGGAAAAAGAATTGACCACCTGTAAACTGTAATATAATAAATCTATAAATACAAAAACACATCCTTCCACAACAACATTTTGTGGGGCAGATAGATAAAATAGTTACTGCTAAAAATTCAAATGAATCTTGTAAGTAAAGACTCGATGCAGACTCTTTAAGAAATAAAAAAAAGCTCTTCTATCACCGACAAAAAGGCACTTGTCACCTGCAAACGGTAAGATGATAATTCTCTAAACAAAAATAGCAAACTTAAATCTTCCCACAACAAATTTCTATGGGGTATTTAAATAAAGTACTTATGCTGAATTTCAATTAATCGAGCAAGTTAAAGACTAAAAACTTGCAGGTAACAGACAGAGACAGTGATGCTGGCGCAATGAAAATCACTTACAAGCTTCATCAACAATGGAGATAGAAGACGAACTCTAAGAACCCTTCATACATGTTACAACCACAAGGAACTGAAATGCCGAGTAATTCATCCATTCAAATAAATACACATGAAAAAAGCACCTAAGCAGCACTATAGCACACCTGGTAAATGATATATTGTATTTTCCATTAGCAAGGTTCGTCTTGGTCAGTGGTTTCAAACCTATACTATAGCGCTAACCATAATTTTATTACTTCAGGTCAAACCTTGCTCATGGCAATTTAGAATATTGACACCTAGAATACCGCAGACCGTGTCTGTTAGAGAATAATGTGGCCACGTGTTCTGCTGCATGAGAGTTTATCTCTCTTTCATACTATCTCGCCAGCTAACTCAATTGTCCGTTTATCACCCGCGGTGCTGTAACTGTGCGGTTTTTTGTTTACGCATTTCTAATTTTCTTTTCTCTCGATTCACCATCTCCTTCTCGCAAAACAAAAACGGTAACATTGCTCCTGCATTTTACTCCATTTCACGGCATTGTTCACAATTTTCAGTCTTATCTTGTTTAATTCTTCAAATTTGTTCAAATGCGTTGTGTTCTAATAGGATACACAATCTTGTTTCCTGTTCGAATAGGAGTTGTTAGAGGTCGATTGAGACATCTAGCAGCAATCTTAGGGCTCAAGAAAACCAATTTGAACAGCAGCAGAACGAGTTGTTTACAGAGAAAAGCGCAATAGAATCATACGAACCAAGGCTGAAAGATGCGCAATTAGAAGTTGAGAATGAGAGGGAAAAGCTCAGGCTTGCAGAGCAACAACAAAAGAGGCTTGAATATGATTTGTTTTGTGAAAGGAAAACTGTGGATGAACTGAAGGCTGAGCTGCAAAGCGACAAAACCCATTTGCAGCAGACTATTATGGATGTTCTTAATTCTGCCCACATCTATATGGAAGAGTTGCATAAAGAAATGTCTCAGTTAAAAGCCCATATGGGTCTGAGGAAGATAAGCTTGTCAAAGCAACCCATTCGCTGGAGGAAAAGAAAGAGAAGATGAACATGATGCAACTTGACTTGGACAATAACGAGATGAAACTCTCTCAAGCTAACTTCTTAATGAAACTTTGAATCATAGGAGAAAGGCTATCTACGATACTCCAGGTAACTATCCCTCGTACCATTTGATTGTCATCTCTTAACGTTACAACATTTTACGATGAATACTTTTCGGCACTATTTATAATGGATTTAAGTTTATTTAATTTCATGTGCAGGTGTTAAATTTGAAGGAAACCCCTATGTTGTTTCCTCTTCTTCCATGTACAGCCAATGGCTTGTGTGAGCGTTTCAGTTCAGAGTATACCCTGATGTCTTTATACTCATTTTATTTGTGAATGTACTCGATTTTCAATGATTCAGTTCTGTTTAAAAAGGATGTTACTCATTGGTATAAAAGATTCATATAAAGTTCTGGGTTTTTATTTTTATTCATTTTGCATGTCATTACTCCACTTATTCTTTCAAATCCCTGTTATGGTTTTTTTACATGAATTACAGTCGCCACTGATAATCCGATAATGTGCTTACCGAGATTCACAAAACCCCAAAATTCTATGAAGTTATATTCTCTCTGGGTTTAGCCTTCGATTATGAAATTTTGAGTTATGCTTATGATTTAAAATACGTCATTCCAAAATAATGTTTATCTATTATCAAGTATTGATTTCGATTTTTATCCTGTAATAGCATGGCACTTTTCTTTCCAGCACATCATATATTTTTATACTTGCTGTCTACGTTTCTGTTCGATTATTCAATTGTCGATAACTGATACATATATCCAATTTGTAATAACTTACAGAAACTGTAATTTGAATTTACGCATTAGTTTTCCTTATAGTTACAGGCCTAACTATAACCTTTTTGTTTACTTCTAACAGAAGAACAACAAGAATCTACTACTCGAACTCCTAACAGATGGTAACATCAACCAAATTGCTCAATTGGGAAGAAAGGAAGGCACAAATGTTCTGGAGGTAAGACACAGATGCCTCTCGTTGGCACAACCTGGAAGCGTATCTGCACGCGGATTTCGTTTACAGTACTACATGCAGATTTCCTGGACAGTGGACGATCAAGACTTTAACTCACCCGCATCCAATACTTTGCTGCCACATGTGAAGATTTAACTGGCTCCATGCGCAATGGAAAACTGTTTCTCATTGGCTGGGGTGAACAGTGTTTGCTCACCCCAAGCCCGCAAAGAAAACGCCTCCGGCATAATTAAACAATCAACACTTGATTTTAGTGTTTAAAGGGTTGTGTTTGTTAATTGAGACATTGTCTTAAAGTATGGTTTTGAAATGTCTTATCTCCGTGGTTTGTGTATTGTATGGATTTCACACTACATATGCGCACTTCAGGTTATTGTGTGGGGTGGGTGTTAATTGTGTATATGACTTGCTTATGGATGTTAGTAAGGATCTTCTATCCATCTTGTAGTGGCCTTTGTATTGGAGTTTTCTTCATTAAGTTACTTGTCATCCACATTATATCTAATATTATGATAAGGTCCTTTTTTGTATTTTTTTTCATATTTTTCTATTGGTTGTACATTTGGCATGCTCGAGCTTTTAGGTTCATCATTTGAGACATCTTCCAAACAATTAGATTGGCTTAGGCTTATTGCATGTGGTTTGATCCCTAATTGGTTAGAAGTGCCTCATTTTGGGTCCTCAATTGTAATACCTCATTTGACCACTAGAATATAATGGATTAAATCATGCATTAGTTGTAAATGCATAGTTATAAGGATGAGAGTCGAGCCACATGAGCTTAAATTAACAACTATGCAAGTAAAATGATGTGTGTTGCCTCTATCGTAAGTTCAATAATCGCTCGTATTTGATTGAATATGAACTGTAATACTACAATGGTTTTTTTCTTACCAAAAAAAAAAAAAAAATGGTGTCTAACACAATATTGATGTAATTTAGTGCATCTTCATATTCAACATTCTAATAAGACCTGAGAGGTGTGTGATAATTGGAATGTTATTAATGTGTAGAATATTAAATATTTATTAGGAATGCATAATTCATTAATTATCCCTTAATCAATTCAAGTTAACTAAACTAGCAGCATGCATAATAAAAAGAACAACATACAAATTGTTAAGATATATCACAAGCACATAATTGTCATCGTACTTTTTGGCATCATCATCTTTAGCCTTGTTGGCATCATCATAGTGGTTAAGGCTTATAAGGGTATTAAGGGTTAGGGTTTATAATTATAATATATAAGGGTCATAAGGGTTACATATTTATTAGGAATGCATAATTCATTAATTGTACCTTAATCAATTCAAGTTAACTAAACTAGCAGCATGGATAATAAACAGATCAACAACATACAAATTGTTAAGATATATCACAAGCACATAATTGTCATCATACTTTTTGGCATCATCATCTTTAGCCTTGTTGGCATCATCATAGTGGTTAAGGCTTATAAGGGTATTAAGGGTTAGGGTTTATAATTATAATATACAAGGGTCATAAGGGTTACATATTTATTAGGAATGCATAATTCATTAATTGTACCTTAATCAATTCAAGTTAACTAAACTAGCAGCATGGATAGTAAACAGAACAACATACAAATTGTTAAGATATATCACAAGCACATAATTGTCATCGTACTTTTTGGCATCATCATCTTTAGCCTTGTTGGCATCATCATAGTGGTTAAGGCTTATAAGGGTATTAAGGGTTAGGGTTTATAATTATAATATATAAGGGTCATAAGGGTTACATGAGTCGAGGCTTAAGGAATATGTATTATAAGAGCTAAAGATTATGTGTTATAATGTTAACGGGTTAAGAGTTTTAGGTTTTATGGATATATGGATTAGGTATTATATCTTTTGCAAGGGTTGGACGAGTTAGGGGTTCAATCATTAGGGCTCAGGGATATTGATTATAAGTGTGGGTTAGCATGTGTAATATGGGTAAGGGATGTAGCCCAAAGGGTTAGCTCAATTTGTCGATTCCCCGTCGTTAAAGCACCTTTGTTATCGAGAGGTCATAGGTTTAATTCTCTCGGCACTCTCGGGATTAGGCTCTGTGGTTGAGCCAACATGAAGTGATCCCTTGGGATGGATCTACCTGGTACAAATATTTCGTGGAGCAATAGTCATCGATCTCTGAGGTCCATGAACCACATAGAAAAAATATATTGGCAAGGGATGTCATAAGCATTAGATATATTATAGAGTTAGAGTTTATAGGTGTTCGGGTTTTAGGGTTAGGGATTATAAAGGGCTGGGGGGTTACAAAGGGGATATAAAGAATATATGGTCTATAAGAGTTAAAGGTTAATTTTATTTAATAGTGATTGGGAAAAATGTTATTGGGATTAGAGTTTTAGGGGATTGGGGATTAAGGTTTTAGATTTATGAAGTTTACATGGTTTATGAATTATAAGGGCTATAGTGAATATGGGTTATGGATTAAGGTTGTAAGAGGGAATGTTCAAGGAGTAGACATATTAGGGATTATGGATTTAGGGTGATGTAAATACTTTTGTTGATGTGTATAATGTTTAAGGGTGATATGTGTATAATGTCTAAGGGTGATAAGGGTCAATGGATAGGGGTAGAAGGTTTAGTCATCATGTTTAGGATTATACCATTTTTCATGATTAGGGATTATATTTTACTATGGTTATATCTTAGGGATAGAGTGTGCAAGCATAAGGGATTGTAAGGGTTAAAATGTTTAGGGATTAATATGCGTTAATTAGTAGTTAAAGTGATTATGGGGATTATAATGGTTGTATGTGATAAGGTAAAGGTTGATATTTATTATAGGTTCAATGGTTAAATTACTTTAAGGTTTATGAGTGATATGAATTAAATGGATCTTGAATATTACACTCATTATATGAATATGTCATTAGGTATGAAATGGTTGGGGTAAGGGGTTATATTTGTGATAGTTAGGATGTAGAGGAATTAATGATAAAGTGTTAAAGAAGTTAATCATTATAGAAGTCAATAACTTATAAGGGTTATACTAGTTAATGTTTGGGGTTAAACATGTTAAGTTATATAATGGTTATGTGCTACAAGGGTTGTGGGTGTTAGAGGTCATATGGATTTGTATATGTTGCAGATTATATTGGTTTTTTGGTGTGTATAAGTTGTTAAGTATTAAAGGTTAACAATGATGAGTGAAAATATGGGTCAGTGGTTATAAGGATTAATAAAGTGTTATATTAGTTGGTTTCAATATGAATGAGGTTGAGTATGGTTTGAAGAGGCTCCACAATATTTGATTTTGTGTCTAAGGTTTGCTAATATATCAATTAAACATCACTCAAACAATGTTTACTAATCATGGATTAATATCATGTTTGGAAAATAACTTAATATGTGCATTAAATGTTTGATTAGGAGATATTTGTAGTGTAATCTCATATTGGTTGGACACGAGTTTGACGAGATACAATGCATGTGATGGGGATACAGTTGCTCCTCCCCAGTCCACATGTTGCACTATCGCCCCTCCTCCACATTTAGGACATGTCTACATGACATATCTCGATGGTATGGGATGTATTGAAGTTTTAGTGATCATAGAGGGAGGTTGTATGGTTGATGGCTTAAGGCTATATGAATATGATGGAAAAGAGTAGTGTCATATATTCTTTATGGATGGATTGAGTGTGTCTCCCCTTCAGTTGCAAGACAATAGCATATTTGAGTTGCTTCCACGATGGTTTCATGTCTCTTATATAGTTTAATAGAATAAAATAGCAAGCCCAATTTCCAAAAAAAAGAGATGTGTGTAGTGTAGTCAATCAACGTCATAGCTAGACCATTGGTTGAGCAATGAATGTTGGGAGGAAATGACTTTTTAAAAGTCAAATTTGATGATTTTTAGATTATTTCAACATCGAAATCATTTTTCCAACAAATTTTTACTCAAAAGTTGAATTTTGACCCAAATGTATTGTTAATACTCAGTATCCTCATAACTCAAACATGCATGACATTGTGCCTTGCTCTTATGTCTATGACATAATCATGGAGCACATGATAAAAAAAAATCTTCAATGAGATATCAAAGGGAGGGACTCAGAGTCTAAATCAATGACATCATATGCATCCTTTGCCTAAGAGATCTCTTTAGAAAGTGAATCTCTTGGTCTTAATTGCAAAGGAGGATTCAACTACACTGTAAATTCTTAGTATTGGGAAGTATGGAGGAGGTAGTTGATTAAATAATATTACCTTGTTGGAACCAAGGAGTTTTATTCTTAAAGTATAATGATATTTTCCATTCATAGTTGATTTCCTTTTGTTTTTATCTTTATGCTTAGTTTTAGCCTCCATCGGTTAGGTGGGGACGTTTGGTCCTCACAAGTCTCGTGGTCCAATCTTGGGCAGGACTATGCATGCCTAAGGTCTGCTCGAGACCTGATTTCTTGAGTTGGCAAAAAGAAAAGTATAATGGTATTTTCCATTCATAGTTGATTTTCTTTTGTTTTTATATTTGTGATTAGTTTTAGCCTCATCCACTCCTTGTGCATTTGGTCTAGAAGTTTGATTATTAGTTTCTTCAACAAAGCTTCCAAAAGTGGACGAGTCCTTTCTGTAAGGTGCAACTTTTTGCATGTTAATGTGATCATGTTGAGAAGTGGAGATAAGCTTATTGTTAACTAGAGAAAAATGAGGGTTTAATCTACCTTGAATAGTTCCAAGTGACATGTATATGAGTAATAGTACTCAATATCATTGATTTTATAAACTTGCAACGGGATCAAGTAAGATAGTCTCGAATATGAGAGAGACGAGACTAAAACTCTTATGCTTTTTGATAATATATAAATTATATAACTAGTGTGTTTTAAGATTTTATTGAAATGAAAAGCAAGGTATGATATTTAATGACTCTTCCAATCGAGGAAAAAAGTAAGATCAAATCATGAGAAGGTATGTGAAAAAAATATTTAATGCAAGTATGGCTAGCTAATCTAATGGAAATTGAAACACCCACCAAATATATTTAGTGCCTCATTTTGTGATCTTGTCTAAATATTAAAGTTGAAAATGGGGGAGATGATAAAGGTAAGATGTATTAAGAAGGAAAGCTAGGTTTGACATTCATTATAAAGTTTGAGATATGTGCAAGAAAAAGGTGTTTGTTGTTGAAAAGTCAACAAGAAATGTGTGTCTAATTTACTTTTCCCTTAATTAAATTGGACAATAAATTGTAATCTTATATGATAATCAGTTGTAATAGTTAAGTGAGTGTAATAGACTCAGTTAGCTCGTGAAATCCAAGTTGAGGGTGGTTGGTGAGGCATGTAGAGTGATTCTATTTGTTTTATAGTCCAAGTTGCAGTTAGTGTATTAGTTTAATGCATGAGAAATTAGTTAACTCAATTAAGTGAGTTAAAGTCAATCTAACTAGTTGTAACTGATTGTTGCACTAGTGAGAGTTCAAGTGAATTAAATCAGATTTAATTCACATGTAGTGATATGTCAAGTGACTGATGATTTACTATTAATAGTTGCATGCATGTCAGTTCTAACAAATACCCAGTTGAGACAGAGGTTAAAGGGATGTTATTTATCAGTTGTATTATTAGTAAATTGTCAGCACACAATTAGACAACTATAGGATCGCCCATGATGTATTGTGCAGTTTTGGAAGGTTGAATTTCCTAAATAATAGGGATTTAATTCTCTTAGAATTGCGCAAGCAAGGTAAGCTGAGCAGAGGTATGAAATTAGCTAAGTGTTGGTCGATTTTGTCCGGATCAGTGTGAGACAGTTGGTAGAGTGCAGCAGACTCTTGTGAGAAGAGTGCATTGTAATTGTTTCATGTTTACTTGGTTTTATACAATACAAATAGAGGGGTTTTGAGCAGATTGTTTTCCCCAGAAAATTTCATGTGTTGTGGATTTGATTCTTTCTCTTACTTGGTGTGATTATGCGATCGTGTTTAATTTCCGCAAATTAATTGTAGAAGGATTGAGTATCTTGCTCTAGAATTGCATGATCGGATTGAATCCATTGGTATACATGTTGTTTGTATAATTTCTACATGGCATTAAAGCACCATAAATCACTATAGTGGAGAAGAAATTGAGTTTGTGTTGAACATCATTCGAATTTGCAAAAATATTCTTTGGTGCGACAGGCAGATCAAGATGGGTTTCAATGGATTAAGATTGGAATATGAACTTGAGGGCAGTTCTAATTATATTGCATGGAAAGACAGAATGGAGGCAATTCTGGAGGAAAAAGGGTTGAAAGAATTTATCGACACTGATATTCCAAGACTCGCAGCAGTAGACGTTGCTCTTCTTGATGCTTGGCAAAAGAAGGTTGCAAAGGCGAGGAGGATCTTATTAGAGGGAGTTTGAGATCACATTGTCTCGATTCTCCATGGAAAAGCGACTCCATATGCAATGTGGAAGGCATTAACATATCTGTTTCAGAACAACAGTGACCATAGAAAATTGGCACTGAAGGACAAGCTCAGGAAAATCAAAATGGAGAAAGGCGATACTATTATGAAATACTTGACCAAGTTCATTCAATGTCGAGATGAGCTTGTAAGTGTTAGGATTACTGTAGCAGATGATGACTTAGTGAGCCTAGCACTTCTAGGCCTTCCTAAGAGTTTGCATAGTTATCAGGACTCTGGCAATGGGAGGGAGAAGCTACCAGGTTGGAAGCGACTTTGATCAAATTTGGTACAAGAAGAATTCAGGTGGAATACCAGGGATGGGTCCCCATCTAAGACAGATGATGAGGAAAATTGCGCCGCTGGTAAGGAAAATAAGGGGAAGGAAGAGAAATCATATTCCAAATCTAAGACCAGCAAAGAAGGCAAGAAGCGTGACATGTCCAGAGTGAAATGTTTTCACTGTCACGAGCATGGACATTATGCCACAGATTATCCACAAAAGAAGAAGAACAACAAGAAGGCTTCAGGATCTGCAGCGGGCGATGCTTTGGCTTCACAGTTCGAGTTGGAATTCTCACTTCACATGCATGGTGTCTAGTGTGATGGGATCAATGTGAAAATTGGATAGTGGCACATATTTCCACATGACAAGAGACAAATAACTCTGTAGTAGCTTGGAGGAGAAGGATCTTCAGATGCACATCGAGATGGGTGATGATGGGAGGTATAGCACTAACAGAATTGGTATAGTTACCTTCCAGAGACAGTCAGGTAAACCTTTCTTATTAAAATATGTCATGCATGTACCAGGCTTGAAAATTAATTTAGTTTCAGTTGCTATGTTGGAGGATATAGGATATGATGTGTTTTTAGTGAAGGGAAAGCATTCCTTCGTCACAAAGCCACAGGACAGGTTAAGAAGATTGGGGTTCGTGTGAAGAACCTCTACAAACTTGATGTAGATGGCTTCGCAGCATTGATGAGTAAATCAGACAGAGTGGTGTCGGGATGAGGGTGAGTTATGGCACGGGAGATTGGGCCATCTACACCACAATGCTTTGAAGGTCATGCAACAGATTTCTACGGGGCTTCCAAAGGGTACTCTTGCACAGATAGACAAATGCAAGGGATGCACCATGAGGAAGCATACAAAAGATACTTTTCACAAGAAGGAGAACCGAGCAGCGAAAATCCTTGAGAGAGTTCACTCAAATGTGTGTGGGCCATTTTCTACAACTTCTACAGTAAAGCACATGTATTATGTGATTTTTGTTTATGATTTTTCTAGAAAGTGTTGGATCTAATTCATGCAGAAGAAATATCAAACGTTCTCAAAATTTTGTGAGCTCAAAGCACTGGTTGAGAAAGATACAGGGATGGAGGTGAAGGCTCTAAGGAGCGACAGTGGTGGTGAGTACATATCCAATGAATTCAATAAATTTTGTGCCAAAGGAGGAATTCAAAGAGAGTTGATTGCACCTCATAACCCACAATAGAATGGGGTTGTAGAAAGAAATAACATAACAATTGTGGGTGTGGCACGAGCTATGTTACATGATCAGGGCCTACCGTTGCATCTGTGGCCAGAGGCATGCAACACAATGGTATTGGTGTAGAACCATAGTCTTGATCAGATACTTGGCATGAGTACACTAGAGGAGGATTTTTCTGGTAAGAAACATGACGTTTCATATTTTAAAATTTTTGGCTCATCTGTCTATTGCCATGTGACCAAAGATTCTAGAAAGAAGATAAAACTGAGTGAGATAGACTCATTTAGCTCATGAAATTCGAGTTGAGGGTGGTTGGTGAGGCATGTAGAGTGCTTCTATTTGTTTCAGAGTCAAAGTTGCAGTTAGTGTATTAGTTTAATGCATGAGAAATCAGTTAACTCAATTAAGCGAGTTAAAGTCAGTCTAACTAGTTGTAACTGATTATTGCACTAGTGAGAGGTCAAGTGAATTAAATCGGATTTAATTCACATGTAGTGATCTATCAAGTGACTGATGATTTACATTTAATAGCTGCATGCATGTTAGTTTTGACGAAGACCCAGTTGAGACAGAGGTTAAAGGGATGTTATCTATCAGTTGTATTATTAGTAAATTCTCGACGCACAATTAGACAACCATAGGATTTCCCACATTGTATTGCACAATTTTGGAAGGTTGAATTTCCTACATAATAGGGATTTAATTCTCTTAGAATTGTGCAAGTAAGGCAGGGTGAGTAGAGGCAGGAAATTGGCTAAGTGTTGGTCGATTTTGTCTGGATCAGTGTGAGACAGTTGGTAGAGTGCAACAAACTCTTGTGAGAAGAGTGAATTGTAATTGTTTCATGATTCCTTGGTTTTATACAATACAGATAGAGGGGTTTTGAGCAAATTGCTTTCCCCATAAATTTCATGTGTTGTGGATTTGATTTTTCTCTTACTTGGTGTGATTGTGCGATCGTGTTTAATTTCAGCAAATTTTTTGTAGAAGGATTCAATATCTTGCTCTAGAATATTGCATGATCGGATTAAATCCATTGGTATACATATTGTTTGTATAATTTCTACATTTGTTGTTGATTTTTGTAGCATTGAATGTGTTATAGCCTCAATATTTTGCAGAGAGGCTAAGACACATGCATTCTACAATACCTGGAAATCGTTTTGGGAAATTCCACCCGGAGAGGGTTTAATCAAAATAATTTATTACTTTTAATCACTACAAGGAAAAGACCCTCTAGTGGATGTTTTCGAGGAACCCCTTGTAAAAATACCCTTGACATTTGTTTCTAGCGGAGTTTACTAGAGGAGGTTGGAGGGTGGAGGTTTTTTCCGATGTTTTTCATCTAGTGCGCTTATCAACCTAAACCAGACCGGTCTGTTCAATAAGAGAAAGCACCGATGCGCACAAAACATTGGCACATCGGACATCATGTGCTCTGTACAAACCCGCATGGTGCGTCTTATTACTATAGCGCACCAGTGCTTTACAAAGATTCTGCACCGGTGCGTCATAAAACCCCATGCCAAAATAGAAACCACCCGGTGCGGTCTTAAGAAACCGCCGCCTATAAAGCCCCGTGCACCGGAACAGGGTTTAAAAAAAAAAAAAAAAAAACCACATTTTTCACTTTTCTCAGTGCTCCAGAGCTCTCAAGCACCGATGCAATTTATCCTTATCTGAGCTACCCTGACATCAGTGCTCCCATTGCATGCATTGCTGTTTTGCATTTCCCACCAATCTCCAACTTGAATTTTGCAAAACAGTGAGCAAGTTTTCTTTTGAAAATTCTATAGCCAATATGCCTCCTCGACGACCAAATGTACAGGTATTTTTCTTGTTTTTCCATAATTAAGCCTTTTAGGGGATTATAATTTAAATTTTCCTTAAAATTAACCATTTAAAAGAAAAGAAAAGGAAAAAAAATGTCGCACGGTGCGCTCGAGTCGTTCGGCTCGCACTGGTTCGCAGTGCTGCCTGTAAATTTATAGGCCGCACTGCAACCGGTGCTAACACTATCCGCACCGATTCCAGGGTGGTACCGAAGGCACACCGTGTCATTTTAATTTTTTTTAAAAAGTGCAGTGCGGTCAATTACCCTGCCGCACTGTTGACCATGTGGAATAGCGGCAATGCGGTGTGTTGACTTAAATATCTGCCCCAGTGCGGATATTTTTGTCAGCGCACCGCATTCCGCATTTTGAAAATTTCAACGGTGAGCCCTGCTAAAATACCGCACCGTTGACTAAGTAATGATGTCAGGATGTCAGTGCGCTGATCGAACTATACTCCACGAGGTGTAGATTTTAGTCAGCGTACCGCACTCCTGACACCATACATAGTCAATGGTGCGCTGAAAATTTTCAGGTGCATCTCCCCTGGTGTGTTTAATATTATCCAGTGCACCACCTTCGGTGCGCGACAAAAACAAGATGCATCGGAACCGGTGCATGCCCGTTTTTTGTGGCGCACCAACTTCTTCTTCTTCTTCTTCTTTTTTCCTCTATATATATATATTCCTAAATACATGTCTCGTTTAATAAAAAAATTGTATTTAATATGTCAATCATTTAGAGACGTGAAATGAGAGAAGAGGGGGAACAACAACAACAACACGTAGAGCAGTATGACATGGTTTGCCTTTGGGAGGCACGACAGAGGGAGAGAGATGCATACCCTCATCCTATTACTGCAATTACCCAGGGGCTCCTAAGGCATGTAGGCCTCCTCAAGTTCTATGAGGAGGCTACTTCCCTAAAGGGCCATGGTGTGTTTTTGAGACATCTTATCCGCAGGTGGAATGCCCACTGACAGGATTTCCGGGTTGGTCTTAACTAGTGGTACATGCCCACTAAGGAGGAAATATATTTCATTACAGGGCTATTGAGGAGAGGGGTGGATTTTCCCTCGTTCCCAGAGGTTCCAGTTGGCTATGCAGCAGGGAGTCAGTTAGTGTACTCCCAGAGATACATTAGCGCATATATATTGTCTCCTTCAGATTTTCAGGTCTCCGGAGGTCAGTTACGTATTGGTGCATTTGGTAGTCAGGAGGTGAGGTGTCTCTCACTTCTGATTTTTACCATTTCACACAAAACCAGTGACGGGCAACGCATTAGTTGCTCGCTTCTATATTATGTTGATTCTTTAATATAGGATCCATGACTTGTCAGGTGGTCTGCCATTTTTTTGTGGCAGTTCTGTACAGCGTTAGATAGATGTTGTGCTCATGCACAAGGAAGGGTCGAATTACCTTTTGCTTCAAATATTTTTTGTTTATTTTTTGAGAGGTTTCCAGAGACGAGGCCTAGTTTTGTTTGGTAGCCTCGTAGGCCGATGTTCGAGGCACATATGCACATATGGGGGCAGATGATGCCCAAGAGGGGAAAAACTGTGTTTCCAGCGAGGATATTGCATGATGCAATGGAGTTGCTAGCCAGTGTTGACGAGCATCCCTTCATTATGGTCCCTGTCCTTATGCTAGTTTGGATTGGCGAGGGTGTGCCAACATCCTCTTCACAGATGATGAGCCACCAAATGACAGAGGTAATATTATTGTTTTATTTAAATTTATTCTAACATGTTCTTTAACTTGTTTTTATTAATTTGTGTAATGAAATTGTCTAATTATTGTTGTGTACTTGTATATATTTTGCAGACATTGGGTATTTTGATGGCAAGGACATGCCGATACCACCACATGATCCAGGTGTGGATCTTGATGATGATCAGGGTATGCCAGATGCTAAGAATCATAAGGAGACCGGTGCAGAGAGACCTGCTCCTGCTGGTGCGTCGGTACCACCTTTTTCTAGGTGTTGTCGGCTTGATAACAGATACGGGATGGAGTTGGGCGACCAACTCACTGCATTGATTGTTGAAGCCGGCATCAGGCCCGCTAATATGAGAGACATACAGGCCGATGGTAGGTTGTTACATATGTTGAGAGGCATGTTGTGTGACATGTACAGCCTGATGCGGCATGTCGTAGGAGCTACGACGTTAGTTACACAACTGAGAAGGACTGTTGCACGTTATAGGCATGGTCGAGATGCAGCACGTGATTGACAGTCCGCAAGCAGTGACACATCATCTAATGATCGTTCACCTCGCGCCACGCCAGATGAACAGCCTCCACTAACATCTAGCAGCAGTAATCATGGAGAGCAGGTTGTACCATCGGCCATGTCCATTCAGCAACCTGCAGCATCCAGACGTACTCATGATCATGAGCAGGTTGGGCCATCGACCGTCGAGGTTGCACCATTGACTGAGCATGCCTCGACTAGTACTGCTATTGATGATGTACCACAAGCTGATCCATGACATTTATATTACAGTTATATATTTTTGACATTATATATATATATATATATATATATATATATATATATATATATATTTTTTTTTTTTTATGTTCATGTTGCAGTTATACTTTATTTACATGTTAGTGATCATCATGACGTGTATATTGTTAGGTCATGTTAGATATGTTCATTTAATGTGCAGCTTGTAGATAAATGTATATGTGATAGCATGAGTTATTTGACATGAGATGTATATTTGATGTTTGTGTTGTGATGATGTTATACAATGCTAATTGTGTTTTGTTAGATGATCATGATCACGATGATGTTAGTGAATTTGAATGTGTTTTTTAGTCGAATATGATGTTTGTACGATGGTTATCATGATCGTGATGTTTATTAATTAATTTAATATTAAATGACCATGATATTTATTAAATATTATGTTGTAATTGTAATTGAAATTTTAATTTTAATTGTATGTAAATTGTAAAATTGTATTTGTATTTGTAATTGTAATTTTAACTATAAATGTATGTAAAATATTTGTAAAATTTTAATTGTAATTGTAATATTTAATTTATTATGAAATGATTGTAATTGTAATTGTATATATGACAAATTGTAAAATTCTAATTCTAATTCTAATTCTATGTAAAATTCTAAAATTGTAATTGTATTTGTAATTATAATTGTATGTAAAATATTTGTAAAATTGTAATTGTAATTCTAATTCTAATTCTAATTGTATGTAAAATATTTGTAAAATTGTAATTGTAATTGTAATTGTATGTGAAATTGTAAAATTGTAATTGTAAGTGTAATTTTAATTGGAATTGTATGTAAAATATTTGTAAAATTTTAACTGTATTAATGTGAAATGATTTTATTAAAATTTATAAATTTGTAAATACTTGTAAAATAATAAATCTAGAATAATATGATTTTTTATAACATAATAAAGTTTAGAAAATAATGCAAATAAATTCATGTACTTTAGAATTATCATTATTTTATTATGATTTTACATACAAAAAAAAGAATTTTATACAGTACGCCATTTTTAGTGAGATCAACATAATTGAAAATTATCAAGTGAAATATTGATTTTAACATTAATTCAAAATACATATTATAATGTTTCGAAAAAAAAGTCTTATAAGGTAATTAAGTCATCTTCTTCATAAAAACCAATTTTAAAAAGTATAAATATTAATGAATTAATAACACATGTACCATTTCACATGTGCTAATTCCATTAAACAAAATTTTAGAAGAATTCGAGTATATTACCATTGTGTTGCCTCTTATGGATGCTAATGCCATGAACAGATTTTAGAAGAATTCAAGTGTCAAGAATGCGAAAAAAAAATAAAAAAATGGGACTATTTTGCATTTTATTAAAAGGTTTTTGAGATTTTTTGTAGGGTTTATGGGTTCATGGGACAGTAGATAGTACTGACCCTGCCGTATTGGTAGATATGACCGAATCTTGTAGTTGTGCATTTAACAAAGAACCCATATATTTTGAGAATATGATTGAAGACTGTTATCATATACTTGAGCACTATTCCATTTCTTCACCATATTAGCACAAAATATAAAGAATAATTTCTTTCACCATAATAACACACAACTTTCAAACAAGAAAACACTTCATTCTGTGTTTTGAGGCATTTTACGCAAATGATAGGCATTGCTATGGAGTTTTATCCATATTCTGCAATTTAATGAGGGTTGGAGGGAGCTTACAATCATGTGTTTGTTATTAACTGTACCCTTCAGTAAAACCAAAGAAAATTCAGGTAAATTCCTCAGCGAAGTAGACTGGCCATAATAAATTCCTTCAAGACCTCAACATAAGAAATAGATATGCATGTCAGGGGCTCTTGTTGTTACATAATCTTGTTGCAAGTTGTGGAAAGGTTCAAGTTTATTTTTCTGAAAGAAGAAGAGGTGTAGTTTTGAAAAGAAATGGCCCAAAGATTTTCACAGCAAAATGTACATTTCCAACATGTTTAAAAACTAAAATATCTCCAACTTCAATAAACTACTCAGTAACAAAACTTTCCCAACCATTTGTGAAAACTGCCCACGTCTTAGCATAACACAGGTTCACATGCCACAATTGTCCACTTGGGCCCTGTAGTATTGCATCTTCACACGCCCCACATTGCATTCTCTCTACATAATCAATGGGGACCTCTTGCAATAAAAAAAATGCATTGGAAGAATAGTTATCTCCATCATGAATTTTTCCAATTCTAATTCTAAACAATAAACAAAATTCTAATTCTAATTGCATATTTCCATCAAGAATAAACAAAATTCTAATTCTAATTGCATATTTCTATCAAGAATAAACAAAATTCTAATTCTCAATTTCTATGGTTAGAGTTCACTAAATTTTGGTGTACACACCTAAAAGTAATTTCGGTGCCTTAACCGCAAATCGGTGTTAATGTACATATAACCGCACTGGTGCCTTTTAGTTACTGCGCACTGGTGCCATGTTACCAATGGACGCACCGGTGCAGTGCTATTAAGTGACGCACCGATGATGAATAACTGTAAATAAAAAAAGCGCAACTTTATTTTGTTTAAGTGAAATAAAAAAAACGGTAAATTGAAAAATGAGCGGCAAAATATTTTTGAAAATCTAATTTCATAAAACAATTCTTTAAATACTAAACACTTTTCATTATTTCACTATTTTTGCAAAAAAATTCAGCCAGAGATTTGCAGGAGACATACTTGAAGCAAGACAACACGAGAGCACTGTGGAGCAGTGAAATACGTTCAAATAGAAGTATTTAGACAATCAGAATTCTAAACCTCTGGTGATTCAAACCCCGTAGCATAGAATTTCAGACGATCTCGTGATTTTTTATTTTTATTTTTTATTTTTTTCTCTGCAGTTTTTTTACGAAGTAAGAAAAAAATTTCAATTTGTTTTTCATTTTCAGAAACAAAAGAAAAAAAATCCATTTTTACCCTAAACCCTTCATTCTTTTTATTTCTGCCCTTTCTTCTCCTTGTTTTTGTGATTTCAGAATAGGAATTTTCATTTTAGATTTATAGGGTTTGTATTTTGTAATGAAATTGCTTCCGGATTTATCGCATTGAGTGGGTTTTTTCTTCCATCGACGTTTCAAACCAGCTACCGAGGTTCATCATCAAGATAAGATTGACATCCAACCCACGGGACGACTAGCATAGTCGGATCCCAATCCATGTCGGCCCTTACGTGAATTTTTGAAGAAAAAAAAGATTTTATTATTATTATTATTATTTTTGATGCGCCATGTGTAACCTAGCGCACCGATGCTATGTATATTACTAGCGCACTGCGAAAGTACTGTGTAATAAAAAACTAAAAAACAATTTTTTTTAATCAGTGCGCCATATGTAAAATAGGGCACCGGTGCGTTATTTCATTATGGTGAATTGCGAACGTGTTGTTTCGCAAAAAAAAAAATGTTTTATTGTGTTAATCAGTGCACAATGTAACATATAACGCATCACATCGGGTCTCCTAGTTGACAAAGAGCACCATATGGTGGTCCCTTATTTACGCGGGGCGTTTATGCTACAAAAACTAACACGGGACGATTTTTATTATTTTCTCTGTGTTAATCGGTTCGATGGTTAACATGAAATGCACCAGTGCTCCTTGTTGACATAGAGCACCGTACGGTCTATTATACTGTTTGGGCGGTGCGTTTATAGGACCCCCACGCACCGACGTCGGTGCATACACCATGACTAGCGCACCGGTTTCTTCAAAGAAAAATTACCTAAAAAGTTGACAATTTATTTATAAATATATTAATGAATGATATAGTATAGGTTTCAAATTAATAAAGAAATGACTGACAAAAGATCAAGCAACAAAAATACTGATAACACATCAAGAAAAGCAAAAAAGACAAGTTCTTTGTAAATTTTTTACAAAAAATATTATTTTTGAACTATATGTAAGTTTAACTAATATGTATTGTTTACTGTGTATCATGTAGAGCCACAAAATGACGAAGCTCGATAAGATTATTTCTGATATAGGATCAGAAGATTGTAAAATCTTGATGGAAAAATTGCAAAAGGATGAATCAGGTGAATGAAAAAATACTATCGATCCAATAGGAGTTTCTTTTTTTAATTTTAATTAATAATATACTTAAAATTATTAGATAACATGTGTCAAACAATATATTAATTCGCATCTGTGGACCAACAACTCAGAAAATGAATGTTGTTCTAATAAAAGTAAAAAAATAGAACATGCAAATGAAAATGAATTGCTCATTAGCTCATCTAGAGTGGTGTTGGAGGTTAACGAAAGGGGGAAAAAATTTTACAAAAGTTTGAGGGATCTAGTGGAACGAATGTATAGACGTTCTTTCTACTTACAACACAAAAATCAACCCAATGATTCCAAGAACCAAATTTTATCTAAACTACACGAAGAGCTTCCAGAGAATTGGTCAATGAGACATGTTAGACTTTTAATAGCAAAAATGTACAACAACAAAAAAGAAGGAATGAAAAAGCAATATTCCTTTAAATGTTTGTCTAAAATTGTTTATAAATATCACTTTTGTTATATTTACTTTTCATATATCAATATAAAAATTAAATAGTTTATTGTCATGTTACATTTTTAGGAAGATTATGAAAATCTCAAAAGATGAACGAGCTGATATCAGAAATATCCCAGTAGGAATGTCCAAAAAGGTGTACAAGGAGATGGTCAAAGAAATGGACAAAATTGCATCGCAGGAGGAACCATTTCAACAACAATGTGCTTCAATGTAATATGTAATCATTGAATTTTTCGATCATTAAGTACAATAAATAAATAATTTAGCATTAAATATTAATTTTCAAGTATTTTCTTGCAGAAAAGAAAAGAAAATGGAACCCATTCAGTACATAAAACAGGACGACAAGGAAGAAAAGGGTTGATATCTAAGTTTGTGAGTAATTGTTACTTCCTTATAACAACTTAACTATATTTCATTTTTGTATTTTTTAAGTTTTTTTACAAAAATCATCATTGAATGTCTTCGAACATGTGTTAACATACAAAGAAGAACCATCAGATGAATTGAATGAGATTGGGTTAAATATGGGTTGTGAGTATATGTTGGCATATCAGAAATTAATTGTGGAATTTGTAAGCATCTATCGATCTTGTTTTACTTAGCTCCGTCTAAAATTAATAGAATAAAAAAAACTTTTATATTAAATATATGATTTATTATGGGGTATAAAAGTTACAAGAAATATAGTATGGAACTGCGCCAACAGATGAAATCTTGAAAGATGGCATGGTACATGGTTTTGAAATAATGTATATAGTTGATGAGTCAATTGTTGCTATTGTAAGTCATTTCTTTTCGATTTACATTGATGTATATTATTTAATATTGCAATTTTCATTATTCTCACCAATGTATATACATTTATTACAATTTATTTTTATGTTTGTAGATGGAAGGTGAAGAAGAAGGAAACAATCAACACCTTTAACAAAACATTTATGAAAATAACCCCCGTCATGGAAGTAGCTCTAGCAGTGACAGTAGTTCAAGTGAAGAATGATGATCACTATGTTTGGATATTAAAGCAAGGCGTTGTATTTTTTGAAATATTTTTCTATGAAATCATACATTTTGTTTAATGTAATGGACATAGTGTCCCAATTGAAAGACAAAGGGATACCAATAACTCTCCCATTTTGTATGATAAAGACAATATATATATATATATATATATATATATATATATATATATATATATATATATATATATATATATATATGTTTTAATTTATTCTATTGTGTTCTCCATTGTCGCTGTGAAATGTAACACCACTAATTAAATTTATGGATGATTAAATATTATAATGAAGAGATGTGAAATTTGATGATATGATATAACAAATTAATCCAAACATCACATTCAAATGCACTAATAAAAATTTAATTCATATGAATATTGTTATAAGATATATATGTGTTGGCTGGAGCAGATCTATGTGATAATAATATTGGAGCGGGACCGATGGAGGATTGACCTAGCCGCTGCCATTGCTGCTGGCCCTCTATGTCTGTGACCACTGGCCAGTCTCGGCCCTCTGGTGCTGTGGAAGGCTTGACTGTGCCTTTTCGTTGGTGGCGCTTTGGTTGGGTGCCGCGGTGCTTTGATTCGTCCCCTGAGGTTCTGTGATACTGCGTGGCGCACTGTGGTGGCGCGGCGCATTGATTCGACCTTAGAGCTTCTGGCTTCCAGCGCGGCGCATTGTGGAGGAGCAGCGCTTTGGACTTTAAACGCGGCGTTTCTCTTCTCTCAGCGTTTTTGGCTTTCGAAAGGGTCCTTCCTCCTTCCTTTAGCTGATTGTGAGGGCTCCTCTCAAATGATTGGCTTCGGGGGAAGACTCTGAGCTCGCGTTTTCTGTCATTGTCTGTGCTAGGATTCGTTGTTGCTATGGAGACTCTGGGTGGTGCCCAGGTCCCCCCCCCCACTCCGCCACCCCCTCCTGATGTTGAAGCCTTCCTTAAGCTTCTCGCCTCCCTGCCGAAGAAGAAAGCCTCTGAGGCTTCAAAGTTTGTCAAAATATTGGAAGATATCCCAGAAATCTCGCTCCTGCCTGAGGGTTTGATTCAGGTCGCCCTCTCGTTAGCTGAACGTGCTTTGGTAGGCCATTTCACTGGTCTCTGGCCCTCTCCCAAAGCCACGGAAAACTGGGTTGCTCGGAACTGGGTGCCGCTGATAAAAAACAGAGTCACTTCGTATTTTCTAGGGAGGGGTTTCTTCCTGTTTGAATTCTCTGATAAGGAGGATAAGGACTTGATTTTCTGGAGTGGTCCCTATTTCAAGGGTCCTCAGGGGCTGTATCTAAACAAATGGACGCCCGATTTCGACCCTGCAGTCGACGTCCCTACTGCTGTTCCTGTGTGGGTAAGGCTGCCTAACCTGCCAGTGCATTGTTGGAACTGGGAGTCCCTCAAGCACATCGGGAACACATTAGGCAAATTTATTGATCGCGCAAACAGTAAAGACCAATATGACTGTGCTAGAATTTTTGTTGAAGTTGATCTGGAGGTTGGTCTTCCGGAGGCAATAAAAATCAAGGTCGGTAGTTGGACTCAAGTCCAAAAACTGGACTATGAACAACTACCGTTTAAATGCCGGAAATGCCATGTCCATGGCCATTTTTCTCGAGGCTGCCCATCAAACAGTGAAGTGGATAAAGGCAAGGAAGAAGGATGGAATCAGGTCAAAAGGACCAAAAATACCCACAAAGCCCCAAGATCAGGAATCTCCACTGGAAAGGGCCCTCATACAAATCATGTGATTCAAACTCCCCACATGGAAGAGCACAGTAACAAGTTTGCTCAGTTAAGCTCAGCAAATGAAGCCACCATTGATGCCGAGAAGCAGAAGGAGGATTCGCCACACAAAGAGTCCCCCTCGGGTTCAAATCAAGTTGAAATTAATGTAGACAGATCGAAAGAGATTCACATTGAAGAGACTGAGGAAGTGAAAGTCTCAGAGGACTCTAAAGAAGAAGGTGAAATAGGAGATTCACAAACCTCGGCCAAAAGATCAATGAGAGGTCGAAAATCTGCCCGTGAAAAATGAGAACAGGAAACCTATAAAGACAAACTCCAAGGAAGTCAACCAACACTAGAGAAACTCTTGGCAAGAACTCCAAAGATGACAAGAAACTAGTCCCAAAGCTCTAGAGGAGCTCAACATCCCAAAAGCAAATAATGAAGATAGTCTCCTGGAATTGTAGGGGTTTGGGGAGCAGAATAAAAGAGGAAGCAGTTAGAAGCCTTATAAGATCAGAATCCCCTGACTTTCTCCTCATCCAGGAGACCAAAATGGAGGAGAAAGATGTTCTCCATATTAGAAAGAAACTGTGGAAGAATAGTGAAGGCCAAGCAGTCTTAGCTAGAGGTGCTTCCGGAGGCCTAGGCACTTTTTGGAATGGCAACAAATATACTAAGATCAAAGAGATCTGCAACATCCATTGGCTGTTTTCAAAACTGCAGCATGTAGACTCTAAGGACATTCTTTGCCTCTTTAATGTTTACGCTCTTGTCAGCGTAGGGGAGAAAAGGACTTGCTGGGATTCCATAAGAAGTTTGGCAGATTCGGAAAATCTGACAAATATCATAATCGCTGGGGATCTTAACCTCACTTTGTCCATATCTGAAAAGCGGGGTGGGTGCATTGTTAGAGATCCGGCACGGGAATGGGTGAAGGATCTGCTTCAGGATTGGGATTTGATCGACATCAAGCCTTCCTCGGGTAAGTACACTTGGTCCAACAAAAGACTTGGGCCGGGGCATATAGCTGCAAGATTAGATAGATTTTTTGTTCACAGCTCATTTCTTCTCTATGGTCTAGAATCTAGAATGCATATTTTGCCTTGCAGTGTTTCCGATCATAGACCTATTAAGCTTGAGCTTCTGGCCCATTTGGATCAAGGTCCCATCCATTTTAAATTTAATCCTCAATGGATCAAAGATCAGTCCTTCATGAAGCTTATAGAAGAACGCTGGAAACATCCAGTGAAGGGTTCGACTTTTTTTGTTTGGGAGGAAAAACTTAGAAGAGTCAAAGCTGATATAAAAAGTTGGGTAAAATCCCTTCCGCATCTAGCTGTGGAAAGGAAAAAGATCCAAGTCTGTCTCGAGAACCACCATTCGAGAGTGGAAAATGAAGAGATTACTAAGGAAATCCTAGATAAGGAGGCTAACCTTCAACAAAAGCTTCATAAGGCAAGCTTGGCAGAGGAAGAGTATTGGAGGGTCAAATCTCGTTGCCTGTGGCTTAAGGTGGGAGATAGGAACTCCTTTTTTCACAAACAAGCCCAAGCCCGGAAGAGCTTCAACTCCATCTCAGAAATCAAAGATGAGACCAACAAGCATACAGATTTTCAAAGCATAAAAAGAGCTGCTTTTCTCCACTTTAAAAACCTGTATAGCGAAGAGGAGGGGCTGGGGTACAATCCAAACCTGGTGAATGAGGTTCCCTCTCTGATCTCCCCCAGAAAAAACAAGTATTTGGAAGCAGAAGTAACTAACATTGAAATAAAAAATGCACTATTTGCAATGGAGCCAGATAAGGCACCAGGTCCTGATGGTTTCACTACCAGATTCCTACAGTCATGTTGGCAGATTATTGAAAAAGACTTATGCAGAATGATACGGAAATCTCAAAACTGTCATAAAATCGGGGGAAGCACTAACTCAGTGTTTCTAGCCCTCATCCCCAAGGAAAATGGTGCCAATACCTTCAGCAGATTTAGGCCTATATCTCTTTGCAATATAGGATACAAGCTGATAACTAAAGTAATTGCAAACATATTAAAAACCATACTTCCAGACATTATTCCAGAGAACCAGGGAGGCTTTATTAAGGGAAGGCATATTGTAGACAATTACATTCTGGTCCAAGAGGCGATTCATTCTAGTCAGCTCCGGAAAGAGAAAGGAATGGTTATAAAGTTAGATTTAGAAAATGCCTTCGACAGGGTGAGACATAGATTTCTGTTGGATGTTCTCCTCAAATTTGGCTTTGGCTCTAAATTTATTAACTGGATTCAGGCTAGTATCAGTGAACCTTGGATAGCTCCCCTGGTGAATGGGAGGGCGACCGATTTCTTCAAAGCTTCTCGAGGACTGAGGCAAGGGTGTCCTCTTTCTCCCCTGCTCTTTGTCCTTCAAGCTTCTGTTCTCAGCTTCCTCTTGAATAACAAGCAGCAGGATCAAGAGATAATGGGTCTGTGCATTGCAAGGGGGGTTAAAAGTATTAATAATGCATTATTTGCTGATGACTCAATCTTGCTGGGTGCAGCCACTGTTCCCTCAGCCAATAATTTTAAAGAGGTGGTGGATGGCTATTGTGAAGTCTCTGGAAGCAAACTTAATAAAGGAAAATGCCATATCTACTGCTTGAACACTTCGGCCAGCACCCTCCATGCCATCTCCTCCTGTTTTGGCGTCGCTGCCTCCTCTTCATGGACTTCCTTTAAGTATTTGGGGCTCCCCATATTCCAAAAAGGCACCCTAAGCAAAGACTGGATTCCTCTGCTGGAAAATTTCAAAGTCAAGATCCAATCTTGGGGCTTCAATTGGCTAAATCTGGCAGGTAAGTCTGTGCTCATAAAAGCTGTTTTAAATAGCCTCCCTATTTACCAATTTGCAGTCATGCTGGCTCCAATTGGCATTATGAAAAAAATGGAAGAGCATATCAGGAAATTCTTTTGGAAAGGTGGGAAATCGAACGACAAAAGAATCCCTTTAATCAGCTGGGATAAAATCTCCTTGCCCAGAATGGAAGGAGGCCTGAACTTCAAGAGTATCAGCACTCAAAATGTTGCGTTGGGGGCGAAGCTGCTATGGAGGATTATTGCACCAAAACCGAGATGGGCACAGCTGACACTGTGGAAAAAATACTTCCGAGGGAAGAGAAATCGATGTCTGGATAATCCCATCTCTAAATCTGGTTCGATGATCCACAAGCTCTGTGCCAAAGCTCACTCTTTAATCAGTCAACACGCGCACTGGATCCCTGGCAATGGAAAACACATAAAAATTTGGGAGGATCGAATCATGGCCTGCGACCCTCTTGCTGATGACAATTCCCTTAGTTTGCTAAAAGATTGGATGAATAGAGCCGGATTCAAAACTTTGTGGGACATCTCCAATTGGGAGGGCGACGTCTGGCAAAATTGGATTAAGCTTGAGGTCCCTCAAAACTCGTCCAAGGAGGGCACAAGCTTTTTAGATTGTTTAAAAGGCAAAGCCCCATTAAACAACAGTAAACCAGACACCCGGGGATGGGGTTCGTCTCCGGGGAGTTATGCTGTCTCAAAGGGTTACAAGCAACTGATTTCTCACCCTCACGTTCCTCCTGATCCGGAGCCTTGGAAGGGAATTTGGTCACACACTTAGATTCCAAAAATTGACATATTCTGCTGGCTCCTCTGTCACAAGAGGATTTTGACCGATGATAGACTCCAGAAACGAGGTTTCCTGGGGCCTTCGAGATGTTCGCTCTGTGGTGTTAACGAAGAGTTTGCCTCCCATTTGATGATTCACTGTAGTTTTGGTGCAGAGATTTGGCATGAGATTTTAGGCCCATGGAGGTCTGAATTTGCCTTTCCCACTAATATCTCCGATCTGTTCTCGTGCTGGATGGGTAAATATCCTGGAACCTCTCCTAAGAACAGTCATATAAAAGCTGCCTGGCTCGCTCTCCCTAAAATAATATGCTGGCAAATTTGGCTGGAAAGAAATCAGAGGATTTTCAGAGGTAAAAAGAAAGATATCAAGATTGTTCTGGTCAAAATTAAATGTCAGTTAAAAAACTGTTTGGGAGACCATCTGGACGAAGCGGATCTGAATGAGCAAGATTCTATATGGATTGATATGCTCGGCCTGCACTTCAAAGACATTGTTCGACCCCCCTTACTTCTCAATGATTGGCAAATCCAGATAAGAGCAGATGATTTTCCTAAGTATTGCTCAAAGCTAGGCTGTTTCGTCCTTTTCTTTGATGGAGCAGCAAAGGGTAATCCAGGATCTTCCGGAGCAGGTGGTATTGTCAAAAGCACTGATGGTAGAACTGTGATCAGATATGCCTGGGGTGTGGGCTACAACACCAGCATACAAGCCGAAGCGCTGGCCCTCCTCCAAGGTCTTAAACAACTCAAATCTCTTGGTATCACAGAAGCATCTGTCTTTGGAGACTCCCAGTCCATTATTAAAATCATGGTTGACAGATCTTCTCCCTCCAACCTAAGACTATCAAGATTGATGAGCAGAATTAGATCTTTGTCGAAATGCTTTCAGAGACTGAACTTTTTGCATGTAAAGAGAGATAACAATAAATATGTAGATGCTGAAGCCAACAAAGCTGTCCTTCTCTCCCTAGGAGCCCTCCTAAGAGATGGAGATGAAGGCTGGGATCCCATTCCTTAACTTTCTAGTTTTATGTTTTATTGTCTTCTATTGGAGCAGTTCGTTTGCATCTTCAAATTTGGAAAGACAACGGATATTGGTTATATTATTGGTTGTAAAAAAAGCTGGTCTATAAGTGAAAGGGCCATTTTGTTCCCAGCTGGAGAGATTATCTGGGCATTGCCCTTACATATTGTAATCTGAATTAAGGCTTTCAGGCCAGGAATCAATATATCCCACTAACCGTTTCTATAAAAAAAGAAGAAGATATATATGTGTTGACTTTCGATGAATAATGAATTTTAAAAATTCACAATAATTATGATATGATATAACAGATTAATCCAAACATCACATTCAAATGCATTAATAAAAATTTAATTAATATGAATATTTTTATAAGAGATGTCGACTTTTGATGAATAATGAATTTTAAAAAATCACAATAATTGCACTGTCACAAGTCGATGTTTCTAAAAGATACAAAATGAACATCGGTGTGTGTCAGTTACTATACACCAGTGCGTTTGTATGTTGCAGCGCACCGGTACGTTTCAACGACCTTTGGGCACCACACAAATACCAAAACCAATTAAAAATCTCTGTGCATTTGTGCAATACTGCACACCGGTGCATTTAGGTGAGACTACGCGTCGGTGCATTTCTACGACCTATGGGCACCGCACAAATACCAATACCAATTATAAATTTCGGTGCATTTGTCTGATACGGCGCACCAGTGCATTTCTAAAAGTTTACGTACCAGTGCGTTGAGACGACCTATAGGCATCGCACAAATCCCGAGACCAATTAGAACGGCCACGTGTGTTGTATCACCAACACTGCGCCCGGTGCGGTTTTATACCTTGACGGCCCGGTGCATGCACCTTCGACTGCCCCGGGGCCACCATATAGATGACACGCACCGGTGCGTTGAAACCTTAGTAGTGGACCGATGAAAAAAACATCCGTAATAACCTCCGGCCGCCCAGTTTTTTTCGTTGTGTTGAATTTTCATTAAAAGCTCCGCCAAAACCTCCGTAACCATAAACAGATGTTGTAGAAAATGTTTTTTTTGACAATTTTGGCCAATTTTATAACACTAAAAACCTCCTTTATAACCTCTGCTAGAGGGTCTTTTCCTTGTAGTGAATATATTCCTAAGTCTAAACTTAGGAAAATGAAATAATTAAAAGGTATTAATTAGATCGGGTGTGAATATTTTAGATGAAGACGAGGATCGACTCCTAGTTGATCTCAGCCTTTGATTATGTCTTAATATTGGTCGTTGATATGTCAACGAGATATTATAAGAAGGAGCTCGATGGGAATTTGCAGAACACATCGAATGAGATATCTAGTTGTCGGAGAGAGATCGAGGAGATTTCTTACAGTGAGGGGCATGGATAGTTTGTCGAAGGAAGTTTTCTTGATCCTGCGAATACATTGCAGAGGAGGCATCGAGAGGTTCAAATAGGTTACGCAGTGCCACGCTCGACAGCACAGAACTACGTTGAGGCAACACAAAACCTCTGAGGAGATCTGCAATTTTGTTGAGAAGAAGTCCAAATCCAGTGCCGAGAGCTGAGGTGTGAGACCGGAGGGCCAAGGATCTGAGTTTCCAGCTGGCAAATCAATCAGTTAGAGGGGTGACCCAGACCCTAGAGGCTATGATGCAAAGACATTGTGGTGCTAACCATTTAGAGGTTGGATCAGTGTCAGATCGCCAGTGATAATGTGAGATAATTTCTCACTATCTCTTTGCCAGTTAATTCTCTGTATCGAATTTCCAGTTTGGGCATCCAAAGATTTGTATTCAGAAACTACTGCACAATAATTAAAACCCTTAGTTGTTGCACCGATTTTCCCACATTGGGTTTTTCTGAGGACATTGTCTAAAAAAACGATGTTCATTGTGTGTGTTTATTTATTTCTTGCTCAATATATATATATATATATATATATATATATATATATATATATATATATATATATATATTCGCAGTAATTTTAATGTTGCAAAGGTTATAGTAGAATTTATTTTGATGTTTACTATGTAACACCGTAAATAACTTGATTTAGAATTAACAAGTAGAAGAACTAATATCATATTGTTGCAATAGGGATTCCGATTGAGGAATTTTCACATGGTATCAGAGCACATGTGAAGCAAAGAAGAGCCCAAAGTAGAGTATAAGAGGGAGTTCTAAAATACTAGGTAAGCAGCAGATCGAAACTCGAGAGGTGTTGCGCAGTATATAGGCAGGAGGGAAAACTTTTGTGGAAAATTCCTTCTCTGAGTGAGTCGATAGAGAAGAAGATTTTCCAAATCTAGATTTGTCAGAGGTAGAGGGAGCAGCGCAGCAGCTTCAGCTGGGACGCAGTTTTTTGCAGCAGTTTGCTGGGACCGAAATGCGCCAGAACAGGAAATAAGAGCACATACCGAGGGAATTTTCTTCCTCAGAGAATTCCTAGCCAAGGAACTTGATTTCTCACTGTAGTGCAACAATAGCTGGGAGCACATCTACTTACTCCAACACGGAGTGTGTAGAGATAGTCAAGAGCCACGTAGAGGAGAGAGGAGGTAGTTCGACATTTGTTTGGTGTGATGGCATCAGCTGGGTTGAGGAATCAAGATCTGTTGGATTGTACATCCAACTATGTGATGTGGAAGGCTAGGGTTACCTTCCTTCTAGACGAATATGATCTCAATATGTATGTCAGTTCAGTGGTAACTATACCCATGGACACAGATAAGATCAAGTCCTACAAGAAGGAAATGGCAAAGGCCGAGAGAATGATCCTCAATGGAGTGAGGGATCATATAATTTCTCACATTGTGGGTAAGGACATAACCAAAGAAATGTGGGATGCTTTGGCCATGCTATATGTAGGATCTTCCGAGCAACGAAATATGTACTTGGAGGAGAAGTTGAGGCTGAAAAAGATGCAGAATGGGGAGCGTATAGATCCCTTCATAACGAGACTTCAGGATATTCTAGATCAATTGGCTATTGTGTGTTATGCGGATTAATCCCTCTTGCGGACAAGAGTGATCTCCCTAGTATTAAATGAATAGCTAGAAACAAACATCCATTTGGAAACCTTTTTCTCTAGATTAATTACATTTCAGAATTATTATAAGAAAGTAAAGAGGACATGTCCCTACCTTGAAATCCAACATTCTATGCAGTCTTTTATCTAGTCGCTCCAAATAGGCTTCTTCAATAAGTAGAACCTGCAATCAAAGACAAGACAAAAGAATCAAATCATTTGCAACATATAATAATTAGGAAAAGCTAACCCAACTTAGTGATCAAGGAGTCTAAGTATTGATGTTATTTCAACAAGAAAAAGAACAACTCAATGAGAAAAAGAGATCCATATGTATTATCTTGTGTAAAAAGAGTAATATTACAACCTGGTGCCTTGATGTCGTACAGATTTCTCTTGGGGTCCTGAAAAATAGTTCCTCCTTCAGTTTGACAAGCCTGCCTCTCTGAATACCAGCATAGAGTTATGGACACAAGGGTGTGATCAATCTCATGCCAATGACAATTTACTAGTGTAGAAAGTATGCACTCTTGGGAATTATCTTCAACAATACCTTTATAATTTCAGCATCTACCATCTACCCTTGAGACTGAAACTTTAGCTCAATTTATAGGGAAACGGAGGTAGTTGCAGTTCCATGAAGAGGGGGATGGATTCCTCTCATGAATGGATTTGAGCTCCATGGACCAAGGGATAAACTCCATGAGTGGAGGGATAAAGCTCAAACTTATTGCACCTCTAAAAGCTTGCAGTTGGGAGAATAGTTGACCAGCTAGACTTCTAGAATTTGATTTTTCTTTTTATTTTTGACTTTTTACGGGGGCCTGCAGGTAATAGTAGCAAAATTTGTGGGATCTGCCATTTTTTATAGACCATACATCTGTGGACCTGCAGGAAAAGGCTAGAAAAAGTGCAGAGGTAGACTTTTAAGGGTTTTATAGAGCTTTTCTCCAATTCCAAGACTTTATTAAGGAACATTAAGGTTTTTGACTTCCAAGGGAGCATGATATAGGTGGTGATAGACCTATACAGACAATCAAATGTCATGGTGACAAAATAACGTGTAACATTGTGGGAGCAGCGCCTCAGGCTACTGATTTTTTACAGTTAGCCCTTAACAATGTTTTCGGGGAGTGGCAAGTTTTTGTCCATAGTATCCTGGGCAGAGAGAATTTTAATGATTGGGAGAGAGTTTGGGATGATCTACAACAAGAGGAGATGAGGCGTGATTTTGTGAAGAGAACAATAAGTGGCAGCTGCAGTAGTGGGGTGAAAATAGAGAAGGAAGAGGAGAATGCAGTAGGAGCAGTGCAAGTGAAAGAAGGATTTTTCAAAGATCAAGTGTTTCTAATGTGGTGAGATGGGCAACTTAAGTTCTCAGTGTCTTCTTCGGAAGAAGAACAAGGAGGAGGAGGAGGATCAACAAGTTGCTACCACAAATATTGACAGGTTGTCCTCTAGATTGGAGGAGGATTTTTCCATGATTGCCCATATACCTCTAAGGAAGAGATGGGGCAATTTGGTTTTGTTGCCCTAGACCACTACAAATGGGACAAATCCTTGAGGATTCCACCTCTTAGATCATCACCTTGCTACGTGAGCCTAGAAAAACAATAACAGGATGGACCAATGATAGTTGGTGCAGTTAGTAGACAGAGTGACAGATACAGTAGTTAGCAACGTTAGGAACTGAGCAGCGCAGAGCAGAGTTGGAAGCAGTGCATAGTCAACAGTAATGCAGAGGCTTCAATGGAAACGTTGAGGCTATCAGTAGTAAGAAATTGGTTGAAATATGCATTAATCTGAACACATTTGGTTCAGTTGATGGACATATCTAAGTTGCAGCAGCAACAGATGAGAGGAGTTATGGACGTTGCAGTGGCCGCAACAACAAAGTCGTAGTGCAGATGCAGTAGTTTGCAGCAATATGCAGGGTCAGAAAAAACACAGATGCAGTGCAACAGGAGATGGTGCAGAATCAGAGTGATGCTTCAATGTGTTGCATTACTGGAGCACATTCCTCGCTAAAAGGGAGTGTTGATTTTTGTAGCATCGAATGTGCTATAGCCTTAAGATTTTGTAGAGAGGATAAGATGCATGCATTCTAAAATACCCATAAATCATTTTGGGAAATTCCACCCATAAAGGATTTAATTAAAATAATTAATTATTTTTAATGGATTCCAAAGTCTAAACTTAGGAAAAGGAAATAATTAAAATGTATTAATTAGATCGGGTGTGAATCTTCTTGATTAAGACGAGGATCGACTCCTAGTTAATCTCAGCCTTTGATTATGTTTTAATATTGGTTGTTAATACGTCAATGAGAGATTATACGAAGTTTCTTGATGGGAATTTGCAGAACACATCGAATGAGAGATATAGAGATCAAATTCTCAACAAAGCAACACAACAATTGTCGGAGAGAGATCGAAGATATTTCTTGCAGTGAGAGGAAGGGATAGTTTGTTGGAGGAAGTTTTCTTGATCTGGTGAATACATTGTAGAGGATGCATCAAGAGGTTCAGATAGGCTGCGCAGTGCCACGCTGGGTAGCGCAGAGCCTCCGATGAGATCCACAGTTTTACCGAGGAGCAATCTAGATCTAGTGTTGGGAGCTAGGGTGTGAGATTGGAGGGCTAGAAATATGAGTTTCCAGTTGGTAGATCGATCAACTAGAGGGGCGATGTATTCCCTAGAGGATGTGACGCAAAGACAATGCGATGACTACGCAGAGACTGTGGAAAGACAATGTGGGGCTAGTCATTCAAATACTGGATCAGTGTCGGATCGCCAGTGCAAGTGTGAGATAATTTCTCACATCTCTTTGGTAGTTTATTCTCTGTATCAGATTGACAATTTGGGCATCCAAATATTTGTATTAAGAAACTACTGCACAATAATTAAAACCCTCAGCTGTGTCACCGATTTTCCCACATTGGGTTTTTATGGGGACATTGTCCAAAAACAACGGTGTTCATTGTGTGTGTTATTTCTTTCCAGCTCAGTATTTTGTTTCCGCAGTAATTTTTATGTTGCGAAGGATGTAGCAGAATTTATTTCGATGTTTACTGTGTAACACCATAAATAACTTGATTCATAATTAACGAGTAGAAGAAAAAATATCAAATTGCTACAGTAGGGATTCTGATTGAGGAATTTTCAGAAAATTCTTACTAGTAGAGTCTCTAAGAAAAATATATCCACAAGGAATGGATTCCACCATTTTGGTAGTTGAACTAGTTACAACCCTCCTCATAGCTTGGCATAAGGTAGAGGCCATCCACACCTTAGACAGTCTTCTTTCCAAGTTGGTAAAAGGGGGAAGAAAGAGAGGTGATGGATTTGTGTGCAAGCCATCTTTGGAAAACTCAAATCTAGTGAACAAATGGTGAATATATGCAGGGGATATGGATGACAAGAACATTGATTTTATACCAAAAAAATAATATGAGTGAACAATAGGATGTTGACATCTTTTTATGCCCTAGACATTCTAAACTAGCTATGGGGCTCAAAATGGGTCTAAAACAACATTTAGAGTGAACTATTTTTTGTGTGTGCGCTATAAAGAGTCAAATCAACCTTTACAATCTATAGTAATGTCAATTAAGATATTTGGAAATTATGGAAAACCAACTAAAAAATATGAAGAATAGTGATTCCCACTCAACTAGCTAGAAAATGAGGCCAAAATTTCTCAAAACATGAACTAAGCGACGTAAGGGAAATACAAGTTAAAAAATTGAACATTGGAAATTCAAAAGAAACCAATTAAAAGGCTAATATAGATTTGTCAATTGGGTTTATCTCGGGTGGTTGGGAGGAACGATTTGGATCCTCTCCACCCAAGTTCAGTTTGTGCACATGATGAAATTTTATGTAATGGTTTTGAGCATTATTGTTGTGAATGAATGGTCTCTTGAAGACTGAAACATGCATATTCCTCATTGGGAATGTAGAGGTATTTTCCACTTGGAAAAAAAAAAGCTACTATAGACACGATGAAACATGAACAAATGCTAGAAAATACTCGAAGAAATAAAATTATTAATTTCCTAGATATTTTATGATCATTTTCGAGGCAAATAAAGCGGAGGAAATTAAATTTCTAAGTGTTCTAAATTTAGGGTAACCTTAAGTTTAACTATGTGAATTAGTTTATAGGGTGCTCAGTGGACTAAAGAAAGTTTCAAGAGTTTAAATTTGTAATATAAAATATTTTAACTATCTAGTCAAATAAACAAGGCTACCATGCAATTATAAAATTCCTCTTGATTAATGTCAAACCTTTTATCTAGTACCACATGATTGCCATAGTGTAAAAAGAGTAAGCTAGATAACATCACCTCGCTCAATTAGGGAGCCATCCCATGTAGTTCAAAGAAGGAGGGGTTAGCCCCTTCTTGTCACTAATGCTTTCGAGCTCTTAAAGTTGGCTCAATGGGATAAGAATATTACCCAAAAGCAATGGGTCCAAGACTCGCTTGAGGGAGCTTGGCTAGACTTACATAAGCAGAGTAGTATCTTGACTAAGGATACACTAATAAGTGCTTTGGATTGACCATCTATAATAAAAAATTCGGTCAAGAAATATAACACTCTTTTAACATAAAGAGAATCAAGTTTACAAGGGGGCCCCAAAAAGGACTCTTGAATTTAACTCTTAATGTTCCAGTAATTGACAATTTATGAATTAAAATGGACCAAAGCTATCCATCTGGTCAAACCATATCTTACTTTCACAAGTGTCTCCCTTGGTCAAAAAAATCTTCAAATTTTATTTCAGATACACACACACATATGTGGGAGAGTTAATCGATCATATATGTATGTTTATACACATATGGTGTTGATTAACTCTGCCACATATGTGTGGGAGAGTTAATCAATACTATATAAATTTGTTTTTGAGTTAGTTTTTAATATTTTTGTTGACTGCCATTGAAGGGAACTTTGCAAAAATGGCAAATTTTTCATAAAATATACAACATATATGAGGGAGAGAGAGAGAGAGACAGAAAGAGAGAGAGAGAGATTGTTTAATGGGACATATCCCTACTTTTGTTTTGATGTTTTCATATGGCATATTCAATGTTTTTTTTTTTTTTGCACGTCCCCTTTAGGGGTAGTGAGATGAAAATAAGAAAAAAGGTATTGACATCAACATTATATAGTATCAATTAATTCTATCTAATAAACTTGATGTCTATTGCATCGTGTAAGATAGGAATGAAACTCAACCATCACCCACCTTTTAAGTTAAATTTATTTAGCTTTTGACTAGGAAATCATTACATCATGCATTTTCATCAAAATGAAAAATACTAATAATAATAAACTGCATTACAAAGCCCAAAGGAACGGGGTGGGTTGGATAATTGTTATGTGCAAATAAGGTTTCATCTAATTCCTTCATTAATGGGATTGAAGTATTGATAAACTAAAATTAAATTACTTGTAAGTATATGTGAATATAACTACTATAAATAAGGGATGGCACAAGGGGGAGGGATTATTATTAATCCCGAGGGAATAATGGAAATTCGATATGCATGGGGACTAAGAAACATAACTAATAACCAAGCTGAAATGTATGGGTTGCTGCAAGGACTGCTAATCACCAAAGATAGAAGAGTGAACCAAATAATTACCATATTGGGAGACTGCATGATTACGATACAATACATTATCAAAGGAGTAGGCCCCAAGGACAATCAACTTGAGAGGACCTGGCTCAAAAATCAAATCTTTGCTCAACAACTTCGGTGAGAGGAATCTCTTCCATATCTTCTAGCATAACAATATGGAGGGAGATAGCATGGAAAACATGGATTGTGCCCTTTAGGAGTCGGAATTGGTGATCAATGACACCAATGGAAAATTTGTTATCCCCTAAGGTCAACACCAGGGGATCATATATTTATCACTTTTCATCCCCAATGAAAAAATTAAGAGAGAAGGCATTTAAATCGTTGAAGCATGGGCGTATTATAAATTTGCAAGGCTCGAAGCTTGATATGACATTAAGTGGTTGGCTAAACCATGAGAATATGGCAATATACAAGATTCATAATGAATTTGCATGAGGTTGGAATTTATATGCAGGTTTGTTTTCTCACGTCTCGTTATATTTTATTGCTTTCCTTCGTCACCCCCATGTGAAATTTAACAAAGGTACAATGGTGCTTGTGTGGAAGAATTTGGAGTTTGTGCATGAAAATAAGATGCATGATGCAGGAATAGGGAGGATGTTATATTTATTTGCAGGTCTTCCAAAGTTTTTCTCAATGCCATGTATCAGGGGTGGGATCGGGGCTAAAATTACCTTAGGTGGAGATGGGAAAACTTCTGTCTGATATATGGATTCTCTTGGTGGCGTCTCGGGTGCCAGCAAAGTCCAAGTTTGTGTGATGGAGCCTTAAATAAGGGGGGTTTGCAGAGTCAACAGTTGGATGGCCAGAAGGAGTTCTCTGGCTTCTTGTTAGTGAAGCTTGGGTGCCAAATTGATATGGTGTTTTGGTTAGACATATTTGTCTGGAATATTAGTACTGTTGTGTGTTTGACGGCTAGGAATGATAGAGGAAACCTGGGATTGATGGGAAGTTTCTTTTCTTAGCCAGGAAACCCGTGTGTGAAGGGTAAAATTCTTTTTGGAAAATTGAGTGTGGGTTGGTCACCACATATTCAGTTGGACAGGGTCTATAGTAAGTATTGGCGTATAATGGCTGAGTTTAACTTTGAGGGTGCCCAGTTAGGTAAATCTAGTGATCAAATGGACACAGACGCGTCCTTTGGTTTTGGTTCCTCTTCTTCAAAAAGTAGATGCATGCATTGCAAAAAGTCGCACAAGGCTTTGGTTTATGTTGATTTTCATCATCAAACTTAGTTCATACATAAATTCCATGCCCAGATAGAGTTCTTGGATAAGTTGATTGCTTTCCGGATTGAAATTTCTTGGATTATGGATGAGGTGTTCGCCTTGCGCAATATGCTTATGGATTTGAAGGCAACAGTGGAAATGTGAGCGTCATGGAAGCTGGACTGAACCAGTTGGAGATAGACCTCAACAACCCGACACAGGAAATGGATTAAGCACCCCTATGAACAGTTCCTTGCTTTCATTTTCGATCTTATGTTTCGTTTGTATTTGAATTTTTGGTTTTCATGTTTGCACCTGGTAATTTTGGGCCTAAACTTGCTTGTCAAGTGTGGTTATGCTTTAGTAAATATTGTCTTATTTGTCATATTTCATGAATAGACTAGTATGCTCGTAGTTGTATATGTTTTATTTTTGAAGTCGTAGCTCGGTGACTAGAGTTTGGTAGCTATGGATTCTGGAGATGTATCCCCCATGTATGTGGTTGTGACTGGGCACAAATTTTCAAATAAAGATTACTCATTTTTGTTTAAAAGAAAATATAACTACTATAAAGAATAAAGTAGTATTATTGCATCTATTTAGTGATGTTATGTCCAACTAGTTCTCAATTAAGTTTTATACTCTCTCACTAACACCTAGTCAAAGGCTTATCTCTAAAATCAAGTTTAGTGAGATAAAAAACACTAAATGTGAAATAAAAAGTACAAATGTAACAATAATGCATGTGAATAATTAGCAAAGAAAAATAAATACAAAGAAAAAGGAAAAAAGGGGCAAGGAGGGAAAATTTAATTAGTTATCATATATTTTTATTTACTACCTTGTGAACTTAGTGGCTTCAAATAGTTCTTCAAATGGTTCCTTGGGCTTGGGTGAAATAGCTAAGGAAATGTAGAAATATCTAAATAGATTCAACTAATGTTGTAATATGCTAAAACAAAATACTAAATCAATTCTACAAATTTTGGAAACCAATTACGATCACACAATCACATGAACAAGAAAGAGAAAGAATTTCAATCGCACAACACAAATATGAATATGGGGAAAGCCTCAGCTAAAAACCCCGTTATCTGTATATTGCATAAAGTCAAGAACATGAAACAATACAATGCTATTTCCCTTCCTGAGAAACCACTACACTATCTCTGACTGTCTCACTCTAATCCCAATAAGAATGGTATGATACTTAACCAATTTCATGCTATGGGTTTCTCAACCTTGCTTGCGCATTATTGAGGTTCTTCTTTTGGAGCCAAGAGTTCCTCAACTGCATGCAATTGAAGCTCCCTCTCAAGGGAAATTCACATGGCCTTCTCTTTATCGAATTTTACATCTTTTTGACTACTGTCATTCTGTGTGCTGAAAGTACACCCGATAGTTGTGAGGTGTATCAGTGTACCCCACAAATATCCCCAACTCAACTGTTGGCTCTACCTTCTTCCTGGCATCTTTGGTCACATGGTAATAAAATGATGAACCAAAAAATTTAAAATGTGACACATCTGGTCTCTTATCTAAAAAATATTCCTTTGGTCTACTCATCCCAAGTATCTGATGAGGACTTCTGTTATTCACAAATACTACTGTATTGCACACTTCCGCCCACATATGCAACATTAGTCCCTGATCATCCAACATAACTCGTGTTGCTCCCACAATAGTTATGTTCTTCCTTTCTGCAACCCCATTATGTTGTGGGTTATGAGGTGCTATCAATTCCCTTCGAATTCCTTCTAAAACAAAAAAATTATTGAATTTGTAAGAGAAATATTCTCCACCATTGTCGCTCCTTAGAGCCTTCACCTTCTTCCTTGTATATTTCTCGACAAGTGCCTTGAACTCACAAAACTTTGAGAACTTTGGATCTTTCTTCTGCATGAAGAAAATCCAACACTTGCATGAAAAATCATCTACAAAAATAACATAATACCTATGTTTTGTAGTGGAAGATGTCGAGAACTGTCCACACACATTTGAGTGAACTCTCTCAAGGATCGCCTTTACTCGGCTTTCCTTATCGTGAAAGGTGCCTTTGGTTTACTTCCCCAATGTACACCCTTTTCATGTATCTTGTTGTTCAAGTGCACCCTTTGGAAGTCCTGTAGAATTATGTTGCATAATTTTCAAAGCGCCATGGTGTAGATGGCCCAATCTCCTGTGCCATAACTCACCAATGTCTTAGCTCTCCACCTTCTTTGCTTTCATGCTCGATGCAACACATTTTTGTAAATCCAATTTGTAGAGGTCCTTTACTCGAACCCCAATATTCTTCACCTATATCGTGGCTTTGTGACGAAGTAACACCTTTCCTTCACTGAATATCACATCATAGACACAATCTTCCAACATAGCAACATAAACCAAATTCTTATTTAAACCAATAACGTACATGACATATTTTAATGTGAGAAGAGTACCTGACTCCCTCTGAAAGGTAACTGTACTTATGCTGGTAGCGTTATACCTCCCGTCATATCCCATCTCGATGTGCATCTCGAGATCCTTCTCCTCCAAGTTACTGAAGAATTATTTGTTTTCAGTCATATGGAACGAAGATCCAATAAATAAGTACCACACATGTTATCACACATAAATTTTTAATTTTTGATTGATAAGGTCACTCATCTAGGTTTCATTTTGTCTCATAATGTTGATTCATGAAATTGATAAAAAAATCATGAAATGGTCTTTATCCTAAGTCTAGAATAGTCCATTGGTCATGCCATCATGGTCAAATCTACAAAATCCACCTTAGGTTCACATGCATTGGTTTTTAGCCACATGGCTGATTTTTCACGATTCCGCAACGAATTGTATGCAAAACAAGTGATTTTCGCTACATAATCACCTGATCATTCGGCAGCAAATCTATCAAATTTATAACTGAGAACGCTGCAAAATCATGTTTTTTCTACAAAAATGAATGGGATGATGACCTGTCAAGTATTTAGTGGTTTAGGGTAAAGGTGAGGTCATACAATTGATTTTCATAATCATCAAAGCATGCAAAAGTGTAAATACCACCCATCACTACTTTCCACTCCCTCATTTGTCATCATTCTCTCCACATGCAAATTCCATTTTTAAAACTTATCCCCAAACACATCTCAGTAATATTTCAGTAGAGCTTTGCATGCATCAATCCATTATCACCTCTAAAATGTCTAGTCTCATAGCAAGCAACTTGCTACTCAATTTTTCTCCTTGCAGGTGTCACAGTTCAAGAAGGCCAACACAATGTTAAAAGAGATAGAAATGCAGAAGAAGACTAATAAAGGCAGTTTCAGTGGTCAAGTATGAACCTATAGACTTAAATTTGGTCATGGAAGACCCTAGTGTTGCAGATAACTTCATCAAAGCTGGTTGCATGAGCTTTTATAAGAAGATATAAAGGGATTTCTTTGTTTTTTGATTGTTTGAGCAGTCAACTTGAAGAGCAGTTTCTGGGCAAACAGAGGAGAATTCTACGAAACTGAGAGAGGTTATTGTCAAGAAAATATCAAGGAACATTGAATCTTTCACTTTTCTCACAGGTGCTGCCAATTTGGATATTTGAAGAGGTCTTTTGGCGTTATTTTCAGAGTGTGTTTTCTGCCTGTTTTAGACATGTTTTTATAATGCGGTTTCCCGAGAACTGGAGATGATTTTCAAAAAAACGAGAGAGGTTTTTCTTCAATATGAGATCATTTACAAAAACCTTCTCTCGGTTTGCAAAATATATCAAGGTGTGAAATATAGGAGCTCATCTCTCAACCCTATTTTTTTCAGAAAAAGAGTCATTTTTATTGGTAGATGAACTTGTCAAAGGTGAAAAAGTTGTTTCTTGAGGAGGATAAGAGGTATTTTGAAACTAAGTTTTCCTTATCATGTTTCATCATATCATCTCACACAGCCATGGAAATTATTGGAGGTGGAAATTGAAAATTTCAAAATATGCTGTCAAACTAGATGTTTTTGTAGCACCTTCCAGGCTTAAAGCTCAAAATGCACTGTAGAATTTCTGTAGGATTTTTTTTGCTTCAAAAATAATTTTGATGGAGATCCAAGGAGGAAAAATATTTTTATTTAGCTCATTAGCCCCCAGGAAGATCCTTAAACAGTCAGAAAGGTCAAAGGTTATGCAAAAGGTGGATTTTAGATTTTGCTATGAAATGAGCGCTACGAATTTTTCTGTACATGATTGTTTTAGCTGTCAACTTAAAGTTTGATTTCTGACTAAATGAAATAGTATTTTGGAAATATGAAAGTGGTTTTCTTCAGCACAGGCCCATCTATAAAAACCTCTCTCAGTTTCTGCAAGTCCATCAGGGTTTGGAAATTATACACTCATCTCTGAAGCCTAATTTTCATAATTTTCACTAACCAGATTAATGAAAAAATTGTAAAATTCAACTTGGAGGAGGTCCAACTTAGCATCCACATGGTATAATGTCACATAAGCACTCTAGTACACTCAAAAAATTAGTTGGTTGCAGTTGATAAGGGTTATTAAATGGATTTGTTGAACTATTTAATGAAAGAAGAGTCCTTTTTGTATTCAAACTCTGCAAAACAGAAATATCCCTAGGAAATCTCCAAGTGATGTAATCATGTTTGAAATAGGTCTATGAGGTGGGAATTTGAAGCTAGCAAGGTGGAATATCATTTGTATGAGTCCTCACTCTATAAATGAGATAGTTTTAGAGTTAGAAGGGGCGGGAAAATGCTTTTGACACAACTACTATTGTAATTTTTGATATCAGTAATAGACAGAACAATGAATTTTCTTGCTTTACCTGAGATTCTTGATGTGTTCCAATGGATTTATGTGGCTCTTTTATATCTTGCTTCAATTATTTATTTTTTTGACATAATCGGGTGTTGTTTTGTATTCAAAAAAGAGAAAATGGGAGTCTAAGCTCCAATGTTACAGGGCTATAAGTATGAAAAAAGAGGAGGGGGGAAGCCTCAGCAAACCCAAGTTCCTGAACGCTCCGATTATGCTTAACTATTGAAAAGACTGATCTAGTATAGATTCGAACAAATTGAGACAGCAAGAAACTACATTTGTAAAACATGTTTAAACGATGTGGTCTTCAGAACCTATAAATACTGCAGTAGGTCACCTTCAAGGCCTGTTGATCTTGGATTTGCTGAGCTGAGACAGGGCTCATTGCTGCCCAAAGTGGATTCCTGATTGCCATCGAATTCTTGGACTTGGTGACTGCTGATGCCTCTGCAGACAAACTGAGCTGATTGTTCCAAATCATAGAAGAAAACAGAAGGATTCTGCGGCGTTTCTGCTGAGAATGCCCAGAGATTTGGAGCAAGCTTTGTTGGCACAAGCGTCGGCCTCCTTGTTGAGGGAACGAAGGACGTGGATGAATCGAACTTTCTGCATATGCTGGGTGAGTTCATGACATCGGTTTAAGATTTTCTAGAGTGGTAAATTGGTTGCTATTCGCTTGTGGACCAATAGGCTGATGATGATTGCCGAATCACCGATCACTGTTGCTGTGCGAATGCCAAGAATTTGGAGTTGAATAAGGCCTTGATACAGAGCGAGAGCTTCTTCTTTATTATTGGAAATGGAGCCTAATCCCCATTCGTAAGCAAGAACGATGTCTCCATTGGCGTTACAAATGATTCCGCCCTTCCTGGCCTTACCAGGATTTGACTTGGAGGCTCCGTCAAAAAATAAGTAGTGGGTGTTGCAGCTTTTTAACCAGAAGGCAAACTCCTTATCCTTCATTCTGATTTTCCAACTGCTGTTAGGATTTTGAATGCTGCTGGTGTCATTTCTGTGTGGCCCGTTGCAGAGGTCTCTGTTGCTCTGGTCAAGCATACTTCCTATGTAGTTTCGCTCTTCAACGAAAAGCCCAATCGTATCAATGTTTCGCTGGCAGTTGACAGCTACGACTTCCATGGCAAGTCCTCTCGCCTTGTTATGTAGTCTTATGATGTCGATTTTCTTGTCTTTGAAGATTGTTTGGTTGCGAGTGAGCCAAATACGCCACAACATGGTGTAAGGAAGAGCGTTCCAGACTCTTCTTGCCACATGATTCTTCTTACGCTGCCAAGGGTAATTCGTTTTCCAAGATTGTAAGAGTTCATCGACGGTGCTCTGCAAACCCCAGGGGAGGTGTTCCTGCTAGAAGGCTTCTTTCCAATAAGCAGTGGCAAAGGAGCAACTTATGAAGAGATGCTAGATAGTCTCCTCGGCTGCAGAACAGTTTGGGCAGCGGGAAGGACCTGAAACACCGCAAATTTTGAGGTTATCAGAAGTTAGCACTCTCCCTTTTAAGAGGACCCAAATGAAGAATTTAATTTTGGGGAGGGTCTCTGATTTCCAAACAGTTTTCCATTGAGACCATTTGGGCATCATATGGTCTCTGTTGCAGATATGTTGGTAAGCGACCTTGACTGTATAGCTAGTGCCTGTAGGATCCCAGCAGAAACAATCCTCCTCATTTTGTTTGGTGGGTGCGATGCCGTGGAGATAAACTTGTAGATTATTCAGACTAGATCGTAGCTCTTCAGGAATATCAGGAAATTGCCATCCTGTCCAAAGATGAGTATGAATATCCCATTTGGATATCTGAGCCAAATTGTGAATCCCTTTGTTGGCAAGATAAGAGAGAATCTGCTGGGTTCCGGGCCTATTACTGATTGGTTGATGGCCCATTAATTTATCTGCTCCTAATCTTGTGCTGTTGCCCCCCTTGGGGACCTTGGAAACATTTGAGACGAGAATGGGTATTACTTTTTTGCACAACCCCTAGATTTTAGTGCAAGCTCTGATGGGTATGTCATGATCTAATAGAAGCTGCCTCGGAGAGTTTAAATATTTGACTTCCAGCACTTTCTTCCACCAAGCAGAGTCTCCGTTGATGAGCCTCCAGACTATATTGCCACCGAAGACCAGGTTTAGTAGCAGTGGAGATCTGATCCCCAGTCCACCATGTTCATAGGGTTGGGTGACCTGTTTCCAATTTATAAGATTGTATTTCTTTCTTTCTGTCTTTCCCCCTTGCCAGAGAAAGTGACGGAGGATGGCTTCCACTTTGTGATGAAAACTAGCTGGAGCTCGTAGCAGCGTGAATTGATACAGGGGCAGTGAAGATAGGCCAGATTTCAGGAGGACAAGGCGCCCTTCTGGGTTAAGCCAGAGGAAGCCCCATTGCTGCACTTTCCGTTTCATTTTGTCAATAATAGTATCCCAAACTTCAGCTTTCAGAGAGCCCACACTCACTGGCTTGCCCAGGTAAGAGAAGTGCCCCCAATCTAATTTACAGGGAACCCCGAAGATGTTGGCAATGCTTTGAAGAGTTTGAGCAATTGCGTTCCAACCATAAATGCAGCTCTTGAGGTGATAGATCATGCCTCCGGAGTAACTCATAAATCTGTCTAAGAGTGTTTTGAACCGGCGAGCTATAATGTTGGAGGCACCTCCCATTAACAAGGTGTCATTAGCAAACTGAGAGTGGTTTATGTTTTTGACTCCATTCCAAAATTTAATGCCGGTGATGAGACCGGTGCAGCGTTTGTGGTCAAGGGCCCTGCTGAAGGATTCAACCATCAATATAAAAAGGTAGGGGGAAAGGGGGCAACCTTGACGTAATCCTCGAGAAGATTGGAAGGAAGGACCTGGCCTGCCATTGATAAGGGGGGAGATCCAAGGACCAGAGATGCATGCATGGACTAGATCGATGAAGGATGGGGCAAATCCCATTTTCTTAAGGACATCAGGAGGAAAGAGTGTCTTACTCGATTGAAAGCGTTGGCTAAGTCCAGTTTTAGAATGAAATTTTTTTCTTTTCTGACTTGACTGGATTGTATAGCCTCTTGCACAAGCAAAATAGAGTCGGAAATTTGTTTTTTGGCTAAGAAGCCTCCTTGGTTCTCAGAGATGAGGGAGGGAAGGATAGGTTTGAGGCGAGTGGCTATGATTTTTGACAAGATTTTATATGAGGAGTTACAAAGGGAAATGGGCCGAAAGCGGGAGAAGGTTGAGGGTCTATTTTCTTTAGGGAGAAGTGCGAGATGAGTGGCATTGGTGAAGCCTCCAATTTTATTCTTGCGTTGAATCCATTTTATCATCTTGATAAGATCTTTTTTGATGGTCCCCCAGTGGGATCTATAAAAACTGATGGGGAAGCCATCAGGGCCAGGGGCCTTGTCTGGCTGAAGAGCCCAAATGGCTCTTTGAATTTCATCTTCTTCAATGTCCTCGGTAAGCTCTGCATTAATATCTGCACTGATTTCTGTGGGAAGGTATTGAAGCAGATTTGAGTAGTATTCAGCTTCTTTGGTTTTAGTTAGGAGCATGCTGAAATGTTTTGAGGCTGCCTTTTTTATAGCATCTTGAGAGGTTTGAAGTTGGCCTTCATCATCAGTGATGGAGGTGACACTGTTTCTAATTTTTCTGACAGTGGTCTGTTTTTGAAAAAAGGAGGAGTTTTTGTCCCCTCCTTGCAGCCACAGTTGATGGGATTTGATTCTCCATTTTTGCTCCTCCATACGATTGGCACGATAGAGCTGAAAATAAAGGTCACATTCTCTGGCTTTGGAGTCCAGGGACAGACCTTGTTCCTCTATGGTATTATGGATATGTTCCAATTTGTTTTTGATCTTAGCTTTCACTTTCTCCGGCTCCTTATAGTGGTTCCGGGCCCATTCTTTTAAAGTGCTTTTAGTCCTTTTTAATTTTCTTTCCCAAATAAAACTCGACAATCCTTCAATGTGGTGACACCATGTTTGTTTCACAATCTGATCAACAACAGGCATATTGTTCCACAGTGGGTTGTACTTAAACGGAATGGGGCCTAGTGAGCTATGGGTTTCAAGTGTTAGCGTTGTGGGATAGTGATCTGAAGCTGCGAAAGGGAGAATAACAGAGTATGCCATGGAGAAGGAGGAGAGGAGTGAGATATTCACCAGAAACCTGTCTAGTCACTCCATAATGTTATCCTTGCCCAATCTGCGATTATTCCATGTGTACCTTCTATTTTTGGGAGCAACGTCAATGAGATTGTGGTCCTGCATAATAGTTTCTAGCTGCGATCTGCAGGGATCGTGTGTAAAACAGCCCCCTTTCTTTTCGTTGGCGTGGAGTATGAGATTGAGATCTCCTCCAAGTATGATGTTGCTGCTTTCTTCATCGTCAATGTCGGTTTGGAGAGAAGTCCAACACTGTGCTTTATCCCTGTAATGGTTTGGAGCATAGACATTGTAGATGATGATTTTTTGGTTGCTCATTAGATTCTCTAGAGTAACTTTGATCCAAAATTGGTTGATTGAATTTGATTGGTGCTTCCAGGCGATGTGGCTCCAAAGGGTGGCGATCCCCCCTGAAGCTCCCCTAGATTCACAAATGCTTCCATCATATTTCTTGAGGCGGTCAATAATCCCTCTCATTTCTTGGTATCCTTGCTTTGTTTCTTGTAACAGTAATATTCCTGGTTTTTCCTGAGTTATCAAATCATTCAGAGCTGAGATTTTGGAGGGGTGCCCTAATCCCCTGCTATTCCAGGATAGGAATTTCATCATTGGGTGAGAGGGGTACGGAGAGTTGCTCGCCCTCCCTTATTTTTGAATGCCACTTCCTTGCTGTTTTGCCCCAAAATGTAAGTTTCTATAGGATTTTGAGTGCCCATGGCAATATCTTTTTGGGCGTTTTCTTCTCTCTGTTGTTTAGTCGATCTCCTACCTGGTCCTTGTCTCCTGTGAGTGTCCAGATTGGTCCCATGTTCTTTAGAAGAGTTTCTGGTTGATCTAGGTGAAGGAGGTTCATGAGAGGATGAAGGAGAAGGGTTTGCAGGGGAGGAGGGAGCGAGAGTGCCATCCTGAGATGGAGGCAGGGTGATGGGGGGGTCATCATCAAGGGAAATGGAGGAGAAGGGATTAGAAGACTCTAAGGATTTCATAGGGGGAGAGGGCGGAGGAGTCGACGAGGAGGAAGGATTAGGTTTGAAGGGAGCAGAATTGGGAGGAGCTTCAGCTAGCGAAGCGGCAGCGGTCTTTTTCCTCTTGACAGTTTCCCATTGTTTCTCGGGTTGAATAATTTCATCATTAGTAATTTTAGTGCATCGATTGGAAAAATGATCATACTCGTGACATATCTTGCATTTGAATGGGATTTGTTCGTAGTCCAGCTGCTGAATGTGTGTCCAGTCATCCACCTTCAGCTTGATTGCCTCTGGGAGACCCTTTCCGAGATCAACTTCCACACATATATGTGCATAAGCTTGCATATTGTCCTTGGGCTCGCTCCTGTCGATGTACTTCCCCACAACATTTCCGATGGCACGAACCGAGTCATCTTTCCAGCAATGGAGCGGGAGATGCGGAAGCCGGACCCAGACCGAGACAGCACTAGGGACATCCAGCTCGGGATCGAAGTTTGGCGTCCATTTGTTCAAGTACAGCCCTTTGGAATCCATAAAATAAGGGCCATTTCTGAAGATTAAGTCCTTGTCAGCTCTTGTTCAAAATGAAATGTGTAGTAACCTTTCCCACAGAAGCTAATGGAAATTTTTCCACTGACTTTGTCTGCCCAGTTTTTCTCGATCTAACGTTGAACAGTTTTGGGAGATGGCCATAAACCATTGAATTTCCCAATGAGCCCCTGCTCAGCAAGTGAGAGGGCAGCCATTCTTGGCAAAGCAAGAGGTAGAATGACCTCTTGCAGACCATCAAGCTTCTTGACGAACTTAGAAAGTGATGGACGAGGGCACTGAAGCAGAAGAGATTTGACAAGGGCAGAAAACGCAGTTTGTGCATCGGCCCCCACCGAAGAACCATCCAGAGTAGCCATGGCCGGCCAGAGTCAAGGTCAAACACAGATTCACACATCTCCCATCGCAAATAACTAATGAAGAAAGGCCAAAGTATAGCAAGCGGCAAAATGTGCCACGAAATAGGACTAGTGCGTTGCGCAACTTCGAAGCGCCGCGCGAGGGCAAAGAAAACGCAAATGACGCCAACCAATGCATCACGCCCGCCCAGAGCGCCGCGCGACCCTGCCAATGCGCCGTGCAGGGGAAAGGCACAACAGAACCTTGATGCAAAGAGGAAAATACTTCTGGAACCAGCACGAAGGTTGAAAGAATGAAGGATCCCACCGAAGCAGTGACCAGAGGGGCCGGGGTAGGCCGACAGCCTCAAGGAGAACCAGTAGCAACAATGGCGGCTAGGTCAGCGCGCGAACTAGCTCTATGTCTTGCTTCCATTATTATTGATGCTAAATTACTCAGAATTCATACCATGTATGCTCTGACTTCATTTTAGCATTGAGTCACTGATTATTCCCATGTGTTAATGTTGTTTTGTCATTGAAATAGAAAAAGCCTCAGCTTCCATAAGTAGTAACACTTGTCATTGATTTCCTTTTACTGACTCCATAAGCCCAATGGTAGTTGAATCTTCCTCATTTTTCACCTGTAATAACATACACTAAAACACTCACAGAGCTATCCATCTATTTTAAGACCTAATTGAGCAAATCCTTTGATAAGTTGAGAGAGCCCTATCAGACTGAAGAGGCTAATATTCAGTCAAAAGCTGGTTTGAAATAGTTACTCCAAGTTGACAATTGAAGCAGCCCAAGTAGACTTAATTTGGTGATAGAATTTTGGCGTCGTTGTCGGGGAGGTGAAGGTTTAAATTTTCTCCAGGAAGAATGACAAGGTTCAGACTTGAATTTCGATGGTGAATAGAAGTAAAACACAGGAAGGCTATACCATTCACTTGGATACTCCATTGTTCAAGATTCAGAGTTTCAAATTTCAGAGCGACTTCACTGGGGAAGAATCCAGATTTCAGAACATTGATGGTGATCCAAGATGATAGTGTATGTGGCAAACCCTTTATATGATGAAATGTTACAAAGTGTAAGGGATGAGTTAGCATAATTTCATATAGATGAACATTTCTCGAAAATAGTATTCCGTTTTTTGAAATCCAGTTGACTCACACCTGAAAATAAAATTTTCTTTCTTGGTTTAGTTGCTGAAAGATTAGAAAATGAATTTGAACTATTGGATGTTTATATTGAATCACATGATTTCCAAGATCCTAAACAGTTCTTGGAAAGTCTTCCTCCTCTAAAAAATGAGGAAATTGTTATACATTTGACTTGCAGATAGAGGAAGAGTATGGTTATGAGCTTGATATTGTAGAGTTGGAATCAAGGTTCAGCCTTGATGAAGAAAATGAAAAGGATATATAGGACCAATTTATCATTGAGAGCTTAAAAGGGATATCAATAAATCATGTCTGATATGATCCCATAGGTGATTACATGGAAGAGTTCTATAGTCCAAATTTTTAATTATTTTTTCACTATGAGAAACAAACCCATCTTTTGTTACCTTTATTATTTCATAATACAATTTGCTTTTGGTTTAAGCACAATCAAGGAGTTCAAGTATCAGATAAACTCATTGACTGGATTTATTGGAGGTTTCATGTCGCTTGAATCAAACATGAAGATTACAATTGTTAGGGTTGGTAGGAGTGTGTGTGAATAAGCTCAAGTAGATTGAGCATCTTTTCATGTATGTACAGATTTGGTTTTTCAGCAGTAATCATCAAGCTTCAGCACGAGGAGAAGGCTATAAGAGTTTGAAGAAGGCTTTATGAATTTTAGAAGTTTTATTTTCAACAAAGATGGCACTGGAACTACATGTTCTTTGTTGTACCAGAGGGGTACACCATCCCCAGTGGGGCCACTGTTATCACACATAAATTTTTAATTTTTGATTGATAGGGTCACTCATCTAGGTTTCATTTTGTCTCATAAGGTTGACTCATGAAATTGATGAAAAAATCATGAAATGGTCTTTATCCTAAGTCTAGAATAGTCCATTGGTCATGCCATCATGGTCAAATCTATAAAAATCCACCTTAGGTTCACATGCATTGGTTTTAGCCACATTCCTAATTTTTCACGATTATGCAGCGAATTCTATGCAAAACAGGTGATTTTTGCTACAAAATCACCTGATCATTCTGCAGCAAATCTGTCAAATTTATAACTGAGAACACTGCAGAATCATGTTTTTTCTGGAAAAATGAATGGGACGATGACCTGTCAAATATTTAGTGGTTTAGGTTAAATGTGAGGTCATACAATTGATTTTCATAATCATCCAAGCATGCAAAAGCGTAAATACCACCCATCATTACTTTCCAATCCCTCATTTGTCATCATTCTCTCCACATTCGAATTCCATTTTTAGAACTTATCCCCAGGAACCTGTTGTAGCCGCTACAACACCACCCAAAATTTTGGGTATATTCGAAATTTCGGGCCCCCCTCTGCTCGCTTAGTCGTTAAAGTCTTTCACCCGACCTGCAGTCAGTGACTTCCCAGTGACCTATCCCCAACCCCTCATGAGCTTTCTCACCATCATGGTCATATGCTGTTGCTGCAATCACGCCATATGTGGGAGGGATCATCCAGCATACGCTCGAATAGGAAATTTTCTATGCATTGAGGATGTACATTAGCAGCCCTCTCACCATGGGTCATTAAGCATGTTGTTTGAATACTTCTCGTAAGCTCGTTAGTCTCATATGTTTTATTTAGGGATACCGTTGTCAAAGAGTAATTGTGATGTTGTAATGTTCCACACATGTCAACCCCACGAGTGACAAACTCCTCAATTTTGTCATGTCATCGAGAGAAATAAAAGTGGGCTCAACAACAAGGAAAAAGTTGCGAAATAGGGGAGGAGGAGGAGCAAGATACTAGTAATGTTAAAAGGAGGATGGTGTGATACATGTTTATCAGAGAAAGAACCTTTTATGTCACTGATGCAAATAAGGCTTTCTTCACTAGTACGCACCAGGTACTTAGAAACTCTCCATTTGGAAATGTTCGTACCGAATGCCATCTCACATAAATTAGAAGCATTTGCTATGATCTAAGCTTACGTAGGGACCAGATGGAGTATTTTATGAGATGGCGGATATCTCAGCTTAAAAGAAGTTTTGAAGATTCCACACCATACTAGCTCAATGTCGATGTGTGCGCACAAAGGAACATATTTCACCACTTCGATAAGTCTAGCCTGAAGTATAGCCCGGTGAACCAAGTGGACTCAGAAGATTTCCCTAGAGAATGACAATCTCATTCAAGGCATTTTCATGCCGCGCAGTAGTGCGAAAGCACACATGTTGGTGTGGGCAAGCCAACGACAGAATTTCAAATGTCAACCACGCCTTTGGGAAACAATAGCTATTAACCTCGAGCTACATGGTGGGCACAAATATGAGGACCAAGGTTGCGGTTTAAAGCGCTATATAATTAAACCAAGGTGCGAAAAAGATAAAGGACCATATGGTTTCAAAACCATATGAGATGGTGGATCAAGACTATATGAAAAAACATTACAAATGAGCTTAAATATTTCTATGGCAGATATAGTGATCAAAACTTATGTTTAAAACGTGGGGCGGAGTGTATGAAAAACCTATAGTAGCATGTTATGATAACTATGGTGCCTTACAAATGGGCGCAAATGTTTCGATGGCGGGTTTTCAACCTATGGTAAATGTTTGGAGCAGACATATATATATAGCGGTCAAACCTTACGATTAAAACATGGAGTAGAACTACATATGGGCTCAAACGCTTCTATGCCGAAGTCTAGTCTTTAGAGAAGACATATATGATGGTCGCATGTTATAGTAAAACATTTGGAGCATATATTTAGTGGTCAAATGTATGTTTGAAATGCGGGCAGAAGGTTATAACAAAGCCACGATGGTAATGTATAATAACTGTAGAGAATAACAGTCAAACCAAGGACGGAGTCGTAAAATCACAATAGCCCATAGCCTATGTTTTAAACGATGTCCGGTTATGGTTTTTAACCATATCATTGAAGATGGATGTGTCAACACCAAAGACATTCCTCGCATGCCACGGTTTGTTTATTGATATCACAGATCCAGCTCACCACCGATGCCAAGCCAGGTGCCACGAACGCTGGAGGAGGTGAGTCAGCTTGCTGAATGGATGCTGAAGAAATGGTGATACAATCCGCCGTTTGGTGAGCAGTTTGGAAATATATTGTAACGTTTGATGTTAATGCACCAAAACTGGAAAATTTTAACGCATAGTTTGTCAACAGCATCTCAGCATGCCGCGATTTCAAGCCATGCAAAACAGAATGAAGGCTGGCGCATTCCAAAAGCGGATATATAAGTGACCGAGGAGGCGAAAATCATGATTTGGTTTGATGTTTAGAACGTACACGTTTCAAAAGGCAAGAGGAGGCATTAAAACAAAAAAGGGCTCCTCTCATCGAATCTCCCAGGATGAAAGAAAATAACATGCATTCTTGCGGCCATCCAAAGAATTGAAACCCTACGAGACACGTTGCTCTGAGCTCAATATTCATGCCTCATAAATCCAAAGCATTTCAACCAGTGATTCTGGTGCATTGACATAAACTGTCACCTGCTGGAGGTCGGGGTCATTTGGATCGAGATATTTTGGCAGTCGACCATCGTGGGAAGTGAGAGAAGGGTCCAAATAGTGCGACTTGCCGACTATGCGACCGCAACCCAAGTCGCGGGGTCGCAATAGTTGCTACTAGCCAGGAGGTGCGACCTTACTTGAAGTGCGACTATGCGACCTCTCTGAGGTCACAAGGTCGCAAAATGTGCATCCACTAGAGGCTGCAACCCATGAAAGTTTCCGACTATGTGACCCTGCTTCAGAATGGTGTCTTCTCTCAAAGGTATTCCTCACGCCCAAGGGATTCAGACTAAGTTTAGATAATTGCTTGGACGATTTGAAAACTGTCCAAGGGATTCACCTTCTGAGTACCTACCAAGGTATCATCAACACCTTCACTAGGCTATGTAACTGCGTTACAAGGTGCTTGGCAGCAAAGCTAGCATCCCTGAAAATGAAGAACAATGCATCTTTAACATCGTGTCGTGAAATAAATAAGTTAAAACCAGTGAAATGATGACCATATGATGAAGGAAAGAGACGGGAGTGCACCAACTTGCGAGGCGCAAGAACAAATGAACCTTATTGTTCAAATGAAATATTATGTGGTAGTTGGCTCCGAAGTGGTAATGATACCAGTGAGCCTGAGAGAGCGCATCACAAAACACATGGCAGCCCTAGCTCAGTGACCAAATAACGTCAAGCTGGGCGTTTCATATCGCTGGGCGGATTTGTACACACTCTACAAGGCTCCGAGAAAATAAAGGGATGACAACAATCAGCTATGGCGAGGCTGGTCGCAGCCTCGAAATACTTTGAGGGGGTCGTGCATCATAGCCAGTCTCAGCACATAGGAGTGCATGAGAGCTCCCTTGGCTTCGGTGGTCTCCATTTAAAAAATATATATACATATTAAGTAAAGACTAGCCATACGTGCCTGTTGAAGGAGGGGATGTCGGTTGGAATTTCAAGCATTATTTTGTGACAGTAGATGGATGCATAGTAGATATGCACAATCGTTCATATATTTCATGCAGAACATGAATATACAGGGGTCCAAGCTGATCTTTAAAATCTCCTGATTTTACGTGTCAATATGCCTTTTATGCATCTACGTTTTATATATTTATTACTTCCTCAACATGCATAAAATGTTTGTATGCGTGAGGCTAATTTAACAGGTTTCACATGGTTAATCTAATACGCTTACATGCAGGTAACATGAGGAGATTATGATGATGACCCAGACGAGGAAGTTTGTCGCTTACCCAGAAATGCTGGTTCACATGGTGGGAGATAAGAATATCTCAACAAGAGAAATGTAGAAGGGATAAAACCCCTAGGTCACAAATTTCCTCAGATCGCCAGGTCGCGGAGTCACGTTCCATGCCAAACACTCGACAACGCGACCCAGCGGCCCAGCGACTAGGTCATGAAGTTGCAAGATCCAAGAAGGTCGCAGGTGATGCAAGGCCAAACCTACAATACCCAGAATCACACTTCCGATGCATATAAAAATGCAATTCTTGTTTCCTGTCAAGAAAGTCCCCTTTCTGGAAAATTCAACTCATGCGGAAGCTTCTTTGTTACAAAACAAACAATGGTTATAAAACCATGACTATTAAACTCAATACACATCATCCCAAAACTTCAATCTTCATTTCCAATCCAAGCTCACAAGCTTTCATACCCAATAAACATCATTCCTCATTTCCATTTACATAGGGCTTTTAATATCGGATTTCATTTCAGAATCAAAAGTCAACAGAACAAATGCACCCATGCGTTAAAAACTGAATCTGGGAATTTAATACCACCACATATTGATTTCATGCATTACAACTTCATGCAAACACCATCATACCTTACTCCGTTCGATTCCCGCAATTTTTCTGCAAAGATACGCAATACTGCTTGAATCCTTCGTTTCCCCAGCGCTGACAGGCTTCAAGCAACGCTGGATGGAGTCTTGGCATCAGCCTCCAAACAAATTGCAAAGCTATCACAGTAAGATTTTACACAAGCTCTTCCTCGTGCTATTCTATCCATTACAACACTTCTGCATTCATATCGATGTGAATTTTCAACGCTATTGTCACAATGTCTTGGCTTTTATGGCCAACGGTTTCAAAACCCCGGCCTATTATCATTCAAAAATCTGGGCTTCTGACTTCATTTGCCAATCGACAGGACGTCCGGTCCTCCTCATCTCATTTCTTAGTCGGCTTCACATAATGTGTAAACAGTTCTGTGTTTGATTTCAAATTAATTTCATCCAATAGCTTTTTTAACCAACAACTTCTTTCTAATGTTATTTCGTTCAGCTCTATGACCACAATTTCATAGTGCACCCTTGTTTCAAAATTCAACTTCACATTATTTTAATCAACCCAACCAAGCTGGGTTAACGCCTCACGCATGCTTGTTTGCTATGGTAGTTTCATAACTTGACATTAACATTACAGCGTAACCTCATACAACTATTGCAACACTGCAATTGAGACTTTGCCAGATTGTAATTTTTCAGCGCCTTCAATTCAATGACTTTGCCAGGCTCGTTGACTTGTGTTCCTTCTTTGCAATTTCTGTTGGGTATGTGTTATATTCTTTCCACGAAAATTTTTTTGTCCTTAATTTCTGGTGGGTAGTCCGCGTCCATGGTTTTGTGCATGGTTTTGCACATGGTATTGGGGTACGATGGTTTTTGGCCCCTGGTATTTTTGTAGATCCGGTCAAGGGAACTACGGTTATGTTCTAATCCAGGGTTTATGGATTGGGGTTTATGTATGCTTCGGCATGTATATATGTGTGTGTTGTAACACTAAAAGGAATATAATGAAAAATCAAGCTGGTCGTCCCGATTTGGGATCCAGGGGAAAATCTCTCTGTGTTTGTCTGTTTTTGTGTCTGTTATTGTTGTTTCATTATAAGATTCGTATTGATTCTAATTTACTGTTGGGATAAATTTAACATTTGGTATCGGAGGCTGATACCGGCTTCCAAGGGGACGCCTTTAACTGCTGAGGAGTTTTTGCTTGGGCCTGGGCACAAGGTGAACCTGTTTTATGGGAGATCTGCGGGGATCGATTCTTGCGTTATGAAAAGATAGCGGCGACGATTAAGATAGAGATCGAGAAATTTAATGGTCAGAGTTTTGAGGTGTGGAAGCTCAAGATGGAGGATCTGCTGGTGGATAAAGATCAGTGGATCGCGGTAGATCCAGGTACTAAACCAACGGCAATGTCAGATGAAGACTGGAAGAAACTGGATCGGAAGGCTAAGAGCCCAATACGGTTGTGTGTCTCAGATTCAGTATTGTTGAATGTATCTGGGGAAGCTACGGCGAAGAATTTGTGGGAAAAACTTGGGACTTTGTACCAATCTAAGTCTCTGGTGAATAAGTTGTTCCTGCGGAAAAAACTGTATAACCTGAGGATGAAGGATGGAGACTCGGTGACAGAGCATCTGAATGCCTTCAATACTGTGGTAAGTCAGCTGTCATCTGTTGATATTAAAATCTCAGATGAAGATAAGTGCATCAGTTTGTTGTGTTCTCTACCAGACTCGTGGGACAGTCTAGTTATTGCAATAGGTAGCAATACAACTACCTTGAACTTTGATGACATTGTCTCAGCCTTGCTGTCAGAGGAAATGAGACGGAGAAATATGGAGGGTCAGAATGGAGATGCCTTATCTGTACGAGGAAGGTCCCAGAACAGAAATAAGAACAAGGTTTCGAGTGGGAGATCTAAATCTAGAGGGAGATCTAAATCTCCTGGAAAGTTTGTAAAGGTGTGCTAGAAATGTGGAAAGGAAGGACACTACAAAAAGGAATGCAGATCTAAAGCTCCTAAGAAAGGAAAGGGATCTGATGAAGCTCCTTCTGCAGAGGAAAAAACCACCTTAGATGAAGGTGGGGATGTGTATTTGGCTTCTTCTTCAAATACACATGTAGATCATGAGCCATGGTTGATTGACTCAGGTGCATCCTTTCACTTCACTCCCCATAGGGAGTGGTTCTGCGAGTATGAGAAATATGATGGTGGTGATGTCTTCCTAGGGGATGATAAGAAGGCCAGAATCATCGGACGTGGAAAGGTCAAGCTGAAGCTTCAAGGTGGAAGGATTAGAACACTTCCTGGTGTTCTGCATATTCCTGCATTGGCCAGAAATCTGATTTCTGCAAGCAAGATGGATGATGCAGGTGTAAAAACAGTGTTCGAGAAAGATGCCTGCAAGATGGTTCGGGGAGCACTGGTATTAATGCGGGGAGTTCGGACTGGAACTCTGTACAAGCTACAAGGTAGCACTGTCATTGATGGGTGTAATAGTTATGTGGTTCCTGAAAGTGGAGTGGAAAGCCTAGCTGTCTCTGGAGAAAAGACCATGCTATAGCATCAAAGGCTTGGACATATTGGAGAGAAGGGCCTTCGGATACTACATAGAAATGGTATGGTAGAAGGTATGTCTAACTGTTCTCTGGATTTCGATTTCTGTGAACATTGTGTATATGGGAAGCAGAATCGGGTGAGTTTTCCTTCTGGTGCTAAGAGGGCAAACAAGATATTAGAACTTGTGCTTAGTGATGTGTTTGGACCTGTGTCAGTTCCATCACTGGGAAAGTCTGTGTACTATGTTTCATTCTGTAGATGACTTCTCCGAGCCGCTGGATATTCCTTTCTTCGAGAAGAAATACGAAAGTCTTTGACAAACCAAAATTTAAAAGGCTACGAGCAGAAAATAAACGAGAGAAGAAAGATAAAGGTGCGAGAGCCAGGATAATGATGAGGTTAACATGAGAATTGAAAGAGGTTCTTGTAAAGTGTGGTATGTGCTGACAGAAGACTACTCCCATACCTTGCTGAGAAAAATGGAGTTGCAGAAAGAATGAATAAGTTCTTTGGTGATGAAAGCATGCTCGGTGGTGAAGTTAGGACAAGAATTAAGAGCTTGAGCGATGGAGGGCTGCATGCTGTCTGGTTAACTGATCACCTTCATCAGTGTTGGAGGATAAGACTCCACATGAGCACTGGTAAGAAACCCTCTCTTTCACATCTAAGGGTATTTGGATGTGATGCATATGTACATGTTCCAAAACAGAAAATGACCAAGTTGAATAATAAATCTGAAGGGTGCATCTTTATTGGGTATAAGGATGGTTTAAAGGGTTACAAGCTTTGGAACCCAGAAACAAGGAAGGTTGTGTACAACCGAGATATGGTGTTTAGAGAAGTGAAAGATGTTGTTAAACATGAAGTCCTACCAAAGGAACCTGAGAAGATAGAGTTTGAGCTAAAGGAGGATGAATCAGACTCTACAACAGAAGAAGACTCAGAAGATGAAGAGCCACAAACTCCAGCTTTGAGAAGATCAGTTCGGGAAAGAAGGCAACCGGAAAGGTATAGTCCATCTGCTTTCTGTTCAGGTTTTGCCTTAACTATAACTGATGATGAACCCAGAACTGTCAGGGAGGCAGTAGATTCAGAGGATGGAAAACTCTGGAAGGAGGCCATGGTTGATGAAATGGCATCCTTGCACAAAAACGATGCATGGGATCTGGTGGAGTTGCCGGCTGGAAGGAAGCCCATTTGGAGCAAATGGGTGTTTAAGAAGAAGATGAATGTAGAAGGCAAGGTGGAGAAATACAAAGCTCGGTTGGTAGCGAAAGGTTATTTCAATTATTAGGAATTGATTTTATTAATGTTTTCTCTATAACATGAAATTATTCTAATGGGTGCTGCATACTGACTATACGCATTTGATTTTGAGGTAGAAAACCGAGATGGATGTGAAGACATCATTTCTTGTGAGGATCTAGAGAATCTACATGAAGCAACTTGAAGGTTTTATGGTGAAGGGTAAGAAAGAACTGGTATGCAGGTTGAAGAAGTCTCTGTATGGGTTAAAACAGTCACCAAGGATGTGGTATCAGAAATTTGATACCTATATACGGGGACTTGGCTTCACCAGAAGCAAGGAGGATCACTATGTTTATTTTAAATTAATTAGTGACCGTGTTATTTATTTGGTCTTGTATGTGGATGATATGTTGTTGATTGGAAATGACAAAGAAATTATCCAAGATTTGAAGACCCAACTGTTCTCCAAATTCGACATGAAGGATCTTGGTGCCGCAAACTATATTTTGGGCATGGAAATTAAGAGAGATCGGGCAAAGAGGAAGCTCTGGTTAAACCAGAGGAAGTATGTCGAGACTATATTGCAGAGGTTCAATATGCAGGATAGTAAAGTGGTGAATGTTCCTATTCCTGTAGGTGTAAAGCTGTCTGCTGAACAGTGTCCCAAGACACAAGAAGAAGAGGAGTATATGTCCCGTGTTCCATATGCAAGTGCAATGGGTAGCCTGATGTATGCAATGGTATTTACTAGAGCAGACATTGCACATGCAGTGGGAGTATTGAGTAGGTTTATGTCAAACCCAGGGAGGGAACATTCGACGACAGTGAAGCAATTTTCAGATATTTGCGTGGCACTAGTGATTATGGCTTGTGCTACCGAGGAAGACCAGGATTGGAAAGAGTGTTGGACATTCATGGTTTTGTTGATGTAGACTGGGCTGGAGATCTGGACCAAAGAAGATCTACAAGTGGGTATGTGTTTGGCCTATTTGGAGGTGCAGTCAGTTGGATGAGTAAAAGACAGTCTGTAGTGGCTCTTTCAACTACAGAAGTAGAATACATAGCAGCCACTCATGCAAGCAAGGAAGCAATTTGGTTACAGGGATTGTGTTCAAGTATGGGGTTGGTGCAGCAAGCTATAAGGATAGACTGTGATAGCCAAGTGCAATTTTCTTGGCTAAGAACCCTGCTTATCATCCAAAGACAAAGCACATTGATGTTCAATATCACTTTGTGAGAGATATGGTTGAGGCTAAAAGGGTGTTGTTGGTAAAGGTGGACACCTTGAAGAGAATATTTATGAGTACATTAACAAGTACGCAGGCACTCAGAAGTTCTCTTGGTGTAGAGAAACAATGGGTGTTGAAGAATTGGGCCAATGACTAAGCTCTCTTGTGACCCCCTGTGGAAAGAAAACAACAAGTGGGAGAATGTTGGGTATGTGTTATATTCTTTCCACGACTACGCACGCGCGGGGGGGTAAGAGGGGGGGCGATAGCCCCAACTTTATCGCCCCCCCTTTGCATTGGGCGCAACGGGGGGGGGTGGTAGCCCCCTCTGTCGGGGTCAGGGGCAGCGCCCCGGCGAAAATTTTTTGGTCCTTAATTTCTGGTGGGTAGTCCACGTCCATGGTTTTGTGAATGGTTTTGCACATGGTATTTGGGTACAATGGTTTTTGGCCCCTGGTATTTTTGTATATCCGGTCAAGGGAACTACGGTTATGTTCTAATCCAGGGTTTATGGATTGGGGTTTATGTATGCTTTGGCATGTATATATATGTGTGTTGTAACACTAAAAGGAACATAATGAAAAATCAAGCTGGTCGTCCCGATTTGGGATCCAGGGGAAAATCTCTGTGTTTATCTGTTTTATGTTTTTGTACTCTCATGTTGTTTATTTTACATTATAAGTTAATATGTAGATAATTGCAATGGGGATAAAGCCTGCTAATTTCAAATACAGTTCAACACATGTAATGGCTCATGGCTGATAAATTAGTAGGCGAATCAACACGGTGTGATTATTGTTCACAAACATGTACGTAACCAACAACAGTGTCATGTGTTTTCATATCATTTGATTAAGTACTGTTGAACTCTTACGCATGTTATGGCCTTCCTTGAACGTTTTCAACAATTCGGGATTTAGAATTGTATTAATAGCAAATGGATTTCAAAACATTAAAACCTCATTCACCCAGAAATCATTTACGCATTCAATCAAATCGATACACTCTTCAGCTTCAAGGAAAAGCATTCCACTGCTTCAACTAACTTTTTCACCGCGCTAATAATTCAGTTCAACACTGTCCATATCAGCAAATTTCAACGTGAATCACACCATTAATAATTGTAATCGATCCTCCATGCAGCAGAATCAAAACACATTTATTCTCTATTTACACTAGTGCCCAACATAATTCATAACATAAATGAGAATCGATCCCAGATTTAGATCTGGAATTGCATATTTCTCTAAACACATCAACTTTCAAAGTTGATACCACTCCACATTACTGGTGCAGTTAATAACAACAGTTGGATTTTCATTCAAGTCAATGATTTCCACACACGAATTATAGATTTATACTAACAACGACTGGAAATTTTAATAGATTTAAAACCCCTTTTCTCAACACTCATTTCAACTGTTCAATTATGTTTGAAAGCATAAATTCAACCGATTCATACGTGCATAATTCAACTCTCAATCCAACAAGAAATTTCCCAATCAACCAATATAGATAATCTGAAACAAAACAAAATTACTTACAAACTTTTGTTTGGCCAGATATTCGAGATCTATGGCCCTTTACAGTTGCCCGAAGGCTTGCAAGTAGAAACCTGCTCTCTACTCACACTCTCACTCTCTCTCCAACCATTCAAGTGTATTTTCCTCACAAAACCCACTCATATTTATACATAAATAATGCATTTAATTCACTCCAAAAATCTCTCCACCTAATCCTCAACTAAATCTATATTTTAGGTGTGCACTCAACAAAGTCCCATACATAGAATTCCTACTCTCTAATTTTGCTCCTAATCTATTTCTCTCATATCCTTTTAATTAATAAAAGAATATTTACAAAATCCTCACTTATATAATTTATCTCCTATTTTATTAAAAATAACAAATTAATTAATAAAATAATAAAAATTTCACACCCCCTTTATTACATATTTACAAATGAAAAATGGCCTTGATGCTCCTGCATCAGCAGGTCTCAAATTTATCAAGGTCGCAGACTGCCTCAAGTCGCAAGTTGCAGATTCTAGGCAGGTCGCAGGTCGCGAATCTGCCCGAGGTCGCAGGTCGCGAATCTGCCCGAGGTCGCAGGTCGCAAATCTGCCCAAGGTCGCAGGTCGCGAATCTGCCCAAGGTCGCAGGTCGCGTATTTTCCCAAGGTCACAGTTCGCGAATGGTCCGAGGTCGCAGGTCGCAGATTGTCCGAGGTCACGGGTCGCAAGGAAACCCAACGGTCAGGAAGACGAAAAGTCAAGGAAGCACAAGGGGCAGGTTTTGTATTATAAATAGTCCTTTGAGAGCTTGTAAAAGGGGACCTTTTTTTTGGGACTCGATTTGAGTACATTGTATTACCAGAAGATTATACATTTGAGCATGAATACAAGCATTTTGAAAAATCCCTTTGTGGATCTCGTGTTGTCATATGTATGAGCACTATTGAGTATTATATTTTTAGTTTCTGAACATCTTTAGATTAAGGGAACTGTATCTTCAATTCATATCACAATTGCATAACAGTTTGCTGAGTATGTTAATGGTGGTTGAGTTCATTTCACTTTCTTAACGAACGCTAATGGCTTTGTTTATTAAAATTTGTGTTATAATTTAAAACTTTTAGGAAGTGAAGGGTGTTCTTGCCATGAGGAATTGTTTCTTTTGTGGCCAGAACAATTTACGAGCATGACCCTAATGAAGTGTTGTTAACAACACTTCCTTTGGTCTTCATGATTTAATATTTCCTCTTGCTACTCATAGTGTTATATGTACATTTAATGCATCAATCATATGTCTTGTATCATTTGATTAGGTGTATATCCACTATTTTATAGAGTTTAAGCGAGTCCCAAAGGAAGGAGAAATCAGCGGTAGCTGGACCCACACCCCGGACGGGATCCCTATTCCAAATGGTTCAAGGTCTAATTGGGACCTTTTATCGGGGAGATCCCCTGCTGTTGGCCGGACAGATTTTCCCATCAACAGAACCTTTCGGTCATCTTTCACTATATATTTGCATGCATCAATCCATTATCACCTCTGAAAAGTCTAGTCTCATAGCAAGCAACTTGCTATTCAGTTTTTCTCCTTGCAGGTGTCACAGTTCAAGAAGGCCAACACAATGTTAAAAGAGATAGAAATGCAGAAGAATACTAATAAAGGGAGGTTCAGTGGTAAATTATGAACCTATAGACTTAAATTTGGTCATGGAATACCCTATTTTTGCAGAGGACTTCATCAAAGTTGGTTGCATGAGCTTTTACAAGAAGATATAAAGGAATTTCTTTGTTTTCTGACTGTTTGAGCAGTCAACATGAAGAGCAGTTTCCGGGGAAACAGAGGAGAATTCTAAGAAACAGAGAGAATTTATTTTCAAGAACATATCAAGGAACATTAAGCTCTTTCACTTTTCTCACAAGTGCTACCAATTTTGAGATTTGAAGAGGTCTTTGGGCGTTATTTTCAGAGTGCGTTTTCTGCCTGTTTTAGACATGTTTTTAAAATGCAGTTTCCCGACAACTGGAGATGTTTTTCAAAAAAACAAGGGAGATTTTTCTTCAGGATGAGATTATTTACAAAAACCTTCTCCTTTTTTCCAAAATATATCAAGGAGCGAGAGATAGGAGTTCATCTCTCAGCCCTATTGTTTCAGAAAATCAATGTCATTTTTATTGGTAGATGAGCTTGCTGAAGGTGAAAAAGTTGTTTCTTGAGGAGGATAAGAGGTATTTTGAAACAAAATTTTCTTTATCATGTTTCATCCTATCATCTCACATAGCCATGGACATTATTGGAGGTGTAAATTGAAAATTTCAAAATCTGCTGTCAAACTATGTGTTTTTGCAGTGCCTTCCAGGCTTAAAGCTCAAAATGCACTGCAAAATTTCTGTAGGATGTTTTTTGCTTCAAAAATAATTTTGATGGAGATCCAAGGAGGGAAAATATTTTTATTTAGCTCATTAGCCCCAAGGAAGATACTCCAACAGTCATAAAGGTCAAATATTATGCAAAAGGTGGCTTTTGGAGTTTGCTACGAAATGAGCGCTACGAAATTTTCCATACATGACTGTTTTATCAGTCAACTTCAAGTTTTATTTATGACCAAATGAAAAATTATTTTAGAAATATGAAAGAGGTTTTTATTCAGCACATGCCCATATAAAAAAACCTCTCTTAGTTTCTACAAATCCATCAGGTTTTGGAAATTAGACACTCATCTCTGAAGCCTATTTTTCAGAATTTTCACTAACCATATTTATGAAAATTTTGTAAAATTCGACTTGGAGGAGGTCCAACTCAGCATCCATGTGGCATAATGACACAAAAACACTCTAGTACACTTATAAAATTAGTTGGTTGCAGTTGATAAGGGTTATTAAATGGATTGGTTGAACTATTTAATGAAATAAGAGTCCTTTTTGTATTCAAACTCCGCAAAAAAGAAATATCCCTAGGAAGTCTCCAAGTGATGTAATCATGTTTGAAATAGGCCTTTGAGGTGGGAATTAGAAGCTAGCAAGGTGTCATATTATTTGTATGAGTCCTCACTCTATATATGAGATAGTTTTAGAGTTATAAGGGGCGGGAGAATGCTTTTGACACAACTACTATTGTAATTCTTGATATCATTAATAGACAGAACAATGACTTTTCTTGCTTTACCTGAGATTCTTGATGTGTTTTGATGCACGAGCATTAGGCTCAAGAAAATTCCTTGTATTTTAATAGACTTAGGGGTTTTGTGTTTTCAAGGGAGTTGGTTTCTTATGTAATGTTTTGAGTGATTTTAATGAAAATTAATTAAATATTGTGAGGAATTTTGTAAATGTTCTCGAATGTTGGAGAACATGAGAGAATTAGGTTAGTTTAGAATTCATAGGGATTGAGAGATTTAAGAATTAATTATAAATCCTAAATTAGAATTGGTTTCATGATTTTGTGATGAAAGAGGATCCTTAGGGGTTAGTTGAGACAAATGAGGAGTTAGAGGATATTCAGGGTTTTGTTGAGAGGATGAAGGATCTGAAACCAAAAATAGTTTCAGAAACTTTTGTATAAATTGTAAGCCTAAAAGGCATAAATGGATATATAGATTCAAGGATTTAGAGGAGTGATTCAGGTTTTAGACAGATAGGGTTTGAAGCCTACGGGTTGTAGGAAAAAAAAGGCCACTGATTTGAATATTAGGCCAGAGGAAGAATTTCCTATGTAATTATTGTGTGTTAATACAGAGAACTCAATTTTCTGAGTTCGTATTTCATTTCTGAGTTATATGGTGTGCAGATGAAATTGGGTTATAGGATTGTTGATTGTATGAGTTTGTGTGTTTAATATTGAATTGTGATGGTGAAATTGTGTGTATCGATCACATAATGGATCAATGAGATGAGAGAGGAAATGATCTCTCAAATTGATATCTTGAATATATCATTTAAGAACTAGCAATCAGAATAGGAATTGTATGTTCCAGATGTGTATGGATCTTATTCCCTTAAATGGCGTTTCTGTGGTTACTGAATAAACAATGATGAAATTTGGATGACGAGTGTTACTAAGGAAAGGAGTTGAATTCAATCGAATTCAATTGTGAGGGTTCTATGCAAAATAATCAAATGGAATGAAATCCATTCTAAGAAATACCATTGATCTAAAACATGTGCAAGAAATCGTGAATAGCAAGCGAAAACACGAATCAGAATGATGCGATGTGGAACTATGCATTGTGGAACTTCAAAATCACAGTGAAGGCGGTTTCGGAAAAAAACAGATGGTTTTCGCATAGGTTGAGGATGGTAAGTGGTAAATCCTTGATCGAACGCGATAACATTTAGGCAGCGACACGTAGCAGTGTAATACCACCGATTTCGCATTGCTTTGGAGCAATAAAGTGCTGGAGTAAATTGAACGCGATAGCCGTCTGATCATAGACATTAGAGATCCGACGGTGTTCGCACTCGAAGTTGCGCAGAGGTTAACGAAGGTGTGGACCCGACAGTGGAAGCAGGTACGTTAAATGTCATGCATCTTGAAATGTGATATTCGTTGGATGTACGCATAGAACGATTGTGAAGTGCGATAGCCGTGGATTGATGGGTATTAAGATCAACAGTGTAAAGATCGAGGAGTTAAATATCTACGGTTGAAATCAAAGGTATAAAGCTATTCGGCGGAAAGCGGAAAGGTGAGTTGGTAAGTGTGGGACCTGGATATAATATCATTTTGGTGCTTTGGGTTTTTAACCAAAGTCGAACGTTGATTCGATAAAGTGAATTTTATTATGGTTTTAACCATAGGTTTTAAGAAAATAAGCAAAGCTTCTGCGTGAAAGGTCACCATATATGATGGTTGAAAATTGGGTATTTAACCAAGGTTAAATATATTCATTCAAATTTCATGAAATGGGTTTCAGTATATGGTTTTATCCATCGATTGAAATGGTAAGCTTTTGCTTATGAGATTACCATGTCTGAGATTTATTGGGGTTTTAATTTGAAAAGCATTTTATATGCAGATTGTGGGTTTTTGCTGCTGTGGCAACATCATTTTTGGTATTAGAGTAGGAAAAGCTCTTTTGAGAATTAAATATTTTTTTTAATGCATGTGTGATGGGAAAAATAAGAGGAGATCAGATACTAAATCTGATAAGCAACAGATACACAAAATTGAAGTGAACAAGAATTTGCAGAAATAAATGAAGACAGTCCAATCAAAGTACAAGTGAATGAAGAGAACAAGGCTGTGCAAAGATCTTGAAGGTGAGATAATTTTAATCTGGTTTAAAAATTGTGATTGCAGAATTATGGTTGCAGATAAGATGAAGACAAAGATTTTGATGATGATGGCAGTGAACCTAATATTCCAGCTAAAGGTTTCATAGGGATAATAGCTAAAGTGTTCTCAAGAGAAGGTGAGTTGAGGATATAAGCCTAGAGAGAGTAGAAGAGAGTGCTCAAGAGGTTCTAGAGATAGAGAACCTGTGCTTACCAAAAGACCAAGTCCAGAGAGGGGATTGGTGAGGTAAGTGGCAGCAAGGAGGAGTTGCTATTGCAGAGGCTTAGTGCAACTCATAGTGAGTGAGGAGCTCATGAAGAAGATGATCATGGAGGATCAAAGAAGAGGTTCTAAATAATTCCATAGAGATAAGATGAATGATGAGGATAGAAAAAGAGATATTGCAATAATGAAAGTACAACTAGAGGTACTAAAAGGGATGGCTACAAGAAGAGGAAAACCAGAGAGGAGGATGGATCTTTCCACTGAAGGGAAAGAAGGTAATTTGGCAACCATTACAAATGAAGTGGAGGCAAAGGGAGATTATCTTATGGAAGGAAGAACTCAGATTTTTTGAGTCAAAGATAGAATTTGAGGATTCCACATGCAAATATGTTCAAGGAGAAATGCTTGAAGAAGCAAATGAGACTGAAAGGTCTTGTGTTTTTAAAACTAATGAGTTGTGTATGATTGCAGGTACATCACAGGATGATGAACAAACTTTCAATTTTGTTAAGGAGGAGAAATTGAATCTGAAATCCGTTCAGATTAATGCTGAGATAGCAAGATCTTAGAAACAAAAGGAGACATAGGGGTCTCATGGAAATAAGCAGCAGAGTATTGAAACAGAGGAAGAAGGGCCATCTGATGACTGGTCAACAACAAGTGCAGGTATGGAAAGTTGTGAAAAGTTTCCAAATTCTACTCCAATTGAAGTTGTTGAGTTATATAGAAAGTTAGATCTTCAGAGAAGAGAGTTGGAAAAGCAGAGGATCTATACACAGGATAAATTGATGAAGAAGCAAGGCAGGAAATTTTTCATGAATGACAGTTAGGAAATAGAGGATAAGGATGTAAGAATGATTCAGCAAATTGAAGAAGTTCATTATTGTGAACCAGAGCAGAGAGAAATTCTTGAAACAGATGATAAGAAGGAGAGACTAGCTGACAGTCTCATGGAGAATTTAAATCAGCATACTGATGTGCTGACAAAGGAATTAAACAAAAACTCAAAGCAGCATACTGAAATGTTGCTAAAGGAGGAAGAGACATTGAAACCTTGTATTTTTAATACTGATAATTCATGTGTTAATTATGCAGGCAAAGAAGGACAACAAATGAAAAATTTTAGAGAATTTAATGAAAATGAAACTATGATCACTGAAAACATAGTAAAGGATCATCATTCTATCATGGTGATTGGGACAATAGAGATAACCCTGGAAGCTGGGAAGGAAGACAGTGAAGATTTTCTGAGTCCTGAAAGAGACTTGGAATTGAAAAAAGAAGATTTGGGGACTGGATCATCAAATGAGACCATTGGGTCTTGTAATTTTGAAATTTATAATTTGACTATGTTTACAGGTGTTGCAGAATACAATCCATCTCTTGGAGTTGTCTTGAATGAAGATGAACTATTGTAGAAGAAGGAACTCATAAATTCCAAGGAAGGTGAGACAATCATGTCTCATATGAAGGAACTTGTTATTGTTGATGACAAGGAGGAGCTGGCTTGTTTGATTAGCCAAGAGAAGATTATAGGATAGACTTTTAGAACTGTCATAGTGGTGAAGAATGAGAATTATATTCTGATAAAAGATAAAGATATAGTGTTTGAGGAATTTGAATTGATTGACAGAATCAATCAAGGAGGTGAAGGACAATCACTGAAGGTTGTCAAGGAAGAAGAAGAAGGTTATGCTAAAACTAAATTGTAGCATATTGATGATGTGAAACAAGTTCAAAATAAATGGCTGAAATTCTTGCTGGAAACAATTATGCTAGAGAAAGAAATTGCGGATACTAGAGTGAAAATGCCTAAAGTTGTGAAAGAAGCAAGAGCAGATACTAGTTTGTCAAATTTGATTATGCTTACTAGTATACAAAGAAGACTGGATGAATATGTTACTGTAGTTAAAGAATCAAATGATAATTTATTTTTTAAAAGTGAATTTGCAGGTAGTGAACAAAAGAGGAATGTTGCAGAGGGAAATATCTTCAAAGATATTCAGGAAGTTTGGGAGGCAGCAACATAAATTGAAAGCAGCAACAAAAGGCAAAGTAATTTCCAGACAGAAGATGGACATAGAGATTGAAAGTATAAGAAGGTTGATGATGAAGGTGTCTCAGAAGAAGACAACAACAAGAAAGCAAAGTAACAACAGCAAGGAAAAGACAAGAAAAGAATGTGAAGGCATAGCTAGTGGCAAGATGCAGAATAAAATATGGAAACCTGGAGAAGTACATCAGAAGAATGATACAACTTATGGACAATAGCAAAACAAAGTATGGGATCCAGGAAGACAAAGATTAAAAGCACATGATCAGGAGATCATGATTATTTTTGAACTTGGGAGTCTAATGTAGGAGCATTAGGCTCAAGAAAATTCCTTGTATTTTAATAGACTTGGGGGTTTTGTGTTTTCAAGGGAGTTGGTTTCTTATGTAATGTTTTGAGTGATTTTAATGAGAATTAATTAAATATTGTGAGGAATTTTGTAAATGTTCTTGAATGTTGGAGAACATGAGAGAATTAGGTTAGTTGAGAATTCATAGGGATTGAGAGATTTAGGAATTAATTATAAATCCTAAATTAGAATTGGTTTCATGATTTTGTGATGAAAGAGGATCCTGAGGGGTTAGTCGAGACAAATGAGGAGTTAGAGGATATTCAGGGTTTTTTTGAGAGGATGAAGGATCTGAAACCAAAAATAGTTTCAGAACCTTTTGTATAAATTGTGAGCCTAAAAGGCATAAAGGGATATATAGATTCAAGGATTTAGAGGAGTGATTCAGGTTTTAGACAGATCGGGTTTGAAGCCTATGGGCTATAGGAAAAAAAGGCCACTGATTTGAATATCAGGCCAGAGGAAGAATTTCCTATGTAATTATTGTGTGTTAATACAAAGAACTCAATTTTTTGAGTTCGTATTTCATTTCTGAGTTATATGGTGTGTAGATGAAATTGGGTTACAATATTGTTGATTGTATGAGTTTGTGTGTTTAATATTGAATTGTGATGGTGAAATTGTGTGTATCGATCACATAATGGATCGATGAGACGAGAGAGGAAATGATCTCTCAAATCAATATCTTGAATATATCGTTTAAGAACTAGCAATCGAAATAGGAATCGTATGTTCCAGATGTGTATGGATCTTATTCCCTTAAATGGCAATTCTGTGGTTATTGAATAAACAATGATGAAATTTGGATGACGGGTGTTACTGAGGAAAGGAGTTGAATTCAATCGAATTCAGTTGTGAGGGTTCTATGCAAAATAACCGAATGGAATGAAATCTATTTTATGAAATACCACTGATCTAAAACATGTGCAAGAAATTGTGAATAGAAAGCAAAAACACGAATCAAAATGATGCGATGTGGAACTATGCGTTGTGGAACTTCAAAATCACAGTGAAGGTGGTTTCGGAAAACAACAGATGGTTTTCGCGTAGGTTGAGGATGGTAAGTGGTAAATCCTTGATCGAACGCGATAGCATTAAGGCGGTGACACGTAGCAGTGCAATACCACCGATTTCGCATTGCTTTGGACCAATAAAGTGCTGGAGTAAATTGAACGCGATAGCCGTCCGATCATAGACATCGGAGATCCGAAGGTGTTTGCACCCGAAGTTGCGCAGAGGTTAACGAAGGTGTGGACCCGACGGTGGAAACATGTACGTTAAATATCATGCATCTTGAAATGCGATATCCGTTGGATGTACGCATAGAACGATTGTGAAGTGCGATAGCCGTGGATTGATGGGTATTAAGATTGACGGTGTAAAGATCGAGGAGTTAAATATCTATGTTTGAAATCAAAGGTATAAAGCTATTCGGCAGAAAGCGGAAAGGTGAGTTGGTAAGTGTGGGACCTAGATATAATATCATTTTAGTGCTTTGGGTTTTTAACCAAAGTCGAACGTTGATTCGATAAAGTGAATTTTATTATGGTTTTAACCATAGGTTTTAACCATAGGTTTTAAGAAAATAAGCAAAGCTTCCGCGTGAAAGGTCACCATATATGATGGTTGAAAATTGGGTATTTAACCAAGGTTAAATATATTCATTCGAATTTCATGAAATGGGTTTCGGTATATGGTTTTATCCATCGATTGAAAAGGTAAGCTTCCACTTATGAGATTACCCTGTCTGAGATTTATTGGGGTTTTAATTTTAAAATCATTTTATATGCAGAATGTGGGTTTTTGCTGCTGTGGCAACATCATGTTTCAATGGATTTATGTGTCTATTTTATATCTTGCTTCTAGTAGTATTGATGCTAAATTACTCAGAATTCATATCATGTATGCTCTTACTTTCTTTTTTCATTGAGTCACTGATTATTCCCCTGTGTTAATGTTGTTCTGTCATTGAAACAAAAAAAGCCTCAGCTTCCATAAGTAGGAATGCTTGTCATTGATTTTCTTTTACTGACTCCATAAGCCCAATGGTAATTGAATCTTCCTCATTTTTCACATGCATTCACATACACTAAAAGACTCACAAAGTTAGCCATATGTTTTAAGACCTAATTGAGTAAATCCTTTGATAAGTTGAGAGAGCCCTCTCAGACCGAAGAGGCTAATATTAAGTCAAAAGATGGTTTGAAATAGTTACTCCAAGTTGACCATTGAAGCATCCCAACAGACTCAATTTGGTGATAAAAACATAGAACCCATCATAGATGACACCATGCATGCAATGAGGGTGAAATCCAACTCGAACTGTGAAGCAAGTGCTTCACTTACCACTCCTCTTGAGGGCTTCTTGCCAGTCTTCTTGTGCAGACACTTTGTATCATAGTGTCTAAGCTTGTGACAGTGAAAACATTTTACCTTTGAAAAGTATTGCTTCTTTCCCATATAACCGAAAAATGATGTGGAATGGGGTGCCTTCCCTTTCCCTTTCTTCTCCTTTCCAGCCAAGGCACAATTCTCTTCATCATCAGTCTTTTATGAGGATCCATCTTTGGTGTTCCACTGAATATCTTCTTGTGCCAAGTCAAACCACAATCGCTCCCACTCTGGTAGCTTCTCCCTCCCATTCACCGTGTCTTGGTAGCTATGCCAGCTCTTGGGAAGGCCTAGAAGTGCTAGGCTTACCTCATCTTGGGAAACTGTCACCCCAACATTTCCAAGTTCATCTCGACATTGAGTGAACTTTGTCAATTATTTTAGAATCTTGTCGCCCTTCTCCATCTTGATCTTTCTGATCTTGTCCTTTAACGCCTACTTCTTGTGGTCACTACTGTTCTGAAACATGTATGTTAAGGCCTTCCACATAGCATATGGAGTTTCCTTTCCATGGAGGTTTGAGACAATATGATCTTGAACTCCTTATAACATAATCCTTCTCGCATTTGCTACATTATTCTTCCATGAATCAAGAAGTTGAGCATCTATTGCTGCGGGATGGGGAATATCACTGTTTATGAATTCCTTCAGTATGTTGTCACCCAACACTACCTCTATCTTGTTCATCCATGTTATGTAATTTGAATTACCGTCAAGGGAATATTCAAGTCTCGATCTAGAGAAAGACAACCTAATATGTTGTTGGTCCTGAAGAATAAATCTGCAAATTTGATTCACATGTTCAAAACAAAATTTGGTTCTTCTCTTTTATAGTGATTCTTACTCTGATGCCATGTAGAAATATATGAATATATTCAACTGATCTTGTAATATGCTAAAGCAAAATACTGAATCAATTCTACAATTTGCGGAAACTAATTACGATCGCACAATCACATGAACAAGAAAGAGAAATAATTTCAATCGCACAACACAAATATGTATATGGGGAAAGCCTTAGATAAAAACCACACTATTTTTATATTGCATAAAGTCAAGAACATGAAACAATACAATGATATTTACCTTCCTGAGAAACCTCTGCACTATCTCTAGCTGTCTCACTCTGATCCCAACAAGAAAGGTAACCATTTTATTGCTATGGATTGCTGAGCCTTGCTTGCGCATTCTTGGAGGAATTGTGGCCCTATTAATTAAGAAATTTCTAATTGATTGCACAATTAAGCTAAGGCGTTTTGTTGACCTCATGTGTGAACTGTACAATTTTCTAATTATACAACTGATAATTCTCTTCCCTTTAACTCCAATCTCAACTGGGCCTTCCTTAGAACTGACATGCAACTATTATTTATAGTGAATTATCAGTTATCTGATTGATCACTACATGTGAATTAAATAAGATTTAATTCACTAGACCTATCATTAGCTCATCTCTCAGTTAGAACTAGTTAAACTGATTTTAACTCAAATAATTGAGTTAACTAATTACAACTCGAAATAAACTACAACTGGACCCCCTAAAACTTAGGTATAACTCTACATGCCTCTAGTTTGACCCTAAACTCAAATTGACTTAGCTAATTAAGTATTCTTAACTCAATTAACTCGTACAAGCTATCATGTGAGGTGGAATTACAATTTCCTTCTAATTTAATTAAGGGAAATTAAATTAGAAGCCCTTCTTCTTTTTAATTTCAACAGGTAATGTGTAGCTTCTAGATAGGTTAACATTTTTTTTAGCACATACACGGGTAAAATTTGAAGAAAATGTTAGAAAAATATTAATACACAAAGGAAGAGTCATTAAATAATATGATTTTGACATCCCCTGTGAGTAAATTCCCCTTGTAAACATTGAAAAAATAATTCCTTGTAATTATATAACCATAAACTAAAATCACTGAGAGAAAGGGACATATTCCTTTGCTTGAGGAAGTTGGTTGTTTTAAATATCAACCATGGGCTAATTGAGTGATGTTAATGGGCTATATTATGCCATTAATAGGGAGCTAGAGAAGAGGATAAGAACCATGCACTACAAGGAAAATACCTTATCGTAGAGGTTGTAACGAAGGTTTTTAGTGTTAAATTGGTATAAATTGTCAAAAAAACATCAACGAAAACATTTGTTTTGTGATAGTGGATGTTTTAGCAGAGATAATGGAACTTCATCACGACTGAAAAAATTTGGGTGGTCATAGGTTTTAGCATTTTTTTTTTTTTTGCTTCATGAAACAAGTAACACTGGTGCATTATATATATAAACGTATCAGGCAACATAGGTGCACTACTTATATAAACGCATCGAGAAACATACATAACTAAAATCACTGAGGCGTTGAATGCAAAGAATACCGATGCGTAATATATACTGCACTGGTGCTAATAAATAATAAAAAAGCCTCCAGGCATTCTTGTAAGGAATGACACGAGGGCGCGTAAAAAATAATTGATGCGTCGGTGCTTTTGTTTAAACTTGTAGTGTCGATGCATATTGTTAGTATAAAAGCCCTAGTGCATTAATTAAATAAAAGGACCAGTGTTGTTAGTCTTCATAATGCACTGAGGTTGGAAATAATATTTTGTAGGATAGGGGTGTTAGTTCTATGAAACCACTGGTGCATTAAGAATTACAATGCACTGGGGCGTTAATTTCAAACAATAATGGTGCTTGAAGAAATAAATGCCCTAGTGTTGTAGTTTTCCGTAAAGGCACCGATCATGCAAAAAGATCTCATCACAATGATTTTATATAACATAACACACCAGTGCGTTTTTATGTTATAGTCGCACATATTTTTTTTTGAGATTTTCATTTTTTTGGAAACATTGATATGTGATAGTGTATCTATTGCAATTTTTTAAATCCTTTATTCATCGAAAAGTCGACATATATCTTCTAACAATGTTCATATAAATTAAAATTTGATTAGTGTGTTTGTATATGATGTTTGGATTAATTTGTTATATTATAAAATTTCACATCTCTTCATTATAATATTTAATCATTTGTATATTTAATCAGTGGTGTAACATTTCACAACAACATTGGATAACGCAATAGAATAAATTAAAATGTATTTTATTATATATTAATAAGAGACTCATTGTCATAAAAAAATGGAATTGTTATTGGTAACCCCTTGTCTTTCAATTGGGACACTATGTCCATTACATTAAACAAAATGTCTGATTTTCAAAGACAATTATTTCAAAAAATACAACATGTTGCACTGATATCCAAATAGATCATCATTCTTTGTTGGAACTGTTGTCAGTGCTTGAGCTACTGCCATGAATTGGGGGTTATTTGGAGGAATGTTTTATTGATTGCATCGATTGTTTTTGTCTTCTTCTTCTTGTTCCATCTGCAAACATAACAATAAAGTGTAATGAATGTATCTACATTGGTGAAAATAATGAAAATTGAAATAAATAATATACATTAATGTAAATCGATAGCAATGTACCATAGCAAGAAGTGACCCATACATTGTGCAAATGGTTTCAAAACCAAGTTTCATTCATTGTTGCAACAAGTCTTTTGTTGGCGTAGTTCCATACTTTGTTTCTTGCATGTTTTAAATCCCATCATAAATCATAAATTTAATATAAATGATTTTTTTTTCTCTATTAATTATAAACTCAAAGAAGTAAAACAACATAGATACTTACAAATTCCACAATTAATTTTTAATATGCCAATAAATACTCACAACCCTTCTTTAATCCAATGTCAATCAATTCTTCTCATGACTTTTCTTTGTATGTTAACACATATTTGAAGACATTCGAGGATGGTTGTTGTAAAACAACTTAAATATACAAAATGAAACCATGAGTTGTTATAAGGAAATATTAACAATTACTCGCAAACTTTTAAATCAATTATCTTCTTCCTTGTCGTCTTGCTTTATTGAATGAGTTCCATCTTGATTTATTTTCTGCAAGAAAATATTTGAAAACTAACATTTAATGCTATATATATATATCTATATATATATATATATATATATATATATATATATATATATATATATATATATTGTTTTTATGTACAAAGTCATTCATGATTACATACATTAGAAGCAATTTGTTGTTGAGATGGCTCCTCCCGTGATGCAATTATATCCATTTATTTTACCATTTCTTTGTATATTTTTTGGGACATTGCTACTGACATGTTTCACATATCAATGCATTGATCATTTGGGATTTTCATAATCTTCGTAAAAAAAGTAATAAATTATTTTTATAATGATATATGAAAACTAAATATAACAAAATCGATATTAATAAATGAATGGTTTGTAGTAATATATATATATATATATATATATATATATATATATATATAGTTCTAGAAAATTATTTTAATTAGGAATATTACCTTTTGAACGAATTTTTGTTGTTGTTGTATGTTTTTTCTATTGCAAGTCTCACATGTCTCATTGACCATTGCTATGGAAATGCTTCATATATTTTAGATATAATTTGGTTCTTAGAAGCATTAGATTGATTTTTGTATTGTAATTGGAAAGTATGTGTATACATTCGTTCCACTAGATCCCTCATAGTTAAAAAAAAAAAAAACCCCTTTCATTAACTTCCAACACCACTCTAGATGAGCTAAGGATGAATTCATCATCATTTATATGTTTTATAATTTTTGTTTTCTTAGAACCATATTGATTTTTCCCTTCGTTGTTGCTCCTTGTAGAACATTAAACATATATGAATTAATAGATTGTTTGAAACATAGTATATTATTAATGAAAATTAAAAAAAGAAGAAGCTCATATTGAATAATATTTTTTCATTCACCTTATTCATTTTTATACAATTTTTCTATCAAGCTTTTACAGTTTTTTGCACTTATATTAGAAATAATTTTATCAAATTTCTTTATTTTGTGGTTGTGTATGACACACACCAACTAATACATATTAGTTAAAAATTATATATAGTTCAAACATATTAATTTTGTAAAGAACTTACAAAGAACTTGCCGTCTTTGTTTTTTTGTGTTTTCATTGTGTCGATCAATATTTTTGCTACTTGACACCTTTTGAGGCATTTTTTTATGAATATACAACCTCTATCATTCAACACAGAAGGCATTAAATATATTTTTACAAATAAATCAAATAATTTCCAGCCAAAAAAAGCTCTAATAACCAGTGTGTTTATCTCAGTAGATGCACTGGTGCATTTATTCCATTAAACACACCAAGTGTTTAATTGTTCAACACCATCATGGAAAATTTATTTTTTAAAATAATTTCAAATTATGATGATGCGATATGTAAGTCTAAACACACCGCAATGATTTAATAGCGCCATTTGGCAGAGGAGAGTCGATGCATTATATTACACCGGGCGCATCGATAAATAGATCACGTTTTGTAAAAACAAGGATTCGGTGCGATAGAAGCACCATAAGCACTAGTGCATTAGATTACACAAATGTTTAAAAAAAATGTGTTGGACGTTTAATTGTTCGACACCCTCATCGATTTTTTTTTTTTTTGGTTAAATAATTTTAAATTATAACAGTGTTATTCGGTAGAGGCATGTTAGTGCGTTATATTACACTGGGAGAAATGATGAATAGACTCGACAAAATCAACAGTGTTTTTTTTTTTTTGAATATGACTACTGCTATATTGATACAAATAAAGTTACAAAAAGGCTGGCGCTTCAGAAGGGAAGCCCAGAGTTTGAAGCCTCCCCACATTACAATGATGCCTGTTGACAGGCATTACGAGCTGGAAACTGACTGAAAGAGTGTTGGAGACTATGAATTTGTCCGACTTATAAACACCCGTGATCCGACTTTGAATTGTCCAGAGGCACATACATAACCAAGCCATACTCCTGGCACATACATACACCTGGCACATACATAACCAAGCCACCCAAAACATAGCCAAGCACCAAGCAAGCTGACAGGGCACAAACAGACACCGCCCGTAACTTGCTGGAGGCTCAAACATAACGACATGAATTATACAAACGACATAACCAAAATAGACCCATTGTGAAACTGGATCAATCAGCTGAATGCCTCCCACACAGGGGAGTCCAGTAGAAAGACAAAAAGAAAACATCTGAACTGGAGCAAAATAGATAATCATTTGACTGTAAAAAAGGAGGGAAATGAGCTTCTCCTTGCTGCTTGTAAACAAATGCCAGAGGACGAAAACCTGATTAGGCTGCATTAGGAGGCGAAGGCTCTTCCTCGACAATGAGACATGCATACTGATAAGGATCATTGACCGCTGGGGGAGAATCATCCAAGCCTGAAGGGTCGCCAACCGGAGGGACGCTGGGTCCAGCTTGTTGGCTCGCTTGCTGAGTGCCTTGGCCTTCCTGAACATCCGGCCTGATATTCATCTAAGGGGAGCCCGCTCCAGGCTCAAGAACCACATCCGGAGAAGCCATGACGAGACCGGCAGAGACTTCTCGAAGCTTGATGGTGACAGAGGCGAGGAAAGTGTGATTGTTGAAGGTGCAGGGATAATGAAGGCGGGCAGAATGAGAATGGGCAGAAGAAGAGAGGCAGAAGAAGGCAGGAGGATTGGGAAGACCTCATCCTCGCCCACGTCCCCGCCTGGCAGCAGGAGGGCGAGCAGGGTCGAAGTCGGAGGAGTCAGACGGGGAGGTAGAAATGGAGGAGGCGGAATGGCGAATCAATTGCCCTCGAGAGGAGCCTCTTCTACAGCGCATCCTTGGGCGCAAACGCGGAATAATTTGGATTGCAGAGAAGGCAGAGGTATCATCCAAATGGAACCTGGAGTCTGCTTGCTGATTAGTCCAGATATGAGCCAAGGACAAGCGACGGAAATTGCATAAGGGACTGTGGGTAATGTGAATGCCAGACGAGAGATCGACACAGCAAAATAGAGTGCAACGCTTCCCTGTGCTGGTGCGTGAACAGGGCTCAGCATCAGCTTGGGAGCAGTGGGAACTCAGAGGAGGAACGCAATGAATAATCTGGAAGGGCGCCATGGCACTAGAATGCTCGAGAGAACCTGGGGAGATGGGCTGCATTAACGCAGCATTTACATTCTGGACAAGAGTAATAAACACCCACAGCAAGCGAAGTGGATTGGCGGTGGATATAACCCATGCGCCATACCTCCAATCCGCCCTCTCAGTTGTCACCTCGAGAGTCACCCGCATCCGGGAAAAATCAACAGTGTTATAATATATAGGTGTGTTATATTACAAAGGGCGCACTAGTGCGTTATATTACATAGGGCGCACCGTAGAACATATGGCTATTTTTTTTTTCTTAAATGGAGAGGGCTGACATGGTTTGGATCTAATTCGAAAAGTGATTCCCGTACTTTGCATATCAAACACCCTATATATAGTAAGTACACAAACACATTAATCTAAAATGCCTAAATTGAAAAACCTTAATTGTGAAGTGGTAGAGAAAATTAAACCTTAAGTTGAAATTTTGCATGAAGAAACAAGGGCTCAAGGTAAGTATTGAATATTTTTTTTATTAATTTTCTTCTTCTTAATTGTCAATAAATCTAATAGAAATTGTAAAAAAATTTAACAGTAAAATTAAATTTTTTTTTTTCCATGGTTTTGAGAGAATCACCATACCTTTCAAATTTTGATCTTTCTGTGGATCCAAAATATTTTGCAGCTCCATAGTGCTTCCAATATGTCTCTCTTGCAAATGATTTCTCTTTTAATTAAACCCTAATAGAAATTGTAAGTTTTTTTATTAGTAAAATAAATAATAAAATTAAAATTTTTACTATGCAGGGTTTTGAGTGAATCACCATATTTTTCAACTTCTAATCTTCTGAATAGTTCTCTACTGCACAGTGCTTCTGGTATGTCTCTCTTGCAAATCACTCCCTTGAAATTTTGGGTAAAATAATGAAATAGTGAATAGTTTTTTACTATTTAAAAGACTTTATGAAATTAGATTTTGAAAAATCAATTGCTGCTCGTTTTTTAATTAAAAAAAAATTGCGTTTTTTGTTTTTGTTTTTGTTTGTTTTTTTTTTGTCAATTTCTTTGAACATCGGTGCGTTCGATAGTCAAGTGCACCAACATTTCCTGGGTGCCATTTTTTTTCAACGCACCGACATGATACTTTTTTTTTTTTGAAATCTCGAAATGATGCGATTAATTTTATTTTATTATTTTATTATTATTATTATTTTTTTAATGCAACGATGCAATTTCTATTTAAAAGCATTGATTCTCTAATTGTTATAAGACCACTGAGTTGGTGCGTATCGATGTTGTTTTTTTTTAAAACACATTAATGCGCTTTGTTATGATAAGCGCACTGGTTGGGTTTAAAAGCTATCTAAATTTTTATTTTCACAAAAATGGTATATTAATATGAAATTATCCTTTAGGACACATCCATAGGAATTACAATAGTTCATAGTATACATTTTTTTCTGCTTAAATTACCTTATTCTCGGAAACGGTTTGAAAACTATATTGAAATTCAAATTGCGGTTATATGGTTCTCGAGATTAATTTTAGATATGCAAACACAATTTTATTTCTAATTTTTCTCAAATGCAGGGAAAAGATCTCAACAATATCAAATGGCCAATTCTTCAAATTCAAGCTTGTTCCATATTATTAATCAAAGTCCTTCACGAAGTTCTCCCTTTCCATCTCCAGTAAGTTCACATTTTATTTATATTTTGATTATCTTATTGACTTTATTTTTTTTAATCCATGTCAATTTCAATAAAAATATATCCAAATTTGCAGGATCCTGATTCAAAATCGAGTTTAGATGCAAAAAATATTCCTCCATTTCAAAAACATTGGAAGCTCTTATCAAGAGCAATATTTCGCAAGAAATTGGTAGATGAAAATGGATAGCCTCTTCATCCTGCCAATTGGAACATGACATATTCTAGCCGCAATCCTGGATCAACGATGGTAATTATTGTTTGGTATAATGAAATTTCAACAAACCAATTGCATTGACGTGCTTACTAATATCATTGATATTGTACTAATGAAGTTCAATATCTTTTGAAATTAGGATTCTATTGATAATGAGCAACCCACCTACCATCTTTCGGTTCACCCCACTATAATGTCCACTCGAGAGAAGGTTGCATTAAGAGCAAGACTCAGAGATGAATCATACAAAGAATGGTTGAATCTGTTAGGTCTCTGTAATTTATTAGCAAGATTGGGAGAGTCCAATCACAGAGTTAACATCATTTCAACCAACTTTGGGATTCTAGGATCTAGCCCTCCTGAATCCGGAGAGGGATCTCTCCAATAAGTGCAAAGATGGATTTGTCTTTGAAATTTGGGGTAATAATATTAGGCTAGTTATGAAGGCCAAGGGTTTGTTTTTTTTTTGGATGGTTGAGCATGAAATGTTACTTGAGGGGAAAGTCCTAAGTGTAAAAAGTTTCAAAAGTGAGAAGTTGCAAGCAAATAGAGCAGTTTTGGCAGATAGATAGATATAACGCTGGTTTTTAGTCCATTGGGCTATGGAGTCATATCTGGGCTTTAATTGAACAACAACATCAAGTGTGATCCAAGGGGCAAGTCATCTATACCACAAGATTATTGAGATTTAAAATGATGAAATGGAAACATTAAAATGTTGGAGGGGTGGAAACTGATAATAATTTCTCAAAGGACTTATAGTCAGTCCAAACAAGAAAAGCCTCTTAAGTAACTGTTTTAAAACCAACCAAGGACAGGGCTAACCATAGACTTCTTGGGCAAGTTCTTATTAAAGAAGCTTAATTGACAAACAATCCAGTAATCCACATAATTACCTTCAGAAAGTATGAAAACACATAAGAAAAACAGAGTGCAACTTAAGATCAGATAAAGTATTTTTAAACCTAGTCTGCTTTCAGTCAACACCAAGGGAAACTTTCAAAATCTGCCTTTGGAGAAAAGAATCTAGGAATCAGGGCAAACCATATCTTCTCTAGTCTAACTTTAATAGCAAATAATGGAAATAACATTCGAGAACAATGTTGGAGCAAACAGAAGGACGAGGGAACGCCAACATTCCTAACTGTTTAAACTGTATTGAATCATTCTTAAATAAAAAAATCTGAAGAAAACATTAAGATAAAGATTTCTCAGCCAGAGAAGGTTACTTCTATACAGAAAATCCTAACCCTGTTTAAACTGTTCTTTACAGAGGGAAAATGAACAATATGGCATACATAGAAGGAAAACGATTAACAAAGAAAGAAGCACTTCACCAGTGATAAAGATCAGGATCCCAAGAAACAACTTTTATATTGATATCAAACCAGTTACAATCTTCAAGTCCAATGTTTCAGTTCAAAAATCATCTTCACTATTCAACCTAACTGCTCTAGCGCAAACAGAGCTTCAAGGGCCAGTGAACACTATGTACAAATAGAAGTATCGAGCTCAAGTGTATTTCAAAGTTCTACAACCAAAGATTTCTCATCTTCTTCTGAGGTATTTATAGAAGGATGAGGAGGTGATCTGAGAAAAGATCTCTCAAGATAATTAATACAGTTTCAAGACTTCGTGGCCTTTTGAGGGGCTCGATGAAGAAATTCACAGGTGGAACACTGTATTAACTGTTTACAATAAATATCAAAGCTCGGTGGGAGCTTTATTTGACTTTGATGCTCTGTACACTGTGTGGAGTAATTTCTTGGCTGTGCTGGAGGCGAATATCAGATTTTCTTCAATAACTTCGGCCTCTATTTGAATGCTTTGAGGCAACAGGTGGCTCGGTGGTAGCTAAGGAATCAATTTGCCTCGGATGTGGCGGTGGAGGCTTTCTGTCTGATAAAACACTTTAGGTTTTCTTTTAAACTGTGTTTTAGATTGGGGATTAGGCTTTTGATAACTGTCTTAGCCGTAATCCCCATAAAACTGTCTTCAATCTTCATCTATTGTGCTCTGTCTTCAAAACTGATACTCTTTAACTGTGTTGAATTAAAACAGTGTCTTGTCGATGTGCAGACCCGCACTGGGCTTTACGGCATCAATACTCATAGAGTACTGACGAAACATGGAAAAGAGCCCCGTGAATGGCTTCTCTGTAATGAAACGAGGGCATGAGAATCGTCATTCCCAGCCCTTGGCATTTCTTCGTTATACAATGGAAAACCATTTAGAACACCTGCATCAAACACAAAACAATTAAGAAATCCTGTGGAAAATAGGTTTAAACTGCTTCAGATGGCGGGGGAGGAGCGTAGCCGTCGGATAAAAACATCTAACGGTGGAGATCGGCGCAAAACAGAAAAATGAGAGCGGGGAGAAGAAATAAGGCGGGGTGGTTTTGGACCGTCCGATCTGGACACGTGGACAGTCCAGATCTAATCGGAGGATCTCAATCGGGGGTGGCAGGTAAGTGCGTGCGATTGAAACGCAGCGATGCGATTAAGCGCTGGCCGTTGATCTGCAGATCAGATCAACGGCGGAAAGTGAATCGGAGGGTTTTGAAATGGCGGTAAGACTTGCGATCGGAGGGAACAAGGACCGTTGGATAGGCGGGAAATGGACGGCCCAGATTTAATCGGAGGATCGCAATCGGGGAGGTCACACAACAATATGCGATTGAAACTTTGCGATTGAGCGCTGGCCGTTGGATCAAAGGACTAGATCAACGGTCAGGATTGAATCGGGGATCGACAATCGGGGGGGTCACACAACAACCTGCGATTGAAAATTTGCGATGCGATTGAGCGCAGGCCGTTGGATCAAAGGACTAGATCAACGGTGTTGAATGGAATCGGGGAGAAACCCTTGTATTTTATATAAAACCCGAACTTTTGAAATAAACAAAGGTTTTTATGGATCGAGGTGGAAAAACATATATATAAAGCGGACAGGCGCCCGACTGCGGGGCCTTTGGATGTATGAAAATTGATAGGCTCGGGGCTTTATATATAATAAGGGCCTAATCGCAATCAGAACTGCGGGCCTGGTCTTTCCGATCAACCCATTGAAATTTCCCCGATTGCGATTGCGCGATCGGTCTTTTTGATCTAACCATTTTATATTTAACATGTGACTTTGGCTCATTAAATCAAAACTTTGGAAAAAGAGGGTTTTTGTAATTTACAAAGGAAAAATGGGTCGGAAATGAAATATTCACAAGGTTTAAGCGCTGAGGGCGGGCTCAGGGTTATATGAAAATAATATGATCGGGGGTCTTAAGCAGCAAGGCTAATCGCAATCGGAACTTTTGGAGTATGGCAAAGACTTGCGTCTTTGATTCTTTCCGATGCGATTAGCACCTTAACGTATTAGCAAGTGGTTCCAGACCCAAAGTGTATGGTGGGTAAGTGGTTTAGGGCTTAGCCCAAGGGGCTTAGGTCCATAGCAATGAAAATTTGTTTTTTATGAAAAATTTCAAGGTTTTAAATGGATTTGGGGGTTTCGGCACAGCTCAAAAAGAAGTTTTAAACCATGTCAGGAGGATTTTCATGAATGGAAGGAGAAACTTATGAAAAGTATGGAAATAATATGGAGAAAAGGGGGAGTAAATGAAGGTTAGTTATGAGTGGGAGAAAGGGGAAAAATGATGGTTTCTTCAGTAGTTTCTTACAGGAAATTAGTAGAATTAATAGGGAAAGTGATGAAGATTTTGGACAGAGGCATGAGGCCTACAAGGAGTCTTCGAGAGCCAACAAATTTTAGTAATGAAAAATTGTTCCTTGAAGGCTCAAAACAGATTTAGCCACCTTTTGGTATAACAAAATATTATAGGTGGCTAACAGAATCAACCACCTATTCAGTTCCCACTACGTCCAGATTCACCAATTAAGAATGAATACAACAATAATAGTTCTTCATCATAAGTTGGAAATGGAGGTAATCAAATATAGGTTGGCATAGATGATTAATTATGGGATACGACTGCCATGGAGGAAATGTTGTTATATGCATTCCATAACGATGAGATGGGGGATTATGTTTATATCACTGATACCTTATTCGAAAGACTGGAATATGCTTCCACCACCCCTCTCTTTGGACTTAGAGACACGTCAAAGTCTACTCATCTAAGGACACCGATGTTGTTGTATAACTTGAAAGAAAAATTTGGCATGTCGAATGCATGTTTCTCGACAATATTGAGTTATTGACTTGGATGATCGATCAAGTTCCTTATATTTTGTCACATAATCAAAATAAAAGATCTTCAATTTTATGAATGTTAAATATTAGCATTGTACAATTATATTCCCCACCAACTGCAGGTTATTTAAAGATAAGGTTCTTCTGAGTGATAATGTCTTAACGAGTAGTTGCGAAGAGGCAAATTATTTGTTGAAAATGTTTGTTGTTGAGTACATATCATATCATGAATGTCCAAATGATTGTATTCTATATAGAGGAGAATATGTAGACAAAGAGATATGTCTGAAATGTAGGCATGGCAGGTACCATAATTCAAAAAATTTGGGTAAATCACATGGTCCTCCTCATAATATTGAAGCACATGCCTATAATCCAAAGGATTCAAAGACTCTTTCGTTGCAAAGAATTAGCTATGTTGCAAGGATGACATGCCTCACACAAAAGCGAGTTAGGAGTTATGCGAATCTAAACAAATTCAATAGCCATGAAGCATATAGAGGATACACGATCCAGGTTGGATCATTATATTGTTTTCCATCTATCTCGATGCATTTAGAGAGGAAAAAGTGGAGGAATCAACTCATAGGACCATTTTTATCGGCGGGACCCAGTTTAGTGAAACAAGGTCTGAAACCTTCCGGGAGCATTTTGAGGAATCAAACATATTTTTTTTGGGGTAAATATTTGTCGATTTAACATATCACCTTTCCATGTTATTCTACACATAGATATATTTCCAACGTCGCAAGAAGCACGTCAATCAGAATCCACATGCAAAAGTTATGCCACTAAGAAGTTGACCTTCCTGTTTTCACACCTATAGTTCGGGAGGATGTCGCGTCAACCCCCATTATTCATGGAAAATGGTCTAGCCACGTGTTTTTGATGTAAAATAATGTAGAAGAGTCTATTTTGTAACTCTAGTTAAGATTTGATGTAGTCAAAATTAGCCACTAGTAGGATATTTGATTGTGTTATAACTGAGCCACTAGGAGGAAGAGGCTCTGCATTCTTTTGAGAGACTTTTGTTCCATAGTTGAGAAAAGATAGCCATGAGAGATAGGAGGTGGAGCATACATATAGTATTTGTGCACTTTAGAAGCCCACAGGCCATAGGCACTGCTTCTTTTTGCCTACAACCATATTTCTAGATAAAGAGAGAGAGCGAAGCGGCCTCACCTTCTAGTTGGGTTTTCTCCCAAAAGTGTTTCCTAGAGAGAATATCTTATGGATTATGTGTGTGTGAGTTTATTTTTTCAATTTCTACTTTTATTTATAATTTCCATTCACATGCATGCACTAATTTAAATTAATTCTACATATCTTAAAGTTTAATAAAACTTTAATAGTGTAAAATTTCAGTGTTTTAATATATTATTATCATATATGTTGTGACAAACTGTCCAGTGGAATATCCATGAAATTTTATGGATAATTTAGTATTAGAGCAAGTTTCTTTTATTATTTTGTGGAGATTGCAAGGATCTAGATCGGAGGGTCTGAATCGTAAAACCCTAATCATGGGCGATGAATATATAAACGAACCTCGTGATCCTGCATAGGTGAGGTTTTCACGGCTTGAACAACAAGTCACAGATATAAACCGCAATTTAAACCTCTTCATGGAAGCCCTGACCAATCAGCTGGGGATATTTGGAGAAGATATGGGTTCGAATGTAGAGGAAAAATCGAAAGGGGGATCGAGAGATTGGGAAGACACAGAACCAACTGAAGAAAGAACCCAAAAAAGATCAGCCCAGTTCGAGTTCCATGAATCAATATGTATTGAAAGTGGAAGCATAAGTTAATATAAGCCATACAATGACGAAATCGACACTCTGAAGCTGAACCACTGTTTTTTTTTTTTCCAAGGAAAAAATCGTAATTTTCATTTATATAATAAAGTTACATGTTGTATCAACAACATATTCTTCTATGCATAGATCATGTGACAACAAAGCTCTAGAGATTCATATAGCTCACTTTTACATAAGTATCTTGTAAAAATAGTACTGTGAATGAAAAACAAAAATATCTACATAATCACAAAATATAAACAGATAAGTCCGGGCAAGTAACATGTCAAAATTCTCCAAAAATTGTAGTCTGCTTAGACTGCCCCCTGTCCCTCCATATCCTCTATGAAGTTTCTATGATAGTACTGATACTCCTGTTGTCCATATTGTTCAAAAATGATCCACTGTCCCCATGTTAGCTGCGATGCTTCTTTGGATAATTGATCAACCATTCGGTTCCTCTGCTTGTAAATTTGAGTAACAGTTATGAAATCAAAATAAGCTTTTAGTGCCAAACCTTCATCCAAAAATGATCTAAGAGTATGAACATGACATCGAGAATCATTGTTAAACCAGTTTATAATGAATTTTGAATCCCCAAATATCTGAATCCTGTTGCAAATTTTCTCTCGGGCAAGGTGAGGAGGAGTCTAAGACTTTTGAGCTAGGTGTAATTGTTTGTTTCTGGGCCTAGTCCCATCTTGATTTTATAGCATTGTGCATTAGATCTGTGGAGGATAGCACCCCCGCCAAAACCCTGCATGTTTGAGGCCTCGTCAAAGTATGCCCATGGGATGGACTTGTCAATAAATTCAGGAGTGATAATTCTACCTTTTGCTGTAGGTGCATCGCTTGGGATAGAGTGATAGATTGATACAATAGTGTTGTTGATGCTGGTTCAATCAACCATCAAACCTTGGAAGATCACATAGTTGCAAGCAAGTCATGTACCCCAGGAAATCAGGAGGGAGATATTTCGCTCTTTTGGGCATTGAGCCAATTGTCACCAGTTTGACCAGGATTTGGGAACAAAACTCCCTTGTCATTGCAGAGTGGTGCCCATGGAATTCAAAGTGAGGAGCCAAATATGATTTCTAGTAGAACATGTGAGAAAAATATGGTCCACGTCCTTGGCCTATAGTTTGCACAGACATCATCTAAATTGTCCATATATAGCTCTCTTGATAAGGTTGTCCTCTGTTGGTTCACAATTTGTGAGAATACACCACATGAATAGTCTAGCTTTTGGTGGAGCCTTTATTTCCAAAGGTGTCTCCACCACCATTGTTTATTTTGAGGTTCTTGTAACTCACATAGAGAGGTATACCCCTCCTTTGGAGTGTATCGTCCCCTAGGGGATAAGGCCCATAAGAGTTCGTCCTCCTTCTTTGTAATCCTGATGTTGGTAGACCAAAGTGCTATGAGATATTGGTTCCAGTTTGGTTGCCAGTTTTCCGGGATATCTAATTCTTGAGCCAATTTCCATGCATGTGAGATCCAAGTCAAGTTGTAATTGTCAGCAATTTGTGCAATGTAGTGGATGCCAGTGGACACAAGATGTTGCCTGATGGCCAGTGGTAATTGGAAAGCCTGTCCACATCCTGAACATGCATCCACTCCAATCATAACATGTTCCCCTGATCCGATTCTCCAAGACAGGCCTTTCTTTATGATGTGGATGGATCTGGTGATGGCACGCTAGATGATGGATGATCCAAAAGAGTGTGGGATGTGACCTATGATCCACTCCAGGGTGGACCGTGGAGCAATGTACTTGTAATAAGTTACCTCCTGCCACAAAATACTGGCTATAATTAAGTGCCACCCAATTTTGGTTGCCAATGCAATGGAAAAAAGGTTGAGGTCTTTTAGCCCCAACCCACCCAACATTTGGGTTTGGAAATCTTCTTCCAAGTGATCCATGCGAAAATATTTCCTTCTTGCTTGCCCCTCCAAAGGAATCTTCTGCAAATTTTCTAAATTCTGGATGTCACTCCTTTGGGAATCCAAGCCAAAGCCATCCAATAAACAGGAATTTCTTCCAGGACAGATTTTATTAGAACAATCTTCCTGCTTTGTAGAGCCATCTCTGCTACCAAATGTTAACCTGTCGCTCTACTTTGGCAATTAACCAGTTCCAATCATTGATGCGGTAGTCATTATGTTTCAGACAAAAGCTGAGGTATTTGATCCCATCCACCAATTCCTTGCGATCAAAATGAAAGAGGCCAACATCGTGCCTACATTCAAGTTTAGATCACCTTACCAAAATAATTGTAGATTTACTATGGTTGGGATCCATACCAGTATCTTTGCAGAAGATATTCAATATATTCAGGAAACTGGTGCTGTCATGGCATGTACCATCAAGAAAAATGAGGACATCATCCACAAATAGTAGGTGGGTAAGTTGAATGAAATAAGATAATTTAACTCCATTAATGATCCCTTATACCTTTTCTTTTGCCAAAAGAATTGACAACCCTTCCATAGTTAATAAAAAAATGAATTGGGAGAGTGGGCATCCTTGTAGAAGTCCTCTACTTTCATGGAAGAAGTCAGATGCTGCACCTTTGATAAGTAAACTGAAAGATGAATTAGTAATACATCCCATTATCCAGTTGGCGAAAGAGTGGGGGAAGCCAATATGAATAAGAATAAGTTGTAAACTCCAATTTGTACAATCAAAAGACTTAGCTAGGTTAATCTTGAGGATAGTACTCTCGAGGCTTTTGAGCTTTATGGAATCCAGGACTACCTGAGCAGTACCTATCGCTTCATGAATTTGTCTCTGGTTTAGGAAGGAAATTTGTTTCTTGGCAATGTGCAGAGATAGAATAGTCTTAATGTGATTGACGATGATCTTAGAGATGATATTGTATATATAGTTGTAAAGGGATATGGGGTAATAATCATTGAAAGATAGGGTTTTTCAGTCTTGGGAATGAGGGCAATGAATGTGTCATTGAAGCCATCATATACTTGACCTAAGGTCCAACTAACCTCAATAACTTGGATTAGATCCTTCCTAATGTGATCAAAGAAGGAGAGATAGAATTCAATGTGCCATCCATCCGGCCCAGGGCTCTTGTCCTTCTTGAACCACTTTAACACCTCTTTTACTTCCCCCAAGGAGACAAACACATTTATATTTTCCATGTCATCATCCTCCACAAATCTGTGCATTGATCAGAAATTTGTAGTATCTCAGTAATGTTTGTATCCCTGGGGTCCCTGTAAAGATTTGAGAAGTGTCTAATCCCCATATCCGCAAGTTGAGCATGGTTTTTTTCCACCCTGCCAGTCTAATCCTTCAGTTCCTAAATGGTGTTTATACTCCTTCTGCCTTTTGCACATTGTTGGAAAATTTTTGTATTATCATCTCCCTCTTTGAGCCAAATGGCCTTGATTTTTAGCCTCCATTCTTCCTCCTATTTCCTTAGTAATTTTGCTTTTTCCATTTCCAGGATTATAAGATGGTCCTTGGTTTTAATGGTCAAGAATCCAAGACCATCTGGTCCCATCATGATTTCTAATTCAGATTCAATATTATTTAATGCCTCCTCATCATGTTTTTTCTTTACTCTGGCCCAATTTATGGTGAGGGTATTTAATCTTGACAAGTTGCTGAAGAGTACTTGGGCAGGCTCTATATCAGGCCTCTAGTCATAGTGGATCTAGTCGCTTTTGACCAATTAGAGGAAATTTGGCTCCTCAAGGCAACAAGAAGTGAATTTGAATGGGGAGTGTAGTTTGTGGTTATCCTTCAAAATCTCAAGATAAATGGGGGAGTGATACAAGAATCCTCCCAAACCCACCCATTTTCTGGCTTTGTCAAACCTGTCAACCAGGTTGGCCTTGATCAGGAAACGGTCTAGTCTTCTAGCCAGAGAAGCCCCCCTAGTTCTCCTGTTCCATAAAGTAGTAAGCTTTTTGGGCATAGCCAAATCCAATAAATCAACCTCATCAATTATAAACAACGTTAATCCCCCAGGGTTCATCAAGGCCAATGGAGAAGTTAAGGTAACCTTCCATGATGATGTGATCTCCCTTCATAAATTATGGTAGTGGTCATCCACTTATCCCAAAAAACCTCTCTATTTTGGTAAGGGCCATAGACATTGATCATGCTAATGGGAAAGTCAAAGTCAATTATGGTTATGTCAGCTCCTAAAATTCCATCCTTGCCCCACCAATTGTTCACCTGGATGGTTCTATTGTTGAAACCCATAGCACATCCACCAGATCTCCCCCTAGCATACAGGGTCTGAAAGTTCTAGTCAAGGAGAATAGAGGATAGAAATTTAGCAATGTATTCTCCATCTCCTAAAGTTTCCTGAAGGAGGAGTGCATCCACTCGCTCAAGGGCTAACAGTCTTCTAAGGGCCAATTTTTCTTCGGGACTAGCCAAACCCATATAGTTGAATGAGAGACAAATCATGGGTCACCAATGCCCTTGGTGTTCTTTGCTTTAAGAAACTTGTCAATTGAAGTTTGAGTCCTAGTGACAACCTCCATTCCAGCCCTTATGATGGCCTTGGATAGGGAGGACGGTCTACCCCGCACTGCCTTGGGCTGTGAATCACTGATATTAGAACTGAGGCCATAGTTTTGGGAGGTTACTACTCTGGAGGCAGATATGAGATTGTAATGGTGGTCAACAGATCGACCCGAAGATTCCGAGATGGATTGAAATATAGTCTCGCATACTAGGGTATGAGGATAGGCTTAGAGATAGAGGATGGGGTAGATGTAATAGGACAGATAAGGGGATCCAAATTTCATCTGATTAAATCTATTTTAGAAGTAACAATATAATTTATAGGGGATATAATGCGATTCATATTTGAATTGAGAGCAAGAGAAATATGAAGAGGTGTACCCAATGATCGGAGTAGTGTCCCCCTCCTAGGGTTGGGAAATGCAGGCCAGTGACACTACTAGTTCAAGATGAGTCGGGGGGCGGCCTGGAGAGGTCCACGTCTTTGGTTCCACGGTGATTTTGCTTGGGCATTGTTCTCTTCCCTAGTTCCAACTGTTTGAGTCCCCATGTGCACCAATATCTTAGTTTGTTCAGTGTTGGCCGTAATGATGAGAGGGAATTCCTTGTACAGATGTCTGACTTCATGACATCATCGGCATATAAACGAGACACCTTCATAGGCCAAGATCTAGCATCTCGTGATGTCTCTGTAGTGTAGATTGTAGGCCTCCACTAACCCTTCCCTTGTGTCCAAGTGGACAAGTATCCAGGCCACCGATATGTTACCAGTATCTAGGTAGGACCTATCATGGTCCAAGTATATCCATAAATCCTCGCTAATGAAGTGAAGTGCTTCCTCAGTCCAAAATTGCAACGGAAGACCCGACAGTCTGACCCAAATAGGGCCTGCACCCATCTTCTCCGTTTATGGGTCGAAGGGATACGTCCATCTCTTCAGGAGCACCAGGGTCATTTCAATGTGCCAGCATTTGGTGAGCACCCAGTTAATCATCTCCGGATGGGGAAAGATTAGGGTGAACCATCCCTTGTTCATTGTGAGGACCACAGGAAATGCTCCATAATATTTCCCCATATTTTCGCTGTCTAGATATTTAACCTGGTCGAGGAGTAGTTCCTTCCTCGAACGCACCCCACCAGAATAGTCTGTGAGGTTTGCTCCATATTTTTCATTCCTATTCCTTAGCCAAAACACAAAATACCGCTTTAACTCTTGGCTTTTCATGCCCTTGTGATTTTTTTCCCCGACCTATGGGAGGTCCCGTCGTGACAATTTTCTTTAGCTTCTGTTTTGTTGTCCATGTCCGATGTTCTGAATTCCTCCAAAGGTAGGACCAAATGAGTAATGCCCTCAAAACATCCTAAAGCCACAACAAGGGGGAGTTCCACTAAACTGGTCACGTGATTTAGGTTCTCCTCACCATGGTTGATACCTAAGTGCTCAAACCCAAATGACCCCTCTAATTTTCCATAATTTACCCCCAAACCAGGCATTAACAGTCCCAGAACATCTGGCGTAACTTGTGCTTGATGGTCCCAAAGTCTAAGGACTAACGGCGAAGGGATGGAATATGTCGGTGGGGTGAGTGCCGCCAGATAGGGTTCCGAGCAGAACGCCTCAGTTGCCGAGAGAGGTTCCGCTAATGAGAATGGTGACTATGATGATTCACCTATATTCATGTCCACATTCTCTTTTCCATCTAGGTCATCCTCCTGAGGCAACCCATTTGTCTGCTGTGGGGTTAAAACAACCCAGATCTGTGATGGGTCTAAGTTGTTTGATGTGTAGTCCAACTCATCGTCTATCATCTTCACTGGTCAGGTGTACACCCCCATTCCGAGTTCATTAAAAACCCTTCTGCGACGACCTAACATGTTTCCAAGAGTTGCAAAGTAACTACAACCGTTCACCATATCTCCAGAGAACTAGCCATTGATATAATGATAATCCTCTGTCGGGTTGTCAGAGCCGTTTGAATAACCAAAATATGCACCTGCGTGGGAGACGCAAGAAAACCGTGACCGTTGCAATTAACCACTAGCGTGGTCGAGCGAAGACCTTTATGTCGACAGTCAGTTGGGAGATAAGAGTAAGAAACAAAACTTCCTGCAGAAAGAAGTGCCCGGGAGTCCTCCAAGAACCTCGGTGCTAAGACTAATACAGAAAAAAACCCACTGCCCTAGATACAATCATCCATTCCATAATATAGTCCGTCGCACTTGAGAGACTACCGTAAATTAGCTATGGTTGCTGTAGGGTTAGGGTTTCATCCACCATCGCCAACACTCAATCTCTAGGTCCAGCTGAACCATTGGTTGCAACCAAAGGAAGTTTATTTCAACATCCGTCAAATCGAGGAAGGGTAAAAGATATCATTCGTGCGATTGAAATTAGAGGGCCATGCACTCACTTGGTGGGAAAGCCACATATAAAACTTTAGTTTGAGGGAGAACCTCCAGTGACTAAGTGGGAGGATTTCAAAACCCTCATTAAGTCATAGTGTTATCCCATTGGATACGTGGAGGACCAGTGGATCCAGTGGCATTACTTCAGGGAAAAGTCAGGCCAAAGCATGCAGGAGTACACCACGAAATTCAGAAAGATGGCTATAATGTTGGGTATCTCTCCAAATAACCCATATGTACTCCTCAAATATTTGGGGGGTTTGCACCGCCATCTGCGAGAGCAAGTAATGTTGTTTAAGCCCAAATCGGTGGACGAGGCTTTTGTATAGGCACAATATTTGGAGAACATAGGCCTGAAAAGAGAAAATCAAGTGGATCGAAGCAGAAGGAGCAACAAGAAGCTTATAAGGAGGGGAAGAAGAAGAAAAAAGTGCGAAATATAAGAAGACGACAACCATAACGCACCAGTATAAAGATCTTATCAACCACTGAAACCACTGCAACATTGATGGCCATACAAAGGAGAAGTGTTGAACGTTGCATCCAGAGCTTAACACGATGAACAAGAAGAAAGACAATAAGAAGATGAATCTCATGGCTACGAATTCGAGAAGCCAAGTTGAAAGCAACTCGGACATGGATAAGAATATCCCTTGTACATTAGTGTAGAATGAGGTGAATCTGAGTTGCCTTTAGCAATAGGAAGGGAAAGAAATTACCAAACTCTTCCATATAAAGATACAGGTCAAGAAGATGAAGATTGATGCTCTCTTTGACTAAGGATTGCAGGAGAATCTCATTATAGCAGAGCTGGTCAAGAAGTTGGGGCTAGAAGTTCGTGATCATCTAAACCCATATCCACAGGAATGGGTAGATAAGGATGCAGACTTGAAGGTAACAAAATAAACAAAGTTACCGATCAAACGAAAACTATTACCTCAAAACGAGAAGTCTAACAAAAAAAACATCAAAAAACATCAAAAAACCATGAAAAAACAACCCAAAAACGAAAAGTTGTAGTTTGGGCTTTTTTTTTTTTTTTGGGATAAATTTTCAACAATTTTTAAAAATGGAAGTAAAAGCCAATTTTTTGCGTGGAAAAAAACCTGAAAATGAAAAGTGTTGATGCTAGAATAACGTCGCCAATTTTGTGTGTGCAAAAAACAGTTTGAAAACGAAAAGTGTTGATGTTGAAATAACATTGCCATTTTTGTGTGTGTGCAATGAACAAATTGAAAACGAAAAGTGTTGGTGCTGGAATGATGTTGACCTTGAAAACGAAAAGTGTTGATGCTGAAATGATGTTGACCTTGAAAATGAAAAGTGTTGATGCTAGAATAATGTCATCAATTTTTGTGTGTGCACAAAACACCTTAAAAATGAAAAGTGTTGATGTTGGAATAATGTTTTTTAATTTTCGGGGAAAATTCTCAATAGTTTTTAATAATAACATTAAAAACAAAATATCATGACTCTGAAAAACCTTAAACTATCAACGATAAACATGACATTAAAGATAAATATCAAGTCTTAAAATTCCAATGATTTTTAGGCAAGGTATTAAAGTTAAAATATATAAAAAAAACAAAAATTTTCAAAAAAAAAACATACACACACATATACACAATCTAAAGAAAGGAAAAGAAAAATAACCCAAAACAAAAAAATAGAATAAAATAAATATTTAAATTATCAAAAAATAATTAACAATAAAAAAACCATATAATTAAAAAAATGATAAAATAAAATAATTAACAATAAAAATAAAATTAAAAATAAAAATATTAAATTAGAAAAAAAAAATTAAAAAGAAAATTTAAAGAAAAATATATATATAAATATATGAAAAAAAAACGAATTTTTTCTTTAAATTAAAAAAATAAAAAATAAAAAAGCATTTCTAAAATTAAAATAAAAAAATATTAAAAAAACAAATAAATTTAAAAATATAAATTAAATTAAAATAAATAAATAACTAAAAAATTAAATTAAAAAATAAATAAATAAACTAAAGAATTTGGCCGCCCTAGGGACCGCATGGCTCGGCCGGCGGGTGGGCCACGCGGCCCCTAGGGCGGCCAAATTCTTTAATCTAATATATATATATATATATATATATATATTTAATTTAATTTATATTTTTAAATGTATTTGTTTTTTTTTGTTTTTGTTTATATATATATATTTTGATTGATTTATTTTTTAATTTAATTTATATTTTTAAATGTATTTGTTTTTTTGTTTTTGTTTATATATATATATATATATATATATATATATATATATATATATATATATGATGATGATGATGATGATGGTTACCATCTGCCAAGATCAATGCGGCCTATCAGACCTTAAGAGAGGAGAAAAAATCTAAGTTTGATTGTTCAAAACTTTGTTTCTATGGTAAAAAAAAAGGGAAATAGGAGCTCCAAGATCACTATTGGTGGGTTGGCTTAATAGGTCAAGAAGAATGGAAGTGTGGCAGATGGTAGGGAATTGAGAGCGGATGTGAGTAAGAGATGGGCAATCTAAAAGGAAGTGGTTTTCATCTTCCACTTGCTTAGAATTTCAAATCTGACAGATTCTATCATTCCAAGGGGTCTTGGGAATAGACCATTGCCTGGTCTCACTCCGAAGCTCATGGGAATTATTTCTTATCTTAGTGACGTTCATTCTTTTCTTATTGCTGGACAACACAGAGAGATAATTCTGGTTATCAAGGGTGGGGTTGATCACTTCCTTATAGTATCTTAGCTTCCTTTTACCCTCCAACTCCTGATCCTCCCACAACTTGTCCTTAAACTTGGAGGTATATATATATATATATATATATATATATATATATATATATATATATATATATATATATATATATATATATATATATATATATATATATATATATATATATATATATAATTTTAAAAATGTTTTTTTTTTGTAATTAAAAAAATGAATTTTTATTTATTTATTTATTTTTTAATTTTAATTAATTTATTTATTTTTCTTCTGAAAACGTATTTTTCACACACACACACACACACACACATATATATATATGATGATGATGATGATGATGGTTAGCGTCCACTGAGACCAAATTTTGGTAGTTTGCTTTAAAATTTTACTCCTATGGTCAAAGAGCTTGGAGAGAAGTGTCCCGAGCTCATTATAATTTTGACATGTTAAAAGGCTAGGAAGGTTGGTATTGCAACAAAGATTATGAAACTAAGATCTAATGTGGGTGTACGCAGGGCACTCTACGAGGAAGTGATTTTCAACCTCAATGTTCATATTCTCATAGAGATGGCAGACCCTTTCCACCCATGGTGTTTTAAGAACTGCCCAACCACCTGTTTCACTATGGAGCTCATGAGAGTTCATTATGATCTTGGCTATATTAATTTTTTTCTTTGAGCTAGTTAAAATAGAGAGATACTTTTGATCTTCTAGAGTAGGGTTGATGACCTCCTTATAATATCTCAATTTTCTTTTAGCCTCTAAATCTTTCTCACACCACAATATTTCTTTAAACTTAGAAGTAACAACATTTTAAATGTTATTAATATTTTGAAATGCAACATTTTTTTCGATCTCCCAAGGTTTAACTAGGCCCCAGTATCTTTATATACCAACCTTGTTTGAGCCTCAAGTGGTTTTGGCTAGAATGTAAAGCTAGATTTGGAAGTCTATGGTCTCCCATGTTATTGATTTTTTGCTCATACAACAAGAGCCTAGTCATAGCCGGGCTCTCGATAGGGGAAAGGCCCACTTTTATAAGGAGAATAGGATAGTGTGTATTGCTTTTAATTTTGAGGTTATATCTTATAAAACGCTTCTGGATTTGCTCAATATTTCTCCAGGATTATCTAGAGATGCTGCAACCCCAAACCTTACATCCATACAAGATATCAGGAATGACTAAAGTTTCAAAGAGGAGCTTCATTTTATACCACATCACAAGGTTCGCTGATTTACAATTATTTTCAAGACCAAAATAAGCTTTCCACCCTCCATTAATCCCTTTCTCAATGCTATAGTTCTAGTTGAGCTTGTGATGAATATCAATTCCTAGGTACTTGTAAGAAGACACTTCCTCCAAGTTGCTATTGTCATACACAAAATTAGCGTAAGTGTCCTTCTTGGAATTGATAATCATAATTTTTTTTTTGTTGGTGATAACATTCATACCCATGGTAGAGCAGAAATCCTTAACAAGTCTTAGTTTCTTATCAAGATCAGACGGGCACCTTGCCAGAAGAACAATATTGTCAGCATAGAGAAGAAGGATGATGACTATTCTAGCTAATATCGTGCCAGCACAACCTGCTTCCTCTAAACAACCTTCTAGCTTTTCGATGTAAATGCCAAATAGGGTAGGGGAGAGGGGAAAACCTTGTTTAACTCTGATATTACACTTAATATCTTTCGACCACTCCTCATTGCTCTTAAACTTAGAAATTACATTCTCGTATAACCTTATAGCGGCAGCTCTCAACTCGAAAGGAACCTTTAGCTCTTCTAATCTATTCCATAAGTTATTTCTAAGGCACCGTATCGAAAGCCTTTCGAAAATTCATCCCCTAAATAATCTCTTCTTCTTTTCATGGTATTGTTCCATCTATGATAAGGATCCTGAGATAAGAAAGAAGTATCTAAAAAATTACACGGGGCCCCAAAGGACCCCTTTAGGGATAATAGCTTGGGGCCCCATCAAGATCCGAGCCCAAAGCTCCCATCTAGTTGAGACCAAAGGTCGGGTGCCCCTCAAGTCAGGTAAGCTCTCAGACTAATGTCCACAAAGTAAAAAAAGAGATTGGATTTATCATTGCGACATTCCTCCACAATGATCCTGAGCGTAACGAGGTGGTCCGTTGTTGAGTGCTGCCTTCTAAAACCCGCTTGGCCTTTAGCCCGCTTGCCTTCACTTTCAAGCCATATGCTCATCTTCTTTTCCAAAATAATACCATATAACTTGGCTAAGAGAGGGCTAACCATAATTTTCCGATAATTAGAGGGGTTATTTGTATCCCCACTTTTAAAAATAGGAATAATGAGGCTCTGAGTCCATGGTTTAGGGAACCCTTGCTTGACTACTTGATTGAAAATCTTGTGGATGTGAGGGATGAGAACATGACCTCCAATTTTTAAGATTTATGCCTGGTAACCTTCAATGTCCTTAGATTTTCCATTTGCTAGGCACGTCAATGTCCTTCAAAGTCTATGTCTTCTAATGAGAAAACTTCTTCCGTTGTGTGCAGGGTTTCAAAGTTATCTATGAAATTTGGAGATTCATAAAGATTTTTAAGATAGGAATTCAAGTCGTGTAAAGAAATTCTATTATTATCTTTAGTTTTTCTAGTTAGAATCTGCCTCCAGAATTTCTTAGGAGCTACCTTAGAGAGGTGTAAGATATTTTCTTGTCTTTTATGAATATACTGCATTTTTTTCCTTTTAGTTAGGGCTTTGTATATTTTTATCTTGCTAATTTTAAGAGACTCATTAAAAACTTCCTTAATATATCTCCTCGCACTATTACAATATTTATCATACCAAGGGTTGGTTTTGCTATTTCTTTTATTACTTGAAACTTTAATTAAGAACTTGTTAATAGAATATGAGAGGGTTGTAGTAAAATTATGATAGAGGTCTTCTATGCTGTCTATACTAGATAAATGTAGCAAATTAATTTTTAATTCAGTTAGAAAAAGACCATTTTTATTTCTATCAAAGATTAAGTTATTTTGGCTATAAGGATTATCTTCTATGAGATCTCTATGCATGACAAAATTGAGAGTTATAATTAAAGGCCTATATTTTCATTTAAATTTTTAAATTTTTTTAATGTTCTTTTTAAATTTTAATTATTATTATTATTATTTTTTTAAATTTAAATTTCCAAATTTAAATTATTATTTTTATTTTAGTATTTTGATTATTATTATTATTTTTTAATTTTAATTATTTAATTTTATCATTTTATTAATTATGCTGTTATTTTTTTTTAAATAACTTTTTTTTTTTTTTGTTTATTTCTTTAAATTGTGTGTTTTTTTAATTTTTTCCCCTTTTTAAATTTATTTTTTGATTTTTTTGTTTTATTTTTAAATTTTTTTTGTCTATTTTTTATTTTTATTTTTACAAGTTATTTTTGTAGTTTTTTTTACACTTTTATTGTTTTTTATTTTTATTTTTTATATTTGATATTTTTTTTGTCATGTCTTTTTATTTTATTTTTATGTTTTATTACCAAGATGAAAATCACTACTCTATACAAAAATGAAAAGTGTTGGATCAACACTTTTCAAAATTAGCATGAAAATCACTAACGTTTTAAAACAAATGTTCATACTTGATAGATAAAAAATCACCACTTTTCAAAATCAACATGAAAATCATGACATTAAAAAGAATAAAATCAAAGAAAATTTAAAGTCCAGAAAATATGCTAAAAAAGGAGAAGGTAATTTTACATCACCATTTTTGAAAATCGATATAAAAATCATGACATTTAAAAAAAAAAAGTCATAAGAAAATTTAAAGTGCCAAAACTATGCTCCAAAAAAAAGGTGATTCCGCATCACTACTTTTCAAAATCGGGTGCTTTTTTTGCTACCTCAAAAGAATGGGTACTAGGTAATTTTCTTGTTTTATCGGTAACTATGTTAATAGTGTAAAATTAGATTTGCTATCAGTGCTGATTTTATTGATGAAGTAGATCTAAATGTGGTTCCCCTTGATGTATGTGGAGTCTATTTGGGAGTCCATACATGTACATGTGAGATGAAATATTCATGAGGAGATCCAATAAATACAGGCTCATCAAGGATGGAAAATCATTCATCATCAACACGCACAAAGGCAAGTCAAAAATTTTAATGGTAAGTGTGAACCAAGCCAAGAAATTGATCAATTCCAACAAAAAGTATATTTTATTGCTTTTAAGAGAAAGTTATTCTAAAGAGTCAATAAGAGGTAAGGCATCCTTGGATGGGTGTTCTAAGAAACAAAAATAATAATTGGACGAGTTGTTACATGCATACAAGGATGTGTTCTAAGGACCTAAAAGGTTACCACCTAAGATAGAAGTGGAGCGTGAGATCCAACTATTTCCAGACTCCCCATTGCCAAATATTAGGTTGCAGAGGTATTCTGTTATAAAAGCAAATGAGGTGATGAAACAATTGCAACAACTGTTGGAACAAGGTGTCATTTGACTGAGTACATCACCATGTGGGTCACCCATCATCATTGTGCCAAATAAGGATGGGAATTGGCGGATGTGTATAAATTACAAGGCGTTGAACAAAATCACGCTCAAGAATAGATACCCCCTGCCTGGGATATATGATTTTCTATATCATTTGCAACAAGAAAAGTATTTCACCAAGCTAGACTTGAAGTCTGGATACCACCAGGTTCGATTCAAAGAAGAAGATACATGGAAGTACTGGAGGAAATTCATATCCTTGTTTTCAGCGGTAGTAGTGCCACTCCATGCCATAACAGCAAGTGGCAAGAGCTTCCAGTGGGGAAAAGGTCAACAGAAGGATTTCAAGGAGCTAAAGAAGAAGACCAGTCAAGCACTAGCTTTGGCATTACCAAACTTGCAACGACCTTTCAAAGTGGAGACATATGCGAGTGGGTATGTTATGGGAGTTGTCATGATGCAGGGAGACATATGCTACCATTCTGAAATATTTCATGGGAAAATACTTAACTACCCTACCTACTATAAGGAGATCTACGCCATGGTGCAAGTTGTGAAGAAGTGGAAGCACTATCTAATGGGAAAGGAGACAATAATCCACATAGATCATTGGCCATTGTAGTACTTGTAGGCCCAAAGTAAGCTACAAAAAACCAAGCATTATAAGTGGATAGGGTTCTTATAATAGTTTCATTTGGTGATCAAGTATAAGAAGGGTAGCACAAACAAGTTGGTTTCCATGTTGTTAAAGCCACCCACATCAAATATTATAACTTTGGGGACTCTTATGCACATGGAGCCATTCACCCATGATGCATACAAAGAGGCATATTTAGAAGATGAGGACTTCAAGGAGGTGTATCAATAGTTGTAGAGTTAGAGTCACATGCACGATGGTGATAACACCATTGACTACCATCTCTAGGACGGGTTACTCTAGAAGCTGGATAAGCTATATGTTCCTAAAGGGGAGCGATTGCAGCTGATTAGAGAGGTTGAAACCTCCAAGGTTGCAGGGCACTATGGTGTATGGAAGACCGTAGCTAACTTTCAAATGTATGTGTATTCGTCCAAGATGTAAGAGTAGGTGGATAGGTTCATAAGAGGATGCATGCTTTGTTGTACTAGAAAGCCAAGTAAAAGGAAAAAAGGTCTATATCAACCCTTACCTATACTTACTTGTCCTTGGTAAAGCATTTCCATGGAATTTATGGGAGGTTTATTGACAACCAGGAAGGGATATGACTACCTGTTCATGGTATTTGACATGTTCAATAATATGTGTGTTCGGATGCCCTGTAAAATACCATCAATGGAAAAAAAACAAAAAACTTGTTCTATGGACATGTGTGGGTGCACTTTGGAATAACAAGGAGCATCATTTAACACAAGGATACAAGATTTATCAGTGCATTCTGAACTACATTGTGGGAGAATATGGACACGAAGTTGAAAATATCTACAACATTCCATCCAGAAACAGACGGGCAGAAAAAATTAGTCAACAAGACTTTGGTGTAGCTTCTAAGGGGATACAAGTAGAGGCATCCAAATATCTAAGATGAAAATGTAGTATATATACAACATTATTACAACAGAGTAGTCCACACTTCTACAAGAAAGTTCCCAATTGAAACTTGTTTTCGATATTTGCCACCTTCACCATTGGACATTGCATATGAGCAACAAGGAGGTGTGAGGGAAGATCTTAAAGGATATGCTTGAGGGCTGAAAATTTTATAGAGAAGATTAGTAAGTTCCATCTACATGTACATATAACACTACAAAATTCACATGAGAAGTATAAGGTGAAGCATGATCAACACAAAATAAAGAAATGAGTCAAGGTGGGAGATAGAGTATGACTACATTTGAACAAGGAAAGGATGCAGGGGTCTGGTAAGAAAATCAAGTCTCTAAGGTGCGTTCCCATTGAGATACTAGAAACGGTGGGTGATAATTCCTATCGACTCATTTTACCACCATATATGCACATTTACTCAGTTGTGAATGTAGAGAATTTGAAACTCTATGAGTCAACCATTCTAGAACAGGAAGAGGAACAAGTCCTACCTTTTGTGGAGGATTTGGCACTAGACGCTTAGGCAGAGTTGACAGAAGATACGATTTTGTAGAAGAGGTCCAAAACTACAAGACAGGGGCAACATGACCTCTGGAAGATTTGGTTGAAGAGACAACTTCTAGGCAAAGCTAAATGGTAAACTAGGGAGGAAGTGTAGGAAAATTTTTCTCACCTCATTCAGTAAAATATTTTGGGAACCAAAAGCCTTCCAAAATGGGTATTTGTGATCCATATTGTATCATTATATTTTTTTTCATCCATATCAGTGCATTCAAAGTCCAAAAAGTGGAGGAATCGTCTCACGGGACCATTTCTACAAGCAGGACCCAGTTTGGCGAAACAAGGTCTGAAAACTTTCGGGAGCGCTTTGAGGAATCAAATGAATTTTTTTGGGGGTAAAAATTTTATTCTTTAGGCTAACACCTTTTTATGCTATTCTACACACATATATCTTTCCAACGTTGCAAGAAACATGTCAATCAGAGTCTGTATGCAAACGTTATGCCACTCAGAAGTTGACCCTCCTTTTTTCACACCTATAGTTCGGGAGGATGTCGTGTCAACCCCCATTATTCATGGAAAATGGAATAGCCACGTGTTTTTGGTGTAAAATACTCTAGAAAAGTCTATTTTGTAACTCTAGTTAGTTGATGTAGTCAAAATTAACCACTAGTAGGCTATTGGGCTGTATTATAACAGGGCCACTAGGAGGAAGAGGCTCTCCATTCTTTCGAGAGAATTTTTTTCCAAGCTGAGCAAATATAGCCAGGAGAGATAGGAATTTTAGAAACCAGAGAGGATCCACGCACGGTAGCAACCCACAGGCCACATACATTACTTCTTTGTACCTGCAACCATATTTCTAGACATAGAGAGAGAGCGAAGCGACCTCACCTTCCAGCTGAGTTTTCTCCCCAAAGGGTTTCCCTGAGAGCATATCTTGTATCTTATGTGTGTGAGATTATTTTTTCGTTCTCTACTTTTTTGCATAATTTCCATTCACATGCATGCACTAATTACAATTATAGCTACATATATTAAAGTTTAATCAAAATGAAATAGTGTAAAATTTCAGTGTTTTAATATATTATTATGAGATATGTTGTGACGAACTATATAGTGGAATATCCACGACAATTTACAGATCAATAAATGGCCTGAAAAATTTAAGGATGAAGTACAAAGTCTGTAACACCCTCCTCCGACATCCACCCAGGTAACCAACCAACCCAGGGGTAAACATGTGATGAAGAGTTACTATGATTTGATTCAACCTCCCAGGTCACCTTAAGGAAGTGGAACCGAAACCACACATCAACACAGACCTTCTGCACATGCTACATCACACCAAGGAGCCATCCCAACCTTCAATTAGGATAGCCCCTGGTCCAACTTGACCTTTTCATGCATCAATCCCCTAGTTGCTCCCTTGACATGGGAAAGAGTGTGACTGGGACCCTCCAGTCGCACACACAACATGGGTATGCATGTGACTAGGGACTTTTCCTAGTAGGTTTGAGCCTGTGACCTAGATTTTTTTGCCACTTTTCAGGCCTAGAACCCAGGGCACTACCCAGAACTTCATGACACTTTAAGAATTGAAAGATAGCAACGAAATAACAATGTAAAAGTAAACACTTGAACTAGGAATTAACTGGACCCCTACTAGCCATGACAAAATTTTTGGCAAAAATGTCGCAAATATGTAATCTATAAGGTTAAATAACATATCTAAACATAGGGCCTAATACTTATTTGAGAATCGCTAAGGAGCATTGTTGCCTCATCACATTAACTACATTATCATCTATTTGGTCATAGATACATTGTTCATTCGTTCACAACTCAAAAAATGATGAGATACATACATCATCACCATCATAAAACACATTCATAACCAACATAAGAGCTACAAAAATAACAAGCACATAACAGACATATAATCCACATAATTACAAGCATATTTACCCATCAATACAAGAGGAAAAGAGCTCTTATTTCCATAAGCAAACTGCAACCAAGTCTGGTACTTCCACATTCTACCTGACCATAGACATGGCTGAGCCAAAGATCTCTTCAGCCAGTCACCCCCATGCCATATTCCAAGCATGAATGTGGGATCTCATAAAAATTATCAATCAAAACCAAACCAGGGCTTCTGAAGGCCAAAACACCTCAACCCTCAATTGGTGATTCCACCTCACGGCCGAACATCACAACGATCACCATATTGGTCTCTACCCATGTTGTCAAGGGCTCTAGAGTGTTTGTTCCAACCAGGGCTTCTAGGACTAGTAATTCAACCCACAACTGTCGTGCAACTTCCAGAGCGTTTTTCCAACCAGGGCTTCCAGGACTAGTTACTCAAACCACCAAGGGCTTCCAAAACATTTTTTCAACTAATGCTTCCAGGACTAGTAACTCAACCCAAGATGTTAATAGTTTCCAGAGCATTTATCCAACCAAGGATTCTAGGAACTAATAACTCAACCCAAATCTTAACGCACCTGAGAACCAAACAGAAAAATAATAATGAAATAAACCCAGAACACCATGGTTATCCATGAAACGGAAAGGCTAGGAAAAACCACCATCATTCCAGGCAATCCTCCATGCCAATGGAAAATCATAAACCAATAACCACATGCATATGCCATGCATGCCAAAACTAGTGAGGAAATCATACATGCAACTTAGTACCTTCAAGAAAAACCTATTGTAGCTGTTGATCCTAATGTCCTCTTGCGCTTTCCTACTCTTCCTTTGCCTTCTTGCTCCAAAATTCCAAGTATGCCACACTCTCTAAGGGTGCTCCAAGAAACTCTGTGTCCAAGAGTATGAGAGAGAAAATATAATGAGAGCTCTAAAATTGAACTGAAAAAAGTCGGTGAACTGATCCTCAGAAGCCTTTTTATTAATGATGTTGAAAAGTGTAACTAGGTTTAGTGTTCATAATGATTTGTAATTATGAATTTATGTAATGAAGAAGAAAAATATAATAAAATATATTTTGTAAAGCTTGTCTCATGGGTTTCATAAGCAAGGATTTTTATTATAGGTCAAAGACTTCTTCTTGATGTCTTTAGGAGTTTGTCATCTTGTCATAAATGTAAGTTAGAGTCATGTATATGAAGTGTTGTTACACTTGTGTAAAGGAAATTTATTGATGTAAATATATGCTCCAAAGCCTTATCACTATGATCCAAGATGTTAGCTCAAATACGTTGAAGATCTACCCTTGTTCATGCTAGCCTACACACTAGATCATGTTGGCCTAGAAAAAGAGAAACAATCCCTATCTAAAGGAGGGACTACGACCTCATTGACACACCATAGTTCAGACAAGATCTGAAGAAAAGTGCAAGTAAAGTTCTGTGTTTTTGGGTGCATAATAAGGAGGAAATTCAACGAAGAGGAAGGGATATCTTATCTCGATCTTGGAGTCTGCAATTATAGTGTGAGATAAGGAATATATCCATTGTAGAGAATGAGGTAGACTGAGGGCTACCTCAGCAAAGGAAATATATGTAATACAATGTGAAGAGATCAAGGAGATATAGTGAAGGAGAAAGGTCGAGAAGAAATGCATATGAGGAAGATCAATGCAGAGGAGAGGCAGTGTTAGCCTCTATCATTGATCTCTCACTCTCACATAAGATCAATGATATTCACAGTGTGAAAAGAGAAGGCATCACATCAGATTAAAGGATCTCGGGCTAGGGTATTAAAGGTGAAAGAAGATGGGCTGAGAAGAAGTCTCTAGGAGTAAAAGGCTAGTTCAAGAAGGACAGAAAAGGAGCTCATTGTGTAAAGTTAGGAACCGAGCTTTCCTAGTATTGGTGCAATGCAATGCAAAAAAGGAAGATCAACATAAGGAGCCTAGAAGAGCAATCACAAGGGTCTTGGAGGCATGTTGGTGTCAAGGATCCGTGTCATGGTTATGGTACTCATCAATTGAAGATCTATAAGAAGGATTACTTTTGGGCTTTCCTCTCCAAGAGGGAGAGGTTTTGGCCCTAGTTTTCTAGCCTAAAAATTTGTGTCTCTTGTGCATTGAATAATTGACTTGATGAAGAACATAATAATCTAACGAAGATAGGATCTAACTGAAAGAAGCATAAATAAATCACAAGCAATTATCATGAAAGAGAAATTTTAATAAAAACCCTAATTTCTCAACATGGCATCAGAGCTAAGGTGTTGAAGACAAGAAAAAGTAGTTTAGAAATAATGCACAAGGTTCAAACTTTAGAGAAGACATCAAGGATCAATTTTCATGAAGACATCAAGGCTGAAAGAAGGATCTTCTTGGTAGAGTCAATCTCCAGATCTAAGACGATCTTCATTCATTCAAGAAGAAGGAGTAGTTTGCAGGAAGTTAGGAAAACCCTTCAGCCATCTCAAGAAGACCAAAGACGTTACTTAAAGAACTTATACATCAAATTCCTTTCTAAAATCAAGACCAAGTAGGTGATGATTATTTGGTATTGAAACCAAATCAACACTGTTGGAGACTTTATCAAATCATCATTTTGATGAAGCCATCATCAAGCCATCCTTGATCATCATCATCATCATGGATCCAAGGTGATCTACCATTTACACCACTCTTGAAGAAGTATATCTAAGAGGGAGTTCCTACTACTATCTACATCAACAAGGAAGAGGCTAGTAGAGGAAAAAATCATCTATTCAAGTAAGCATATTTATGACTTTATCTGAATCTGTCAAAATGCCTTTTTGTAAAGAAAGAAAAAAATTGGTTGGGGTTTCAAACTTTCTTGCATGGAAGAAAAGGGCAGATCTAAATCTTATTATCAAGTCATAGACTATATCAAAAGGTCAACAACGATACCTTCAAAAGAAGATACTCAAGCACATGCCAAATACATGAAATGAGACATAAGAGCCTAGAGGATTCTTATAGAATCCATAAAGGACTCTCTCTTCCCCAGTGCATCAAAACTATATCTTCAAAAGAAATATGACAAATTAGTTGATCTATTCTCGTTGAGTAATACAGGGGAAGTAATATATCGGAGATAACAACTATACAGGTTGAAGTTGTCAAGAGAGGAAGGAATCACTTCACATTTTATGAATATTTATGAAATAAGAGATCAACTACAGGAATTGGGAGAAGTAATGCCCGGTAGAGAAATGACTACAGTGGTATTGAATGCTCTACTGGAGGGATGGGGAAATTTCACTTCAAGTATCTATGGGAAGAAATAAGAAACACCATTCCAGGATCTATGGTATCTATGCAAGATAGAAGATACGAGGTTAAAAGGTAAATTTGATATAGGATCAAATGAAGAGAATCAAGCCTATGCTTCAATTTCAAGAAGAAAGGGAAGATTCAGTAAGTTTGGTCCTCAGAAGAAAAAGAGAAACATATATAAGATATGATGCTATGAATGTAATGAACTTGGGCACTATAAGAAATATTGTCCCAAATCTAAGTACAAGAGGAAAAATGAAGAAGCCCATGTCACTAGAGGAATGGAAGAACCAGATTCAAATAAACCTAAGAAATAAGAAGTGAAAGTTCACTATTATAATTGAGATCATCTTACTCTTTAAGAGGTATCTATCGTTTGTAAAATAGTATGTTAGGAAGCATTATATATTAGATAGATGCATCACTTTAGAATTTTCATCATGATGGAAGCATTAAATAAGTAGTACTCGTCATAGGAGGATGTTTGTAACACATTTATGTGACAACTATGCTATGAGACAAGTGGCTCCTGGGAATCTCATTGAAAACAACATTTATGGAAGGAAATAATCTAGATCAAGGGTAATCATTCAATAATCAATATGGAAACAGATGCTGAAATTTTCTAATGGAATCCTCTTTGGATTCACCTTGTTAGAAAGAAAGCAAAAGGTTTCATCGAGAATTCTAACTTGCAGAATTTTGGAATTAGGATATGATGACAAAATGATGAAGCAGGTCAAGAGAATGAAACTTTCCATTCTAAGGAAAACTGCTGCTAGATGACTCAAAAGGAAAATATATGAGGCATATGTATATTTATGCTTACACTGGATGCTATGAATTCATGTCATATTGTTGCAGGTAATATACTTCTATCTTCACAAGTATGAACAAGAAGGAAAATAGAATTTTCTCTGATGCACATGCTACCAAAAGGCATGATCCACACTAGATGAAATCAACATAATATGTCCTCATATGGAATATGAGGTGGCTGTACACAATCAAGGAACTTCACATTGGAAGCTACTAGGATTGAAACAAAATTGTGCGGAGAAAGAAAGGAAGATATCGTGAGAAGTGCAACAATAAAAAAGTAGTCAACATCTAAGGAAGCCAAGAAGTCTTGACTAGAAAATCTCTTGGGAAGATATGTAGACTCTAATAGAAGTCTGGAAAAAATGAAGACCCTTGAAAATACATATCTTTAGGAGATGTTTCAATATGTAACAAAGGATGTTGATGCCTACAAGAAGATGTCACAGTGAAAGATCATCACTAAGATACTTTTGATTTAAAATTTCATATTTATAATTAAATAATATATGATGAGCTTATGCAGGGTTGTCTAAGGGAAGTATATGTCTTCCATAGGTTGAAAACCATATGGTAGGATGAAAGATTCTTGGAAGAAATATGATTCAAAGGAAAGTAGCATGACATGAAGCTAGACCAGATGAAAAAATTTAAGGACCACTTTCTGACAGAATGAAGACATAACTCATGGATGAAAGTGATGGATGATCTATTCCCTATGGAGAGATCCCAAATACGAAGACTCCTTAACAATGAATAAATTCATGACATTGAATAAAGGAGTTATTCATGAGTAGCTGGGTGTTTTCATCATTACTGCTGCAAGTCCCTGATTAAGAAGACACATGGTAATAAGTTTCTTACTTGGAAAAAAATTGGTAATTCATAATTCGAGAGGGAGCTTAGGTACATTCCTTGTATAGGAATGCATACATTCCTTTGTGGAATATGTCCTCCCTAGTTGAGAGGGAGAGACAGACACATCATTCTAGTCTTCACCTAGGAAGACAGAATGGAGGATTGGGTAATCATCTGGAATTTGATACTCTTGAGGATGTATTAGGGGATCCAAGATGAAAGTAGTTGTGGAAGGACATATATTCTTTGAGGATTAGGAATCCACGATAATAATAGTCATGGACATATCTAGAGTGAACCCCGGTGGGATATGATCCAAGAGAGACAATGATGTAGGTGTCTATTCGTCATTGGTCTCACTAGCATTGTAACTCAAAGATCTCATGGAGAGATGGAGATTTTAGTCAAGGCCTTGCACTATGACAATACTGGTTGATATGATGCTACATAGAAAAGATTACCAATTTGATTATTCTTATGAGATTCTTCAGATTGAGAGTGACCATGCACCATTATGAATACCTCCTTAGTTAAGAAAGAGTGTTGAAAAGTGTAAATAGTTCCGATCTTCATAACACTACAAGGAAAATACCCTCTAGTAGATGTTTTTTAGGAACCCCACAGAAAAATACCCCAGACGTTCGTTTCTAGCGGAGGATCCTAGAGGAGGTTGGTGGGTGGAGTTTTTTGCGGATGTATTTCGTCTGGTGCTCTTATCAACCTAAAACGCACCGGTGCGTTCAATATGACAAAGCACTGGTGCATTACAAAAATTGGCACATCGAACACCGTGCACTTCGTACACACAGGCCCGGTGCGTTGTATTTTTGCAGAGCATCGGTGCTTTACATGTCGACCGCATAGATACTGCCCGGTGTGGAATAAATGAAACGCAACAGGGTGCCCAAAAAATGCGCCCACCGGTGGATGGTTAAATAAAAAAAATTACGGCAAAAAAATCACATAAAACATTGGCACACCAGAAACAGTGCGCTCCGTACACACCCTCCCAGTGCTTTTAATTCAGCAACCACGCTAGTGCGTGTCATATCGTTAGCCTCGGTGCCTCATAAAAAGTGCGCGAAACATAAACGACCCGGTGCGAATGACTGAAATGCACCGGGATCCCCGTAAATGCCGCGCACCGGAAAAGGGTTTAAAACAAACAAAATTATGGCCAAAAAACCACAAAAATCATTGGTTCACCGAACACCATTACCGGTGCGTTAGGTTACTGTACAGCCCCGGTGCGTCACCTCTCCACACCCCGATGCGTCATAAAAGTGAGCGGAACATAAACTTCCCAGGGCGGAATAATGGAAACGCACCGAGGTCGCCATAAATGCCGCACACCAGAATAAGGTTAAATAAAAACAATTACGGCCAAAAAACCGCAGAAATCATTGATTCACCGGACACTTTTACTGGTGTGTCATGATAATGTAGAGCACCGGTGATTTAAAAATATTCCACCCCAGAGCCTCCTAAAAGTGCGCGAAAACATAAAGAGCTAGGTGCGGCATATATACAATGCACCGGTACTCCAGAAAACATCCCACGCACTGGAACAGGGTTAAATAAAAAAAATTTATGGCTAGAAAACCACAGAAATCATTGGTTCATCGGAAACTATTACCAGTGTGTCATATTACTGTAGAGCACTGGTGCATTAAAAATACGCTGCCCCGGTGCCTCCTAAAAGTGCACGAAACAGAAAGAGCCCGACGCGGTATACAGGAAATGCACTAGTACTGCTGTAAAAAGCCCGCGCACCAGAATAGGGTTAAATAAAAAAATTACGGCAAAAAAACCGCAAAAATGATTGGTTCATCAGACGCTGTTACCGGTGCATCTCATTACTGTAGTGCACCGGTGCGTGATAGTTACGCCACCAAGGTGCTTCCTAAAAGCGCGAGAAAACAGAAAGAGCCTGGTGCGACATTGATAAAATGCACCAGTACTCTGGTTAAATAAAAAAAATATTACGGCCAAAAAACCGTATTTTTCACTTTTTTTAGTGCTACAGAGCTCTCAAGCACTGGTGCAAGTTATCCTTGCTTGAGCCACACTGACATCCATGCTCCCATTGCACTTATTGCATGCACTGCTGCTGTACATTGCCACCAATCTCCAACTTGAATTTTATAAAATAGCTGACAAATTTTCTTTTTAAAATTGTACAGCCAATATGCCTCCTTGTTGGGTAAATGTACAGGTATTTTTCTAGTTTTCCCATAATTAAACCTTTTAGTGGATTAGAATTTGAAAAAACCTTAAAATTAACCATTAAAAAAAAAAAAAATATTTGTCGCGCCGTGCGCTTGAGCCATTTGGCTCGCACCGGGTGCAGTGCTGCCTGTAAATTTACAGGGCGCACCGGTTAGCTGAAGGTGTCCGCACCGGTTCTGGGGCAGTACCATGAGGCGCACTGGTTAGCTGAAGGCGTCCGCACCGGTTCTGGGGCAGTACCATGAGGCGCACGGTGTAATTTTAATTTTAAAAAAAAGTGCGATGCGGTCATTTACCAGGCCGCACCGTTGATAATGTTGAATTGCAGCCACTCAGTGCGTTGACAAACTTATCCGCCCCGGGGCACGTAAGTTTTTCGGCGCACCGGAACTACCAATCGACATTGACAACGATTCAGGTTGGTAAACTGGTGCTAAGTGTATCCGCACCAATTCCGGGCCGGATTCCAAAGGCGCACCGTGTAATTGTAAATTTTACGACAAAGAGCGGTGCACTCAGATACCTGGCCACACCGTACGACTATGTACGGTGGAAGGAGGGTGGTGTGTTGACTTAGCTATAAGCCCTGGGGCGTATAGTGAAGTCAGTGCATCAACCTCCTAACACCACACTTAGTGAATGGTGCGCTAAAAATATTTTATGGAGCACCTCTCCCGGTGCTTTTTATATCATTATGTGCACCATAGACGGTGCGTCTCTGGGTAGGGACGCATAGTTATTGGTGCGTGACTGTGTTTTTGGCACACCGTCTCTTGTTTTATTTATTTTTCAAAAAATATTTGTATATGTATATTTGTAAATACATGTGTCATTTAATTTAAAAATTGTGTTTAATATGTTAATCATTCAAAGACGTGAAAGGAGAGAAGAGGAGCAACAACAACAACAACAGGCGGAACAATATAACATGGTTCACCTGTGGGAGGAAAGAGAGAGGGAGAGAGATGCGTACCCTTGCCCTATTACAACAATGACACAGGGGCTCTTAAGGCAGATAGGCCTCCTCAAGTTCTATGAGGAGGATACTTCCCTAAAGTCCCATAGTGGTCTTTTGAGACATCTTATTCGAAGGTGGAATTCCCGGTGACAGGCTTTCCGAGTTGGTATCGACTAGTGGTACATGCCCACTGAGGAGGATGTTTATTTTATTACATGGATTTTGAGGAGAAGGGTGGATTTTCCCTTGTTCCCTGAGGTTCCAGCTGGCTGTGTGGCAGGGGGTCTGATTAGGAGATCAAGTCTCTTGTAGAAAAATGCTCAAAAATGAAGTTGCTCAGAATTGGTCCAAACTAGATCGACTGGAAAGAGCTCAGAAAAACGATCCTGTAGACATGAACGGCACTGAAAACTGACGCAGTATGAGGAAGATATTCAGCTTTAAAGTTTGCCAATTTCAGTTAAAAAATGGCCCAAAGTTGACTCTATAAAAAATATTTTTTATTAAAAAAGAATATTCTACAGAATATTTTGGGAATATTCCCCAATCGACCAATGAAAGGGCGCCACGTGGCCCCAAGGTGGATTGAAATGGCGTTAAAATTTTTGTTATGGACTCGGCAGGATTCGATCCCGGGTCGGCGGGATGATAACACAACGGACCGGCCAATGGGGCCACACGTGGTTCTTGTTAATCAATGGGCATGAAAATTCATTTAAAATTTTGAATTATATGTGGTGCGCTTTTTGTTTGGGTCGTGGTCTCGTGGACCAGCGGAAGGTGTGGAGGCACATTTTATTATACAGTTTGAAACTTTGTTATATGCCGAACATAACCCAAAGTTTATTAAATGCCTTCCAAACGGTGTGGTCACGTGCCTTATCCCTTTAATCACCCACGACTGGCGGTGAATTCGGCGGTTCCACAGATTTAGCACCGGACTCCAGAATTTTCGGTGCTATCTGGCGGTTAGCCAGATTTAGCTGGAGTTTTTCTAGGTGACATTGGGCAAACTTCAGTTAGCCATAACTTTGGCTAGGGAAGTCCTTTTGGGACGATTTTTTTTTTGATTTTGGGGTATTGAAGCATTATAAAGCTGTTGGGATAGATTTCAAAGCCATTAGGGTGCTCTATCAGTGATTTTACCAGTGATTTTGGTTGTGGAGCCATCAGGGCCTAATGAAAGATCAGATGTGTTGGACTATACTCATCCATTGGAGGTGAATGAATAGTCGATTTATACTGATTCAGTCCTCTGTTTCTGAATTTGCAGCTTATTTTTCCTTTTGAGTCTTTATACACAGTGTAATTCATATTTTGAGCATTAATGAAAAATGGAAAAGCCCAATTAGAGGCTTTTGGACCCAGCAGAGGTAGCCCAAGAGAGGGGTGAAATGCTTAAACAAATGCTTACTATTATGCTGTGCATTTTTGCTGTTATATTTCAGATTTTGCTACATTAAACAGTAACTTTTCATAAGAACACTTTTCCCAAGTAGGCTTATACAGTGAACATTACTCATTAGTTTCACTTCAAACCACATTACTTCATTTGCAGAATACTTAAACTTGCTTATTCACACTTAAAATTTTGATTAATGAATACTTTGCACATAAAAAAATACTTTCATTGATCGGATCTATTTCAGTGTTTACATTTTATTTCTTTAGGCAGAGCCAGTTTGTGGGCCAGAAGCTTCTAGTTTCATCCTTTCTAGTAAAGGTGAAATAACCAGTAAAAGCCCCCTACTGTCAATCTCTGTATAATAAATACTTTGTTCTCACAATTTCAGATCAGATTGGTATCAGAGCTCTAGGTTGTGCTCAAAAGTTTGTGAAATTTGTGCAAGAAGATTGTGTTATTCTGCAAAATTTGATGCTTACTAGGCTGAAATTGAAAAGAGGGGAAGGTCAATTGGTTAGAGAACAAGTTAATCCTCAACCAAGGAGGGCTAGAGTGCCATTATATCCACCTTCCATTTCATCCTCATTAGCCTTAGAATCAACCACAAACATGTCTTCTAGAGAAGGAGAAGTACATGAGGAAATGGATCCCAAGGAAGAAGAAAGAGTCTTTAGAAAAGCTTTCTTGGACATGACTGAGATGGTTAGGATCCTATACCAGGAGAGAAAGGATAGGATTGCTGGAGAAGGGTCTAGAAACCAAAAAGAAGAAGGAGATTATTCTGGAGGGAAGAAAGACAAATATGAGTCTAAGAAAGGGAATGGAGGAAATGGTGATCCACCATCTCCATCGTCATCCTCTTCCTCCACATCATCCTCTTCAACTTCTGTTAATCAGTCACAAAAAACAAAAACATCTCTTAGAAATCCTTTGTTAAAGCTAGATGTAAAGTTTGAGTTGCCGATGTTTAATGGTGATGTGAATGCAGAGATAACTGGATTGGACAGCTGGAAGTCTATCTAAGGATTCAGAATTTGCATGATGATGACACAAAAATCCAATTAGCCTCTTTGAGAATGGATGGAGCAGCTTTGGTTTGGTGGGAAGCCAAGATCAGGGAGGAAATTAAAAAGCATGGTAAGATACCTCTAACTTGGAATGAGTTTATTACAGCTATTAAGAAACAGTTTTATCCTCTTGCTCATATTTAGAAAGCAATCATGAATTGGAAAAATTTTAGGCAACTTAAGGGTCAAAATGTGCAAGATTATACCCAAGAGTTTAGAAGGAGAGCACTTCTACTTGGAGTAGACTTACAAATTCAAGACACCTTGTTGAAATACATAGGAGGTTTGCACAATTATCTGCAACATACTATTCTAATGTTTAATCCTACCAGCTTAGATGAAGTCTGTGTGCAGGCTACACATTTAGAAGCTAGAGGAAAGAATATTTTTGATTAGGATAGTAATTTCAAAAACAAAGGAAAGAAGAGAGTTGCAAATTCAAGAAAAGAAAAAGGAAAGTTCTTTTGCAAGAACTGTTTGAAGACAAGTCATGATGAAGATCATTGTTGGAAGCTTCATCCTGAACTGAAACCAGAAAAATACAAGAACAAAAACAAGACCAAAGAAAAGGAGAAAACTGTAGCAACGGTTGAGCAAGACTTAGGGTCAGACTCAGGAGATGAGACAAAAAGCATAGCCATGGTTTTAAAGAACATTAAGGGGAAAGAAGTGGTGCAAGACACAACTCCCAGTTCTAGCTCTTTGAATTGTCACAAAGATACTCATGAGGAAAAGAGGAGGATAGAGTTCTTCCATGTGAGGGTAATTTCAAAACATACCAAAATTGACACACTATTTCACAGTGGGTCACAAGTGAATCTCATATCTGAAGACTTGGTCAAGCAGCTTAAACTTGAGACCATTCCACATCTGAAGCCTTATCCACTTGGATGGATATGCAAGGATGCCAATTTGCAAATTTCAAGGAAGTGCATATTGCGCTTTGCAATAACTGCACACTTTATTGTCACAGTTGAACTTGATGTGGTGCCGCTTGATATCTCAGGTATTGTTTTGGGAAGTCCTTATTTATTTGACAGGAAGGCTATTTTTCATCGCCATGAAAACAAGTATCACTTGTTCAAAGATGGTAAAGAGTACATTGTGAGAGCACACAAGAAGAAGCTGGAATCTTCTTTACTCCATGCAAGTCAATTGAAAAGACTGGTTAATGCAAGTCAAAGTCTAACTTTTTTAATGTTGAAACGACCAGATTTTGAGCATTCGCCTTTTTATGATGTTGCTAATGATTTGTCTCAGTTTGATAACAATTTGTCTTTGAAAGAAGATGATGTTATGTTTCACAAATTACCTTTTGGGTTAGCCAATGCAGTGAATGAAGTGTCAAAGCAAAGCAGTGCAAGTAAGAAGGACACACAACTCAACATGGGAAACAATTGGTTTCAGAATGGTAGAATTTGCCATGGGAACAATTTGCAAGGTGAAGGTTATTTTAAGTCTTATGGGAAGTTTGATCAGTGTAGAAAAAGTTTTTTTTCTCCAGATTACAATTGCTGTTCAGCAAATTTTAATCATTTGCATCATGACTCCGTCAATCTTAGCAATGGTCGATCAATTGATTCCAGAGACAGATTATCATTTTCTCAAAAGCTTCATTTGATGAAATCGGGTAGATTTCAGTTATTCAAGGGTGGAAGAGTGGAGAATCAGTCTCCACATTATCAGTTTCACTAATCAGAGAGATTTTGGGGTCCAAAAGCTTTCCATTTGGGAGGTGTGATCAGGGGATCAAGTCTCTTGTAGAAAAATGCTCAAAAATGAAGTTGCTCAGAATTGGTCCGAACTAGATCGACTGGAAAGAGATCAGAAAAAAAATCCTGTAGACATGAACTGCACTGAAAACCGACGCTGTATGAGGAAGATATTCAGCTTTAAAGTTTGCCAATTTCAGTTAAAAAATGGCCCAAAGTTGACTCTATAAAAAATATTTTTTATTAAAAAAGAATATTCTACAGAATATTCTGGGAATATTTCGTGGAATATTCCACAAAATATTCTGTGGAATATTCCCCAGTCGGCCAATGAAAGGGCACCACGTGGCCAGCCCGGAGGCCGCCACGTGGCCCAAAGGTGAATTGAAATGGCGTTAAAAATTTTGTTATGGACTTGGTAGGATTCGATCCCGGGTCGATGATAACACAACAGACCGGCCAATGGGCCACACACGGTTCTTGTTAATCAATGGGCGCAAAAATTCATTTAAAAGTTTGAATTATATATGGCGCGCTTTTTGTTTGGGTCGTGGTCCTGTGGACCAGCGGAAGGTGCAGAGGCACGTTTTATTATACGGTTTGAAACTTTGTTATATGCCGAACATAACCCAAAGTTTATTTAATGCCTTCTGAATGGTGCGGTCACGTGCCTTATCCCTTTAAGCACCCACGACTGGCAGTGAATTCAGCAGTTCCACAGATTTAGCACCAGACTCCAGAATTGTTGGTGCTATCTGGCAGTTAGCCAGATTTAGCTGGAGTTTTTCTAGGTGACACTGGGCAAACTTCAGTTAGCCATAACTTTGGCTAGGGAAGTCCTTTTGGGACGAATGTTTTTTTGATTTTGGGGTATTGAAGCATTCTGGAGCTGTTGGGATAGGTTGCAAAGCCATCAGGATGCTATATCAGTGATTTTACTAGCGAATTTGGTTGTGGAGCCACCAGGGCCTAATGAAAGATCAGCTGTGTTGGACTATACTCATCCATTGGAGGTGAATGAATAGTCGATTTATACTGATTTCAGTACTCTGTTTCTGAATTTGCAGCTTATTTTTCCTTTTGAGGCTTTCTACACAGTGTAATTCATATTTTGAGCATTAATGAAAAAGGGAAAAGCCTAATTAGAGGCTTTTGGACCCAGCAGCCCAAGAGAGGGGTGAATTGCTTAAACAAATGCTTACTGTTATGCTGTGCATTTTTGCTGTTATATTTCAGATTCTGCTACATTAAACAGTAACTTTTCATAAGTACACTTTTCCCAAGCAGGCTTATATAGTGAACATAACTCATTAGTTTCACTTCAAACCATATTACTTCATTTGCAGAATACTTAAACTTGCTTATTCACACTTAAAATTTTGATTAATGAATACTTTGCACATAAAAAACACTTTCATTAATCGGATCTATTTCAGTGTTTACATTTTATTTCTTTAGGCAGAGCCAGTTTGTGGGCCAGAAGCTTCTAGTTTCATCCTTTCTAGTAAAGGTGAAATAACCAGTAAAAGTCCCCTACTATCAATCTCTATATAAGAAATACTTTGTTCTCACAATTTTAGATCAGAGTCAGTTAGTTTACTCCCAGAGATACATTAGAGCAGACATATTGTCTCCTTCAGATTTTCAGGTCTCTGGAGAACAGTTACGTATTGGTGTGTTTGGTGGTGAGGAGGTCCAGTGTCTCTCACTTATCATTTCGACCATTTCTCACAACACCAACGACGGGCAACGCATTAGTTGCCAACTTTTATATTATGTTGATTCTTTACTACAATAACCATGACTTGTCAGGTGGTCTACCTTTTTTTTACGACAGTTCTGTACAACATTAGATAGATTTCGTGCTCATGCACAAGGGAGGGTCAACTTCCCTTTTTCTTCAGAGATTTTTTGTTTATTTTTTGAGAGGTTTCCAGAGATGAGGCCTTCTTTTCTTCGGAAACCTTGTAGGCCAATGACTGAGGCACGTATGCATATGTGGGGGGAGATGATGCCCAAGGTGGAGGAGACTCTATTTCCAGCGAGGATATCAGATGATGCATTGGGGTTGCTACCCAGTGTTTTTGAGCATCCCTTCATTATGGTCCCCTGTCCTTATGCGGGGTTGGATTGGCGAGGGTGTGCCAACATCCTCTTCATAGATGATGAGCCACCAGATGATAGAGTTAATATTACTGTTTTATTTAAATTTATTCTAACATTTTATTTAACTTGTTTTTATTAAATTGTGTAATGAAATTGTCTAAGTATTATTGTGTACTTGTATATATTTTGCAGACATTGGCTCTTATGATGGCGAGGACATGCCGCCACCACCACCTGTCGATCTAGTTGTGGATCTTGATGATCTTGATGCCGAGGATCAGCAGGAGGCCGGTGCAAATGATCAAAGACCTGTTCCTGCTAGTGCACCGGCCTGCGGTCAACATATGAGCGATGCTAGATACAGGATGGAGTTGGGCGACCAACTCATTGCATTGCTTGTTGAGGGGGGCATCTGCCCCGCTAATTTCACAGATATAGAGGTCGATGATAGGCTCTTACAGATGTGGAGAGGCAGGCTGTGTGACATGTACAGCCTGATGCGGCATGTCGTAGGAGTTACGACAGCTTTTACGCGACTGACGAGGACTGTCGCACATTATGAGTGAGCTGCAGCACATGATGGACAGTCTGCGAGGCGCAACGTACCATCGACATCTCATGATCGTTCACAGCCTCGCGCCGCGCCAGATTTGCATGCAGAGCCTCCAGTAGCATCTACCAGCAGTCATCATGGAGATGAGGCTCGATCATCGGCTGATCCATGACATTTATATTACAATTGTATATTTTTATCATTATTCAGTTATATATATATATATATTATGGTCCATGTATTTTATGTTCATTTTGTAGTTGTACTTAATTTACATGTTGGTGATCATCATTATGTGTATGTTGTTAGGTCATGTTAGATATGTTCATTTAATGTGCAGCTTGTAGATAGATGTGTATGTGATAGCATGAGATGTATATTTGATTTTTGTGTTGTACTGATGATGTTAATATATAATGTTAATTGTGTTTTGTTAGATGATCATGATCACGATGATGCAGTAAGAGATTTTGAATGTGTTTTTTAGTCAAATATGGTGTTTGTACGATGTTATCATGAACGTGATGTTTATTAATTAATTTATAAATACCAAATGATCATGATATTTTAAATTTGTAATATTTGTATTTGTAATTGTATTTAAAATTCTAAAATTGTAATTTTAATGATATATATGTAAATTTCTAAAATTGTAATTGTAATTCTAATAATTCTAATTCTAATTATAATTGTAATTGTATGTAAAATATTTGTAAAATTTTAATTGTATTAACGTGAAATGAATTTATTACAATTTTTAAATTTGTAAATTTTAAATAACTGTAAAATAATAAATATAGAATAATATGATTTATTGTAACATAAGGAAATTTAGAAAATAATGCAAATAAATTCCTGTACTAAATTAGAATTATCATTATTTTATTATGATATTAGATACAAAAAAAGAATTAATTTATACAGTATGCCATTGTTTTTGAGATCAAGTACATAATACCAAATTATCAAGTGAATTATTGATTTTAACATTAACACAATGCAAATTTCCAATTAATTCATATTAATACATATTACATTAATATTTCGAAAAAATCATCTTAAAAAGTATAAATATTGATGAAATAACACATATTGTACCATATCACTCTCGGTTCTCATGATCACCCTCATTATCTTCTAGCTCACATGGCATGATAGCACTATTGTTCTAAAAAATATGTTTTGATCTAGGGTCATGTGTCAATACGAACCACCAATCCATATCCAACACATCTGGGTAGAAAAACACCTGGTTGTAGTGTTTAGGGAAAACATAGGGCTCCTTAGCTTCATCCCACATCTTTATAGAGTTGATACATATTAGCCTACTATCGCGATCTTCCTTTACATTATTCCGATCAAAGGTGTCCCACCACTTGCACCTAAAAATAACACATTGGAAAGAAGAAAATCCACTTCAATGATCTCTTGTATCTTTCTGACGTAACCTAACGTCCCTCTTACTAGTTGTTGATCATGGTGGCTAGATTGACTAGATTGATCGAACTCGACTTCCACTCCACAGTATTGTGTGATGTTTCTAGCATCGGCATTTTCTGTGCGAAAATGGTGTCCATATGCCCACATAGAAGGGAACAAATGCACCTATTATAAAAAAGTTTAAAAAATCATATAAGTGTCATGTGTCTTATAAATAATAATCCAACAATTAAAATATGAAATGTAGATGTCTTAATATAGGTTTCAAATTTATATATAAATTACTACCGAGTTGCTGCACCCAATCCCTACATTTAGCGCATCCTCTTCAGCACATGGGTAACGACCGGTAGCACCGTATTTCTCTCTGACTTAATCAACAACCCAACTGTTGGGGCATATTTTTGGTATATTTTCCTTTAAATGATCCGGATAAGGCACACTTCTACCATTCAACCGTCTGAATTCTTTCCTGTCGCTATCCCATTTCATTCTTTTTTGTTTGTACAATGCGACCCACGATTGTGTCGCTTCAGAATTGTAAAGAATGAATTTATTGATTGCTTCAATTTCTGCATTCGTTGATGAAATCAAACCAAAATTATATAGTACTTAGAGATCAAAATATACATTATATCGAAGTTAAACATGAATATAATTAATTACTTTTTGTAAATTTGAAAAATTATAAGTCGCTTACTCTTTATCAAGCGCTTTTTTCCACTTGTTTGGAGCAACTCTCCTTCTCTTTTGTCTTCATCCAATTCATCACTCCAAATCACCGCACCTGGTTTGTTGTCGATTTGCTTGATGTGCTCACTGGCATAGTAGAAAGACTCATACGATATGTACCCCTCTGCCATAGACCCCTAAGGTTTTGCCCTTTGTTGAACAAAACCTTTCAATTTTTTCATGTACCTCTCTAAGAAGAAAATCCAACGACAAGAAACAACCCCAACTAATTCAACCTCATCTACCAAGTGGATTAGAATATGAACCTGTAAGTCCATGAAACTCGTCGGCAGTTCCTTCTCAAACATACAAACAATCTCAACTATCTCTTGACACCACCGTGGAATGCTAGCCATATGAATCTCCTTTGACGTGATCCAACGTACAAATGTAGATAATTTAGATATGGCATGTCCTAGGTCTTGAGGGAATTCATGTTTCACACACCCACGCACAAAAAAAGGACAATGACACTTCAAAGTTATAAAAATTTGCAATAATATACAAAATTAGTTATGTTTTATGATCACCGCATGGGATAAAATTTATTAATATAACAAATAATAAAATCATGGTTTTGACATTATACGTACTCTTAGAAGATTCAAATGGTCATGCGATTTCAACCTCGAAAAATGGTCATCCACGGTGAAGCAGTGCCGTAGTGAAGACCCATATGAAGTTGGCACCCTCACATCCATTATAGCTTCCTTTGCCAAAGATATATCATCTTTTTTTAAAATCCATGGGACATCACCTTCTTTGAAAAACCATGAATTAGAGGGACCAGTGCCTGCCTCTGATCCCGTACTTTCTAATCGTCTTGGCCAATATTTCTTTTTAGTTTTTGAAGTAATAAGATCTTTCCTAACCGCCAATGTGTCACTTTGTTTTGATGAAACATGCCTCCATAAAGAAGATGAAACATTTTTAAATATATGCATGGGATCTAATAAGTGGGAAATCTTAAGATGCTCCCAATATGGGAGGTCATAAAAGATAGATTTCCTTTTCATCCCAATGGGAAATTTCTCAACATAGGTGTTGAATAAATCTGGATCATCGAACTTAGGCTCCCCATTTGAATCGAAATTTTCTGTGAACTCCTTCTTCTTCTCTCTCTCATATGATCTAAGCCATTCAGCTGGTGTCATTATTAGAGGCCTTTGGGTTCTTTCTCGTTTACCATTGAAAGCGGATGTTGCTCTTCTGTAAGGGTGTTGTTCTAGTAGGAATATCTTGGAGTAATCATACACTGGCTTTCGTAGGTCCTTGGACCATATATCTTTCAGAGAAGGTCCACAAAATTTACATCCAAAATACCCTTTTGTTACAAGACCTGCGAGATTATATTTGTATACATTAATTAATATGCATGGCACGTTAAATAATATCATGAAGATCAGAACAAATAATATTACAACGAATTAAATAACTAATATGTGAAAGAATATTGTTACATTATATATAAACAAATCAATAAATTAAACATGTAATTTACCAGAGAAAACTCCTAAGCCTAGATAATCATGTGTTGTGTAAGCACATATGCCATACAATGTAAACCTCCTCTCTGTTGCGATGGGTCTTGATACATCGTATACATTTATCCCATCCCATAATTCCTTCAATTCATCTACTAGTGGTTGTAAGTAGACATCCATATTCTTCACTTGTCTTCTACCAGGGACTATGAGAGCCAACATAAGATGTTCATTCTTCACGGACAACCATGGGGGATATTGTTATTGATCACTACTACAGGCCAAACAAAATATTTGGTGTTCTAGAGGGAATATGGGTTGACGCCATCCATGGCTATGCTGAGTCGTAGACTTCGTACTTCATCCTTGAATTTTTCAGGCCAGGTATCCTCTATATGCTTTATGGCTATTGAATTAGTTTGGATTCGCATAACTCCCAACTCACTTCTGTGTGAGGCATGCCATCCCTGCAACATAGCTAATTCTTTGCAATGAAAGAGCCTTTGAATCCTTGGGATTATAGGCATGTGCCTCAATATCTTAAAAGGAGGACTAGTACGTGATTTACCCTTCTTTTTTTATTTATCATACCTGTCATGCCCACATTTCAGACACATCTCTTTGTCTGCATATTCTCCTCTATATAGAATACAATCATTTGGACATGCATGATATGATATGTACTCAACACCCAACATTTTCAACAATTTTTTGCCTCTTTGTAGCTATCAGGCAAGACATTATCACTCGGAAGAACCTTATCTTTGAATAACTTGTAGTTGGTGGTCATGGAAAAATATATTAATAAATGTACATTAATGTCGATATAATTATTAATGTTCATAAAATTTAACATTTGTATTGTTCATTGCAGTGTTCTGATTATATTTCAAATTTATATATAAGGGAAGTACTTTATGGTAACTTACCTCAAAATTTTGGGAAACATGTATTCGACAAGCCAAAATTTGGTTTCAAGTTGTACAGTAACATCGTTGTCCCCAACTGGGTAGACTTTGACTGACCGCCGGGTCCAAAGAGAGGGGTGGTGGAAGAAAATTTAAGGCTTTCGAAAAATGTGTCAACGATATGAGCATCATCCCCTAGATGATCATCATTTTGGAATGCATCTAACAACATTGTCTCCATGGCAGTCGTATCCCTTAAGTAATCGTCCATACCAACCTCTATTTGTTTATCTCCATTTCCAGCTTGTGAAGAACTACTATTTCTGTAGTCATTCCTAATTGGTGAATCTGGACGTAGTGGGAATTGAATCGGTGGTTGATTCAACCATTCTTGGTATCGTTCCTTTCCGATTTTTTCTCTTAATTCAATCTTCTCTCGATTTGAAATTGTCGTGGGGTGCAATGGAAGATGGTAGGTAGGTCGTTCATCATCACTAGAATCATAGTAATTAAAAAATAAAATTGAACATGATTAGTACAAAATATTATGATATCAATTTGTAACCACGTTGACAATATTGCATAATTATAAATTGGTTTGACGTTGAAATAATTACGTACATATTAATCAATATATATACCAAACAATTATAATTATAATTACCATCATTGTCCCGGGATTGTGGCTAGAAAATGCAATATTTTTACAATTGGCAGGGTGAAGCGGCTGTCCATTTTCATCTACCAAATGCGTCTTGCGGTATGCAGCTCCTCATAATAACTTTCAATGTTTTGGAGCAGTACTTTGAATATAATTTTGTGCATTTGAACTCGATGATGAATCTGCAAATTTGTATACATTATAAATTTAATTAAGTTGTGCATGATTGACTACATGGATAAAAAACATTCATAAATTCAATTAGATAGTGAAAAAATAAAACAAATCTGAAGTAAATATTATGTCTCCACATGGATAGGGAGAACTCTGTGATGGACTTTGAGAAATACTATGGAATGAGCTGGATTTTGAAGAATTGTCCATTTCATATAATATATGATATTTTCTCCTTGCATTTGAGCAAAACAACAATAAACTTTGGTGCACAAACCTAAATGTAATTCCGGTGCGTACTGTTCAGATAACTGCATTGGTAAGTTCTTTATTTTGCGCATCGGTGCACTTTTTTACCAAGTAGCACCAGTGCGGTTTAATTAAACGACACATCGGTAAACGAATAACCGCAATAAAAAAAAGCGCAACCCTATTTTCTTTAAGTGAAAGAAAAAGCGGTAAATTGAAAATTGGGCGGCAAAATATTTTTGAAAATCTAATTTCATAAAACATTTCTTTAAATACTAAACACGTTTCATTATTTCACTATTTTTGCAAAAAATTTCAGCCAGAGATTTGCAGGATACATACCTGGAGCAAACAGAGCACGAGAGCACTGTGGAGCAGGGAAATACGTATGAATAGAAGTATTCAGACAATCCGAATTCTAAACCTCTGGTAATTCAAACCCTGTACCATAGAATTTTAAATGACGTGAGTAAAGTTTATTGTTTTTTTGTACCTTTTTTCTGCAGTTTTTTTAATGCAGTGAAACAAGAAATCAAAGTCTATTGTTTTATTTTATTTTTTCTCTAGTTTTTTATGAAGTAAAATACAAAATCAAATCTTATTGTTTTTTTAACTTTTTGTTTCTGCAGTTTTTTACCTTTTTTTGCAGTTTTCAGAAACAAAAATAAAAAAAGAAATCAATTTTTAGAAACAAAACCCTAGATTCTTTTTGTTTCTCCAATTTTTTCTCCCTCTTTCTTTTCAATTTAGATTTATAGGGTTTCTGTACTTATAAGAAATCCAACCCACGGGACGAATTGCATAGTCGGATCCCAATCCATGTTGGCCCTTGCATCAATCTTAAAAAAAATACAGATTTTTTTCGCTGGTGCGCCCTGCGTAACGTTGCGCATCGGCGTGCTTTGTTATACTAGCGCATCACGCAAGTACAGTGATAAAAAATTTAAAAAAAAAAAATTATGTTTTTATCAGTGCGCCATATGTAACATATGGCACCGGTGCACTATTACATTATGGCACACCGTACAACGTGCTGTTTTGAAAAAAAACCATTTTACAAACATACCCTACATTATTTTTGTTTCTGCCCTGTCTTCTCCCACTCGCTGTGATTTCAGAATTATGGCTTTTCAATTTATATTTATAGGGTTTATATTGCTAAATATAAACCTAAGACATCCAACAAACGGGTTGACCTACATAGTCGAATCCCAATCCATGTCGGTCCTTGCGTAAATAAAAAAAAATAAAAATTGGTGCGCCCTGTTTGAAGGAGTGCACCGGGGCGCTCTGTTATCACAACACACTGTGAAAGTACTGTAATAAAAAAATTAGAAAAATATGCAGCCGGTGCTCTATTTCATTATGACGCACCGCGAACGTTCAGTTTCGAAAAAAAAAACTTTCAAAAAATACAAACCTTACTTTCTTTTTGTTTCTCCCCTTTCTTCTTCTTCTTTCTGTGATTCAGAATTAGGACTTTTCAATTTAGATTTATAGGGTTTGTATTGCTAAATGTAGACCTAAGACATGCAACCGACGAGACGATTAGCATAGTCGTATCCTAACCCATGTCGGCCTTGGAATGTTAAAAAAAAAAACAGACTTTTTACCGGTGCTTCCTATGTAAGTTAGCGCACTAGTGCTTTGTTGTTTACAAGAGCACCAGATAAGTAATGTGGAAAAATAAGATTTTTTTAACGGTGCACCATATGTAAACTATAGCACCGATTTATGCTAAAAAACTAACACTGGACGATTTATATTATTTTTATGATGGTTAACCGGTGCAGTCATTGACATGTAACGCACCAGGGCTTCTTGTTGACATAGAACACCGTACGACGTATTATACCTCTTTTGCGATGCGTGGGAAAGACATACACGCATCGACGCCGGTGCGTTCACCATGAATGGCACACCGATTTTTTTAGATTTTTTTTTTAATTGAGAAGTTGGCAATTTATTTAAAAATATATTATTGACTGATATGATATAGGTTTGATATTGTTAAAGAAATGACTGACAAGAGATCAAGTAACAAAAATACTGATAACACATTAAGATCAAAAGCAAAAAAGGCAAGTTCTTTGTAATTTTTTTACAAAAAATTTATTTCTGAACTATATGTAAATTTAAATAATATGTACTGTTTAATGTGTATCATGCAGAGCCACAAAATGACGAAGCTCGATAAGATTATTTCTAATCTAGGACCAGAAGAACGTATAAGCTTGATGGAAAAATTGCAAAAGGATGAATCAGGTGAATGAAAAAGTACTATCGATCCAATATGAGTTTCTTTTTTTAGTTTTCATTAATAATATAATTAAAATGATTAGATAACATGTGTGAAAAAATCTATTAATTCACCTCTGTTTAATGTTCTACAGGGACCAACAACTCAGAAAAGGAATGTTGTTCTAAGAAAAGAAAAACAATAGAACATGCAAATGAAAATGAATTACTCCTTAGCTCATATAGAGTGACGTTGGAGGTTAACGAAAGGGGGAAAAACTTTTACAAATTTTTGAGGGATCTAGTGGAACGAATGTATAGATGTTCTTTCTACTTACAATACAAAAACCAATCCAATGATTTCAAGAACCAAATTTTATGTAAACTACAGGAAGAGTTTCCAGATAATTGGTCAATGAGACATGTCAGACTTTTAATAGCAAAAACGTACAAAAAAAAGAAGGAATGAAAAAGTAATATTCCTTTAGATGTTTGTCTATAATTATTTATAAATATCACTTTTGTTATACTTACTTTTCATATATCAATATAAAAATTAAATAGTTTATTGTCATGTTACATTTTCAGGAAGATTATGAAAATCTCAAAAGATGAACGAGCTGATATCAGAAATATGCCAGTAGGAATGTCCAAAAAGGTGTACAAGGAGATGGTCAAAGAAATGGACAAAATTGCATCGCGAGAGGAGCCATCTCAACAAAAACGTGCTTCAAATGTAATATGTAATCATTGAATTTTTTGATCATTAGGTACAATAAATAAACAATTTAGCATTAAATATTAATTTTCAAGTATTTTTTGGCAGAAAAGAAAAGAAAATGGAACCCATTCAGCACATAAAACAGGACGACAAGGAAGAAAATGATTGATATCTAAGTTTGTGAATAATTGTTACTTCCTTATAACAACTTAACTATATTTCATTTTTGTATTTTTAAGTTGTTTTACAAAAATCATCATTGAATGTCTCCAAACAGGTGCTAACATACAAAGAAGAACCATAAGAGGAATTGATTGAAATTGGTTTAAATATGGGTTGTGCGTATATGTTGGCATATCATAACTTAATTGTGGAATTTGTAAGCATCTATTGATCTTGTTTTAATTAGATCCGTCTATAATTAATAGAAAAAAATAAATCTTTTATATTAAATATATGATTTCTTATGGGGTATAAAAATTGCAGGAAACAAAGGATGGCACTGCGCCAACAGATCGGTTTTTGAAAGATGGCATGTTACATGGTTTTGAAAGAATGTGTATAGTCTATGAGTCAATTGTTGCATTGGTACGTCATTTCTTTTCGATTTACATTGATGTATATTATTTAATATTGCAATTTTCATTATTCTCACCAATGTATATACACTCATTACAGTTTATTTTTATGTTTGTAGATGGAAGAAGGTGAAGAAGAAGAAAACAATAAACGTCATGAAAAAAACATTTTTGAAAATAACCCAAGTCATGGAAGTAGCTCTAGCAGTGATGGCAGTTCAAGCGAAGAATGATGATCACTATGTTTGGATATAAAAGCAAGGCGTTGTACTATTTTTGGAAAAATGTCTGTGAAATCAAACATTTTCTTTAATGTAATGGACATAGTGTCCCAATTGAAAGATAAAGGGATACCAATAACTGTCCCATTTTGTATGACAAAGAATGTCTTATTCATATATATATAATAATAATAATAATAATAATAATAATAATAATAAATGTTTTAATTTATTCTATTGTGTTATGTATTGTTGCTATTGCGTTCTCCATTGTCGTTCTCAAATGCAGTAATAAAAATTTAATTCATATGAATATTTTTATAACATATATATGTGTCGACTTTTGATGAATAATGAATTTTAAAAAACCACAATAATTATGATATTGTATAACAAATTAATCTAAACATCACATTCAAATCCATTAATAAAAATTTAATTAATATGAATATCGTTATAATATGTGTCGACTTTTGATGAATAATGAATTTAAAACAATCACAATAATTACATTGATGTAGGTTTTAACCTTGAACAAAAATTATCTACACACGAATCTTATAACAGAAAATAAACAATAGCGAGAGCATAAAACATAAAACAGATAGACACAGAGATTTTCCCCTGGATCCCAAATCGGGATGACCAACTTGATTTTTCATTATGTTCCTTTTAGTGTTACAACACATATATATACATGCCGAAGCATACATAAACCCCAATCCATTAACCCTGGATTAGAACAAAACTGTAGTTCCCTTGACTGGATCTACAAAATACCAGGGGCCGAAAACCATCATACCCCAAAACCATGTGCAAACTCATGCAAAAAACATGGGTGGGTCTGCCTATGAGTGGGTCCGCACACCAGTTTTTTTTTTTTTGCTAGGGTGCTGCCCCGGACCCCAACAGTGGGGGCTGCCTTCCCCCTTGTGACCCCCCTGTTGTGCCCGGCACAACGTACAGTGCGTGGGGCTAGTCGTGGAAAGAATATAACACATACCCAACATTCTCCCACTTGTTGTTTTCTTTCCACAAGGGGCCACAGGAGAGCTTAGTCATTGGGCCAATTCTTCAACACCCATTGTTTCTCTACACCAAGAGAACTTCTGAGTGCTCACAGACTTCGTCAATGCATCTGCAACATTCTTCAAAGTGTCCACCTTTACGAGAAACACCCTTTTAGCCTCAACCATATCTCTAACAAAGTGATATTGAAAATCAATGTGCTTTGTCTTTGAATGGTAAGCAAGGTTCTTAGCTGAGAAAATTTCGCTTTGGCCATCGCAGTCTATCCTTATAGCTTGTTGTACCAACCCCATACTTGAACACAATCTTTGCAACCAAATTTCTTCCTTGCTTGCATGAGTGGGCGATGTGATACCTCTTGTAGTTGAAAGAGCCACTACGGACTTTCTTTTACTCATCCAAAGCTGATTTCTCTTCCAAATGAGTTAAACACCTTACCCACTTGTAGATCTTCTTTGGTGCGGATCTCCAGCCCAGTCATCTCCAGCCAGGTCTGCATCAACAAAAACATGAATGTCCAACATTCTTTCCAATGCTGGTCTTCCCTGGTAGCACAAGCCATAATCACTAGTGCCACGTAAATATCTGAAAACCCGCTTCACTGCTGTCCAATGCTCCTTCCCTGGGTTTGACATAAACCTGCTCAATACTCCCACTGCATGTGCAATGTCTGGTCTAGTACAGACCATTACATACATCAGGCTACCCATTGCACTTGCATATGGAACACGGGACATATACTCCTCTTCTTCTTGTGTCTTGGGACACTGTTCAGCAGACAGCTTTACACCTACAGGAATAGGAACATTCACCGGTTTACTATCCTGCATATTGAACCTCTGCAATATAGTCTCGACATGCTTCCTCTGGTTTAACCAGAGCTTCCTCTTTGCCCGATCTCTCTTAATTTCCATGCCCAAAATATAGTTTGCAACACCAAGATCCTTCATGTCGAATTTGGAGAACAGTTGGGTCTTCAAATCTTGGATAATTTCTTTGTCATTTCCAATCAACAACATATAATCCACATACAAGACCAAATAAATAACACGGTCACCAATTAATTTAAAATAAACACGGTGATCCTCCTTGCTTCTGGTGAAGCCAAGTCCCCGTATATAGGTATCAAATTTCTGATACCACATCCTTGGTGACTGTTTTAACCCATACAGAGACTTCTTCAACTTGCATACTAGTTCTTTCTTACCCTTCACCATAAAGCCTTCAGGTTGCTTCATGTAGATCTCTTCTTCTAGATCCCCGTGAAGAAATGTTGTCTTCACATCCATCTGTTCTATCTCAAAATCAAATGCATCAGCAACAGATAAAAGTAATCTAATAGAAGTAACTTTGGCAACAGGAGAGAAAATATCACCAAAATCAATTCCCGGCACTTGGGAATAACCTTTTGCTACCAACCGAGCTTTGTATTTCTCCACCTTGCCTTCTACATTCATCTTCTTCTTAAACACCCATTTGCTCCCAATGGGCTTCCTTCCAGCCGGCAACTCCACCAGATCCCATGCATCATTTTTGTGCGAGGATGCCATTTCATCAACCATGGCCTCCTTCCATAGTTTTCCATCCTCTGAATCTACTGCCTCCCTGACAGTTCTGGGTTCATCATCAGTTATAGTTAAGGCAAAACCTGAACAGAAAGCAGATGGAATATACCTTTCTGGTTGCCTTCTTTCCCGAACTGATCTTCTCAAAGTTGGAGTTTGTGGCTCTTCATCTTCTGAGTCTTCTTCTGTTGTAGAGTCTGATTCATCCTCCTTTAACTCAAACTCTATCTTCTCAGGTTCCTTTGGTAGGACTTCATGTTTAACAACATATTTCACTTCTCTAAACACCACATCTCGACTGTACACAACCTTCCTTGTTTCAGGGTTCCAAAGCTTGTAACCCTTTAAACCATCCTTATACCCAATAAAGATGCACCTTTCAGATTTATTATCCAACTTGGTCCTTTTCTCCTTTGGAACATGTACATATGCATCACATTCAAATACCCTTAGATGTGAAAGAGAGGGTTTCTTACCAGTCCATACCTCATGTGGAGTCTTATCCTCCAACGCTAATGAAGGTGTTCTATTAACTAAGTAACATGCAGTCTCCACTGCCTCTGCCCAGAATTCTTGTCCTAACCCAGTACCACTGAGCATGCTTCTTGCCTTTTCCATCAACGTTCTGTTCATTCTTTCTGCAACTCCATTTTGCTGAGGTGTGTATGTAGTAGTCTTCTGCCGTGCTATACCACACTTCTTACAGAACTCTTCAAATTCCTTCTTGCAGAACTACCCACCATTATCTGTCCTCAGTGCCTTTATCTTCTTCTCTGTCTGGTTTTCCACTAGATCCTGAAATTCTTTAAATCTGTCAAAGACTTTAGATTTCTTCCTCAAGAATTATATCCATGTATTCCTTGATAAGTCATCTATGAATGAAACATAGTACACAGACTTTCCCAGTGATGGAATTGACACAGGTCCAAACACATCACTGTGCACAAGTTCTAATATCTTGTTCACCCTCTTAGCACCAGAAGGAAAACTCACCCGATTCTGCTTCCCATATACACAATGTTCACAGAAATCGAAATCCAGAGAGAAATTAGACATACCTTCTACCATAACATTTCTATGTAGTATCCGAAGGCCCTTCTCTCCAATATGTCCAAGCCTTTGATGCCATAGCATGGTCTTTTCTCCAGAGACAGCTAGGCTTTCTGTCCCACTTTCAGGAACCACAGAACTGTTACACCCATCAATAACAGTACTACCTTGTAGCTTGTACAGAGTTCTAGTCCGAACTCCCCGCATTAATACCAGTGCTCCCCGAACCATCTTGCAGGCATCTTTCTCGAACACTGTTTTTACACCTGCATCATCCATCTTGCTTACAGAAATCAGATTTCTGGCCAATGCAGGAATATGCAGAACACCATGAAGTGTTCTAATCCTTCCACCTTGCAACTTCAACTTGACCTTTCCACGTCCGACGATTCTAGCCTTCCTATCATCCCCTAGGAAGACATCACCACCATCATATTTCTCATACTCGCAGAACCACTCCCTATGGGGAGTGAAGTGAAAGGATGCACATGAGTCAATCAACCATGACTCATGATCTACATGTGTATTTGAAGAAGAAGCCAAATGCACATCCCCACCTTCATCCGAGGTGGTTTTTGCCTCTGCAGAAGGAGCATCATCAGATCCCTTTCCTTTCTCAGGAGCTTTAGATCTGCAGTCCTTTTTGTAGTGCCCTTCCTTTCCGCATTTCCAGCACACCTTTACAAACTTTCAAGGAGATTTAGATCTCCCTCTAGATTTAGATCTCCCACTCGAAACCTTATTCTTGTTTCTGTTCTGGGACCTTCCTTGTACAGATAAGGCATCTCCATTCTGACCCTCCATATTTCTCCGTCTCATTTCCTCCGATAGCAAGGCTGAGATAATGTCATCAAAATTCAAGGTAGTTGTATTGCTACCTATTGCAATAACCAGACTATCCCACGAGTCTGGTAGAGAGCACAACAAAATGATGCACTTATCTTCATCTGAGATTTTAATATCAACAGATGACAACTGACTTACCACAGTATTGAAGGCATTCAGATGCTCTGTCACCGAGTCTCCATCCTTCATCCTCAGGTTATACATCTTTTTCCGCAGGAACAACTTATTCACCAGAGACTTAGATTGGTACAAAGTCCCAAGTTTTTCCCACAAATTCTTCGCCATAGCTTCCCCAGATACATTCAACAATACTGAATCTGAGACACACAACTGTATTGTGCTCTTAGCCTTCCGATCCAGTTTCTTCCAGTCTTCATCTGACATTACCGTTGGTTTAGTACCTAGATCTACCGTGATCCATTGATCTTTATCCACCAACAGATCCTCCATCTTGAGCTTCCACAACTCAAAACTCTGACCATTAAATTTCTCGATCTCTATCTTTCCGTTGCTTGCCATCTTCTTTCACCACAAGAATCGATTCCGTATATCTCCCACTGAACAGGGTCTACCTCAGGCCTAAGCAAAAAATCTTCAGCAGCAAAGGCATCCCCTTGAAGCCGAAACAACTCTAATACCAAATGTAGGTTTTAACCCTGAACATAAATTATCTACACACGAATCTTATAACAGAAAATAAACAATAGTGAGAGCATAAAACATAAAACAGATAGACGCAGAGATTTTCCCCTAGATCCCAAATCGGGACGACCAACTTGATTTTTCATTATGTTCCTTTTAGTGTTACAACACATATATATACATGCCGAAGCATACATAAACCCCAATCCATTAACGCTGGATTAGAACATAACCGTAGTTCCCTTGACCGAATCTACAAAATACCAGGGGCCGAAAACCATTGTACCCCAAAACCACGTGCAAGTTCATGCACAAAACATGGGTGGGTTCGCACACCAGAAAAACAAATTTCGCCAGGGCGCTGTCCCGGACCCCAATAGTGGGGGCTTCCTTCCCCCTTGTGACCCCCCTATTGCGCCCGACACAACGTACAACGCGTGGGGCTAGTCGTGGAAAGAATATAACACATACCCAACAACTACCACAGGTCGATGTTTCTAAAAAATACAAAATGAAAACCGGTGCGCTTGTATTATTAAGCGCACTGGTGCATTTTTACTACCTATCGGGACCGCACAAATACCAAAACCAGTAAAAAATATCGAGGCATTTGTGTTGTACGGTGCTCCGGTGCATTTATGTATCTATACACACTGGTGTCGTTTCACTGCGTATGAGCACCGCATGAATACCAATACCAATTATAAATTGTGGTGCGTCTGTGTGATACTATGCAACGGGGTCTTTTTTTTGTCTATACGCACTGGTGCATTTGGATGACCAATAGGCACTGCACGAATACCGATGCCAATTACAAATCTCGGTGAATTTGTGTGATAGTACGCATCGGGGCGTTTATGTGTCGATAAGTGCCAGTGCATTTGTATGACATATTTGCACCGCACAAATACCGATACCAATTGTAAACCTCGATGCACTTGTGTGATAAGATGCACTGGGACATTTATATAAGCATACGCACTGGCACATTGATACGACCTATGGGCATCGCTCAAATCCCAAGACCAATTAGAACGGCCCCGTGCGTTGTATCACCAACACCAGGCCCGATGCTATTATTTTTCCTTGACGACCCGGTGCATTCTCCTTCGACCGCCCCGGTGCGCTATCTACCGATATGCATTGGTGCATGAAAACCTGATAAGAGCACCGATGAAAAAACATCCGTAATAACCTCCGGCCGCCCATTTTTTTTTAGTTGTGTTGAATTTCCGTTAAAAGCTCTGCCAAAACCTCCGTTACTAGAAACATATGTGGTAGCATATGTTTTTTTGACAATTTTGGCCAATTTTATAACACTAAAAACCTCCTTTATAACCTCCGCTAGAGGGTCTTTTCCTTGTAGTGTAATGACTTGTAATTATGAATTTATGTAATGAAGAAGACAAAGATAATAAAATATAGTTGGTAATGCTTTTCTCATGGGTTTCAAGAGCAAGGAGTCTTATTATAGGTTGAATACTTATTCTTGATGTCTTTAGGAGTTTGTCATCTAATCACAAATGTAAGTTAGATTCATGTATATGAAGTGTTGTTACACTTGTGTAAAGGAAATTTATTGATGTAAAGATATTCTCCAAACCCTGGTAACTATGCTCCAAGAAGTCGGCTCAAATACGTTGAAGATCCACCCTTGTTCATGTCGACCTACACACTAGATTATTTTGGTCTAGAAAAGGAGAAAAAATCCCTATATAAAGGAGGGATTGCAGCCTCATTTACACACCAAAGTTCAGAAAAGATTTGAAGAAAAGTGCGAGGAAAGGTCTGTGTTTTTGGGTGCATAATAAGGAGGTAATTCGGCGAAGAGGGAGGGCTATCTTATCTCGGTCTTGGAGTCTGCAATTATAGTGCGAGATAAGGAATACATCCAGTGCAAAGAATGAGGTATACTGAGGGCTACCTCAGCAAAGGACATACAATGGAGGAGAAAGGCTGAGAATAAATGCATGTGAGGAAGATCAATGTAGAGGAGAGGAAGTGCTAGCCTCTATCATTGATCTCCCACTCTCACATAAGCTCAATGATAATCGCAACGTGAAAAGAGAAGGCATCACAACAGAGTAAAGGATATCAGGCTAGGGCATCAAAGGTGCAAGAATATAGGCCGAGAAGAAGTCTCTAGGAGGCCAAGGCTATTTCAAGGAAGGACATAAAATGAGCTCAATGTGTGAATATAGGAACCGAGTTTTCCTAGTATTGGTGCAGTGCAATGCAGAAAAGGAAGATCAACATAAGGAGCCTAGAAGAGCAGTGACAAGGGTCTTGGAGGCATGTTGGTGTCATGGGTCTGTGTCATGGTTATGGTACTTGTCAATTGAATATCTATAAGAAGAATTAATTTTGGGTTTTCCTCCAAGAGGGAGAGGTTTTGGCCCTGGTTCGCTAGCCTAGATATTTGTCTCTTGTGCATTTGATAATTGACTTGATGAAGAACTTAATAATCTAATGAATATAGGATCTAAGTGAAAGAAGCATAACAAAATCAAAAGTAATTATCATGAAAGATAAATTTTAATACAAGCCCTAATTTCTCGACAAATGAGGCCTATAATTTCTTCAATTTTCCATTATTTTCCTTCATTTTCCTTCTCACATGCAACCTTTGACCTTTGACCTCTCTTTTCTCCTATTTTTCATTATTTTCATAAATAATTTCCAATAAATGCCACTTTTCATTTCCAAAACCTTAACCATTTCCTTTTCCAATTTCCAATGTCATAATAAACCATATGAACACCCACACTAGGATGTTTACCCAACATTTGACTTGGAATATGTGTCCCATGACCAAGGCCTTATTTTACATTTATTAACTTTTACATGGATTTTTGGCCAGGGGTGTTACAGAACCCTCCCCCTTGGGGGAACACCATCCTTGGTGTTCAACGACACCTACAACCAACAAGACTGTTGTAAGAAAAACATACTACCCATGGAGTTTTTTTAACTTAGCTCGATGCAGTATTTACAATGATCAACCTACTGAGAAGCAAACCGACATGACAACATGACAACTATAACATCATAATGACATGACATCCAAACCGCTTATTGGATCTTTTTAACATAGCTCATGCTGGTATATTACACCCATATACATATGTACATATACCAAACATCATACCCACATATACCAAAACACCTGCCAAAACATTCGCTCAACCAACGAATAAGGAAGGATACATAGCCCGCATATGATATGCCATCTCCCATGTAGCTTCATCAGGCCAAAGTGCTTCCATTGCAATTTAACTTGCTCAATTGCTCGGTTCTGGAGCATGAGCGCCTTTCTCTACAAAATTCACTAAGGTTCCAGTTGGAATACTCCTTCTGGCTCGACCTGCGATACAAACCATTTAATCACATGATCAACATATTTAGCATACTTCTTAAGAAATGACACATGGATGACATCATGGAATTTCAATGTCGGAGGCATTGCAAGCTGATAAGATATTTTCCCAATCCTCTAAATAATCTTGAAAGGTCCACAAAACCGAGGTGACATCTTGGCACATGATCTAATTCGCAAGGAGATATTCCTAGGATTGATGCGCAAGTGCATCTACTCCCCAACCCAAAACTACTTAAACAACCTATTATGATCTATATAGTTCTTTTGCCTATCATGTGTTGCTTCCAGGTTCTTCTTAATTACCTGCATTTCCCGTTCCATCTCTTCCAACATGTCTGGTCCAATCAACACCTTGTTAACTAGATCACTACAATTGATGGGAGTATTGCAACTTCACCCATACAATGCCTCAAATAGACTCATCCTCAAAGATTCCTGATACCCATCATTGTAAGAAAACTCTACCAGTGGAAGGTACTCTTCCCACTTTCACTGTTGATGCATCACATATATCCTCAACATGTCCTCCAATATCATGTTGACCCTCTCTATCTGTCGATATGTCTGTGGATGATAGGTTCTACTGAAGGCCAACTTTGTGCCCAAACCTGCAAAAAATTCCTTCCAAGACTTGGAAGTGAACTTCACATCCTTGATAAAGACATGTGCTACATCATTCACTGAGTATGTAGACTTCACTTTAATGAAGTGCGCTACCTTCATCAACCTGTCCACCACAACCATGATGGAATCATGTTGTCTAGATGTCCTTGGTAAACCTGTGGTAAATTACATGGAAATGGCCTCCCATTTCCAATCTGGAATAGAATCGGCTGTAGTAGTCCACCTGGATGCTTACACTATGATTTGGCGTGTTGACAATCAAAGCATCTAGCTACAAACTCTGCCAAATCCATCTTCAGATTCAGTCAATAATAAAACTTCTTTACTGTAGTCAATGTCTTCTGATAACCTGGGTGACCTGAATATGGTTTCATATGAAACTCCCTCAAGATCACCTTCTTGAGCTCACTATTGTCTGGCACATATGTCCTATCTCTAAACCTAATCAAGCCATCTATTGTGAGACAATAGTCCACATCCTATGCTCCTGGACCTGCACTTGCACCTGTACTTGTACATGTACTTGTATTTTGCTACAATCCATGCCTAAGCTCCATATACCTGACATCTTTCTAACCTACCTGCAAGATCCTATCATATAGATATATCCCATAAGAACTCATAGCTGCTATATGATTCACCTATATCCTCCTACTAAGAGAATCTACAGCCCTATTCTCTTCACCTTTGATATACATGTTCTCAAAATCAAACTCACTGATCGTGGCCAACCATATAGCTTGCCTGGTGTTTAGATTCGGTTGGTCAAATAGATACCGCAATCCACTATGATCACTCATCAATGCAAATCATTTTCCTAGAAGATAGTGCCTCCACATCTTCAATGCATGAATGATCGCTACTAACTCCATATCATGTGTCAGGTAGTTATGCTTGTGCTCATTTAGTTTCTGTGACTCATAACATACAAACTGTCCTTCTTGCATAAGGACTCCACCAAGCCCTCTCTTATAAGCATATGTACATACCCCAAACTCTTTTTCTTGATCGACGATATTTAACAATGGAGCATGTGTCAACAACTGCTTTAATTTCTCAAAACTGGCTACACGTTCTTATGTCCATTCAAACTTCTTACCTTTCCTTTGCAATGATGTGATAGGATAAGAAATTTGTGAGAAGTTCCTGATGAAACTCCTGTAATAACCTGCTAACCCCATGAAGTACCTTATCTCATCCACATTCTTGGCAGCTTCCCACTCCATGATAGCCTTTATATTTTCTAGATCTATTACTATGCCCTCCTTGGATACCACATACCCCAAGTAATGTACCTTTTTATGAAAGAAACTACACTTGTTGAGCTTAACATAAAACTGATGCTCTCTCAACAATATCAATACTACTGCCAAGTGTTTGACATGCTCTTCTTAATTTTTATAATATGCCAATAATCATCAATGAATACAATAACAAACTTGTCTAAATAAGGATGCAACCCACTATTCATCAAGCACATAAAAGTAGTTGGAGAAAATTTAGTCAAACCAAACGGAACTACAACAAACTCATAATGTCTGTACATGGTCCAGAAATTTGTCTTCTTTAATGAGTTCTTGATATATCGCGATCTCAGATCAATCTTCAAGAACACTGTTTCTCCCTTCAATTGATCAAATAATATTCAATCCTTGACAACAAATACCTATTCTTGATGGTCACTTTGTTCAACTATTGTAATCAATGCATAACCTGAGGGTACCATCTTTATTATTCACAAACAATACTGGTGCACCCCAAGGCGATACACTTGGCCTAATGTATCCCTTGTCCAACATTTCCTTCAGTTGAAACTTCAAATCTACCAAATCTAGTGTGCTCATCTTGTAAGGTGCCTTAGATGTTGGCGTTGCCTCTGGCACCAACTCAATAGAAAAGTATACTTCCCTGTGAGGTGAAAAATTTGAAATATCTACAGGAAACATGTCCTGAAACTGTTGTAGAACTAGGTACTTGCTCAAAAAAATTTCATCCTCACCTTCCTTACCTTTGTCACTACAGATGTGCACTGCAAATAGCACACACCCTTTCTTGTGACTATGCTTGGCCTGTATAGATGTAACCATTCTCACCAATGTTGCTTTCTTTTTACCCCATAAGACTCTTTATTCCCCATTTTCATCCAAGCACTCGATATCCTTGTCATAAAAATCCACCTTAGTCCTATGAAGATACAACCAGTCCATACCCAAAAGCATGCTATACGATCCCACCGACAATACATTCAAATGCACTGATGTAGACATACCATTCAAGTAAAATGCACAAGCTCTTGCCCAATTTTGAACTCTCTTCTTGGTACATGTATCCAACTACACTAACCAAAATTCTTCATGCACTTCCTTATTCAAACCACACTTATCCACCAAGTTAGAATTAACATAACTATAATTAGATCCATGGTAAATCAAAATAGAAACAAATTGATCACAAAGCTTACCATCCATCTCGATAATAGACGCCTGGTGATCTACATGCTTGTTATCTAGTGCTGCACAGATCCTGGGAATACTATGTCCAACATATCCCACTTTTTGTGCCTCTTGTGCACTGTAGATCTGCGGTATACCACCTTGATGTTGTGTCAATCTCTCCTGTGGTAATCTTTGCCACAAGTACAACACTGTATAGGCTTCCAACCTTCATCCTTATTATGCTCCTCAGATCGAAGTCCCTCTCCTCTTCCAGATGTATTGAACTTCTTAGGTGGTGCAACATTCTCTTTGTTGCCTGTATCCTAAGGTCTTGCTCACTTCTTATCCCATTTTCCTTTGTTCTTATCATTACCTTTCTAGTCCTAATTAGTCTTAGATTTTCACTTTGATTGCTCATAACAATTCTTTAGTTTCGGTATGGCCTCCTCCAATGATCTAGGCTCATCAAACTCAATCCTATCTTTGAAATCTATCGACAACCCACTGATGAATCATTGAATCTTGGCCTTCTCCTCCTTGAGGTAAGGCACATAACTCAACAAATCCATAAATATGCTAGTATACTCCTCATCGATCATAGATCCCATCTTTAGTTCATAAAATTCCTTTGCCCTATCATCATAGTATCTCTCTGATATATACTTCTTCCATAACAGTCTCTCGAATTCACTCCAAGTTAGATCCTCCTCATAAATATGATGAAATTATTCACATCTTCCCACCAAATATATGCATTTCCTTTGAGGCTCAATGTAGTTATTATGGCTTTTATGTTTTATGAGTAATCATGCAACCTGAAGAACTTCCTCATACCAAGAAATGATGCTTATGCATCCCTTGATTTATTCATTTCCCCATAAAATGTAAGTGGCTTTGCTTTCTTAAACTCATCCGGAAAATATCCCATGTCACTCCTCCTGTAAGGATGATAATGATGATGATCATAATGCTGATCAAAACAATAATTAGGATAGTACCTATGTCTGTCACCTCTCCTATTCGGAGTGTCAAAGAACCTGCGATCTCTAATCGTGTCATCTCTATCTGACTTGTTACCACCATGAGACCTAGTTCCATATGCCCCATTAGTCCCATCCTCCTATCCATAGTTGATCCGAAGTGGTCCTTGTCGCTGCAACTCTTACAAACTCTGAATAATTACTGCATTAAATTCTCAGCTTGTTTCTCCTGTGCGTGTATGATTATGTCATTATCTGCTTTACAACTCCTTATTTCTTCCTTCAAAATTTTCAATGTGTTTTCTAAGTCAAAAGAGTTCCAACCACCATGCTGCTCATCTTATTCATAGGGAGAATCTCTGTAGTCAATCATATTTCTAGTCATATTTGATATCTTCCTGCAGGGAATCTCATGTTAGCTAAGCCAAATACCAATAAACCAATGCAACTTAGCATAATTCAGGGTGGATATATCATCTGCAAGCTCAACCAATCAACGTAATACATGTATAAACATAATCATAACAACATATAGACATATGACACATAGGTATATCAACACATAAACACCATTCTGGATAGAGTCTAGTCATCAATGGATGACCATATCAACCACATACCATGACCTTACGCATGAAAACAACAACCATACCAATGTACACTGGCAGTATGTAATCATTTGACATGTATAAACAACACATAACCAGTTATACACTCACGACAATACATTCCACAACAACACCATAAGCCTTAACATGGAAACATAACTGCAACCATGACCAACACCATGTGGATGCAACAAGTACATATACCAAAAGTATGAATAAAATATGCAACCAACATAAAAGCATGACCAACACACCGCCCATCTAGTCTGAGGGGTGACCCATGCTTTGATAGCACTCTATAACACCCTCTTCCCACATCTACCTAGGTAATCGACCAACCAGGGTAAACATGTGACGAATAGTTACTATGATCTGATTCAATCTCCTAGGCCACCTTAAAGAATGGGAACCGACACCACACATCAATAGATACCTTCTACACATGCTACAAGACACCCAAGAGCTATCCCAACCTTCCAGGAGGCTATCCCCTGCTTGAATGTGACATTTCCATGCATTAATCCCATAGTCTCTCCCTTGACATGGGAAAGAGTGCGACTGGGACCCTCCAGACATGCAAAGCATGAGTATGCATGCGATTGAGGACTTTTCCCAGTAGTTCTAAGCCTGCAACCCCAATTTCAGTGCCACTTTTTCAGGCCCAAAGCCCACGTCACTGCCCATAACTCCATGACACTTTTAGAACTGAAAGATAGCAATGGAATGGCATTGTAAAAGCAAACACTTGAACTAGGAATTGAGTGGACCCCTACTATCCATGACAAGCATTTTGTCAAACATGTCACAAATTTGTAATATATAGGTTTAAATAAAATATCTGAGCATAGGGGTCTCATACTTATCTAAGAATCGCAAAGAAGCATTGTTGCCTCGTCACATTAACTGCATTATTATCTATTTGGTCATAGATACATTGTTCATTAATTTACAACTCAAAACATGATGATATCCATACGTCATCACCATCATAAATCACATTCATAACTAGCATATAAAAAACATAAATGACAAGTACATAACAACCATATAAGCCACATAATTACAAGCATATTTACCCATCAATAAAAGAGGAAAAAAGCTCTTATTTCCATAAGAAAACTGCAACCAAGTTTAGGATTTCCACGTTCCACCTGGCCATAGACATGGTTGATCCAAATCTCTCTTTAGCCAATCACTGCCATGCCATATTCCAAGCATGAATGTGGGATCTCATAAAACTCATCAATCAAAACCAAACCAGGGCTTCGAGAGGCCAAACTACCTCAACCCTCAACCAATGATTCCACCTCACAGTCAGACATCACAACCATAACCAGAATGGTCTCTACCCAAGATATCGAGGGCTCAATAAAATTTCCTCCAACCAGGGCTTCCAAGACTAGTAACTCAACCCACAACTGTTGTTGGGCTTCTAGAGTGTTTTTCCAACCAGGGCTTCTAGGACTAGTAACTCAACGCACAACTATCACTGGGCTTCCAAAGCGCTTTTCCAACCAGGGCTTCCAGGACTAGTAATTGAACCCACCAAGGGCTTCCAAAGTGTTTTTCCAACCAAGGCCTCTAGGACAAGTAACTCAACACAAGTCATTATAGGGCTTCCGGAGCGTTTGTCCAACCAAGGCTTCCAGGAACTAATAACTCAACCTATAGACAAAGGCACATGAGAACCAACCAGAAAAACAAACAATGAAATGAACCCAAAACACCATGGCTATCCAGGAAATGGAAAGGCTAGGAAAAACCACTTTCAATCCAGGCAATCCTCCATGCCATTGATATATCATAAACCAATAACCACATGAATATGTCATGCATGCTAAAAATAGTGAGGAAATCATACATGCGACTCAGTACCTGCAAGAAAAACCTGATGTAGTTACTGATGCCAGTGTCCTCTTGCACTTTCCTACTCTTCCTTTGTCTTCTTGCTCCAAAATTCCATGTATTCCACACTCTCCAAGAGTGCTCCAAGAAAATCCAAGTGTCCATGAGAGAGATAAAATAAAATGAGAGCTCCAAAACTGAAATGACAAAAGTGTGCGAACTGATCCTCATAAGCCTTTTTATTAATGAGGCCTCTAATTTCTTCATTTTTCCATTTTTTTCCTTCATTTTCCTCCTCACATGAAACCTGTGACCTTTCACCCCCCTTATCTCCTATTTTCCATTATTTTCATAAATAAATGCCAATAAATGCCACTTTGCCTTTCCAAAACCTTAGCCATTTCCTTTGTCAATTTCCATAGACAAATAAACCATATGAACACCCACACTCAGATGTTTTTCCCAACATTCAACTTGGAATGCGTGTCCCATGACGAAGGTCTTATTTTACCTTTATTAACTTTTACATGGATTTTTGACCAGGGTTGTTACAAAGTCTACGATTCAACATATCCATGGATGGTGTCAACCCATATTCCCTCCAAAACACCGACTATTATGTTTGGCCTGTAGTAGTGATCAATAACAATACCCCCCCATGGTTGTCTGTGAAGAATGAACATATTGTGTTTTCTCTCATATTCCGTGGTAGAAGACACGTGAAGAATATGGATGCCTACTTACAACCATTGGTAGATGAATTGAAAAAATTATGGGAAGGGATGCATGTGCATGATGTATCAAGATCCATCACAGCAAAGAGGAGTTTTACATTGTATGGCATATGTGATTACACCATACATGATTATCCAAGCTTAGGAGTTTTCTCTGGTAAATTACATTTTTATTGATTTGTTTAAATACGTAACAATATTATTTCACATATTAATTTAATTGGTTGAAATTGTTCATATCTTCATGATTGCTAACGTGCCGACCTATATAGAATAATTTCGCAGGTCTTGTAATAAAAGGGTATCATGAGTTGAAATGTTGTGGACCTTATTTGAAGGCTAGGTGGTTTGACCATGTATGAAATCCAATGTATGACTTCTCTAGGGTATTGGTCCTAGAATAACACCCTTACATAAGAGAAACATCTGCTTTCAATGGTAAACCAGAGAGAAACCAAAGGCCTATATTAATGACACTAGCTGAATGGATTAAAGCATATGAGAGAGAGAATGAGAAGGAGTTTGCATAAATGTTCAATTCAAATGGGGAGCCTATGTTCAATGATCCAGAATTATTTGACACTTATGTTGAGAAATTTCCCATTGGGATGAAAAGGAAACTTGTCTTTTATGAGCTCCGATGTTGGGAACATCTTAAGATTTCCCACTTACTAGATATCATGCATATATTTAAAAATGTTTCATCTTCTTTATGGAGGCACATATCATCGAAAGAAAGTGACACATTGGTTGTTAGGAGAGATCTTATTTCTTCAAAAACTAAAAAGAAACATTGGCCAAGACAAGAAACTAGAGGAGAGGCTGGTCCCTCTTGGTCTTTTAAAGAAGGTGATGTCCTATGGATTTTAAAGAAATATGATATTTCTTTGGCAAAGGAATTTATAATGAGTGTGAGGGTGATTTTTTACATGGGTCTTCACTACGAAAATTCTTCACTGTGGAAGACCGTTTGTCGGGGTTGAAATCACATTACCATTTAAACGTTCTAAGAGTATGTATGTCAAAAACATGATTTTATTATTATTATTTTTTATTTTTATGTGATGGGATATTTTATAATTAATTTTTTTATAATCTACTATTTACTGTGTAGTGTCATTATCCTCTGCTCGTGCCGGGCGTGTGAACCATGAATTCCCCCAAGAACTAAAATGTGCCATATCTAAATTATCTGCATGTGTACGCTGGATCACATCAAAGGAGATTCATATGGCTAACATTCCATGGTGGCATCAAGAGATAACTAAGATTGTTTTTATGTTTGAGAAGGAACTGTCGACGATTTTCATGGACTTGCAGGTTCATCTTCTAATTCACATTTAGTAGATGAGGTTGAATTAGTTGGGGTGGTTTCTTGTCATTGTATGTATTTCTTAGAGAGGTACATTAATAAATTGAAAGGTTTTGTTCAACATGTTATCACTAAATTGAAGCTGATGGGCTACTCAACAGTCAATTCAGAGTAACTGTTTCAAACCACTTTTGGGTGGAACTTAGCCTTTCCAACCTAAGAGGGCTCTCTTAAGGAAATATATGATATTCAATAGATAATACTTGGAACAAAGATGGCTAACTCTTGACTGTGCTGTGAGTGGTTTTTTTATGCAGGTGAAGGATGTAAGTTTGGCTACCATTAGGCATGGAGTCAGAGTTAAACTCAATTACATGGAAAACAACTTTTATGGAAGCTGAGGCATGTGTTCTCTCATCAAAACATAACTTGAATAGTAAACCATATGCATACAGGAAATTAGAGCATGTTTAACCATGAATTCCAAGTGATTACACATAAAGAAAACTAAATAAACATTAAAAAAGCAGGTAAGAAAAACACATATAAGAGCACATAATGAATCTCAGGTCTAAGAGAAGCTTTCTGCAACTGCATATTACTGACTGAAAAATATTACAAAAGTAGCATATAGCATAACATCAATCAATCCCTTCAAACTATCCAAGCTTCTCATTTCTAGAGCGAGATCTCTTTAGATTGGGTTTTCCACCTTGGCTAGACTCTCGAATCCTAATCCAGAGATATAATCCTAAAAGAACTCCATTACATTGAGCAAGAATAGGGAGATTCTATTTTGGAGGAGTTTGTAATAAAAAAATACTCTATCATTAATAATTACATCAACAAGAAATTTTAAATGACCCATACAAATGATTTATATCAAACTGAAGAGAAATGTTGATGTGGCAAACTGTCAACCTGAAGTTTAGGCCTTGATGTACCAGATTCGCTGATGTGCTGTCAACTGATGAACTGGAAAAAGTGAAGTGTTGTCCCTTTATGAAGTGGCAATAGTTGATGAGTTTTCCATTTGATGAAGTGTAGGTTGAGTGTCTTAATCACCAATCTCATAATTACATCTCAGAAAGCATTTTTATGACTCATTTCATTTCTTCAATGCAAAAAATGCCTTCAAAAGGATTGAAAAACAAGACTGCTCGAAAACAGAGCTTTTAGGCAAGTCCGTAGATTAGTTTTTGTATCATATTAAAAATAGCTATTTTTGCAACCCTTATAATCTTTCTGCCTACAGGATATTATTCTTTGAATAAAATAAGCTAAATACATGCCTCCAACCACCTCTGTTATGTTATTTTTGAAAGAGTTTAGGCTTAAGAAAACCTACAACAAGTTTGTAGCGAAGAGTTTGTTGCGTTCTTCACTTGGCAACTTTTGCAAACATTTTTACTTCTCTGCTCATTGGAGGGTCTTAAATATGTCAAAATACTTAAATACATTCCTTTAATTACTCATATTATGACAAAATTTGAACGTTATAACATAAAATCATCTTCAGCGAGTTCGTAGCGAAAACTCGGCTTTAAGACTAGAGTACGCTATGAACTTGCCTGATATTTTCCAGATTTTGAAATTTTCACTTCTTACCCCCAAAAACTATCCATATCTATATGAAATGATTAAAGGAAGCATCATAAGGAAAAATTGGCTTAATAAATGTGTTACCCTTCTTCATGGAGCAACAGGTGGCCCATCTTCCATTAAAAATGGATCTGTTTTTTTTTTCCTGAAAACTAGGGGTTAGAAATGAGCTCCTATCTCTTGATCGTTGATAGTTGTTACAAAATAGGAGGATTTTTTTTGTAAATAAGATCATTCTAAATAAAAACCTCTCTTGTTTTTTTGAAAACCATCTCCAGATGTTCGGAATCTGCATTTGAAAAACATGTCTAAAACAGGGAAAAAATGAACTCTGAAAATAGAGCCCAAAGACATCTTCGAATCTCCCAATTTGTAACACCTGTGAGAAAAGTGAAAGAGGTTAATGTTACTTGATCCATGTTTTACAATAAACTCTCTCATTTTTTTAGAAATAATCTCTGTTTACCCAAAAACTACTCTTGAAGTTGACTTCTTAAACAATAAAAAAACACAACAATCCCCTTGTATCTTCTGATAGAAACATATGGACATGCAACCAGTATTGGTGAAGGCTTGTGCAAAACTTGGATCCTCCATAACCAGTTTCATGTCCATAGGATCATATCTAACTACTGAACCTCGTTTTTTTGTCTTCTTATGTGCAGCCATATCCTCCAAAACAGCGCTGCCCTGCTTGAACTCTTGACACCTGCAAAAAGTGTATATGACAACAAACTGCATGTTGAAAAAGGTGGAAACTAACCTAAGACAACAGATAGGTAAAATCTAAAAGAGAAATTTTTTGGAAATGGATCAAGCAACTCAAAATGATCGAAAGGTAAGTGATGTAGCTCGAATGGATGAAGGATAAAATAGGAAAGGAAAGTGGGAGGGGGAAACATAATGATGGTGGTGTGAAGATTGCCAAACATGCAAAACATCGCATAATGAATCATTTCAGATATGAACATGATGAAAAAATGAACCCTAACCACTGAAAAAATGACATCTCATCGATCCCCATACCTCTTGCATAAAAACACGAGTTTGTAGTGAAAACAACCTGTTTTTCACAAAAAACGTTGCAGACTCAGGTAAAAAGTGCCAAGTGTCAAAAATTACTTAATTAACCTCATGCATTTGGATTTTTGAAATTTACCTATGAAAAGACCTTAGTCACATGTCTAATAACCACTTAAACCCTTTAGGACTATACACCAAACATGAAATTTGATCAATTTTCATGAGTTTATTTGACCAAAACAACTTTACCTAACTCAAAATCACACTCCTAACCAACCTAATTGTTATTAAGGATAACACAACAAAGAGAAAAACCCGAGGGGTCTATGGTATATATTGTATGAGTCTTTCAATTATGTCAGTGAGTACATCAAGTAGATCGACAACACACCAGGTGTGGTGATTTGGTATGATGAAAGGGATGAAGTCAAAAGAGAAGGATAACTTCTCGAAACGAATGGAATGAGGCACATGATAAAGATTAAGTGCAGACTTATTATATGCCAAATTAATACACAATAACTATTCACACTGAACTTCATATTAATGCATATTTTGATCTCATACTACTATATGTGTGTGTGTGTGTGTTGGTTTGATTTCATTAGCGAATTCAGAAATTAAAGCCATCAACAAATTCAGTCTTTACAATATGGAAGCGACACAACTGTGGGTCGCATTGTACAAAGAGAAGAGGAGGAAATGGGATAGTGATAGGAAATAATTCAAACAGTTGAATGGCAAAAATGTGGGTTATCTTGATCTATTAAAAGAAAATATGACAATGACATGCCCTAAAAGTTGGGTTGTTGATCAAGTCAAAGAGAAATATGGTGCATATGGTCATTACCCGCACGCTGAAGAGGATGTGCTAAACATAGGGATTGGGTGCAACAGCTTGGTAATTATAATATTTTTCTGTACAATTTTAACGTCATACTACACCTTTGAATTGTAGCATATATATATATATATATTTTATATTCTTACTTATGTTCAGGTTATTAAACACATGACACTGTGATTTTTTTCACTTTTTTATAGGTGCATTTGTTCTTGTTAGGGTCCTTTAATAATAGGATTCATAATTTTGAATTGAATTTGATTAGTATTGTAATATGTACATACTTTGCTTTCTGCAAAATTGTTTTCCCATATTAAAAATAAAAAATGTAAAGAGGGTAAAAGTCCTAAAAGAAAAATCAAAGGAATTAAAGAAAAAAATAAATAAAAAAGAATAAAAAATGAATCCCTAACAAAAAAGAGATAAAAATAGATCATGAAAGTGATGCAAATTCAAATTACACTACTTTTTACTTCACTTTGCAAAATAAGATTGTGTGCAACTTGTTAAAAATGCCACAATCCATGAAGGTCAAATTGCTTAATCTTGACCTTTCATGCTTTAAATTTTATGTTGATAGATAGAGAATATAGATCTAGCCAAAATTTTTAATCTTGGCAGATCAGTAGTTAGGTAGAGAATAATAAGGATCTCAATAGTTTAATCTGAGCCCTTGGAAGAAATAAGGATAGAATTAGCTAGTTTGCTGTTAAAAGAAAAATGAATAAGGGTCTACAAGCTTAAATGCACCCATGTAAATGAAGAAAAAATGTTAGGGTAGCTGATGGGTAGGCGGAAGCAGTTTTCACAAGGCATGGATAGCAGAAAATTGGTCATTTAATTTACTAATTCCCCTCTAAATCCATTTTCCTTGTAAAAATATCCCTTCCCCTTCATTGTTATTCTTTCCCCTTACTTCACCCTTTTTCCCTTGCAAAAAAATTCCTTTTCCTAAGTTAAAATGCATATATTTCTTTGGAAAAGTAAAAACCATTTTATTAAATTCCCTTTTTACTCAGAAAACCCCAAAAATACTCATAAAACCCCAAAAATACAAATATCCTCAGTGTAAATGCTTAAATTTTATATCGGGCCCCAATGTGAAAATATCCATCCCCGATATCAATTTTACATTAGAAACTTAGTGTATTTTTTACAATCCCGCTCATATTTCATTATTAACATTTAAATTTATGTATTAATTCCCTTAAATACATGTAAATCCCATATTTAATTAATTCCTTTATATATATTATCCCCAACCCTTTATTTTAAATTCAATACATAGTTTAAATCCCTCACGTTGTGAAAATATCCCGGACCCCATCTATTATAGAGTCCCACTTTCCCTAACCCTATTGGTTATATATTTAACCCTATTTCATAACTTAAAACCCGATCATACATATTAAAAATCATAACTTATATCACATAACCCGCATAGCATGAAATATCCCGGGCCCCATGCCTATCCAATCCCGACGACTCCATCGCATCCTCCCAACTGTCTGATCTTAACTGATTAGATTCGATGGCCCTGATTTCCTATCACACATTCCATTGCCCGATCCTTAACATACCTTCGACCTTGCGATATCCGCGGTTTTTAGAGCGCCAATTTCCATTCGATCGCATCGATCCAAATAATACCGCCAACCACCTTTGGCCAGTGCAAAAACCATTGAATAGTTTCTCTTTCCCGTTACGAAAACCAACCTGTCAATTTAAATTAAGCCTGTGCCTTAATGATAATCATTGTTGATTAAAAAAGGCATATAGCCACCCTTTACACCCTTTTTTACCATTTCTGTTACACTTTTTCACAAAAGGAGCTTTACCAACCTAAAGAATTGTTGCCGACCTCATTTAAAACCAATTTTCAAACATAATTCAACCATTCATTGATACAACTGTTGCAGAGCCAATCCGAAGTAGTATAAAGACCTCTTAAGCCTTAGAGAACCTCAGTTTCCTCAGAAACCCTCTGCAAGCTTAAAAATCTTCATTTTATCCAGGTATTCTTCAGTGATTAGGCTTGTTCCTAAAGATAAGAGGAAGTAATTCAAGTAATTGAATCAATTTAGAAGTTTAGTAGACCAAAAGTGCCTACCTTCCCTATTCTTTTCTATAGACCCTGGTCTTCCTTTCACATAAATTATGAGGTCCTGAGATTGCTTTTTGTCACAGAGAGTACAGTTTGATCAATTTGAGCAGTTTAAACCTTTGCAGACCTAAAAGGAATCCCTGTAGCTTCCCAAATCCTTTTTTCTATAAACCCTAGACCTATTTTCACCGGATTCCCAAGGATTGAGATTGTTTTTTATTACAGAGAGTAATAATTGACTATTTGGCTTCTTAAATCAATCTACAAACTATAATAATCTTTCTGAGGTGCTCCCAAAGGCCTGAACCCATTTCTTGAGTCAAAAGATTAATCAATTGAAGAAATTTAACAAAATAATGGCTTCCAAAAGCATTGTATCTGTCAATCCTATACAACCCCCAGTTGTAGATGTGGAACACACTCCTTTAGTAGATAGGGACTTTAAAATTAATGAAACAGTCACTAAATTTAATATTCTTGTGCTCCATTGCTGGAGCCATGACAAATCCATAGATAAAGCAGATGAGGTTTTCATTTGGGAATCTAATTTGCCAAAGTATGTTCTCCCACAGACTTTCCAGTGTCCATAAGTGATTAGACTCTGTCAATATTGCTATTTCCCTGACCAGAGAGCGATAATAAACCCTGAAAAAGAAATTCTGTTTACTATTACAGCTGATTCAATCAACCAAATGCTCCAGATCCAATCCAGGCCAGATGAAACCCCTTTGTCCATTGAAAATCTTACACAGTTATACTTGAATCTAGATTCCCCCAAGAGGTTCCAGATATTTCAAACTTTCATGCCTTCATCTGTGGAAACTCCCAAGACAAATCCTCCTTACCCATCTACAATATTTTCTGAGAGAACCGGACATATCATCTCCATGTTGTCTTCCATTCTGGGATATTCTACAAATGAACATGTTGATGCTGCAGTATTCGGTTTCTTGTCCAATTTACATTTGGTCAATATCTTGCTACCATTTTTATTTTTTCCCAATACCTTGCTGATACTATGCATGAACAACTTGTTAAAATTCCCGAAGAAGGTGTTTGCAAGTATTCATCAGTCCTCTTCCACATGTTTTTGTATTTTAAGTCTAAGAAATTTACCGTCAACCTTCAAAAGCTTGATGTTGAAGGTAACCCACAATCAGTCATATTTTTGACTCCAATTATCAGAAAATATTCCACATAGTCACCTACACCAAGTTCATTGATTATTTCATTCATCCTATAGTCAATATGCTGAACAAAAACATGCAGCCAAGAATCAGTGAGGAAATTAAGAAGTCCCTACAATTGTCAGAGCATAGTAGGACAAGAGATTGGTACTTGTATCAAAACCATACAGAGATAAGGGTATATGGATCAAATCTTATTCCATATAAGCTGCCTAAATACCTCCCAATGATGTTATTTTCTCTTGAGTATATCAGACAGATTCTTAATTTTGATGGGATCAATTTCTTGGCTGCTAAGAAGAAGACACAATTTAAGATTAAGAATCAGGTTGGTCCTTTTATTTGTAACAATAGAGATGCAGGTTCAGAGGCTGAAAAGTATTTGCAGGAGTTTAAATTCAGTAAGAGTTTTATATGGTATTATGATCCTCTAGGATTAATAAGTAAATTGAGAGTTAAATGCAAACTAACTCCTTATGTACATGAAAAGAAACCAGACATTGAGAAATACTCCAACCAGTCTGAATGGTTGGAGAACACCTTGACAGAGGTAGAGAAGGAAGGTGATACAAGTCAAACCTTGCAAACTCCAGCCCAAGAAGATATAAACTCAAAAAGAATCACAGAAGAAGGATCATACACTGCAGAAACAACCACTGAAACTAAATTTAAATTGATGTACATGAAGAAGCCAAAATTAAATCTTGTCAATGAAGAAGTGGAAACAATAGAAGTAATTGATATAGAAACAATGGTGAAGGATAATGTACCACTTGCAGTTGCTAAAGAAACACACCAGCCTTCAACTTCAAACACTCAACTAATTCAGAAGCAGCACAGTGTTGAAATGTCCTCATCCTGCAAACCAAAAGAGAAGGAAATGGACATTATGTAGAAATACAAAGAGATAAAGATGAAAAATGAAGCTTTGAAGACTAATACATATAACCAGTATTGGAAACAGTCACCCAATGACCAAAGAATATTGCTTTATGCTTTTGACTATAAGACTAGGAAGATGCGAATGACCTTCCTGCAGCTTAAAGTAAAGCATCCCAAATCATCAGTGTTGAGATTCAACAAGATTATGAGCTTAGTGAAAAGTAAGCACCTTCACTAAGTGGGGCCCGCAGGCTATTTTTAGGTGTATGCTTATTTTTAGACATGGCGAGCATATTCTATAAGTTGCAGGATGCTAATTGTAGATGCTTGCTCAAATGTGAAAAATATATGAAATTCTATTTTTAGAATATTGGGCGAAATCTATTTATAGATTGTTGGGTGTGGAGCCTGATTATCTTGTTTACTTTGTATCACAGCTTTGGACCCTTGTACCTTAAAAGGGGCGGCAACGCCGCCCGAAATTTAATCGCTGCCGTGGGGGGTCCAGGGGGGGGCGACAGCGCTTTTCGGAGCCCCCCCTGGTGGGGGTTCGGGGGCAGCGCCCCCGAAGCTAAAAACAGATGTAAAATTGCCTTGTAAAAGTATAGTAATTTCTAGTCAATCTGGGCCGTTCATTAGGCAAATGATCTGACAGTAGAAGTTATGTTTAGATTAGGGTTTTTTGCCCTAGAAGGCAACCCCCTTGTATATATGAGGGCATTGTATTGCGGCTGTGTATGATGTGTGTATTCTTGGAGCGAGAAAAAGAGAGGGAGACTGTGAGAGAGAACAGAGGATATTACAGCGGATCTGCTGTAGGTTTTGTCTCTTCAATTGTTGTTGGATAATATAAAGGAAGGACTGGCTGTTCGGGGTGGACATAGCCCAAACTGGGTGAACCACGTATATCTGTGTCTCTTTGGTTTTATGTGTTTTGTGTGCTTGTATTTTCTGCATATTTTATGTGTTTCATTGCTCTGTAATATTTAATTTTCTAACATAGATCGTCAATCTAAATATATATGCATGTTGATTATTATTAGCCCTTAATAATAATCCGACAATAAATATCAACTTATTCTCTTGGAGCACTTTATTTCAGTGAACAGATTTGGAAAATCAGTGGGCTGAAGGAATTACACAATTCCTAGGGTTATTGGTGGCTCATGCATGGAGGACTCAGTTAGAACTGCAATGGTAAAGTTGTGACAGAGTTGGAAGAGTAGTTATGGGAGTTGTTATTTAGTTTAACTCAGTTAAGTGAGTTAAACTCAATTGAGCTAGTTGTATCTAGTCTAACTGAAAGATACACTAGTGAGAGTTTAGTGAATTAATTAGTAAATTAATTCACAACTAATAACTCACTAACAATTGAACAAATACAATATTTAACTACTTGCATGTAAGATCTACTGGAGACCCAGTGGAGAGATAGGTGAAAGGGTGAGATGGACTATCTGTTGTGACTATAGTGATGCATCCAATGCATCTGAAACACATTGGATATGCCAATGAGGATTGTGCAATCAAGGCAAGGCCAATTTGAATTCATTTAGAGGTCTTCTTCAGTAGGGATCGGGTTGTGGAGGCAGGCTGTCAGGAGGAAAGAAATTGGTGCGTAGAGATGCAAATTTCTGCATGATAGTGTGTAATGATTGTTGATTGTACTGAGAGCTTGATGTACTAAGATTTGTATGAGATTATTACATGATCCATTGATATACATAATATATGATATTTGGGGTTTTTAGCTTTAAGCTTTCCCACTAAACAACTGTGTTTATGTGCGATTGATTTTCTTCACATGTGGTTGCAATTGACGATTTAATTTCCGCAAGATTAACAGTGGAAGGATTATGTATTTAGCAAGAAGATAGATATTGTTAGATAAGGAGAATCCAGTAATACATCAGTATTAATAAATTTTATACATGGTATCGGAGCAGTGTTAATCACTGGAGATTGCAATAGTGAAGAGGTGCTGAGTTTTGTGCTGGTGGACAATTCGAATTTGCTGCAGAAATTTCTTGGTGCGACAGTTGAGTATTCATTGAAATGTATTTCAATGGGTTGTGATTGGAGTATGCCCTTGAGGGTAGCTCGAATTACATAGCCTGGAAGGATAGGATGGAGGTGGTGTTTGAAGATAATGGACTAAAGGAGTTCATCGATAGCGATGTTCCTAAGCCTACTTCTAGCAATGTTGCATGACTTGATGCATGGCAAAAGAAGGTAGCAAAGATAAGAAGAATTCTGTTGGAAGGTGTGAAGGACCATATTGTGTCAAGCCTTCACAGGAAAGCCACTCCATTTTCAATATGGAAGGCTTTGATAGATCTTTTCCAAAGTAGCAACGACCATAGGAAGTTGGCGCTGAAAGATAAGCTAAGAAAAATCAAAATGGAGAAGGGCGACAGGATTCCAAAGTATCTCACGAAGTTTGTCCAATGTAGGGATGAGCTGGGAAGTGTGGGAATTACAGTTACGGATGATGAATTGGTGAGCTTGGCTCTCCTTGGGCTTCTGAAGAGTTGGCACAGCTACAAAGACTCTGTCAATGGACGGGAGAAACTGCCGGATTGGGAGCGACTTTGGTCGGATCTTGTGCAAGAGGAGATAAGGCGGAATACCAGGGATGGCTCTTCATTGAAGAATGATGATGAAGAGAATTTCACTTTGGCTACCAAAGAAAGGAAAGGGAAGGGGAAGAAATCCCATCCAAAATCCGAGGCTAAAGGCAAGAAGCTAGATTTGTCCAAAGTGAAGTGTTTTCACTGTCACGAACATGGGCATCTCACCACTAACTGCCCACAGAAAAAGAAGAAAAAGAAGGCTGCTGGAGCTGCAACGGATGAGGCCTTAGCCTAGAAAATTGAACTTGATTTATCCTTGATCGCATGCTTGGTTTCAAGCGCAATGGGATTGATGTGGTATCTTGATAGTGGTGCTTCCTTCCATATGACAGGAGACAAGGAGTTGTTTAGTGACTTGGAGGAGAAGGATCTCCAAATTCATATAGAGATGGGCGACGATGGTAGATATAGTGCGACCGACATTGGAACCATTACCTTTGAGAGGGAGTCAGGTAGACCACTTCTGTTGAAAGATGTTAAGCATGTTCTAGGTTTGATGAAGAACTTGGTCTCGATCGCAATGTTGGAGGAAAAAGGTTATGACGTTGTTTTTTAGCGAGGGAAAAGATTTCCTGCGACATAAAATGATGGGTCAAACCAAGAGGATAGGGATTCAAGTTAAGAATCTCTACAAGTTGGAGGTAGATGGCTGCACTGCAATGATGGGAAAAGTAGAAGAAGTGGTGAGCCGGGATGAGGGCAAATTGTGGCATAGGAGATTGGGCCATCTTGACCATGGTGCCTTGAAGATTTTGCAGCAGATTTCTAATGGACTTCCCAAGGGTACTCTTGCGCAATCAGATCGGTGGAAGGGATTTACTATGGGTAAGTTGGTGAAGACCACCTTTCATGAGAAGGAGAATCGTGCTTCGGTGATCCTGGAGAGAATTCACACAGATGTGTGTGGACCTTTCTCAGTTTCTTCAACAACAAAACACAGGTATTATGTTATATTTTTTGATGACTATCCTCTTAGATGCTGGATATTCTTCATGCAGAAGAAGAGCGAAACATTCTCAAAGTTCTATGAGTTTAAAGCATTGGTGGAGAAGGAGTCTGGGAAGCAAGTGAAAGCTCTGTGGAGTGATAATGGTGGTGAATATATCTAGAATTAATTCAAATACTTCTGTAGCAAAGAAGAAATTCGAAGAGAACTCATAGCGCCTCATAACCCACAGCATAATGGGGTCACAGAGAGGAAGAATAGAACGATCGTGGGTGTTGCACAAGCTATGCTGCATGACCAGGGCCTACCAATGCACTTGTGGGCAGAAGCATGCAACACTGCGGTTTATGTGCAAAACTGTTGTCCTCATAGAGTACTTGGCATGAGTACACCTGAAAAATATTTTACTGGTGAGAAGCCTGATATTTCTCATTTGAAGATTTTTGGCTCATCTGTTTACATTCATGTGATAAAAGATGCTAGGAAGAAGCTGGAGCCGACTGCAGAAGTTGGGATATTTGTGGGGTACGCAGAAACACCCCATAATTATCATGTGTATTTTCCAAACAGTTGAATGACTATGGTGTGACGGGATATAAAATTCAATGAGGTGAAATCCATGAAGTTTTTTCTTGAGAGGGAGCTACACTTGCAGGCAGAGGAGGAACTTCTTGTTCCCAAAGATGAGCCTCTAGATGTGGATTGGCCAAAGGAGGAGATTCATGGAGTGGAGAAGTCCACTCATGCAGAACCAAACATCAGAATAGGTAGAAAACGTACCACATAAGCTGAGAGATTGAAGCTTGATGCGACACAAAATGTAGGAGTTTCTACATCATAGTGCAGACAGAGATAGTCACCTAACCGATTTATTGGATACATGGCTCTTATGAGCAAGTGTATCGTGACAAAGCCATCTTATTTTGAAGAAGCAGTGCAGGAGCCCACATGGGTAGATGCCATGGTGGAGGAGTATGACTCCATTACCAGAAACAATGCTTGGGAGATTGTTCCAAGGCCAGTTGGTAAATCAGTGGTAGGTTCAAGATGGATCTACAAGGTAAAGCAAGCTACTGATGGGAGCGTTGAGAAGTATAAGGAAAGATTTGTTGCTCGAGGCTTCTCACAGATCGAGGGGATTGATTATGAAGAAAACTTTGCACATGTCGCACGATATTCTTCCATAAGGACCATCCTTGCTCTCTCAGTGCAAATGGGTTGGCACATTCATCAGATGGATGTGAAGACTGCGTTCCTTAATGGGATCATTGAGGAAGAAGTGTACATTGAGCAGCCTAAAGGATTTGAGATCTTCAGCAGTGAGTCGCATGTGTGCAGACTCAAATGAGTGATGTATGGGCTGAAGCAAGCACCTCGTGCTTGGTACACACGGATCGACAGCTATTTCACTGGACTTGGCTTCACCAAGAGTGAGGCAGATGAAAACCTATACCAAATTGTGGTGGAGGGTAAGCTTTTAATCATTGTTATTTATGTTTATGATTTAATACTAATGGGTGATGAGTAGTTGATACACTCATGCAAGGTAGATCTTGCAAAGGAGTTTGAGATGAAGGATTTAGGCCTCCTTCATTATTTCTTTGGATTGGAAATATGGCAGCGAGAAGGTGAACTGTTTGTGTCTCAAGGCAAGTATGCTCGGGAGATACTTGGTAAGTTTCACATGGAGGACTGCAAGCCCATGGATACTCCTCTTCCAGGAAATTGGAGGAAGAGGATGCTACATCGACAAAGGTAGTGGATGCTACTGTCTATTGATAGTTGGTGGATTCGATCATGTATTTAGTTAATACAAGAATAGACATATGCTATGTGGTGAACCAACTTAGTCAAGCGATGGTTAAGCCTACCAAGCTCTTTTTGAAGGCAGGAAAGCATGTCTTGAGATATCTCAGGGGCACATCTGAGTATGGTTTATGGTACAAAAAGACAAATGAGGTGAAGTTGCATGGCTTCACGGATGCAGATTGGGAAGGTAGCCCAACGTAAAGAAAGAGCACATCAGGAGGGGTTTTTAGTATTGGATCTACAACAGTTTCTTGGTACAGTAGGAAACAAAGATCCATGGCACTCAGTTCAGCGGAATCATAATACATGGCAGCAAGTCAAGCTTCATACAAGGCTATCTGGATGAGGAATATTCTGGTCGGTTTGATCGGTTCTCATTTAGATCCTATAGTGATACATTGTGATAAACAGAGTTGCATTAAAATCTCGATTAATCCTGTGTTGCATGATAGATCTAAGCATATAGATATCCGGTATCATCATATCAGAGATTGTGTGCAGCGGAAGATCATGTTGCTTCAGTACATTCCTATGGAAGATCATGATGCAGATATTCTGATGAAGGCGCTTAGTAGGGGAAAATTCGAATACCATAGAGGATGGATCAGGGTGAAGGACAATCCCTATCTTGTTGAGAGGGAGTGTTGAGATTCAACAAGATGATGAGCTTAGTGAAAAGTAAGCGCCTTCAGTAAGTGGGGCCCGCAAGCTATTTTTAGGTGTATGTCTATTTTTAGACATGGTGAGCATATTCTATAAGTTGCAGGAAGCTAATTGTAAGTGGCTGGTCAAATGTGAAAAATAGATGAAATTATATTTTTAGAATATTGGGCGAAGTCTATTTATAGATTGTTAATCTAAATATAGAGGCATGTCGATTATTATTAGCCCTTAATAATAATCCGACAATAAATATCAAATTATTCTCTTGGAGCACTTTACTTCAGTGAACAGATTTGGAATATCAGTGGGTTGAAGGAATTACACATTTCCTAGGGTTATTGGTGGCTCATGCATGGAGGACTCAGTTAGAACTGCAGTGGAAAAGTTGTGACAGAGTTGGAAGAGTAGTTATGGGAGTTGTTATTTAGTTTAACTCAGTTAAGTGAGTTAAACTCAATTGAGCTAGTTGTATCTAGTCTAACTGAAAGATACACTAGTGAGAGTTTAGTGAATTAATTAGTTAATTAATTCAAAACTAATAACTCACTAACAACTGAACAAATACAACAATTAACTACTTGCATGTTAGTTCTAGTGGAGACCCAGTGGATAGATAGGTGAAAGGGTGCGATGGAATATCTGTTGTGACTATAATGATGCATTCAATGCATCTGACACACATTGGAGATGACAATGAGGATTGCACAGTCAAGGAAAGGCCAATTTGAATTCATTTAGAGGTCTTCTTCAGCAGGGATTGCGCAGTGGAGACAGGATGTCAGGAGGCAAGAAATTGGTGCATAGAGATGCAAATTTCTGCATGACAATGTGTAATGATTGTTGATTGTACTGAGAGCTTGATGTATTAATATTTGTATGAGATTATTACATGATCCATTGATATACATAATATATGATAGTTGGGGTTTTTAGCTTTAAGCTTTCCCGTTAAACAACTGTGTTTATGTGTGATTGGTTTTCTTCACATGTGGTTGCAATTGATGATTTAATTTCCGCAACATTAACAGTTGAAGGATTCTATATTTAGCAAGAAGGTGAATATAGTTAGGTCAGGAGAATCCGGTAATACATCAATATTAATAAATTTCTACAATCAGTTGATTAAAAAAAGACATCATATGAAGTTCAAGTAGAAGATATTCATCCTTTACAATGACTAATAAAACCATGAGTGTACAGAAGCTGCAAAACACTCTTGGTAACATCAATGATCAACTTAAATTGGAAAAGGCATCCTCACAGGCTAAGGATAACAGAATTAAATCACTAGAAGATTTGATTATTGAAGTAGGATATGATGCTAATAATGTCAAAGTTGCAGATGAATTGATAAAAAAGAAGAAAGTAGATACTGCTGCATTAAAGAAGCAACTTAAGCTACCTCCTACTAAACATCCTCAGGCAAAGGAATTGTTACAGGATGAAAATTAGAAAGATGAGATGATGAATCTCATTCTTCAATTGACTGCCCAGATAAAAGAAATGGAGAATGAAATGGACAAGTTGGTCCAGGAGAAAAATGCCAGAGAAGAAGTTCCTGTCATTGTAATTCCTTCAGTCACAATAGCTGTGCCTTCCACATTAGCAGAATCATTGGCTCCTACAATCCCCATGGCTACAACACTTCCTTCCACCTCATCAACAACTTCAACAACATAGTCTTCAACAACAATAGTACAACCTACTGATGAGGCAAGTAAGTTAGTAAAAGCAATGCAGGACATGTCTATTCAGACAAATGAATTTGAAAGACTTAAAGAACAACTGAAAATTCTGGAGGATGAGAAGAAGGTAATACAGATTATGCACAAGAATGAAGAACATAAATCAAACAGATTGAATGAAAAATTGAAGAAGTTAGAGAAAGATCTAACATTGAAAGAACCCATGGCACAAGCCAAGTAGCAACTATGGGCTAATATCATTGAATTTTTCAATGATATTTGGCCATCCATACAGGGTATCTATGAACAAAAAGATTTAGTCAAAGCAGTAGGAGAAGCCATTAAGCAGATAAAAGAAGAACTTGGCAAGAAACCTGAGGAGGCTAATGAAATTATCAAGTTTCTTAATTCAAAGAATATACAAGAATTGGAAGAAATTGGTATAATTGAAAGGACAGATACAATTCTTCAAGTCAAGAAAGTGATTTCAAAAAGAAACTTGATGATACAACTAGAAGAGAAATTCCAGAATATGGAAGTTGCCATCACAAGGTTCATGATGAAGTTTGACACTCTCAGGTAGAAAGGCCTGCCAAATCTGCTGGTTATTCATGACATATTAATGAAACAAGATGATTATGATGAGAGAAGTGGCTAAGGAGCAAGCTAATAATTCAGCCATGTAGGGAATTCCAATAGGGAAGGTACTTTACGAAAGCTTTGAGAACCTTTTTTACCTGCAACATGAGGTAAAACACCTATTTGTCAACAAGCCTACATTCTCAAAGTATATAGAAGTAGATAAAATATTAAGAAAGGATGATGAATATCAAAATGCCAGAGACAAAATTTTGGGAAAAGATGACTGATTGATTGTGAAAACAGTTTGCAGTAAAAAACAGAGCAGTAAAGGTTAAAATAGATAAAACGAGCAGACAATTTCACAATTACAAAACATCAGTAACAATGAAAACAGAATAGTGAATTATGAAAATTAAAATATCAGTCAAAAGGTTAAAGAGTATCAGTTGAAAGTTAGATTTAAAGTCAAATCAGAAATTACAAAATAGAGATAAAGCTCCCAGCGTAGATGACACTTCACTGCCTAACTGAAGCCTTCTTTGAGCAACAATCAGAGACAAATCAACAACAAAATATCAACAATTAAACAACAAATCAATAAAAGTAGTGACAACTTGCATTAGTTAGATAGCTGTCTCTATCTTCTTGCATGAAGATATTTCTTTTTCCTTGAATAAATTCCTAAGTTTGTTTTAGGATATTTTGTAAGAGTTTTTGTATAAATAATTCACATTTTGAAGTATTGAGTGTGGATGAATTGCTGAACATTTCTATAGTTGTACTATTCTAGAACCTAAGGGTGATTGTACCAATTTCAAGTCAGCAGACTGGATTAAAGCAATAAAAAGATTATATTACAAGATTCATGTGTTGGGCCACTACAATGAAGTAATTTCTATTTGTTCAATTGTTTCTTCCCGAAGTTTTCACATGCTCATATGTTTGCTTAATCTAAATGATATAACTGGAATGTTATTACAAAATATGTTTAATTACACTCTGTCTTGAACTGTTTATCATTTATATGTTTTTCTTCTGATATCCAGATTAGGGAATTCTTAATTACTCCCTTATTTCGATTTACCTCTGTATTTTCATTCATTATCCTGATTTGAGAACCCTTAATTTCTCTCTTACCCCGATTGAAACCATTTTCACCATTAGCCTAAGGATCTGAAGTGATTAAACTATCTTGCCCTTTGAATACTTACCTTTAGAACCTTGATCCTGCTTCTGCTACTTAACTCTTTGACTCCATTAACCCAATGGAATACAAACCTACATCTATCCATCCGAGTAAGTGATCTTTGGTTGGATTCAGAGAATTAGAAACATTCTACAGAAATTTCAGTCATATAGTATTAAACACATCTATAGAGATTTGAATACTAGAGCTGATAAGTTATCTAAGAAAAGATTGGACAATCCTTCTGGAGAGTTTCACATTCATCTCTATAGGGGTTCCCTTTGCCTCAACACTTGGATACTCCCTATTCCTTAACAGTCGACAGATGATGGGTGCAAGAGAGCCTTCTTCTGCAATCAAGGCTGCTGGTGACTTCTTGGCATTGACTCTGTTCTTGGCATTTCTTCATCAGACATGATTCATTCTAAATCTCGTATTTTACTTCATTTAGGCATCTCAGAGATCAGTCTCAAAGATCACTCAGTATTTGAGTTACAGCTGTTTCTTGTATTGTGAGGCATTGAATTCCAGTAAAATCAGAGGCCATTATGGGATTTTCTATTCATGGGCTGTTATGGTAAATGCTTAGAGAATGCTTAGAGGATTGGGTTTCCAATTGCTAGATTCTTCAGGACTAAAATTGGGTGTAAGGTCTTATGATGTAATCACTAGTATTTGATTGAATATGAACTGTAATACTACAACATTTTTTTCTTACTGAAAAAAAAAGTGATTTCACCACCAAACCAAATTCAAAATCAAAATCCCAAGTAATCCTACATAACTAGCCTAAAATCAACTACAATCAACAAAGATAAATCATATAGAGAGAGCCCTCTCTGAGCATTAGGAAGGCTAGATCCTAAGGCTTAAAAGTAGGTTTGTGGTTACCTCTAATATTCTTTAAACCAAAAAATAAAAACAACCCTTTGAGAATTATTGAAGTGATAACAATTCCCATCTATATGGGCATATGGACATCATTTCACACAAATGATGGATGCATGACACAAGACTATGGAGTGGAAGTCGGGTTTGACCAATATAGTCATGCTAGCCACTACGAACAAAACCTAATGTAAGGGACATTAGGTTATGTTGGAAAGATGTAAGAGACCATTCAAGTGGACTTATCTTCATTCCCATGTATTATTTTTAGGTGCAAGTGGTGGGAAAACTTTGATTAGAATAATGTAAAGGAAAATCGCGATAGTGGGATGATATCTATCAACTCTAGAAAGATGAGGCATGAAGCTAGGGAGCCTTATGTTTTCCCAAAACTCTGCAACTAGGTGTTTTTTTACCCAAATGTGTTGGATAGGGATTGGTGGTTCATCTTAAGACACAACCCTAGATAAAAACATATTTTTGAGAACAACAGTGTTATCGTGCCAAGCGAGGAAGATAACCAGGGTGATGACAATGGAGAGTGATACATACTTGTGTTATTTCATTATTTATACTATTGTTTTTTTTTTCCTTTATTTTGCTAATCATATTGATTTTTTATTCGCCTTGTTGGCATTTTATAATATAATTGGTAAGATTCACAAACATTTTTACATGCTTTTTTGTAGTGGAAACATTTTTACAGTACTTAAAATTAAGTATTTCCAATTGTGTACAATATCTATGACAATAAGGATTCAGGGTCACAACCCTTCTCAAATAGGAAAATGAGAACAAAATAGTGAATTTAGAAATAACATTGAAGATTTAATCTTGATTTAGATACTTATTAGTATATTAATGAGTTCACATGTTTTTTCTTCTTGTTTAGTTCAAAATCAACATAAATGATCATGTAGTGATAACTCTATGAGGACTTTAACAATGAAAAAATTGTGTATTAATATGTAAGATTAAATTCTTGACTTGAGAGGTAAAATCATGTTTATTATATTTAAGTTACAGTTCTTGCAACATTATGTAAACTAAAAGGAGGTCTTATGCATGTATAAAATGTTGATTACATCTTTTTATGGACCATAAGAGAAACAAATGGGTTTACATGGATGCATGCGAGGTTTTAATTTTTTCTTCATGGACAATGGAACAATTTTGAATTTTCTTTTCAATGGTAGTTATAACTAGCATTTGAACCTTTTTTTTTGGTGCAAAGTAACGCTGAAGAAAGCCTCTCGGTAAGCAGGTCCACAAATACAATGATAGACAGAGAAAAATAATAATTACAATTATTTCTTAATGAGTAAAAATTTAATTATAATTACAATATTAAACTAGATTAATTAAAAACTAATTAAAAATAAAATTTAATTAATTAAAATGTATTATTATATTATATTAAAATTAAAATTATATTATATAAAAATTATAATTAATATATAATATATTATAATATTAATATAATATATTTATTATGTTTTATAAAAACAAACTTCAAAAGTCAACCAAACGATACAATACATGTCATGAGAATTAATGGAGAAGGGTTTAACGTATGTGAGGTGGAGATTTGGGAGGCATAAGGGGCATAAGCATGATGGAGGGGGGAGTCTAAGGCAACTATGAAGATCAAAATTTTTTTTTTATAAAGTTAAATAGCCATCGTAGAAAAATAAAACAGGTGGTAGACGACAAATGTTCAAATAGTGTCGCGAGGCAAAACCCCACAATAGAATGCCTTCGGCATAAATACAATTTGAATTAATAAATATTTAATGGCTAAGAATTAAATGGTGAATAATGTGATGGTGATTAAGAGGCATAAAATAAATATCTATTTTTATGTATTTATAAGTAAACTATTTAAGTAAACATGTCTATAAGTTTGGTAATAATAAGTGATAAGGCTATGTTGTAACATTATTTGGTTTTGATAAGCTAGCATGTTAGTTTAAAAAATAAAAAAATAAAATGCTAAGTTAGGATATGGATGAAAAAGAAAATAAAAAAATTTAGGAAAAATTATTATTATGCAAAATTATGGATTACGGATAAAACATATTTCTTAAATGTGGTGCTATGCATTTAGAACAACAGATCAAAGACTATGCAGATAATTTTCCTAATAGTAAATAGACACACAGAAAGATGGAGAAACTTACTTGGAGTCCAAGCACTTCATATTCTCCTTCTGTCGCTTTTGTTGTAGCTTCCAATCCAACTTTGATCGCTAGACTAGTTCCTACAAGTATAAACACTAAACAACAAAGAGATTGCAATATACATATGGATATTTACTTTAATCAGTTAAATCAATGAAACATGAAACATATACATCATCTAAGAATCCATAATATGAAAGATACAAGCTTATACAGATACATATGTGGGAAAGTAAGCATCAATCTTTATTAATGGATAGAAGGGGGAGGTTACAACCAATGATTGATTTGATGTCACCAACTCCAGCATCTTCCCAACCTCATCACAATGAACATCTCTCCAACAACATATTACTCAAATCAAACACTCAATTGAGAATTCAACAACATTTCTCTACCAAATTTCTTCCTTCTCAAGCACTAGGATTTGTGCTCAATTTATAGATAAGTTGAAGATAGTTTCATAATCAATACTTTCTAATAATAGGCAAGACATGTTGCTAAGCTCAAAGAAGTTTAATGGACACATGGATTTGAAGTTTGACACATATGGACTCTTTTAGAAGGCACTGGCCATGTGGAGATTCCAGAACAATGAGAATTTCACTCCCAATTGACCAACGCACCCTTGAATGTCGGGAAGTGCTTTGCAGAGCATCGTTGAATGGAGGTAGCTGCATATGCAAAGCAGTTAGTCCCTTGAGAGGTTGCGTTGGTGAGCTCATAGGTGATATAAAATGTACTTCAAATCTTGGAAACCTTGCAATGGAAGTCATGGGTGATTTTTTCTTGTTCTTTGTATTAGGGCATATAGCAACTAAAATGATAGGGGTTAATAGACCCTATTCATTGGTTCTGGGGATGATGTCCAGTTTAATAACAATTATGTTTTTATGCATCCATGTCAAACAAAAATGTTAGAGTTAGTCGCCCTAAAGAATGAAGGCAAAAATAATAAAATGTTATGGAAGCAAACAAAACAAAAAAAATATAAATGCTTTAGTCTTCGAAAAATAAATTCATGGCCGCCTGTTTAAATGCACCAATTTACCAAAAATATTAAATAATAATTAATGATGATTAGATTCTTTAAAAATGGTTTATATTTTCATTAATTAAGAAAATCATATAGCACCTATTTTACTTTTATCCTAAGTCACAAAAAGAAAAAATGTCAAATCGTGCTAATAAAAGGATGGCAAGTTCCAACGGATGATCTCTATCCAGATCGAGATCAATGACGGAGGATCACTTTGCGACCCCCACCAACCATTGTCTGAAAAGTAGTTTCAATGACTGCCACTTTTTGCAACGTGCTGACACCATGTTACTTCACACCCCCTCCGCCCAAAACCATAAACAGGGAGGTACACCCCTGAAATTCGCCGACAATAAAATTCTTCCAACGTCTGTTTCCTCCCATGCCTCAACCCAACAGATCTTTCCTTCTGTGCCATAACCGTTTTCCATTCAACCAATGCCATTCCACCATGCCATCCAACTGTTATCCACCTATTCCTCCACTCCCTAACCGTTTGTACTTCTCCATTCACACGTTCACTCCATAACCGTTTGGTTCACCGTTGCTCATTAAAGCCCGCTCCTGAACCGTTAAGCTGCTATGGTCACTATCTAAGCCATTAAACACAGATTTTCACTTATAAAATTGTTTGCGAATTACCTTATACCACTTTTACCTTCTTGTCGAATCATTACAACTTGCCATCTCTACACTCTGTCCCCTGTCACCAAAATCATCCTACCACCATTTCTTCGACCGCCAAAAATTCAATTCTTCCTCTCATTCCATATCCCTATCTAGAATGGCCCGAAAACCAAAACCAAAAAACAAGTGACCCCGAAAACCAAAACCAAAAAATAGGTGACCTCGAAAGGAAAATCCAAGAAACAGGTGGTCGAAGAGCTGCAGACCACCAACCCAGTTGCAGAAGAAATCTCCGCTCGTACATCACAGCTCAACCTAGATCTGATAGCCCTCGTAGACGCCTTCTTTAAGGTCACATATGCCCTCTGCAAATTTAATTTTCATGAATTATATCTATAGTGTTGGAAATAATGAGAGGGGGGTAAATTAGTATTTCTTTTCAATTGTTAATTATTGCTAGTTAGATTCTTCACAATTAAAGACAAAGAGGTGTATAATGATAATATTAAGGATTAATAAGAATTTCAATCCCATTTCTCATAATAGTATAAAATAGATGAGTGAGGGCACCAACCCTTTTAATGAAACGGGCACCAGCCTGTTGCCAAGCACCAACTTGGACTTTGATGAGGCTCCGACCTCTAGGGCTATGACCCTATCTTCTCAAGGCACCAACCTTGTGTTTAGGAGCTCCTACTCCAAGGAAACCAATCCTTCTTTGCTTGGTTTAATATAGAATTTGAATAGTGCTTACTTGAATGTTCTTGACATATTCATCATTGTATTATTTCTTTCAAAATTCTTCACTGACTTCACTGTCCACTTGTCTTCATCATTGTATTATTTCTTCCAAAAAAAATTCTTCACTGAATTCACTATCCACTTGTCTTCATCACTATTCAAGTCTTCAAATAGTTCATACCTCTAATATCAAGTATGTGATCACTGTTTCGAGTCCCTCAAGGTCACAAGTCTGAGGTACTAGTCCATCCACTGCACCGATCTGTTGTGACTGTCAAGGATGCCACAGGTATCTTCAAATCATTGCTACAATAATCTACTCCCAAAACTGTTCTTAAGGGTGACTACTCTTAATTTGTTAAAATTCTACTGCTATAGGTCCAGGCTCCACAAGTATGCCTTCAAGGTGCTACTGTCTGAGCTTCTAAAAAGGGGCTGGCACAGGTCCGAGTATAGCCCTCTACAAAAACCTCACTACATGTCCGAAATTCTGAAGCTGTTCAAGAAGAATCCGCTGTCTTATTAACCTCAAACCCAAATCAGATATATCTCTCCCTTATTCAATGTTCACGAGTTGTGAACAATGGTATTAATTCTGTGATTTTCATCGAATTTATGTGTTCAAAATGAAGACCGAAAACCTTGTATATATAGTCTTATTTCGATTCTAAATTAAAAGACATGTCTCCACACACATGCTGACAAGTGATGGCTAGGACAGGTCGGCTCCAAGACTAGAATAATTTCCTTAACTTGAAAAATTCATATCTCCCAAACCGCTTGGATTTTTGGGGGGTGTATGGGCTCATTAGAAAGGGAAAATTATGCTCTAAAGGATGGTGAAGGTTTCACAAAGAAATTCTGCTTCTAAGACCGTGAAACATATTTTTCTTTGTGACTGTCCTTAAATTTTATGCATAAAAAGATTGGGACAACATGAGGAATGTTATGTATATTTTATTAATTATTAGTTAGATATAGTTATCTTAGGTTTTATTAAGTGAAAGGGCATGATCAAAGATCATGCCTCTTTACCAAGGGACACCATGAGGCTATATTTAAAGCCTCGGTGATTCCCCATTGTAATCATATCTCATATCTCATATTTATCAATAATAATATATACTTGTTCAAGTTTACCAGAGTTTTTACACTCCATTGGTATCGGAGCCATCGCTCTTAGGAATCTGTGTGATCACCCAGAATTAAGGAATTACAAGAAAATTCCAAAATTGCAGATTTTTTTTAAAAACCAAGTGCTTGTGGGTAGCAACATTTGTTTTTTAAAAAAGAAGAAGGAAGATATATATATATATATAATCAAAAGAGAGAAGGAAAGTTAACATAAAGGGGGAAATAAATTAAAAGAAAAAAGAAAAAGTAAAAAGAGAGATATACGTACATGTGAAGACAAAGTAAAATTAAAAAGGAAGAGTAATTGCTCGTGGTTTACAAGCTCGTGGTTTTTGGGCCCATGGTAATTGCCCATGGTATTAAAACCCATTTTCCCTTTTCAAAACAAAGTGACTTTTAAAAACAATATTATATATATATATATATATATATATATATATATATATATATATATATATATATATATAATAATAATAATAATAATAGAAATTATTATTATTATTTCAAAAAAAATTTAATTTAATTAATTAATTAAATATTAATTAATTAATTAATTTAAAAAAAAAAAGAGGGAAAAACTGGCAGAAAAATATTCCCCACCTCATACACGTTCAATGTCTTCATCAATGTCGATGGCCGAATTCCAGAAGAAATTGGTGGATCTCGAGAAACAGATCAATAATAATTCTGAAGAATTCGGAAAAAGATTAATCGATCTTGAAGGTACAGTTGCAGGACACTCCAACGACATCAAAAAGATTCATGATACGACAAATTGAATAGAAAGACAAATGTGGCTAAATCATCACGAGGCCACAGAAAAGCATAACGAAGCAAGGAACAAGATGACAGAGCATAGCGAAGCAATGAACAATATGACAGAACTCTTCAATAAGCTAAATGATAAGATAGATAAGTTAAGTCAGACACAATCCCCAATATTTCCTAACATGGAAAAAAATCAACAAAGCAATTCCGCAGATTCAGGAAACTCAGAAGAGCATCAAGAAAAAACTGATTCCCCACATCATCAAGAAGATAGTAATGCAGATTTTCAAAATAAGCAGCTTTGGAATGCATTTGCTAATCAATATCCCCTTCTTGTTCCCCCATTAGCATATCAGCGAAAAGTCAAAATCGAGCTACCCAAATTTGATGGTAATGAAAAAAATAGCGTTGCATGGCTTAATAAAGCGGAAGAATATTTTGAGATTTATGACATTACTAGTGATGATGAAAAAATTAAGCATGCTTCCATGAAAATGGAAGGAGAAGCATATAATTTGTATATGTGGTGGAAAAAGACGACGCTCGCTATCAATTGGAGGAAATTTAAGGACGCATTCTTCAAAAGGTTTCAAGGCATAAAAGAAGAAAAGTTCTTTTCAACGTTTATCAAATTACGCCAAAAAGGAGATGTGGATGAATACACTCGAGAATGGGAGACCTTGGCAACACGAGTACCCGGATTGTCAGAATCTCGTTTAATCCAGTCTTACATCTCAGGACTTAAAATCCATATACAAGAAGAGCTCAAACTACATGAAATTACGTCCGTAGAAGTAGCAAGGCAAAAAGCAAAAGCTGCTGAAAAGAAATTTGAAAGGTTATCAAAACCAGAAAAAGTATATTCGAGACACAGATTTCCTCAATCTGAAAATATAGATGACACGAAATATGTCCCACACCATCTTCGTGAAGAAGAAAAATCTAGTGTGGAAAAACAAAGAATGCGAGAGGGCAAGTGCAAACGTTGCGGTGAAAATTGGGACCCTAAGCACAGATGTGAAAATGGAAAAGCAAAAAATCTATACAGTTGTGAAGCAACTAATGACGCTAACAATAATGATTCATATATAGAGGGATTAAAAGAAAACTTAGAGTTCTCTCCAGAAGTGGATGGCGAAAATATTCCGCAAGTGTCATTATCAGCTATGACAGGCATATCACAACCTCAAACCCTAAGAGGACATATCAAGAACAACAACGTAATGGTTCTCGTCGACACTGGAAGTACCCACAATTTTCTAGATTCAACCATGGCAAAAAGAATTAACATATTTACCTTCCCCATGCCTAATATGAAGGTAATGGTGGCCGATGGTAAGAAGATTAAGAAAGTAGGGAAATGCCATAAGGTCAAACTAAAGATAAAAAACTTTCATTTAGAATCTCCATTCTACACCGTTCCATTACGAGGAGTAGATGTGGTCTTAGGAATTCAATGGCTACAAACTTTAGGTACTTATTCTGCCAACCATCAGAAGCAGTTTATAAGTTTTAAGTGGAAAGGGAAAAAACACAGGTTGTATGGATTCCAAGCCCCAGAAGATCAAGTCGTATCTTCATCTCTGATGACGAAGATGATTCAAATAGGAGCACCAACATCTACAGTACAATGTCATCAGTTAGAAATTCTATCTTCAAAAGGGAGCCACGAAGAGTCATCAGAAGAAAAAGAACTAGTTCAGACACACGAAAAAGTATTCCAGGATCTACCCATAAAAGTGCCTCCAGATAGGAAAATCAAACATCCAATAGAAGTCAAGACAGGATCCAACCCTGTCGATATCAGATCTTTTCACTATCCAGATCAACAAAAGATTGAACTCGAGAATATGCTCCACGATCTTTTTAAAATGTGGGAAGCAAGAGCCCACCACTCAAGAAACCCAGGCGTTCGTCAACATTGTCCATCGTTACATATGCTTTGAGGACAAAGCATCTTTAAGAGAGGGGCAATGTTATGTATATTTTATTAATTATTAGTTAGATATAGTTATCTTAGGTTTTATTAAGTGAAAGGGCATGATCAAAGATCATGCCTCTTCACCAAGGGACACCATGAGGCTATATTTAAAGCCTCGGTGATTCCCCATTGTAATCATATCTCATATCTCATATTTATCAATTCTTCACTGAGTTCACTATCCACTTGTCTTCATCACTGTTCAAGTCTTCAAATAGTTCATACCTCTAATATCAAGTATGTGATCACTGTTTCGAGTCCCTCAAGGTCACAAGTCTGAGGTACTAGTCCATCCACTGCACCGATCTGTTGTGACTGTCAAGGATGCCACAGGTATCTTCAAATCATTGCTACAATAATCTACTCCCAAAACTGTTCTTAAGGGTGACTACTCTTAATTTGTTAAAATTCTACTGCTATAGGTCCAGGCTCCACAAGTATGCCTTCAAGGTGCTACTGTCTGAGCTTCTAAAAAGGGGCTGGCACAGGTCCGAGTATAGCCCTCTGCAAAAACCTCACTACATGTCTGAAAGTCTGAAGCTGTTCAAGAAGAATCCGCTGTCTTATTAAACTCAAACCCAAATCAGATATATCTCTCCCTTATTCAATGTTCAAGAGTTGTGAACAATGGTATTAATTCTGTGATTTTCATCAAATTTATGTGTTCAAAATGAAGACCGAAAACCTTGTATATATAGTCTTATTTCGATGCTAAATTAAAAGACATGTCTCCACACGCAGGCTGACAAGTGATGGCTAGGACAGGTCGGCTCCAAGACTAGAATAATTTCCTTAACTTGAAAAATTCATATCTCCCAAACTGCTTGGAATTTTGGGGGGTGTACGGGCTCATTAGAAAGGGAAAATTATGCTCTAAAGGATGGTGAAGGTTTCACAAAGAAATTCTGCTTCTAAGACCGTGAAACATATTTTTCTTTGTGACTGTCCTTAAATTTTATGCATAAAAAGATTGGGACAACATGAGGAATGTTTGGGGCAGCGTGGCTTCTACATTCTTTGGTTTCTTCATTGTTATTAATGCCATGTAGCATCATGTATCAATAATTTCATCATATACTATTGTAGTGATATGTCATAGTGCATCGTTCATCTCAGTAAAAGTCATATTGAAATCAATGACAATATAAATTAACATATAGCTCAGACAAACACACTGAAAATTAGTACCTTGTCAGGTTCTGGGAATCAATGTTACCCTTGTTTTCTTTTCCACAGACCCATTCTTTCCCTGACTTTGTTTTCTAGTGCCAAGCACAGTATGATCCTATAAAGAGAGAAGTGGTGGCTCAGAATGGAAAAATTCTGATCATCATCTCTCCAGAGACCATAAACCAAATGCTCCTTATCCGTCAATCTGATTCTCTGACCCATTTTTGACCAGCTGCTTTTATGTACCTCTACCATAAGTTAACCTTCCCACAGAGAGCCCAGATTTTTGAAATATTCTTACTTGAGGATGCAGAATTGCCTAAGAAAAATCCACCATACCCATCCTCTATCTTTCCTGAAGCCTCCAAACACTGTATTTCACTTCTTTCATACCTATTAGGATACCCAGATGACCAAATAGTTGATGAACCCATCATGGGGTTCCTATCCATTTTTAGCAAAGACCAAGCACCATTGTTCACGTATAATTATATCCAATTATTAGCTGAAAATATACATGAGAAATTCATGAATTTCACAACTCAGGGTGTGTTTAATTACACTTCTGTAACTATACACATGATTCTTTTTCAACAGGCAGAGATGTTTCCTATCAACTTCAACAAACATGATGCACAAGGAGTGAATAAATTAGTGATTCACTGGACAGAATTAGTCATGGCTACATAAAAAAGAACTACATTTTCAGAGTTCATATATTATTTCATACACCCAGTGAAGAAGTTGCTTACCAGTCAAATAGAACCTATAATTGGAGAAGAGATCAAAAGGATCTTACATTTGAGTGAGCAAGCCAAAATAGGGGATTGGTGATGAACCCTTAGTTAAACTGAGAGTCGGGGGGGGGAATCAGTTTAATACATTCATGGACATTTAAAACTCTTTTCATTTAACTCATTTACACCTTCATTTCATAAGCAACTTAATACACAATGAATCAACAAACTTAATGTGTTGACAACAAGTAATTAAGCAGATTAAAACATCACATCAACATATAATCATCAAGCACATAGACAACATATATAAGTGCAAACCCATGAGGGAGAAAACCACATCTTATTATTGTTGTGATGCAAAGAAAAGCTGCAACTGCCTCTCACCAATGATTTTCTTTAGGCTCCAACCTATAGGAGGATAGTACCTCAAATTCTGAAAGCTACAACTTGCAAGGAAGCTCCAATTCCTATCTATTTTCTGCAGGCTACAACCCACAGGAGGCTCCTACCTCAACTAGCTCCAACCCGACATCTATCAAGCTACAACTTGAAATGAAAGCACCAACTCCCATGTATTTTCTGCAGGCTACAACCCACAAGAAGCTCCTACCTAAACCAACTCCAACTGGACATCTATCAAGATACAACTTGATATGGAAGCTCCAACTTCCTCACACTACAATAAAATCATATGCTGATTTACCTAGATATCAGCTCTGTTTTACTCCTTCTTCACTGTTTCATTTTCAACCTTCATGTCTTCTTCTTATAAGATTTGTTTGTGCACAACATCTCTATCTTCTCACTCTCATCTTTCCACTCTCTAACCTTCTGTAACTCTTTTACCTTCTTCTGCTCTATTTCATTATGCAACTTTCTCACCTCCTATGCACACTGATATTACATGTTTTATATACATAACTTCATGGTTGTTTGCGTTCTATATAGGAATATTAAGTGAACAAGCATGACTCTTTGCCTTCCACCCACTCATTTCCTCACTTAGCATATTCAGAATGTTACAATAATATATACAATTATTTCAGTATCAAATGGAGTTTTGCTTTGCCTCTGAGACTAGCCTTTGCATCACAAGCAATATAAATACTCATTGAATTTACATTTATAGTTACAAAAATATTTCAATTTATCCCTTTCAGCTTGCTTTTCTATTCATTTTGTCTTCTATGCCTACTATTATATTTCCAATTGTGCAACCTAACCATCTTTTCTCGACTTGACCCATGCCTTTACGTTTTACACAGCCTCTGCCTATTTCATATCTTACCCGAAACATTCTATACTCTTCTCTCTGTGTTGGATCACTTATACACCCAAGTACTTCCTTCGCGTTCAACCTTTTGTTTGATAAACATCAGCAACCACATAACGCCTCTGCACAAGTGTCGGGTATTTTCTCCCGAGTCTACTCCTGCGTTCAAACTTTTCTTTATAAACTGGTGTATCCACATCAACCACTGTTCTGCACGAGTGTCGGGTCTTATTTCTTACCTGAGTCTTTTCTTGTGTTCAGGCTTTCCTTTTATCAACATCGCAATCACATAAAACTGGACTTGAAATATATTAGCATTTACCTCTGAATGGTATCACGTCTGGTCCTATTTCACATTTCGGAAACTTCCTTTGTTATTTGTTTATACATTTCTCAGCCATTCTCCCGATGCGATTTCTTAACCAAATATACCTAGCCCCAAACTTTAATTTCTTTAGAATTTAACTCTGAGCTGCATCACGTCCACTCCACTTTGCACTTCGCATTTAGGCGTTGCTTTTGTATTTCATGTTATATGCACCTGCCGATCTTCCGATGCAATTTCTTAAGGAAATACGCATAGCCCCGGACTTGAAATACTTTAGAATTGAGCTCTATGTTACATCACTTCCAACCCATTTCACATTTCACATTTCAGTGTAATCATTTTTAACTCTTGTATTATCAACCTTTTGACTTTACGATTTGAAATTGGGTCCCACCTCTTATCGCAACTTTGCTATTGCACTTTCCTATCATAGTTTCCATTTAGAAGATTTCTTATCGCACAACGTTCCGATATCCAGTTATCACCTCTTGCTACTTGCGATCTGCGATAAAGGTTCAGGTCGCACTGGGGTGCCATGTCACTACCACATTGTCTGCCACGTCACCTGCCATGTCATCAAGATGTATTTTCTATTTGTGGGGTCAGGTCCACGTCTCTACCACGTCAGCAATCATGTCACTTGCCACGTCATCTCCTGCACTTCGCAAGTTTACGAATTTCACAATATTTGTGATTTCGCGATTTCGCAACTCGCAGAGAAAACCTTATCGCATGCCACACCTTTTAACATGTACCATAATGGTTCTCCTTATCTTATGTGATATGAAATATGCTTCGCATCACAACATAAATAACTTGCGATGTCTTAACATGTAAATATAAAAGTTACCGATTGCGATGTGTGCCAATTATCTTCTGGCCAATGCAACGTAATCCGGTACGTCCATTCTCTCGCTGTCATTTAAGAGACTTGATCACGATCGTCCATTTCTGCTTCACTCTGGTTTGCTGACTTGACCCTTGCGTTCATGATTTTCTCCATTTTCTGACTTGAACTGTTGAATTGCACGTGCCCTCGTGCACTATTCTGAACGCAAACTAGCCCAACTCTACCCGAATTGTTCACGATTCGCTGCACTGTTCTGAACGTAAATATACACGAATCGACCCTCTCGTGCATGACTCTTCCCACATTCATGACTTGACCCAATGCATTCACGACTTGACCCAGCTTGCTGTCTTTGCTGCCTTTGCTTCCTTTTCTCCTTTGTTGCCTTTGCTCCTTTGATTCTAATGTTGTTCCTCTCTGCTCCTTTTCCTTTGCTGATTGTCTAATGCTACTCCTTGCCTCTCTTTTATGCGTTCTCACTACATCATTTCCTAATCTACTCCTTTGCCTTATTGTTGCTGCTTCTTTGCTCCTTTGCCATCAATGATAATTCTGGTGTTACTCCTTTCCGTTCCTTTGCCATCAATGTCAATATTTCCAACAGTCCCCCCATTTGGCATTGATGGCAACACATCCACCAATACTCCAATACTTCCTCTAATAATTTCTCCCCCTTTCATTCCGAGAAGTGTCTTTCTTCCTTTGCTTGCTTTTCAGAAGTGCCTTTATTCTTCTGCTTACTTTTCCTCCCCCTTTGACATCAACAATAAATGGTTACACATTTTCAGTGTAGTTTCCTTATTTTCATTACTTCTCTTTGAGTCGTGCATAGGCCTTCTTCATTCTGTCTTTATACCTTGCTGCTCTAGACTGGTGTATAAGAGTTGTTGGGAGAACACTTTGAAAATCATTGATATTGCATGAATATACAAAAAAAATTGATGATATCCCAACCTCATGAGAATGCTGGAAGGCATGCCACCACAGAATGTTCTGTAATTTTGTCCCTTACTGCTTAATAGTGGTGATATGTGCTAGAATTTTGAAGATATAACCATTACAAGACAAAAGTTCTTGATGATGATGTGAATCAATGAATCAAACCAGAACTTACAACTTATTGTAAGATTAGACAATATCTTTCAATGTAAAAGACAAAATGAATTTAATACTGTACAAAGTATTTTCAAAACAAACCCTTGAGGCTAGATACATTCAATGCATTGGTCAGTCTCACTTATCAACTATACAATTTTATTTATGACGTAAGGGGGTATGTATGTTAATGATCAACCTCTCTGCAATGGTGAAATACCAGCAATTCATTTATGCTAAAGTAGGATTTAGATGAATCAATAAAAGCCTCTTGAGCTTCAATAGTAAGATTAAAACAAATAGCCCTTCATACTTCAGATACTTCACCTATTCTATCATAATTATCTTCAAAAAAACATCTTCAAGATGTTTAATTGAAATCTCAGCAAACAAACTTCACACAATTTTATGAATGATATTAAGAAAGAGGCCTTGAATATATATCCGTACTAACTTGAGGAAGGCATGAAATTATATTCAAGAATAGATACTACTTCAATGCTCAATATAACACTTCAAATGCAAACAAGATAATGATCCTTTGGCACTTTTATTGACCTTTCCATGCTTTAATAATGCAACTTGACATTCTCCAATATTTACAATTAGAAAATACTTTGCAATAATCAGAGAAACCAGAGCTTAATCCACATATAATATATTGCTAATAATGTTGGGAATACTACCTTGATGTACTTCTTCCATAATACTATGATCCTGCGGACCTGTACCATACCACTGCTCCACTAATAACACTTGGTATTCTACTAATAGGCAGGTTGCTTGCTCCAAATACCAATTGATGAATGATGTAATGATATAATGATGATACAAATTTATCTTATTCATCCTTCTTAAGAGCATTTTGTTTCATTATTAACACTTGCAGAGATACATACAATTTAATAATCCTTTGTAGATATTTACCAACTCCATATCTCTAACTCTTCTGTGACAAATTTTATGGGCTGCTCTCCCCCTGAGAAGTTGCTTCTTGTCTAACCCTGACTAGATGTTTGCGTTGCTTCTTGGAGCAACTCCCCCTAAGCCTATGATGGATTCATAATGTCCTTAAAGTAATAGACTCCCTCTTTTTCTTCTTCTTCCATACTTTGTTGGGGTTCCTCATAATGTCTGCATTTCTTTTTGATTCACAGTTTGGTTTGATTTTATTTGGTTCCATCATCTGTCTAGAGTCATTTAGTGTATATGGCAGTCTGCAATCATTTTCTTTGTGTCCAAGCTTGTAGCACACATAACATCTTATTTTACCTAGTTACGTTTGAGCTGATGTATAACATTTTGTGCTACTTTTTTAACATAATTTACATTCAATAGATTTATGTCCAAATTCATTGCATGAATAACAATAGCCTTGGAAATGATGTGTGTACCTGGTGAAAGTTTGTCCTCTACATTTGTTTGCTTGAGGTAGTATTTTCATTTGCTGCATATTTTTCTAGTTGGATTGGATTTTGCTTTGTCTTACAGTATGCCGCAATATGTCTAGGTTTGTGGCAGGAAAAACAAGTGATACTTCTCACAGGAGGAAGGAACCTCCTTTGACATCTTCCGAATTTGTTCAATTCATACTTAGGAGGGTAGGAGCCTTTTGTAGTTGAAAATTTCTTCATTTCTTTCTTTGTCACTCGAGGTTGTTGCTTGTTTCTGTTTGCTTCATTATACATCATCGTCTTGCTAGCTTCTAATTCTGTGGATCCCCTTTTTGCCGCTTCATTATCCTTTAATTTTTTTACAAAAATGATATTCTTGTTATCTTCTACCCTGGATTTGCTGGTTTCTCCTTCATAGCCTATCCTAGCCTTTATATGATGAGATATTTGAGAATTTAGTATCTTGTCCAACTATCTAGAGGTTTTCATTTGAGAAATATTCATAGTTAATTCAATTTGGGCCTTCTCTGATTTCTTCCTCAGGCTTACCACTTCTTCTTCCAGCTTTTCACGCTCCTGATTTTTTTCCTTTATTTCCCTTTTCAAAATATCCTCTATTTTCCTTGATTCTTCTAGTTCAACTTTCAATTTAATAAGATCTTTTGAATTTGGTTATGTCTTTGCATATTTCAGAAGAATCTCTTTCTTTTTCTTACTCTTAAGTTTAAGTTTGTCTATTTCATCCAGGGCACTAATTAGCTCCTCCTCAAGATCTACCTCACCTTCTTATTCATCTTCTAGAAGGTATCCTTCAAGCTCTTCCTTCGCCATCAACAAAAATTCATAGGTTCCTTGTTAATTTGAGGATTCATCTGAGCTTTCAGATGCACTGCTATCTTGCTGAGCATAAAAATGATTTTCTATTAAATCATTTCCCTTTAAGCCAGTTATTTATTTTGTTTTTCTTTGTCTCTTGTGGCTGATTCTCTGCTCTCTTATGGGGACATTTTGAAGCATAGTGCCCCACTCTTCCACAATTAAATCACTTAAATGGAAGTTTTCCTTTGTACTTACATGTGCCTCTATCCAATCTTATGACGAATTTGGCTTCTTCTTCATCAAAGCATGATCATGGAGCTTCCTTCTCTTCTATGCACTTGTCTGCTTTGAAGGTTTCCTCCCTCACATTTGAATTCCCCTTTGGAAGTTTCATCTCATAAGCTGTCAAGATTCCAAGCAATTGGTTCATGGTCAAGGTTTCTTAGTCTGCTGTTTCTTCTATGGCATAAACCTTTGGGTTAAACCTGGATGGTAAAGATATCAATATCTTTTTTACTATTACACATTCCTTAATGGTTTCTCCTAGAGCTATCATGTTATTCACAACTTCCGCAACCTTTAAGAATAAATTGGCTACATCTTCATCTTCATTCATTTTTAAATTTTCAAACTAAGTTCTATAGGCTTGAAACTTGGCCATCTTCACCTTTTTATCTACCTCATGGATATTTTCTAATGTATCCCAGATTTATTTGGCAGCCTTACTGTGCATTATTTTGATAAATTCTGACTCACTCAGACCACTCAAGAGAGCATTCATTGCTTTTGCATTAGCTATGAAATTGTGTTTGGCTTCTTTCTCAGAGTCAGTTTTCTTTGGTGCATATTTTTCTTCCACAACAATCTAGACTTCTATTCCTAGAGACATTAAGTATGTCCTCATTCTTATTTTCCAAAAAGCATAGTTTTTTCCAATAAACAATGGGGATTTATTTGTTGAGCATCGTTCTAGGCTAGCCATTTTTGGGACCTAGGACCTCCTTCTAGTTGTTAAACTGTTACTAAAGGAACCCACTCTCATACCAATTGATGAACCCTTAGTTAAACTAATGGAAGGGGGTGGGGGGCAGGGGGTGAATCAGTTTAATACATTCATGGACATTTAAAACTCTTTTCATTCAACTCATTTACACCTTCATTTCATAAGGAAATTAATACATAATGAATAAAAAAACTTAATTTGTGGACAACAAGTAATTAAGAAGATTAAAACATCACATCAACACATAATCACCAAGCACATAGACAACAGATATAAGTGGAAACCCATAAGGGAGAAAACCACATCTTATTATTTTTGCGATGCAAAGCCAAGCTCCAAATCCCTCTCTCCACTGATTTTCTGTAGGCTCCAACCTACAGGAGGCTACTACCTCAAATTATGCAAGCTGCGACTTGCAATGAAGCTCCAAATCCCATCTATTTTCTACAGGCTACAACCCACAGGAGGCTCCTACCTCAAACAACTCCAACTAGACATCTATCAAGCTACAACTTGAAATAAAATCACCAACTCCCATGTATTTTATGTAGGCTACAATCCACAGGAGGCTCCTACCTCAACCAGCTCCAACTAGACATCTATCAAGCTACAACTTGAAATTAAATCGCCAACTCCCATGTATTTTCTGTAGGCTACAATCCACAGGAGGCTCCTACCTCAACCAACTCCAACTGGACATTTATCTAGCTACAACTTGATATGGAAGCTCCAACTTCCTCACACTACAATAAAACCATATGATGATTTACTTGGATATCATCTCTGTTTTACTCCTTCTTCACTGCTGCCTTTTCAAACTTCATATCTGCTTCTTATCAGCTATGGATGTGCACAACATCCCTATATGCTCACTCTCATCCTTCCAGTCTATAATCTTCTGCAGCTTTCTTACCTTCTTTCGCTCTATTTCATTATGTAGCTTTCTCACCTCCTATGAACACTGATATTAGATGTTTTATATACATAACTTCTGTTGGGTGTGGAGCTTGATTATCTTGTTTACTTTGTATCACAACATTGGACCCCTGTACCTTAAAAAGGGGCGGCAACGCCGCCCGTCATTAATCGCTGCCGTGGGGGGTCCAGGGGGGGGCGGCAGCGCTTTTTGGAGCCCCCTCCTGGCGGGGTTTTCGGGGGCAGCGCCCCTGAAGCTAAAAACATATGTAAAATTTCCTTGTAAAAGTATAGTAATTTCTAGTCAATCTGGGTTGTTCATTAGGCAAATGATCTGACGGTAGAAGTTATGTTTAGATTAGGGTTTTTTGCCCTAGAAGGCAACCCCCTTGTATATATGAGGGTATTGTATTATGGCTGTGTATTATATGTGTATTCTCGGAGCGAGAAACATAGAGGGAGACTGTGAGAAAGAACATAGGATATTACAGTGGATATGTTGTAGGTTTTGTCTTTTCATTTTGTTGGATAATAGAAAGGAAGGACTGGCTGTTCGGGGTGGACGTAGCCCAAACTAGGTGAACCACGTATATCTGTGTCTCTCTGGTTTTATGTGTTTTTTGTGTGCTTGTATTTTCCGCATATTTTATGTGTTGCATTGATCCATAATATATAATTTTCTAACAATTGGTATCAGAGCCGAAGGTATATTTGGCTGATAAACTCGCAGGAAAGAAGGGTTCCTGGTTCGAGTGGGAGCAATGGAAGACGATGGTAAGTTTAGGGTCGAGAAATTTAACGGCCAAAACTTCCCGCTGTGGAAGATGCAGATGGGAGATTATCTGTATCAGAAAGATCTATACCTACCATTGAGCGGAAAAACAAAGAAGCCGGTGGCCATGACAGACGTAGAATGGAACATTCTTGATAGAAAGGCACTCGGAACAGTACGGTTGTGCCTTGTAGCATCAGTCGCCTTCAATATTTCAAAGGAAACAATAACAGAGGGTTTGATGCAGACGTTGGCTAAACTATATGAAAAACCCTCGGCCTCAAACAAGGTATTTCTTATGAAATGACTATTTAATATGAAGATGTCAGAAGGTGGATATGTTGCAGACCATTTAAATGAATTTAATACAGTTACCAGTCAGTTAAGTTCTGTAGGGGTAAAATTTGATGATGAAGTTAGAGCTCTGTTATTCTTGTGCTCATTACCAGAAAGCTGGAATGGTTTAGTTATGGCCATTAGTCACTCTGTCTCTGGATCTAGTACTTTAAAGTTTGATGATGTTGTTGGTGCTATCCTTAGTGAGGAAATGAAATGGAAAAGCTCCTGTGAGACATCAGGTAATGATTTGAGTGCAGAGTCTAGGGGAAGAAGAATGGAAAGAGGAAAGAGCTCGAGATATCGTAGTAAATCAAGGAAAGGCAGATCCAAGTCCAGATTGGGGATAGTGTGTTGGAATTATGGAAAGAAAGGACACCTAAAGAAAGACTGTAGATCTCGGAAGGGAAAAGAAGGAGACACACAACAAGAAAACATTCATGAAGCAAATGTGACAGGTGATGTGTTACAAGATGCTTTGATTCGTTCTTTTGAAAATGTTACTGATTCTTGGGTTGTAGATTCAGGGGCTTCATTCCATGCCACACCTGATAAGAAATATTTTCATGACTATGTTCAAGGAGATTTTGGTCAAGTTCGTTTGGGTGATGATAAACCCTGTAAAATTGTTGGAATGGGTAAAGTTCTTGTAAAACAAAATAATGGAAACCAATGGCTACTAAAGGAGGTAAGGCATGTTCCAGATCTGAAGAAAAATCTGATTTCAATAGGGCAGTTAGGCGGTGAAGGTTGTGTGACAACTTTCACAGATAAAACTTGGAAGGTCACCAAAGGAGCCTTGGTAATAGCAAAAGGTGAAAAGGTTGGTACATTGTATTTATGCAATGGTATTTCTAACTCTGTTAATGCTTTAACTTCCAAAGGAGCAGATGCAAGATTATGGCATCATAGGCTCAGACACATGAGTGAGAAGGGAATGAAGATTCTTCACTCAAGAAATTTGTTGCCAGGTTTGAAGAATGTTGATTTGGATTTCTGTGAGAATTGCATTTATGGAAAACAGAAGAGAGTCAGATTTCTCAGAGTTGGGAAAGAAAAGAAGAGCAAAAAATTGGAGCTTGTGCATATAGATGTATGGGGACCTGCCCAAGTATCATCTATGGTGGCTCTCATTATTATGTTACTTTTATTGATGATGCAACTAGAAAAACATGGATTTATTGTATTCAGAATAAATCTGATGTATTTGATACTTTCAAGAAATGGAAAGCTTTGGTTGAGATTGAGACAGGAAAGAAGTTGAAGCGTCTCAGATCAGATAATGGAGGTGAATATTGCAGTAAAGAGTTTGATAGGTACTGTTCAGAGCATGGAATTCGTAGAGAGAAGACAGTTCCAAGAACACCACAAGAAAATGGTGTGTCAGAAAGGATGAACAGAACAATCATGGAGCGTGCAAGGTGTATGAGATTGCATGCAGGATTGCCTTTACAATTTTGGGCAGATGTTGTAGATACTGTTGTTTATCTAATAAACAGAGGGCCTTCAAGTTCCTTGGATGGTGGTATTCCAGAGGAAGCATGGACAAGTAAAAAGGTAAACTACTCTTTTTTAAAGCCTTTTGGTTGTGAGGCATTTGTCCATATTAATAAAGAAAATAGAACAAAGCTTGAGGCAAAATCAAAGAAATGTACCTTTATTGGATATGGTGCTAATGATTTTGGTTATCGCTTATATGATTATGAAAATCACAAAATCATTAGGAGCATAGACGTAATATTCAATGAAAAGGTCTTGTATAAGAATCAGTTGCAGGAAAAGAAACAGGAAAAAGAAAGCAAGGAATACACGGTTCTTGATGAGATAACTAAAAAAGTAAAGGTGCCTGAAAATAATAATAATAAAAAACCACAGCAGCATCAACCACCACAACAGCAACAGGCACCTCAAACACCTAAAAGTGGTGTTAGAAGATCTACCAAGATAAGTAGACCCCCTGAACGATACTCTCCTTCATTATATTATTTATTGTTGACTGATTCTGGTGAACCCGAATGTTATGAAGAAGTAATGCAGGTTGAAAGCAGGGAGAAGTGGGAGCTAGCCATGGAAGAAGTGATGGACTCCTTAATGCATAACCAGACTTGGGACTTAGTCAGGTTGCCTGCAGGTAAAACTACATTGCAGAATAAATGGGTTTACAAGCTGAAGGAAGAAGATGGAGGAAAAAAAAGGTATAAAGCTAGACTTTTGGTTAAGTGGTTTGCAAAAAAGAAAGGTATTTATTTTGATGAAATATTTTCTCCTGTTGTTAAGATGACTTCAATCAGAACTATTTTAAGTCTTGTAGCAGCGGAATATTTACATCTTGAACAGTTAGATGTAAAGACAACATTTCTCCATGGAGATTTGGAGGAAGAGATATACATCGGCAACTAGAGATATGAGGTAAAGGAAAGAAAAGGTGGTGTGCGGTTATCCTATAAGAGCTTGTGGCTTAAAGCGAGGCTCGAGGTAGTGGTATCTAGAATTTGACAAGTTCACGTTTGAACAAGGTTATACTAGATGTCACTCGATCATACTGTGTTTATCTAAAAGAGAAAAATGATGGCAGCTATATTATATTGTTATTGTATGTAGATGACATGCTTGTTGCAGGGTCTAACATGCAGGAATTAAATGTGCTCAAAAGAAAATTGGCAAATTCATTTGCAATGAAGGATTTGGGAGCTGCAAAACAAATCCTTGGTATGAGGATAACTAGAGGCAGGAAAAATCGCAAATTAACACTGTCTCAGAATGAGTACATAGAAAAGGTGTTGAAAAGATTTAATATGCAGAATGCAAAACCAGTTAGTACACCTTTTGCTAGCCATTTCAAACTTAGTAAGGAGATGTACCCAAAGACCCAAGAAGACATGGATTATATGTCTAAAGTTCCATATGCATCAGCAGTTGGAAGCTTAATGTATGCAATGGTCTGCACAAGGCCTGATATTGCACATGCAGTGGGAGTTGTAAGTAGGTATATGAACAATCCAGGAAAAGAACATTGGATGGCAGTAAAATGGATTCTCGGATATTTGAGAGGTACCACAAATCAAGAATTATGCTTTGGTGGTTCAAACATTGCTCTACAGGGATATGTTGATGCAGATATGGCAGGTGACAGAGATAACAGGAGGAGCACTACAAGATATGTATTTACTGTAGGTGGAACAACTGTTAGTTGGGTTTCAAAATCCAAAGTGTTGTTGCACTTTCAACAATAGAAGCCGAGTATGTTGCTGCTACAGAGGCTAGTAAAGAAATGATTTGGTTACAAAGGTTTATGGATGAATTGGGTAAGAAGCATGATATGGGCACACTATACAATGATAGCCAAAGTGCTATTCATCTTGCAAAGAACTCAGCATTTCATTCCAGGACTAAACACATACATCTCAAGTACCATTTCATACGGTCAGTATTGGAAGATGGAGAGTTGAAGCTAGAAAAGATACACACTAGCCAGAATCCTGCAGATATGCTAACAAAAGTTGTAACCAGGGAGAAACTGAGAATGTGCTCAGTTTCAATTGGTCTTCAAGGATGACGATGAAGATATGGAATAGCCAGGTCCAAAGAGGAGTCATTATCCAGCAAATGAAGCAGCGGTGGAGTTGCTACAATCAGTCTCCAAGTGGGAGATTGTTGGGTGTGGAGCCTGATTATCTTGTTTACTTTGTATCACAACATTGGACCCCTGTACCTTAAAAAGGGGCAGCAACGCCACCTGTAATTAATCGCTGTCGTGGGGGGTCTATGGGGGGCGATAGCACTTTTCGGAGCCCCCCCCCTGGCAGGGGTTTTCGGGGGCAGCGCCCCTTAAGCTAAAAATAGATGTAAAATTGCCTTGTAAAAGTATAGTAATTTCTAGTCAATCTGGGCCGTTCATTAGGCAAATGATCTAACGGTAGAAGTTATGTTTAGATTAGGGTTTTTTTCCCTAGAAGGCAACCCCCTTGTATATATGAGGGTATTGTATTGCGGCTGTGTATTATATGTGTATTCTCGGAGTGAGAAACAGAGAGGGAGACTGTGAGAAAGAACAGAGGATATTACAACGGATCTGCTGTAGGTTTTGTCTTTTCATTTTGTTGGATAATAGAAAGGAAGGACTGGCTGTTCAGGGTGGACGTAGCCCAAACTGGGTGAACCACGTATATCTGTGTCTCTCTGGTTTTATGTGTTTTTTGTGTGCTTGTATTTTCCGCATATTTTATGTGTTGCATTGCTCCATAATATATAATTTTCTAACAACTTCATGGTTGTTTGCATTCTATGTGGGAATATGAAGTGAACATGCATGGCTCATTGCCTTCCACCCACTCATTTCCTCACCCAACATATTCAAAATGTTACAACAATATAAACAATTATTTCAGTATCAAATGGAGTTTTTCTTTGCCTTCAAGACTTGCCTTTGCATCAAAAACAATATAAAATACTCAATGAATTTACATTTATAGTTACAAAAATATTTCAATTCAGCCCTTTCAGCGTCTTTATTTTCTGTTCATTTTGTCTTCTCTTCCTGTTGTCCCTTTGTCTTCTCTGCATGTTGTTATATTTCCAACTATGCAGCCTAACCATCTTTGCCTGACTTTACCCATGCCTTTACGTTTTACATAGGCTCTGCCTATTTCATTTCTTACCCGTATCATTCTATGCTCTTCTCTCTGTTTTGGGTCACTTATACACCCGAGTACTTCGTTCGCGTTCATAATTTTGTTTGATAAATAGCCGCAGCCGCATAACACCTCTGCACGAGTGTTGGGTCTTTTCTCCCAAGTCTACTCCTGCGTTCAGAATTTTATTTATAAACTGGTGTATCCACATCAACCACTGTTCTACACGAGTGTCGAATCTTATTGCTTACCCGAGTCTTTTTTTGCGTTCAGGCTTTCCTTTTATCAACAGCGCAATCATATAAAATTGGACTTTATATATATTAACATTTACCTCTGAACGTTATCGCGTCCGGGCCTATTTCGCATTTCAGAAACTTCCTTTGTTATTTTTTTATACATTGCTCAGCCATTCCCCCGATCTGACTTCTTAACCAAATATACCTAGCCCCAGACTTTAATTTCTTTAGAATTAAACTCTGAGCTGCATCGCGTCCGCTCCACTTCACACTTCGCATTTCAGCGTTGCTTTTGTGTTTCATGTTATATACGCCCGCTGATCTTCCGATGCGATTTCTTAAGGAAATCAGCATAGCTCGGGACTTGAAATAATTTAGAATTGAGCTCTGTGTTGCATCACGTCCGACCCATTTCACATTTCGCATTTCGGTGGAATCAATCTGAACTCTTGCGTTCTCAACCTTCTGACTTTGCGATTTGCGATTGGGTCCCACCGCTTATCGCAACTTCACTATCACACTTTCCTATCATAGTTTCCATTTCACAAATTTCTTATCGCACAACGTTTTGATCTCTGGTTATCACCTCTTGTGACTTGCGATCTGCGATAAAGGTTTGGGTCCCACTGGGGTGCCACATCACTGCCACATTGTCTGCCACGTCACCCGCGACATTGTTTGCCACATCACCTGTCATGTCATCAAGATGTAATTGCATTTTTTTGGGTTAGGTACATGTCGTACAACATCAGCAGCCATGTCACTTGCTACGTCAGCTTCCATGTCATTTCCTGCACTTCGCAAGTTTAAGAATTATGAAATATTTGCAATTTCGTGATTTCGCAACCTACAGAGAAAACCTTATCGCATGTCACACCTTTTAACATTTACCATAATGGTTCTCCTTATCTTATGCAATATGCGATATGCTTCGCATCACAACTTAAATAACTTATGATGTCTTAACATGTAAATATAAAAGCTACCAATTGCAATGTGCGCCAATCGTCTTCTGGCCAATGCGACTTAATCCAGTGCGTCCATTCTCTCGCTGTCATTTCTGTGACTTGATCACGACCGTCCATTTCTGCTTCACTCCAGTTTTCTAATTTGACCCTTGAGTTCACGATTTTCTCCATTTTTCGACTTGACTTATTGAACTACACGTGCCCTCGTGCACTATTCTGAATGCAAACTGGCCCGAATCTACCTGACTCATTCACGACTCGCTGCACTATTCTGAACGTAAATATACATGACTCGACCCTCTTGTGCGTGAATTTGCCCACGTTCACGACTTGACCCGGCTTGTTGCCTTTACTGCCTTTGCTCTTTTGTTGCCTTTGCTGATGGTCTAATGCTGCTCCTTGCCTCTCTTTTATGCTTTCTCACTGCATCATTTCCTGATGTGCTCCTTTGCCTTATTGCTGTTGCTTCTCTGATCCTTTGCCATCAATGATAATTCTAGTGTTACTCCTTTCTGTTCCTTTCCCATTAATGACAATATTTCCAACAATTAGTGTTTATACCAAAACTACACAGAAATTAGAGTATATGGCTGTGAACTCCCACCATATAAGCTCCCTAGATATGTCCCTATGAGAGTATTTTCCCTGGAGTATATTCGACATATGATAAATATGGATGACCTCCATTTTGTTTGAGGGAAAAGGAAAGCTCAGTTCAAGCTCAAGGCAAGCATTGGATCTTTCATTTGTAATACCAGATTAGATGGTGCTGAAGCTGATGCAATGTTGAAGAAATTCAGTTTCTAACCAAGTTTCACTTGGTCTTATGACCCACATGGCATTATTTATGCTCTGAGAGTTGAACTCAAAACAACCTCGTATAATCATACCTCCAGAGCAGAAATATAAAAATATATGAATCAAGATCAATGGGTTGAAGGCACTCTTCAAGAAGCAGATGAAAAGGTTCTTTCAACTTATAATGTGCAGACCCTAGTCCCTAAGAGTAAGCAGCAAAAAAGAGTCAGAGAAGAGCTTCCACCTGCTAAAGAAATCATGAAGGAGTTTATCTTGAAACACAAGAAGCCAAAGCTTGGTTTAGCTTTACTTTCAGAAGGAGGACAACCAAAGATTATTGATTTGGGAGAGACCGAAGTTTCCATATCAACAAGTGTTCTCATGACTCCTCCATCATCATCACCTGCTAGAGAGCCTCTGGATATTATCCAACACTCAGAAGCTAGTTCTTCTGAATAACAAAATATTTTCTCTAGATTCTTAGACATTAAGCATAAGAATGAGGCATTAAAATCTAATGTGTATAGTCAGTTCTGGAAACAAACATCAAATTCCCAATACAGGCTTCTCACTACCTTTGACAGTGAGAAAGGAAGGATGCAAATGGCCTTTTTGTAGGCAATAATTCCTTTTCCAAAGACTCATGCTGAATATAAAAAGACTGTGTTTTCTTTTGATGCAAGTCAGATTCATCCTATTGATCAGATGGACATGCACAAATAATCTCGAGAAATGCTCTTTTCAACAATGAAAACTATAGCCATGTCACTCTCGAAACTAAATATTGCATTGTCAAATGTTCAATCTCAACTTAAGATTGAAAATATGTCTTCATTAGGCAAATATAACAGATTGAAGTCTTTGGAGGATCTTGTAGTGAAAGTTGGATATGATCCAAAACACTGCAAATAAGTTGAAGAAATTATTAAGAAGAAGAATGCAAACATGTTTTCTCTATGCAAACAAATCAAATTTCCTTCAACTGAAGATCCATGTTGGGTATGTGTTATATTCTTTCCACGATTAGCCGCATGCATATGTCCCGTGTTCCATATGCAAGTGCAGTGGGTAGCCTGATGTATGCAATGGTCTGTACTAGACCAGACATTGCACATGCAGTGGGAGTATTGAGCAGGTTTATGTCAAAACCAGGGAAGGAGCAGTGGACAACAGCGAAGCGGGTTTTCAGATATTTGTGTGGAACTAGTGATTATGGATTGTGATACCAAGGAAGACCAGGACTAGACAGAGTTTTGGACATCCATGGTTTTGTTAATGCAGACTGGGCTAGAGATCTGGACCAAAGAAGATCTACAAGTGGGTATGTGTTTAGCCTATTTTGAGGCGCAGTTATTTGGACGAGTAAAAGACAGTCTGTAGTGAATCTTTCAACTACAAAGGCAGAATACATGGTAACCACTCATTCAAGCAAGGAAGAATTTTGGTTATAGAGATTGTGTTCAAGTATGGGGTTGGTGCAGCGGGCTATAAGGATATACTATGACAGCCAAAGTGCAATTTTCTTGGCTAAGAACCCTACTTATCATTCAAAGACAAAGCACATTGATGTTTAATATCACTTTGTGAGAGATATGGTTGAGGATAAAAGGGTGTTGTTGGTAAAGGTGGACACTTTGAAGAATGTTGCAGATGCATTGAAGAAGTATGTGAGCACTCAGAAGTTCTCTTGGTGTAGAGAAACTATGGGTGTTGTAGAGTTGGTATAATTACTAAGCTCTCCTGTGGGCCCCTATGGAAAGAAAACAAAAAGTGGGAGAATCTTGGGTATATGTTATATTCTTTCCACGATTAGTCGCATGCGTGGGGAGGTCACAGTGGTAGCGAAAGCCCCTCCTGTATGTTGCACCAGGGAGGGGGGGGGAGGGCCGATAGCCCCCCTTGTTCGGGGTCTGGGGCAGCCTCCCGCAAAATTTTTTTTGGACCCTATTTTTCAGTGGGCGAACCCGCCCATGGTTTTGTGCATGGGTTTGCACATGGTTTTGGGGCATGATGGTTTTCGACCCCTGGTATTTTGTAGATCTGGTCAAGGGAACTATGGTTATGTTCTATCTAGGGTTAATGGACTAGGGTTTATGTATGCTTCAGCATGTATATATATGTGTTGTAACAATAAAATGAATATAATGAAAAATCAAGCTGGTAGTTCTGATTTGGGATCTAGGGGAAAATATTTGTGTATATCTGTTTTATGTTTTATGCTCTTGCTATTGTTTACTTTCTGTCTTTAAGATTCGTTTGTAGATAATTTCTATACAGGGTTAAGACCTACAATCCACAGACAAAGAAATTGCAGAAAATAAATACAACAAGGAGGAAATGATCAGATTGATCATTGAGAAAAACTTTCAAATAAGAAAAATGGGAATAGATTGAAGAGTTGTTTAAGGAGAAATCAACAACACAGGTGGCTACTGATCCAAATACAATAGTTCAAACATATTTTGCAGGTACAGAGCCTTCAACATCATTGACAACAACTAATACAACAAAGTTGACACAAGATTTGGCTATTCAGAAGCAAGAACATGAGTATTTGAAGAAAATATTTCAGATTCTAGAATCACAAAAGATCATAAATGATACCTTATATATGGAGGAAATGCAAAAATCGCATAAGTTTGGAATCAAGGTTAAAGAATTGGAAAGTGAATCTTTAATGCCAGGGACATTGGCTGAAGCCAAGTAGAACATTTGGGAAGACATCATCAAGTCTATGACAGAGGTATGGCCATCCATACAGGTTATTTTTGAACAACAAGATCTCACCACCAAGTGCAAAACAACAATAGAAGAACAAAAAAACATTTCAAGAAAAATCCAAGTGAAGCCACTGATATGATCAAGGTCTTGAACCCAAAGAACAAAGAAGAGTTGGAAGAAATAAACATACTGGACAGAACTACAAGAATCTTAGAGATCAAGAAAATTTTACAGAAGATGAATTTAATCAACCAACTATAAAACACAATGTGAAGCTTTGAATATTGTTGTTCAATGATTTCATACAAAGTTTAACATTTTGAATCATAAAGGACTGCCAAGATTGGTAGGATTAGATGAAAAATTGATTAAATTAGAAGATTATTGTAAGAAGTTATATACTATTGTAGTTGATAAGTATAAATTTGCAGGTATTAAAGGACATATTACAAGAAAAACATTTTTAGAAGTTTTGCAGTTTGATTTGATCATTCAACATGAAATCAAACATTTGTTCATTCAGAAGCCTAATTTCGAGAGATATACAGAAGTAGATGAAATCTTCAGGAAAATGATGAGTGTAGAAATCCCAAGTGAAGAAAAATGGGATAAATTTTGTGAGACCATCAAGTAAAATTATGATATTTACAGCATACCAGCACAAAAGATTTTCAAGGGCCCAATCATCAACAACTTCCATAAAAAAAGGCGAAGTCATCAACAACTTCCATGAGAACAGAGACACATCATCTATCTGTTTATTTCTTCTATTCTACTTTATTCTATTATTGTAATTAGTTTAAGATATATCTGAGTTTTATAAATTAGTATAAATAACTCTCATTACGAGTTATTAAAAGTTGCACCCTTGGATAAACAAATTTTTGTAAGCAGAATTGTACAAGTTTTTCGATCATCAATAATAGAAGAAGGATTCTGAATTTGTCTCATACAACTTTGTTCCTTCTGTGAGTTTTTTCTATTTTAATTAAATTTTGTCTCTACATATGTTTAATTATTATCAAGATCATTAGGTGAGATTAACTGTGTTTTTGTTATCTTTTAATTCCTCTTGAAGTTATTATTAATAAAAAGAATGATTTACTAAACAATTTGTTGATGTAAGTCCCTTTCATTTATAAATTGTCAACATCTAGATAATGTTAAAGGTATTCTGTTGAACTTTTAGACATTGTTTAAAGGTTTTCAAACTTATGAATTATTAAAGAATTCAATCTGAATATTTGGTTATCATATCTTCTTACATAAGTCTACTTAACCATTTACAAAATCTTAAATACTATGTGAGATAAACAAGCAACCCTTAGTCTTATTTTTTGATATTATCTGAAAGATTTAAGTAATAAATGTTTGAAAAAGTTATTTTATACATTGGTCACCCAAAAATTAAAAAAAAAACATTATAGATGCTTTGGCATAATTATTGACCCCAATTATCTCAAAGGACAACATCAATTTGGCGTCGTTGCCAGGGAACGAATTTGATTTGTTTTCCTTGGGACAACGATAAAACCCTATTCCTTTAAAGGTGATTAAAGGTCTAGTTAGGTAAAACAATTTCACCTAGTGACTCCATTGGGACCAAGCTAGCTCCTTCAAAGCATACCGGGTCTCATTTTGACTCTGAAATTGTCTTACCTTTATCAGATCCAGAGAGACTGGTAAGACAAGATTCTTCTAGAAGAAGGCAACAAAACCCTTCTTTTACCCCTCAACAAGAGACCACCACAATTCCTGATCCTTTCAGATCTATACCTATTCCTCTAGAATTAGAAGACATACCTCTTAGAGTGCATGAGTTAGTATCCAAAGGAGTGGATTTTCAATCAGCTTTGTTAGTTCATTCTTTTGAATCCTATAAAATACCTGAGGAACCTTCTAAATATCCTATATCAGAACAGGATTTGGATCTAAACTTACCTAGATTTAAACCTACTGATTTCATTTCCTCTGTTACATATTCTGCACCATCTACTTCACACCAACTAGAAGATCTCTTTTCTCTTTATTCTAATCCTTTATTTGAACACAAGCAAGGAGAAGAAGAGGTTCAAAAGTTGGTCATTCTAACTCCTTTAAGATCCCGAAGAAGGTCTTCCATCCCATTTCATTCTTCTCCTCGTTATCCACCTCATTCATCACCTCCTTCTTCCCCATCTTCACCTTCAAACTCTAATTCTTCTTCTTCAACCACTAATACTCATTCCTCTGCATCTACATATTAAAGTATGGCTAGTTTTAGACCAATTGTACAAGCAAGATATGATCCCCTATTACTCCCTAATCTTATTAATGATTTTCCTGTTGGATATCTAAAACATCTCCCTAGATTTAATGGAGAAAATGGTTTGTCAGCTGAATATAATATAACAAAATTTCTAGATTTTGCTAATAACATGAACATAGAACACGAAAATGTTTATATGAGATTTTTTGTGTAATCTCCAGAAGGAAATGTTAGGATTTGGTTTAGACAACAACCAACTCATTCTATTAGATACTGGGAGGAATTAACCAATATATTTAAAAATCAATGGGGAGTGGAAAAGGACCTTGTGTATTTCTTAACATAATTTGAATAATTTAAAAGAAGTTATGGAAAACGATTTGTTGATTTCATCAAAATATTTAATAAACTTTATCATAAGATGTCTCCTAATTGTAAACCTCCTGTAGCAATAACTAAGGTTAGATTTTCAAAAGCCTTTGAAGATGACTTTGTTGCCATGTTAAGAGAGATAACATCCCGAACCTTAGAGGGTATGCAAACAAATGCTATAAAGGTTGAAGCAAATAGGTCTACATCAAATAAGCTAAAAGCTAAAGCTGAAAAATCCCCAGAGGAAATTAAAATAAAATCAGGAAGCTTCTTCTTCCTCTAAATATAAAATGAAAAAATAGATGAAATCACATCACTTCTTAGAAACCTCTCAAATAAGATTTAAAATATTGAAACACAACCTAGAACAGTCCAACAAACTGTTTCCAGACCCCAAACATAGGTCCAAGGTCAGTACAAAAAGTCTCCTCCATTCCAAATTCTTCAGAGACCACATAATGATTAACAAGTACTTACACCATTGTTGATTGATGATAAACAACCTGATGATAATACTTTATCTATCACTGAAGATATTAATAATATAGATCATACATCTCTTCAGACTGCCATTGCTCCTATTCCTCAAAGTCAAATCCCTCAAGAAGACCAAGATACTTCTTAGGTTTCTAAATATCAAGCCTTTTAAAAGTTTTTGATTACAGAACTCAATAGAAGGTATGAATTAATACCTAGAGTTGGTACTGGTAGACCTCCTAAAAACCCTGTCATAAATGAGCCTCAAGTAAAAACTACTGAAACTCAAACTACTTCTACTCAACCTCTAAATCAATCAAGTGATTATACTTAAATTGATAAAACTATATTGACCACTTTTAATGTTGAAAAAGAGATAGAAAGAGTTTATATTCATATTCCACTTTCAGAACTTTCTAAAAACCCATGATGTGAGAGTCAAGTTGCAAAATGGATCCAAAACTTTAGTGTGGTTGCTGAAGGGGATATTATTAGTTTGCAAAATGAAAGACCCACCATAGCTTTTGGTCCTAGTTCTGACATGATTGATGAATCCATACAACCTTTCTATGTAAATTTGAAAGTGCATGACTCCTTGTTATACAATTGTATGTTGGATTCTGGAGCTTCACACAATCTAATGCCAAAGGTGATTATGGAAAAACTTAATTTGGATATCACTTGAACTTATCATGACCTATATACCTTTGACTCTAAAAGAGTGCAATGTTTAGGACTTATAAAAGACCTAGTGGTTACCTTATATCAAATACCAGTCAAAAGTGTTGTATTAGACATAGTTGTCACTGATGTTCTCCCTAAGTTTGGAATGATTTTATCAAGATCATGTTGTTCCAAATTAGGAGGGAGTCTTCAAATGTATATGTATTTTGCCACTATTCCTGTATATGGTGGAGAAAGGCTTAGGTTATATAGGGAAGTTATATTCTTAAACACTATTTTTAAATTAGATCAAGCTAGAAACCATCAAACTTATGTAGTTGACCAATACTTTAGTTGCTTCCAACTATCATCAGATATTTCACAGAATTATTGATAGAAAGATCATTGTTCCTATAAGATTTTCAAAATGGCTTGCTAATTTGGTACTGGTCTGAAAGAAGAGTTGCGAGATTAGAATCTGTATTGATTTTAGAAATCTGAACAAGGCTTCCTTGAAGTAAAACTACCCTCTTCCAAAGATGGATCAGATTTTGAAGAATATTGTTGGCTCTCAAAGGATGTCCATGCTAGATGGATTTTCAGGCTATAATCAGATATTGGTACAGCTGGAAGATTAGGAGAAGATTGCTTTAACCACACCATGGGGGACATTCATGTATGCCAAGATGCCTTTTGGTTTGATGAATGCAAGAGCAACCTTTCAAAGAGAAATGGACATTTCTTTTGCTGAGGAGAAATACAAATCAGTTGTGGTCTACTTGGATGACATAACCGTGATTTCAAGAAGGGAGGAGGATCACTTGAAACATTAGGAGAAAATTCTAGAAATTCAGAAGATTTGGTATCTCTCTTAATCCCACTAAATGTATTTTTGCTCTAATTTCTGGAAAACTGCTTGGACATATCATATCAAAGGATGGGATAAAGACTGATCCTAATAGAGTTAATTCAATTCAGAAGATAGACCTACCAAGGAACAAGAAGGAAATTCAATCCTTTCTTGGAAAGGTAAACTTTGTTAGAAGGTTCATCTCGAACTTTGTTGAAATTGTCCAAGATATTACCAAGATGTTAAAGAATGGAGTTGATATTAAGTGGATTGTTGAAGCCAAGCAATCATTTGAAGAGATAAATAAAGCCCTCACTCAAGCCCTAGTTCTTATTAGCCCAAATTTCTCAAGTGAATTTCTGGTTTTCATATTTTCCTCTGAAAATACCATTGCTGGAGTTTTATTATAGAAAGTACAACAAGGTACTGAGCAACCTATCTCATTCTTTAGCAGAAATCTTGCCAACTCAGAGCTGAAGTATAATATTTTTGAAAAATAGGCATATGATTTGGTCAAAGCTCTTAAAGACTTTAGAACACCGTGGTTAAATATATTTTGACACAAGATGATCCTGATGGAAAAAGAGGGAAATGGATAGCTACTTTGCAGGAGTATGACAGAGAAATCAGGCCTACGAAGTTGGTGAAAGGACAAGGGTTAGAAAAAATAATGGCACAATCCAACTTTGAATGTCTTAAAATGAATTTCATTATAGAAATTTCAGAGTTGTCAGAAGAAGATGAAGAGTTGATACCTATTGAAATTCATTTTATCTGAATAGTATAGAGATATAATCTTTGTCTTACATCATCACAAATCTCCTCCGGATTTGACCAAATCCAAAGCAAGGTTTGTAAAGCTGAATTCATTAAGATACTACATTGTGAATAAGAATTTGTATTGGAAAGATACCGGTAGAATCCTTTTGAATTCTTTGCTTGAAGAGGAAGCTGAAAAGGCCATTGAAGAGTTTCACAAGGGAGATTGTGGAGGACACCATTACTGGAAAGCTACATCCACCGAAATACTCAGAGCAGACTACTATTGGCCCACCATGTTCAAGGATGTTTTCAAGAAGATCGCTACTTGCCATGAATGCCAAATTTTTGATGGTAAGAAAAAACTAATTCCTTTATCTTTGATGCCAATATATGTTGAGGTGCCTTTCCAAAAATGGGGGTTGGATTTCATTGGTGAAATACACCCAACATCCACAGGGAAGCATCGTTGGATTTTTAAAGCCATATATTATTTAACTAAATGGATCGAAGCAATCCCAACGAGGCAGACCATTGATTTAGTCATCATTCAGTTCTTGGAGAAAAACATTTTTTCCAGGTTTGGTTGTCCTATGAATATTATTACTGACAATGCACAAGATTTTAAATCCAAAAAATTAATTAGATTTTTTCATCAGTATCATATAACACTTGAATATTCAAAAAATAATTACCCCCAAGGTAATGGCCTTACAGAGTCTTCTAATAAAAGTATTGTGAGAATTATCAAAAAGGTGTTGCAAGAAAACAAGAGATCATGGCATTTGAAATTCAAATATGCTCTTTGGGCTGATAGGGTCTGTTCAAAGCGATCCATTGGTACATCCCCTTATGAATTAGTGTATGGAGCTGAAACCATTTTTCCCACTTCCTTGGGAATTCCTGTAATGAAGCTGCTGCAAGGACTTGAGGAGGAGCCCAATGCCATTCAGAGAAGCATAAACCAACTCATAGCTCTGTAAGAAAAAAGAGGAGGTACACAACAACTATCAGCAATCACAAAATAGAGTGAAGAAGGAATTTGACAAAAAGGTTAAAGAGGAGAATTTCCAGCTTCAAGATGTATTTTTGAAGTGGGAAGACAGAATTGAGGAAAAGGGGAAGCATGGAAAGTTTGAAAACATCTCGAAGGGACCATTTGTGGTAGCTGCATATCATGGCAGCAATACTTATCTACTTCAAGAAATGGATGGACAACTATGTGCTGGAGGACCTGCCAATGGCAGGTTTTTGAAACACTACTCCTCCTAAATTTTTACTGAATATTCACTCCATTGTATATATTTCACTTTTTGTTAGATGTTTTGCTAATAAAGACAGGGCAATCATCAATCTTGAGCCTATGGAGAAGGCCATAAGAGTTTGAAGAAGGATTTGTGAATTTTAGAAGTTTTATTTTCAATAAATATGGCACTGGAACTAAATGTTCTTTGTTGTTCCACAAGGGCACACCATCTCCAGTGGAGCCACTGTTATCACACTCAAAATTTTGCAAAGGTTGCTTGGATATGGTCTTCCTAGTTTTTGTGTTATGTCAATTTAGATCATGAAATTGATAAAGGGGGGTGGAAATCATTCCTATCCTAAGGCTAAAAATCATCATAAACCATGCCTTGTCAGTCATTTGTCATTGCATATCATCTCAAGGTTCATTTTTAAACTTCACTGTCAACCTGTTTGTTTTTACCGGTTTTCGTAGCGCACATAACTACGAAATGATAGTTTGCGCTACGGAAACACCTAAAATTTCCATAGAGAATCTGTTAGATTTTAAACTGCTGGCACTGTAGAATCATGATTTTCTGCGGGAGATAGATATTTGAATGAAATGGTGTTATTTCATTGGTTTAGGTAGAAGTGCGGTTTTTACAGTTAGCCATGGTAGTCATCATCGTTTTAAATCATGATTGTTGTGCCTTTATTCCATCTTTCCACCTCACTCTTCATCTTTTCCACCGTTAGGCTTCAAATTTGTTTTAATAGATCTCCACACACTCTACCCTGTCATTAACTCATTCAACTCCTACCTGTTATATTCGGTTTTAAATCTTGCATGCTACGTTCTCCTGTCACCAAAGCTGTTTCATCTCTATCCCAAGCAGCTCTCTGTCCATCTTTCTAGTTGCAGGTGTCACAATAGTGAGGGAGCTGTGGAGTTTAATGACATATGGAAACCAAGAAGAAGGTAAATAAGGGGGGTTCTTGTATGAGGTTCGAACCCATGGACCTGAAGTTGTTGAACAAGGATCCCAATTTCGCTGAAGCCTTCAGAAACACAGGTTTTATGAGATTCTGCCAGAAATTGCAGGGTTTTCATATTCAGATATCAAAGGAATTTGCAACAAATTTCAATGGCACAACATCTAAAGTAGGAATGTTGAACTTTGCAGTATCCCCTAAGACAATAGCCCAAGCTACAAAGATCCCAAGACAAGGTGAAGAGTGTTTTAATTCCACTAAATTAAAGCTACAAAATTGTGATGAATTCATGAAGGCTGAATATGTTGGAACTGACATAGCTGCTGGGATTCCAAGAACATATTTGAAAAAAGACTACTCTAAACTGCTAATGATCATTCATAAGTATTTCACTTGCGAAGGGAGGTTCCACATGGTGTACCAATATCACTTAAAGCTTTTGCTGCATTTCACTAGGAAGCAAGCCATTGATCTTCCTTTTTACTTGTTTAGAAGCTTGAACAAGATGGAAAATAAGGTGTAGGCTAGGCCACAAAACAATGATACATCTGTGTTTCATCATGGGCTTATTAAGCAATTAGTGCTGGAGAAATTAATAAAAATAAACAGATATTGGTCTTCTTTTCTCTTTCTTAATGGATATGAAGTTGATGTAGTGACTCCTACGAAGACTCCTAAATCTAAGGACACTCACTCAATTCAGAATGTGCAACCTGTTAATGAGAAAAAGGTATAAAATAAAGAAACATAACATATTGTAAAACCTATGAATGTTTAAGAAGAGCCAATGGAAATTGATATAGAACCTGCACAAGAGACACCAATCCCACTGCCAACACTTGCAAGCAAAAAACCAAAATTCAGTAGCAAGAATAATCAAGAAAGGATGACAAGGAGTAAAAATAAGGGTCAATAAATTGAGAAAGGTAATTTGGAAGCCATACTTCAAGCTATAGATATATAAGAATCCCCAGTAGTCCAAGCTGTTTATGTTGGAGAGAGCAGAAAGAAAAATAATGTTATCACTGCCAAAAATCTTGACTTCATTGGAGAAGATGCAGAGTTTTTCTTCCAGCCAAGAAAACCATTGGCAAGATCACAGCTGGCCAAAGATTCTATGTCTCAATCTATTGATAAAGGAAATTATCCTCTAATACAAGAAATCACTGATCTCTCTCTAGTAAAGGAAGTTATCATTGTGCAAAGAAAAGGGAAGGAGAAGATGGTTGAAAAATCAGAAATGGAGCTCCTCACAGAACAACTAAGAGAAGTAAGGGAAGAAATAATTGAGTTAAAATTGGAGGTAGAGAAACACAAGTTTGAAAATATTTAGTTTGATCAGATGATGGAGAAATGGGACAGTGAACTTTCAATTTTTAAAGGATCCATAAGTGATGCTAAAATACTATTGAAAAGAACCCAACCACTAAGGATTTTGGCTAAACATACCAGAAAGAGGAATATGTAATTGCAAGATGAAATAATATCATTGAAGAATCAAGTAAAGGACCTTAAAAAGCAGATGGGAATGATACATGATGAATTAAAAAAGAGGGGCCTGAAAATTACAGTCATTAATGAGCCTAAAGACATTCAAGCTTCAAATGACAGAGAAGGTTAGAACTACCAAGGTTTAAGGAGTAGGGTAAGTTTTTTTGTTTTGTTTTGAAGATGCCAACCAACAGTTTCTACTCATCAAAAGGTGAAATTTTTGGAAAAAGGGATTTTTTCCTGCGTTTCTAATAGATTAGGCGTTTTCATAGCACCTGCTAGGCTTGAAGACCGAAAAGTGCTACGGAATTTTTGTAGAGATATTTTTGATAAAAAAGGTGGTTAAACATGAAATTAAATTTGGGAAAATGTTGTATTAGCCCTCCTAACCTATTTTAAAGACTCATGGCAATAGAAAGTCAAAATGATTTGCAAAAGTATTTAAATCAAAGGCGCTATGAAAAGTTGCTACGAAATTGCCTTGTTTTCCGCTATTTCAGAAGCAAGTTAAATTTAAAGGAATTTTGGTTTGAAATGATGCATTAAAGGTCAGATGTTCACATGTAGAGGTAAAATATGGTCAAGAGGATATTTTCATACAGGTTTGGTCAACGAAGCTGTCCAGCTCATCTTCAACTTCTCAGTTCATCATGGAGATATCTTATCATGTGTGATGGCAACAGCTCCTTAAAAGTAGGAAGATCCATTTCATGAAGATAGTGAGGACATTTATGTCTTGGTTATGGTCAGTGCTACTAAAGGACATGACCCCTTTCGATTTAATTAGGTTGTATTTCAGTTAAAAATGTAATAAATAGGTAGTTGAGTTCTGTTAGGACTCTAACTCCTAAAATTAACAAATGTCATTTCATTTCCAGATATTTAGCTTATGGTTAGATTAGGTGGCAACAAAAGGACCCGATGATCTAGCCTTGTTGGCAGATTCAATGTGAAGGTCTGATGCCTATTAATAGGTAGTATTTCGATGAATGCAGGTTTGGAGAATATTGTATCGCACTGGTACTTTTGTAAAAGTTTTCATATTTAGTAATATACAGTGGATATTTTGCTTTCTTCACCTGAGATTCGAATGATTTTCAATGAGTTTATGTCTTATATGTTTCATGTTTTATATTTTCAGTATGTTTATGTCTGATTAATCAGAATTCATGGAAACCATGCTTTGAATTCCTTTAGATATTGAACTACTGCTATTTCCTATGTATGTGTGTTATATTTTCATTGAAATGTTCGTTTGCCTCAGCTTCCATAAGAAGGGTTATTTTCATTAAGTTTCTTGATGTTGAATCCATTAGCCCAATGGTATAAAATCCTCTATATTTTCAACCTACAATTAATATCAATCAAGTCACTTTCATAGAGTTAGCCATCTAATAGAGTTTTCATTGAAAAATCACAAGTTACCTTGAGAGAGCCCTTTTAGATTGAATATGCTAATCTTTAGTCAACAGTTGGTTGAAATAGTTACTCTAAATTGTTTGGTGGAGCAGCCCATTTGTAGCAACTTAGTGATAACATTTTGGTGCATCTGCAGGGAGTCTAAAGACATATTTCCCGAAGTCTGTGCTCAAATAGTGAAGCTGAAATCTTGGAGGTGGCAGGAGCTCAGAGCTTTTCGAGGCTGCAGAAACTACCTTGGTGACTCCACTACAAATTTTCATGCTAAAAAGTGGCTTCGAGAAAAATATATACAAGGAGAAATCCATATGCCAACCCACCTACCATTGTGGATAATCCAGAGAGGATTCTAAGAGGCATTATAAGCAACTCTTCAAAATCAGGTATTCCATCACATTCAAGAGCTTTTTCCTTTGAAATTATTTGAAGTCCTTAAGATAGGAAATTTGATGATAAAATTGAAGAATTTTTTCTTAGGTCTAAAAGTGAAAATGAATTGACTGATATAATTCTAGACTTGCAAAGACTAGGCATTGACACATCATCCCTAGTATCTAAAGAGGAAAAAGAAGAATTCTGGAAAACAGTCACATTAGAGCTACTGTTAGAGAGGGATTCTTTTGAAAAATTAAAATAATTAGATACATTTGAGTTCTTGTCGAAAATAAAATCTTGTATACCTTTGACTGAGTGGAATTCATTTATATCTAGATTGCAAATACCACCTACATCACCTCCAAATAGCTTATCTTCTCCTACTATTTTTCCAAAGAATCAGAAACCCATCTCATCTAGTGTCCCTCCCCATACCTCAGTTCCTGTCATTATGGCTGGAATTGTTCCTCCACCTCCGCCTGTTGGACCTGCAAGATATGCTCCACTTGTCCTCCTTGTTGTTTGTCATGATTTCCAAAATAAATACTCAACCAGAATTAAAACCTTTGGGAGTGAAGAGGAAATAACAGCTGAGGAACATAGATCAATTCAATGATTTCATTGATAGAGAGGAGGTAGATCATGACGATGTTAAAATGAGATTTTTTTCTCAGAGTTTCATTGGTGAAGTAAGAAAGTGGTTTAAAGCCCTAGTTCCAACAAGTTTTCAGAATTGGAACCAGCTAGAAGATAGTTTTTTAAACAAATGGGGGAGTAGGGTAAATCCGGTGCAAGCCCTAACTGAATACATGTTGGGGCAAAATAATTTCCCGTCATTTAATTTGTCAACTCGGGGGTTTCATAAGCTTGTGAAGCATGCATGCACTGTATGTGCTAGAAATTATCTTTCAATTTAGATCAATCTAACTACAAAATAACGAAAACCAATTCATCTAATCTATGAAATCAAATAATTAAAATGAAATTCAACTAACCTATGAAATCAAGTAACGAAAAGAAAGAAAACAAATTCAAAAGAAAATATAGCGTGTCCAATAATACTTGCAGGTATTGAAATTTAAATCCAAGAAAGCATTTAAAAACATGTAAAGGAAAACAACTAATGTATATTTAGTTACTCCAACATTCAATATGAAGTGTCACCTTCTTGAGATGATGTTAAGTAACCAACTATACCTAATGATCTAGAAAATCAAGTAAAGTATGCAAAGGGAAAAACTCAATAATTGCATGAATTAAATATTCAATCATTCAATCTAGAAATATGATAAAATAAACTTTTTGGAATGACCTTTAGGAACATTAGTGATGCAATTAATTGAGGATCTAAAGCAAATGTAAAAAATCATGTAAATTTAACTAATGTATGTTTTGACTTACTCCAACATTCAATATGAATTATTAACCTCTTGAGATGTTGTGTAAGAAATCAATTATACCTTAGTTTCTAAGTTCTATAAAGCAAGTAAAATGTATAGAGGAAAGACTCAATAACTGTATGAATTAGACATTCAATCATTTAGTTTAGAATCATCCTCTTGAAATGACCTTTAAGAACATCTATTGATACAATTAATTGATATTTCTAATCTAGGAAAGCAAATGACAAAATAGTAAAAGAAACTATATAACTGTGAATTCTTATTGCTTCAAACTTAGTTCAATTTGAAAATAGAAAGATCTATCCTCACGAAATTTTTTAGAAGAACAATGATTACATAGTTATTCCTAAAATAATACTAGAAAACAAATAAACTTTAATCTATAAAAGCAAGTAAATCTCACACATTTTAGGTAGCTGATCTGAAAGTATGAGAGATGGTAAATCGAGATGCTTCATATGTAGGAAAAACCAAATCAAAATGAAGGAACATTCATGAGTAAGGTGCCACAATCTAATTTTGTATTCAAAGCTTGAGCATAGCTCCAATTTTACACATGATTTGATAGGAGAAAGCTTTCCCTATTTATACAAAAAATGAGAAGCTATGTCATTAATGAGATTCCATGAATCTCTCCCTATATCTCTAGAGTTACAATCCAAATATGAAGTGATAAGGCACATGTCTTCCTAGAGTTACAATAGAAATAGGAAATGAGACACATATCTTTATGATCCCATGATCTTCTCCATCCAAATTCGAATTTGGCCTTAGGAGGCCACATAAGAGTCTTTTGGAAGCTTCTTTTTGACCTACACATGGCAACAAACTCATTCCACTTGTTAGGTATAAGTATGTGCATACTATTTTTTAATTTTTAACCTCAAATTCACTTAAAAATACTAGGAATTAATAAATTTTGGAAAAACATAATGTAATCCAATAGTGGTAATGGTAAGGTAAATGTAATGAAATGGAGGTGGAGTGAAGGTGATAATATGGAAATATAAGTGAAAATGTAATGGAAGTGAATGACAATTTCAAGGCCCAACATACCCCTCAATTGAAGCTATTGCATGTCCTCATGAAATATATTACATTAATTCTTTTTGATCCTTTGAGCTTTGGCTTAACTTTTCATGATATCATTTGATAACTTGATACTTTTGCAAAGTCTTTTAGTTGAATTGCAACATGGTTGGTTCTTGTTTTTCAACCATATTTTGTTGTTGCATTCAATTTTGATCTTTGAACTTTGCATAATAATAATTTGATTATTTTTGCAAAGTATATCTTTATTGGATTGCATCATGGTTGGTTCTTGTGTGAAAACCATGATGTGTTTGCATCCAATTATCTTTTAAGTACTTTTGAAAAGCCATTGTATGCTCATAATAATAATGTAATAGTTAGTATATTTTGAAAGTATGTGGCCTTTTGAATGTGATATGAATGTGGAAAAATGAATATGAATGTATCCCCCCCCCCAAACTAACGGTATTGGAAATTTTATGAAATGAGGAAAAGAAGTGTTTTTTCCAAAAATTATCATTCAAGCTTTTCAAGGAATTCTATGGTAAAAAGTTAGAAAATGACATACCTTAACTTACCCTTTGAAAATGGATGAGCTGCATGTATGGTGGCTGCAAAATTCTGATCATAATATTCTTCATGTGGTTGTACAAGTTATGGATAAAAGAGTCAAGATGAATTTTTATTGCTTCTACTAAAACTGCTGAATTTGCTGCAAAATGATGTTGATTCTGCAACTGTCCTCTGATTCTGCAGTTGCAAAATAGTGTTGATCTATTGTGGTTGCATATCTTCTTCATTTGCTTCAAAATGATGAAAATGATAGTCTTCATGTTTTCAAAACTCGTTGGCATAATTCCTGCTATGTGAATAGATGTTCTGATGTCGAACATAGCAGGAAATTGTTGACTTAGTGGCCATTAATGGATGCCACTAGTCAACATGAGAACTCTCACCATTGATGACAATGAGAGTCAAGCTACCCAAACACATCTTGCTAGGTATGAATAATTTTGCTGTTGTCAAGTATCTAGAAGATCCGATGAACAAGGGACATTAATGTATTTCCGTTGTTCGTCAACAAGAAGACTTGCCATTAAGGCATGCAAGCCTCAAGGTGTTTTTTTAAGGATTTTAGAGTCAAAGGAATATGGACTCAATAATTTGCATTGAAGCAAGGTTTATTTTCGAAATGAAAAGGATAGGAGAAGGAAAATGGAAATGGAAGATGACAATGGGAAATAAGCATGTAAGTGGGATTCTTGCTTTTATTTGTGGGTTAGGAGTAGACAAAAGGTAATGGAAAGTGTATGTGAATAAAAATGAACAACTGAATCTTGCTGGGAAAATAACTGTGGCTTGCTTTGAATTGCTTGGTTGGATTTATAATTCAAAAGGGAAGAAAAGTAATGGCCTTGATGGATATGGACAATGAGTTGCATTAAACTCTCGATTAATCCTGTGTTTCATGATAGATATAAACATTTTGATATATGATATCATCATATTAGAGATTGAGTGTAGTGGAAGATCATGTTGCTTCAGCTCATTCCTACGAAAGATCAGGATGCAGATATTCTGACGAAGGTGATCAGTAGGAGAAAATTTGAATACCATAGAGTCAGGATCGGGGTGAAGGATAATCCCTATCTTGTTGAGAGGGAGTCTTGAGATTCAACAAGATGATGAGCTTAGTGAAAAATAAGCACCTTCACTAAGTGGGGCTCGCAGGCTATTTTTAGGTGTATGTATATTTTTAGATATGGTGAGCATATTCTATAAGTTGCAGGATTCTATTTGTAGATGGTTGGTCAAATGTGGAAAATAGATGAAATTTTATTTTTAGAATATTGGGCGAAGCCTATTTATAGATCTTCGATCTAAAAATAGATGCATGTCGATTATTATTAGCTCTTAATAATAATCCGACAATAAACATCAACTTATTCTCTTGGAGCGCTTTATTTCAGTGAACATATTTGGAAAATCAGTGGGCCAAGGAATTACACAATTAATAGGGTTTATTGGTGGCTCATGCATGGAGGACTCAGTTATAACTGAAGTGGAAAAGTTATGACAGAGTTGGAAGAGTAGTTTATGGAGTTGTTATTTAGTTTAACTCAGATGAGTGAGTTAAACTCAGTTGAGCTAGTTGTATCTAGTCTAACTGAAAGATACACTAGTGAGAGTTATGTGAATCAATTAGTTACTTAATTTACAACTAATAACACTAACAACTGAACAAATACAAAATTTAACTACTTGCATGTCAGTTCCAGTGGAGACCCAACGGAGAGATAGGTGAAAGGGTGAGATGGACTATCCGTTGTGACTATAGTGATGCATTCAATGCATCTGACACACATTGGAGTTGCCAATAAGGATTGCGCAGTCAAGGAAATTCCAATTCAAATTCATTTAGGGGTCTTCTTCAGCAGTGATTGCGTAGTGGAGGCAGGTTGTTAGGAGGCAAGAAATTGGTGCATGGAGATGCAAATTTCTGCATGGCTGTGTGTAATGTTTGTTGATTGTACTAAGAGCTTGATGTACTAAGTTTTGTATGAGATTATTACATGATTCCATCGATATACATAATATATGATATTTGTCGTTTTTAGCTTTAATCTTTCCTGTTAAACCACTATGTTATGTGCGATTGAATTTATTCACATGTGTTTGCAATTGAGTTTTAAATTTTTGCAAGTTTAACAGTGGAAGGATTTTGTATTTAGCAAGAAGATAAATATTGTTAGATCAGGAGAACCCAATAATACATCAGTATTAATAAATTTCTACAAAACTCATATTAGCTCTTTGCGCCCTGATAATGGAAAAGAATACACTTCAAATGAATTTGAAAACTATCTTCTCCAACATGAGATCAAACATCAAACAAATGTGCCCTATAATCCCCAACAGAACGGTGTAGTTGAAAGAATGAACAGGACAATTTCAAATATGGTTCGCTCCATGATGTTTTTAAAAAATGTTAAATTGATGTTTTGGGCTGATGCAATTCTATGTGTTGTATAAATAAAGAATAGGTGTCCTTCAAATTCAATCAGAAACAAAACTCCTTATGAAATGTGGCATGGCCACATTCCTTCGGTAAAGCATTTCAGGGTCTTTGGTTCCACCTGTTATGCTTTGATACCTAAGGTACAAAGGAATAAACTTGGTGCTAGAAGTCGAAAATGTATTTTCTTGTGGTATTCCAATACCTCCAAAGGATATCGTCTCTATGATGAAGTCAATAAGAAGTTTGTAGTAGCCAGAGATGTCATATTCCTTGAACCTTCCAAGATTGAAAATGTTGTTGAGCGACAACTTGATCGCTTGGATAGATTCACACATGCAAATTCATTTCAAGAATTTGATAATCAGATACCACATCTTGAAGGGGGGATTCCTATACTGAATCAATTTGTGGAATCATCTTCGGAAGCACTCTCTCCCCCACATGAATAACTAACCACAGATGACAGCTTGAATGATGTGATTGAAAGAATTGGGAGATTGAATCTTGATTCAATTCCAACTCAGTCAAATGAGTAGTCTGGGCCATCTCAGAAAGGCCCCCCAAAATGGCTGATATAGACACTAGTAAACGTTCTTCCCGATGAGGTTGGAAAGACAGGAACAAGAAGTTCCACCAGACAAAATAGAGGTGACATAGATAATTATGATTCACCTATTGATATGGATATTTCTTATAACTGTGAACTGAATTTGTCTAGAGATCTTGAACCAAATTCCTTGAAAGAAGCCTCTTCTCATCTTGAATGGAATGAAGTGATGAAAAATGAGTATGATACCTTGATAAATAATGGCACTTGGAAGCTGGTTGATACTCCTTTGGGAACCAAACCAATTGGCTGCTCACTTAACAAGCACAAAGTCAAGCTTGTGGCAAAAGGTTTTGCATAGAAAGAAGGGGTCGATTATGAGGAAATTTTTTCCCCCACAACAAAATGGGCCACCATCTAGACATTCTTTGCCTTAGCAGCTCAAAAGGGATGGAGATTCCATCAGATGGATGTGAAAACCACATTTTTGAATGGATATCTAAAGGAGAAGGTTTTTATGTCCCAGCCAGAAGGATTTGTTGTGAAGGGCCAAGAACACAAAGTATGCAAACTTATAAAATCCTTGTATGGCCTCAAGAAAGCACCATGTGCCTGGTATGTAAAATTAACTGAGCATCTTCTGAAACTTAACTTCAAGCATTTTGGTCTTGATGATGCAAAATTTTTTGTTAAGAAATTTGGTAAAATAATTGTATATATTGTGCTGTATGTAGATGATATTTTGATGACAGGGAAAAATGAGAGTTATATTACATCCATAAAGAAATAATTGAAGAAAGGTTTTGAAATGAATTATTTGGGCTATGTTCACTCCTATCTGGGTATTGAAGTAACTCAACATCCTAAATTTATATTCCTTTCTAAAAATAAGTACATTGGAGATATTTTGAACAATTTTGACATGGGTGAATGCAATCCTTTGACCACTCCAATGGAACAAAACTTGAAGCTCACATCCATTGAAGGGAAGGAATTCGAGGATGCAACGAAGTATAGACATATTGTAGGAAGTCTTATCTACCTCACTACTACCAGACCATAAATCTCATTTTTTGTTTGAATCCTCTCCAGGTTTATGCAAAAACCTTGTGAAGGACATTAGTATGTTGCAAAAAGAGTTCGAAAGTACTTGAAGGGGACTCAAGACTTTGGACTCAAATATATACAAGTGGGCGACTTCAACTTGATCGGATACTCTGATTTAGACTTTGATGGGGACAAAGAAACTAGGGTATCTACTTCAAGTTATACCATGAGTCTTGGATCAGGAGCTGTCTCATGGAGATCACGCAAACAACCAGTTCCAACAAATTCCACAACTCAGGTAGAATATGTGGCAACAACTGAATCAACAAAGGAAATTGTGTGGCTCAGGAAAATACTAGAAGATTTGCAGATGAAACAAATGCATTAAACTCCACTCATGATCGACAATTCGTCTGCAATAAATTTGGCTAAGAACCCAAAGTTCCTTGATCGAACAAAGCACATCAATACAAAATATCATCTGATTCAACATCATGTTGAGGCCAAAAATATCCATCTATGTCATTGTTCCACAAATGAGTAGACTACAAACATCTTCACCAAAGCGCTTGCAAGAGAAAATTTTGAAAAATCAAAATGATGCTTGGACTCACCAACATCCCTTTAGATTAAGGTGGGAATGTTGACACCTAATCCTAAGGGATTGGGTGAGATTGTAAATTATTGTAAATTATAAATAAATAAGGCTAAGAGACATTGGGAAATGAATCCCAACAGTCTCACCTCTTCATGTATAAATTCATGCACACCATCTATCTAATAGATATTCCAATTTGCGGAGTTACCTCATAGCCTAACACCAACAACGAAAAAAAATTCCAGATAGAATTCGACGGTCCATTCATTAGGTCTAGGACTTTTGTCGCGGGAAAATTTATTCAGGACGCGTAAGACCTCATCAACGGTAACCTCTTGATACATTGTCATATTTTGGGCCTCATCAAACAGAGTGGGGTAATCTCGCGACATCCACAATTGATCAACCACATGGTCACCAGTCCTTGCACTAAAAAAATGTTGAAAATGCCACACAACCGCTTTCTGAATGTCTGTCATGGAATACACTTCCTCCCTCACCTCATTAGAGATCTTCCAGATGCTATTACCCGACCTATGCATGTTATCATAATTGTGGAAATATTTGGTAGTCTTATCCCCCACCAGTAGCCACACCACCAAACTTTTAAGTTGCCATGTCTGTTCCTGTATGGCCATAATATTCTATCGGCACCCTTCAATTTCCTTGATACGCCCCCAAAGTAGCGTATAGTGGCCCTGTGAATCAGTCTGGATCATATCCCGAATCTCCGCATTAATGCCAGTGAGTTCAAAGACAAGGCGTTATTTCTTCACTCACTCGCACTGTTTGACCTTTAATTTTAGACTTCTGAGTATATGCTCAATCTGAGCGAGTGTTCAATAACCAACTGGTGAAAGTCCGGTTCCTCAAGCCATACTCGGTTAAACTTGAAGAGATTCCCCCATGATGTCTGAGTAGTGCACCAGCTAAGCATGATAGGTCTATGGTCCGATATAAGAACATCTGCCACCCTCGATTGAACAGATGCCAGTCGTTCCAATAATTTCTTGTGCATAATGAATCTATCAAGCCTCTTCTTGATAAATTCGCCACCCGACCTCCCATTACACCAGGTAGGACATAGTGTGTGTGGGGGAATGTCCCGCAAATGATTCGCCATAAATATATTATTAAGAAAAATAGATAGTTAAGCCATTCTACTCTGCTAACCCCAGTGTTCTTGTGAAGACAATGTAGCATTGAAATCCCTTGCAATGACAAGTAATCCAACTTAAGTAAGTCTCAATCATCCATCCACTTCCATAAGCTCAGACGATCATTGTATGGAGCATATAGATTAAGAAAGTGGATTCGATCCTTGGACCACAGGGGGAAGCAGTCCCCAGCTGGAATCAATGTTGTAACATTATTTGGTTTTGATAAGTTAGCATGTTAGTTTAAAAAATAAAAAATGAAATTCTAAGTTAGGATATGGATGAAAAATAAAATAAAAAATGTTAGGAAAAATTATGTTTTTACGCATCCATGTCAAACAAAAATGTTAGAGTTAGTCGCCCTAAAGAATGAAGGAAAAAAGAATAAAATTTAAGGGAAGCCAACAAAAAAAAATATATATATATAAATGCTTTAGTCTTCAAAAAATAAATTCACGGCCACCTGTTTAAATGCACCAATTTACCAAAAATATTAAATAATAATTAATGATGATTAGACTCTTTAAAAGGGTTTATATTTTCATTAATTAAGAAAATCATATAGCACTTATTTTAATTTTATCCTAAGTCAGAAAAAAAACAAAAGGTAAGATTACGCTAATAAAAGGATGGCAAGTTCCAATGGATGATCTCTCTCCCGCTCGAGATCAATGATGGAGGATCACTTCATGACCCTCCAGACCATTTCTCGTTAACGCGAGGGGGGGGGGTACGAAAAGTGGTTTCAATGGCTGCTAAATTTTGCAACGTGTTGACACCACGTTAATTCACACCCTCTCCGCCCAAAACCATAAACCGAGAGGTACCCCTAATCTGAAAATGAATGCTAGTTAATGCTGTGCTAGTTTCATTTCAGATATAAATTTTTCTTTGCTTTGTTTTACTTATCCTTCATGATTTTGTTTATGAGCATGTGATTGTCAAACAATTTCCTTAGTGGAATTATGAGTTTTTCATAAGCTTAAAAATTATAATTTTAAATGATAGAACAGAAGCAATATAAAACACAGCAAACACACATAACAAAGCTTAACACATAGAATTTTGATTAAGGAGTTCACCCCTCTTGGGCTACATCTCCTTGGTCCAACTTCATAGTGTGACCTTTGTATTAGCTTCAAGTGTGCTAAAATTTCTATTACAAGCTTTAGAACCTGTTCCAATGAGTTTAAAACATCATAATCTCCCAAAAATGACTATTTTTTTTTGCTGAATTTGGACTCTGGATGCTCTGGCAATGACCCCAACACCTGGTGGCCCTCACCTTAAAAAATATTCAAATTATATAAAACACCTATAGATGACCTTTTCTACCTTTGCAACCTACTCCATTGAGTTCCCAACATGCCAATTAGCCCAAAATGACTTTTACTAAGCTCAATTTGGTTGAAAATTGAGCGAGTTATGACCAAAACCAACTTTGACCCAATTTCTCCTCTAAAAATGGAAGAACTGTCAGTTAACATTCCGAATTTGGAATTCTTGCCAAAATTGGAGCACCTCTGAAATCTCCGCCAACTTAAGTGTCGGGATTAAGTAGCGCTAATCCTGGGTTAGCGGGCAGATAAGCATGGGTTTAGAGATAAGCGTGCATTAAGAGCTAATTGCAGCTTATCGTCACTAATCCACATTTTAAATTAATTAAACCGCAATTAATCTCCATCGGTTTCGTTTGGCTTGTCATCTAGTATTCGGATTATGGCTACATGGGGAGGGGGTTGGCCCCCTCCAACCCCCAAACCGTCGGGTGCCTTTAATTTAAGTTTATGCGGAGGACTGTATGGGTAAGAAACACCCGACAATGGAGATGGTGAGGCGCTCGGTTTGTAGGCGGGAGGTCAGGGGTTCGAGCCCCCACTCCACCATAAAATTTTACACCGCACCATAATGGAACTGCCTCCTCCATACTTATTAATCCCGCTATTCTGAAGCCTACTCCAAACTTGTGTAGTGGCTTCTTCAAAGTTAGTGATATCCCGCTGAAATGTGGGTTTAGAACTCTATATATATATATATATATTAAAATGATTCCACCATACGACTAATGTTCAAAACCTTGATGTAACATATAATTCGATTTCAAAGGTTGAGAGATGGCTCACTAGAGAGGACACATGGCACCCTCTGGTTGGGTTATACTCCAACCATTAAAAAAATTTCAAATTCCAACTTAAGAAGAATTGGAGGTCATTGGGAAATTTATCTCTTCACTTAACCCATCTGGTGAATCTAAAGACGACACTTGTCACAGTGTCACTGGCTGAAATATGGAGAATATTCCTACATTGCTGACTGTACCTGCCACATCAGCACTATACGTGTTCTACTCTTTTTTTCCCTATTTGGGAAAACAAACAACAGACGAAAACTTAGTCATACAAACTCGGATTTTGATGAAACGAGTTGCTCCAGAATCCTGGTGACACACTCTATCCAGTTGCTTAGGTCTGAAACAATTTTGAGCACTTTGAATTTTTAGCTAATTTTAGGCCCTAATCCAAATTATGATCACACCTTCCCACTGATGGGATTTTGGACCCACAAAAGCTGATAATTATCTTCTTGAGATTCAACACTCTTCTAATTTCAATTTGTATCAACTGATTTTACTTGAAAATTATCTTGACATGCCTTGCATCGCAATTGGTTATGTCTCTCAACCACTATTCTTTGGCTGTCGCTGACCCACTTCAACATTGTTGAATGCTATTCACTGATACATACCCTGGTGTACCAAATCGATCTATATGTGCTTGGAAAAATGTTAGCCTTCTCACTGAAAATGAAGTCCCTCTTACAAAAAAGTGTTGAACCTCAGAATTATCCTCTCTCTGACATCCTTTCTCACCCTTTTTCCCTACTTTCTCATAATTTCATTCACTCCAATTAATTATAAATGTCATGTTTTTCCTCAAGGAATGAATTTAAATGATTTCTATGTTATATTATAGTGTTCTTGCTATTCGAATGGATTTTTGTAATTTGGCTACAAAATGCAGCCTATTCTGTAGCTAATCGTTGGTTCCGCAACTATTTTCATGGTTTGATAGGTTCCAAGGAGCAATTAGAGAAACAAGCCACATGGGCATCTCCAGAATAATTCGCACATGGTGGTGCAGCGGCCGCGATGGAATTAAAAAAATGATCCCAATGGATCTCTAACAAACCAATAAACACCCCTTGTTCTTATCAGAACCGAAATTCTTTGAATAGGCTAAAAATATGCTTTCCTCCTTCACTTCCGATATATCTTTTAAACCCAATTGAAATAGCATTTGAACACTTTTTTTATAACAATATTATATGTATCACCGCAACCCTATATCTGGCGGATTCGACGGCTCAGATCAATTCGCAAATCGGCAGTCAGCAATGTGACTTTCAATTACTAGCATCCTCCACAACTCCGATGCGATATCAATCTCCACAGCGCCACAGCTCCGATGCAATATCAATATCCACAGCTCCGATGCGATATTAATATATACAGCTCTGATGTGATATCAATCTTTACACTCTGATGCGATAAAAATCAGCGATCGCAAATCGCAGGGATTGTATGTCACAACCATCGGCAGCTTCCATAGTGCCGATGCGATAATTCTGGACCCGATCTAATTTCAAACAAGTTTTATATCATTTCGCATCCGAATCCCATTGTAATGTGTTGCAATATGTGAATGCCTCTCCAATCCGATGCGATAGTTTTACCGAACCCGATGGGTCATAAATCAAGCAATATATATTTTAATCCGCTCCAAGGTTCTGATAAGGGTTTTATTTCACAGTTTCTCTGTGTTCATAAACTTTTACGTTCGCGGACTTAACTATTTCGGATTTGAATTAACACAGAATCTTACAGTTTAAAATAAAAACACAGATCACAACCCCTTCAAGCCATTACAAAGAAAAGCAATGCATCAAATCTTATGGACTCGTCATACATTGATGGATATAACATTAAATTTATTCATAATATATAAAAGGACAGAGTCTCAGTAGTTGCCCAATTACACAGGAAAATAACCACTGTTACACACAACAACACAGTCCACACACAATTCTAAGTTCTCGCTTCACTCCAAGCTTCTTCTCATCACATTTTTCCTCCTTTTTTTTTTATTCAATAATTCCTCTAACAAATTTAACAGCAATCTCCTATTTTTTTTAAAGATTTAACAACAATCTCCTATTTCGTAGCTTCTCATGCACACCTAAACTAACAACTCTTATCCCTAAATCTAAAATAAGACAATCACACATTTATTACAATAAAAAACTATTTGAGAAGTCCAACCTCCTCAGTAAAACTGAATTTGATCAATAGTCAGTGAATTTCACCCTGTTTAGCCACAACATGTGAACAAATCTTCACATTGCTGGCTAATCCCGATGCTCCTGCATCAGACTCCCGGGGAAGAAAAAATTTGTCCTTCAAACTTTCAGGACTTACTCCATATTTCTGTAGTTTAGCTGCTATTAACCAATTGGAATCTTCCATTGGCTGCTCTTTCCACTTGACTAGATATTGGAAATATGTCTGCCCTCGAGTTTTCTTGGATATTCTTTGATCCAAGATAGCCTCAACTTCTTTCTTGGATGCTTTTGGTACCTATTCCTCCCAATCTACAGTTTGAACTTCATCACCTGTGACTTCATTCTGAAACTCGGTCTCTGCCTCTTTGAATGGATATAAGTCTGCAACATTAAAAATGGGGGATATTCCGATCCCTTCCGGCAACTCGATCTCATATGCATTGGTTGAAAATTTCCTTTTAATTTTACAAGGTCCTATTTTCTTCATTTTCAGTTTTTTATAAGTTTTTGTAGGAAATCTCTCTTTTCTCAAATATGCCATGACTAAATCTCCTACTTGAAACTCTTTTTCTCTTCTTTTCAGATCTGCTCTCTGCTTGTATCTTCTGCTGCTTTCCTGCAATTTATCTTTGACTTCTTCCTGTAACCTCTGCATTTGTTCAACAAAATATTCAGCACTTGCACTCCTGGCTTCCTGTTTTCCCAAGTCCCTAAGCTCATATACTCCTCTCGGATGCATTCCAAAGACAATCTGAAATGGACTCATTCCAGTGGTTCGGTTTGGTGTATCATTGTAAGCGAATTCAGCTTGAGCTAATGCCAAATCCCACTGTTTAGGATTCTGATGTACCAAACTTCTTAGTATATTTCCCAAGATTCTATTCACTACTTCAGTTTGTCCATCTATCTGAGGATGGTATGCTGAACTAAAACTGAGTTTAGTCCCCAGTTTCTTCCAAAGTGTCCTCTAGAAATGCCCTACAAATTTAGTATCTCGATCTGATACAATACTTACAGGTAAACCATGCAATCTTACAATCTCTGAAAAGAATAAATTTGCTATGTATGTTGCATCATTAGTTTTCTTACAAGCAATAAAATGGGCCATTTTAGAAAATCTGTCTACTACAACATAAATAGAATCGTTTCCTCTCTGAGTTTTTGGTAAACCCAGAACAAAGTCCATACTAACTGCATCCCATGGTCGATCTGGTATGGGCAATGGCTGATATAGTCCTGTATTCTGACTCCTTCCTTTGGCATATTGACATACCCTGCATTTCTCAACAAAATTTTTAACATCAGTTTGCATTTTAGGCCAGTAATAAAAATCATTCACCTGAGCGAAGGTTTTATCTTGTCCAAAATGACCAGATAACCCTCCACTGTGCTTCTCCTTAATTATGTTCTCCCTCATGGAACATTTAGGAATACATAACTTGTTGCTTTTAAATAACAGTCCTCCTTGAATAAGGTAGTCCATCCATTGACTTTTGTTATGGCTCACTGGATTCTGAATTGTTGTGTAGATGTCTCTAAAATCCTCATCATCCTTGTACATTTCCATCATTTCCTCAAAACCTACAACACCCACTTTAAACTCTTGCAAAAGAAAACTTACCCTGCTCAATGCATTTTCTACTTTATTAGACTTACCACTTTTATGTTTTATTACAAAAGTGAAACTTTGCAGAAATTCCACCCATTTGGCATGCTTCTAATTTAGCTTTGGCTGATTATTAATAAACTGTAAAGCATGATTGTCTGAATATAGTATGAATTCCTTTGGCAGTAAGTAATGCCTCCACTTTTTTAATGCCTGCACAATGGCGTAAAACTCTTTATCATATGAAGAATATTTCCTTTTCACATCATTTAGTTTCTCGCTGAAATATGCTATCGGTCTTTGCTCTTGACTCAGTACCGCACCAACTTCTACTCCACTTGCATCGGTTTCTACTTGAAATACTTTCTTAAAATTAGGCAATGCTAGTATTGGCTTTTCTGTTATCTTCTTTTTCATCAGATTAAAGTTCTTGTCCGCTTCTTCTGTCCATCGAAATGGCTGGTTGACCTCCTTGATTATCTCAAGGATTGGTGCACAAACTTGACTGAACCCTTTTATAAATTTTCTGTAAAAACTAGCAAGTCCATGGAAACTTCTTACCTCGAATACACTTATGGGAGTAGGCCAGTTTCTGATTGCTTGTACCTTCTCTGGATCCATTTTCAAGCCTTCTTTGGAAATCACAAATCCTAGGTACACCAGCTCTTCTTTCATGAAACTACACTTCTTCAAATTGATTAGTAGTTTTTCCTTCTGTAGAGTTTTCAGAACTAACTTCAGATGTTCTAAATGCTCCTCTTTACTTTTGCTAAAAACCATAATATCATCAAGGTAAACAATGACAAATTTACCTGCATACTCCTTCAAGACCTCGTTCATTAGTCTCATGAATGTACTGGGTGCATTAGTGAGCCCAAAAGGCATCACTAACCACTCATACAGTCCACTATTTGTTTTGAAAGTCGTTTTCCATTCATCGCCTTCTCGAATTATGATCTGATGATACCCACTTTTCAAATCTATCTTAGTGAAATATCTGGATCCACTTAAACAGTCCATTAGATCATCCATTTCGGGCAAAGGAAATCTGCACCTGACTGTTATCTTGTTGATAGCTCTGGAATCGGTGCACATGCGCCATTCTCCTCCCTTCTTTGGAATAAGTACCTTTGGTACAGCACATGGGCTCAGACTTTCACGAATCAGCCCCTTGTTCATCAGTTCCTGTACTTTCCTTGCAATCTCTGCGTTTTCCTGGGGAGTTAGTCTATATGTAGCTTTATTAGGTAGACTTGCTCTTGGTATTAAGTCGATATGGTGGCTTACACTTCTAATCAGTGGTAATTCATTCGGTAATTCATCCACGATGATATCCATAAAATTATTTAACACAACTTGAATTTCTTCAGGAAAATTGTTTAAATTCGTAGAGGTTAAGATTACCTGGGGCCTCCCTACGATAGCAAAATGCAACTCCTTGCTTTTATCAACCTCCTGTAGCATTTCTTTACCACTTATCAACATAATACTATTTTCAGGAAATCCTTTATCAACATCATTCTTCACTGGCAACATCGTGTGTTTAATTACGTCCTTCTCTATGGTATATGTGTTCTTTCTCCCATCGTGAATCGCTTTCCGGTCAAATTGCCATGGTCTCCCCAATAATACATGACATACATCCATGGGCATTATGTCACATAGGATCACGTCTTTGTATGGTTCGATTTGCATTTCCACATTACATTGCTCTGTCACGATAACTTGATGGCCCTTCTGTAGCGAAGATACTTTGTAAGGCGTAGGATGTGTCATCCTTTCTAATCCAAGATTTTCCACCATTTCTGTGGACACAATATTGTCAGTACTCCCACTGTCAATTATAACTTTACAACACTTACCCTTTGATTTACATGTAGTTCTGAACAAGTTCTTCCTTTGCGCAGGTTCTCCAATCTCCTTTTTTGATCTAAGAAAAGTTCTTCTAAGCAGCAGTGATTCACCTTCTTCAGGTGGTTCCTCTTTCTCCACAAGTCAAGGTGGTTCTGGCTCTGCCTCAGTCACATTTGCACCCCTCTGGCTTGTTGATTTGTTATGAGGAAAATCCCACGACATGTGTCCCCATTCTCCACAGGTATAACACCTAACATCTCTTCCTCGTCCTCTTCCTCTGGGCGCGAATCTTCCTCTAATAGATTCACCCCTCTATGGTGATCTGCCACTTGAACTTCCTGTTTCATGCTGATGCTGTGTTCCTATAGATCTGGCAGCTCCTCTACCTCTCGCTGAGCTTTTTCCTCTGTTCCTTTGACTCTGTCTCCTCAATATTTTCTCCTCTTCCTTCAGACTCGAATGATAGGCATCCTCAACATTTTTCAGACTTAACAAGCTAATCTCTTCTTGTATTTCATACCTTAACCCGTTTACATATCTGGCTATTTTTTCCAAATCATCTTCTACATGCCCTGTTCTGATACTTAATCTATAGAATTCTTTTGTATACTCCTTAACAGACATTCCTTTCTGCTTCATATTTTTCATTTTCTTAAAAAGATTCAAATTATAGTCTTTAGGTAAAAACTTGGCTTTTAGTTTACTTACCATTTTATCTCATTGCTTGATCTTAGATTTCCCTTTCCTCGTTCTTGATGTCTGTACCTCGTCCCACCAGATGGCTGCATGACCCTTCAATCTAGTGACTGCAAAATTCACCCTTTTATTTTCCTCAACCTCTTCATAGTCAAAGTACTGATCTATGGATCTGATCCAATCCATAAGCTCCTCCACATTCAAACTCCCTTCATACATAGGAATTTCCATCTTGGGTTTGCTTCCAACTTTTGCCAGCATCTTAAGGACTTTGGTAGTTTCATTATCTTCTTCTAATTCTTCCACATCTGCATCAGATTCTTCTGAAGAACTCTCGGCACCATCATTGATCCAGGTGGATATCAGTGGCCACCCACCTATTCCATTTGGACCAGCACCATCAATTCTTGCAGCTTTTCACATTCAGCACAACTTACTATTTTTAGCAGGTTTTCGGGTCCTCCACTCTCGGAGCCGTTTTGGGGGCTTAATGATCCAGGTGGATATTGGTGGCCACCCACCTATTCCATTTGAACCCCCATCTTCAGTTCTTTCAATTTTCAAGTTGCAACAAAACTTACTATTTTTAGCAATTTTCGGGTCCTGAACTTCCGGAGCCGTTTTGAGGCCCTAAACGACGTTTTTTGGGTATCGTTTGTCCAGCAAATTTCATGGAATGAAATTCATCCCGAAAGTTGTAGTCCTCGGATAGAGCTTTCTAATGATGTATCATATGCGTCAAACGGAGATAGTATGCCAAAGTTATGCCCCCGGGAAGTTGAACCACCAATTTACCCAAATGGGCGCCCACAGTTTCGGCGCCTCATCTCCTACGGTTAGGTTTTTGGACGTTTCGGATTCTACATTGTTTTTCAACAATAAATAGGCCCTCGAGCCTCATTGTAACGCAGTTCAGAGGTCTGTAGCCATCACATCTCTTCTCAGAGATTCGCTACCAGCACCCTAGCTATTTTATTTCCATTATGTCTGTAAGCATATTTCTGTTATTAATGAAATGACGCATTATTTCCACTGCATCTCTGTATTTATGGTTATGTGTTTATTCTGTTGCATTCCTGCATAAATCCGGATCAGTGGTATCAGAGCGGGTCTGCTCTTTCTTTGTTTTTCTTTGCATGTCCCCAACGCGGTCAGGGTATAAGGAGTTAGGGCTCGATCTAGTTGAACCCTTGCAAGATCAGCCTCGCAAACCCTGACGACCTCCCATGGCGGAAGAAAAGAAAGACGAGGGAGCAGGAGATCCTATCAAAATACTGCTCGAGGAGGCTCTCGAGAAACAAAGGAACGTGATGATGGATAACTTTGCTCAAATCCTTCAACGACTGCCCACATATGGCGCATCCGCATCCAACAGCCACTCTGGAGGCGCCACTCCCTTCAAGGTACAGGTAAACTTTGACATTCCTATATTTGAAGGAAAAATAGATGCAGACGCTGTAGACAGATGGTTAAATTTGTTGGAAGGGTATTTCTCAGTCCATGACTTCTCTGACCGAGAAAAGATTATTTTTGCACTCCTCAAAGCCGCCCCCATGTCAAAGACTGGTGGGAAACCTACCGTGAGCAAGAGGGCGAAGGGGAACCCTCTCTGTTCTCGACCACACCCACTTGGAATTCATTCCGAGACAGCATCAAGGAACAATATTACCCTGTGGGGAGCTATGAGGACAAATACATCCAATGGACCATGCTGCGGCAACAAAAGGATCAAGATGTGCACGAACTGACGAATCTGTTCCATACCCTGCGCACAAAGTTGGGTATTAAAGATTCAGAGAGACATTTGGTGCTCAAGTACCGCGGCTGTCTGTACAAACACATTCAGGAGGAAATGGAGTTCCTCGACATTACATCGCTTGGCACGGCATATCGCTATGCCGCCAAGATCAAGCAGAAATTTAAGCAGAAGAAGCGAGACTTTGGATCTGCGAATCCGAAAGGTGCCCCCGAATCGAAGAACAGGGGGCAAGGCCAAAGCAATGCGACTCATAACAACACCACAAATCCAAAGAAGGACACAGGGAAGTGGTGTGAATTTCATAACAGCCCCACTCACAGCACAAACGAGTGTCGGGCCAAACAGTCTTTGGTGGCTGAACTAAAGGCACCCGAATCAGATGCATTTTCTGATCCTGAGTTAGAACTAGACAAAGGCAATGAAAAAGGGAAGCAGATCATTGATGCGGATCCCAGTGCCATTGTTGCCACCACCAAGATCCAGAAGGAGGGTCCAGAGGATCCAGAGGAGGGGGAGTGCCTCTTCCAGTCGCAGATGTGGGTAAAGGGTTCTCCGCTGCAATTTCTCGTTGATAGCGGAAGCCAAAAGAACCTCATTTCAGCAGAGGTCGTGAAGCGGCTTGGCCTACCGACCATAGCACACCCACAGCCGTATACCATCGGGTGGCTCCACTCAGGGAGAGATCTCTGCATCCGCCAGCAGTGCCACCTTCCATACAGTATCAAGCCATTCACGGATGAGGTATTGTGTGATGTTGCTCCTCTTGATGTAGCTGATGTATTATTGGGCCAACCATACTTGTGGAGGTGACATGCTGTGTATGAGTCTAGGCCTCGTGCTGTTATTATTACTTTGGGAAATAACTTGTACAGGATACCAGAGGTAGTACCGCCTCCTGTCATCTCTTTGACTACTGCAAAACAACGCAGTAAGATTGTTTCCCAAACCAGGAAATTCATTTTCCTTACGAATCACTCACAGGGAAAGAAGAATATTGTGGCCACAACCTCGAAACAAGGCTCCCTTGCACGGCTGCAGCAAATGGACAAAGTTATGGAGGAATACGATGACAATTTCTCCTCACTCATAAAGGTTCCTCTACACTGTCAGGACAAGCACTCCATTGATTTGACTCCCAATGCACCACCGCCTGCTGTTGCCATACATCCTGCAACTACACATACAGAATCCAAACATGTACTGTCTAAGGCTGATAAAGAAACCAAATTTACTAAACGCATCCAGCATGTCCACCCGCAGGTCCATGACATCTTCAATACATCTAATACTCAGTTCAACAGAATTTGCCTCATCTCATGGAGGATCTCAACGCAATGGGGACCATTGCTTCCTAAGGAGGGAGGAATGATCTAGGTGGATATCGGTGGCCACCCACCTATTTCATTTGGACCAGCACCATCAATTCTTGTAGCTTTTCACATTCAGCACAACTTACTATTTTTAGCAAGTTTTCGGGTCCTCCACTCTCGGAGCCGTTTTGGAGGCTTAATGATCCAGGTGGATATTGGTGGCCACCCACCTATTCCATTTGAACCCCCATCATCAGTTCTTTCATTTTTCAAGTTGCAACAAAACTTACTATTTTTAGCAGTGTTTTGGGTCCTGAACTTCTGGAGATCTTTCTAACGAGCTATTGAGCGCATCAAACAGAGATCGGGTGCCAAAGTTACGCCCCCGGGAAGTTGAACCACCAATTTACCCAAACGGGCGCCCACAGTTTTGGCGCCTCATCTCCTACGGTTAGGTTTTTGGACATTTCGAATTCTACATTGTTTCTCAATAATAAATAGGCCCTCGAGCCTCATTGGAACACATTTTAGAGGTCTGTAGCCATCACATCTCTTCTTAGAGATTCGCTACCAGCACCCTAGCTATTTTATTTCCATTATGTCTGTAAGCATATTTCTGTTATTAATGAAATGACGCATTATTTCCGCTGCATCTCTGTATTTATGGTTATGTGTTTATTCTGTTGCGTTCCTGCAAAAATCCGGATCAATCATCAGGCGCTCTTCTTTGGGTTGTCTCCATTGTCTCCATTCGTGCACGCAAATTCCGCACCTCTTCTAATAGAACTGCATTTGGTTCTGGTCTTCCTTGACCAATTCCCCTTCTTGGTGGCATATTTGCTGCGAACACCCCTTTCTTCTGCTCTGATACCAAAAATTGGTGCAGCGGCAGCGATGGAATTAAACAAACGCTCCCAATGGATCTCTAACAAACCAATAAACACCCCTTGTTCTTATCGGAACCAAAATTCTTTGAATAGGCTAAAAATATTCTTTCCTCCTTCACTTCCGATATATATTTTTAACCCAATTGAAACAGTGTTTGAACACTTTTTTTATAACAATATTATATGTATCACCGCAACCCCAGATCTTGCGGATCTGATGGCTCAGATCAATTCACAGATCGGCAGTCGGCAATGTGACTTTCAATTACTAGCATCCTCCACAGCTCCGATGCGATATCAATCTCCAGAGATCCATAGCTCCGATGCAATATCAATATCCATAGCTCCGATGTGATATTAATATATACAGCTTCGATGTGATATCAATCTTTACACTTTGATGCGATAACAATAGGAGATCGCAAATCGCAGGGATTGTATGTCACAACCGTCGGCAGCTTCCACAGTGACGATGCAATAATTTCAGACCCAATCTAATTTCAAACAAGTTTTATATCATTTCATGTCTGGCTCCAATTGTAATGTGTTGCAATATGTGAATGCCTCTCCAATCCGATGCGATAGTTTTACCAGACCCGATGGGTCATAAATCAAGCAATATATATTTTAATCTGCTCCAAGGTTCTGATAAGGGTTTTATTTCACAGTTTCTCTGTGTTCATAAACTTTTACGTTCGCAGACTTAAATATTTCGGATTTGCATTAACATAGAATCTTACAGTTTAAAATAAAAACACATATCACAACCCCTTCAAGCCATTACAAAGAAAAGCAACGCATCAAATCTTATGGACTCGTCATACATCGATGGATATAACATTAAATTTATTCATAATATATAAAAGGATAGAGTCTCGGTAGTTGCCCAATTACACAGGAAAATAACCACTGTTACACACAACAACACAGTCCACACACAATTCTAAGTTTTCGCTTCACTCCAAGCTTCTTCTCATCACATTTTTCCTCCTTTCTTTTTATTCAATAATTCCTCTAACAAATCTAACATCAATCTCCTATTTTTTTTTAAGATTTAACAACAATCTCCTATTTCGTAGCTTCTCATGCACACCTAAACTAACAACTCTTATCCCTAAATCTAAAATAAGACAATCACACATTTATTACAATAACAAACTATTTGAGAAGTCCAAACTCCTCAGTAAAACTGAATTTGACCAACAGTCAGTGAATTTCACCCTATTTAGCCACAACATGTGAAAAAATATTCACATTGCTGGCTAATCCCGATGCTCCTGCATCACATGGATTTTTTCCTATCTACTTGATCGAAATCGATAAGAAAGGATGCCTGAGATCATGGTCAAAGTCCGATCAATGGACGTAAGCCGAGAAGCGAAGAACTCTTGATTTTCACTGACATAGAAAATCAAGAGTTAAACAATCAAACTCCATTTCTATAATCCAGTTAAGATAGCCACCTATATGCGTAATCACCTCATTACAGTTATGATTAGTTTTATTTAAATACCAGTTGTACAGAACCAAAGACAAGTAGTAATTTTGTTGAAACGTTGTGTATTGTTTTGAAACTCTGTTCTATTATAATATAAGAATTGTGTTCATGGTTCCAGTGATTGCTTAGTGCGCATATAGCCAGTTAGGATTTCGACCAAATTTGCTGCAGAGGGCCCCTGCACAAGAGGAGGTTTTTCGTTCATTGTTTTAGTTTAAATTCTTTACTCTGTTTTGTCAATTTTATGAGTAGATTAATATTACATTACAATTTTTTATCAGTAGCATAGAATTAAGTCATGAATGTCTTTTTAGCATCAAAAATAGAATGAATGAGTAATCTTTTCTTTTCTAAAAACATTTCAAGAGGATAGATTTATCTATTTTCCAATTGGATCAAGTTTGAGGCAATAGAGCTCATAGTTATTTAGTTTCTTTTCATGTTCTACTATTTAATTTCTTAGATCAAACTATCAATTCATTGTATAATTGAATGTTCCTAAAAGATCAGGCCAAGAAAGTAACTTGTCATACTTCCAAATTAGGTAATTGAATGTTCAACCTATACAATCATTGAGCTTTACTTTTACAGAATTTTACATTGCTTTTTAGATCCTCATTCAATTTTATAATTGGGTGTTCTTAAAGATCATTTCAAGAAGGTGATTTTATCATATTTCTAAACTGAATGCTCGAATATCTAATTTATGCAGTTATTGATTTTTCCCTTGCACACTTTACTTTTTTTTCTAGAACATTAAAAAATGATGTATAATTGGTTGCTTACACATCATTTCAAGAGGGTGATTTGATCATACTTCATATTGAATGCTGGTGTAATAAAACATACATTAGTTGTTTTCTTTTGAATCTGCTTTCATCTAGAGTAGCATTGCAATTTAAAATTTCAGTTATAAGATTCATATCCATGGATTAGGGTTAATGTTAAATTAGAAGTCATTAGAATAAACACTCTCTTTTCAGATCAGATTCTAACCATTCAATAGTATTTGATTCATTTTTATGAAAATTAGATTAACTTAAGAACACTTCCTTTTCTTCCTTCTTTTAAAATTAGTTTTACACATTTAAATTTCATTAGATTCATTTGATTCCTCTCATAGTTATAGATTAACATTTAGACATAAAGAAAAAAATCCCCAAAGCAACATAAAAATATATACAACAAAGTAAGAAGAAGGTTATCTAAGCACATATAGTGCACCACACTTCATCAGTTTACAAACCTCGGTTGATAATTTATGTAAGCAATTAAAGACATTAAATTGGCTAAAAATTTTGGCGCCATTGTCGAGGAAGTGTAATTAGGTAGCCCCATTTCTTATATCTAAAAAAATGATATGCGTAGAGAAAGAGATTCTAGGGGTAGATTCATAGCTAGAGGCAGGAGCTTAATTCCTACAACACCACTCACTCCACCTAGACCACAAAGTGATACACCTCCATCTCAAACTCATATTCCATACATCACAAGACATAGAATTCCTAAAGTCCTAAGGTCAGAAATTCAATTAGGAGGATCTCCTACTTCATCCACTGAGGTAGTATTAGAGGAAGAATCATAGCATATTTTTGGTTGTGTGTTCACCAAATACATGTGTGAACCTACAAGCTGCCTGTAGATGGTAGAATCTACTACTTCGGCTAAAGAAGCATCCTCCTTCCTCTAGTTTCCTGCTAGAGGAGTCTGCATGGGTTTGCTTCCCTCCATGTGGAACTTCATCAGAATTTCATTGGCATACTTTCCCTGAGATACAAATAGCTCCCCGTCTCTTTTCCATATTTCTAATCCCAGGAAATAGTGTAAGAGCCCCATGTACCTCATCTCAAATTCTCTTGCAAGATCCTCCTTGCAATACTTGATGAGTTTCTCATTACCTGTCAGTATAATTCATTGACATAAAGTATAATGATAAAAATTTTACCTTCTACCACAATATGGTAAAGGTTCACATATGCTTCACCCTTGGTGAAGCCCAACCCAGTGAAGTAGTTGTCGATACTAGTGTACCAAGTGTGAGGTGCGTGTTTCAGTCCATACAACACTCTCTTAACTCTACACACATGCGACTCTCTATCAAAGGTATCAAAACCTTCCGGATGCTCAATGTACACCTCTTCCTCAATCACATTGTTGAGGAAGGTTGTCTTTACTTCCATCTAATGTATCTGCCATCCTATTAGCACTGAAAGTGAAATGATGGATCTGATTGATGAGTACCTTACAACTGGTGCAAAGGTCTCATCGTAATCAATCCCCTCCATGTGTGAGAACCCTCTAGCCACAAATCTAGCCTTGTGTTTCTCCACACTCCCATATGCTGCTTGATTCAACTTGTAGATCCACCTAGATCCTACAACTGATTTCCCCTACGGTCTTGGGACAACTTCTCATGCACTTTTTATAATAATGGAGTCATACTCCTCAACCATGGCATACAACCAAAATGGTTGCTGCATTTCCTCCTTGAAAGAGGATGGCTCTATCTCTACACTCTCGCTCATAAGATCCATGTACCTAGTGTACCGCTCTCAGGACCTTCTCTGCCCGCAATGTGATGTGGGTGATCCCGCATTCTCTCTAGCATCAAGAACCAACCTGTAAACCTCTCTGGTGCACTTCCTTCCATCTCGGGATGTCTCTGCATGAGTGGGCGCTTCCACTCTCTGTTCCTCTTCTTGTGGCTGCTCCAAATCTTAAGGTTCTTCTTTTGGAGCCAAGAGCTCCTAAAATGCATGAAAATATTATGAAACATATCTGTTAAGGCCTTCCACATAGCATATGGAGTTTCCTTTCCATGCAGGTTCGAGAAAATATGATCTTGAACTCCTTCTAATTTGCTACATTTTTCTTCCATGCATCAAGATTTTGAGCATCTATTGCTACGGGCTTGGGAATATCACTGTCTATGAATTCCTTTAGTATGTTTTCCTTCAACACTGCCTCCATCCTGTCCTTCCAAGCTATGTAATCCAAACTATCCTCAAGGGAATATTCAAGTCTCAATCCATAGAAAGACACCCTGATTTGCTGTTGTTACAGAAAATTTTGTCACTGTCCCTGAAATCCCCATCTCGCCCATTGGAGGGTCATTTCTATGATCAATAAGCAATGTCATGCCTTGAAAATACCATCATTGTGTCCCTTTACATGAGAGTAATATTCCTTCTATTAACAATTCCCTGAGTAGAGACTCAAAAACCCTTGTTTTTGCCTTGGCACAGGTAATCAGTTATGCCCTCGTGCCGAAGAGGAAGATTAACACTGGCCCCGTGCCAGCTGGCGCTCTGTCCTAGTTTTCCACCCGTGCCAAGCTTTTTATGGAATTTTTTTTAAAAATAGAGGCAAATATTCCACTCCAACCACTTCGAGGATGAGTCATTGGGAGTGGTTGAACTGAAAAACCACAGATTCCCTCCTTTAGGTTTATGGTTTCCACCTCTTATGGGAACTCCCTAAAGGATAGGCCTCCCTCCCACCTTTGTAGGGATCCTAACCTCCTCCTTTTCCTCTATAAAAGAAGCTATCTCTCTTAGAACAAGCTAGATGAACTTGGAGAATTAAACATATTATAGCTGAATTACTAGAGAAGATAGAATAATAAGGAATTACGTTGAGGAAGCTTGAGTCCATGACTTCTGAGAGAGCTTGAGTCCATGCCTTCATCCCATTCGAATTCCCTTACGATAATCTGAGACGCGCTTTGACTGAACCCCGCTGGAGGAGACTGTGACATCAAAGCATTTGTTGTAACTCTTCTTTCTATTCATTTATATACATGACTATTGTTTAGTTCCCATTTTGTATCATGTTAGACGCTTAATGCAACATTCTTAGCCCTCTTTGAATGGCTAGTGTAGAAATTTGAATAGCTGATATGTTATCCATTGAGATTCTCCTGATCACACACTATTTTAACTTCATGCACAATACATAATCTTTTCTACCATTGATCATTAATTGCGGAAATAAAAACAATCACATGTGCACATTAAAACCATAAACAATCACACATATGAACATAGTATTTTATGGGAAAGCTTAAAGCTGAAAACCCCCAACTATATGTATATTATATGTCATAGAGATCATGTAACAATCATCATACAAAGCTCCTCACAAGCTCTCAGTACAATCTCCAATTGCTAAACACTAATCAAGCTAGATCTAGCGAAACACATGCTACCATCTCTGCCACCTGATAGCCTGCCTCTACTGCGCAATCACTGCTGAAGAATGGCTCATAAATAAATTTGAACCACCTGGATTGTACTGCGCAATCCTCATTGGCATCTCTAATCACTGGTTGTTGCAAATCATGCAACAATATAGTCACAACTGATAGTCACACTGCTCTTTCACCTACCTCTTCACTGGTCTCCACTGAAACTGTCCATGCATTGAACTTAACTTATGTATTCTTTAGTTGATTAATGAGTTTATAATTTTTGAATTAACTAATAATTAATTCACACCACTCTCACTAGTGTATCAATCAGTTAGACTAGATACAACTAGCTCAACTATGTTTAGCTCAGTTAAATTGAATATAACTCCATTAACTTCCTTAATCAACTCCACCAAAATCTCTCACATGAGTTCTAACTGAAGTATCCATGCAATAGCTCCACTTAACCCTTAGGAATAGCGTAATTCCTTCTATCAACTCCTGTGCCACATCTGTGCACTTAACTGAAGTGCTCCAGGAGAATAATATAATGTTTATAGTCCACATATTATTAAGAGCTAATAATATTCAACATATCTATTTTTAGACTGGAAATATAAAAATAGATTCTGCCCAATATGTCTAAAAATAGAAGTCCATTTATTTTTCCAACTTGACCAACCATCCACAAATAACATCTTGCAACTCATAGAATATGATCCACATGTCTAAAAATAGACATAGTCTAAAAATAGACTTTGCGCCAAAAATAGCCTGCGGGCCCACTTAGTGAAGGCGACTTCTTTCCACTAAGCTCATAATATTGTTGCAATCTCAACACTCCCTCTCAACAAGATTAGGATTATCTGCCACCCCTATCCTGCCTCTGTGGTATTCGAATTTTCTCCTGGTGAGCGCCTTTGTCAAGATATCAGCATCCTGATCCTCCGTGGGAATGTATGAAAGTAACATGATGTTCCGCTGCACACAATCTCTGATATGATGATACTAGATGTCAATGTGTTTAGATCTATCATGAAATACTGGATTAACCGTTAGTTTGATGCAACTCTGATTATCACAATATATCACAGTAGGATCTAAGTGTGAACCGAACAACTCGACCAGGATCTTCCTCATCCATATAGCCTTGCATGAAGCCAAAATCGCTGCCATATACTCGGCCTTTGCTGAACTAAGTTCCACGGATCTTTGCTTCCTGCTGTACCAAGAAACTGCTATCGACCCGATACTGAAAATCCCTCCAGATGTGCTCTTTCTGTTCATTGGGCTCCCTGCCCAATCTGCATCCGTGAAGCCACATAGCCTCACCTCATCCGAATGTCTGTACCATAATCCATATCCCGATGTGCCTCTGAGATATCTCAATACATGCTTTCCTGCCTTCCAAAAGAGCTTGGTAGGCTTAACCATAGCTTGTGAAAGCTGGTTAACAGCATAGCATATGTCGGGTCGTGTATTGACCAGATACATAATTGACCCCACCAACTGTCGATCAATAGTGGCATCCACTACCTCTGCCGAGGTAGCATTCTCCTTCCTCCATCCACTAGGAAGAGGAGTATCAACAGGCTTGCAGTCATGCATGTTGAACTTCTCCAGTATCTCCTGAGCATACTTGCCTTGAGAAACAAACAGTCCATCACTATGCTGCCAAATTTCCAATCCCAGGAAATAATGAAGGAGGCCCAAGTCCTTCATCTCAAACTCCTTTGGAAGATCAGCCTTGCATGAGTGTATCAACAGTTCATCACCTGTCAAAATCAAATAATCTACATAAAGTACAATGATCAGCAACTTACCCTCCACCAAAATCTGGTATAGGTTCGGATCCACCTCACTCTTGGAGAGTCCAAGTCCAGTGAAATAACTGTCTATCCGTGTGTACCAAGCACGAGGTGCTTGTTTCAACCCATACAACGCTCTTTTGAGCCTGCAAACATGCAACTTGCTGCTGAAGATATCGAAACCTTTGGGCTGCTCTATGTACACCTCCTCCTCAATCACCCCGTTGAGGAACACAGTCTTCACATCCATCTGATGAATGTGCCACCCCATCTACCTTGCGATAGGTGAAAAGGTTTCCTCATAATCGATCCCCTAAATTTGTGAGAAGCCTCGGGAAAAAAATATTGCCTTGTACTTCTCCACACTCCCGTCAGCTGCTTGCTTCACTTTGTAGATCCATCTCGAACCCACCATTGATTTCCCTTCCGGCCTTGGGACAATCTCCCATGCACTGTTTCTGACAATCGAATCATACTCTTCCACCATGGCATCTACCCATGCGGGATCCTCCACAGCTTCCTCGAAAGAGGATGGCTCTGTCACGATACACTTTCTCATAAGAGCCATGTATCCGGTATACCGTCGGAGTGGCTTGTCTCTTGTCTGCTTATTTGTGATGTAGGTGCTCCTCTGACCTTCCTTTGCATCTTGAGCCGGTCATTTCCACGACTACGTAGTGTGCTTCCTCCCTCTGATGGTTGGCGCTGCATGAGTGGTCTCTTCCACTCCATGAACCTCCTCTTGTGGCTGATCCACATTCTGAGGCTCATCCTTAGGAACTAATAGCTCCTCATCTGCATGCAAGTGTGGCTCCCTCTCAAGTGAACACTTCATGGCTTTCTCCTCATGAAATTTGATATCCCGTCACACAACAGTCTTGCAACTGTCTGGAAAATACACACGATAGTTGTAGGGTGTATCAGTGTACCCCAAAATATCCCAACTCTGCAGTTGGCTCCAGCTTCTTCTTGGCATCCTTCGTTACATGAATGTAAACAGGTGAACCAAAAATCCTCAAATGGGAAATATCAGGCTTCTTACCAGAAAACGCCTCCTCGGGTGTACTCATACGTGATACGTGAGGGATGCGGTTTTGCACATAAGCGCGGTGTCCATGCCCTCGGCTAGAGTGTATGGGAAGGTCGATCAGGACAGGGGCATTGCCCATGCAGCCGCCAAATTGATAGTCGTTACATTCTTGCAGCTCCAACAACTATTCTGGCACATGGGATTTATGAGGTACTATGAGCTCTCTTCGAATTCATTCTTCACTACAAAAGTCCTTGAATTCGCCAGAGATGAATTCACCACCATTGTCGCTCCTAAGAGCCTTCACTTGCTTCCCAGATTCTTTCTCGACTAGTGCCTTGAACTCACATAACTTTGAGTATGTCTCACTCTTATTCTGCATGAAGAAGATCCAGCACTTCCGAGAAAAATCATCAACAAATATCACATAGTACACGTGGCACTGCGTAAGCTCTTGAGGAAAGTCACACTCTCTCTATGTGAGATTCTCTGAAGGATTATTAAGTGATGCGACTATCCTTCTCGTGAAAGGTGGCTTTCACAAATTTACCCAAGGTACACCCCTTGCACTGATCTGACTGCGCAAGAGTGCCCTTAGGAAGCCCAGTAGAAATATGATGCAGTATCTTCAAAGCTCCATGGTGAAGGTGGCCCAATCTCTGGTGCCACAGCTCGCCATCATCTCGGCTCACCACTCCTTCCGCCTTGCATGCCATTGCTACACAGCCATCCACTTGCAACTGATAAAGGTTCTTGACTTGAACCCCTATCCTCCGGGTCTCACCAGTTTCCTTACTGCGCAGGGAAGCCTTTCCCTCGCTAAAGACAACATCATATCCCTTGTCTTCTAACATCGCCACAGAGATAAGATTCTTCTTCAATCCTGGAACATGCATCACTTCCTTCAATACTAAGGGTTTACCAGACTCCCTCTCAAACGAAATGGTACCGATACCGGTTGCACTGTATCTACCATCATCGCCCATCTCGATGTGCACTCCAAGATCTTTCTCATCCAGATAAGTAAACAAATCTTTGTCTCTGGTCATATGAAAAGACACACCACTATCAAGAAACCACATTGAACCCATCACACTTGAGACCAAGCATGCGATCAGTGAAAAATCCAGCTCAAACTATGAGGCTAAGGACTCTCCAGCTGCAGATCCAACAACCTGCTTATTTTTCTTCTTCTATGGACAATTAATGGTGTAATGTCCATGTTGGTGACAGTGAAAGCACTTCACCTTGGACATGTCCTGCTTCTTGCCTTTCACAGTGGATTGAGAAGCATTCTTCTTGCTCTTCCCCTTCCTTGCTTTGGCAACCAAAGTGAAATTTTCTTCATCTGAGTTCTTTGATGAAGATACGTCCCTGGTACTTCACCTTATCTCCTCTTGCACAAGATCCGACCAAAGTCGCTCCCATCCTGGCGATTTCTCCCGACCATTGACAAAGTCCTGATAGGAATGCCAAGTCTTCGGAAGCCCAAGGAGAGCCAAGCTCACCAAGTCCTCGTCATCAAAAATAACCCCCACACTTCCCATCTCATCCCTGCATTGGATAAAATTCGTGAGGTACTTGGGCATACTGCCGCCTTTCTCCATTTTTATGTTCCTGAATTTATCCTTGAGCGCTAACTTCCTCTGGTTGCTTTTGCTTTGAAATAAATCTGTCAAAGCTTTCCACATCAAGAATGGAGAAGCTTTACCATGAAGGCTAGACACTATGTGATCCTTCACACCTTCCAAAAAAATCCTTCGACACTTTGCTATCTTCTTTTGCCATGCGTCAAGTATGGCAGCATCGCTAGAAGTAGGTTTTGGGATTTTTGCATCTATGAAATCCTTCAACCCATTGTCATCTAGCACCGCCTCCATCCTGTCCTTCCATGCAATATAATTTGAGCTACCCTCAAGGGCATACTCCAATTGCAATCCGTTGAAAGACATCTCAACTTCGACACCAAGAAAACACTACTGCAAATTCAAATTCCACCAGCTCAAAACTCAACCGCTTCAATGTTTTGAAATTGCTCCAATGATCAATATCGCTTTGATACCATGTAGAAATTTTAATAACTGATATGTTATCCACTAAGATTCTCCTGATCACACACTATTTTAACTTCATGCACAATACATAATCTCTTCTACCATTGATCATTAATTGTGGAAATATCGCATGCGCACATTAAAAACATAAACAATCACACATATGAACACAATATTTTATGGGAAAGCTTAAAGCTGAAAACCCCCAAATATCTGTATATTATATATCATAGAGATCATGTAACAATCATCATACAAAGCTCCTCACAAGCTCTCAGTACAATCTCCAATTTCTACACACTAATCAAGCTAGATCTAGTGAAACACATGCTCCAATCTCCACCACCTGATAGCCTGCCTCTACTGCGCAATCACTGTTGAAGAATGGCTCATAAATAAATTTGAACCACCTGGCTTGTACTGCACAATCCTCATTGGCATCTCTAATCACTGGTTGTTGCAAATCATGCAACAGTATAGTCACAACTGATAGTCACACTGCTCTTTCACCTACCTCTTCACTGGTCTCCACTGAAACTGTCCATGCACTGAAGTTAACTGATGTATTCTTTAGTTGATTAATGAGTTTATAATTAGTAAATTAATTAATAATTAATTCACACCACTCTCACTAGTGTATCAATCAGTTAGACTAGATACAACTAGCTCAACTATGTTTAGATTAGTTAAACTGAACACAACTCCATTAACTTCCTCAATCAGCTCCACCAAACTCTCTCACATGAGTTCTAACTGAAGTATCCATGCAATAGCTCCACTTAACCCTCAGGAATAGCGTAATTCCTTCTGTCAGCTCCTGTGCCACATCTGTGCACTTAACTGAAGTGCTCCAAGAGAATAAGATAATGTTTAGAGTCCAAATATTATTAAGAGCTAATAATATTCTACATATCTATTTTTAGACTGGCAATCTAAAAATAGATTCTGCCCAATATGTCTAAAAATAGAATTCCATCTATTTTTCCAACTTGACCAACCATCCACAAATAGCATCCTGCAACTCATAGAATATGATCCACATGTTTAAAAATAGACATAGTCTAAAAATAGACTTTGCGCCAAAAATAGCCCGCGGGCCCACTTAGTGAAGGCGACTTCTTTCCACTAAGCTCATCATCTTGCTGCAATCTCAACAGCTAGTAGTTATGAGTGAAACCATTATGTCGTATGTTGTTCTTGTTTCTTGTTCTATGTGTAGGTATCCAAGCATACTGGTGGAAGGATTGTGGTTTGCCAAGGCAAGAGCGAGAGGCCACCACCCCTACATCAACAATGACAATGTTGGATTCCAGGTAGGTCAATCTACCCTGTCCTTTGTTCATTCAATAATTAGGAAGCAACAATTTAGCATGTCCCTTTGTTTCTAGACGCACTCTAGAGCTAGAGGGATCGTCTCTGTCCGCAGAGAGGATTTACCTGCTTAACAAATTGGCGACTCCGCTAGGGATCAACGCGAGTTTGTCGTTTTAGCTTGCTGGGTCAGTTTCAATTATTAATTTAGTTTTTTGTCTTTTTCTAGTGTGCTTGCTTAGTTTACATCATTTGTTCAGCTCCAGAGTGTCAAGATTGACTTTTGCTCATTAGGTTTTGGTTTTTCCTCTTTTTCCCATAGTTATTTGGCTTGGTGCGGTTGTTCTCTGAACATTCACGCCAATTGGTGTAGGTTGCTCTTTTTCTAGTTGCGCCAACCCCTGTATGGCGCAGATTATAGCCTTAAAGTTGCGCCAACCCTTGTAGGATTTGGTTTGACCTCCTTAATGAGTCTTTTGGTCAATTGTGCTTGCTTCTGTGTCATTTTTTGTGTGTAATTATGCCTTTGGGATTGTTTTGATTACCGTCAACTTGCTTTTCTCAGTTGTTCATCCATATTATTATCAATATCAGTTGAGGCCTTAGGGTTTCTAGTTGTCCTAGTTCACTGAGCCTTCTGTTCGAAAATCAAGTCGGTTTGATTGTTGTCAGTCTCATTTGTGGATGGATTGCACTTAGTTTTCTTGATATTTTTGAGTGATTTCTTTGGTTGCAGATTCATTTTGTTTTTCGATTGATTCTTTTCCTTATTGCTCCAAGCATAGATTACATTTCTTGTTTTTGATCATTTTGAAAACTTTCTCTTGGTTTGAAAGATTGCGACATTAGTTTGAGTGCTTTCTTGTGTTTGTTTTGCGTTTTATTGAGTCATTCAATTTTGATTTCTACGCAACACTTAAGCTAGTGTTTGTTTTCGTTTTTCATGTAATTAGTGCATCATATGCTTCTTTTCATTGAAAAAAAAAAAAAAACATATTTTGCATTCTTTCTTTGCATTGAAAGTGAAATACTCTTTTGCATAACTAGCATCTGATTATCTAGGAAAGAGTTTCATTTTTGTTAGATTCTGTTAGATGCATTAGTGAATTTCTTCGCATAGTATCATTGTTTGCTTTTGTTTGAAAGATCTCTATCCTTCTCATAACTAGCATTCATTGAATCAGAAATGATGTTCATTTTCATATAGCCTGCATTTAGGAATTTTGAGATCCAAATTTGATAGGGCCTTAAAATTGAAACATAATCCAAGATCAACTTTAAAATTTATTTAATTAACCTAAGGAAGCATTGAAACCTAACGAAACATTTTTAGTGGTTTAGGCTAGAGACGTGTTCCGACGTCTTAAAACCTAGTAGCTGTCGTTCACCATCTGGCTTTAGATAGTGCTAGTACGGACTTGTGCTCCCCGTACCATTGATTATATAAAGGGATGCCCCTCTAGGTTGCAATCCTTTTATCCATAGAAAGCCAAGTATACTTCCTTGTAACCATGATACACCAAACACAACATTCGGGGAGACTACCTGCACGTACGTTAAGTCCTTGGTCATTTCTGTTTCATTTGATCACCAAGGTGTATATAGCAGTTCACGGAAACCTGGTATACCCTCTTGCTTAGTATTCCAGAGTATTCATTTTGATTTTTTCACGACTCTTTAAAAAGAGAAGAGATCGTTGAGCACTTGTCCTTTCACGCTCGTTTAAAATTGAAAGCGACTAGAGTTATCTTTGGCCTGTTTCTCGACTCTTTAAAAATGAAACAACAAAATATGGTTTCAGTGTCATAAAATTAATCACCTACAATCACACGCCCATTAAGGTTTTATTACTTGGCCTGTTGTTTTTCCTTGATTTTGGTCTTGGAGTCTTTGATTGGTTCTCTTTTTTCCTTTCTGTTTTGATATACAGTCAAGGTGGCAAAACCATCGGTTTCGTCGTCCTCACTGCATCCTAGTGGTAGTTCTTTTTCAGAAATTTCTTTTGGAACTCCTCAGTCCACTTGGTCTACCGAGTTCTCATAGCCTATCCTCCCATTTATCTTGCCTCTTGCTACTTGATCTCCTCCGGAAGAGCTAGTTGAGTTCCATTGGCCTCCTTCTGGTGCTTGGTCTGGTTTTGGGGAAGAAGGATATTTTCCTCCTCTTACGTTGGCCTTGTTATTTTTTTCTACTGTTGTGCCTCCTAGTCCCCGTAGTATTTTTGAAGACCTTACGGTGGAGTCAGACATGGATTCATCTAGTCCTGTTGGTAGTGAAGGAATGCCTGTTTCTACAGAAGAATATTAGATTTTTCCAGAAGATGTACCTCATGTTTCTACTTAGTATTCTCCACCATCGGTGTCACTTCTGCTTGGATATAGGTCCTTGAGTCAGATTATGTCTGGTATTGCCTCCATAGCGCAATCCAGTACAGTAACTCTTCCTCAGAGTTCGGTCCTACCTTTGTTAGGACTATCACCTTCAACACTTGGTTTGTCGGTTACTGTTACATCTGTTCCATTCCAACTGACAGTTTGTGTGGTTTCATCCACACTAGTTGTTACCCATCAATCGTCAGGATCTTTTCACACTCGCAGGTCTATTTTTCTCAATCCTACGTGGCGTGTTAATCCTGGCTCGGGTAGATCAAAAAACCATGCCATGGAAACCCTGTCTACCTCTACCACGCCTATGGTTCCTACCTACGTGTTTAAATAGTAGATGTTGGATATACACCGATGTTATGCTCCCTTGACGAAGGCCACACCTGCTTCTAGTGTAGTTTCCACTACTCCTGTGATTCCTGGCAGTCTTACTTTTGAAGAATATTTGTTGGCTTTTCAACAACAGAGTTCTCAGGGTTCTCAGCCATTCCAAGCTCTTGAAAATCTTCGATTCCATCACTATGATGTTGTTGGTAATCCCGTATATGTATATCTGCACCATTATGATGAGCATGGTAATCCGGTCTATTTGCCTCCTACTGATCCTAATCAGACCATTTCTCGTTTTGGACCTACCTTTCTTGTGCAACCCTCTGACTTGTAAGGAAAACCCTCTGTGGGAAAACCTTTAGCTCAGCAGGGCCTTGCTTTTGGTCCACCGGGACAACCATACGGTCCATAAGGCCAACCTTTACAAGGAAAACCTTTGGTGTAACATGGAAAACCCTCCAGTCTTTCAGGTCAACCTCTGAATCCACCAGGACTATCTTATGCTACTGGGGGGCAAATCTACCCACCACAGTGACAACCGGTTGCACCACAACAACAACCACATGCTCAATATGGCCCGAATGTTGTTTAACCAGGACAACCCTATGGTCCTTCTCTAGGTCAACTTGGTTATCAGGGACAACCTAGTCCATCACAACCATCGGGTCAACCTTTCCTACAAGGCCAACTCGGTGGCCCTCAGTACTCGGTTCAATCAGCTCAGCAACCGATTCAACCTGCTCCTCAGCCAGTTCCATCATTTCAACAGCCAGTTCTACCTATCTATAGTCAACTAGTTTTTCTTGCTCAGCAACCCGCTCAACCTACTCAGCCGGGACCACCTGCTCAGCTGAAAGGTGCTTACTACCCTTAAGGTTCATATCAATCAGTATATAGTGCACCCCAGGTTCCTTACCCTCAAAACCCACCTGTATATTATTAACCTCAAAGCCACGCTTACATTCCACATAAGACTCCTTATACTGCTCAACAAGGACCTCAATGGTCTATTTCGACTCAGTATCCTGGTCCTCAACCCCAGTATCAACTGAATTATCCTGCTTCTAATCCCTATGATTTTAATACTCCGGGACAGAATGATTGGGGAAATAATCCTACTCGGACTGGGTGGAATGTACATACGGGTCCTTATCAAAGACCTCCGATGACTTTCAATACTCAATTACTGTTTCTTGCTATGTTGGAATTAATTGATGTGTCAAAGTTGACGAACAATCCCATTCTTCATAACCCGTATTGGCCTTCGGTTCCGACCAAGATTCCTAGTGATTGTCCTAAATTTGAGGGCAAGTCTGGCAAAGACCCCCAAGTGCATGTTATGAATTACCATTTGTGGTGTTCCTCTAACTCTTGGGTGGATGATTCTATTAGACTCCGTCTTTTTCAGCGAACTCTTACTGGTGCCGCTGCAAAGTGGTACATTGAGCTATCTTGTGGCGTCTTCCAAGATTTCAATTCTTTAGCCATGGAATTCCTTATGCACTTCTAGTTACCAGTCCGCTATGAGACTGGGACACACCTCCTCACTTCATTGAAACAAGACCGAGCTACTCATATCTCGAATCATATTCATGAGTGGCAACGTTGTTGTCGCAAGATCAAATTTGAAATTCCTGATCATCTTCTAACTCATTGGTTCACCACCTCCTTTGTTAATCAAATTGCCAAAGACATCGCTATGGGGGCATGTGTAACTCAGGAAAAAGCCACTGCTTACACCCAGTACCTTGATCTTGTGTACTCTCAGTCTGGCGCATTATATGATATCTTGCCTGATGCTCCCTGACCTAGAACTTCTAAACCACTAGCGATTCCATCCGTCGATGGTATTATTGGTTCTGTGTCTCAGACTTCTTAGAAGTCTTCATCTTCAAACTCTGGGAAGCCAAATTCCGCTTCTTCCAATAATGTTGCTTCTTAGTCCACTTCAAATTCTAGTAAACCCACAGAAGTTAATGTCGTTCAGGCCAATCCTACAGATAATGCTTCTAAAGGTAAGAAGAAGGGTAAAGGTAAGGCCAAAGCCAATACCCCGAAACATGATTCTCAGAAACCTCGTGCTAGCGATGGTTCTCAACACAAACCGAAGTACCCTTGTTTGACTTGTGACAATGAGCACTTCACCAAGGATTGTCCTCGACGATCCGAAGTGAGCCGATTGATAAAAGGAACTCAGGGAACTCCGACCGTTCTTAAAGAACCTTTCCCATCTCAGCAGACTTAGATGGTAGAGCAACCTCAGTCCTCTACCCCATTTGGCTTTCAGGTGTTCATGATGAACGGTTCTGCAGCTATTTCTATTGCTACTCGATCGAAAGATTATATTGGCTCATGTCAGGCTACAAGAAAGGAGATCGCTAATGGTCCTCCCCTTCCGCCTGTTACTGGCCCTCTTGAAATTGAAAGGCCCAATACTAAATCTGTTGTGCGACCAACTTCCAAAGGTGTATTCCAAAAGCCTTATTATAATCCCAATGCCCGTGCCGCTCACCATTACAATATTTTTGAGGATTTGGCTCAGGCGCCATCCGCGATGTCCACGTTAGAAGTAATTCAGAGTTGTCTGTCGCAGTGCAAAGCTTTGTTATCTGCGATTAGTGTGATTGATCCTGCCGATACTAGCCTTCTTGCTTTCAATCTAGAGAATTTCGTTCCACGAATTCTGCATCAAATTGCGCTCATTATTTAAGTTGTTATTAATGGTCTCGACATCCGTCGAGCTGTCATGGACGAAGGTGAATCAACATGCATCATGTCATATTCATGTTGGAAAGCCATTGGTTCTCCAACCTTGAATTCATCACCAAATGCCCTAGAAGCGTTTGATGGAAGAGAATCAAAACCCTTAGGTGTTCTCGCTAGTTTACCGATTACTTTGAAAGGGAAGACAACAATGTCGAGGTTGAAGTCGTTGATGCTAAACTCAATTATAATCTTCTCCTCGGTCGCAGTTGGACTCACGCCATGTTGTGTGTTCCATCAAATCTCTTTTGTGTTTTGAAATTTCCACATAAAGGAAAGATTGTTACTGTTGATCAATTGTCTTTCTTCACCTCTTCTTCCGAGAACAACGTTCCGTATGTGGATCAGATTCCTACTCCCTACAAGAGCGCAGGGCCTGGTCTTTTTAAAGATCCTGCCCTCATGGGTATTTTTCCTCTTCCTCCACTGAATAATGTTCAGATTCATATGATTTCTCATTTTGATGACCCATGGTTTATTCCTTCACCTGAAAAAATTGATTCTTTTGGAGATTCGATGCCTTTGAGTCCGATTGAGATTGATTATTGTGAACTCATCATTGCTTCAGAACCTCCATCCTTTGATTGTGCTCCTTTGAGCATGTCTCTTGAAATTTATTCTCAATCTCCCTGGCTTGGTGATTCAGATTTGCCTGATCCTTTGCAAGAAGTGTTTCCCTCCGATAAAGCCATCGTGGAAACCATGTCTCTTGAGGATTTTCCGTGGAATGATGGTCATCATTGTTCCTCGTTTATGCCTGGTCTCGGGGCCATGTCTACTTGTCTCGAGCATTTTTCAGCTCAGTTTCCTTCTTCCCTACTTCAATTTCCTGTTTTGACACATGATGTCTTTACGGAAGGTAACTTGAGTAACATTACACAGACGATGCCTATTGACATTTCCGTTAAACCCGGAATCGTCGAGAACATCCATATTGGGGTTACTTGTTCTTCTAATGAAGTACAAGTTTATACTAGCCTTTTTCGTGAATTCCATGATGTCTTCGCATGTTCATATGAAGAAATGAATGCAATTGATCCTAGTATAATGGTGCATGAAATTCCTACTTATCCTGGGTCGAAACTTGTTCGCCAGCGTTTTCGTCCGGTGCACCCTAGAAAAGTTGCTACCATCAAGAGTGAAGTTGAAAAAATTCTTAGAGCTGGTTTTATTTATCCGATTCCTTTGACAGAATGGGTCTCTAATATTGTTCATATAGATAAGAAACAGGGAACTATTCGTGTCTGTGTTGATTATCGTGATATTAATCGAGCTTTTCCCAAGGATAATTATCCTACTCCCTTTATCGATCAAATCATTGATGATTGTGCCAGGAGTGAGATATTTTCCCTAATGGACAGTTTTTTTGGTTACAATTAGATTAAAATTCTCCCAAATGATCAACATAAGACTGCCATTATCTGTACTTGGGGTACTTTTGCGTATAAGAAGCTCCCTTTTGGCTTAAAGAATGTTGGGGATACATTTCAGCGAGTGATGTTATATGCTTTTCATGACATTCGCCTCATTGTTCAACCTTATCTGGATGATCTTCCTGCTCATTCAGCTAAACATCCAGACCATCTTGACCATCTTCGTCTGATTTTTCTTCATTGTCGACGTTACAAAATTCGGCTTAATCTGCACATGTGGATCTTCTGCATTGATTCTGGTAGACTCTTAGGGTTTATCATATCCAAAGATGGAATTCACCTCGATCCTATCAAGGTTGAGGCTATTATTAATCTCCCCTCTCCCTCCTCTATCGATCTCCCCTCTCCCTCCTCATTACTTCACTTGCAGAGTTTGCAAGGTAAGGCTAATTTTCTACACCATTTTATACCTAGCTATGTAGAAGTGGCTAGAGGATACACATGATTATTAAAGTAGGGCGTCTCATTCTGTTGGGAAGAGATTGCTCAAAATTATTTTGAGGCCCTGAAGACGTTGCTTGTCAACGCTCCTTTATTGCGTCCTCCTAACTATCACCGTGATTTTTCCCTTTATTTAGCTGCCACTTTCAGTACGATTGCCATGGTTCTGGTACAAGACGATGATGACGGTAACAAGGATGTTATTTATTTCTTGTCTCGTAACCTTCTCGACCCTGAGATGTGCTATGCACACTTCGAGAAGTTAGCGTTAGCTGCAGTTTAGGCCGTTCAACGTTTTCATCATTATATTCTTTTGCGTATAGTGACTGTGATTTTCGATTGCAACCCCATGACCTATATATTGTCTTGACAATTGCTGGGGGGAAAATACTAAAAGTGGATTTTCATCCTCCACGAGTTTGATTTGGAATTTACTGCTGCCAAGTCGAAGAAGTCACTAGTATTTTCTGATTTGATTTGTTCCCTCCCTTCAGACTCTCCTCCGTCTCGTCCTAAGGAATACATTACAGACGATACACTTTTATTGATCAACACACTCGATTCGTGGTACGGTGATATCATCATTTATCTCCAGAATTCTACTTTCAGATCTAAGTTGAAGAAGGATGCCCGCCGACACATCCGTCATCAGTCGCAACCTTGTCGTATAGTCGGGGATACCCTCTATCGTGTCAGAGTGGATTTCATTCTCTGTCAATGTTTGACCCTCGAGGAAGCTGAGAAAGTCCTCAATGATTGTCACAGTGACGCCTGTGCGGTCACATGTCTAGTTATGCCAATACACAAAATATTCTTTGTGCTGGTTATTTTTGGCCTTCTATCTTCAAAGACTGCATTGTCACAGTTCGTAAATGTCATGATTGCTAGGTTTATCAATGCAAGATGTGTGCGCCTCCTGTACCTCTTCATCTTATCATTACCGTTGGTCCCTTTGCGAAGTGGGGACGTGTAACCCTCACTCGACCAGGGAGCATGCTTATATTATCGTAGCTGTGGACTACTTCACTAAATGGGCTGAAGAAATGCCTACACTTGCTGCTGATGGTAAGACAGCTGCTCAATTCATATTCAATCACATCATTGCTAGGTTTGGTGTCCCTCAAGCCATCATTATCGATCATGGTTCCAATTTTTGACATTACATGGTGGCCGAGTTGACTTCTAAGTTGGGTCTGCGTCACGACAGCTCAACGCCGTACTATCCTCAGGCCAATGTCCAAGTTGAAGCTGTGAACAAAGTTCTTGTTACCATGCTTCAATGTACGATTGGGATCCATAAATCCAATTAGCATCTCATGTTATTTTTAGCTCTTTGGGAATACCGAACCTCAGTTAAGAGTAGAACCGGATTCACCCCTTTTTAGTTGGTTTATGGTCTGGAAGCTACTCTTCCAATTGAATGTGAAATACCTTCGCTCAAGTTTGCTGTTGAATTACTACCGAACACTACACCAGAATAAGAGTGTCTCCTTTATCTCGAAAGGTTAGATGAAACCTGCCACTTTGCTCCTCTGGTTATTGAAGCATAGAAAAAGCAGGTCAAAGCTCATTTTTACCAATCAGTTTCCCCTCGTTCTTTCATTGAAGGAGATCTCGTCCTCCTGTATGACCAAGCTCATGATAAGCTGGGGGTAGGTAAATTTCAACCCATGTGGCATGGGCCTTACATTGTTAAACTTGTATTGTAGAATGGGGCCTATGAGCTCATTGATTACGAAGGTAATCCTTTAGAACAACCCAGAAATGGGTTATATTTCAAAAAGTATTATGAGTGAGTCATTCATGCATGATTTGTGTACATAGGTATTTTTAAAAATTTTGTACATGTTTTGATTTGGTGTGCTTTGCGAGCACTTTCCTGCTTATTTGGGTCTTGCTTATTTGTGCAGATGTCTATTACCTCTTATGTCAGTTTCGCGGATGGTGCTTCTCGCAGTACCGAGAATTTGTCTGCGGCATCCTAGGTAATCTATGATCCTACTGGTGAGTTGATAGAACTGCAAGGTATTTGTCTAGGACGAACTACAAACAATGTCGCTGAATATAGTGTTGTCCTTGAACTATTAACCGAGGCAATCAATCTCGGCATACGCGCATTGCTTGTAAATCTAGATTCACAGCTTGTTGTCCTGCAACTCAATGGTTATTATTCCGTCAGAAACCCATACATTCTGCGATTGTATTTACGTATTCGTTTGTTGGAAAGAAATTTTGATTTTATCACATATCAAAATATTCCTAGACGAATGAATGCATTAACTGATACAGTGGCTAACATTGTATTAGATAGACATTTGCGTAATTTGTAAAATCATCATCATATGAAAAATATCCATGTAGGAATATATATATATATATATATATATATCACGTGTTTACATCAGTGTGCATCATACATTCAAAAAATATGTGTGTTTCTGTTACATCCTGAGACACCATGGCGTCTAATTGGTGTGATGCTCATGATAGCATGTCACTACTCGTACAAGCTGCCTCAGTAAGCGGTGAATGTGACTTGGCACCCCTACGGTGTGTCTCTGATAGGTGCTAGGAACATCGTCGAATCGTGCATAATCCGGGACTCCATGTGTGATCCCCTCTAGATTTCACACGAGCTCCTCTTCCTCACTTCCCTCACCATGAGGGTAAAAATCACAAGGAACTCACCTCGCTATCGGAGACATGCCCGCGGGTCTCTCTGGGCCGACATCTACAAATACATGGATATAATGTCAAAACATACATAACTAAAAAAATCATAACACTCATGAAAATTAAAAATGAGTCTTACCCAAATATTCATTCTAGTCCTCTCCCTCTGGGAGTGGGAGGTCCGGATCACCAGTAAAATCTGTACTAGAGTAGGGCCAGTTCTCCACGACGATCAACTTTCGACGGAGCCAATAAAAAAACTCCAGTCTCTAGGACATCTGTTGGCCACCCCCAACCCTTGGCATCAAAGCCACCCATTGGGCCATCCATGGTTCTCTTGCTGGTGGTGTTGGGACTATGACCTCCTGACGCTGAAAAATTGGTAGTCGTTCTAGGAAGAACGATACCAGAATAGGCCCATAACCAAATTGCTTCAATTTTCCCTTCTTTCATTTTGTTAGCTGACGTTTCATGTTTATTGTCATGGCCTCTACCCAGTTGTAGATGGTCGGTGTCAAGCAGTCTACAGCAAGAAGCAACTGTGTTTTTGTTACTTCGTGTGGTGCTTGCGTTCCCGCAGCTCGTGTGATGATATGAAGCACTACTTTTAGTGCTAGGTCTGGGATCTTTTGGATATCAACCTTCCCACTTCCCGTTCCCTTCCATTCCCCTGGACATACCCTGTCCATCACCATGGACATACTCTCCATGCAAGGCCAAGTACCGGTTAGGATCGGTGCTACTCCCCTCCGCGACAATCCTGTGATAAAGTAAACGTCAGAAACATCAATCTCAAGTTCCTAATCTCGAAGGATGAACTTTTCTTGTTCCTCATCCCATATGCTGATAAAACATTGTAGCAGCTTTGGTTGAGCACATAGACATAGTGTCAAGAAGAACTTCTTCATTCCATAATCTCTAAGAGATTCCATGCATCTCTCATTTTCCATGGCAAGCTCGTCCTCTTCGTTTTGTTCCTGTTCTTTCCATTCAATCACCATTTCGCCGCTTTCTACCTACAAACACATTCATATGAATAGTATTAGCCGTTTTTGAAGCTTAGATTTGTGAAAAATTAGGGTATTTGACTTGCATTTTTCACGAAAAATGGTTTGCGCCATTGGCGCGACTGTTTCCCAAACAATCGCGCCAATGGGCATCCCCTAGTGTAAAAAATTGGGTAGTTGGCGCAAATCCGTGCTCGAAACCCATGCCAACCGCCGTGCCCTAATTTTCATATTTCCTCCCCAGAATTCAAAATTGGAAGTTGCAGGTAGTAAGAAATGACTCAAAATGCAAGGAGAGATCTCAAATTTTACCTGGAACTTACGGATTTGAGATTGGTCTGCTGGATTGTCCGCTATCATCGCCGCAAAATCACACTATAAAATGGGTAACTATTTGCTCCACAAGAGGTAAAAAAGTGAAAAGTAATTATTTTTACCATTTTTGGCATTTTATAACTTTTTACAACCCTAATTAGGTTTTAAGACATGTTTTTCGATTATTTTATTATATTATTTTTGAAAAATGGGTTTTACACGTGTCTCTTGTGCAACAACAGGTTTTCAGGACATAGTGATAGAGTAACGAGTTAAATTTTATACTTTTTCAGACTCGGTAAAAACACAAAAAATTCACTGCTGGAGTCATCTTTCATCTCTTTTCTGAATCTCTAAAATTGAAAATATTGCCGAGACTCTTGTTGTTTCAAACTCGTTAAATGGCTGGGAAGCGATATCTACCCAGTATAAGTTTACACCTTTTTCGGGCTGGATAGATTATTTATGAAAAAGGAATACCTTAGCCTATCACGACTAAGAGGTTCTTTCAGATATTGTTTTCTACCTTTTCGAATTTGAGAGACTATTTACGAAAAGGGTCATGATGGAGTTTTATTTTCTGCCTTATTTTCAAACTCTCTAAACACGAAAAGATGCTGAGTTTTCCCTTTGTCAGACTCGTTAAACCCTGATGACATCAGATTTCATCACCATGACGTTCCTCGAGTTCCTCCTTCCTAGGGCTCGTAAAATGTACTAGGTTGTATTTTTCTGAAGGACAAACTTACAACACAAGCATATGTTATCCCCTTCAAGCTTGTTTTAAAAAATAATTGGGGTACTCGCCAGAAATGGTGGGGGAAAAGGGAACCAAGTTTTAGTTATGTTGGCTATATGCGCTCTTGAACATGGCACTTGTTTGCATTCGTGTCAGGTGGGGGACATCTCATTTCGTCACTTTTGCCTCCATGGGTTGGGGTAATATCTTTTGACCTCTCATTTTCTCTTTGCCACGTCATCATGACCTCAGATCCTTTGATGTCAAATACTACCAAATCCAGTGTTGTGCTGCTGATATATTCAAGAGAAGTTTGCCTCTGCAGTTTTCAACCTCCCTCTGATTCTCTGTTGGTCCTGTTCATCATCATATTCCTCTGCCTCGTATCGATGATGTGGGAAACATTATGGCCCACCTTTGATCAGGTCACTTCTTGTTGACTTCAGCTCATTATCTAGGAATTTGATCTAGAGACTCTATTCTGGTACCTTGGAGCCTGCATGCCTTAATGGCAAGTTTTTCACATTCAACGCAAGGTCCACATCATTGGCCTTCGATCGAGTGATTCTGTGGATGTTTGACGCCAGATCACTGTTCACATTCCGTGGATTGTACCGGTTGTACCTTGAAAGCCATTGTCATTATTGGTGGTTTCTCTTGTGCCTGTTAACAACTTTCATCCTTGCCTGGTAATCTGGTGATTTTCTTGCATGTTCGACTTCAGCTCATATATTCGCATGCTTGAATTTGTACTTGTTCGGGTCGAGATGGAGCGCAAGACCCTGGATTTTGTCTGATAAAATCCAGGCTACAGATTTTGGTGGATTATCATGACTTATTGCATGACTCTTTTGATCGGATGGTTGCGACCATACCTGAGTCTATTTGTTGATCCTTACTATTGGATGGATGCGTCCATACCTTAGATCTTAGTTTTTATATATACTCTATTATGTATGGATGCGTCCATACCTTAGATCTCAATTTTTATATATACTCTATTATGTATGGATGCGTCCATACCACATGTTAATGTATCAGAGATATTAGTTGTATTCGTAATTGTAGGTTTTTCGACATCGGTGTTTGGTTCGAACGCGTTCTCATAAAGCATTTCACCCCTCTCTCTCCCTTGGACCTCATGCTTTAGGGGGCATCTGTTACACAACATTTTTTCATTGTCCTTGCAATCCCCATCTCGCCCATTGGAGGGTCATTTCCGTGATCAATAAGCAGTGTCATGCCTTGCAAAGACCATCATTGTGTCCCTTTACATGAGAGTAATATTCCTTCTATTGACAATTCCCTGAGCAGAGACTCAAAAATCCTTGTTTTTGCCTTAGCGCGGGTAATCAGTTATGCCCTTGCGCCGAAGAGGAAGATTAAAACTGGGCCCCACTCCAGCTGGCTCTCTGTCCCAGTTTTCCACCCGCGCCAAGATGTTTATGGAATGTTTTTTAAAAATAGATGCGGAGATTCCACTCCAACCACTTCGAGGATGAGTCTTGGGAGTGGTTGAACTAAAAAACCACAGACTCCCTCCTTTATATTTATGGTTTCCACTTCTTATGGGAACTCCCTAAAGGATAGGCCTCCCTCCCACCTTTTTAGGGATCCTAACCTCCTCCTTTTCCTCTATAAAAGAAGCTATCTCTCTTAGAACAAGCTAGATGAACTTGGATAATTAAACATATTATAGCTAAATTACTAGAGAAGATAGAATAAGAAGGAATTATGTTGAGGAAGCTTGAGTCCATGAATTTTGAGAGAGCTTGAGTCCATGCCTTCATCCCGTTCGAATTCCCTGACGAGCATCTGAGACGTGCTTCGACTGAACCCCGCTAGAGGAGACTGCGATGTCAAAGCATTGGTTGTAACTCTTCCTTCTATTCATTTATATACATGACTATTGTTTGGTTCCCATTTTGTATCATGTTATATGCTTAATGCAACATGCTTAGCCCTCTTTGACTGGTTAGTAGTTATGAGTGAAACCATTATGTCGTATGTTCTTCTTGTTTCTTGTTCTATGTGTTGGTATCCAAGCGTAATGGCGGAAGGATTGTGATTTGCCAAGGCAAGAGCGAGAGGCCACCACCCCTATAGCAACAACGACAGCGTTGGATTCCAGGTAGGTCGATCTACCATGTCCTTTGTTCATTCAATAATTAGGAAGCAACACTTTATCATGTCCCTTTATTTCTATACCTACTTTAGGGCTAGAGGGATCGTCTCTATCCACAGAGAGGATTTACCTTCTTAACAACTGTTGGTCCCGAAGAATAAAGTTGCAAATTCGATTCACCTTGTTGTAGTGTGTTTGGTCCACGTATGTATGAAATCACACCAGCTTAAGGGGTGTGGTTTACCTCGTTAAGCTATCGGTAACATGCATAAAAGAGTGGAGTCAAGCGAGTTAGTGGGACAAGCTAGAATCAATGATCATACTATATATAGGAAAAAGCATGCAAATGTAAACTAAACTTAAACTAAAACTAAACACAAATAAACAGAAGCTCTGAAAAGAGTCAAACGACAACAATAATGCAAATGGTGGCTCTAGGCCCCTCTTATTGAGAGCTGATAGTAAGAAGAGTGAAACTTTACCCTCTTGCCAAAGGGCCCCTAGACAATGGTTCTAGGTCCCGATGCAAGGATGTTTTTATCCCAAGCTTGCCTTGGTGCAGTCTCTCTCTCTCCACTATGTTGGACTAAACTTGTTGGGTGGCAAACAATTGAGTCCCCTCTATCTTCAGTTCCGGGTCACACACTGCTGGTATTTCTTGGGAAATTCTGGCCAGCATAACAATGTGTTCACCCATTCTTCATCTCATGGTGGTCTTATATAGGAGATTTCAAATCCTCCCTTCGCTCTCTTGGTACATGGAGGATGGTGACCCAAGAGAGGGGTATGATTCCTTTGTGTGCTCCAAATATTCCATTGTGTGCTCACATAGTGTCTAAGGAGGCATTAGTGGCTGTCCTTAGGCGGCTACAAGTAAGGCATCACTTGTCCTTTTCTTTGTGTGGTCCCGGATAGTGAAATTTTTCCACTCTCAGGAATGCGCGCATATCGGGCAAAAATGCGTGTAGAAGGTGCTCTTCATGAAGGATTATGCACAAAAATAGCATTTAGGACTAGTTCAAATTTGATTTTCCTTAGACCTTAGAGATTTTTAAATACTTTCCAGATTCTGTAATGTCTTCCAGCCCTGTAAATCCTTTGGCCTGACATTAATTAATGCCATATTCTGTTGTACAATTTTCCAGTGTTAACACACCTGTTCAAAACAAACTTTGGTTCTTCTCTTCTTTAGTGATTCATGATCTAATACCATGTAGAAAATCCACATAGATTCAACTAATATTGTAATATACTAAAACAAAATTCTTGAATCTATTCTACAAATTGCAGAAACCAATTACCATCGCACAATCACATTGTAATAGCCCTAGTGAAAATTCCATGTAATAAAAGTTAAAAGTAATAACCACGTTTGATGGGACATTTATTCCAAGTTGAATTTTGGGAAAAACATCGTAATGGGTGCTCATTTCGGTTAATATGGCTAAGGAAATTGGAAAAGGCAAAGGTAAAGGCATTTGGAAAGGCAAATGGCATTTTTTGCACCTTTATTTATGAAAATAATGGAAAATAGGAGAAAAGGGAGGCGAAAGGTCACATGTTTCATGTGAGAAGGAAAATGAAGGAAAATAATGGACAATGAAGAAAATAGAGGCCTCATTGATAAAAATGCTGATGAGGATCAATTGGCAAGTTTTTTGGCTCAAACCTTTTGTCAGTGCATTTTTGGAGCTCTCTCATTACTCTCTCTCTCTCACTCTTGGACACTTAGATTTTTTGGAGCACTATGACATTAGAGCAAGAAAGGAAATAAAGAAAGAAGGAGGAAGCAAGCAAGGAGGAGCATGAATCAAGCAACTACAATAGGATTCTTTGCAAGTATTGATTTGCATGTATGATTTCCATGCTAGATTTGGCATGCATGGTATTGCATGTGGTTCTTTTCTATCTTGGCATGGGTTTTTTCCAGGTGTAATAGTGTATTCAACCCAGCCTTTCCATTTCTGGATAGCCATGGTGTCATGGAGTTATCATGTTTGGTTTAGCTGGATTGCTGGATAGATTCGAAGATGAGTGAGGTGGATCTCCAAATGATTATGGAACCGGTTCATGTGTTGCCTCGGTTTAGGGCCTAGTAATCCAGGTTTGGATTGCGGTAAATCCTGAGAGGTGGTTTTCTCTCCACTTAGGCCTAGGAATACCAGTTTTGGGATATACAGTAAATCCTGGAGAGCATGTCTCGGTTTAGGGCCTAGTGACCCCTAATTTGGACTGTGGGTTGCGGTAAAGTCTGAGAGACTAGAAGAAAGGAAAATTCCTCACGATTTAGGCGGAGAGATTCCAGTGATATCCATGCTTGTATTGGCCTAGTGATCGCGTGTAGATCAATCTAAATCCGCTTATGACATGTTTATCGAGTTAGCATAGTGATCCGATGTGGATCATGGTAAAGACAGATTTATGTTTGATGAAGGTGAGGTGGTTTAACCTCGGGATTCCGTAGTTGGTTCTTTCAGTTTGAGTCCCACATTCATGCTTGGAATATGGCACGAGGGTGATTGACTGAAGAGATATTTGGCTTAGCTAATCTATGGTCGGGTGGAATATGGAAGTCCCATCTTCGGTTGGTTTTTATATCCATAAATGAGAAGCTCATTCATTTGGTATTTGTTATGCAAATGTACTGGTTTCTACGTGGATTCTAATTTTGTTGTATCCATTGTATTTATGGGGCTATTGTGTTGGTTATAAGCATGTATTTGATCAGTGATGATGTATGGATCTATCCATTTTTAACTTGTAAATGAATGCACAATGTATATATGGTCAAATAGATTGTATTGCAGTTAATGATGTAAGGGAACAATGCTTCTTAGTGATTCTCAGATAAGTATGATACCCCTATGCTTAAATTTGTTGTTTACACCTATATATTCAATGTTTGTGAAATGTTTGAAAAAAATATTGTCATGGCTAGGAGGGGTCCAGACGAGTTCTTGTTGATGTGATTGCTTCCGTATCATTTTCCTATTGTTGTTTATCATCCCTTAAGTTTTCATGAAGTTCTGGGTAGTGACATGGGCTTAGGTCCTGAAAAGGTGGCTAAAATCCCAGAGCTATAGGCACAAAACTAAGCATTTGGGGCTCTAGCCGCTGGCATGCAGTGTTATGCGTGCGGCTATAGCCTCCTAGCCGCTGGAATGTAGCGTTATGCCCGCGACTATGTCTTAAAGGGGGTCAAAATGTTAGTGTGGCCCAGGGGGTGTTGTGGTTTAACCAACTAGGGCTTCCAAAGGCCAAACCAGCTCAACCCTCAACCAAAGTGATTTCACCTAAACTAGTCCATAAATCACTAACATCAAAACAAGCTTAGATGCCTCCAAATTCCTTCACCAAATCAAGAGTAATTTTCCTGTCTCCACCCATCTGTCAAGAGTTCTAGGATAAATCCCATCTCCACCCTTGACCCTTTGTATTTTTTCTGAAACCACTTCAACCAGGATCCAATTCTACCATCCATCCAAAACTTAATCAAATAGAGAACCAAGTACATCATGGCTATCAATGAAATAACAAGGCAAGGTTGAAACCACTGTCAATCTAGGGAAATCCCATGGCAATGACAACAAAATAAACAAAGAACAACACACATGTACCATGCATCCAAATCTCAAAAAGGAAATCACATGTGCAACATGTTACCTGCTATGAACTCCATATGTAGCTATTGATCCAACCTTATTTTCATTGCCCACAATTTTTTTGCTTCTCCTTGCTTGCTTATCTCCAAGTCCAACTGAATGTTGGGATACTCCAAAAATTCTCTAAGTTTGCAAGAGTGTAAGAGAGCTAGAATGAATAAGAGTTGAGCCAAAAACTATCAAAAGTTAAACTAACCAAAGTTGCGAATTGTTTCTTTGATGCATTTTTATTATTGATGTCTATTTTCTTCCTTTCCTTTTTCCCTTTTCTTTCATTTTATCTCTAATTTCTCTTGCATGCATAATTGTGTTTCTTCCCTTTTATTTTCTCCAATTTTCATTTATTTCCTTAATTAAATTGTATTTATTGCTTTTGCAAATGCCTTTGTCAATTTCCATAGGCATTAATAAACCACAAGTGATTCCCACTACAATGTTTACCCACCATTCAGCTTGGAATGTTTTTCCCATGACCTTGGTTTTATTTTATTTACATGAAAAATCAACTAGTGGTTGTTACATTGGGCTTGGAATATGTTGTTGCATTCCTCCCTATTCCAATTTTTCAATTTTTCTTTGACAAATTTTAATTCCTATTGAAAACAATGTATTGTGTATCCTTACACATTGTTTTCCCCTTTCCACCATGATTTTATGTTATTCATGAATGTTGGTAGGAGACCCAAAATCTATCAAAGAATAAATGATTTTTCTTGGGGATGTATTTAATGTTTAGATCCAAACTGATGTGCCAATGGCCTAAACTCTACAGGGCAGAATGGGAACCTCCATGAATATATGCTTTTCAATCTTAGACTCCATAGTTCAAAAGCGTTCCATATGAGTTGTTATTTGTTGAGTTCCTCCTCTCCTATTGTTCAAGGTGTGTATCTCCGTAAATGGTCCCAATTCCATTTATCAATGCCTAATATCCCATTTTTTCTTTTCGAAGGATTTAATGATGTTGAAATCCCTTCCAACGATCCAGGTGACATCATTGATGAAGGGTTTGATATTGCATATGGATTTGAGAAACTCAAATTTGTCTTTGAAGCAAAGGGATTGTATTCATTGGATAGGAAATATATTCTAGTTGATTCTATTGGCTAACATATTACTATTATAATTCTAGGGGAAGAAGACATGCCCATAAATTGAACCTCTTTAGGGTTACAGAGTATTTCCAAACCTCCTACCTCCCCTTGAGCATATATCGATATTGATTAACAACCATCCCAAACCTTGGAAGCTATTAAGGATATTCTTTTCATTAGAGAAATTAGTTGATTGAATCATCATGATTGTGGGTTGTTATTTTTTGCATCTATTCTAAGTATCCTCTACTTTTATTTGTGGTTGATGCCCTCCATATTCCATGAAATAATATTTTTTGATGGTTGATTTTATGAATCTAGCTCACAAAACAATAGAAATGATAGATCAACGACCTAAAAAATATCCTCTTCGAGGGGGAAACCTTATTTACATTACACAAATGAACAATTATGAACAATCTTGGATGATTCAAATGAAAAAACCTCCTTTCTATATATATGAGTCTAAGGGATCATAATATAGTCAGAGTCGACATAACAATAATAATGTAAGGGCACCACAATAACAATAGTGGGCTTCTATGGGGCACAACAATAACAATATGGGGACTACATGGGCACAACAACAACAATAAGGGGGCTACACTAATAACAAAAGTAAGGGGATACATAAGTATTATAGGGACCTAACATGTCCCTCAACTTCAAAAATTGTTGTCCTCAACACTTGAGTAGTTCTGGATGCTTCTGTATAAATTCTCATCCTCCCATGTGGAGTCTTCAGTAGGTAAGTTCTTCCACTTGATGAGATACTATGAAATTGATCGATTCTGTAGCTGTTGAGTTCTTATTTCCATGATTGCTTCAAGTTCCAATATGATTTTTCCTTCCTCATCAAGTTATGGAAATATTATTTGAATTGAGAGCTTGTCACCTAAAACCTTCTCTAAGCATGAAACAAGGAAAATTAGGTGCACTCGAGAAGATGTCGAAAGCTCCAATTTGTATGTCATAGTACCAATATTTTGCAACACCTTGTAAGGACCATAATACTTTGGTGATAATTTGTTATCCTTCTTAGCTTGATTGAGGGACATTTGTTTGTATGGTTGTAGCTGTAAAAATACATAGTCACCTACATCAAAAAAAATTTCACATTTGATCTACTTGTTGTTTCATTTGATTTTGAGCCAAAGTGACGTTATCCTTTAAGAGTTGGAGACCTTGTTGTTGATGCTCGATGTGATCTTCCACTGCGTGAACCTTATAATTTTCTCTTAAATATGATGTGATGGATGGTCGATGATATCCATAAAGTGTCATAAATGGGGTCATTTTTTTTTGCAGTATGGAAGGAAGTGCTATACCACCATTCATCCAGAGGTAACCACTTGACCCATTGTGTTTGTTTATCAGATACAAAGCAACGAATATATCCTTCCAAACATTTCTTCACTATCTCAGTTTTCCCATCAGATTGAGGATGATAAGATGAGCTATGAGCTAATTGAGTACCCAGACGAGAAAATAATTGCGTCCAAAAATTTCTAGTGAAAATGGGATCTTTGTCGCTTACAATAATCTTTGGGTTTCCATGTATCTTTAGAATTGTTTCCATAAATGCAGTAGCAACTGTACTAGCTTTAAATGGATGAGATAATGCACAAAGTGTGCATACTTGGTAAGTCTATCAACTACCACCATGATGACACTCTTTTCTTCATACTTGGGTAAACCTGTGATAAAATCCATTGAAACCTCTTCCTAACGTTGACTTGGAATGGATAAAGGTTGTAACAGACTTGGGGTCTTAATTGTCTCAAATTTATTTTGTTTGCAAACTAAACATTCCGCCACAAAATTTTGAATATTAGATTTAATGCCATCCCAAAAAAATTCCTTCTTAACCATGTGGTAAGTTTTTAAAAATCCTAAGTGCCCTCCTAAGGGAGAGGTGTTCAACCCCAAAAGAATCTTTTGTTTGAGTTGGGAATTATTACAAAGATATAAGCGATATTTGTACCACTATGAGTCATGGTATTTGTGGGCAAGTGTACCCAAGCTGTGGATTTTTGGACCCAAGAAAGGCATTTGAGACCTAGAAAGCAATTATTATTATTTCCAAAGGTCAAGATGACTAAAACTCTAGATCTAGAGGGTTCCTAAGTGAATAAAAGAAAAAGTGTATAAGAGAGGCCTAGGAGGAGGTTTATACACACAAGATGGCTATTCATTCTCCAAGATAGATTGAAGAAGGAAGATTGTCATGGTGTGAGGGAGGCATCCATAAGGGAAATGATATATCAATATGGAATCTATCCAAGGTGGATTGATATGCCTTAAGGAGTAGAGAAATAAGGGATTTGAAGCTTTTGATCTGGTATGACTCTTCTTTAGATCAAGGAGGTAATGCAGTTCTATTGGGCGGTCGAGAATCTCAGTAGAAGAGGTCTAAAATAGGTTGATTTTTCTGTTTTGTGGAGAACAAAGGGCTATAGGTCTGTGGGAGAAGGGTCAAGTCATTGCTCAACAAGTATAGGTGGTCGTAAGGCCTATATGTATGTAAATGAGAGTCTTGAGTTTCATCAGTGTATGATGCAAGAGAAGAAGGCTCTTTCAGGTTGAGATCTGATGTGGAACATGTCTAATGTGCTAGGCCACATGTCTAAACCGAGTAACTTAAGGTCAACAAGTGGGGCGAGAGTTAGGTTTGTGCAAGGGTTTCCAAAGTGGGTCGATGCTAAGCAGATTCATTGCTGGTTGGAGGGTTGTCAATAAGGCTCATTGATAAGATTTTATAATGCCTTAGTTTAGGGCTTCTTCTAAGCATGGCCAACCACCTAAGTTTTGTCTCTAAGAAGCCAAGATTCTAAGCATGAATAAGAGTGTTGAAGTGTGTCTCTATGTGTAAAAAGAGATGTGTGTAGGGCCGATGTGTTGGGACTATACTGAAGAGAAGAAAGTATATTGAAGTGGAGTATTGAAAGCTCTGTCCAAAAGGTAGTTTTGGAAAACATGTAATATTTCCCTAAGTAATCGTGTTTGAAGGGAAAAAATCACTATGGATTGGGTTGCTAAGCCCGCCTTAGGTTATGTGATATTTGTATGAAAAAGCACAATCTAGTGGGTTGTCCTTTGATTCCTTAAGATCAATCTTCTTCAGTGACATAAAGAGACAATGTGTGGGCACATTTGTTAGCCCTAAGGACAACAAGCCTTATGAGACAAATATTTTTCAAGTGGGCTTCCTAAAAATCCCTAGATATGTCTTCTTTGATGGAGAAAGAGGGTTGTGTGTGGGTTGGTAACAAGCCCTACGTTCTATGTGATTTGTGGGACCAAATTATAGATGTGAGGGTTGTGTTTGAATCTCTAGATCAGTCAGAATTGTGGACTGTGTGAGGGAAGATCTGTATGCCCTAGGAGCAACATTCTGGAGCAGTTAGGACATTAACAAGTGGGCAGCTTAAATACCTCATGTCCAATGTTCCTTGGAGCAGTGAAGGGACTATTAGCAGACAACTTTGTGAACCGTAATTTAGTGGGTTACAAGAGGGAAACTCAGTGATAAGAGGAAATATTATAAATACCCTAAGAATGTGATCCTTTGGAGCAACAAAGGACATTGTTAGTGGGCAGATTAGTGAGCTTATGTTCAGTGATCTTGGAGAAGCCAAGGGTGGTTGATAATGGAATATTGGATGGCTTGAGATGCAAGCATTTTGAAGCGGCAGAAGTTACAGTGATCAACAGAAAAGGAGGCAAAGTACCTAATAGATGTGTTCAAAGTACGTGGATTGAAAGGGTTGAGTAGAGCACTCCTTCGAAAAGTAGATCAAGTGTACCTTGTTCAAGGACATATTCATGATCATAGTTTTTGACACCATGACCTAATTGTGTTCTTGTATTAGGGCTATATGTAAGGGCCATGATCCCTGGTATCAGATCCTTAAGGTTGTCATATTAAAGTCTGTAATATAACTAGTTGTGGGTGTTGTTACCCCAGAGACAGTTCCTAGATGTAAGGGAACCAATGCTCAGGACATCTAAACATTGATGAAAAACAACTTTTAAAGATAGTGGTTGGAGAGACATGCCATGAGTGCTTGCAACAAAGATTATAATTATGAACCCATAGCCTCCAAAACAGTTTGTTCAGAAAACTCTGAGGGTTGCAGGGTATTGGATTGAAGGAGTGGTTTGAGGAGAAATCGAGGACAAAGTTTAAATCATGCACTTAAGAATCTAGATCTAAACTTCTACAGAAAGAACAATGGAAGACTGAGAAAATGTTGATGCATTTCTCAGATGTGGAGCACTTCATTAAGGGTTTCAGATTTAATTAACATTAGTACTTACAAGTAAATTCATGAAAAATAAACTGAAACAACCAGTTGCATCTTACACCATCCAAGAGAAGAAAAACATAAATGAAAAGATGACTCACAATAGAAAAACAATGATTGCAACTACACCCAAAGCTGGAATCAAAATGCTTAGTATTCTTTGATTTCAAAGAGACTCCTTCGTTACAAGGGAAAACATGACTTTCAGACTTTGAACCCTTACATATTCTTCCTTTCTCCTTTTTTTTTTCCTTTAGATAATTGTTCAAGAATTGGTTGCCGGAATCAAAATGCTTAGTATTCTTTGATTTCAAAGAGACTCCTTCGTTACAAGGGAAAACATGACTTTCAGACTTTGAACCCTTACATATTCTTCCTTTCTCCATTTTTTTTTTTTTTTCCGTTAGATAATTGTTCCAGAATTGGTTGCAAAACAGACAATTTAAAATTGTCTCTTTAAGAGCTCTACAAATAAAAATAAAAATATGAAATATATATAGCCCCAAGGGATAACTCAATTGGTTAAGTTCTTGTTGCTAAGTACCTCTCCTATCAGGAGGTCACAATGGTCAAATCTCCTCAATGCCTTGGGGTTAGGCCTTGCTAGTTTTGCTGACGGGTAGATCCATGGATATAGCGATCGGATTTTCCCATGGATATAGCAACCAGTGGATCCATGGATATAGCAATCGGATTTTCCCATGGATATAGCAACCCATAGATCCATGGAATGTGTGTGTCCATGGTCTTGACGTGGGGAGAAATAAAGACCATTGATCTCTTTGATGGCGTGTTTAAGTAAAAATGCTTCCGGGGATCACTCTACCATTTAACTTTCGAGCATGTAGTGCTGGTGGGATTGATTTAATTTGGGTGAGTCATCGATTTGCTTGAGCAATTCAGATTTCTTCAGGTGTTGTGCAATTGGAATGTTATCCTCAACGTTAAGTATTCTTGCCAAGAATTTCCACAGTGGGCTTTAACCAATTGAATTTCACGGTTTTTCCAACCACATACATATCCTCAGTTCTGCAGCCACTTCCAAAATTCTGTGCTTACATTATCTCTGAGATTCTAGACTGTGTAGTTGGCTCAATTTGGACTATCGCAGTGGCCCCCGGCTCTATAGAATCAAACAAAAGGTCTTCATCATTGCGTTGGTGGAAAATGTACTAAAAATTCCTCACATTCAATAACCTTCCATGGACAAAGAGCCTTGTGCCCATCATGAAGCTTCCTGCACTCTCAACTTATCGTTGTGTCCATGTGTTGTGTGATTACGTTTACCCTAGTGGGCTCTTCCTCTCAATTTGGCACCATGTATATGGCCTGGTTTTAATAGATTTTAGTGCTTGCTTTGTGGCTTGGAGAAGTTGGCATATAATTGTTCTTGTAGATCATGTAACTCAACAACAAAAACACAAACGTGGTGGAGAGCCTTGTCACCCTCCTTGAAATTTCGAACTTTTTTGAAAAATTGTGAATCCATGTGCATAGCTAGAGTTACGTTCAACTCTATCGACTCAAAGAGAGGAAGACTTTCTACTGCTCTAACGCCATATTTCGATCAATCATTTTGAATTTTTGAAGATTTACTATTTTCCCTTTATTTCTTTGTCACATAGCGGTATTAAAAGTTGTGAATACTTTTAGAGTTTAAAAGGGAGAGATACGTCTCTCCCTTTATAGCCATACACTTGCTTGACCAGCTTCAGTTTTATTGGGCGTTCTTTTCTTCTTTGCAATGAGGATAGTCCCATATTTATCATACAGAAGGTTCCATTTGTGGGTATATACACGAAAACCTTCACGCCTGCATAAAGTACACGTGGGTTCTTTTCGTAGACTCCTCTTCAGTTTTATTGGGCGTTCTTTTTGTTCTTGGGAATTGGTAATGAGGATAGTCCCATATTTATCACGCAAGCACAAGTGGGTTCTTTTCGTAGACTCCTCCCTTTGCTTTTGTATGGGCTCATGCCTACAACCTTTTTAAATAAAAGAAATTTATTCGATATTTATTTAGCAACGCCCCCATAAACTTTCGATGTGTTTTTTTTTCAGCAAGAAAAATACATATCTGGTTCATATTTTGTATTGGGACAAAAACTGATATTTCGAAAGCTTTTACATTGTTTCTTCAGCTTCTAATTAACATAATGTGGAACAGTAAAGACTATTTCTGCAACAAAATAAAAAACAGTAGGGAGAAGACTCCTAGAAACATTGTCCATCATTCAGCTCGCTATTATAGATTTCCAGGACTGTAAGAAAAACAATATTACATATTTTGTTTCATCTTACACAATAACAACATCTAATAAAAAACAGTAACAAAAATCATCTAATAAAAAACAACAACAAAAATCCTCAGATTACTAGTGATAAGAACAACTCTGTCATCTTATGAAATAAGGATCTTTCCTTCTGCTCCCTGTCCATTAGAAATAACAAGCTGATAGTGCATTTCGCCAAAAATCCCTTCCAAACCTTTCTTTGACAAGCTATCAACAACTGTGTTCTTCTCCCTATAAACATGATGAAAAGAGATGTATGAATAGGACCTCTTTAAAATAATGATTCTATCCAACCACTGTGCTAAAATCCCAAGATTAATAGTAGCTTTTTGATTCATATGATCAATTAGGACTTTGGAGTCCCCTATAACCCAAATCCTTTCCACATATAAATGACAAGCAAACCATAAGCGGCCCCATAAAGCAAGACATTCCGCCTTCATATTCGATCCTCTACCTCCATTCCAAAAGATTTTATAGTGACAACTTGGAGAGATCAGTAACCATGCTCCGCATCCACAATTCGAATCCTGAGATGCCCCATCAAAATATCCCACCGGGTAATGAAATTCATATGGGCTCAATCTTCTAGATAAATCTTGTGGAGGTTTCTGGCCTATCTTCTGGTTTTCCCATGTGCTAAAAATCAGTAAGGCCACATTGATGGGGGAACATGGCATATTCTCAAAGATTTTTCTATTTCTACAACACCAAATATTCCAATGGAACAACAATGGCACAGCCCAGAAGACCCTTCCTCTATGCAGCGACCATCCCAAACACTCCTCTGTAGAGCTGAAAAGTGGTACCTGAATATGTAATTTTTCACTGAGAATAGACATAGTTTCTTTTGCAAATGAGCAAATATAAAAAAGATGACAATTATCCTCCTCATCCGCCCCACATAGAACACACTGTCCAGGCCCTGCCAGCTCCTTTTTTGTAAATTTTTCCATGTAAGATTTTTGTTCCTCCACACAAGCCACATGAAAATGATCAGTTTTATTTGTACATTGACTCTCCAGATATCCTTGAACCATTTGTCCGAAATCTGCCATTGCTTTTTCAGAATTAGTGTTGAATATATCTCTCTTATGTTCAAACCATCCATCTTTTTGGAACCACACCATGTAAGTTTATCGCCCTCCACCAAAGTACAGATCCCCAATGATTTAAGAATGTTTATATATCTACTCCATTCAGATTCCCATCTACTTTCCAGCCCCATTTTTGTGGCATCTTTCAACCGGGGAACACCAAATTCCAAATCAGAAGGGGGTTTTTACTCACAACAGAAAAACTTTCGATGTGTTATGAGAACTTTTGTGGGCTCTCTTTCCACTTAACAATATCGTGAATGCGTTGGTTTTTCTACAACCAGATTGTTGTTGTCAATTGATGGGATCCGTGCTTCATTTGGTGACATTCGATGGCATGAATTAGTTTTTTGTTTCTTAATTAAAGAGCCCCTTAATCAACGTGCAATACGTTGGCTCTTGCCCTAATTCTGCAAACTACGTTGCCTTGGTTGCTCGCTTAATTGCTCTGACCCCGACACCGTGGAATGTTTGGGAAATCATGGGTATAATGTTCATACTTACTACATATAGCAAAGCTATGAGTTGCTACACTCGGTGCTTTGTATGAGTGCTAAAGTCGACTTGATAGACATTGACTGTTGGCGCGGAATTATGACGTTGAAATTAGGCTTCAAGCCTAATCATTTTAAAGAGAATGACATAATCTTCATAAAAACCTGTAGATTTTTTTGTGGTTTTTCATCGTGGGTAATTATGAGCTCTGTGGTGGCATTGATGTTGTGATGAGGTGATGGTTGGAATTGATGTCAAACTGGTCTTCTGTTGGGGATGATATGATTGCTTGATGGTATTGGTTGCTATCATAATGGAAAATGTTTATGTTGCACGTGCTTTGATGGTTTTGTTGGTTGGTTGGTCAGGTCTCCATGTTGATGATGTTTTTGTTGAGATGACTTTGATTATTGGATGATGCTTGTAGTGTTTTTTTTGAAATGCTTTTTATGCTCCAGAGCTATGGATTGGATCTTTATGATGTCTAAAGGTGTTGAAGAGGCTTTTATGATCCCATCTAAGCTAAGCTTCATGTTTGATGCCACTTGATATAGTTTTTGCACTTATGAGTTGGTTCTGGCACTTATTGTGACTATATCAGGTATAATTTCAATAAGAGGTTACAGAGATGGTTTTGAGGCTTGTCATGGGTTGGGCAAGCTTTACAGATGTCAGAGAAGTTGATCAAGAAGTTGGAGGCAACTTTGAGTTGAAGAATTTATGTTTTCCTTAATCCTCTACCCTAGTCGCTCCCTTGTAGGTTTGTCCATGCCACTGAAAGCTCCAGTCACTGGGAAGAAGGCTTATCCATGTGATTGCAGTCGATTTTTAGCAGTGTTGTGGCAGCAACTGTGTCTGTAGGTTGAGTTTCTCCGGATTCTTCACGCTTCTAAGATGATTTAATTTTTTTTATGATATTTCTTGTTAGGGAATTTTCACAAAATGTTCAAATTGACTAAATTAACATGATGGAATGTAATTTGATGCGTGAATTCTTTAATGGAGTAAGTAGTGGAGTAGTGGAAATTTTTTTTTAAAAGAAGAAGATCGACTATTGCATTGTGTGTGGTGTGCAGAGGTTAATATATAATCCTTAGGTCGAGCTCCTACAACAAAAGAATAACCTGAGATTAAGAGATTAGTATGTGAGGAGTGTAGCGATGCATAGTTTTGATTTATTTGTCTATGAAAAGGAATATGAAGTCATTGTAGCAGAGATCAATGAGTTTCAGTTCATAAGTTTATATCATAGTTTTATGTATGTGCTTCTTCATGTGTTCATGCAGGTTATGAAGACAAATCATGGAGGAGATTTCTGCTATTGTGGAGGTTATATGTTAAGCATGCTCTCTATGGAACTATTGTTGTGCTCACATTGTATTTGCAGGAGTTCATAACCAAGGTTGTAGCATTGCATTATATAGATACTCCATTGCCTTCTTGTTTGATCTTGTGCACTCTTTTTTGATGGAGATGTTTTTGGAGTATATGTATGCAGGGTTTCGATATATGGTTGTGTTGTAGGAGATTTATGGGTGTTGGTTATTCAATGAGCAGAGTTTGAGCAGAGATTCCATTGAAGGATTGTAGCACATCCTTGGAGACCATTATTGAGTAGTGTTGATATCTTACAGTGAAATTGTTTTTTTAGATCCATAACTTATGCATGCTACTAGTTGAGTTGATTGAGATGTATTGGGATGATGTATTGAGCTTATCAAAGAAAGAAATATGTTGTTGTCTTGTGTAGGGGTCTAGTTTGAAACATTATGAAATGAGGCCCTAGATGATCAGAGGATCAAGGTAGCTTGGTGAAGAAGGGATTGGTGTTCCTTATCGATGGGTGTCGATAGATTCAATAGAAGAAGTAGCATTTTCATAATCCAATGGGTGTTGGGCAAGGCTTGTTGGGGGTAGAGGCCTTCAATGGATGGTTGTTCACAAAGTTGACATCATATGAGAAACTTCCTTGTTGGACATAGCCAACTATGATGATGTAAAATGATTTGTTGACTAATAAAATTTATAGCATAGCAGCAGCAGCAACAACAAAGGGTGTTTTTAGATCTGGAAGGGGTTTTCCACTAGGGATCCTTGTGTCATTTGTGCATGATGATTGTTTGATTGTATTGTGGCTTTCATGTGATGATCATGGTATTTAATTTGTTGGTTAATGCATTATATGAGCTAATCTACTAATGGTATAATGTGTGATTGTGGCCTACTAAGGAAAAATAATAAAATAATAGTTAAAATAATAAAATAAGAGTTACAAATTTGGAGGGAAAAGAAGAGAACTACTTTTATTAATTGTATTTTTGGCTTATCTCCTTATAAGTTTACTCAAATTTCAAGTGTAGACACTCATTGGATGCATAATTGAATTCCACATCCAATGAGTACCCATTATGCATAATTTTGAGAAGAACCACATTGATAAAAATTGAACATAAATTTACATGTCCCTATTTTTAAATTTAAAGGATTTTGATTGGTTGACATATTATGACATAAAATTTTCATGGGCACTTTTAGGCTGAAATTTTCTCCAATGAATACCAGTTAATCATAGGTTCTCTGTATAAGTTAGGTGCAGATAGGATTTTGCGCAAGTGTGTATTGTAGCATGAATGGTTGATGATTATGAAAAAAATGCACATAGGTGTCGATGGAGGACAATATGCAGGGAAAGACATGGCAAAAAAGATCATGCACACAAGACTATGGTGGCCTACTTTACATACCGACGCCAAGGATTTTTATAGGACATATGACATATGACAACAAGGGGGGAAGCCTTCTTGGAGAGATGACATGCCCTTAGCTCCAAAACTCACTTTGCGGCCATTTGAAAAATGGGTGATTGATTTTGTGGGCCTGATCAACCCACCAAAAAGGAGGACTAGTGTGCGGTACATATTCACTGCTACTGATTATCTGACTAGGTGGGCGGAAGTCGCGCTAATCAAAGGTTGCAACATAGAGATAATTACATGTTTTTTATTTGACATAGTGACCAGATTCTGGTGTCTAAAAAATCTCATGAACTCATTTCTTAAACAAAACAATTGTGAAACTGATAGATGAGTTTCAGACGTATCATCAAAAGAGCACTTTGTACCATCCATAGGCTAATGCTACAGTGGAGGAATTTAATAAAATATTGGGGACAACGCTTACGAAAGTATGCAATATACAACGTGATGACTGTGATTTGAGGATACTAGTAGTTTTGGGGGAATATAGAACTACATGCAAGAGTTTGATTGGATAGACACCCTTATAGTTAGTGTATGGGTAGGAGGTTGTAATTCCAATGGAGCTTTTGGTACCTAGTTTGTGTATTGAAGTAGCCACACAACTTAAAAAATATGGTGCAATGGAGCAGAGGTTAATGGAACTAATACAGTTGAAGGAGGATCTCACAGTCGCTAGCTTTCACCAAGAAGTGCAAAAAACCAATGAGAATGTGTGGCATGACAAAAGGATTAAACAAAAGATTTTCTTGCTGGGATATTTGGTACTACTATATGACAAGAAGTTTTTATAGCACCTCGACAAATTTCAGATGCATTGTATGGGACCATACATTATCCAACATGTGATAGATGCAGGAGCAATACAATTGAAGAATTTGGATGGTACCTTGCGAGAATCTTTCGTTAATGGGATCCAATTGAGGTTGTATAGGGAAAACCAAGATCATGTGCACCAATTGTGAAAAGACATATTTCATTCTACCCTTTCATACATAAATAATGAAGATTGATTGAGTTCTAAAGTATATTTGTGTTGTTTTTGTTTGAATTTAGTAGCTAGTAGGTATTTTTGGTTTGTTATATTAACAGTGCGCAGCAGAAAATCAAAGACAAACACATCATATAAACCATACACAGAAGACAAAGTTTATCGTGGTTCACCCAACCAATCTGGGCTACGTCCACACAACATAGGCATCGGCAATTCTTTATTAATAAAACAGGAGATTACAAACTCTCACACACACCAAACAATCCGTATGGATACCTGTTATATAGCAAAGAGAATCTAACTGCCTCATAAATCCTCTCACATCAAATTTAGGATGCATTAACTCCCTCCCAACAAACTGGAGCTAATCTAGGAACTAATTCCTATTGTTGTCATCTACTGAGATTTTGCCTATTTTATTGAAAACAGAAAATCTCAACAATCTCCACCTTGACAACAATTAGCCTGGTGCCCTGTTATTATTATTTTATCTCTTCTGCAAGCCAAGAGAAGCCAAACACCAGCGTAGCTTCTCTAACAAAACTGGTTTCGTGAACATGTCTGCACAATTCTCCTTTGTATGCACCTTTTCAAGAGAGACTCCCCTTTCAGTGATAACCTGTCTTACAAAATGGTACTTGATCGATATATGCTTTGATTTACTATGATAGGCTGGATTCTTAGCCAAATGTATTGCACTTTGACTGTCACAAAATAACTTGATGTTGTCCTGCAACCTACCAAATTCACCAAACAAACCTTTCAACCAAATCGCTTCTTTGCAAGCATGAGAAGCAGCAATGTATTCTGCTTTAGTAGTGGATAAAGCAACAATGTTCTGTAGCTTTGACATCTAGCTGATAGCTCCACCTGCAAGAGTAAAGACGTACCCTGAAGTTGACCTTCTCTTATCCAAATCACCTGCAAAATCGGAATCAACATATCCGCAAACAAATTCACTACTCTTATTGTAAGTAATACAATAACTACTTGTGCCTCTCAAGTACCGAAGCACCCATTTCACTGCTGACCGGTGTTCTTTACCCGGATTTGCCATGTACCTGCTGACAACCCCAACTGCATGTGAAATATCTGGTCGAGTACAAACCATCGCATACATCAAACATCCTACTACATTAGCATATGGAATTCGAGACATATAATCCTTTTCTTCATCTGTATTAGGACATAAACTAGAAGAAAGTTTAAAATGGGAAGCTAAAGGGACTGACACAGGCTTCACATTGTTCATACCAAACCTCACAAGTATTTTCTCAATATACTTCTGTTGTGATAGCCACAGCTTACCACTGCTCCTATCTCTGAAAATCTCCATGCCCAAAATCTGTCTTGCTGCTCCTAGATCTTTCATGTCAAATGTCCTTGCCATCTGAGTCTTCAACCTGTTGATTTCTTCAATGCTTTTGCTTGCTAAAAGCATATCGTCAACATACAACACTAAGATAATGAACATGCCATTACTTAACTGCTTAAAGTAAACACAATGATCATATTCACTTCTTATATATTTTTGACTCAACATGAAAGAATCAAATTTCTTGTACCACTGTCGAGGCGACTGCTTCAGACCATACACTGACTTCTTGAGCCTGCAGACAAATTTCTTATTGCGATGCTGAACAAACCCTTCCGGTTGTTCCATATAAATTTCCTCATCTAAATCTCCATGTAGAAATGCAGTCTTAACATCTAATTGCTGCAACTCTAAATCAAGCAAAGCCACTAATGCTAACACAATTCTAATTGAAACAATTTTAACCACTGGTGAAAAAATCTCATGAAAGTCAATACCGGCTTTCTGAGAAAACCCTTTTGCAACCAGTCGCGCTTTGTACCTTTCCTCCATATCATTCACACCCCGTTTCAGCTTGAAAACCCATTTACACCCCACAGTTTTCCTGTCTTTCGGAAGCTCAACCAGATCCCATGTGCCGTTCTTACTTAAGGCCATCATTTCATCCTTCATGGCTGCTTTCCACTTGTCACTTTTCGAACCTTTTATTGCTTCCTGATAGCACAGAGGTTCATCGTCATTAGCAGTAAATGCAACTGAAGTAACATAATCATCATACCTTCTCGGTGGCCGTTTGATTCTTGTCGACCTCCTTAAGGATGTTACTGGCGCTTCCTCGATTGGCTGACTACCATCTGTAGGAACTTCTTGCCGATTAGTATCTGAGACCTGTTCATGATCTAAACCTGAACCCTGTTCATGTTCTGATTCTGAAACCTGTTCATGACTAGTATCTAAACTATGGTCATCATGACTATCATTAGAAATGCTATCAAACTGAATGTGCTGAAAGTCAGATACATCATCCTGTTTCAATCTACTATCTACATCTAACTGTACAAGAGAGGATTCATTAAACTTTACATCTATGTTGATGATGATTTTGCGGGTAGTAGGATCCCACAATCTATATCCCTTTGTTCCAACACCATACCCAACAAAGATATACCTTTTAGACTTTGGATCTAATTTAGTTCGCTGATGTTTAGGCACTAGAGCATATGCATCACCACCAAACACTCTGAGTTTAGAATAGTCACAAGGGTGTCCTTTCCATACCTCTTGCGGAATCTTGTAGTCTATTGCCGTCGATGGAGATCGGTTTATCACATAACAAGCTGTTGCCACCGCTTTCGTCCACAACTCCTTTTGCAACCCGGTGTTACTCAGCATACTCCTTGCTCTCTCTAGAAGAGTCATGTTCATGTGTTCAACAACTCCATTTTGCTGAGGAGTATAAACCGTGGTCTTATGTCTCTCGATCCCTGCATCCTTGTAATAGCTGTCAAACTCCTTGGAAGTAAACTCACCACCATTGTCAGTTCTTAAACATTTTATTGTTCTACCAGTGATGTTTTCTACCAATGCTCTAAACTGTTTGAAAATTGTAAAAACATTAGACTTCTTTTTCATCATGTAGACCCACACTTTCCTAGAAAAGTCATCAATAAACGATACAAAATATGACGAGCCACCATATGAAGTTGTAGGGGCTAGTCCCCAAACATCTGAATGGATATAATCAAGTATGCCTTTACTAGTATGTTTGCCTGTTTTAAATTTTTGTTTACTTTGTTTGCCAAACAGACAATGTTTACAGAAATCTAACTTTTCAGACTTTAGATTAGGAAGTAATTTGCGATCAGCCAAAATCTTTAACCCTCTTTCGCTCATATGGCCCAACCTTTGATGCCATAGGTGAATGGAACTACTGTCATGTTCAGACACCGTAGACACATGATCTGACCCTGTTCTTCCTTCTAATTGAAACAGATTTCCTACTTTCTTAGCCTTCAATACTAGTAAGATACCTTTATAGATTTTCATAACTCCACCTTGAATTACGGTTTTATATCCATTCGTATCCAATGCTCCTAAATAAATTAGATTTTTTCTTAAGTCTGGAACATGTCTCACATCTGTTAACAATTTAGTTGTGCCATCAAACATTTGCAGTTGTATACTTCCTATCCCAACAATATTGCAAGTAACATCATTACCCATGTACACGACGCCATCATCAACAGATCTATATGTCTTAAACCAGTCTTTATGGATACACATGTGGTTAGATGCCCCAGAATCTAACAACCAATGTTGATCATGTTTTGACATATTAACAGACAACACTTCGTCGCTCATACCTGAACCAGATGCCGAACCTGTATCTGTCGTGTTTGCTTCCTTCTTCTCTGTCGAAGAGTCTCCTTTCTTCTCTGTTTGCTGTCTCTTCCAGCAGTCTTTCTTCAAGTGCCCCAATTTGCCAAAAAACTAGCTCTTTACTTTGCTCTTCTTCCCTTTAGACTTTGAACGAGAGTTGCTATGCTTACCCCCGGAGTGTCTCTCTCTTGAGCGACCTCTGGCCATCATTGCCTCTGATGTAGAGGTGTCTGCATTCGACCTCTTCCTCGTCTCCTCAGACAACAAGGCTCCAACCACATCATCAAACTCAAGGATGTCTGCAGTACTAAAGCTTATGGAAGTAACAAAGTGATCCCACGATTCGGGCAATGAACACAATAGAGTTATTGCCTTATCCTCTGAATCAAATTTTACATCTAGAATTTTTAATTGTACCAATAGAGTATTGAAAACATTCAGATGGTCAGTAATCGAGGTACCTTCCTTCATTCGCAAACCATAAAGCTGTCGCTTCAGGAGAATCCGATTTGTCAAGGATTTCGTCATGTAGAGCTTCTCAAGCTTCGACCACGGGCCTGCGGCGGTCTTCTCTGACACAATGTTGAACAGAACGTCATCCGCCAGACATAACCGAATTGCGCTCAGAGCTCTGTCATCCAACTCATCCCATTCATCCTCCGTCAAGGAAGAAGGCTTTTTTCTTTTCCCCAACAGCGCTTTCGCCACGCCTTGTTGAATCAGCAGATCGTGCATCTTAACCTTCCAGATCTCGAAGTTGTTTTTGCCATTGAACTTCTCGATCTCAAAACGGGCACTTTGTGTTTTTGCCATATCGAGTCACACAAAAAAAAAATAACAACCTCCAATTGCAACTTTTAAATAAAGAATGCCCTTTTTAAAAGAATTCTCTTTTTAAAAGAATGCCCTTTAAAAAAAAATATATTTCCTTTCACTTTTAAAGTGCCTTTCATTTGATACCATATGCAAATGGCAATATTCAAATCAATTTTTAAATGCCACCCTTCACCTTATAAAAAAGGCCTTTCACTTAAAATCAAATGTAAATGGCATTTACATTTTTAAACATTATAAAAAAAGGACTTTTTAATAAAATCGATTTATTTAAAAAACACATACCATATGTGACCTTTTTAAAAAATCCAAATCGATTTCATAAACTCCAAATCGACCTTTTTTTAATCAAAAACTTAAATCGCTGCGTTTCTGATTATTGGTGCTACTGTGTTATAATAATCCGTGCCAATCAAAAAACTTAGAACAAAAATACGCACTCATTAGTTTTACCATAGTCCGCGCCAATCGCAAAAACACTTAGAAACAATACTCCACCTACAACGTTTCGTTCTCTCCGTGCGCTGGCATCCACAACGTTACACAACGACGCAGTCAACACTAAACGTTCTGGTTTTCGGCATGCACAGGTCTTCCAACAGTGCTGATTCTCTTGGCATACGCAGGTCCTCCACCGCCACGCTCCAACAACGTGATTGCAAAGGTTTCAACTCTTCCCGGTGTCTGTCTCACGTAGCAGGTCAACGTCTACATAGCAATGTCAACGCACGCTGATTGATGGCAGATCTGTTTCAACAGCAGCACCACCACCAGCCGGTCCAACAGCTCCAACTGCACGCAGGACGTTCAATCCACAGCAGACTTGGGCCCGTCCCTCCTCCGCTACGCGCTCCGATACCAATTGTTATATTAAGAGTGCGCAGCAGAAAATCAAAGACAAACACAGCATATAAACCATACACAGAAGAGACAAAGTTTATCGTGGTTCACCCAACCAATCTGGGCTACATCCACACAACATAGGCATCAGCAATTCTTTATTAATCAAACAGGAGATTACAAACTCTCACACACACCAAACAATCCGTATGGATACCTGTTATATAGCAAAGAGAATCTAACTGCCTCATAAATCCTCTCACATAAAATTTAGGATGCATTAACTCCCTCCCAACAAACTGGAGCTAATCTAGGAACTAATTCCTATTGTTGTCATCTACTGAGATTTTGCCTATTTTATTGAAAACAGAAAATCTCAACATGGTTTTAATAAGTAAAAATTAATAGTGCATTGTATAAAGTGTAGAACACTGCACATCGAGGAAAGTATCACACAATATTGACGTTAGACTAGCAGTGCACAGTGTTGGGGGTTGTCCTATTCCAGAGAAGTATGTATGTAGAAGTGAAGTGACAATGAAATAATGGAGGTTAACTTGATCTATGGTGTAAAACTTGATGAGTATCACAGTCGAAGTCACACCAACGACAAGTGGAAGAAAAATGGACGACCGATAGACTCGCCATAAATTGATAGACTAGAATGTTTTTGGTATGAAATCTAACAGATAGGTGTCAAAGTTAATTAGAATGGCCAAGCCATAATTATTAAGAAGGACAAGTACTTATTATGGAAAACATAATCGTAAAGGCGTGATCATAGTGGGAAACCATGCTGGTATTGTTGAAAATCAACAAGAAAATGTGTGTCTAATTTATTTTTCCCTTAAACAAATTAGACAATAAATTGTAATATTATCTCATAACAGCTTGTATTAGTTAACTAAGTGAGAAATACTTAGTTAGCTCAAGAATTTAGAGTTGAGGATCAAAGGTGAGGCATGTAGAGTGATTCTATTATTTGGGGGCCTAGTTGCAGTTAATGCACTAGTGTAGTGAGAGTGTAGTCAGTTAACTCAAATTAATTGAGTAAAAATCAATTTAACTAGTTCTAACTTAGTGATGAGATAGTGAGAGGTCAAGTGAATTAAATTAGATTTAATTCACAAATAGTGATCTATCAAGTAACTGATGATTTTCTATTATTAGTTGCATGCATGTCAAATTTAATGAAGACCCAGTTGATACAAAGGTTAAAGGGAAGATAACCATCAGTTGTATTATTAGCGAATTGCCCAGGTGAAATTATAAAGCCACGGGATGCCCATGATGGATTGCGCAGTCAAGGAAGGCTATAATTCCTATTTATTAGGGATTTATTTGCCTAGGGATTTCGTGAGAAATGTAGGCTGAAGGTGGGCAGGAAATTGGCTATGTGTTTGTCCAATTTTTCCTAGATTGGTGTGAGATGATTGGTAGAGTGCATGAGGTTCTTGTGATCAAGAATGCATTGTATTGTTTCATGATTCCTTGGCTTATTATACAATAGAGATAGAGGGGTTTTTAGCAGTTGCTTTCCCCAAGAAAATATTTTGTTTTCTGATTGATTTACTACTTTCTCTTACTTGCATGTGATTGAGAAATAGTGATTTATATTCCATAAATATTTTAGAAGGATTCAATATCTTATTTTAGTACATTACATGATCGGATTGAATCCATTGTTGTAATTTATATTGATACAACCCACCTACGATGTGAGGAAACTAACATGGGTGGTAGCTTACCTGATGCAGGCAAAGCCTGCAATACCCAGGATCTCCATGAATTTGTTCATGACAAATTACATCTCAGTAAATGCCCAATCAAAACCTCCAATTTAAAACAATTTGACCCACTGGCAATCTCAATTTCTACTTTGATGTAAAAGAGTAACAAACACTACTCAATCCAATAACCAAAGCTTGAATTTTACATGCACCTTTTTCATTCCCAATCCAATTAACATTCAACGGTCCCACCATTACAATTACATTCTCATATGCTGGGTTCAATTAAAGAGTGCGCCCTTACTGTTATATTCAATCTGGAAACTTATATAATTTATTTCCATACGTTTGCCAACTAACTTTAAACACATTACTTTTGGATTTAAATCTCAAACATCTCACTGTTTTCAACAAATTTCCATAAACAATGCGCCCATCATCTTTATGCAAACACCAATATAACTTACCTGTTCGATTTCCTGTAATAATCTCTGGATTGCGCCTTCAGATTGTGGACAGCGCCTTCTAGCATATCATTTCTGCACAAAATATTAATTTTATGTCTTTGTCTAAATTGTGTGGAACTCTTCTCGAGTTGCAGATTTCTTATGATCAGAGGTTGATGAAACAATGCAACCTTGTTTCAACAGTTTCAATTTGACACACAATCTGTGTAACAAAATTCTTCAAAGGATGAATCCCTTTGAATGACAGCTCCAGAACTCAAATATAACAGAGATGTGTTAGCGGGCGTACATTTATGTGGATCGGTTATGAGTCAAAATGAAGTGGTATCCCTTTACCTTCTACAACAATAGGTTACACTATGTCAATACGTCATGGCTACCGGTCTCCAAACAATATAATAGAATGACTCCAAATAATAACATCGCTACAGGCTCATTGTGAACTACAGCAGTTGAACATAACCACACTCAATCTTCATGATTCTCAGCTTTTTCCACCGCGATAACAAATCAGTTCAACGCTGTCTATATCAGTAATGACACACATTATTAATAAATGTAACCAATCCTCCATACAGTAGAGTCAAAACACAGTTATTCACTTTTTACACTAGCGCTCAATACAATTCATAACAGAAATAAGACTCAATCCATAATTCTCATTCAACATTCCTCTTTCTGAATTGAATCTGAATTTATAAAACTTGACCGTGCTATATCAAATCGAATCTCCATTCCATGAAATTCATTACAAATTCATGAATCAATTTCGTTTCTCTTACCCAGGATATATAGACCAATCGAACCCAGAAAGGTGAGAATACTCTCTCCCTGCCAGCGTAGCTATCAATTGAAGATCGAGCTTAATTGATTCGGTTGACTTTATCAAACAGTTTAAAATCTGGTTCCTTGCATCCACAGATTGATTTAATACTGTGCTATGTCACTTATGCCATCCATCGATTTCTCAATACGCAATCTGCTATGGTGTTAACACACTCCCCTGCATACACAAAACCACTCCAGCCTACAACTAAGTTATGTTTCATTTCCATTTAAAGTGAACAGCGTTTCATTAACGCTCCAAACCATGTGTTCATTATGAAATTGTGAAGATCATGTCTTTTAATGACAGCATACTACATTTTCAGAGACGGTAAAAAAAACATTCCAGACAGAACTCTTGGAAAAAATATACAATAGCGCACTCTTTCAAACAGTAACTGACAATTTACTGATACAGGAAGTTTTTCTTCTTGAAATCGATCCATGGTGATCGATTTACCAATTCCATGATTTCAATTAAGGTGCAGTCTCACATAATGAACCTCTGCAGAAATTTAATTTCTTTCATAAGCTAAACACCATTCCTTTGCACATAATAACCCCAGATTTCAAAGAGGAACGCATTTCCTTTCATTCATTGAACACACACAAATTCAATCTTACGCAAACTCAATAATTGACATTCAGTAAAAAAAACAACTGCTGTATTAACACACTAAACACTTACAATACAACTTACTTCCGTGGCCTGATTTCCAATAAATTGGCCCTTACAATTGCCTGAAGGCTTACAGCCTTGGCTGTTCAAGCCTGCTCTCAATCACACTCACACTCTTTCCAACTATCTCAATGTGTTTTTCTCTCAAAACCCCCTCCTATTTATACAATTGTAAAAATGATCTAATTAAATGCTCAATCCCCTTAATATCTCAACACCACTAAAATATCTCAACAAATCCCTAAATCTCTCAACATCCCTAAAAGATAGATTCTTATCCCTAAAACTTAGAAACTAATTCCAACTTAGGCTCCCTCATTAATTCTAAATAATCTAGAAACTAATTTCTCTCACATTTACAATTTCTCACAAATAATTAATTAATCACTCAAAATAATATTGATATTTACATGAAATTTAATATTTCTTTCAAAACATGAAATCCCCTAGCTTAGATAAAATACAAGGTGTTTTTCGGAGCTGATGCTCCTGCATCAGACTCCCCATGTAAGAAAATTCATGACCACCTGGTCATAAGTCTGGATAGTTATTTTCTCCTAGATCCCAAATCTTATTTTGTAATCTTTCCTTGCTTGTCAATTGCTTTACTGATGTTGTTATCTGCTGTTGTCTTCCAGGTTTCCATATTTTGTGCTGTAATGCTCCACTTGCTCTGCTCTTGCAATATTTTGCTGTCTTTCTCTTGTTGTATTTCCTTTTCTTTCTTACTGTTGTCTTTCTCTGGGACATTTTCATCATTAACCTCCTTATCAACTCAATTTCTCTGTCCAGTATATCCTCTGTTTGCTGATTGTTTCCAGCATCTTCAATAAAACATGTTGCTCTAGCTATCACTATGGATGTTGCGGCCTCCCAAACTTCTTGTCCCTCTGCAACATTCCTTTGCTCATCATCTGCAATTTCATCTGCAATTTCTTTCTCTGGTTCCAGCAAACATTTCAGTGTTTCATCAACATGCTGCAAATTAACTCCAGCATAATCTCCATCTTCCCCTTCGACAATCTTCAGAAATTTTCCATCATCATCAAGTTTTTCAAACACTGTAGCTTCACCCTCTGTCACTGTAGCAGCTCCAAAATTTCGTACACTAGTCTTCTCTTGGCTATACAGACAAGCCAACTCTTTCTTGTCACCTATGGTAACAAATTTCTGCATATGAGACATGACTGTCTCATCCTCTACCTTCAACAACTCTTCTTCTTCCAAGACAATCTCAAATGATGGACTGTCTTCTACATCACCTGTAAACACAATCAAATTGTCAGCATCAAAATCACAACACTCACTTGTCGATTCAGTCACCAAGTTTTCTCTCTGCAGCTCCAAGTCTTCTTCAGGACTCAGCAAATCTTCACTAGTTTTCTCCTCAGCTTCCTCTGGCAATACTCTAGTATGCTGCTCTGAGTTACTTCCCGACTCCTCTCTCATCACATCAATATGTTGATTTGCATTCATCATGAGACTGTCAGCTAGTCTCGCCTTCTTACCATCATCTGCTTCATGACTGTCCTTCATGAAAACTTTCCTGCCTTGCTTCCTCAGCAAATTATCCTGCACATAAGTCCTCTGTCTCTCCAATTCTCTTCTCTGAAGATCTAGTTTCCTATACAACTCAACAATTTCATTAGGAGTAGAACTCGGAAACTTTACATAATTTTCCATACCTTCACCAGCTCTTGACTCATCATCAGCTGGTCTTTCTCTCTCTGCATCAACATTCTGATTAGACTTCTTCGTCTTCATGCATTCCTCCTGAGATCTTGCCATCTCATCATTGATCTGAACAGTCTTCAGATTCAACTCTTCTCTCTCCTGAACAAACTCTAAAACTTGCTCATCTTCCTGTGCTGTACCTGCAAACATACACAACTCGTCAGTTTTAAAACTGCAAGACTTTTCAGTCTTGAATGCTTCCTCCAACACTTTTCTCTGAACGGATCTGCGTGTGGAATCTTCAAATTCCATCTCTGGCTCAAGAAATCTAAGTTCCTTTTTCAACAAGGCAATCACAATTTGCCTCAACCTCCTCTGCAATTGTCGCCAAATCACTCTCTTTCCCTTCAGTGGAAAGATCCATCCTCTTTTCTGATCTTCCTGCTCTTGCAGCCATTCTTCTAGTACCTGCAATTATACCTTCATTACTGCAATTTCTCTTTCTCGAACTTCTGCAGTCATCTCATCTCTGTGGCATTCCTCTGAACCTCTTCTCTGATCCTCCATGATCATCTTCTCCATGAGTTGCACTAGCCTCAGCAACAAGCTTTCCTGTCTTGCCGCCACTTACCTCACCAAGCTCTCCTCACTCAGTCTTTTGGTAAGTACTTGGTTCACTGCCTCTGGAACCTCTTTGAGCACTTTCCTCTGCTCTTTCTCTAGGCTATCTCTTCAACTCACCTTCTTCTTCAGGACACTGCAATTGTCCTCCCTATCCAGCCTCTAGTTGAATGTCAGGTTCACTGCCATCATCTTCTCTGCAACCATAAACCTCAATCATAAATTTCAATCAGAAAATCATCTCACCTGCCTGATCTCGTCCTTCATTCGCTTCTGCAATTTCCTTCACTGCAATCCTGTTCACTTGCAATTGTGTATGCTGCATATCAGATTTAAAATCTGATCTTCATCATTCATCACACATTCAAAAATACATTTCAGTTCAACAAACCTTCCTGTCCTCATTCAGAAAATAAACATTTTTCATTTCAACAGAACCTGGCTCTGATACCAAAATTGATGCAGGCAAAGCCTGCAATACCCAAGATCTCCATGAATTTGTTCATGAAAAATTACATCTCAGTAAATGCCCAATCAAAACCTCCAATTTAAAACAATTTGACCCACTGGCAATCTCAATTTCTACTTTGATGTAAAAGAGTAACAAACACTACTCAATCCAATAACCAAAGCTTGAATTTTACATGCACCTTTTTCATTCCCAATCCAATTAACATTCAACGGTCCCACCATTACAATTACATTCTCATATGCTGGGTTCAATTAAAGAGTGCGCCCTTACTGTTATATTCAATCTGGAAACTTATATAATTTATTTCCATACGTTTGCCAACTAACTTTAAACACATTAATTTTGGATTTAAATCTCAAACATCTCACTGTTTTCAACAAATCTCCATAAACAATGCGCCCATCATCTTTATGCAAACACCAATATAACTTACCTGTTCGATTTCCTGTAATAAACTCTGGATTGCGCCTTCAGATTGTGGACAGCGCCTTCTAGCATATCATTTCTGCACAAAATATTAATTTTATGTCTTTGTCTAAATTGTGTGGAACTCTTCTCGAGTTGCAGATTTCTTATGATCAGAGGTTGATGAAACAATGCAACCTTGTTTCAACAGTTTCAATTTGACACACAATCTATGTAACGAAATTCTTCAAAGGATGAATCCCTTTGAATGACAGCTCCAGAACTCAAATATAACAGAGATGTGTTAGCGGGCGTACGTTTATGTGGATCGGTTATGAGTCAAAATGAAGTGGTATCCCTTTACCTTCTACAACAATAGGTTACACTCTGTCAATACGTCATGGCTACCGGTCTCCAAACAATATAACAGAATGACTCCAAATAATAACATCACTACAGGCTCATTGTGAACTACAGCAGTTGAACATAACCACACTCAATCTTCATGATTCTCAGCTTTTTCCACCGCGATAACAAATCAGTTCAACGCTGTCTATATCAGTAATGACACACATCATTAATAAATGTAACCGATCCTCCATACAGTAGAGTCAAAACACAGTTATTCCCTTTTTACACTAGCGCTCAATACAATTCATAACAGAAATAAGACTCGATCCATAATTCTCATTCAACATTCCTTTTTCTGAATTGAATCTGAAGTTATAAAACTTGACAGTGCTATATCAAATCGAATCTCCCTTCCATGCAATTCATTACAAATTCATGAATCAATTTCGTTTCTCTTACCCAGGATATAAATACCAATCGAACCCAGAAAGTGAGAATACTCTCTTCCTGCCAGCGTAGCTATCAATTGAAGATCGAGCTTAATTGATTCAGTTGACTTTATCAAACAGTTTAAATATGGTTCCTCACAGATCGATTTTAATACTGCTATATGTTACCTATGCCATCCATCGATTTCTCAATACGCAGTCTGCTATGGTGTTAACACATTTCCCTGCATACACCAACCCACTCCAGCCTGCAACTAAGTTATGTTTCATTTCCATTTAAAGTGAGCACCATTTCATTAGCGCTCCATGCATTCCATTCAAATTTGTGAAGATCATTGCTTTTAGTGACAGCGTATTGCATTTTCAGAGACGGTAAAACAAAAACATTCCAGACAGAACTCTCGGCAATTACATACAATAACGCCCTCTTTCAAACAATAACTGACAATTTACTGCTACAGGAAGTTTTTCTTCTTGAAATCGATCCAGGGTGATCGATTTACCAATTCCATGATTTCAAATAGGAACATATTTCCGTTCATTCATTGAACACACACAAATTCAATCTTACATAAACTCAATAATTGACATTCAGTGAAAAAAAACAACTGCTGTATTAACACACTAAACACTTACAATACAACTTCCTTCCGTGGCCTGATTTCCAATAAATTGGCCCTTACAATTGCCTGAAGGCTTATAGCCTTGGCTGTTCAAGCCCGCTCTCAATCACACTCTCTCACAATCTCAATGTATTTTTCTCTCAAAACCCCCTCCTATTTATACAATTTTAAAAGTAATCTAATTTAATGCTTTATCCCTTCAATTCCTCAACAAACCCCTAAATCTCTCAACATCCCTAAAAGATAGATTCTTATCCCTAAGACTTAGAAACTAATTCCAACTTAGGCTCCCTCATTAATTCTAAATAATCTAGAAACTAATTTCTCTCATATTTACAATTTCTCACAAATAATTAATTAATCACTCAAAATAAATTTAATATTTACATGAAATTTAATATTTATTCAAAATATGAAACCCCCTAGCTTAGATAAAATACAAGGTGTTTTTCGGAGCTGATGCTCCTGCATCAGACTCCCCATGTAAGAAAATTCATGACCACCTGGTCATAAGTCTGGATATTTCCTCCTGGATCCCAAATTTTATTTTCCTTGCTTGTCAATTGCTTTACTGTTGTTGCTATCTGCTGTTGTCTTCCAGGTTTCCATATTTTGTGCTGTAGTGCTCCACTTTCTCTGCTCTTGCAATCTTTCGTTGTCTTTCTCTTGTTGTCGCTCCTTTTCTTTCTTGCTACTGTCTTTCTCTGGGATGTTTTTATCATTAACCTCCTTATCAACTCAATTTCTCTGCCGAGTATATCCTCTATCTGCTGATTGTTTCCAACATCTTCAATAAAACATGTTACTTTAGCTGTCACTATGGATGTTGCTCCATATGTTGCGGCCTCCCAAACTTCCTGTCCCTCTGCAACATTCCTTTGCTCATCATCTGCAATTTCATCTGCAAATTCTTTCTCCGGTTCAAATGTCTCCAACAAACATTTTAGTATTTCATCAGCATGCTGCAAATGAACCCCAGCATAATCTCCATCTTCTCCTTCGACAATCTTCAGAAATTGTCCATCATCATCAAGTTTTGCAAACACTGTAGCTTCACCCTCTGTCACTGTAGCAGCTCCAAAATTTCGTACACCAGTCTTCTCTTGGCTATACAGACAAGCCAACTCTTTCTTGTCACCTATGGTAACAAATTTCTGCATGACTGCCTCATCCTCTACCTTCAATAACTCTTCTTCTTCCAAGACAATCGCAAATGATGGACTGTCTTCTACATCACCTGTAAACACAATCAAATTGTCAGCATCAAAATCACAACACTCACTTGTCGATTCAGTCACCAAGTTTTCTCTCTGTAGCTCCAAGTCTTCTTCAGGACTCAACAAATCTTCACTAGTTTTCTCCTTAGCTTCCTATGGCAACACTCTAGTATGCTGCTCTGAGTTACTTCCCGACTCCTCTCTCAGCACATCAGTATGCTGATTTGCATTCATCATGAGACTGTCAGCTAGTCTCACCTTCTTACCATCATCTGCTTCATGACTGTCCTTCATGAAAACTTTCCTGCCTTGCTTCCTCAGCAAATTATCCTGCACATAAGTCCTCTGCCTCTCCAATTCTCTTCTCTGAAGATCTAGTTTCCTATACAACTCAACAATTTCATTAGGAGTAGAACTCGGAAACTTTACATAATTTTCCATACCTTCACCAGCTCTTGACTCATCATCAGCTGGTCTTTCTCTCTTTGCATCAACATTCTGATTAGACTCCTTCGTCTTCATGCATTTCTCCTGAGATCTTGCCATCTCATCATCGATCTGAACAATCTTCAGATTCAACTCTTCTCTCTCCTGAACAAACTCTAAAGCTTGCTCATCTTCCTGTGCTGTACCTGCAAACATACACAACTCGTCAGTTTTAAAACTGCAAGACTTTTCAGTCTTGACTGCTTCCTCCAACACTTTTCTCTGAACGGATCTGCTTGTGGAATCTTCAAATTCCATCTCTGGCTCAAGAACTCTAAGTTCCTTTTTCAACAAGGCAATCACAATTTTCCTCAACCTCCTCTGCAATTGTCGCCAAATCACTCTCTTTCCCTTCAGTGGAAAGATCCATCCTCTTTTCTGATCTTCCTGCTCTTGCAACCATTCTTCTAGTACCTACAATTGTACCTTCATTACTGCAATCTCTCTTTCTCTGACCACATCAATCATCCTACCTCTGTGGCATTACTTTGAACCTTTTCTCTGATCCTCCATGATCATATTCTCCATGAGTTTATCACTCACCATGAGTTGCACTAGCCTCTGCAACAACAATCTCTCCTGCTGCCCCTTAGCTCACCAAGCTCTCCTCACTCAGTCTTTTGGTAAGTACTGGTTCACTGCCTCTGGAACCTCTTGAGCATTCTCCTTTGCTCTTTCTCTCGGCTATCTCTTCAACTCACTTTTTTCTTTAGGACACTGCAATGGTCCTCCTTATCCATCCTTTAGCTGAATGTCAGGTTCACTGCCATCATCTTCTCTGCAACCATAATTCTCAATCATAAATTTCAAATCAGAAAATCATCTCACTGCACGATCTGAGTCGCTTCATTACTTCCCGCAATTTTCTTCATGCAATCTTGTTCACTTGCGGTTGTGTATCTTTTGCATATTAGATTTATTTTCACAGTCTTCATCATTCATCACACATTCAAAAATACATTTCAGTTCAACAAACCTTCTTGTCCTCATTCAGAAAATAAACATTTTTCAATTCAACAGAGCCAAGCTTTGATACCAAAAATGACGCAGGCTAGGCCAGCCTGCAATACCCAGGATCTACATTAATTTGTTCATGACAAATTACATCTCTGATTGGGTGCCCAATCAAAACCTCCAATTTAAAAGAATTTGACCCACTTTGGAAAATGGAAATCTCAATTTCTACTTTGATGTAAAAAGTATAAACTCTCAATCCAATAACCAAAGCTTGAATTTTACATGCACCTTTTTTCATTCCCAATCCAATTAACATTCAACGGTCCCCATAAATTTACAATTACATTCTCATATCTTTGAGTTCGATTAAAAGTGCGCCCTTCTTTGTTATATTCAATCTGGAAACTTATATAATTATTTCCATACGTTTGCCAACTAACTTTAAACACATTAATTTTGGATTTAAATCTCAAACATCTCATGTTTTTTTCAACAAATCTCCATAAACAATACGCCCATCATCTTTGTACGAACACCCAATATAACTTACCTGTTCGATTTCCTGTAATAATCTCTGGATCGCGCCTTCAGATTGTGGACAGCGCCTTCTGGCATATCATTTCTGCACAAAATATCAATTTTATGTCTCTGTCTAAATTGTGTGGAACTCTTCTCGAGTTGCAGATTTCTTATGATCAGAGGTTGATGAAACAATGCAACCTTGTTTTAACAGTTTCAATTTGACACACAATCTGTGTAACGAAATTCTTCAAAGGATGAATCCCTTTGAATGACAGCTCCAGAACTCAAATATAACAGAGATGTGTTAGCGGGCGTACATTTATGTGGATCGGTTATGGTATCCCTTTAACTTCTACAACAGTAGGTTACACTCTGTCAATACGTCATGGCTACCGGTCTCCAAACAATATAACAGAATGACTCCAAACAATAACATCGCTACAGGCTCATTGTGAACTACAGCAGTTGAACATAACCGCACTCAATCTTCATGATTCTCAGCTTTTTCCACCGCGATAACAAATCAGTTCAACGCTGTCTATATTAGTAATGACACACATCATTAATAAATGTAACCGATCCTCCATACAGCAGAGTCAAAACACATTTATTCCCTTTTTACACTAGCGCTCAATACAATTCACAACAGAAATAAGACTCGATCCATAATTCTCATTCAACATTCCTTTTTCTGAATTGAATCTGAATTTATAAAACTTGACAGTGCTATATCAAATCGAATCTCCATTCCATGCAATTCATTACAAATTCATGAATCAATTTCGTTTCTCTTACCCAGGATATATAGATCAATCGAACCCAGAAAGGTGAGAATACTCTCTCCCTGCCAACGTAGCTATCAATTGAAGATCGAGCTTAATTGATTCGGTTGACTTTATCAAATAGTTTAAAATCTGGTTCCTTGCATCCACAGATCGATTTTAATACTGCGCTATGTTACTTATGCCATCCATCGATTTCTCAATACGCAATCTGCTATGGTGTTAACACACTTCCCTGCATACACAAAACCACTCCAGCCTGCAACTAAGTTATGTTTCATTTCCATTTAAAGTGAACAACGTTTCATTAACGCTCCAAACCATGTGTTCATTCTGAAATTGTGAAGATCATGCCTATTAATGACAGCGTTCTGCATTTTTAGAGACGGTTAAAAAAAAACATTCCAGACAGAAATCTTGACAAAAATATACAATCGCGCCCTCTTTCAAACAGTAACTGACAATTTACTGATACAGGAAGTTTTTCTTCTTGAAATCGATCCATGGTGATTGATTTACCAATTCCATGATTTCAATTAAGGTGCAGTCTCACATAATGAACCTCTGCAGAAATTGAATTTCTTTCATAAGCTAAACACCATTCCTTTGTACATAATAACCCCAGATTTCAAAGAGGAACATATTTCCTTTCATTCATTGAACACACACAAATTCAATCTTACGCAAACTCAATAATTGACATTCAGTAAAAAAAACAACTGTTGTATTAACACACTAAACACTTACAATACAACTTCCTTCCGTGGCCTGATTTCCAATAAATTGGCCCTTACAATTGCCTGAAGGCTTACAGCCTTGGCTGTTCAAGCCTGCTCTCAATCACACTCACACTCTTTCCAACTATCTCAATGTGTTTTTCTCTCAAAACCCCCTCCTATTTATACAATTTTAAAAATGATCTAATTAAACGCTCAATCCCCTTAATATCTCAACACCACTAAAATATCTCAACAAATCCCTAAATCTCTCAACATCCCTAAAAGATAGATTCTTTTCCCTAAAACTTAGAAACTAATCCCAACTTAGGCTCCCTCATTAATTCTAAATAATCTAGAAATTAATTTCTCTCACATTTACAATTTCTCACAAATAATTAATTAATCACTCAAAATAATATTAATATTTACATGAATTTTAATATTTCTTCAAAACATGAAACCCCCTAGCTTAGATAAAATACAAGGTGTTTTTCGGAGCTAATGCTCCTGCATCACTACCTTGGATTATAGCGCCAAGACGAAGTGATGGTTTGGGAGTGGGATAATGATGCATGCAGGCATAAGAGAAGGGAGTGCATGCATGCAACACATTTTTGGAGTAAAAAGAGTTGGAATAAATAAGTCGAGAGAGAGTACAAGGTATTGTTAATGGTTAAGGGAAGTTACATAAATAGGATTCAAGAACCAAGAATTAAAGTACAAGGCCAAGGAGTAGTTATTATAGCGTAATGGGGAAAGAAAGTGAGTCCTCAGGAGAAATAAAGTCATAAAACAAGCGTCCTTTGTTCCCTAAGAAGGATGAGGCTAAGGAATCGAAAAATAAAGTTGCATCTCCGAGGATTGAAGATTCAAGGACAGGTTGGGAGGATGTTAGTGCAAGGCCAAGCTTTGAGACTATCAAGCTTACCGTGACAATGAGTTACAAGTCGGATCCCCAGTAGATACCATCTCTAAAGGAAACACACACCCCTACTTTAATTCCCTGATATTCCAACGACATTTTGGAGATACCACCCCTTCCTTTTGGTGTTCACAGTGAAGGGAGGATGCAGAGTTATCTGGAGAGGCTTAAGTATTATGATCATGATATTTGTGATCCCTCCATACTTCTAGAGGTACAAGATTATCTGGAATGTGTGTGGACAATGGTTAGTGTCGTTAACTGAGACTATTATTCACAAAATCACTATCCTACCTATAGAAGGAGATGACCCGGAGTCGATCAATACTGAAAAAACTTTTGGTATGTAGGTGATTAAAAAATATAAAACAACTAGGGGAGGTTGAGGGTATCTAATCTCTAAGATAAATGAGTATGCCAATAGGTTTGTTGTGTATGCTATAACCTGCAAGGTGTTGCACAAGTGTAGGACAAATGAAGTTCCAACGGGTGTCATTTTCATGGCCAACTGATGTACAAAGGGAGAGAAGTTGGGACGGGCGTCGTACCAGCTGAAGTAATTCAAACGATATTGCTTGGATACCCAAGAGTGTAATGTAGAATTTCATTACCAGTGGTTGTTAATCCTAATTGGTCTGGTTGCTTGGGAGAAGCCATTGGGTTTCCAGCCAATAGACAACCCATCATGGCCCATCCTTGTTGCTTTGTTCCAGAACCTATGAGCTTCAAATGAACCAGATTAGAAGAAAACCAACATGATATTGTTTTATATGTATGGGGACATGCTACACAACATTATTTGGAATACTCCTTGTATGTCTGAGGAAAGAGTAAAACAGTTCAAATGTATTGTTGTATTCAAGGTTGATCCACATTACATTTGGGTCTTACTGTGTAGGGAACCAAATAATTTTTGGATGTGGATGAGTTACAAACTAACAACCCAAGAAGTCCAAGAGATGATGAATTACTAGGATGCTTCCTGGAGAGTGCCAATGGACGTTAAGTCATATGTTCAGTAGATATCAAGTAGTGAAGGGACTGAAGGGTCTCAGTTAGAGCAATAAAAATATGAGGTACATTCTCCTGTCACTCCTAAGCAAGAAGCATAGGAGGAACAACCAACGGATAAAGGGAAGGAGACACTACGAAAGAGGAGGGTATTGAAGAGTAGCACCAAGAAGCACATCCATGACTCGAGCCAGGAAGAAACAAAAGGCCACACATGCTTCTTTGGATCAAAATATGCTAATAAAGGGTGAATTTGAAAGGACTGGTGAACAGATGGAGGATGTAACTAAGACAAAGTTTGATAAACTATAGCAGTCAGAGGGTGAGCTATGTAACAGAATCACCATGCGAGCATTTTCATCAGAGCCTCGAGGTCAACCCATTGCAAGAATTCAGCTACATTTCTTCTATTCTGTTGAAGAACCATCTCCATTGGAGCAAACCAAGTCAGTATTTTTCTTTCCTAATAGAGTTGTAGAGGTTTGGGATAGAGTAATGCAGCAAAATGTTGCAAAAATCGCGCAGATCAACTTGGTATTGTCCTGGTTGAATCTAGATAACTTAGATCAGTTGTAGCACAACAATGTGCAATATTTACGAGATAGTATGGTAGTCACCAAAGAGGAATTAGATCATTCAAGGGAGGACCAGGAGCAATTACGACAAGAAAAGGAAAAGGTGGTTAAAGGTGAAGCAGAATGGCACACAACCTTAAGAAATTCTATGGAGAACTTATGGGAGGTTCTGTCAAGGACACCACCCTAGTTAAAGACTTGGTATGAACGATGAATGAGGTGATTTAGGGCCTCAAGGCACAAGTGACAGAATTGGTGACACAACCAAAGCCACCAACCCCGCTAGAGGAACGTGAATACAAGGAATTGGTTTGACGCGCTAGAGAGCAGAAATAGTAGTTGGACGAATATGAAAAATGATGTCAAAGTAATGTCAAGTGGGGGAATAGACTATGGAGTACCTTATTATAAGCTCCAACTACTGTCACAATTGTTTATAATATTCTAAAGGTTAACGAGCAAATACACAAGATTGAGCAAAGCATGGATACAATGAACTTTATCGACAAATTGAATGCTACGCAGGAAAAGATATGGCTTAGTGAACAGAATGAGAAACTTTGAGATGGTAAGAAACAATGGGCCAACCTCCAAAATTGGGAAATTACAGTTACAGATAAGTGTAATGACTTTTTGATGACAATGTAATGAGAAATTAGAGAGGACGTTGGTGTTTTCACTCAAGATACGACCATTAGAAATATGCAAGGGGTTATCAACAAATGGAAAGAGATCAGAACTAAGATCGAGGCATAGGATAAGGCCTTACAGGAACTAAAGAAGGCCGCATATGGCAAGCTATATTCACAAAACAAGGACTGAATGTCTTGGGATGAGCCACAATTTTTTTTTGGGGGCCTATTGGAGGCCGACAATTTTAGAAATTTTTGTAAATTATTATTGCACATGAGTACGCAAAAAAGAGAGAATGGTTTGGTAGAGAAGTAGCTAACGCGCAATAGTAAGGAATGGTGAAAAGAGAGCGACATGACACAGGGAGGTACTGCATGTAGGAGGAAGAAACATCCAACAAACATGACATGTGCCAATAAATCCGATAGTTATAATTTTTCATATGATGGTGAAGGAGAGGAAGGATGTCATGGTAGGATAATATGAGAATATTAACAGAAGAAAGGAAGTTGGTGGAGTGATGAAAAGCTAGTGGTAGATATTTTTAGTAAATTCGATTAGAAGGTTAAGTGGTATGGGACAACTATAGAGAAGTTGCCAAAAAATATCCCAGATGGTTAGCCAGTGTGGAGGACAACTAGAAGGGTGGGGAAGTAGGACGAAGAAGACAAAAAGGCTACATCAGATCAATAAGAGGACATTTTCAAGACAGTTCAAGGGTTTAGATAGAGAAGAAGGAGTTGTTGAGATCACATCTTTTATTATAGTAGTTGAATTTCTAGATATTAACTATATGTGTTTGTAGTTGTTTTACAACATTGGTTGAAATGAAATCGCCTATAGTGGAGTTTTTTATGTTATTATATTGTTATGGTTATTGTATTGTGCTCTGAAAAAATACTAAAGGTTAATGAGTCGAGTTCTGAAGAACCTCTATTGTAGCACATTACACTTTCTTTTATGATGAAGTAATGGAAAGAATAGTGTATTGCCTCCTCCAAATGGGAGTATAAATGTGTTGCGTTGTTGTTGCTAATGTATATTTTTCATTAGTTGTTTAATGATATCATATTAAACTGATGTCTCTTAATGTCTCGAATGGCTGAGAGAATTGATATTATTATAGTAGTTTTATTATGTTAAATAATATTTGTGACGAATGGTAAGTCATTTTGTTGAGTTCGATTAGGTTAATGAGAAGGATGATATATTTCGGCCATAGTACTAATGTAGCTAATGACCTACACATTAGCTAGAGAATGTGAGAACTTGTGAAGTCCCACACATCGTCTAGTCCCTGAATGAGTACCAGGTGTCTGGGTGCCAATGTATCTAAAGTATCATGTTATAAGTTGGATTCCTAGAGTCATAGAATTTTAGTAATCCAATATGACTAGGAAAACATAGCTCCAACCACCCCCCATAGCATCTCAGGTGATACTTCATCCACTTTGTGGGTGATATTGAAAAGGATGATGTTGATATAAAACCCCCTTCCCACATCTACCCAAGCAACCGACCAGCTGGGGTAAATACGCGATGAGAGGCTACTATATTAAGATTCAACCTCCTCGGTTACCTTAAGGAAGTGGAACTGAAAGAAACATAACATACATACCTTGTACATAAATTAGACCCCCATGAGCTAAACCAACCTTTAAGGCCTCTTACCCCTTGGTTGCACTGACATTTTGGCCTCTTTGAGCCATAGCCGCAGGCATAAAACTGCATGCCAATGGCTAGAAGGCTATAGCCATAGGCATAACACTGCAAGTCGGCGGCTAGGGCCCTAATTGCTTAGTTCTGTGCTTGCAGATCTAATATTTGAGCCACCTTTCAGGCCCATATCCTAGGTCACTGCCCAAAACTTCATGAAAAGTTTAGACATGATAAATAACAACATAAAAATGATGTAGAAGCAAACATATCACCAAGGACTCAGCCAGACCCCTGCTAGCCATGACAAACATTTTTTCAAACATGTCACAAACACTGAATCTATAGGTGTAAACAACAAATTTGAACATAGGGGTCTCATACTTATTTGAGAATCGCTAAGAAGCATTTCTACCTCACATCATTAGCTACAATACAATCTATTTGACAATAGATGCATTGTGCATTCATTTACAAGTAAAAACATGGATAGAGCCATACATTATCACTGACCAAATACATGCTTATAACCAACATAATAACAATAGAAATATAATGGATACAACAGAAATATTATCCAGGTAGAAAGAAGTACATTTGCATACCAAATACACAAGGAATGATCTCTTATTTACTGAATGTAAAAACCAATCGAAGATGGGACTTCCATGTTCCACCTGACCATAGATTGGCTTAGCCAAATCTCTCTTCAGCCAATCACCCTTGTGCCATATTCCAAGCATTAATGTGGGAATAAAACCAAAAGAACCAACCAGGGCATCCCGAGGGTAAACCAACTCACCACCATCAAATAGAAATCAAGATTTACCACGATATACACTCGATCACTAGGCCAACACAAACATGGATATCACTAGATTCTCTCTGCCTAAACCATGAGGAATTTTCCTGTCTCCTAGTCTCTCAAGATTTACCGCAACCCATAGTCTGAATCAAGGGTCACTAGGCCCTAAACCAAGACATACTCTCTAGGTTTTATCGTATATCCCAAACCTAAGATTCCTAGGCTTGAATTGAGAGCAAACCACCTCTCATGCTTTACTACAATCCAAACTTGGATTACTAGGCCCTAAAACGAGGCAACACATGAACCAGTAAAATAATCATTCAGAGATCCACCTCACTCAACTTCGAATCCATTCTATAATCCAGTTAAACCAAACATAAGAACTCCACAACACCATGCTATCCAGAAATGAAAATACTAGGTTGAATACACTATCACACCTAGAAAACCCATGCCAAGATAGAAAAGAATCACATGCAATACCATGCATGATAGATCTAGCAAGGAAATCATACATGAAAATCAATACCTACCAAGAATCTTGTTGTAGTTGCTTGATTCTTGTTCCTCCTTTCTTACTTCCTCCTTCTTCCTGCTTTCTTTGCCTTTCTTGCTCCAATGTCAAAGTGCTCCAAGAAAAACTCTAAATGTCCAAGAGTAAGAGTGAGAGAGAGCGGGAATAATGAGAGAGCTCCAAAAATGAATTGACAAAAGGTTTGAGCCAAAAAATTACAGACTGATCTGCATAGGCCTTTTTATAAATGAGGCCTCTATTTTCTTCATTTTCTATTATTTTCCTTCATTTTCCTCCTCACATGCAACTTGTGACCTTTCATCTCCATTTTCTCCTAATTTCCATTATTTTCATAAATAAATGTGCCAAAAATACTTTTTGCCTCTTTAAAGCTGTTACACAACAATTTGTCACCGTCCCTGCAATTCCCCATCCCACACAATTGGAGGGCTTATTCCGTGACTTGTGAGCAGTGACATAACTTGAAAACACTTTCATGGCATTCCTCTAAACATGTACTCTCATTGCCCTGAAGACAACTCCTTGTGAAAAACCCTAAAAACACCCCTTTTTGCATTGGCGCGGGTAGCCAGTTCATTACCCGTGCCAATGGGGGAAATCCTTCAAAGAGGGTGTTGTTCCTTGAGAAACAATTTCTTGCTGTGTACAGAAATCCGTGCTCAAGACATTAAAGATTATGTGACAAATAAAAGTATATCTATCCTTGTTCTATAAACCTTCAAACATTAATTATATAATCTTCAGACATTAAATCCATGGAAGACTCTGCAATGCCATATCCTCCTTATGCTGAAATGAAAGGATGAAAGAAACAAGAAAGAAAGGATTTCAATTTGATATGCTGCTTGAAACAGAATCTATCGGTGTAAAATCCTAAAGGAATGAATAATGATAACGTTAAAATAGAGGAGTGCCTATTAAGGTTTATTTAACTCTTAAATACACATGTATCTAGAGACCTGCAGCTCAAATTACTCTATTTTACTCACAGATATGGAAAACACAATGAAAACAGAGAAACTATTCAGCATAGATAGAATGAAGGAAACTTGCAAAAACTTCTCATTAATTCAGTATTCTTCAGTACAAAATTTTAGCTTCAAGGTCCAAAACTCGGAACCTTCATCTTTCTTCAAATTATCTTTTTATACATTATCACGAAACAGTTCCCAGTAATGAAACTGATTCTAACTATTCTAACTAACTTTAACTGCCTAAACTATTAACTGTTATGGAGGTACATGCCTCGAAAAAGTCTTATTACATTTGCATAATCCTGAGAAATGACATAGTGAAAATTTTTATAACTTCTAATCTAAAGGAACAACTGGTTCTGAAGTAGCTGCGGAATCAACGACTACTTTTGATTTATCTCTTGGAATCTTTTTTGCTGTGTCAATGGAGAAGATTTTTCATTTTTTCCAAAGTTCACTTTGAGTTGTAGGAGAATTCTTGTAGCTGAGGTATTCCAATCTAAATGAAACTGCCTGATTGTGAGTGAGCCTTTCTGTGAAGAGTACCTTTACCATCCATGAGAGAACTGAAGCTTGATGAACCTGACAGAGAAGCTCGTTTTTCCATGGTTGACAGGCAATGAAAACAATACGGGGGTATTGGGTAATGAACAGGTGGCGGGAGCACGACTCAAAGGGAAAAAGAACCACAACCAAACAAGAATGGGACAAAGAACAATTTAACATTTAAGAAAATCCATAATAAATGCCGAAATGACGTCACTACGGGGGGTCCGGGAGTATTGTTGGAAATATGATGCAGAGTGTTGTCCTTGATGGCAACCCACTGAATGAAGATGAAGACATGAGATTGTTGGCATGTGTTGTCCCTAATTGCAATACATTTGATGAAGTTATTCTTGACTTGATGGGCTTGGTAAATGATGTAAATCTGATGTGATATGATGCTTGTTGATATTATGATGTTGAGTGTTGTCCCTGAAAGGCAACCCATTTGATAAAGATGATGGCAACTTACTTGATGAAGTTGTGCTTGCTAGAATATGTTCTTGATGAAGAAAATATGATGTATCTACAGTGTGTACAGAAGGCAATGAAGAAAGGAATTCAGCATGTGCTAAATATATGGTGAAAAGAGTATGTTTCAAGGCATACGCGGATATGTCTAAGGGAAGTCGCGTATGCACGCGAGAAAGAACGTGACAAGTCGCGTATGGGCAAAAAGTACTCATAAAGTACAAAAACAGGGGCCCGTGGTATTGAAGACTCATGGTATTGATTTGTCTCGTGGTATTGAAGGCTCATGGTATCGCTTTGGCCCGTGGTATTGAAGGCTCATGGTATTGCTTTGGCCCGTGGTATTGAAGGCTCGTGGTATTGCTTTGGCCCGTGGTATTGAAAAAGGATAAACCTATATAAGGAGAAAAAATTCATTGTGCAAATCATGAGTGTGGGTGCAAGATGTCTGAGCTTGAATGAATACTTCTCTGTGAAGTATATCTGTATGGAAAGGGTAAAGGTTTGATGATAGATCTGAATCTATGATGCACCAATGAAGAGATGATGAAGCGGGATATCTAGATCTGAAATGTATCTGTATTTGCTAGATCTGTTTATGGAGTGATTGGATCTGTGATGAGGCGAACATCAGTCTGAAGTAAAGGGTTGAATCTGAACCGAATGTCTGATCTGAAGAAGTATGCAGCTCTATAAAGGTTGAAGATCTATACGCGAGTTTGCTGAAGAGGAAGCGCATGTATACGCGGCTTCTCTGAAGAAAAAGTGCGTATGCGCAATGAAATATGTACTGAGGTATACGCTTGTTTGTGTGGACAGAAGCGCGTATATACGCGACATCAGTGAAGTAAAAGCGCGTATGCAAACTAGGGTTTGCTAGAACAAGGGGTATAAAATATCTGATCTGTTCTGCTGTGTTTCTGCTATCTGATCTGTGTTGATAAGTATCTATTGGTGATGTATGTTTGAGCTTAAAAGTATGGAAAGGGTCCAGTCTGAAAATATGATGAAATGTGGCCTGCAAATGTTGTTCTATTGAAGTTGTTGGATCCAGTGTGAAAATTGATGAAACGTGGTCCAAGGTGGTGCTGAGGGTTGTAGCCTTCAGTCAGGGGGTTGTAGCTCCCTTCCGGGTGAGGCTGGTAAACGAGATCGGGGGGTCGTAGCTCCCTTCCAGGAGAGGCTGGTAAACGAGTCAGGGGGTTGGAGCTCCCTTCCGGGTGAGGGAGTTTGAGTAAACGAATGTCGAGGAAATTCGTGTCTCCCTTCTAGGAGAGGGTGAGTAAACGAAACGCAGGAATTAGATTACTGCGTCTTGGTCAATCTAACGCCCGGCCCATATGTTGTAATATGTTTTCTCTATAATAAAATATTGAAGGCTGAGCAACTGCAGCGGTGGTTTTCTCCCGACTTGGGTTTCCACCTAAAATCCTGGTGTTCATGTGTGATGCTTATGTGTGATGGTTTATTCTGTTCTTAATGCACATGTTTATTGTTTATAGAACATCTAATGAATGAATGATGGAATGATATAAGTGAAAAATTAATGGCATAATTAGATCTCTGTGTATACGCGATTTTTATGAAGGATATCCGCGTATATACGCTAGTTGGCTTCAGCAAAGTAGCGTATGGGTTTTAGAGCATGAAAAAGTAAAAAATTTTGAGTATGCAGTAAATACTGATTCACCCCCCCCCCTCGCAGTATTTTTCCCAACAAGTATGGCGGAAAACTTCGACCTATACCCCCCGTAATGAATCTCAGCCATTGATCACGACTCGCCCAAGATTTTGACCAGTCAACTACGAGGGGTCCGATTTTGATAATTAACGAGCTATTTTCCCCACCGTAATAACTAATCCGGAACCACTCTCCCACGATCACCACTTCCGCTCGAGAAGTTGCTTGAACTTTAAGCTCAAAACAAAACATATACTTCAATAAAGTTTAATGATCATCAAGCTTTGAAATGCTTGTTTTTATGAGATAGTATAAAAAACCTTATACTATAACATATGTTTTTTTAATTTTCTAATTTTTTTGTATTTTTGATACTCAAAATAAAAATTGAAAAGGATATGCGGATATGATCCACAACATTTGGCTCCACACAGGGATAGTGTTTTTGCCACGAAACACTCTAAGAACTTGTAGATCGGTGCCTTCACTTCGGGCATGCACATATTGCTTGGTGGAAAATGTACAATGATCACGAATATATATACAATGATAATTGAAAATAACGCTTCTTTAGTGTCGGAGAGTATGCTTTAGATATTGCCTATTCATGAGAAATATCTAGGAATTCTCCTTCAAGATTTTCCAGCATGAAAGTGTTATTCATCCTGTCTTCATTGATTCTAAACAGACCATACCACAAGGGATCAAATTTTCCGTGCTTCCCTTTTTCCTCCCTTCGGGTATCCCACCTCAATACCAAGTCTCCCTTCTAAAACATGATCTCTTTGGCTTTCCTGTCAAATATTGTCTTCATTTTCTGCTGATAAGCAAGCAAATTCTCCTAAAATTTATCTTTGTTTTCACTTAGTTCCATTACATTATTCATTCTCCTAATCATGGCATTAGGTTTTGCTTGAGCATCTTGAAGGAATGAAATCACAGGTTTCACCAACTAGGTGGGAAACAATGCATGAGTACCATATACTAATTCGTAAGGTGACTTACCAGTGGATCTTCTAGTAGTCATCCTTGTTTCCCATAGCGCAAACACTAGCTTTGAATCCCAATTCTTTTGGTTTTCATTTATTGTCTTCTTCAGAATTCTTACCAATGTTTTGTTAGAAGATTCTGCCAATCCATTCCCCTGTGGATGATAAGCTGTAGAATGAGACAATATCACATTGTAAGTGTGACAAAAATTAATAATCCTTAGTGAGCTGAAAACTTGGGCATTATCTGTCACAGTCTTTACTAGACATCCAAAACTGCTAAAGATATTTTCTTCTAGAAACTTCATAACAACCAAATCATTTGCCTTCCTAGTGGGGATTGCCTCCACCCACTTTGTAAAATAATCTGTAGCAGTAAGGATTCACTTAAATTTCCCACTGGATGGTGGATTGATTTCTCCAATGAAATCCAATCCCCATTGTATGAAAGGTTCTTCAACAAAAATAGGGAGAAGGGGTAAGGGAGCTAACTTTTTCTTTTCTGCAAACACCTGGCATTTTTGACAACTTCTAACTGCTTTATAAACATCAGCAAAAACATATGGCCAATAGAAACTTGATTTGAAAACTTTATGAGCAGTTACCTTCCAGCTGTAGTGACCTCCGCACAAGCATTCATGATATTCTTTGATTACTTCAGGAATTTTCTCCTCTGTCAAACACAACAATAACACACCAGCGGGATCTTTCCAATATAGCTTTGCTTCAATTATTACATAAGGCTGAGCCTTAAGTTTCAAAGCTCTGTATTTAGTTCTATCTATTGAAGGAGGACAAGAAAGAAAGCATAAATAATGAACAATGTCCTTGTACCAATCTGAGCAAAGGAATTTATATTTAATTACTGGCTTTGGCTGATTATCACCTTTTTCTTCAACGACGTCTTCTACAGGAGCCAACAAATTAATTCCCAATGCTTGGAAATTTGACTCTGTTAATAATTTGGCCAATCCCAATCCTTTGACCAATTTGGTTGGTTTAACATCTAGGTCATATTCTTGGATTTTAGCAATGCATTTGCCCCTTTTTCCTTCTACATCGCTCTGTACTAGGACATCCTTTACGGCAGAATTGGGAACGTACGCCAAGATTTGAGAATGAAGGATATAGGTTCTAAATGCTTTCAATGCTTTCACCAGAGCATATACTTGTTTCTCCAATATATTGTATTTTAATTCTGCATCTCGAAGCACCTTACTAAAATATGCTACAGGTTGTTCATACTTTTCTTCATTTCTCTATAACAACACGGCTGCAATGGTTGAGGGAGATGCAAATGAGAAGATTTGAAATGGCTTCAAATAGTCTGGACTAATTAGAATAGGTGCTTCCTTTAAAGCCTCTTTAATCCTTTGAAAATATTCCCTCGCTTCCTTGTCCCACTTCACTTCAGCATCCTTTTTCAACATGTTTGTTATCTTCTTGACGATCTCTGCATAGTTAGGAACAAATCTTCTTAGAAAATTAATTTTTCCAAGAAATCGCTGAATATCTTTCTTAATTCGGGGCAGTGGAATTGACTGGATCGCTTCGACCCTTGCCGGATCAATCTTCACTCCTTGTTTGGAAACAATATGGCCCAACAATTTACCCTCCTCCAGAGCAAACAAAGACTTTTTAGGATTCAACGATAATCCAAACTTTCTACACTTCAGGAAGGCTTTCCGCAAATGCTGTAGATGTTCCTCATTAGAATTTGAAAAAATTGTGACATCATCCAAATAAACCACCACAAACTCATCTCCCACGAATGAAATAAACATCGCCCTTTGGAATGTGGCCCCCGCATTCATCAGGCCAAACGAAATCCTGGCGTACATGAATGTTCCCCAGGGCGTAGTGAAAGGCATTTTCTTTTGATCTCCTTTCTCCACAACAACCTGGTTGTACCCTGAAAAACCGTCTACCATGGATAAGCTGTAAGCCCCAGTGACTTTTTGTAAGACAAAATCCATTTTCGGCAAAGGATAATTATCTTTCAATGAAGCCCTGTTCAAGTTCCCGAAATATACGCACAGCCTTATCTCTCCATTTTTCTTTCAAACTGGTACAAGATTGGAAACCCAATCTGAATATCTGAGCGGAACAATTATTTTGGCCTGCAGCAATTTCTTTACCTCCTTTTCAATCGGAGCCAACAATAATGGATTGATTTGTCGGAGCTTCTGTTTATGCGGCTTGACTCCATCCCTCAGTGGGATTTTATGCTGTATGATACTCTTATCATACGTCTTCAAATCATCATAAGACCAAGCAAATACATCTTTGAATTTTTTGAACAGATCTATGTACCTTTCTTTGTAGTCTTTCGGGATCCCTTTGAAAAATTTGATCATTTTAGGCTCCTGTTGAGTCCCTAAATTGCAATCTTCCACCTTCTCATCTTGGTTTGCTTTCTTCTGATTCACTGCAACGTCATTTGCATCAAACAGTCTTTCGAGAGGCACCAAGCCTCTTGGAAAAACATTGTCCTTCAACTGAATAATCTCTTGACCACCAATCTTCTTTTTCAGAGTCTTACCATCCAACTCATCTTCCTCGGTTTCTAAATCAATCTAATGATCTTCAAAATCTTCAATCATCAACAAAAACTGCTTAATATGTTCATCGTCCTCAAAGACCTGCCAGTGTTTAATATTGTCCGGGATTGAAGGTCTACATCTCATCTCAATTTCATACCTGAGTCTCGGATTGATTGGAGGCTTGAATGTACTAGCTGCAACTGCTAAAGAATAAGCCATTCTATTTTCTTCCCTTGGAACAAACTGCAAATTGAAAGCTTCAAAGTAATTCTCAATTAGATCCCAGACCTCATTCCAATATGCTCTTAAACTGGGATGTTTAGTTTGACATAAATTCTTAATCTGTCGTATAATTAATTCAGAATCCCCAAACACAGTCATAGATTGAATTCCCATTTTCTTAGTTGTCTGCAAACTAATGATTAATGCTTCATATTTTGCAACATTATTAGTGGATTCAAACTCCAATTTGAAAGAGAAAGGCATAAGATTACCTTTCGGAGAAACAAAAATGAAACCAGCTCTGGTGCCTTCTTTGGAAAACGCACCATCAAAATAACACTTCCATAGCTTGTTTGAATGCAACTCCTTATGTACAATTGCTGAAGGGGGCTGCCCTTGCGATTATTTAGCAAATTCTGCATCTTCATGCAGCATGAAGCAAGAGAGGTCATCCTTCTCTTGGCCATAAATTGGTGAATTACCTGCATCTTTCTTGGTAGCAGTTTTTTGAAATTTGGTTTCTCTATACAACCTTCTCTCTTCACCATTGAAAATGGGAATGATAGCATATGTAAAATCTAGCTTCAAAACTCCTCCAAGCTTTGCTCCCCATGATCTAGATAATAACATACCGAATCTGGCTGGAATATCTGCCACTACAACATCCATCATAACGCTCTTGGCTGGGATTTGAGCCAATGTAACAACCATATCCTTAATAAGACCCACACACTTCACCCTTTTTGAATCAAAAGAGTAAAGATCTCGATATGGCTTAGTAATTTTCAGATTCAACTCTTTCATCACACACAATGGCATCAGATTGTGGGATGCACCAGAATCTAGCATGTAGTTATGCAAAACAAAATCATGTAACAAAAGTGATATATAAAAAGGAGGTACAAATGAATCTCCCTCTTCAACATGAGGACCAAATGTAACCACTGGTTTTTCTTCTTGCAGATTTACTATATCCCCCACTTCATCAGACTAAGATAAATTAATGAATTCAACAATCTCCTTCTTATAACCAGGTGTTTTCATTAACTCAAGAAGAGGAACTTGAATTTTTACTTTTTCCAACTCTTTTGACAAACTGAAAGTTTGATTTTGTTTTGTCAACTTTTCAGGTTCTTCTTGATCTTTTTTTGGAACTTAGAATTTGATTAGAAACAGTAACCACTTTCTCCAAAATATTAGAATCTCTAACCTTCATTTGAGAAGCTTCGGCTTGCCGCTTTTCCTTCTCCTTTTCTTCGTTCATGGGCTTTTTTTTGTAGAAATTTGCTGAATAATGAAGATTTATCCATAGAGATTATCCTGGTCACACACTAATTCAAATTCATATGCAACACATAATCTCTTCTACAATTAATCGTCGCATGCGGAAACAAAACAAGCGATCATAAGAACATTAAATCATCACACACATAGAACGCAGTATGTATGGGGAAAGCCTATAGCTGAAAACCCCTCAGCTATTTTGTATATTATATGGAAGAGAACATGTAACAATATCAGTACAATACTCCTCACAAGTACTCAGTACTATCTCATGAAGTTACACATTAGCAGGTTTTGAACAAGTCACAGGTTCAAAACTCATCCACTAATTTCCTGCCTCTGTTGCGCAATCAAGGCTGGTCTAATGAGAGATCCAAGGTTCAAATATCCTTGGCTTGATAGTGCAATCCTCATGGGAAATTTCCTCCAAGTGTGGTGCAAATCTCATGCACAACTAATGTCACAACCGATAGCTATCTCAACCCTTTCATCTACCTCTTTCACTGGTCTCCACTGAACTATCCATGCACTGTAGTGAACTGATGTGTTCTTGAGTTGAATAATAAGTTAATAATTAGTGAGTTAAATAATATTTAATTCACTCCACTCATTACAAGTTGATTAGCTGGTTAAACTAATCTCAACTAGTTCAACTAAGTTAAATCGAACACAACTCCACCAAGCTGTCTCATCGGCTCACGAAGTCTGCACTGAGTCCCCTGGCGAGGCAACCATGCATGAGCTCACCAAACCCCTAGGAATAGTGTAATTCCTTTGTCAGATGCATGAGCCACTTCTGTAGCTCGAACTGAAGTGCTCCAAGAGAGTAAACTGAAGTTTAGAGTCCAAATATTATTAAGGGTAAATAATATTTGACTTTTATATTTTTAGGATAGGCAGTCTAAAACTAGACTTCGACCTATATGTCTAAAAATAGAGGTCCATCTATTTTTACCTACATGACCAATACTCCAAGAATAACATACTGCAACCCCTAGACCATGCTCCATATGTCTAAAAATAGACATAGTCTAAAAATAGACTTTGCGCCAAAAATCGCCTGCGGGCCCACTTAGTCAAGGCAACTTCATTTCACTAAGCTCCATCATCTTGCTGCATTTTCAACATTTTTCCCCTTATCTGTTTTCTTAGTTTGATCTTTCTGGAATGGAGTCGCCATTGGAGCAGGTGCTGCTTCTGATTCTTTTTCTTCATTGTCTTGAGTCCTTAGTCTCTTCTTTGACCTCAAATCGTACTTTTTATGCAACTCGGATTGCATGAAGTCTGTGAACTGTCTGCAGTAATCATCCATCTCTTCTTGATCAAATGAAAGATCATTTTCTTCCACTTCTTCTTCTTCAGCTTCTTCTTCTGTTTCATCGTCTTCCATATACACAGCAGAAATTCGAGCATCATCCTCTCTCTCATCATCATCATCAGTTGAACGGGACAGGGCTGCCTCTATGTACAAAGGTGCTTGCACCTGATATTGATATTTTTTTTCTCTTTGTAGAATCTGTAGGGGCTGTTTTTTAAATTGGGGATTAAAAACCCCTCTATTCTGTCTTGCAGGCTTACTATCTATTTCCAACTTTACCAATTTATTTGACAGATTTTTTATGACCTTAGTCATATCGTCAATTCTCTGATCTTGAGCTGAGGCTTCTTCTTTATCTTTTCCTTTATCTGAAACTTTACCAGCAGCGGACATATTAGCCTCAATCTCTAGAGCATCAGTTTGAATCTGCTCCAACGTAGGGGACCTTCTTTCCCTCAATGTGAAACTGAATTCTGGTTCAAATGCACCAGCAAAAATGACCCTAGCTCCAATAGGAGGAGGCTTCATCTCTGCAGGCAAACTATTATACACTTTGTTAAATCTCTTCACAAAATCACTCATATTTTCATCAAATTTCTTCTTGATTGCATTAAATTCTGTCAAAGAATAGCAGTGGTCCCTCTTTTCGCCCCACCTTTTAATGAAACGTCTTTCTAGGGCATCCCAATCGTTAATGGAACCATTAGGTAATCCTTTGAACCATTTCCTTGCCTCTCCACTTAGAGACTGAACAAAGAGTCTCATTACAACGTCTAAATGTTCAACATTTAAATTCTCTGCAAATGTGCAAAACAGGGGCAAGTGCTGTTATGCGGTTATTTCATCTTCACCAGTAAATATAGGGAGCAACTTAAGGTACTCCTGAGGCATATCATGCAATGGTTGGGCTAGATTTAATGGTGCATATCTATTCATCAAGAAAGCAGGGGCTGCAGGGACTGCCATATTTACGCTCGGGTTAACTGCTCCTTGAGCGGGAGTAAAATGAATACCAGTTGTAAGTAGGGATGAATGAGGTGAAACAACTGATATAGGAGTTGGAGTATGAACGATTTCAGAAGAGCTGGCAGCTATATGGGGCTGAGTTTCTATAAAAGGAAAAGACACAAACTCCAAAGATTGCTCTTCTAATGTGGGTTCTTGAAAACGAACGAGTGATGGTGATGATTATTCTTCCGAGAAAATGAGTTTCTTGGAAGCTTTCTTGGACGAGAAAATGTGTGAACTGCTGCCTGGTGCAAGCAGTGTAATTTTAGGTGTATCTAATATTTTTGGTTTCTGGCCCTTCTTTGAAACAAGCTTCTTAGGATTCGACAAAACAGGAACTTTTTGCTGAGAGGTATCTGACCTCGTGTGAGGTTTCTTGGGAGCCAGAGCTATTTTCAAACAAACACAGCATACTATTTCCTCCTCTCTGAACAACCAGAGGAAATGTAAAACAAAACCCAGGGAAATTCTTCGAATCTTCGTCCCCGGCAATGACGCCAATTAATGTTGTTCCTTGAGAAACAATTTCTTGCTGTGTACAGAAATCTGTGCTCAAGACATTAAAGATTATGTCACAAATAAAAGTATATCTGTCCTTGTTCTATAAACCTTCAAACATTAATTATATAATCTTCAGACATTAAATCCATGGAAGGCTCTGCAATGCCATATCCTCCTTATGCTGAAATGAAAGGATGAAAGAAACAAGAAAGAAAGGATTTCAATTTGATATGCTGCTTGAAATAGAATCTATCAGTGTAAAATCCTGAAGGAATGAATAATAATAATGTTAAAATAGAGGAGCGCCTATTAAGGTTTATTTAACTCTTAAATACACATGTATCTAGAGACCTGCAGCTCAAATTACTCTATTTTACTCACAGATATGGAAAACACAATGAAAATAGAGAAACTATTCAGCATAGACAGAATGAAGGAAACTTGAAAAAACTTCTCATTAATTCAATATTCTTCAGTACAAAATTTTAGCTTCAAGGTCCAAAACTCGGAACCTTCATCTTTCTTCAAATTATCTTTTTATACATTATCATGAAACAGTTCCGAGTAATGAAACTGATTCTAACTATTCTAACTAACTTTAACTGCCTAAACTATTAACTGTTATGGAGGTACATGCCTCGAAAAAGTCTTATTACATTTGCATAATCCTGAGAAATGACATAATGAGAATTTTTATAACTTCTAATCTAAAGGAACAACTGGTTCTGAAGTAGCTACGAAATCAATGGCTACTTTTGATTTATCTGTTGGAATCTTTTTTGCTGTGTTAATGGAGAAGATTTTGCATTTTTTCCAAAGTTCACTTTGAGTTGTAGGAGCATTCTTGTAGCTGAGGTATTCCAATCTAAATGCAACTGCCTGATTGTGAGTGAGCCTTTCTGTGAAGAGTGCCTTTACCATCCATGAGAGAACTGAAGCTTGATGAACTGGACAGAGAAGCTCGTTTTGCCATGGTTGACAGGCAATGAAAACAATACGGGGGTATTGGGTAATGAACAGGTGGCGAGAGCATGACTCAAAGGGAAAAAGAACCACAACCAAACGAGAATGGGACAAAGAACAATTTAACATTTAAGAAAATCCATAATAAATGCCGAAATGACGTCACTACGGGGGGTCCAGGAGTACGGCGGAAAACTTCGACCTATACCCCCCGTAATGAATCTTAGCCATTGATCACGGCTCGCCCAAGATTTTTACCAATCAACTATGGGGGGTCCGATTTTGATAATTAACGAGCTATTTTCCCCACTGTAATAACTAATCCGGAACCACTCTCCCACGATCACCACTTCCGCTTGGGAAGTTGCTTGAACTTTAAGCTCAAAACAAAACATATACTTCAATAAAGTTTAATGATCATCGAGCTTTGAAACACTTCTTTTTATGAGATAGTATAAAGAACCTTATACTATAACATATGTTTTTCTGATTTTCTAATTTTTCTGTATTTTTGATACTCAAAATAAAAATTGAAAAGGATATGTGGATATGATCCACAACAGAGGGCGTGCCAATTGGCGCTATGTCCCAAAGTCGCACTCCCGCTAGCCATTTTAAGGAGTGTTTAAAAAAAATAAATGGCAGAAGTTTCGTCCTAACTGATCCAGGAACTGGTATATAATTTGAGTTGGGAGGTTTGGCTCCGGATCTCCATGTAGAGGAAGTAGTTTTGCCACCTCTCATGGAAGCTTCCTTGAGGATAGGGCCAATCCCATGATTATAGGGATCCCAAATCCCCTTCCTCCATCTATAAAAGCTTGCTCACCTCATTTGCAAGCTAGTCTCCAAGTTCCCAAGAGCCTAATGCTGCAAGAGCTTTGATCCATTCCCTTAAGGCCAAATCCAAGCAAGGAGATCCTTGTCGAGACATCCGAAGAGAGAGGTTTGTCCCATCCCTGACAGGCTTTATCGAGACGCGTTCTACTGACGACCCTCCAAAGGAGAATTCAGCGTCAGAGCTATGGTTGTATTATTCTTTTGATTGATTAATGATAAGCGACTATTGGTTATGGTTCCACTCTTGTTCTTGATAATGATCATGAGTTATGTCTTCTCTGACTGACATATAGTTGTATGCACTGGATTTTACGCTTGCGTTTGTTTTGTTTCTTGCGTGTGCAGGTGTCCGATCACAGAGATCGTGGGGATTGTGATCTGCCAGAGCTAAGGAATGGGAGCGCTACCTTCTTTACGAGCGACAACGTTGGATTCCAGGTAAGCCTTCATCGCTAGTTGGTTTATCTGCAGTTAGGAACCTGCACTATAGCGTGAACGATTGTTTCTAGACTCGGTCTGGGCTAGTAGGGATCGCCTCTGTCCGCAGAGGGGATTTACCTCCACAACAAAAGCCTTATCCATTTCCTTTTCCAATTTCCTTTAGCCATAATAATCGAAATGAACACCCGCTAGGATGTTTTTCCCACCATTCAGCCTATAATATGTGTCCCATCAGTCGTGGTTATTATTTTTAACTTTATTATATGGAATTTTCATGAGGGATATTGTTGTGGTTCATTTGCATTTACTTTTGAAATATTTCTCAGAACACCAAGAAAAAGCATATATGTTATAAAACGTAAAAAAAATTGTATACCGAAAAATAATTTTTGATTTATATGTTGGTGTAGTAACATTATGTGCGGAGATGCGAAGGTGGGTTGAGTCATGCTTATTCACGTGCAGAAAATTTCAAAATTTAGGTTGATTGATGCATTCATAACATTACATGCCAGGGTTGATTCGGGTGTCCCCACCTCCACTTTCCACGTCATCCCGACCTTTATCGCACATCGCAAGCTCAGGAGGAATGGCTCTCATGAATATGTTATGAATGTTGAAATGCGAAGTGTGACAAGGGTCAGACGTGATGCAGCTCAGAACTATGATTTAATATATTCCAATCGCACATCGCACATCGCAAGCTCAGGAGGAATGATGCTCATGAATATGTTTTGAATGCTGAAATGCAAAATGCGACAAGGTTTTATATCACCAATTGCGATTTGTGATCGGCTCCACCTCCATTTTCCACATCATCCCTACCTTTATCGTACATTGCAAGCTCAGGAGGAATGGTGCTCACGAATATGTTATGAATGTCAAAATGCGAAATGCGATAAAGGGATGGATGCAATAGTTTTCAAAGGAAAATTTGAATTTATTTAAAGTCCAGGATTATGTTCAATTGCATTTTTTATGAAGAAACGTGAACGTGGGCAGTGGTCTCAGGTATGTGACCCAATGCAGAGCAAAGGAGAAGAGAAGACGAAATGCTGTGGGCATGAGAAAAAGAGGCAGAGTCGGGAAAAAGGAGATATGATAAATTTGTTTGAAACGTAGAGGCATAGGCATAGTTGGGAAAAAGGAGCATATGGTGGCATTGTTGGAAACACAATAGCTGGGTCAAGTCAGGAAAAGATGTGTTATTGCAGAACTGTTTGAATACCACATCATAAACAAAAAATACATGACATCAAGCAACAAAGACAAATATTGAACTCTAGAAGAAATACAAGGCAAGGATGTCCGATCTGTCAAGGAGACACATTAGCACTTCAGGGAGATGCATTAGCAACAAATCAGATTCAACAAAAAGAATAATATTTCAAGTTTTAATTTTTTTTCTTTGTTTTTTAAGATAGAAGCTATAGTGATGTCCTCAATTTCAATGTAATAAGTAGTTTTAATAGATTAGGTAGTCGAAGTAGTTTCAAGAAGTACTTCTAGAAGTTACGAACTGTTTTTGATGTATTTAAGAAAGATAGAAAGAAAGAATAAGGGTTCCGAGTTTTGGACCTTTGGAAGATTAAAACTTTGGTACTTCTTTTTCTGATGGGTGAATGAAAGAAGCATCAAGTTTCCTGCAACTGTTGATGGTATTTTATTTTTCCTGTGTCATTTTGTGTTCCTTCTTCTTTTAATGAAGTGAAGTTAAGTAGCTTTCGGTCTCTTAATTACATATGTGAGAAAGATTTAAATAACCTTAATTTGCGTTCCTTCACTCCAAATCCTCTCCCTTCACAAATTCTCTTTGGAACTTAAAAGTAATAGATTCTGTGTTTACAACATATTATTTAGAGTTTCCTCTCTCTCCATAAATTAATTCTGAAATTTAAAGTGATAGATTATGTATAGCATATCATTTTGAGTTTCTTCTACAATTCTTCTTTTCCATTCAGATATCAACAGTTAATGGCATTGTAGAGTCTTTCATTGTACCACATTATTAAGGGTTTTAAAGAATTAGTTTCCAAAGGGATTGAACGAAGACCGCCTGATATAATTACTTCTGTGACACATTTTAAAAAATTTCTTAAGCATTGTTTCCTTTCCACAACCAAGGAATTGTCTCTTAAGATACAATTTTTTTTGGCGCCGCTGCCGAGGATGAAGAGACGAAGTTTATTTTCCTTGGGTTTTTCACATTATTTCCTCTGGTTGTTCTGTGAGGAGGAAATATTTGGTTGTGTTTTTTATTCTCAGAATTATGGCTCACAAAAGGCCTCACACGAGGTCAAATACCTCACAGCAGAAGGTCTCTTCTTTTTCAGGCCCTGAAAGATTGGTTTCTAAAAGGGTTCGGAAACCCAAAACCCCCTCAACACCTAGTCCTACACTATCTTCTCATGGCAGTAGTTCTATTAATCCTTTGTTTGAAGATATCTCTAAAGTACTTCCTTTCTTGGAACAAGGTTCACCTTTGACACCAATTTATTTTCAAGAACCTAAGTTGGAAGAACACTCCTTTGAGTTGGTTTCTTTTACTTTTACTGAAGCTTAAAAAACTCCAGTTGTTGATCCCTATACCATTGTCCACCAACCCACTCCCATATCAGTTTTACCTCCACCTCCGTTTATTTTCACAGTAGGTTTATCGATTGCATCTAACCAACGATTAGTTAATCAAGGTGCAAACATGGAAGCACCAGCCTTTTTGTTGAACATATATGCTCCACTTAACCTTCCACAACCAATGAATGTGATGCCTCAAGAGTATATTAAATTACTCCCAAGTTTTCCTGGAGAAGATGAAATAACTGTAGAAAAACACTTGTCTATGTTTTGTAATTTTGTTGAAAATATGAATGTAGAACATCTTGATGTTGTAATGAGGCTTTTTTTTTTTTTTTTTTCAGTCTCTGGATGGAGAGGCTAGAAAGTGGTTTAAGGGATTTCCAAATAATTCTATTAATACATGGGAAGAACTGGAAAATCAATTCACTCAGATATGGGGTAAAAAAAGGGATAATGGATATTCACTAACATAATTCAATGTAATCAAAAGAAAACCAGATGAAAATATATGAGATTTTATCAAAAGATTCAATAAATTGTATAACAGTTTTCCTGTAGAAATGAAGCCCTCTCCTTTTGGAGCAAAGGTGTTTTTGTTGGGGATTTTGAAGCCGATTTTAGTTTCACACTTAGAGAAAGGAGATCCCCTAATCTAAAGCAGATACAGACATATGCTTTAGAAATTGAAGCTAATATGACTGTAGCCGGAAAGATAAAAGAAAAGCATTTAGTTCAATAGAAGGGGAAAGAAAAAGAAGAATAACCACAAAATCAAAGAATTGATGATATGACAAAGGTGATAAAGAATTTGTCAAACAAATTAGTAAAGATGGAATTGGAAAGTAAAAACTCCCAAAGACCGGTACAACACAACATAGGAGTATTTAATCCTCAATTCAGAAAACAACCCCTAAAAAATTTTCAGAAAGAAAGAAGAGATCAAGATCATGTCCAAGCACCATTGCATATAGAAGCAGCACCCAGGTAGTCAGTAGAAGATGAAAAAAAATAAGTTGAAGACCAAATATATGCTATAGACACAAGAGAAGATGATGAAGAGGAGGATTGTGAGGGAGAATATGTTGAAGCTGAAGTATCTTTTGATCAAGATGAAATGGATGAATACTGTAGGAAATTCACAGATTTCATGCAAGCTGAGTTACATAAAAAGTATGATTTAAGGTCTAGAAAGAGATCTAGAGTGCAGGATAATGAAGATGAATGACAAGATACTATTCCTCCTCCAATGGCGACTCCACAACAAAAGGACCCTGTAAAACAAGTTTGTAATGGGGAGAAACTTGTAAATTCAGTTAACAGAAAAGATGTGCAATAGGGTGAACCCTCCTAGAGAAAATTGGTTGATACTAATATTTTGGAGAGAGTTGTTCATGTACCCGAACAAGCGGAAAATTCTAGAAAGAGTGAAAAAGAACCTGAAAAGAATGTTAAGCAAACTCATGCTTTCAGATTGACAAAATATTTGGAGAAGGTAAAAATTCAGGTACCTCTTTTATAATTAGCTAAAATACCAGTCTACAAATAAATTTAAGAATTTATTAATCTCACACATATTGAAGATATAAGTGACACCGTGAACTTACAAGAAGAGAAGCCATTCGTCACCTTTGGTCTGCATGTAGAAGAATTAGATCCTTTTGTTCCACCATTCTATATTTCTCTGTTGCTTCGTGATTTTACTCCATAATTGAATGCTGAACTTAGGAGCATCCCATAATCTCATGCCATTGTTTTTTATGAAGGAACTAAACTTGCATATTACCAAACCTTACATGGATCTGTATTCATTTGATTCCAAAAGGGTGAAATGTGTTGGGTTGATTAAATATGTATTAGTTTCTTTGGCACAAATTACAAGAAAGATTATAGTCATGGATGTAGTTGTTGCTGACATTCCAGCTAGGTTTGGAATGCTCTTGTCAATATTTTGGGGAGAAAAGTTGGGAGGTGCTCTAAAATTAGATTTCACTCATGCTATCATTCCTGTTTTTAATGGGGAAGAAAGGATATTGTACAGGGAAATAAGGTTCTTGAAGACCACTACTAAGAAAGATGTAGAAAATTCCCCTATTTATAGTCAAGAAACAGAAGATCTTTCATGCTTCATGCTTCACGAAGATGCAGAATTTGCTGAAGACATAGGGAAGAAGCTCTCTTCAGCGGCTGTAAATAATGAGCCACACTCAAAAAATATTTGGAAATGCTACTATGATGGTGCGTACTTGTTGGTAAGGTAAATCCTCTCTGCGGACAAAAACGATCCCTCTAGCCCTAGAGTGGGTCTAGCAACAAAGGGACAAGCTAAAGTGTAGGTTCCTTAATTAATGAATGAACATGATATGGTAGATAAACCTACCTAGAGTCCAACGCTATCGTGGCTATGGTGGTGGTGGCCTTTTGATATCTACTTCGACATGTCACAATCCTTTTGCTACAGTGCTCAGATACCTGCACGAAGATCAACAAACAAGGGCAGCATACAAAAAAATGATTTCATTCATAATCAACTAACCAGTCAAGGAGGGTTAAGCATATTGCATCAAATAAAACACATAGCATAATTTGGGAACCAGACAGTAGTCATGTATATGTATTGATAGAAGAAAGAGTTACAACCAGAGCCTTGACGTCGCAACCTCCTTCAACGGGGTTCAGTCGAAGTGCGTCTCGATGGATCGTCGGAGAATTCAGACGTGACAAGGACACAAGCCTAAGCTCTCTCAACAAGGGCTCTCTTTCGTTCTATCCTTCTAGCAAGATGTACAAGAATCTCTTCAGCGTTTCAGCTATGATATGTTCAACTATCTGTTCAAATAGCTCATCAATGGAAGATGGTTATATTTATAGAGGATAGGAGGAGGTTGGGATCCCTACAATAGTGGAAGGGAGACCTTATCCCTTGGGAGGTTTCCCCAAAAGGTGGAAATAAGAGGCCAAAGGATGGAGGCCATGGTTATTCAGTCGAACCACTCTAGATGACTCACCCACGAAGTTGTTATGATGGAAAATTTTCCTCTATTTTTAAAAAACATTCCATAAACAGGTTGGCGCAGGTAGCTACCTGGGACATAGCACCAATGGGCATGGGGCCCAGTTTTAATCTTCCTCATTGGTGTGAGGGCATAACGGTATACTAGCGCTAAGGAAAAAACATGTGTTTCTGATGGTCTATTCAGGAAATGGTCAACAGAAGGAGTGTTGTCCTCATGGCAAGGGATGCAATGATGGTCTTTGCAAGGCATGGCACTTTTGTTTTGGTCACAGAAATTATCCTCAAATATGCGAGATGGGGATTGCAGGGACAGTGACAAAATGCTGTGTAACATAGGCCCCCTAAAGCATGAGGTCTGAGAGAGAGAGGGAGGGGTGAAATTATTTACGAGAACACGTTCGAACCAAACACCACTGTCGGAAGACCTACAATTATGAATATAACTAATATATCTAATACATGAACATGTGATATGGGTGTAGCCATCCATAATATAGTACATATATAAACTAAGATCTGAGGTATGGACGCAGCCACCCAATAGTAAGGATCAACAAATAGACTCAGGTATGGTCACAACCATCTAATCAAATGAGCCATGCAATAAAGTCATGATAAACCATAATATCCTGCAGCCTGGATTTTATCAGAAAAAACCCAGGGTCTTGCGCTCCATCTCGACCCGAACAAGTACAAATTCAAGCATGAAAATATGTGAGTTGAAGTCGAACATGCAAGAAATTCAATTGATTACCATCCAATGATAAAAGCTGTTAATAGGCACGAGAGAAACCACCAATAATGACAATGGCTGTCAAGGTACAATAGGTACAATCCATAGAATGTGAATAGTGATTTGGCATCAAACACCCGTAGAATCACTCGATCAAAGGCCAATGATGTGGACCTGTCGTTGAATGCGAAGAAATTTCCATTGAGGCATGCAAGCTCCAAGGTACTTGAAGGGAGTCTCTAGATCAGCTTCCTGGATAATGAGCTGAAGTTGACAGGAAGTGATCCGGTCGAAGGAGGGCCATAATGTTTCCCACATCATCGACACAAGATAGAGGAACATGATGATAACGAATCAGGACCAACAGAGGATCATAGGAAGGTTGAAAACTGTAAAGGAAAACTTCTCTTGAACATATCATTGACGTGACTCTGGATTTGGTAGTATTTGACATCAAGGGATTTGAGGTCATGATGATATGGCAAAGAGCATATGAGAGGTCAAAAAAGATTACCCAAACCCACTGAGGCAAAAATGACGAAATGAGATGTCCCCAACCCGAAACGAATGCAGACGAGTGTCATGTTCAAGAGCGACATACTTCTGACACAACTAAAAACGGGTTCCATTTTCCCCCGGAAAAATCCATCCTAGTACATTTTACGAGCCCTAGGAAGGAGGAACTTGGTGAATGTCATGGTGGCGATGTCTGATGTCATCAGAGTTTAACGAGTCTGTGAAAGGAAAAACTAGGCATCTTTTCATGTTTAGAGAGTTTGAAAATAAGCATAAAATAAAACTCTAGAATGTCCCTTTTCACAAATAGTCTCTCAGATCCGAAAAGGTAGAAAGCAATATCCGGGAGAACCTCTTAGTCGTGATAGGCTAAGGTATTTCTTTTTCGTAAATAAACTATCCCGGCCAGAAAAAAGGGGTAAACGTATACTGGGTAGATATCGTTTCGCAGCCATTTAATGAGTCCAAAACAACAAGAGTCTCGAAAATCTTTTCAGGTTTAGAGAGTTAGAAAAGAGATGAAAGATGACTCCAATAGTGAATTTTTTGTGTTTTTACCGAGTCTGAAAAATTATAAAATATAATTCGTTACTCCATCACTATCTCATTAAAGACATGTCACTGCACAAGAGACAAACGTAAATCCCATTTCTCGAAATAACATAATGCAATAATCGAAAAACATGTCTTAAAACCTAATTAGGGTTCTGAAAAGTTATAAAATGCCAAAAATGGTAAAAAATAATTACTTTTCACTTTTACCTCTTGTGGAGCAATAGTTACCCATTTTAGACTGTGATTTTGTGGCAATGATTGCAGGCGATTCAGCATATCAATTTTGAATCCGTCAGTTCCAGGTAAGAGCCAACATCCTTTCTTGCATTTTAATTCCTCTTTCATTAAATGCAACCAAAAATTTGGAATTCTATTGGGGAATTTATAAAAAGTAGGGCACGGCAGTTGGCGCGAGTATCAGGCATAGACTCGCGCCAATCACCCAGTTTTCTGAACTAGGGCGTGCCCATTGGTGCGACTGTTTCCAAAACAGTCGCGCCAACTGCACAAAACTTTTAAAGCTCACAATGAAAGTAAGCAAGCCTAATTTCAACAAATTTTAAGCTTTCAATCTGGCTAATGAAGTTAATATGAACATGTTTGCAGGCATAAAATGGCAAAATGGTTATCAAATGGAAAGAATGGGAACACAGTGAAGAAGATGAGCTTGCCATGGACAATGAGAGATGCATGGAAGCTCTCAGAGACTGTGGGATGAAAAAGTTCTTCATGACACCATATCTCAGAGCTCAACCAGAGCTACTACAATACTTGATCAGTATTTGGGATGAGGATCAGGAAAAATTCATTCTTCGAGATCAAGAACTCGAAATTGATGTTTCAGAAATTTATTTCATAATAGGACTGTCACAGAGGAAGGCAACACCAGTCCTGATCGGCACCCGACCCACCATGGATAACATGAGCATGGTGATCGACAGGGTATGTCCAGGGGCACGGAAAGGATCAGGAAGCGGGAAAGTGGATATACAAACTATCTCGGACTTGGCACTAAAAGTAGTGCTACACACCATCACGCGAGCTACAGGATCACAAGCACCACATGAAGCAAAAAAAAACACAGCTTCTCCTTGCAGTAGAATATCTAACACCGACCCTCTACAGTTGGGCAGAGATAGTGACGATCAATATGAAATTCCAACTGATGAAATGCAAGAAGGCCAAACTAAAGTAGTTCGGATATGGATCCATTCCGGTATTGTTCTTCCTGGAACGACTACCAATTTTCCAGCGACAGGAAGTGATAGTCCCAACACCACCAACACGGAAGCCATGGATGGCCCATTGGGCAGCACTGATTCCAAGGTCAGGGGGCGACCGCAGATGTCCTAGAGATTGGATTTCTTTGATTGGCTCTGCCGACAACTGATTGTCATAGAGAACTGGCCCTACTCTGGTATATATTTCACTAGTGATCCGAAAATCCAACTCCCAAAAGGAGAGGATTGGGATGAAGCACTTTGTAAGACTCACTTTTTATTTTTATGAGTATTATGATTTTTTTTGTGATGTATGTTATGACATTAAATCCATGTGTTATGTAGATGTTGGACCAGAAATACCTGCAGGCATGTCTCCAATAGCGAGGAAAATCCCTCAAAACTTTGATATTTCCCCTCATGGTTAGGGATGCGAGGAGGAGGAAATCATGCGCAACCTAAAGGGAATATCATGCAGGGTCCTGGACTATGCGTGATTCGAGGATGTTCCTCGTGCCTATCAGAGACACACTGTAGGGATGTCAAACCGAGTTCACCGCTTGCTGAGGCGGCTCGTACGGGAAGTGACATGCTATCAAGTCATCATGCCGATTAGACACCTAGGATTTTCTTCTACATATTTTTGAGGGACATGATGTCTTGGGATGTAACAAAAACACACATATTTTACACTTATGATGCACACTGATGCAAACATTCGATATATATATATACATATATTTTCCTATATGGATCTTTTCATGTGATAATGATTTTACAGATTATGCAAATACCTAATAAAATGTTAGATAATGTACCAGTTAAATAGTCTGCATAATAAGTAACAACCCAGAAGAAAGGAAAACATTCACAAAACACACAAAGCCAAAATATTTCATTTTTATGCAAGCTTGAAACAAAGGTAAACTATGATTGAAAAACGGGCATGCCCCTAGCATGGTGACTAAATTCGAGGTACATGCCCCCCAAGCTTCAGTCCAACTGCAATGAATAAAAATCAGATGGAGTGAAGGTTCAAATTACGAGATCAGAGAAAGACTCGACTGGGATTTTAGAGATCTAATCAAAGAATCAAATTGAACAAAGCATGTTTCATTGTTTTAACAAGGTTGACACATTAAAAGAACTATCCTCATGACCTAATTCATTTTTTAACGAGGTTGACATAGAAGACAAACCATACTCATAATACCTCGTTTCATTTTTTAATGAGCTTGAATTAAGAAAAGGAAATCTGCTCATGACAACCTTTACCATAATGAATAAGAGGTCATGGATTCCAAGAGGTTCGCATTTGATGGGAGAACAACATCCTGTTAGGTGTGGAGCCTGATTATCTTGTTTATTTTGTATCACAATGTTAGACCTCTGTACCTTAATGGGGGCGGCAGCGCCACCCGTAATTAAATGCTGCCTAGGGGGTCCAGGGGGGGTATACTAATTTCTAGTCAATCTAGGTCATTCATTAGGTGGATGATCTGATAGTAGAATTTATGTTTAGTTTAGGGTTTTTTTCCCTAGAAGGAAACCCCTTGCTTGTATGAGGGTATTGTATTGCGGCTGTGTATTGTATGTGTATTCTTGGAGCGAGAAATAGATAGGGAGACTGTGAGAGAGAATAGAGGATATTACAACGGATCTGTTGTAGGTTATGTCTCTTCATTTTGCTGGATAATAGAAAGGAAGGACTGGATATTTTGGGTGGACGTAGCCAAAACTGGGTGAACCATGTATATCTGTGTCTCTCTGGTTTTATGTGTTTTGTGTGCTTGTGTTTTCCGCATATTTTATGTGTTTCATTTCTCTGTAATATATAATTTTCTAACAAATGGTATCAGAGCTGAAGGTCTATTTGGCTGATAAACTCACAGGAAAGAAGGATTCCTGGTTTGAGTGGGAGCAATGGCAGAAGATGGAAAATTTAGGGTCGAGAAATTTAACGGCCAAAACTTCCCGCTATGGAAGATGCAGATGGAAGATTATCTATATTAGAAAGATCTATACCTACCATTGAGCGCAAAAAAGAAGAAGCTGACGACTATAACAGATGCAAAATGGAATATTCTTGATAGAAAGGCACTTAGAATAGTACAGTTGTGCCTCGCGGCATTGGTAGTCCTAAATATTTCGAAGGAAACAATAATAGAGGTTTTGATTAAGGCATTGGTGAAACTATATGAAAAACCCTCGGCCTCAAACAAGGTATTTCTTATGAACTTTTATTTAATATGAATATGTCGGAAGGTGGATTTGTTGCAGACCATTTAAATGATTTCAATACAGTTACCAGTCAGTTAAGTTCTGTAGGGGTAAAATTTGATGATGAAGTTAGAGCTTTGTTATTTTTGTGCTTATTGCTAGAAAGTTGGAATGGTTTAGTTATGGCCATTAGTAACTCTGTCTCTGGATCTAGTACTTTAAAGTTTGATGATGTTGTTGGTGCTATCCTTAGCGAGGAAATGCGACGGAAAAGCTCTGGTGAGACATCGGGTAATGCTTTGAGTGCAGCTCCAGTGTTGTTGAATGGAAAGAGGAAAGAGCTCGGGATATCGCATTAAATCAAGGAAAGGAAGATCCAGTTCTAGATTAGGGATAGTGTGCTGGAAATGCGGAAAGGACACCTAAAGAAAGATTGTAGATCTCGGATGGGAAAAGAACGAGACACACAACAAGAAAACAATCATGAAGCAAATGTGACAGGTGATGTGTTACAAGATGCTTTGATTCTTTCTTTCGAAAATGTTACTGATTCTTGGGTTGTAGATTCAAGGGCCTCATTCCATGCCACACCTGATCAGAAATATTTTCATGACTATGTTCAAGGAGATTTTGGACAAGTCCGTTTGGGTGATGATAAACCCTATAAAATTGTTGGAATGGGTAAGGTTCTTGTAAAACAACAAAATGGAAACCAATGGCTATTAAAGAAGGTAAGGCAGGTTCTAGATATGAAGAAAAATCTGATTTCAACAGGGCAGTTAGGTAGTGAAGGTTTTGTGACAACTTTCACATATAAAACTTGGAAGGTCATCAAAGGAGAGCTGGTAATAGCAAAAGGCGAAAAGGTTGGTACCTTGTATTTATGCAATGGTATTTCTAACTCTGTTAATGCTTTAACTTCCAAAGGGGTAGATGCAGCATTATGGCATCATAGGCTCGGACACATGAGTGAGAAGGGAATGAAGATTCTTCACTCAAGAAATTTGTTGCCAGGTATGAATAATGTTGATTTGGATTTCTGTGAGAATTTCATTTATGGAAAACAGAAGAGAGTCAGATTTCTTAGAGTTGGGAAAGAAAAGAAGAGCAAAAAATTAGAGCTTGTGCATACATATGTATGGGGACCTACTCAAGTATCATCTCTTGGTGGTTGTCGCTATTATCTTACTTTTATTGATGATGCAACTAGAAAAACTTGGATTTATTGTATTCAGAATAAATCTGATGTATTTGATACTTTCAAGAAATGGAAACCTTTGGTTGAGATTGAGACAGGAAAGAATTTGAAGTGTCTCAGATCAGAAAATGGAGGTGAATATTGCAGCAAAGAGTTTGATAGGTATTTTTCAGAGCATGGAATTCACATAGATAAGACAGTTCCAAGAACACCACAAGAAAATGGTGTGTCAAAAATGATGAACATAACAATCATGGAGCGTGCAAGGTGCATGAGATTGCATGCAAGATTGCCTCTACATTTTTGGGCAGATGCTATAGAGACTATTGTTTATGTAATAAATAGAGGGCCTTCAAGTTCCTTGGATGGTGGTATTCCAGAGGAAGCATGGATAGGTAAAAAGGTAAACTACTCTTTTTTAAAGCCTTTTGGTCGTGAGGCCTTTGTCCATATTAATAAAGAAAATAGAACAAAGCTTGAGGAAAAATCAAAGAAATGAACCTTTATTGGATATGGTGTTAATGATTTTGGTTATCGCTTATATGATTATGAAAATCACAAAATCATTAGGAGCAGAGATGTAATATTCAATGAAAAGGTATTGTATAAGAATTAGTTGCAGGAAAAGAAACAGGAAAAAGAAAACAAAGAATACACATTTCTTGATGAGATCACAGAAAAGATAAAGGTGCCTGAAAATAATAATAATCAAGAGCCACAACAACAGAAACTACCACAACAACAATATGCACCTCAAACACCTGAAAGTGGTGTTAGAAGATCTACCAGGATAAGTAGACCCCCTGAACAATACTCTCCTTCATTATATTATTTATTGTTGACTGATTCTGGTGAACCTGAATGTTATGAAGAAGCAATGCAGGTTGAAATCGGGAAGAAGTGGGAGCTAGCCATGGAAGAAGATATGGACTCCTTAATGCATAACCAGACTTGGGACTTAGTCAGGTTGCTTGCAGGTAAAACTACATTGCAGAATAAATGGGTTTACAGGTTGAAGGAAGAAGATGGAGGAAAACAAAGGTACAAAGCTAGACTTGTGGTGAAGGGTTTTGCACAGAAGAAAGGTATTTATTTTGATGAAATATTTTCTCTTGTTGTTAAGATGACTTCAATCAGAACTATTTTAAGTCTTGTAGTAGCGGAAGATTTACATCTTGAACAGTTAGATGTAAAGACATCATTTCTCTATGGAGATTTGGAGGAAGAGATATATATGGAGCAACCAGAAGGATATGAGGTCAAAGGGAAATAAAAATTAGTGTGTAGGTTATAGAAGAGATTGTATGGCTTAAAACAGGCTCCAAGGCAATGGTATCTAAAATTTGACAAGTTTATGTCTGAACAAGGTTATACTAGATTTCACTCTGATCATTGTGTTTATCTGAAAAAGAAAAATGATGGCTGCTATATTATATTGTTATTGTATGTAGATGACATGCTTGTTGCAGGGTCTAACATGCATGAAAATGTGCTCAAAAGAAAATTGGAAAATTCCTTTGCAATGAAGGATTTGGGAGCTGCAAAACAAATCCTTGGTATGAGAATAACTAGACACAGGAAAAATCACAAATTAACACTGTCTTAGAATGAGTACATAAAAAAGGTGTTGAAAATATTTAATATGCAGAATGCAAAACCAGTTAGTACACCTTTTGCCAGCCATTTCAAACTTAGTAAGGATATGTGCCCCAAGACCCAAGAAGAAATGGAATATATGTCTAAAGTTCCATATGCATCAACAGTTGGAAGCTTAATGTATGCAATGGTCTGCACAAGGCCTGATATTGCACATGCAGTGGGAGTTGTAAGCAGGTACATGAAAAATCCAGGAAAAGAACATTGGATGGTAGTAAAATGGATTCTTAGATATTTGAGAGGTACCACAAATCAAGCATTATGCTTTGGTGGTTCAAACATTGCTCTACATGGATATGTTGATGTAGATATGGTAGGTGACAAAGATAACGGGAGGAGCACTACAGGATATGTATTTAATGTAGGTGGAACAACTGTTAGTTGGGTTTAAAAAATCCAAAGTGTTGTTGCACTTTCAACAACAGAAGCAGAATATGTTGCTGCTACAGAGGCTAGTAAGGAAATTATTTGGTTACAAAGGTTTATGGATGAATTGTGTAAGAAGCATGATATGGGCACGTTATACAGTGATAGCCAAAGTGCCATTCATCTTGCAAAAAAATCTGCATTTCATTCCAGGACTAAACACATACAGCTCAAGTACCATTTCATATGGTCAGTATTGGAAGATGGACAGTTGAAGCTAGAAAAGATACACACTAGCCAGAATCCTGCAGATATGCTAACAAAAGTTGTAACCAGGGAGAAACTGAGAATATGATCAGTTTCAATTGGTCTTCAAGGATGACGATGAAGATGAGAAACATCCAGGTCTAAAGAGGAGTCATTTTCCAGCAAATGAAGCAGCGGTGGAGTTGCTACAATCAGTCTCCAAGTGGGAGATTGTTCGGTTTGGAGCTTGATTATATTGTTTATTTTGTATCACAGTGTTGGACCCCTATACCTTAATGGGGGCGGAAACGCCGCCCATAATTAAACGCTACTTGGGGGGTCCAGGGGGGCAACTATGACTTTATGGAGCCCCCTCCCCCCCCTGGCGGGGGGTTTAGGGGGCAGTGCCCCCGAAGCTAAAAACAGATGTAAAATTGCCTTGTAAAAGTATACTAATTTCTAGTCAATTTGGGCCGTTCATTAGGCGGATGATCTGATAGTAGAAGTTATGTTTAGTTTAGGGTTTTTTTCCCTAGAAGGCAACCCCTCGCTTGTATGAGTGTATTGTATTGCGGTTATGTATTGTATGTGTATTCTCAGAGCGAGAAACAGATAGGGAGACTATGAGAGAAAACAGAGGATATTACAACGGATCTACTGTAGGTTGTGTCTCTTCATTTTGCTGGATAAAAGAAAGGAAGGACTGGTTGTTTGGGGCGGACGTAGCCCAAATTGGGTGAACCACGTATATCTGTGTCTCTCTGGTTTTATGTGTTTTGTGTGCTTGTGTTTTCTGCATATTTTATGTGTTTCATTGCTCTGTAATATATAATTTTCTAACACATCTTGGAATTCGTGATCGAATGCCCCTAGTAGATGGTACTCAATGGCACTATCACTGGATGAGGGAAATGAACAAGTGGCCACATAATTAACCTGTGGCAGGGAAGATACAATCGATGGATAAAAATCTGACAGAGATGATGGTGGGCCAGCTGCCACCTCTAGACCAAATAATAAAAGCTGATCAATGGTCACAATCCGACCTTTGTGTGGAAAACAGATCACATGAAAAAGGGAGGAGACAAGCATGCCCATGGCATAAGCATATTCACGCCCCAAGAGTAAATTAAAATCTAAGGGGCACAGGACAACCATAACGTCTATACAGACGGTTTTCCCTCCCAGAGTGAGCAGTAAATTTAGAAGGATCCCTAACGGTTAACTAGTTCCTTTGTTAAATGCCAACAGACTCTACGTAACAAGCGCAAGTAGTGGAGAACCAAAAGCTTTCCAAGTAGTTGAAGACAAAACACTAACATACGTGCCTTCATCTATAATTGTGCTAGGTATGGCCACATCAAAGGTTTGTACCATGATCTCAAAAGGCACATAAGAAGGAAGGCGGTATCCTACAAATCGACTCCAATCGAAGGAAGCGACCAAAATACTTGGAGGGGGTACCATTGAACTGAGATGGTCGTCCCCTGGTGTTATGGGAGCAAGAGGAGCATCCTCCGGGACCTCCGTCACGGGAGAAGGAGGAGAAGCTTCTTAAACCACAGGGACGGGAGAATATTTCTCCAAGTCTGAGGACTCAAAATAAACAAGAAGAACGTGAGGGGGATGAGATCCACTCTCGACGAAAAATACCTGATGAACCACAGGCAAGATCAAATAAACCGATTCAATGACCAATGGTTGGTTGGGAACAGGTTCTTGAATTTGAATTTCCGAGGGAGCAGGATCGACTAAGGATGACTCTTGACCAAACGTGGTATCAACTAGCGGAGGACTCAAAGAAAGTTTCTGGTAACCAACCAGAAGACAAGGTGTAGAAACAATATATTTTTCCAACACTCTTGTGGCTTCATCCATATACAGACAAATGTGAATGGGATGATGCCCTTCACACAACTTACAGGGATTGGTAATCTTACCCTGTTTCTTATGAGTCTTATCATGGCTAGTCGAAGATGTGCCACCAATATGACTTACAAAAGCCAAAGGTAACAGTGGATGGCCGTTGGACCATTATTCAAGTACCTTGGGAATGCCAGGGCAGCCTCAAATAAGATGGTCACCTTTGCACAAAATGCAAGGGAATTTGACTTTCCATGGAAGGTTGGATGGTTTATCAAGGGAAGGTGTAATAGCTGCAGCATTAGCCTCTCACTTATCTGACTTCTTCTTCTTCTTCTTAGCCACCTGGTTACTAGAATCTAGAATTTCACCAGGCAAAGTAGAAGAGGAGGACGAAGGAATAAGCGAAGAAGGGGAGAGGTCCACCTTAGAATAAAAATGACATTTTTCAGCAGAAAGAGATGGTTGAACAGAGGTCAAACCACCCAGGACAACTGAGGTCGAGAATAACCTAATATGAAACCCAATAGTTAACCCAGGAAGGGATAATGTTGCCATATAAGGAGCACCAACATTTCCAAAAGTAGGAAAAGGACGAGGATTCCCTTCGAAGGGGATTCCTTGGTTGGAAAACTCTGGAAACATTTCCATTTGAAATAACCATAAAACAAAACACTAAGGAATATAACTTTAACCAGGAATATTTCATGGACAGTTAATTTTAAGACATTGAAACAAAACTCTGTTGTTTCATATTTTAAGAGTCGAGAAATAGGCAAAAGGTGACTCTATCACTTTCAGGTTGAAACGAGCATGAAAGGAAAAGCACTTGATGATCTTTTCACTTTTAGAGAGTCACGAAAATACCAAAATGACTACTCAGGAATCTAAGAAAAAGGGTGTACCAAGTTTCTGTGAACTGAAATATACACCTTGGTGATCAAATGAAAGAGGAATAATCAAGGACTTAACGTACATGCAAGTAGTCTCCTTGAATGTTGTGTTCGGTGTATCACGATTATAGGGCGACAAGAGTCGGATTCCTATGGATAAAAGGATATGAACCTATGAGGATCTCCCTTTATATACGCAATGGTACGGGGAGCACAAGTTCATACTAGTGTTGTCTAAAGCCAAGCGACGAACGACTACTACTAGGTTTAACGACGTCGGAACACGTCACTAGCCTAGACCACTAAAAATGTTTGCGTTAGGTTTTAATGCTTCCTTTGGCTAATTGAATAGATTTTACAGTTGATCTTGAATTAACTTTTTAATTTCAAGGCCCTATCGAATTTGATCTCAAATTTCCTAAATGCAAGCTATATGCAATAGAACACCATTTTCCATTCGATGAATGCTAACTACAAAAAGAATAGAGATCCTTTAGAAAGCAGAAAGCACTGAAAACATATGAAGAAGTACTCTAATGCATCTAATACAATCGAAAGAAGAAACAAAAAACTCTTTCCTAGATGCAAGCGCTAGTTATGCAAAAGAATTTTTCATTTCCAATGCAAACGAAAGGATGCAATTTTTTGTTTTTTGAATGATTGAAGCACACAATGCACTAATTACATCAAAAATAAAATAAAAAACTAGTTAAGAGCGCCATGAATGTAGAGATCTCAAAACTAATGATTTAAAGAAATACAAACACAAATTCACTCAAACTAATGATGCACTCTTTCAATCAAAGAGAGGCTTTCAAAGTGACCCGAAATGATAAATGTAATCTATGCTCGAAAACGAAGAGATGGAGAGTCAAACGAACACCAAAGTAATCGTTCAACAAACCAAAAACTAAAAGGATCAAGAAAGACTCAAACAATTGATCAGGAAATCGAACTGACAAAAATCAAAAGACTTGACCTTCAAACAAAAGGCTTGGTGAGTGAAAGACACCTAGAACCCTAGGGCTATGAAATGCACCGATAAGAAAATAGACAAACAACTGAGAAGAGAAAGCCTAAAGTAGTAAAAAAAACTCCAAAAATACCAATTGCAAATGAAGGAAAAATCGAAAGTCAAGCACAACTGACCAAAAACTCAACCAAAGGGTCAAACCAAATCCTACAAGGTTTGGTGCGACTGTGAGGTGATAATCCGCGCCAAACAAGGGTTGGCGCTACTGCAACAAAAGCAACATGTGCCAATTTGCACAATTGTTCAAAAAAAAAGTGCGACAAGCCATATAACTATGGGAGGAGGGAAGAACCAGTGAGTAGAGGTCAATATTCACACTCTAGAGCTGAATAGGATGATTCCAGACACTTAAACAATCCAAGAAAGATAGACAAGCAAGAAAACGCCCGAAGTCAACTTGACGAGACAAACTCCCAAAAGGAAAAAAAATGACAAAGTCACACTGATTCCCCAGCGGAGTCACCAATTTGTTGGTAAGGTAAATCCTCTTTGTGGACAGAGATGATCCCTCTAGCCCTAGAGTGGGTCTAGAAACAAAGGGAAAAGCTAAAGTGTAGGTTCCTTAATTAATGAATGAATAGGGCAGGGTAGATAGACCTACCTAGATTCCAACGCTGTCATGGCTGTGGTGGTGGTGGCCTCTTGATATCTGCTTCGATGGGTCACAATCCTTCTGCTACAGTGCTTGGATACCTGCATGAATATCAGCAAACAAGAGAAACATACAAAACAATGATTTCATTCATAATCAACTAACCAGTCAAGGAGGGTTAAGCATATTGAATCAAATAAATCACATAACACAAGATGGGAACCAGACAATAGTCATGTATATGTATTGATAGAAGAAAGAGTTATAATCAGAGCCTTGATGTCGCAAACTCCTTTAATGGGGTTCAGTCAAAGCGCATCTCGATGGATCGTTGGGGAATTTGGACGGGACGAGGACACAAGCCTAAGCTCTCTCAACAAGGGGTCTCTTTCGTTCTATCCTTCTAGCAAGATGTACATGAATCTCTTCAACGTTTCAGCTATGATATGTTCAGCTATCTATTCAACTAGCTCATCGATGGAAGATGGCTATATTTATAGAGGAGAGGAGGAGGTTGGGATCCCTACAATAGTGGAAGGGAGGCCTTGTCCCTTGGGAGGTTTCCCCAAAATGTGGAAATAAGAGGCCAAAGGAGGGAGGCCATAGTTATTCAATCGAACCACTCTAGATGACTTGCCCACGAAGTTGTTATGATGGAAACTTCACCTCTATTTTTAAAAAACATTCCATAAACAGGTTGGTGTGGGTAGCTAACTTGGACAGAGCACCAATGGGCCTGGGGCCCACTATTAATCTTCCTCATTGGCATGAGGGAATAACGGTGTACTAGCACCAAGGCAAAAACAGGTGTTTCTGATGGTCTATTCAGGAAATGGTCAAAAAAAGGAGTGTTGTCCTCATGGCAAGGGATGTAATGATATTATTTGCAAGGCATGACACTTTTGTTTTGGTCACAGAAATGATCCTCCAATATGCGGGATGGGGATTGCAGGGACAGTGACAAAATGCTATGTAACACTACTGAAAGGAAGGCACAGAAGCTAGATTCTTGCAGATATCTCCAGAAGGTAACCTCGTGCCTTTTTCTTTTAAATTAGAGTTTGATTCAAAAAACGTGGTTGAGTATGAGGCCTTAATATTAAGCCTTCAAGTTGCTAAACATATGGGAGTTCAGTGTATTTCAATTTTTGGTGACTTTGAATTGATAATAAGATAGATTAAAAATAATTGGCAAACCAATCATCGTAGATTAAGATAATATAGGAATGAAGTTTGGGATCTGATAGAGAACTATTTTGAAGCCTTCAATCTTTAGTTTATTCCGAGGGAGGAGAATAGATTGGCATATTCTTTAGCAGTTGTAGCTAGTACCTTTAAGCCACCAATGAATCCAAGGTTAAGGTATGAGATTGAAATTAGACATAGACCCTCTATTCCTGACAATGTGAAACATTGGCAAGTGTTTGAAGATGATGAGAAGATAAATCATTTTTTTTAAATTATTGGAAACTTTGAAGATGTTGAGATAGATCAAGAAGAAGAATAGGCTGAGCAGAAAGGAGAGATAAGAAAACTTAAGCAGTCAATAAGTGAGCAGAATATTATCCAATTGAAAGATAATATACTCCCTAAAGGACTGGTTCCCCTTGAAAGACTATTTGATTCTAATTATGTTATTGTTAATTCAAAGAAAATACATCAAGAGGAAGAGATGTAAGATTGTAATTTGGGAACAAAGAAGGAGCCAAAAATGGTGAAATTATTCAAGGGTGTTAACAAAAACTATAGAGAAAGATACGTTAATATTTTTAAGATCAAACAATACTTTCATCCTAAAATATTTAGATGGAGAATCTCTGCAGTTGCCTATGAATGGGCAGTATTTGAAGCATTATTTTGATAATTAAAAGTCAACATTCCATCATTGTAAATACCAGATTTCTCATTGTTCATATGTCACCAAGCAATATTTGACTCCATTTTCAATGGATAAGGCACTAATATGTAGTTATTAGTGCTTTCATGGAAAAAAAACATTATCCCCAGGTGGAGCCAGATGGTGTGGCTCATTTGCATTTATTTTTGAAATATTTCTCAAAACACCAAGAAAAAGCATATATGTTAGAAAATGTAATTTTTTTTGTATACCGAAAAATATTTTTTGATTTATATGTTGGTGTAGTAACATTATGTGTGGAGATGTGAAGGTGGGTCGATTCTGCTTATTCGCGTGCAAAACAGTTCAAAAGTCGGGTCAATTGATGCATTCAAAACATTACATGCCAGGGTTGAGACGGGTATCCACACCTCCACTTGCCATGTCATCCCTACCTTTATCGCACATCACACATCGCAAGCTCAGAAGGAATGGCGCTCATGAATATTTTATGAATGCTGAAATACAAAGTGCGATAAGGGTCGAACACAATGCAACTCAGAACTATGATTTAATATATTCGAATCACACATCACACATCACACATTGCAAGATCAGGAGGAATGGCGCTCATGAATATGTTATGAATTCCGAAATGAAAAATGAAACAAGGTTTTATATCACTGATTGCAATTTGCGATCGGCCCCACCTCCACTTGCCACGTCATACCTACCTTTATCACACATCGCACATCGCAAGCTCAGGAGGAATGGCGCTCACGAATATGTGATGAATGTTGAAATGCAAAATGCGATAAAGGGATGGACGCGATAGTTTTCAGAGGAAAATTTGAATATATTTAAATTCCAGGATTATGTGCAGTTTCGTTGTTTTATGAAGAAACGTGAATGCAGACTTTGGACTCAGGTAAGTGACCCAACGTAGAGAAAAGGAGAAGAGAAGACAGAACGTTGCGGGCACAAGAAAAATTAGTAGAGTCAGGCAGAAGGAGACATGATAACGTTGTTTGAAACGTAGAGGCATAGGCAGAGTCGAGCAAAAGGAGAATATGGTGGCACTGTTGGAAATGCATTAGTTGGGTCAAGTTGGAAAAAGATGCATTATTGCAGAATTGTTCAAATACCACATCAGAAATAGAAAAGACATGACAGCAAGCAGAAAAGAAAATATTGAACTCTGGAAGAAATGCAGGGCAAGGATGCCTAATCTGTTAGGGAGACACATTAACACTTCAGGGAGACGCATCAACAACAAATCAGATTCAAGAAAAAGAATAATATTTCAAGTTTTAATTTGTTTTCTTTGTTTGTTAATATCAAAGCTATAGTGATGTCCTCAATTGCAATGTAATAAGTATTTTTAACAGTTTAGGTAGTCAAAGTAGTTTCAAGAAGTTATAGCAGTTACAAACTTTTTTTGATGTATTTAAGCAAGATAGAAAGAAAGAAGTAGGGTTTCGAGTTTTGGACCTCTAGAAGACTAAAAATTTGGTACTTATTTTTCTGATGGGTGAATGAAAGAAGCATCAAGTTTCCTGCAATTGTTGATGGTGATTCGTTTTTCTTGTGCCATTTTGTGTTCGTTCTTCCTGGAATGAAGTGAAGTAAAGTAGCTTCCGGTCTCTTAATTACATCTGTGAGGAAGAGTTAAATAACCTTAATTTGCACTCCTTCACTCCAACTCCTTTCCCTTCACAAATTCTCTCTGGAACTTAAAAGTAATATATTATGTGTTCCTCTCTCTCCATAAATTCATTCTAAAATTTAAAGTGATAGATTATGTGTTACAACAAATCATTTTGAGTTTCTTCTATAGTTCTTCTTTTCCATTCATATATCAGTAGTTAATGGCATTGTAGAGTCTTTCATTATACAAGATTATTAAGGGTTTTAAAGAATTAGTTTCCAAATAAATTGAACGAAGACCACATGATATAATTACTTCTGTGACACATTTTTAAAAATGTCTTAAGCATTGATTCCTTTCCATAGCCAAGGGATTGTCTCTTAAGATATCACAAGTTTCCTATAATCTATAGTATCACAAGCTGACTGATTATTCTCTTCAGATCTTTCATATTCTCATTAAGGTTCCACAACTGTCATTTATTTTCTATAGAGAAAATGATGTCGAAAAAGGGGCAAAGAATGCTTATTCTAAGGTTTTGGAACCTTCGTTATAGGATGAAGGTGCTAAATGAAATTGATTCAAAAACCTCACTGCATTATCATATTACATTGTAGACCCTTTCCCTTTTTTCATTTCGGCATATCGCAAGGGACCCTCACTGCATTCATTTTTCATTCTTCGGACCGCTAATGCGGTTACATAGTGGGACCCTTCTCGCCACATCACTGATCATAACTAGATCATGGACCTACATGATAGCTCAAAATTCAAATTGTTCGGAAGTGTGTCGAACTTGAGTGACCGGATATATCTTGTCTTCCTGATTCCGATGCCATGAATGGTTTGAAAAACTGACACCGTATGAGGAATTTATCGCAGTTTGAAAAGTCCAGTAAATTGCAATTTTTGGACTTTGACCAGGGTTGACTGGAATGTTGGGAAAATTAAAAAGAGAATATTCTAGATATTCCTTGAAATATTCCCCAAAATATTATGTTTGGACTAGTAATATCATGCCAAGTGGCACGTTGGGATTTGTGGATTAACAGCACGTGCTTTGATTTCGACCAATTAGGAGTTGCCACGTGGCCTAGGAATGGTATAATAAAATTTTGGGGGTCCCCGGGGCTCGAAGCCGAGACCTGCTGCCCACACGTGCACCGCCTTACCAACTGGTCTACGAATGTTTCTTAACAATTCATGTTTCAAGTTTATGATAAGGTTTATGGTATTCCGCATTGGGGGAGCGGAGGGGCCAGCCCATCCCATATGAATTTAACCCCACGACCATGGGCCTAACCCTTAAGCCTTTTCTGCCGATGGTTCTAGATAACCCTTGAAACATGTCACATGCATTTAAAATGCTGACGATTATGTGTTTAAAAGCTTGGTTTATCGGCATTGAAATTCGTTAACTGCCAACCATGACCGCATATTCCAGTCATATGCAAAACTGTAACCTTTAATGCCACAGTTATCCTGGAGGATGTTTGGAAAAAATATGCCTAAAGTGGTGGAGTTCCCATTTTATCTCCAGTTAACTGGAGTGCTCCAGATTTGGTGGAGTTGGTGTAGGGGTCATTGGGAAAAATGAGTTCAGGCTCTATCTTGAGCTAGATTCGTCTATTCTGAAAGTGCCAATAGTCAATTTAGGCTATCTAAGACATTACAGACTCATTGGTGAGGGTTGTAGAGCCATCAGAGGACTTTTGAGCATGATTTTTATTCAAATAAGTTCAAGGGGCCATTAGGGCCACCAGGTGGCAGCAATAGTTTGAGGCTTAGCCAAGGGAGCTAGAGGCCTTATTCAGAAATCAAATAGTCAATTTTGGATGTTTCATATGTTATGGAACTAATGGCATGGTTTTTAGAGCCTGTATAGGACTTTTAGGGCTGAGATGCTTCAGAGAAGTTCCAGGGGCCACTAGGGCCAGCAAGTGCTAGTAGCAGTTCGAGGCCTAGCCAGGGGAGCTAGAAGCATTATGCAACAAAAAAATAGTAATTTATGACTATTTTGATACTCATGAATCCATTGAAGGAGTTTGAAGAAGCGTTTGAGGACTTATAGAGGTCGAAAAACTACATATAAGTTTTCTTTGACCCTAGAGCCAAGGGGTGCCACGAGGTGTTAGAGGCGAAATCGGAGCAGCCGGAGGCCAATTTCATTGAAAAAATAGTATATTCTGACTATTTTTGGAATTATGAATCCATTGAAGGGATTTTCAAAGCCATTTGAAGAATTCTGAAGATCGAAGAGCCCCAGGGAAGTTTTGGGCAGCCTAGTGCAAACAGTGGAGGGAGGCCTAGATTGGGGATGTAGTGCTCTTTTGGAGCAAATGATCAGTCCATTTTGGAAGTATGATATGTGATGGAGACAGTAGGTGATGTTTCAGGGACAGAAAAATAATTTTGAAGGAGTTAGTACCATAGAGAAGCTCAGTGTAGTTCAAGAGCATCGACAGAAGGAATCAAGTCTAAGCGAGCCTAGATATGTTTTTAGAGTGATGACAGCCATGATAGGGATAGAAATGGTATTCTAAAATGATTGGTTTAGTTCAATAACCATTGGATTTAAGTGTGGAACTTGTAAAAGAAATTTTCCATAATCCCAAAGAGCTAAGTCAAGATGACAAGAGCTCAAGGCGACGTAACCAACGATATTCGGGGGAACTCCTAGATTAAATTCGTTATTATGTGTTGATGTTAATTTTCTGCATTATACTGATTTTACACATGTTTAATTTCAGCAAAAATGAATGGACTTAAAGCACTTAAACAGTTAAAAACATACACCTGTTTCAAGTAAAAATTTCTGCAAATGTCAAGTATAAGCTAGATATTTTATTTGTTTAACAGAGTGGGAGGTTCTTGAAAAGCATAAAAAGTTATCCAACCCATTTTCAAATTAGGTTGGTATCAGCATTTGGTTGCTTGTTTTACAGAGCAATAGCTTGCTTGTTTTACTTGAAAGGTGTTTAAACAGTGCAAAGAATTTGATTGTTTGACTGTTTTCAAACTGACTATTGCATGAGTTTGCTAGAGGTGAAGGGAAATATACTATTAGAAAATTCCATGAGAGGAAAAGAAGGAAGAAGGGTTGAAGGCATTCTCCTTACCTAAAGGACCTCAAGTCAACCCTTGAAGCACAAGAAGGTTTTCTTGCAAAAGGCTTCTTGAAGAAGAGCTCGACTCTACAACCATTTTGTTTCAGAAGCGTTGTTAATAGTTTTTGAAAGCTTTGTGAATTTTGTTGAAGTTATTTTGTTCATTTTCATGATGAAAAATTCTTCAAGTGAGGTTTCAAAATCCTCCTCCTTCACAAGATTATTCAATGAATATATGAAGCGAGACTTCTACATCCTGAAGGATATGGTGCAGATTCTGTTTGAATATAGAAGAGAAAGCACTAGACTTCATGAGCAATTGTTTGCTATGAAGCAAGAGAAGGAATAAATTCTTCAAAGAATGCATGAGATGGAGATGAAACTCCATCAAGCCCAAGAGACCTTAACCAATAACATGCATGAAGCAGAGGTAATTCACTCAAATTTGTCTTCAGTTTCCTCTTCAGATAGATATGTTGGTTCATTTGAAAAGCACACTAGAGGTATAGGGTCCAAGTTAATGTTTAAAATGGGCTATGAAGGCAAGGGTTTAGGCAAGCATGCACAAGGCATGATTGATCTTATTTTGGTTGAGGAACGACCTAAGAAATTTGGTCTTGGTTATGTTCAATCTAATGGTGAAAACTCCAAAGCCATGAAGGCATGTGAGGAAACTTCAAAAAGAACTTTTGTCGCAAGTTCTAAACCACAAACATGTCAAGTTTTTTTTCAAGTTGATTGGCATTGTTTTAAGCCTATGTTGAAGGAAGAAGATTGTAGACATGCAGCTTATGGCGAGCATGCAAGTTTCGACAATTTTCAAGACATAAACACTGATGTTAGTCTTCAAAGAAAAGCTGGAACCTCTACAAGTTCATCTCTTCATGAAGGCAAAAAATATGGACATGCAAAGCATCATGTGAGGTATAATTCTTTCCATAGTCAAGTTAATTATGTTTCTACAAGGCATGACGATTCTGCATGCTTGAAAGAAAGAAAGAGTTGTTATTCATATTGTGGTCTGTGTAACCATGTTGTTTCGAAATGCTGGAAGAGGATGAAGGCATACAGGAAACAGTTGAAGCGAAGGCAACTTGTAAAGAAGGTGCAAAAGGCTTACACAAATTGCTAGAAAAGGGGTCATGCTGTTACCCAATGTTGGACTTTGCATCCAACTAATCATCCTAAGCACATGAGGCAAGAGGATAGAAATACTGGTGAAATTGGAACCAAGGATTCCATTATTGATGTGAGAAAATATGTTTCATATGAAGAATATTTGCAGCAACAAAAGTCACCTTGGAAGTGGCTTGGTAAGAAGTGGTTTGAATTTTTGACATAGTAAGACATACTTTCATTTGTACATATGAAAATTTCAATCAAGTATGCATGTATTTATGATGTAATCTCACGTTTGTTTGAGCCACCTTGGATCGATGATCAAGGAAGTGAGTTCAAGGAAGACAGTTCTTAACAGGAGGACAAGAGCATTCAGGAAGGGAAGTGTCGACTACCTTCGAGTTGTGGTTCAAAGGCACTAGCCATGCAAGGAAAGTGTATGGAGGCTAAAAAGAAGAGGGTGTTGTACTCTCAGCTACTGTACATATTAGTATATCAGTCTTTTGGGGTCCAAAATATTCCCAATGGGAAGGTGTGATCAAAACTAGTTCATGGACCTAAGTGATAGCTCAAAATTTGAAGTGTTTGGAAGTCTATCAAACCCAAGCAACCAGATAGATCTCATCTTCCTAATTCCGGTGTCGTGAACCGTTCGAAAAACCGACACTGTATGAAGAAGTTATCATAGTTTGAAAAGTCTAGTAAACTGCAATTTTTGGACTTTGACTAGGTTTGACTAGAATTTTGGGAAAATTAGAAAGAGAATATTCTAGGGAATATTCCCTAAATTATTTTGTTTGGAGCAATAATATCATGCCAAGTGTCATGTTCTAATTTGTGGATTAATAGCATGTGCTTTGATTTCGGCCAATTAGGAGCTGCCACATGGCGGGCTCGGAGGCCGCCACGTTGCCTAGGAATGGTCTAATAAAATTTTGGGGGTCCCTGGGGCTCGACACCAAGACCTGCTGCCCACACACACACTGCCTTACCAACTGGTCTACGAATGTTTCTGAACTTATTCATGTTGCAAGTTTATAATAAGGTTTATGGTATTCCACATTGGGGGAGCAGAGGGGCCAACCCTTCCCATATGACTTTGACCCCACGACCATGGGCCTAACCCTTAAGCCCTTTTTTCTAATGGTTCCGGATAACCCTTGAAACATATCACATGCATTTAAAATTCCTACGGTTATGTGTTTAAAAACTCGGTTATCAGCATTGACATTCGTTAACCGCCAACCATGATCGCATATTCCTGTCATATGCCCAAATGCAACCTTTAATGCCAAGGTTATCCTGGTGGATTTTTGGAAAAAATGTGCCTAAAGTGGCGGAGTTCCCATTTTATCTCCAGTTAACTGGAGTGCTCCAGATTTGGTGGAGCTAATGTAGGGGTCATTGGGAAAAATGAGTTCAGGCTCTATCTTGAGTTAGATTCGTCCATTCTGAGAGTGCCAATAGTCAATTTCAACTATCTCAGATATTCCAGACTCATTGGTGAGGGTTTCAGAGCCATAATAGTACTTTTGAGCATGATTTTTCTTCAGATAAGTTCAAGGGGCCATTGGGGGGCAACAACAGTTTGAGGCCTAGCCAGGGGAGCTAGAGGCCTTATTCAGAAATAGTCAATTTTGTATGTTTCATATGTTTTGGAACTAATGGTGTGGTTTGTAGAGCCTGTAGAGGACCTTTGAAACCAAGATTATTCAGAGAAGTTCCAGGGGCCACCAGGGCCATCAAGTGCAAGCAACAGTTTGGGGCCTAGCCAAGGCAATTATAGGCCTTATGCAACAAAACAATAGTTAGTTATGACTGTTTTGATACTTCTGAATCCATTGTAGGAGTTTTTAGAAGCTTTTTAGGACTTCTAAAATTCAAGAACCCATAGAGAAATTTTCTTTGACCCTAGAGCCAAGGGGTGCCACTAGGTGTTGGAGGCGAAACCGAAGCAGCCAGAGGCCAATTTCAGTGAACCGATAGTCTATTCTGACTATTTTTGGCATTCTAAATCCACTGAAGGGATTTGCAGAGCCATTTCAAGACTTATGAAGGTCGAATATCAACAGGGAATTTTTGGGCTGCCTAGGGAAAATCTTCAAGGGAGGCCTAGATTGGGGATGCAGTGCTCTTTTGGAGCAAATGATCAGTCCATTTTGGAAGTCTGATATGTGTTGGAGACAATAGGTGAGGTTTCAGGGACATAAAAATAATTCTGAAGTATTTAGTACCATAGAGAAGCTCAGTGTAGCTCAAGAGCACCGACAGAATGATTCAAGTCTAAGGGGGCCTAGATCTATTTTTAGAGTGATGACAACCATGACAGGGATAGAAATGGTATTCTAAACCCATTGGTTTAGTTCAATAACCATTGGAGTTAATTGTGGAACTTGTAAATAAATTTTCCATAATCCCAAAGAGCTAAGTCAAGATGACAAGAGCTCAAGGAGACATAGCCCATGATATTCGGGTGAACTCGTAGATTAAATTTGCTATTATGTGTTGATTTTTATTTGTTGCATTATATTATTGTTACACATGTTTAATTTCAGTAAAAAAAAATGGACTTAAAGCACTTAAATAGTTAAAAAACATACACCTGTTTCAAGTAATAATTTCAACAAATGTCAAGTATAAGCTAGAACTTTTATTTGCTTAACTGAGTGGGAGATTCTTGAAAATCATAACAAGTTATCCAACCCATTTTCAGATCAGGCACTTACCTCTTGATCGCATTTTTCATCTCAGTTTTCTGCTTCTAACGTCGATGTGATATAAAGGGACCCACCTTCCCTTCCACGTCATCCTTTCCCCACTGCCCATCACACATCACATGTGATATGATATAACAGTTAAGGTCAGAGACTTAAATTTGAGAAACACTGATTTACAATGAGCTTTGGTTTGTGATGTTGCGATGTGATATTGCCATTGCATATCACAATCGCCAATTTATAATTTTATTGTTAATATATCGTAGTTAAATGTTGAAAGTTCCGCTGCCTGATATGCGATAAGGTAAATCATAAATCCGCGATCTGTGATATTAGTGGGGCCCGCCTTCACTGCCATGTAGAATCATTAAAATTTAACCTTCGTTCACTTATCCACCATATCTGCACATCCACTCTCCATCTGACAATACCCACGCATTTGGCTCCCCCCTCTGCCCACGAAATTTAACCATTGGGGGGTGGTCCAAAATAGGTAGTATTTCTTACCGTCGTTCCTGCTACGTGGCGGCACGAAGGAATTTTGCACCCCCCTCTGCTGAAACCACATACCATTTCACTACCCCCCTGAAAATAGTTTTCCTCCACTCCGAAACCACTCCTGCCACTACGTCAACCCGCAACCATCTGCCAGCCCGTTGCGCCACCTCTGCTCCATGTCCTCCTGCCAACTTCTGCCACCACTGCTCTGAGTGACCATTTCTACACATGTATGTGATCTTTATGCAGAGTCCCCGGTTAGGAATTTGGATATGCGATCGGTAACAAAGCATTTTTCCCCTGTGAGTGTTGATTATTCATTGCGGCATGCTGTGTACGTTTCCTCATAGCTCAGCACAGACAATTTTGTTAGAAGAAAATAAGGGAGTGGATTCTGGTAATATATTTTTAATTCAGGCAAGGGAAGCCAATGTGGCTATAGTCGAGAACTCAAAGGCATAGGTAGTAGTGTTTTAGGCACCAAATTAGCAATATCATAAACATAAGAGGGAGAAATGGAAAATTCAAAATCTTTGTTGTAGTAATCTTCCAAGTAGTTACTCGACCTCAAGATATCACAGATATCAACCACTGAATGTAAATCTTTATTCATATATGTTGTCCATCTATCGAATGGAAAAGAGGATCTTGTTAATAACAACATCTTGGGTAGCAGGAGGAATTTTTACACATGTCACCCCTGTTGAAATCACTTAAATTTTGTGGATTATTTATATATGTGTCATTAGTCTTTAGAAAGAAGATGGGAGCTTCGATCAAATTAAGCGTTTAAAGAGAATCAAAATAGTGCCAGATGTCCAAATGTCCTTAATAACTCCAACTGATTTATTTGCATATGTCAAATGATCTTAGTCCTTCTCTATTATGTAGTTAACAAGAAAGTAATTGTTAGTTACTTCATTGGTTGTAATCAGTCAATAGTATTAGCATAAATACTTCACTATAAGACCATCTATTCAAGATTCATGTGGTGTCTAAAATGGTGAAGTCTTCTCTTGTTTTTATGTGTTTTTCCGTTGTTTCTCTTTCTATGTAATTTTACAATCTAACTGTAAAACATAAAGTGTGATGAATGGGATTTGTTGATTAGAGCACCCTATTCTAGCTGTGTTTACAATAGTATATGTTTTCTACCAATGCCAAATTTAGGAATTCTTAATTGCTCCTCAGTTTCTGCTGAACTTTACATCCTAGGACAGATTGAGAAATTCTTAACTTCTCCTCAATATTTACCTAGCCTTACATTTCTTATTTTCATAATACATTTAAAAGTTTTAAAGATCCATGGTAGTGGATCTATCTCGCCCTGTTTTACTCATGCTTGATATTTCTTCAATTTAATCACCCGAGCCTCTTTGAATCCATTGCCCAATGGTTTTCCCTTGATCTTCCCACCAAACCAATTCAAAATCCAAACTCTCCATCTATTAACTAGTCTAAAATGCCTAGTCTAAAAAATATATATCTAACAGAGAGATACCCCTCTGGGTCTAGGACGGCTAGATCCTAAGGCCTGAAGCAGTTTTGATGTTGCCTCTGGGATTCTGTCTTCAGCCTCGGAATTACGAAGTGATAACAGATACAACAACTATTACAGAACCCTCCCCCTTGGGGGACACCATCCTCAGTGTTCAACCACACATATACTTAAGCAAAAGCACTGAAAAGAAAACATATTTCCCATGGAGCTTTATAACACAACTCAATGCAGTATTTACAATAAATAACCTACTCAAAAGAAAAAATCATCATGACAATCATATCACGTACTGGATATTTATAACACATCTCATTACGATATTTAAAATAATATACACATATGCACATTTTCTCAACTAGAAAATAAAACGATATGATTCCCATATCAGCAACAAGGGAATCCAGAGGCTCACACTTCCACCCTCAAAGTAGTACCAAGATTTACTTCCTTCCCTGGAAGTCCAAAATCCACTCTCATAGTCAAATTCTGCATCCAATGCCCAACGCTACAATCATGCACTATTGTACCCTCAGTGAACAGTTACCAGCTCATTGTTCCAAGGCACACTCCCAATGTGAATATGATTCCATCTAGAAATTCTAATGACCAAAAAAACCAATCCCTGACCTTCCCTTCTCTGATACATAGTCCCTCGGGAAATCCAGTCATCCCCTTTTGTGCAGTCACTCACCTTCCAAGTTCCTCGACATTCCCTATACTGGGTGATCCATCCCTTTGCAAGGATTTCTCGCATCGGAAGATACAAAAACCAAGGCATATGCTTGCCTCAAAACCATCATTCTGGTCATAACATGCTCATGGAAATCATTGGACACTATTGGGTACCAGTGTCCCACAATGGCCCTCCTCCTGAAGTGCTCTACTAGCATACGGCTTCTTGTTTCAATTCCTTTTTTTTTGGCTGCTAATTCTTGGATTCAGTTTCAACCACCCAGTCAGGCATTGCATGATTTCGTGTACCAATCACATAATTTCCATTAGATTCAAAATAAATTCAAATCATACCTCATCGGTGGCTCATAAATTAGGTACACTTGCAATCATGTTCACAACCTTTCACACAAGTCACACTAGTTGTTTGATCAAATCATCATGTATAAACATATCACATCTAGTTAGCTCGAAATGCAACCGTCATAGGTCAAAATCGTGAATCACATGTAATCATCATAAACTATAATCATAAATCACATGTAACCACCATAATTTAGAATCGTACATCACATACATAATAGAACTGAAATAAAATTTCGATACTTATCCTTCATCGGTCCTTATTTCTACCTTTGTTATTTTGCACCCAAACCGGATCGGTTTCCATACGCGACAAGCACCCAATTCCTTTGCTTCTCTTGAATCACATACACATACATATAGTGTACATCACGACACATTCATCCACACACAGGATACAACACCATACAATACATACACCCACACTGGCATAAAACACATATATCTACACCTGGTGTACAATACAACACAATACATAAGCCTGCACTGACATATAACACATTCACCTACAACTGGTGTACAATACAACCCAATACATATACATATACATAGTACAACACAACAAATACACATGTAATGATACTACGACTACACCATGCACATATATAGTATCGCATGCCTACAACACAACATGTATGACATGCACACAATACCACATGTATACCAGTACATATGCACAACATGTACACAGTACCACCTCAACACAAAACTACATGAACAACATGTGCACAACATCACATGTGCATGAAACCACCTGCACAATGTGTATATAACGCCAAATATACATCGCACCACCTGTACAATTTGTACGCAATACAAAATGTACACAACATCACATGTACGATATGTACATGAAACCACATGTATACAGTGCCATGTGCATGACATGTACATGCCACCACCTTCACACGGCACCGCATGTACAACATGCACATAGCACCACATGTACAATCATGCACACAACACCATATGTACATAGCACCATATGTACGACACACACACAACATCATATGTACATAGCATTGAATATACAACATGTACATAGCACCATACGTACACAACACCATATATCCAACATGTGCACATCACCCTATGCACACCACACCACATATCCAACATGCGCACAATACAGTATGTACACATCACCACATATCCAACATGTACATAGCACGATCTATACCTAGAACTGTATATGCAATATATACACAACACCATATATATAACAGGCATACAACATCATAGGTACAAATAATACCTATGTTACATGTACACATCACCATAGGTACAATCATTGAATATACAACAAGCGCAAACTTATACACAATAGTAGTATTGCACATCCATAGACCATGTTATCACAAAATTTCACTTGATTGGCTGTTGATCAGGAAACTATATGTAATTATTTCAAACCAGCTTTTAACTAAATCTTAGCCTCTTTAGTATGAGAGGGCTCTCTCAAAGGGGTTTCTGATATTAGATAATGATGGGACTAGATGGCAAACTCTGTTTGAAAATAACTTGATTTTTGTGTATGTAGGTTGAAAATAATGCAGGCTTGCAACCATTGGACTTATGCAGTCAACAAATCAATAGATTCAGTGGCAAGGTTTCTTGACATGGAAGCTAAGGTAGATAAGAGTCTTTAACAAAGGAAAATCTCAGATAGAACATAGGGAAACATAGTCATTTCATCAATATAGGAAGTCAAAGCATACACATATGAATTATGAGTAATAAAGATGAAATATACTGCAAGTAGTACACATAAATCTATAGATCAGAAAGGCATTAAAAAATCCATGAGAATCTTAGGTCTATCAAGAAGAAGTCCTCTGTATTACTGATATAAGTCAAATTACATAAAGCAGCAGTATGGTGTAAAAAATCTCTAACCTTTTATAACTTCGATAATTTTCCTTTGAATAAAATTTTTTACAGTAGGGATGATTTTCCTCTTGGCTAGATTCATCGAACTCTTCCTATGACACCTCATATAACATAAAAACATGTCTCTTAACCAGAAAATGACAGCTACACTCTAGAGATGACTTTCCTAATAGGACTCAAACTCTTATTTATTACATCAGTCTATATTATCTTTAAAATAGTTACATATCAGTTAAAACTAAACATCACATGTTTGAATAGGCTATGAACTGATTCATCACTACTTGAAATATTAAATTCCCTCCTAAACATATGGAACCAAACCCTATTTTTCAGGAAAACAGTACCCTGTCTTCAACGAAAGCTTCAGCTGATGAGCTATCTTCATTGCATTGTCTTAAAATCATAAATGTTTGGTGGCAAGGTCCCTTGACCTGTTGGATGTGTCCAACTATCCAAAAATACTTTTAAACTGCTCAGAAACCTTAAAAAACAACTTGCTGCAAAAATAGGGCGGTTTCGTAGCATACTTTCATAGCATCCAAAAAATGGCTTTTACACTCAAAATTTATGCTTTTTTGCTATTCCATGGTGTCCATCATGACATGACACATAATCACTACCATTTTCCCTCTGTGAAAGCTGCAAAAAGTGGTTTTAGAAGTAAAAAGGCAGCTACAGAAATTTTCGTAGCGTTTTCTTGGCTTCAAGCCTAGGAAACGCTACGAAACTGTGAAAAACTGTGAAATTTCTAGATTTTTACCTTGTCTCAAAAAAGTAACCTCCAGCTATAGAAACTTGGTCTTCAACATGCCATTAACCTCTTAAAACATAATCAAACTCAACTTAAGAGCCTTGAGGTGTTTCCTCTTCGTTAATGATAAGTTGAGCTATGGGCTCCTCAACTACAGTCATCTTTAATCCTTTCTTCTCCAGCTCCTCATGGATCAATTCTAATTTCTCTTGGCGGTCTTTGAATTGGTCCTTCAGTTTTATGTTCCTATATTTCAATTGCAGGTTCATTCTTCTGATATGATTCACCTCTCCTCTCAATGGTGGAGCCCATTTGATCAATTGTTGTGTGTTATCTAAAGTATTTGACACACTATTAACCTACTCTTCCCAAACTTCTTTAATTTTCTCAAACTGCACCTTTTGAACATTATGTTTCCTTGCTTCTTTCTTCAAGACTAATATTTCATGATTTTCTAACTTCAATTGCTCCTCAAGGACCTCAATCTTTGTTTTTTCAATGATTTTATCCTTTCGTTTCTTTTGCTTGATGACTGGATCTTCTTTTGCAGGTGATGAGAGGTCAATGATGCTTGGTGGTGGCTAGACAGTTTCAGTGACCTTCTGAGATTCTTTACTACTTTCCAAGACCTTTCTAGCATGCCTTGTCATTGGTTTCCGAGCCTGAAACATGAAACATGCATCCTCACCTTCAAACTCTAACTTCTTTGATAATTTGGATTTCTTGAGCTTCTTTCCTCCCTCATCTATATCCTTAGCTTGGACTATGGGAGTTTCTTCAATATCAATAGCATGCAGAATGTCTTCTAAATTTCCCTTAGCCACTGTTTGGCTTCTTGTAACCCTTTTGCTTCCATGTTTACTCACAATTGGCTCTTGTTTTATAGGATTTCTCACAGTTGGCTTTTGTTTTGCAGGTGAAACAACAGGTGTATCAAGTTTCTGCAATTTCTTTGTTTCCGTGATTACTGGTTCACTTTGCTCTGCCCCTATAGGCTCACTTTTCTCTACCACTGAAGGTGATGACATACCTCTAGGTTTAGGAGTTCTTTTAGGAGTGATGGAATCTACTTCAAAACCACTAGCAAATAGAAAAGATGACCAGTCTCTGCCTAATCTTTTTAACTCCTCTAAAACTAGCAACTTGATTAAACCATGATGAAAGAGTGAGGTTTCATTTCCTTCAGGTTTAGCTTGAACTTTATCTGCCATTTTTACTAAGCTTTTGTATAAGTAAAAAGGTATATCAAGATATTTCTTACCAACAAAATGTAGCAGAAGCCTGAAGTGGTAAGAATAAACCATATGATACCTCCCTTCACAAGTGAAGTACTTTTGAATGATAAGCAGCATCTTTGAGAAATTGTCTTTCATGTAGCTCCTTGGAATGGAATTTGTAAGGTCAATCTCATTATGTTCTGGCTTGATAAATTCCTTACAGTCCTACATATTGAATTTGAAACCTTTGAACCATTGTTCTCCTCCTCTTGGAATTCCTGTTGTTGTTGCAATGGTCTTTGGAGTTATAGTGAGGTTCAACATCCCCACCTCTGAAGTTTTCCCATTGAAATTGATGGCAAACTCTTTAGAAACCTGTAGATGGCATCCTTGCAACCCTTGGAAAAACTACAAACACCATGTTCTTCTGAAAACTTCTGAAGCTATTGGGTCTTCATTTATCAAGTTCATGTCTGATGGCTTATGACTGAGATAATGGCCACCTTTTTTGGTATTCATCTTTGCAGCCATGGTAATTTTATGTCTTCTCTGCCTCACTTGATCAGTGATACCTACAAACTTTTGAAAATGCTAGTCATAGCTTGGGCTCAGTGAAATAGCTCTCCAGAGCTTAGTAACATGCAAAGAGGGAGAAAATAATGACAAATGACTAAATTAGGAAATATTTTAAAGTTTCGATGACAACTCATGGCATAATCATGAATCATACATGCTTAAAATAGTAATAATGACTTCAGCCATGACCATTGTACCTTGATTTAACACTATCTGACTCGAATGGAATATACCCTAACCCTTTAAATCATTGACTGACACCTAGCACCTATTTTGAAAAGACAGACATGAATGCTTGTTTTCGTAGCGTACTTAGTGTATTCCTGGCAGTTTTGCTACGAAAGTATCAACAGTTTTGTAGCAAAAAATGTGTTTTTACTGTGCAATTCACTACGAAAGTAGGAAATCTTGGCTAAAATGACTTTTTCAGATTTATAAACTTGGGAAATGGAACATGTTAGGAAATAATGACTGATGTGACATGAAAAGACTTGAATGGGGGTGGGTTTGGACCTTAGGATAGGCTAATAAGAACAAATTTAAAATTTTCCTTTACCAACTAATGACAAATAAACTCTATGACCATACCTTTGACACATGAACTTATAAGACTATGTCAAATGATGTTTCACTTTTTCTGAGTGATAATAGACCACACACTTACCCCACAAGAAACCTTGCTTCTAATGTCTTTCCATTATCCATGCTTATCCTAGAATTTCACAAATCACACTACTATCACTTCGTTGCTATACCCCTCAACATTACGGTCTATCCATGACATAAACATAGGCATAGTACAAGCATATAATATAAATTCATGTCCACATGATACTGACCTCATAGATATGTCAATGTTAGCATTCCCACTTGACCAAGAACCTCTTCATACCATTCACCTGCATAAGCAATCATTCCTCCACAAGAATGGTCCTTTAAAACTCTTTCATACAGTGACATATATACATACATACATATAATCATAAGGAAATTATGACCATGTCAGGCAACGATATACATATACACATGTATACATATAAACATTAGCATGAAAAAATCATGATTCATGATGACCCTTCCAGGCATTGCATACATACATACATATATACATACATGTATACATATATAAACATCAACATAATCATGATCACAACACAATTTCTAGATATCATAAGGTCTAGGTTAAGAGAACTCCATTTATGCATGCATAGTATGCATAACATTGAGAACAACAATTCCCAACATAGCCAAGGAATTTAACACCTCAGATCCATTCAATTTACCCTTTCATGTTACCTTTCTCATTGTCCTGCCACCATCCATTTACACCAATGGACTCAACCAATCCAATCAGTTTGCATGCTCTTACCTTTATTTTCCCTTATACATGTTGTTTAGCCAATTTAGTGTTCCTAAATTGCTTTCATTAATTATCAACCAGGGCTAGTAAATTGATGAAGTGTGGTGCACCATATGTGCTTAAGCAACCTATTTCTTACTTTGTTGTGTTTGTGTTTTATATTGTTTTTAGGGGGGTTCTTTTCTTTGAGTTCTTGAGATGACTAACCTAGAATTATGAAAAGATTTAAGTTAATGTAATTTAATTTTAGAAGGAAGAAAAGGAAGTGTACTAAAACTAATCTAGTTTTCATAAAATCAAACCTAAAGCTAAGAGCTAGTTTAAGACCTATTTTTAAGAATCAAAGCATCTATCTAATTGGTTTGTTAATCCTAATCCATGGATCTACTTTTAAAAGACTAGAATTGAGAATTACTACTCCTATGAAAGCAGGAAATTAATCAACTATTGTACCTTCAGTTATCTCTCATCCAATTGTTAGGTGCGACCTACTGAGATGGAGTTTAGTAATTGCTAGTACTTTTAGCATGCTAAGGCTCTAGAACAGAAAACAAGGAATGAAAATCAAAGTATCTAAGATGTGTCTAGCTACTCCAATTATTCAATTGTAAAGGGTGACCTTCTTTGAAGTAATGTCTGAGTAAGATAATTACATCTGTTTTAAATTAAAGTACTATGAAAGCTATGTAAATAACCCAGAATTTGCATTACATTTAATCATTCAACCATCCCTTCTTAACATGTTCAGATTAGTTCTTTGTAGAATGGTTTTTAGAAATATTGTTTTTTGCAGTCAAATGAGGGTCTTGAAAGTAAAAACATGCAAAGTCTAACTAAGATCAACCAAGCGTATAATTTACTTATTAGTTCTACTCAAATGTGAAGCTTTTAACCTCTTGAAGTATTTTTGAGCATCAAAATTGTGCTTTCCTTCATCTCATTTTACCTCATTTTTCTTTGTCCATTGCTATCCTAGACCCAATTGATCAGTGAATATAGTTAAAATTACTTCTAGAATGATTTACATGACTGACTTGCTAAATTTTGTGATTTTTGCCATTGTAAATCATTTTGACCGGAACTAGCTGCAGAATGCAGACATTCCGTAGCTAACCGGTGATTCTGCAGCTGCCTTCACGTTTGAGTATGTTCCAGGTGGTCTCTTGAGAAAAACCGCATATGGGCATGATCCACGTCATGTCTACATGGTTCGTTGCTCATCATGGAGGAAGAAACGAATTCTGGGTATGGTTTTGAACGTGGGAACACATTTAGGAAGAAAGACTTCTATTAGGACTGTCTCAGTCCAGATGTCTTTTCCTCTTCACGCAGCCACATCAAAGAGTCCTAACGTGATTCCGATAAGGAAAGACAGTGTTCCTGAATTGTTGCAAGTATTGTTATGTGCATTTGCTTTATAAACACTTGGGAGACCGAGAGCTATGTTAGAGATTTTATGTTAGATTTGATGCTAGATTTTGTTTAGACTCTGTGCTACATTCCTGAAGACGCAGAGTGTTATGTTCAAATTATTTCATCTTTAATGGAGCAGACCGTGTTGTTTTGAAAGCGTGATTTAATTTGGAGTTGAATTCCGTCAGGTGGTAGAGGGCCCCTGCCTCTTGCACGGATTTATTTTGCGTAAATTAGATAAGTCTTCTAGCTGCCTTTACGTTTTGAATTTGAATTAATAGTTGTTTTTAATTAGCTACTGTAGTTGTACTCATTCTAACTCTTCCACAAGAAGAAGCTCTTCCAAAAGACTATAATGATGAATGGGAAATGACTATAGTATTGTAGGATTAGAAGTTGAATTCATAGTTGTTTTTAATTAGCTACTGTAGTTATATTCATTCTAACTCTTCCACAAGAAGAAATTCTTCCAAAAGATTATAATGATGAATGATGAATGGCTATAGTACTGTAGGATTTAGTTGTAGTTTTTTGTTGTTCACTATCACAGTTACACTTGTTCTAATCACTCTTCCACAAGAAGAAACTCTTCCAAGAAATTCTTAAGAAGTTCAAGACATGACCGTGATAATGAATGATTTAGTTGTGTGTTTGTACTAAGTATCATTTCTGTTCTTTCTCTTAAACGCTTGCCCAAGACATCATAATGACGAGTAGGATATGGATATGATATCTTAGTTTTTCATTTGCTTTCAGTCCTTTATATTTGCATTTGCATCCAATTACACAGTCAGAATTGTTCTAACTCTTCCAAAAGAAGGAATTATTCCAAAATATCACTAATGATGGACAAACAGATTGTGTAACTTCATAGAATAATGCATGATAGCATAGTTAGGATGCTCCAGAGTTTCGTTGCATTTAATTCATGATTCAGTTAGTTTATTTTGGGTTTGATAATGACTTATAGTTCAACATTGTTCTAGATTAGTGGCATCTTAAGTTCATTCTTAGATTAACTCATTGCACTTGCACTTCATATTCAAATTGTCATCCATTGCACAATAGATTACTTCAGTTGTTAGGATTAACAAGACAACCTTCATTATTCACAAACCTCTTCTTGTTCTAAAATCCATAATTGATCTATAACCATATGAACAGAAGACAACATCATTTTAAGACCTGAAGTACCTCTGCAATTTCCTCATCATTTTATAAACAGAGCTCTTCCTCAAAAGACTACTTTGGAAAGAAATCAACAACTCTTGAGTAAAGGTTTTGTGACATTCAATTAAATTGCAAAATAGAGATAGGAACTAGTTCTAGAATAGAAGATCTTATGATGATAACAATGTTTTTCCTCTAAATATGTTTCAAATCTCTAATCAAGGACAAAATATTGCATCATTGTAAGTTAGTTGTTTCACTGTTTAGTTAGAGGATTTGCATGCTTAGTGATCATTTCTCAAGTTTATTTTGTGTTTTGAATCATTTGTTTGAAATTCATTATCAAACTTTGCTTTTATTTAGTCATAGTTTAGATTCAGCTTCAGCGTTTCCAATTGCATTTGCCATTTGTTATCCATCAATTAGGTTTAACTCTGTTTTTAATCATCAGCTCATTTCCACTAGCTTTCTAGGCATTTTTCCTGCAAACATAAAACCACCAAAAGACCAAAAAACATCATAAATCATCACAAAAGACCAAAAACATCACAAAACACTACACACAACGCATTAGGAAACAAGCACCTAGGTACATACAGTACACTTCACTTCAACAGTTTACAAATCCTGGTTGACAATTAAATGAGCTCAGTTTAGGAGACTAGATTGAGACCAAACAAGTATCTTTGGAGAAATCAATTATGCCTTTGATTATTAGCAATCAAATGACGAGAACAAGAGAAATTCAACTACTACACATGTTAAACATTTAACCATTAATATAAATTCTATATATTGAAAATGGATTTCATGAATATTAATTTGACACAACAATTGGAAATTCTATTTTATGAAAATGAAAAGTCAAGAACAGTAAAGCTAAACAACCATCGTTTCCAGCACTTCAATCCTTATTCCAATATTGAAAACAGAATTTATATCTTCTTGAAACATTTTGGAAGAACAAGTTTTCACAACTCTAATCTATCATGAAACTATTTAAAAAGTACTAGAAATGAAGCATAACAGAAATTGCTAAACAGAATGAAATAAATCTAACTAGAAAGCATATAAAAACCTCCTTTAGAAGCAAGGGCCCTCTGCTACTAAGTTGGTTGAATCCTAGTTTGTCAAAAGTGAAATCAAACAAGCATTTGGTATCTGAACTTCTTTATTGAAATAGAGTCTGGAAAAACAGAGTATTCACTTGAAAATCTGAACTGTACTAAAACTGAACTTAATTATCCCTCGGTTCTGTGGAACCACTATTTAAAGAGGAATTACATAACTAATTGCAAGCTAAGTTAGCTACAGGTGTCTGACTTGAATTAAAATCAAAATAGGACTATTGGACTCATGATTTTCCTCGAAGAGAAAATCAGGAGTCCTATTGCTGTAGGTAACATTCTTTGACTTGTAAATTTGACCGTAGGTTTAGGCACCTCCTTATGTCGACCTGGATCAAATGAATAGGATAGAATCCATGTATGAAGGATTCTAGAAACACCCATGTGGCTTGATTCCTCAACTGACACCTGGAACCTATTAAACCATAAGAGTAGCTGTAGAATGCACAGTTAGCTGCAGAACGAGCTGCATTATGGAGCTAATTTTCGAAAACTTTTCAAAATATAAAAATCATGAAAGTATAAAATGACAATCATTTAAATTTAACCTTGAGACAAAACCTTATCATTCTTCACTGATTAGGGTTTACGAACTTATGGAAAAGTGGTGAAATGAGAAGAGAAAATTGTAAAGAAGAAGGTAATCTTGAGGTTCAACATAGCCCCACTGCAAAATCATTGCATGTCCTCATTAAATTTATCAAAATTATAAGTTCTTTCCCCTTACTGCATGTGCTTAGATACTTCAACTAGAACATCCAACCTTATCCTTCTATTTCCCTTTGAAGTTAATGTCATTCTTTGCTTATTCATGATAAGTTTGAATCTGAGGTTTATGATTTCTCTATTCAACCTCTTGTTCTTTTTCTTCAATTTATTATTTTCCTTGTGCAATAGCCCTAGCTGCAGAGTAGTATTATCATGCTTTTCCTTGTTCAAATTGATCTGATCTTTCAAAATCTCATTTTCATTCTTGATGTGCCTGTTCAATGTCTCTAATTCATAATTATCTTGCTTAAGAGATTCAATCAGAGGTTCTTGTGGACTGATAGGTGTTTATTGGTTCATTGAGGTATTTCTTTCTAATGACTCCACATAATTATATATTTGTTGCTAAACTAGAACTATATTAGGAGATCTTCTGCTGGGGCCTTCTTCAAAATGATAAACAAGAGAGTTTTGAGGACTGTACTCAGGATAATTATCAACAGGTGATGGGACTGTAGTTTCTTATTTTATATTTATGGGCTCTGTCTCTTTAACCAATGTCTTATTCATAGTGCTTCAGAGTCTATAGCTCCTTCTTAATTTTGGAGGATTTTCCTTTCCTTCATTTATAACCTTAGTCTCTTTCTTTTTTTTTCCTCTAGCCTTAATTTGTTTTCTAATTTATGTAAGCTCCTCATAGATTAATTTTTCATTATCCCTCTATGGTGAAGTTTCAAGTCCGTCTTCTACAATTATATTAGTTCTTTTTCTTTTACTTCTCCTGACATTTTCTTCCTTGGGTGGTGATTCTGGTTGTTCTTGAAAATGATTCCTAACAAGGAAATCCTCCCAATTATCTCCTATGTTTCTTAAATGAAACTCAATCAGTATTTTCACTAAGCCATGATAATGCATAGTGGTCTCTATAAATTGGATTCTCTTTTGTACATTCGAGGCCTTTCTTTTTAGACTACTGAGCAGAAAGAAGGTAGGTTGATCTCACCATTCTCTAGAAAATTCATTAACAGTCAGATATGATAAACATACATGGTTCCATACCTTCCCTCACAAGTTATGAATTTTTTCAAAATCAAAAGCATATTTCTCCATTTACTTTTCAGAGCAGTACTTGGAATTCCTTTTCTAAAGACTGAGACATCCATACCTGGATTTTTAAGTATCACCTTCCATGATTCATTACGGAATTCCTTGTTCTTGAACCATATCTCTCCATGCCTCAGCAGTTCTGTAGCTTCAGCCAAGAATGACTCTGTTATTGTGAATTTAATGTCCCTAATCTCCACTTTAGTTCCATAAAAATATCTAGCAAATGATTTGGTAATTTCCTTATGAAAGCCATCAAACTTTTCTATAAACCTCAACCATCCAGCTTGTTGTAGTAGTTCTCTAATCTGTGGATATCCTTCCATGTATTTGACCCCTATTGGCTCTGTTCTGACAATCAAACCCATCCTCCTTCTTTGTAGGATGCTTCCAACCTTAAAAATTACCTCTCTGGGGTGTGAATTTGGCCGAATAGTTGATAGAGATGAACAAGTTGTGGAATCGGTGGCGATGAAATGAGCTATGGATCTGATGGAGGTTTTATGGTGAGCTGTAAGGAATAAGTAAGTTATACGATCTTCAGGAGATGTGGACAAATAGGTTACGTCATGATCATGACCGTTGGTCATTAATCAGGGATTTTTAATGATGGACCATTGTGAAACGTTATATGAGGGATATGATCGAGATATATTTTATGATGAGGATTAATCAATTCGAATGATAGGTTATCAAGGAACATATGAATGTACACCTTATACACATTTCATGTTTTAATTTTTGCTATTAAAATAAATTTCTACACTTTACCTCAGAGCTTGACCTTGTTGTTTGTTGTTGCTTGATGTTGTTCCTTAGCTTCTTTTTATAGCATGATGACCTTCAAAACATAATCTTTTAGTCCCTTTTGCAATTATCATGTCAGTATTTTAAATGGCTGCAGAATAGAATTAATTTTCAAAAATGTGCTCAGCTGCAGAATATGATGAGCTGAAAAATGTAAATTTTTTTTTTTAAAGTATGAAACATGAGTGAAAATATGGAATGAGAGTGGAATGAGATGGTATGGATGTGAAAAATGAAATGAAAGTGGAATGAAGTGGAATGACAGTGGAGTGAAATGGAATAAAACTGAGTTTGCAGATTATGGACTACAAATATGAATGTAGTTTTCACTACTTTATTACATAAAGGAAAATGGAAAATATAGGGTGTCAGAGAGATCTGATTTCCCCCCTGTATTTTATGTATAAGTATGCCAATCATTGATTGGTTTTCATACTTATACACCTTTTTTTTAATTAATTAATTAATTAATTTATTTTTATATATCAAATGTAGGAAAATTAAAAGCTAAGCTAGTGAAGAAGAAGAATTCTTCTTCACTAACTCCATATCAACATTATCTTGAAATTTCTTGAAAACTCTTCTTTCAAAAGTGGTTTATGATATACTTTCAACCTATGACCATTCACAAGAAGAGATACCTTTTCTTCATCTATTGTTCTGATCTTTACTGCTCCATTATCAAAGACTTTTTCAATCTCATATGGCCCAAGCCAATGATTCTGAAACTTTCCTTGAAAGTCCTTGAATTTTGAGTCAAACAAGAGTGCCCAATTCCCTTCTTGAAACTTTTTCTCTTTAATGTACTTGTCATGCCATTTAGTCCTTTGTTGTTGGACTATACTAGTTCTTTGGACTGCATCTTGTTTTATTTCATCTAATTCATTGAGTTGCTCCAGTCTATGCTTCTATGCTTCTGATAAATCAAGTCCCAATTGGACTGCCATCTTGAAGGTCTTGATCTGAAATTTTGTAGGAAATAGGACTTGCTTCCCATAAACAAGTTCATAGGGAGTATGTCCTGTTTGGTTCCTCCATGTAGTTCTGTAGGCCCATAAGGCTTCAGGAAGCCTTTCCGCCCAATCTCTTTTGTGTAGATGAACAACCTTAGTGATAATCCCTTCAATCACCTTATTGGTAGATTCAACTTGACCATTTTCTTGTGGATGGTAAAGGGTAGAATTTATGTGCTTGATCTTGTAATCTTCTACCATCTTTTTCACCATCTTTGATGTAAATTGAGTGCCCTGATTTGTTACAATTTCTCTTGGAACACCAAAACGAGTGAAGATATCCTCAAAGAGAAAACTAACTACAGATCCTTCACTAGCAAAAGATAATGCTTTAGCCTCTACCCATTTAGTGACATAATCAGTGCATACCAAAATATACTTCTTTTGTTTAGATGGAGCATTAATAGGTCCAACAAAATCCAAGGCCCATTTTTCAAAATTTTCAATGAGTACATGGGGTTGTAAAGGCATTTCATTTGAAGGAGCAGGTTTCCCTACCCTTTGGAAACTGTCACACCTTTTGACATATTCTTTGACATCTTTGAAGATGGATGGCCAATAATATCCTAAATGAAGGATTTTATAGGCTGTCCTCTTGTCAGTAAAATGTCCACCACAATGTTCATCATGACATGCCTTAATAATTTCAGGCATTTCATCCTCTCGAACACATCTTCTGATAATGAGATATGGACCTGTCTTATACAATTCATTAGTAATCCATGAGTATTTTGCACTTATTTTAATGATTCTTATTTTTTCTCTAGAATGCATATATGAAGGTAATTTCCCTGCAAGTAAGTAAATGGCAATATCTGCAAACCAAGGGGTTCGAGTAGTTATTGCAAAAATATATTCATCAGGAAATTTATCTTCAACTGGAGTATTATCTTTAATATTTTGAATTCTAGGTAGGAAATCAGCAACTTTGTTTTGTTTTCCAGGCCTATCTAGAATAGTAATGTTAAATTCTTGTAAGAGCAATAACCATCTTGTAATTCTATCACTAGTAACAGATCAGAGTGATTTGTATAGAAAAATATTTCATAGCCTGTTATGTAATGTCTGAACTTATTGATAGCATAAACAACAGCTAAGAATTCCTTTTCAGTTATAGTATAATTCAACTCTGGGGGTGTCAAATTCTTACTTGTGTAATAGATGGCATAAGGGATCATGTTTTTTTTTCCTAACACAGCTCCTAGAGCTGTGTCTGAAGGATTTGTTGAAATATGAAAAGGTAGTTTCCAGTTAGGCCCTCTTAAGATGGGTGCTTTAGAAATTTTTTCTTTTATCCTGATATTCAGGTGCAACCAGAATTTGATTATAACCACTAAAACCATCCAAGAATGAGAAATACTTCTTTCTTGCTAATGTATCTAACACTTGATCTATAAAAGGTAAAGGAAAATGATCTTTAAGAGTAGATTTATTCAATTATCGATAATCAATGCATACCCTCCATTTACCATTTTTCTTGGGTACAAACACCAAAGGAGAAACCCACTAACTATCTGAAATTGGATAGATGAAGTTTACATTTAACAACTTTTGCAATTCTTATTTCAAAATTTCCCTAAGATTTGGATTCATCCTTCTTTGAGGTTGTCTGATAGGTTTGTAATTTTCCTCAATGTAGATGTGATGTATAGAAGTCTTAGGACTAATTCATTTCATATCAGTGTATTCCCGTGCATATGCAGATGAATGTTGTTGCAATGTTTTTATTAGCTTCTCTTGTTGTAATTTTTCCAAGTTTTTGTTTATATTCAAGGTTTTCCCTAGAAATATTTCAACTGTATAGCTACCAAATTCTTCCATAGAGTAATTATACATCTACCTAGATGACAAGTATTCAATATTAGATCTTTCTTGAAATTTATCATGTTCATATTCTGGAGATTATTCATAATTTTCTATTATATTTAAGATTTGGCTATCTTCACTAATGTTTGAAATAGTGAAGAGAGGTTGTATGTCTTCTTCATCAACAATCCATTCCTTATCATCTATTTCTGTGATTTTTCTTGCTGAAGGATACATAGTGAATTTCTTATTTGAATTACCATCAGAAATACACATGTCACCAGATCTACAGCTAAAAGCATCAGCTGTAGCTAACCAAGGTCTTCCTAGAATGAGTGGGTGTCCTCCTAGATTTTTCTTAGGATTTAATGTCATAAAATCAATAGGATACTCCCAAGAATCTAGAGATACTAAAATATCTTCTAACACACCATTTGGTTTGATTATAGATCTATCTACTAATTGCAGTAATGTAGGTGTATAAAGAAGATTAGGAAGCTTGAGTTGTTCCATGGTTTGTTTACTCATGATGTTTATTGCTGCTCCTAAATCAATCAATGTATTTGGAATTTCAATCCCATTGATATGTGTTTTCACTACTAGACTTATGGGATCTAAATATTTTTGAATTACAAATTTTCTCATCATTATGTCTGTTATTTTTCCTAGAAGCTTGATTTTTTTATTTCTTTCATTTTTCTTCCTGGTTTCTTCATACTCAACTCCTTTATTATTTTTGCTAAAATTGGAATTTCCTTGATGGCTTGTAAAAAAGGTATTTTGATGCAAATATTTCTCAATTCATCGAGGAAATCATAGTTAGGCAACATAATATGCTTTTCTACTCCTTTATCAATTTGTAACCTTTCAAGAAAAGGAGGTGTAGAAGTAGATACTGATGGTTGCTCTATAACAAGAGTTGAATTTATTTGTTGTTTTTGCTTTTTATCTTCAAAATTTTGGTTTTGAGGAGCTACTTCTTCCTCAAAAATTTTATTGGTTTGTAGAGAATCCTCCTCAAAATTTTCTTGTTCTTGAATAATTACTGAAGGCTTCTTCTTTTCTAATATTCTACCAGATCTTAGTTGGACATCATTAAGATCTAGAGGAGTAATCATATAGGTTGGAAATTGCTGACCTTCTATCATATAGGCATTCTGAGAATTTTTATTGTTGGGGTTTGGTAATGGTTGGGCAGGTAACTGATTAGGTCTCTGAGGGAATGGTAGTAAGAGTTGTGGATTTGGGTTTTAGATCGGAGGTTGTTGGTTTTGCTAAGGATTTTGTTGGGGAGGATAATTTGGATATGAGGGAGGATATTGATAGTACTGAGAAAATATTACATATGGATTCTGCATACCTTGAGCCCATTGTTGAGATTGGGGCCAAGGTTGTTGCCAAGAATTCCAATTTGGTGGGGGATGAGTATTCATTTGGTTGTTAAACCCTTGAAATTGTGGCCCCTGCCATGGTCTTCTAGAGACAAAACAGAGATATTATGTAGGATTTGATGTTGTTTCTTCACAGAAAACGACCTTAAGACCAGGAATTGAAGGACAATTCTTAATCTCATGAATTTCAGAACAAATCACACAATTTTATACAACTTTTACTTCAAGAGGACATTCTCTCAAAGCATGTTTCTTTCTGCATTTTGAACAAAAAATATCCAAAGCACCAGTCTTTTCTTTTTGCTTCTTTTGTAACTTAAGGGTGTCTATTCATTCACTAAGACTCCCTAAGATGTCTGTTTTGAATTCATCAAGCATGTTCCCAATTTCTGCCCTACTTACTATTCCAGCTGCAAATTTGTTTACCCTAGCAAGAGCAAGATCTCTTGGTCCTTTCAAAATTTTTGATTTTCCTCTTGAGAGATTAATACATAGTTCCCCAATATCAGCTAATGGAAGTTGAGATATGTCTCCCTTCCCCATCACGTTAAGGATATCTATCCATTCATCTCTAATTGTTTTCAACAAAAGAGCTTTTAGAGTATCTTGATCTAGATTTTCCATTTTTGCTCTCTTAATTTTATAGTTAAATATTTCAAGTAAATCCTCCAAATTTTCATCCTCTTTCTGCATCATTTTAAACACCTCTTCTTTGTGATTAACAAGTATACAATAGTCCAAATAACTTTCTAGAAATTCTCTCTTCATATCATTCCATATCCTAATATATCTAGTGATTAGACTCATAAACCATTTTAGAGCTTATCCTTTCAATGTTGAAGGAAATAATTTGAGTTTTTTAGCATCTTGTAGGTAATCATAAGTTCTACACAAGACTTAAAATTCAAATAAAGGTCTTTGGGTCTTCACTTTTTAATCCATGGAAGTTTGGGAGAACAGAAGGTGAGATATTTTTCATGCTAGCATTTTTTTCTTCATCTATGGTAGGAAATCCAAAAGAAATTTCAGTTCCCCTATTTCCTCTAACTCTACCTCCTTCTACATTTCCCCTACCTCTTCCTCTATCTCCTCCTCTACCCCTACCTCCTCCAAATAGTACATTTTCTCCATTAAAAATTTCTTCTTCTCCATATCCTCCTTCTTCTCCTCTTCCTGCAATGATAGATTCTTCAGAGCTGATATAAGATTCAGCCTGTAGGGTTAACTGTTCCTCTGGTTCTTCTACCAATGGTATGTTGAAGAAAGGTTCTTCTTATTACTCTTCACTAGGGATTTCTAACTCTTCAGCTAGGATATATTCCCCTGTAGAAGTGAAAAAGGTTACTCATTCTTTTGGAGTCCTAGGGTCTTCTTCCTCTAAGATTACCTTAGTGGATGAAGTAGGAGATCCTTCTAACTGGATATCAGATCTCAGAACTTCTGGAAGTTTGTGACTAGTGAAATAAGGGATATGAGTTTTGGATGGTGGTGTACTACTTCTTGGCCTAGGTGGAGTGAGTGGTGTTGTAGGGATTAAGCTTCTGCCTCTTACAAATTTTCCCCTAGAGTCTCTTTATCTACGCATATCATTGTTTTTGGGATGTAAAAAATAAGGCTACCTAGTTACACTTCCCCGGAAATGGCACCAAAATGTTTAGTAAATTTAGTGTTCCTAAATTTCTTTCATTAATTATCAACCAGGGCTAGTAAACTGATGAAGTGTGGTGCACCATATGTGCTTAAGAAACCTATTTCTTACTTCATTGTGTTTGTGTTTTATATTTTTTTTAGGGGGGGTTTTGTTCTTTGAGTTCTTGAGATGACTAACCTAGAATTATGAAAAGATTTTAGTTAATCTAATTTAATTTTAGAAGGAAGAAAAGGAAGTGTACTATAACTAATCTAGTTTTCATAAAATCAAACCTAAAGCTAAGAGCTAGTTTAAGACCTAGTTTTAAGAATCAAAGAATCTATCTAAATCGTTTTTTAATCCTAATCCATGGATCTACTTCTAAAAGAATAGAATTGAGAATTACTATTCCTATGAAAGCAAGAAATGAATCAACCATTGTACCTTTAGTTATCTCTCATCCAATTGTTAGGTGTGACCTATTGAGATGGAGTTTAGTAACTTCTAGTAATTTTAGCATGCTAAGGCTCTAGAACAGAAAACAAGGAATGAAAATCAAAGTATCTAAGATGTGTCTAGCTACTCCAATTATTCAATTTTAAAGAGTGACCTTCTTTGAAGTAATGTCTGAGTAAGCTAATTACATCCATTTTAAATTAAAGTACTAGGAAAGCTTTGTAAATAACCCAGAAGTTGCATTACATTTAATCATTCAACCATCCCTTCTTAACATGTTCAGATTAGTTCTTTGTAGAATGGTTTTTAGAAAAATTGTTGTTTGCAGTCAAATGAGGGTCTTGAAAGTAAAAACATGCAAAGTCTAACTAAGATCAACCAAACGTATAATTGACTTATCAGTACTACTCAAATGTGAAGCTTTTAACCTCTGGAAGTATCTTTGGAGAAATCAATTATGCCTCTGATTATTAGCAAGAAAATGATAAGAACAAGAGAAATTCAACTACTGCACATGTGAAACATTTAACCATTAATATAAATTATGTATATTGAAAATGGCTTTCATGAATATTAATTTGACACAACAATTGGCAATTCTATTTTATGAAAATGAAAAGGCAAGAAAAGTAAAGCTAAACAACAATGGTTTCCAGCACTTCAATCCTTATTCCAATATTGAAAACATAATTTCTATCTTCTTGAAGCGTTTTGGAAGAAAAATTCTACACAGCTGCAATCTATCTTGAAACTATTTGAAAAATAATGGAAATGAAGCATAATAGAAATTGCTAAACAGAATGAAAGAAATCTAACTAGAAAGCATATAAAAACCTCCTTTAGAAGCAGGGGCCCTCTGCTACTAAGTTGGTTGACTCCTAGCTTGTAAAAAGTGCAATCAAAAAAGAATTTGGTAGCTGAATTTATTTACTGAAACAGAGTCTAGAAAAATAGAGTATTCACTTGCAAATCTGAATTGTACTAAAATTGAACTTAACTATCCCTCGGTTTTGTGGAACCACTATTTAAAGAGGAATTACATAAATAATTGTGAGCTAAGTTAGCTACAGGTGTCTGACTTGAATTACAATCAAAATAGGATTATTGGACTCATGATTTGCCCCAAAGAGCAAATTAGGAGTCCTATTGTTGTAGGTAACGTTCTTTGACTTGTAACTTTGACCGTAGGTTTAGGCACCTCCTTATTTCGATCTGGATCAAATGAGTAGGATAGAATCCATGTAGGAAGGATTCTAGAAACACCCATGTGGCTTGATTCCTCAACTGACACCTAGAACCTAGTAAACCATACGAGTAGTTGTGGAACGCATAGTTAGTTGCAGAACATGCTGCATTCTAGAGCTAATTTGCAAAAGCTTATCAAAATAGAAAAATCATGAAAGTATAAAATGAAAATCATTTAAATGTAACCTTGAGACAAAACCTTAGCATTCTTCACTAATTAGGGTTTACTAAATTATGGAAAAGTGGTGAAATGAGAAGAGAAAACTGTAAAGAAGAAGGTAATCTTGAGGTTCAAAACATGCATCGAACTTCATCTAAGCCTTGCATCACCTGTCGGGTTTCATTCAGCTCTGCTAAAGCTCCATTAACTTCTATCTTTCCCAACCAATGCCCAAGACTCAAAACATAAAAGGCAAGCATAATAAACTAAAGAATAAAACCATGGAAAACCAATTGTAATATGACACCACGAACAAAGTGGCATGCCATCATGCACTAGACTCAATCAAGACCGCAAATCAAGCGCAAAAAAATTAAAAGACTGAAAATAAACACCATGAGTTAATTCCCAATGGGTTCCCAATGCTTCCAAGGGAAAGCTCAACCCAAGCCTTCTTCAATATTTCATGGCAGTCTCTTTCCATGTAATCCCCTACATCATACTACCATAAACCCATAATTTTCTGTGCATAAATAAACATAACAACATGCTAGTTTCATTAACTTTTTGTGCCAAGCACATTGCCTTGTAATTGAACATGCATGTCAGTCGTATGTACCAATGATCAAGACAACATCACTATCAATTCGAAATCAAATTTTACCAAGACTAACAACCATGTCATAATCAACAATCAACTCACATTCATCGGTCATAATACATAATGATACAACTATCACCTACTTACACTCAATTATATACCGATATATCAGCACATATGTGTTATCACAACCATATTAAAACAAGATCATTCCTTCTTGCAATATTACAGACACATATACTCATATCATGCAGTTAATCAAGCATTCAAACAAATTGCAAACATACCATGTTAAATAAATCAACTACATGACGTAATAGACACCAAATCACTCATACACCAAATAGAAAACATAATCAAACATTCAAGCACCAAGTATACAACAAAAGAAAACTCATACCTTAACACATCTCAGGGGAGGTTATCTTGTCTGCACAATCAATTTAGATTAGCACAATATAACTTCACAACACATCCACTTGAACATAAATAAGGTTATAATATCCAAACAATAACTAGCTAACATGTTTACACCATAAAATCATAAACAACTGACATTGGTGCATAACAATCACATATGCAAAATCAACCAATATTAGTATGACACAATAGCACGAATAATTCAATTCATACCTGAATGTCATAACCCTAACCATCTTCCTATACCAATCCAATTTAGCATGATACATATAACATTAAGATATTAATGCAATAAACCTAATCATCAAGTTATCTAACATATAACAACAATAAGTCAACATATAACATGCTCATCAACAACATATAACATAATCATCGAGATAACTACAAGTTAAAAAATAACATATTCATCAACAACATATAACATAGTGGTAAGGTTAATACCATGCTTGACTAACCATTTCATGTACATATGATCACACTAGTTAACTAATGTTTATTATAACAACAATAGAATGAGAGGCATACACATAACCATAATGCATATGACTACACTGATCAACCAACATTTATCATACATGTAACCATAATAACAATAGAATGACAAACATATAAGTAACCCTAATTCTTATAACAACCATGAATCACATACCTTCACGCCAAACATGCAAACTTGTATGATGATCTGCTGTTACCCCAAAGTCTATTGTTGCAACGTCACTTTAATGGTATGCATCTCCTCCTATATCTTACGCTCTATCTTAGCCAACACATTAGCATCATAACATACCAATATCATCATGATGACCTAACTGCATACAATGACCTTATGCACAATAACCTCAATAAAACCAATGCAAAATTGACCATATGCACCCACTTGACATGTATAACCAATCATGAACGTCGAATGCATGTTCAACATATGACATCAGAAAATCAAGCATACTTGGATAACACGGAAGCATGACCAATATGTAACCCTAGCATAAGAAATAAATGCATGTACAATATGTCACAATATGTAAGCAAGTGTTCACGAACAATACACAAGCATGAGAAACACATAACCAATCATGACAACATGTTCACAACAACACCATCAACCCTCACATGGAGATATCACTACAACGATGATCAACACCATGCAAATGAAACAAGTGCACATAGATCACAAGCATACTAAACACATATGAAACCACCATAAATGCATGATCAACATACTTCCCATCTGGTCCGAAGTTTGAACCATGCTCTGATACCACTCTGTAACACCCCCTTCCCACATCTACCCAAGAAACTCGCCAGTCGGGGTAATAATGCGATGTGAGGCTACTATAATGAGATTAAACCTCCTAGGTGACCTTAAGGAAGTGTAACGGATGAAAACATAACATACATAACTTGTACATCATCAATGACACCCCCATGAGCTAACCCAAGATTTAAGGCTTCTTACCCATGGGTCACACTAACCTTTTGGTCTCTTTGAGCACAGCCATAGGCATAACATTGCATGCCAGTGGCTGGAAGGCTATAGTCGCACGCATAACACTACAAGCCAACAGCTAAGGCCCCAATTACTCAGTTTTGTGCCTAGGATCCAATATTTGAGCCACCTTTTCAGGCCCAGAGCCCATTTCACTAGCTAGAACTTCATGAAAATTTTAGACATGATAAATAACAACAGAACAATGATGTAGAATAAAACATGTCATCAAAAACTCAACCAGACCCCTGCTAACCATGACAGGAATGTTTTCAAACATGACACAAACATTGAATCTACAGGTGTAAATAATAGATTTAAGCATAGGGGTATCGCACTTATTTGAGAATATCTAAGAATAATTTATCCCTTACATCATTAGCTGCAATACAATTTATTTGACCATAGATATATCATGCATTCATTTACAAGTAAAAACATGTATAGAGCCACACATCATCACTAATCAAATACATGCTTATAACCAAAATAATAATAAAAAAAATATAATGGATACAACAAGAATAGAATCCACATAGAAAATAGTACATTTTCGTACCAAATAACCAACGAATGAGCTCTTCATTATTGAATGTAAAAACCAACTGAAGATGGTATTTCCACGTTCCACTCAACCATAGATTGGCTGAGCCAAATATCTCTTCATCCAATCACCCCCATGTTGGAATCATGATTATTGTTAGACCAAAACCCCCAGGCTTTACTCTCCACTATAATCGCCAAATTTAGGATCCATGAGAGGCAGTTAGTCCATGTCGCAAAACACATGGGGAGCGTTTAACCCAATGTCCAAAAATATCCCCCCAATGTGAGTCAGGTGAGTTTCAAACTCGAGACCTGTCATTGTGATACCACTTGTTGGAATCGTGATTTCCATTAGACTAAAACCCACTGGCTTTAGTCTCTGCTACAATTGCCAGAGCTAGGATCCACGAGAGGCAATTAGTCCATGTCGCGAAACACATGGGGAGTGTTGAACCCAATGTCCAAAACCCCATGCCATATTCCAAGCATGAATTTTGGACTCAAAATAACCAACCAAAGCATCCCAAGGCTAAACAACCTCACCCTCATCAAATAGAAATAAGGCTTTACTGTGATCTATAGCTGATCACTAGGCCAACACAAGCATGGATATCACTGAATTATCTCCGCCTAAACCGCAAGGAATATTTTTTACTCCTAGTCTCTCAGGCTTTATTGCAGCCCACAGTCTGAATCAGGGGCCACTAGGCCATAAACTGAGACATACTCTCTAGGATTTAATGTATATCCCAAATTTAGGATTCCTAGGCTTGGATGGAGAGCAAACCACCTCTCAGGCTTTACGACAATCCAAACTCAGATTACTAGGCCCTAAATCGAGGCAACACATGAACTGGTTCCATAATCATTCTTAGATCCACCTCAATCAGCTTCGAATCCATTCGACAATCCATCTAAACCAAACATGAGAACTCCACGACACCATGGTTATCCGAAAATGGAAATACTAGGTTGAATACACTGCCACACCTGGAAAAAACCCATGGAAAGACATAAAAGAACCACATGCAATACCGTGCATGCCAGATATAGCAAGGAAATCATACATGCAAATAGATACCTGATAAGAATATTGTTGTAGTTGTTTGATTCTTGCTCCTCCTTACTTGCTTCCTCCTTCTTCCTTCTTTCTTTTCCTTTATTTCTCCAGTGTCGAATTTCTCCAAGAAAAAGTCAAGTTTCCACGAGTGAGAGAGAGAGAGAGAATAAAGAAAAAGCTCCAAAAATGAATTGACAAAAGGTTTGAGCCAAAATATTGCCAATTGATCCTCAGAAGCCTTTTTATCAATGAGGCCTATATTTTCTTTATTTTCTATTATTTTCCTTCACTTCCCTCTTCACATGCAACCTGTGACCTTTCATCTCCCTTTTCTCCTAATTTCCATTATTTTCATAAATAAATGTGCCAAAAATGCTTTCTTCCTCTTAAAGCCTTAGCCATTTCCTTATAATAACCGAAATGAACACCTGCTAGGATGTTTTCCCCCCCATTTAGCCTGGAATATGTGTCCCATCAACCGTGGTTATTATTTTTAACTTTATTACATGGAATTTTCACCAGGGTTGTTATATTTGAGTGGGTTTATTGGAAAATTTTGCAACAAATCTAGAGTCTGTTAGAATCTTGCATGGCAACATGCATTCTCACTTGTGTTATCATCCACAGGAGATAACCCCTTTGGATCTCGTGAAATTCAATGTGCAGTTCAAGTGTCTGATAGAAACCCTAGGGTTGATCTCAGCCATTGAAATTAATAACGGGATCTTAGTGATGGTCTCAACCAAGGATATCTTGTTTCATCAGGATTTACATACATCCATGTAGCGGGGCATTGATAAATTGAAAGATGATATGGAGGATATGACTAAGTTTCAATTAGGGGATAACCTAGACAATATCATCAATGAGGAAAATTTTATTATAGAGGAATATACGAAGGAGCCCGATCTGCCACAAGATATTGTAGATTATAGGAAATCTCTACTAACATAGGGTTCTTCCTACATTCTAGTTGAGACCATCGACACATTTCCTGTGAAATTTACAGTCTTTGTGAGGCCAATCTTAGGGGTTCCATTGATATGTAGGTCCAAGCCACAAATATGGTCTCCTCACTTGCATCCCTAACTTAGGATCATATGGGCCTCCCCTCTTGTAGTGTTTAGCTCCTACATTGAGGTAAGAAGCTTCAGGATCTAAAATCCCTTAAAGAGTACACCATAGCCATGGGTGTATCTATTTATCTAGTCTCAAGTTTAATAGGTGGAGCCATGGCTAGGGTCTGTCTTCCTCCTCCCAATATAAATCCTTTAAAGACACCCTAAAGCTGAGACTTTTACCTTCAAATCCAAAATATCTCTTTGGGTCAACATTCATTGTGGAATGGGGAATAGACATTCCATCTCTTGAAGTGATTAATATTGTAACCAACTTTTGTTCTGAAGATAAATCCCCTCTGCAGACAAAGGCGATCTCTCTAGCCCTGGAGTGGGTCTAGCAACTTGTGGGACTTTCTAATGCAATATTCCTTAGATAATATTCAAAATGAGACAAGAAAGGAGACAATATTACCTTTTCCTGATGTTATGTTGGAATCTTTTGATGATGGCCTCGATCCACAATCCCTCGGGCTCACTCCTCACTACTAGTGGTGTATGATTACCTGCAGGAGATCAAGATATGAAAACAAACATAATATAATACAAAACATACATTGAATATCAGCTATCTCACAGATCAAGGAACATTAGACTATTTTCACAAATGATTAGACAAATATAGAAAGCAAACATCAGATTTTTTATTGATGAATATAGAAGAGAGAGCTTACAACCCAGGCCTTGATGTTGGAGGCCTGCCTTTGGTGATGTTTGAGTCCTTCACCAAAGCTCTAAATCATTCCTTCTCCATAATAGCTTAGGTGTTATCACAATACATGAGTGTATAGGGAATGAATGGTCTTACCAACCCAACAATGACCAACTAGTAGTGGAGGGATGGGTACCAATTTATAAGAATGGAGAAGAGGTTGAGAGCCCATGAAAGGAGGAGGAAGGTCCACTTTCTAAGGTAAAAACCCCCATTTATAAAATCAAATATCTAAAATCAAAGAGCTCGACCCTATCACCATTGAATAACAACCAACTCGCCACCCGAGAGCTTCTAGAGGTCGAAGCTTCTCCTCCAATTTTAGGAAACACTGCCACAAAGGGATTGACACATTTTTCCCATAAAAAAGGGTGTTGGAAGTGCTAGGAGAGAACTCTCAACCTGCCATCAGCACGGGTAGCCACTAGAAAAGCGTGTTGACCCAGAAATTTTGGTTTTTGACCAAGTCTCTCTAGTGATATTTCAAGGCAGCTTTCTTTGATTCTTCAAAGGACATCTTTGTGTTTTTTTCCCAGGTGGATATACTACATAGGACCTGTCACAAGGAACTTCAGGATCAAGAACAGGAAGTGAGCAGCGTGAAAAATTATTGTGTAATAGATGCCCCCTAAATCATGAAGGCAGAACGAGGAGTGATGGGTGAAATTATTTATGAACCAAGGCAAAAGAAATCAGAATACCGCCAGGAAATGTGCCGAATTAAACACAATACAATATATGACATCTCTGATGTGAATATTCCTAATAACATATTTGTGGACTAGGACTCAAATAACATATGAACCCACGACAAGGTCGCAACCATCTGTCTAAAAGAGATCATGTAAACAGATCCATGGTATGGTTGCAACCATCCGTATAGACAGGATCATATGTACAATCATGAATACTCAATAACTCCATGAAACTTGGATAATGACAAAGGTGATCCAGGGTCTTCGCCACAATCTCAATCTACCCAATGTACTAATCTAGCCATGTGAATAGATGATCCGATGTCAAACATGGTAGAAACCACCTGATTACTGATTAATGATGAAAATTGTTAACAGACATGAGAGAAACCATCAATAATGATGATGGCTCTCAATGTACAACATCACAATCCACAAGTGTGAATAAATGTGTTGAATTCAAACACTTATAGAATTATTTGATCGAAGCCCAGTGATGTGAACCTATCGTTGAACACGAATAACTTGTCATTGAGGCATGCAAGCTCCAAGGGACTAAAAAGGAGTTTCTAAACCATCTTCCTAGATAATGAGCTGAAGTCGACATGAAATGATATGTCGAAGGAGGGCCATAATGATTCCCACATCATCGATATGAAACAAAAGATATCTAAAGATGATAGGAGTGACTCAAGACTGTAACAGAGAAGGTCAGACAAGCAGAGGATGTTTTACTTAGACAAAAATGACTTCTCTTGAACATATCGGTGACACGACTCCAGAATTTTGCAACATTCGACTCAAATGGAATCAGAGGTCATGATGAAAAAAATGACAATCAAATAGGCCCACCCAAGAAAAATGACGAATGAAGGATATCCCCAACCCGACACAAACTACAAACAAGTGTCATGTTCAAGAACCACAAGCTACCAAAAATACATATAGGATGTTCACTTTCAATTTTTCCCCTGTTATCGCTAATGAGTACCTCTTTATTTTTTAGCCAGCGTGAAGAGGATAACATATGCTGAGCATGTAAGTGAAATTTTTGAATGAATCTATCCTAGTAATTTTAACGAGCCCTAGGTAGGAGGAACTCGGTCTCATCATGGTGACAAGTCTTTCACCGTTTAAAATTTAACAAGTCCGACGAAATAGTAACTCGGTGTCTTTTTCATGTTTAGGGAGTTTGAAAAAGAAACGGAAAATAAAACTCCATCATGTCCCTTTTCGTAAATCGTCCCTCGAATTTGAAAAGGTATAAAATAATTTCTGAGAGAACCTCTTAACCATGTTCGATCAAGGTATTCGTAAATATTGAATATCAGGCTGAAAAAGAGGTAAATGTATATTGAGACCACGCAAATTCATTTACTTTAATGAGTTTGAAAAGACAAGTACTTGGAAATATTTTCATTTTTCGAGAGTAAGAAAAGAGCTGAAAGGCGACTCCAAGGGGGTTCCTTTTTCATTTATTTTTTACCGAGTCTGAAAAAGAGATAAAATAAAACTCATTTGAATCGGAAATAATCACCATTAGTGTAAAGATACTATTACTGCACAAAAAATGGAAACATCTCTGATATCGAGGAAAAATAATAAAATAATGGTGAAAATATCTTCAAAATCTATAAATAGACAAAAAGTAAATTCATTTTCACCATTCTAGATTGAGTAAATTGTTAAAGTGCATTTTACCCCTTTTCCCTTTGAACTTCAGATCAGTGGTGCAGCAAATCTAGGACACCGTTCAAAAATCCATCAGCTACAGGTAATATCTCAGACTCTCCTCTTCATTTTAATCCCATTATTAAGTAGTTTATCTAGGAAATTTTGTTATTTGGGGGTAGAATTTTAAAATTTTATTTTCTCTACGATCAACGCTCATTCGATCTTCAGATTCGCGTTGGTCGCTCTTAGCCCGAAAGGTGATCGTGTCACTAGTGCCATTTCAAATTTCACAGTCACGCTAACCATGGGGAAGAAATTAAAATAAGGAATTCTCCAATTTTAATGGTTTATTTCCAAAACTACTAGACTGATGAAAGTCCCTAAAATGTCAATTGAATATTTTTTGCAGGTGATTTTTAGCGAAGATGGTCATTGAATGGAAAGAAACTAGCCATGAGGTGGAAGACCACCAAGCACTCCAGGACCCAAATTGTGTAAACACATTGCAGAATTGTGGACTGCTGAAATTCTTCCAAACATTAGGGTTAACAGCTCAGCTGGAGCTACTTGAGTATTTGATTGGGATATGGAATATGGATCGCCAAATATTCATGATTGGAGACCAGGAACTTGATTTGGATTTCATGGACAACTACTTTATTACAGGGTTATCTAGGAGAGGGGAGCGAATCCAACTCTCTGGAGCTCATGCTGGAGGTGAGAGTCCTAGTATGCTCATCCAGAGGCACTGTCGTGGGGCTAAAAATACTCAGAGTGGGAAGGTAGAGATATCCTCTATCGCAAATCTTCCCTTACGCACAATATTACATTGCATGGCTCGAGTGGTCGGAGCCCAAGGATTGCATGAGACAACGAAGTCTCAATTCCAGTATGTTGTGGATTGTCTGGATCCTACTATGTTTAACTAGTGCGAGGGGTTATTGGCTAATATGAAGAGCCAATTGACCAAGTGCAAAACAGGTTGGCTGAAATAGTTTGGGTATGGGTCAATCTTGGTTTCCTTATTTCTGGAGAGGGTTCCTATATTTCAGTATCAACAGTTGGAGATCCATGATCCAGCCCCGAGGGACTCGAGGCTATTTAGATGGTGTGAAATCATGCCCCATCAGGGAGGGATCCAACAGATGCATTTCCTAACCGCGTTCTTCAACTGGTTGCGCCGTCAGAAGATCATGGTTGAAGACTACACATGCGTAGGCATTGACTTCAAAGGAGACCCAGATCTACCTTTTCCACCAGGCGAATAGTGGTCTGATGCAAGTAAAAAGTGTTTTTTGGAATTTTTTTTTTTACTTTTTAATGTTTTTGGTATGTATTTCGAGATCTAAACTTATGATTTTTGCAAATGTAGGATTAATAAGACCAGCTGATATGTCTTTGATTTCCAGGAGAGTGGTACGCCTGGTCGAGGATGCTCCCTATGAGGAGGGGGAATATCCAGTAACAGAGATAGAGCATAATAAGATAGGCCTAACTAGGGGCATACTAGAATATGCAAACTTTGACGAGATCCCACTACGCTATCAGAGGCATACTGTGGGGGTCCCAGGCCGACTGTGTCACTTACTCTGGCAAGTGATCCGAGCAGTCACATGTTATCATGAGCACCATGTGGGGGGATTGTTACAAGTCATTTTTTCACCATGACATATAATTGTTCATATGGGTTTATTGCCATCCATATCATGTTCCCTTAGAGGTAAAAAACACTCATGTTCCTGAATCAAGTCTTGGAAATTGGAGAAAATATTTGTAAAACCCTTAAAATTTTGCCTGCATAGTTTTACTAGCCTTTCCCTATGCATGTGTTGATGATCCTTCCATTAGCCACAACAATCAACGCTCTTTTTTCCACTAAAATTTGTGCACCCCCGTGAAAAGCAAGTAAAAAGAAAAAGTAACTTCTAGAAGCCTAGTTGGTCGAATATTCTCCCAACTGGAAGCCTCTAGAGTTGTGCTAGTTCGAGCTTTATCCCTCCACTCATGGAGCTTACCCTTGGTCCAAGGAACTAAAATCCCTTCATGGGAGGAATCCATACCTCTCTTAATGGATCTGAAACTACTTCAATCTCCCTATAAATTGAGCTCAAGTTTCAAGTTCAAGGGTAAATACCTAAGTTATTAATGTCAATAGAAATTGATCTGGATAGTTTCTAAGCTAAAGAGAGTTCATAGAGTGCATACTTTCTATACTAGTGTGTTCTTATTGACACACTGAAGATCACACCTTTATGTCCATGACTTCATTTTGGTCATTCTAGAGAGGAAGTCTTATTAGACTGAAGGAGAATGATTGCTCGGACCCTAAGAGAAATCTGTACAACACCAAGGCATCTGATTGTAAGATTGCTCTTTCTAATTTATGATAATACATATGGATCTCTTTTTCTCATTGTCTTGTTTCCAAATTCATGGGAATGATGTCAATACTTAGATTCTGTTTTCCTTTGAGATAATTAGGGTCAATAATTATGCCAAATCATCTATAATGTTTTGTTGGTTTTTGAAATTTTGGATGGCCAATGTATAAAATAATTTTTGCAAATAGTTATTGATTAAATCGTTCAGATAATATTATAAAATATGAATAAGGGTTGCTTTTTTATCTCACATGGTGATTAAGATTTTGTAAATGGTTAAGTAGACTTATGTAAGAAGATATGATAACCAAATATTTAGATTGAATTATATAATTAATCATAAGTTTGAAAACCTTTAAACAATGTCTAAAAGTTCAACAAAATACAATTAACATTATCAAGATGCTGAAAATTTATAAATGAAAGGGACTTACATCGACAAACTATTTAGTAAATCATTCTTTATATTAATAATAACTTCTCAAGGAATTATAAGATAACTGAAACACAATTAATCTCACCTTATTATCTTGATAAAAATTAAACATATGAAGAGACAAAATGTAAGGAAAATAGAGAAAACTCATAGAAGGAACAAATTTGTATGAGTCAAATTCATAATCCTTCTTCTATTATTGATGATCGAATTTTTTTTACAATTTTTCTTATAAACATTTTCTTATCCAAGGGTGCAACCCTTAATAACTTGAAATGAGAGTTATTTATACTAATTTCTAAAACTCAGAAATATCCTAAATTGATTGCAATAATATAATAGAGAATAATAGAAGAAGGAAACAGATAGATGATGTGTCTTTGTTTTCATGGAAGTTGTTGATGACTGGACCCTTGAAAATCTGTTGCGTTGGCATGCTGTAAATATCACACTTTTACTCGATGGTCTCACAAAATTTATCCCATTTGTCTTGACTTGGGATTTCTACACTCATCATCTTTCTGAAGATTTCATCTACCTATGTATATATGTTGAAAGTATGCTTTTTAATGAACGAATGTTTGATTTTATTTTGAATGATAAAATCAAATAGCAAAGCCTCTAGAAATGCATTCATTGTAACATGTCCTTTAATGCCTACAAATTTTGATTTATCCACTGCAATAGTATATAATGTTTTACAGTAATCTTCTAATTTAATCAGTTTATCATCTAGTCGTACCAATCCTAACAGTCCTTTATGATTCAAGATATTAAAATTTGTATGAAATCTTTGAACAACAATATTCAAAGCTTTACATTTTTTTTGCAGTTGCTTCATTAAATTCCTCTTATGTAAAAATTTCTTGATCTCTAAAATTGTTGCAGTTTTGTCTAGTATGTTTATTTCTTCCAACTTTTCTTTGTTCTTTGAGTTCAAGACCTTGATCATGTCAGTGGCTTCACTTGGATTTTTCTTGAGATTTTCTTTCTACTCTTCTATAACTGCTTTGCACTTGGCGATGAGCTCTTGTTGTTCAAAGATAATTTGTATGGATGGCCATACCTCTGTCATAGACTTGTTGATGTCTTCCCAAATGTTTTGCTTGGCTTCAGCCAATGTTCCTTCCATTAGAGATTCACTTTCCAATTCTTTCACCTTAAGTCCCAACTTGTGAGACTTTTTCATTTCCTCCATATATAAGGCATCATTTCTGATCTTCTGTGATTCTAGAGTCTGAAACCTTTGCTGCAAATTCTCATGTTCCTTCTTCTGAATAGCTAAATCCTGTGCCAATTTTGATGTATCAGTTGTTGTCATGGATGTTGAAAGCTCTGTACCTACAGAAGATGTTTGAACTGTTGTATTTGGATCAGTAGCCACCTGTGCTGCTGGTTTCTCCTTTAGTAATTCTTAAATCTGTTCTTCCATATTTCTTATTTGAATGTTTTTCTCAATGATCAATCTGAGCATCTCCTCTTTGTTGTATTCATTTTCTGTAATTTCCTTTGTTTGTGGATCTTCAGTTGAAGGTAATTTAAGTTGTTTGCGCATAGCAGAGATTTCTTCATTCTTCTTTTTGATAATTTCCTCAACTGCCTTGCAGTATTTTGGATCATGTCCAACTTTCACTACAAGATCCTCCAAAGACTTTAATCTGTTGTATTTGGCCAATGAAGAAAGCTTTTCAATCTTAAGCTGAGATTTAAAATTTGACAATGCATTTTTTAGTTTGGAGAGTGACATGGTTGTTGTTGTCATTGTTGAAAAGAGCATCTCCCCAAACTGTTCATGCATGTCCATCTGATATATAAGATGGATTTTACTTGAATCAAAAGAAAACATGGCCTTTTTATATTCAGCATTTTGGAAAAGGCACTGTTGCCTGAAAAAAGGCCATTTGCATCCTACCTTTCTTACTGTCAAAGGCAGTGAGAAGACTGTGCTAGGAAGTTGATATTTTTTTCCAGAACTGACTATATACATTATATTTTAATGACTCATTATTATCCTTAATGTATAAGAATTTAGAGTAAATATTATGTTCTTCAGAAGAACTGGCATCTGAGTTCCGCGTAATCTCCATAGGTTCTCTAGCAGGTGATGATGATGGAGGTGTCATAGGAACATTGGTTGATGTATAAACTTCAGTCCCTCCCAAATCAATAATCTATTGTTCTTCTCCCTCTAAAATTAAATTTGAATGAAGCTTTGGCTTCTTGTGTTACAAGAAGCCCTCCTTCATGATTTATTTGGAATGTGGAGGTTCTTCTTTGACTCTTTTATGTTGCTTACTCTTAGGGAATTGGGTATGCACATTAGAAGTTGAAATAACTTTTTCATATTCCTCCTTAAGAGTGCCTTCGACCCATTCATCTTGATTCATATATTTTTCTATTTCTACTCTGGAGGTATGAGTATAGGAAGTTGTTTTGAGTTCGACTCTCAGAACAAAAATAATGCCATGGGGGTCATAAGATCAAGTTAAACTTGGTTGGAAACCCATTTTCTTTAACATTGCATCAGCTTCAGCACCAGATGATCTGGTATTACAAATGAAGGATCCAATGCTTGCCTTGAGATTGAACTGAGCTTTCCTTTTCTCTTAGAAAAAATGGAGATCATCCATGTTTCTCATTTGTCTAATATATTCTAAGGAAAAGAATCTCATAGGGACATATATAGGAAGCTTATATGGTGGGAGTTCATAACCATATACTCTAATTTCTATGTAGTTTTGGTATAAATACTAATCCCCAGTTTTGGATTGCTCACTCAAGTGTAAGGTCCTTTTGATCTCTTCTCCAATTTTGGGTTATGTCTGACTAGTAAGTAGTTGCTTCACTGGGTGTATGAAGGAGTCTATGAACTCTTCAAAAGTAGTTTTTGTTGATGTAGCCCTGACTAACCCTGTCTAGTGAATCACTGATTGATTCAATCCTAATGCATATTGTTTGTTGAAGTGTACAGGCAACATCTCTTCCTGCTAAAAAAGAATCATGTGAATAATTACAAAAGAGTAATTAAACACACCCTGAGTTGTAAAATTCATGAATTTCTCATGCATATTTTCAGCCAAGAATTGGCTGTAATTATACATGAATAATGGTGCTTTGTCTTTATTGAAAATGGATAAGAACCCCATGATGGGTTCATCAACTATTTGGTCTTTTGGGTATCCTAACAGGTATGAAAGAAGTGAAATGTAGTGTTTAGAGGCTTCAGGAAAGATTGAGGATGAGTATGGTGGATTTTTCTTGGGTAATTCTACATCCTCGGGTAGGAATATTTCAAATATCTGGGCTCTCTGTGGTAAGGCTAACTTATGGTAGAGGTCCATGAGAGCACCAGGTAAAAAATGGGATAAAGAATCAGATGAAGAGATGAGGAGAATTTGGTTTATGGTCTCTGGGGAGATGGTGATCAGAATGTTTCCATTCTGAGCCACCACTGCTCTCTTTATGGGATCATATTGTGTTTGGAACCACGAAATAAGGTCAGGGAAAGAATGGTTCTATGGAAAGGAAAACAGGGGAAACATTGATTCCCAGAACCTGATAGGGTCCTGATTATCAGTGTGATTTTGTTTTAGCCACAGATATGGCTCATGAAAATTGAATTCATAGTCAACATCTGAGACCTTAAAAAAGGTGTCTGCGAAGGGTATTAGATCTAGGTTGAGTTGTGGTGTAGGAGCGGGGATTTCTTCTGCAACCGGGTTAGTGACCTGCACTTCTTCAACCACATGTTTATTTGCTTTGCCTTTAGGGGTCACCCACTTTTTTGTCTTGGCTTTAGGGGCCATTTTTTGAGGGATATAGAATGAGAGAAATAATTTGAGGATCGGGCAGTTGCAGAAAGGGTGACAATGATCACGAAAATTATGACAAGGAACAGAACATAGAGCTGATGACAAATAGACGAGAAGGTAAAGTGATATAAGGCACTCTGCAAACTATTTTATATGTGGCAATCTGAGTTTAATGGCCTGGATAGTGACTGTAACATTTTAACAGTTCAAGAATGGGCTTTTAATGAGAAATGGTGCACTAAATGGTTAGGGGACAATCATGTGAATGGAGGAGTAAAAATGGTTAGGGAGCGGAGGCATAGGAGGTTAATGGTTGGATGACGTGGCAGGATGACATTGGTTGGATAATGAATGGTTATAGCACGAAGGGAGGATATGTTGGCTTGAGGCACTGGAGGAAGCGAAGGTTGGAAGAAAAACCACCAATGGGGGGGGGTTCAGGGGGGGTACCTTCTGGTTTTTAGCTGGTGGAGGGGGTGTGAAGTCGTGTGGTGTTGACAAATTGAAAAATGCAGCGGCCATTAAAACTACATTTTTAACCCCCACTTTCGTTAATATTAAATGGTCAATGCGAAGATCCTTAAGCACTTATCTTGAGTAGAAACATCCCTTGAAACTTGCCAGCGCTTTATTCCTTGTGATTTGACCTTTTTTCCTCTAGTGACTTTAGGATAAAAATAAAATATGCGCTATATCATCTGCTTAATTAATGAAAATATAAACCCCCTTTTAAATCATTTAATAGCCATTAATTAATTTTTAATCTTTTAAGTAACTCGACGCATTTAAACAGGCGGCCATGATTTATCTTTTTGAAGACTAAAGCATTCAAATTTTTATTTTGTTTGCTTCCCTAACATTTTTTCTTTTTGCCTTCTTTCTTTAGGGAAAATAACTCTAACATTTTTATTTTGACATGGATGCATAAAACATTTTTTTCCTAACATTTTTTTTTTCTTTTTCATCTATATCTTAACTTAGAATTTTATTTTTATTTTTTCAACATCGGCTCCAGTTGGGGACTGCTTCCCCCTATGGGATGTAGAGAACAAGCAGTTCCATGTGCCTTCTCCTCGGGCTATGGAGTCTTTGTCATAGAAAACAAAACAGACTTGAAATGGTAAAATAAAATGATAATGTTCAATGATGATGTGGGATCTCCTTCAATTTTGTATATAATGTTTCAGAAATCAGTCATTGACAGGCAATGTTGAGAACTCTCCTTCCAAATTTTGTAGCACAAATGTGTTTTTCCCTTTACCTCTGCAATGTTGAGTGGTCCAAACCATAGATTGTCAAAATTTCCATGCTTTAGTTTGTCTTCTCTCCGAGCATCCCATCTTAAGACTAAATCTCCTTCTCTAAAATATCTTTCCCTATCCTTTCTTTCAAAAAGACTCTTCAGTTTATTTTGATATTTTCTCAATTTGTATTGAATCTCATCTCTGTTTTCATTTAATTCAATAATCTGATTTATTCTTCTAGAGAAATCATCAGGTTCATCAATAGAATCTTGTAAAAACTTAAGCACAGGGAAAGCCAAATTTGTAGGGAAAATAACATATTTTCCATAAACTAGTTGAAATGGAGATTTACCTGTTGATCATTTGGGAGAAATATTGTTTGTCCAGATGACATAGATAAGATGACTGTCCCAATTTTTCTTATTGTCTTCTAAATTTTTCTTGATCACCTTTACTAAGCTCTTGTTAGATGATTCAGCAAGATCATTCCCTTGAGGATAATAAGGGTTTGAACATGTTAGCGCTCCGTAATTCCAAGGTTGAAAGGACTGAATCCTAGAGACAGTATCAAAAATGCTTCAAGCCTAGGATATATCCCTCCTAGACTCGGAGAGGGATCTCTCTGTTAGATGTAGCTTTGTTGATTTGGAATTTTAGGCTAGTTATTCAGGCAGAGGGGTTTGTTTGAAATTTATGGTTGAGACAACATAAGAGGGCCATTGGGCTAAGGGAGTCTGTTAGTGTCAGAATATGCATTCTGCCATTAGTGATCAATATCTCTCTTTTCATTCTCATTTTAGGTGTCCCACTCTGAAATTTTTATATCATTCCATTAGGTCATGCTAAAAATTGTTTCACTAATGGTAGCCCTACTCAATAAAACTTCACTCTCCCTCAGAAAATCATATTTTCTGACTCACCTTCATGTCTTTTTTAGCATAATAACACCTATGAAAAGCTCATTTCATCATTTCTTTTCTAAGTTAAAGTCAACCATGGAATTCAGGTTATTCAAAGTCCCACTAGGTCACTACGGTTTTGTTTTTCAGGGTCCAAAAATGTATCATTCCATCCCAATAAACTCATCAAACAAATGTGAGAGTGACTCAATGACATTCTATTTCCATCTTCAAAAGATCATCAGTATGTAAACATTGTAATTTTTAAGTTGTAATTTTGATTTTATATGATTTTCATATCAAAATGCCATTTTGATATGAAAACAAAGATGTATTTATTTTTTATTTCCTATGTAATTTTATGTTTTCTATATGTAATATTTTCACTCCAAAGCTATCAACTCAAAACACTCATGCCAAACTGAAGGAAATAAATGTTAAACTCCATCAACTGATCAACCTGTAAAGCAAAAATTCAGAAGTCAAAGAGCATTAGTCTGAAAATTTGAAAGGTAAAGTGAAACATAAGGAAAGTTAGTTTTCAAAGAATAAATCAAATCCACTCAAGTATAAAAGCCCTCAATACATCAAATCAAAGTTAATTTGCTTCTTATAGCCTCAAGAAAACTCAATAAACGATAAATTTTCAAATTTTAGGGTGAAATTGTGCAAAACAAGGTCAGAGGGTGCGTTTTCTAGTGGTGTTGCGTGTTTGGCTGAAAGTGCAATGTATTTCTTAACGGCGTTGCACATTTTTCAGGAGAAGGGCATGTTTGCCAGAGGTGTTGCGCGTTCACCCAATTTCTTCAAAAATTGTCTTCAAGAACTCAAAACCTCACAAATTCACTTCCAAAGCTTCAATAACAATTCTTCATGCCTCCAGCGAGCCAGTAAGTAACACATTTGCTTCACTCCACTTTATCAAATGTCATTTTTATGTGTGAAGTTTTCTTAAGGAAATTTGGTGTCTCCTTCTATTTATAAACCCTAGTTTTCATTTACACTTCAATTTCAATCCCTTAGCCTTCATATACCATTCCTCATATCCTAAGACATTTTCCCAAATTCCTACATTGATATCCCATTTCCCTAAACTATCATATGCTTCAAAACCCTAAGTCCTAGGTTTTCATTTTCCTAGGCTCCCTATACCCTACCTACAATTAAATCCCCTATTCTAAAACCCCTCATAATCACTACCCCTCTCACCTCCCTCATATTACAAATCCCTATTCCCAACCTCTTCCAATTTCTTCACACCAACCCTCACCTCATACACTCACATTCCATTCCATACCTCCCTAGGGTTTCATACCAAATAAATTATGGTAGACGAGGAGAATAAAAGTCATAGTGAGGAAAATGAAAGACAAGAGAGAAGGTAATCTAAAAAATGAGGGAGAGTTATTAGACAAGAACCTGCAAATACCATAGAACTCATGGCATCTCCCATCACTGTGACATGCTTTAAGCATGTGGGTTGTTTTGAGTTATGTTAGAAAGTACAAAGGGTCCAATACCATCCTATTTTGTCCAGATTGTTCATTTCAAACCTCCATGACAACCATGTAACCCTTGTTGGTATTACTTTCACTGTCTCTCCTACCATAGTATCAGCTGCTAATGATATCCTAAACATTGGAGAAAAATGGTTTAAGTAAGGAGATTTGATAATTTTTATTATGAGCCATATATTAAACCAAGGTACAAGAATGAGAGAAAGAGGATTTTACCTTTCTCTTATCTCCTAGATAGATATGTCCCTATGATGAAAATTATTATGAGGCACTTTACTTGTGAGGGTAGGTTTTCTAGACTCTACTCCTATCATATCCGGCTACTCATGCACTTTACAAGATTCAGAATGCTTAATATACCTTACTATCTCTACCGGAGCATTGAGAAGATGGAATTTATTTCCCAAAATAGAGATTATGATCATCAAATGCAAAGTGTCTTTCATTATTACCGCATCAAGATGATAGTCCCTCATCACCTTGATCAATTAAACATTACATGGGACACCTTCATATCCAATGATACTTTCACTGTCCCACCTATTCAGCATAGCCAAGATGCACCTTCATCATCTCATCCTTCCACATCCATACCTCCATCTTAGCCTACTGTTCATACATCATCACCAGATCTGTCTCCTCCATCCACCTCACCACCTTCATCTCCATTTCATATTGAGATTGGGTCACCTAGCAGAGGTGAAATTAGCAAGCCTAAGAGGGTTGATTTGGGCACATTGGCACATACCTAATGGAGAAGTCATAGGTGGGTGTTTGCCCCACTGATCGTGGGAGGGGCCCTTCCTTCTTCACCAACAAAGCAGGTACATAAATACAAAGAAAAGATGGCAGAGGTGGACACACATGAAGAGGAAGGCCTCCATGAAAAAGAGGTAGATTTTTAACTTGTAAACTTAGACACAAATGATGATGATCCTTCATTGATCATCCGAGAGAAGGAAGCCAAGATTAGAAACCTCCAAGCTAATCTTGAAAGGTCCAAGTTTGTCATTAAATTTCTCAAACAAAATAAACAGCAGATGAAGACCAAACACACCATTGATGAAGTAAGATGCATCAAAGCACAAAGAGAAGCAGAGAAGACTAAATTTTTTCTTGAAGAGACACTAGAGAAGTTTGGTGAACCTGATGATGAGGAGGATCAGCCTCCAAGATAGAGACCTAGAACTAGAGGGCTTAAGAGAGCTCTAGCCCTATAGAGACAAAGGGAAGTTGAGCTTGTTGACCAGCTAACCCTAGATGAACAGCTTGCCCTAGAAATCAGTGAGAACAAATAATCATGTCTTGATAGAGCCAACCAACACTTGGAGAAGCTCTTGGCCAAGGCTCAAAAGGAAAATGACATTAAAATAAAGATGGCAAAGCATTATGCCATGAGGAAAAAAATTGCAAGGGCCAAGCTCAAACGAGCCCATGCAAAAATTGAAGCCTTGACCAAGAAAGAGGATAAAAGGGGGCTAGAAATACTTGCTTATGTAACACTCCATGCCTCAAACACATGATCAGCCAGCCTCCCACCAATTTTGACAAGTTTTGGGCAAATTTTTCATGCTTGTGAAATTTTGTGTCTTTGAGGATATTTTTAGCATAGTGAAAGTGTCAAACACATAGCACCTAGGGCGTTGCACTCTTTTTTGGGGCATCTAATGAGAAAATGGCCACCACCAGTAGATTTATAATGATGGGGACATAAACCCTGTGAATTTTCTGCCTCATTTTTGGCTTGGGTGCTGTGTGTTTACCAGTCTTGGGAGAAGTGATTTTTGATAGGGAAAATGGGCTTCATTTTGCAAACATGAGGCAGTCCTGTAAATTAGACTTGAAGGGCTTTCCAATAAACCATCTTGGAGAAAATTTGGACACTAGGAAAGGACCCAAATTCAGCCTTGAACAGAGAGGGCGTGTTTGACAAGAAGATGGCGAGTGTGGCAGTCTTCTGAAATTTTCTAAATTTCACTCTAGTTTTGATTTTTATCTTGGGAAATGTTGATTTTACCTATGTAAATGATGAAACTGAATGTAATTATCATTTTTTTACTATTTACTAGGGTAAATACATTAGGTAAATAAAAAAAATGAGGTGTAATGAATCAGTTCACTTAAGATAGGAATGAGTCACTTGGACCATCCTATACTCTAACTATCAGTTCAGATTTTTGTGTAATATCTTCCTCACCTCATGGATTCAACCCTCAAGGATGATTGAAGGTTGTTTTCATGTCTATTTAGCTCATTTATTCACACTAGTGAAGAGGTTGGAATCATTTTGATTTTTGCTAGTTGATCAAGGAATATTTGTACTCAGTTTTTGGCCAAGCTAATAAAGAGGAGTTGCAGCTACATTTATGGGATACCTGTGGTATTGAATATCTATCATAGTTTCTTCTTCAGTATCATGTGTTTGAATGTATATTTTATATTCACTTTAATTTCTATATTATGATCTTTTACAAGTTAAAAATTCAGAATACATGTTTTCCATGCTCTATTTTAGGTAACTGAACATATTTTTTTCATCTTCTTCTGTCTGAGAGAAATACATCTTTTATGCTTCTCCCAACCTTCTTACAATTTCAAAATCATTCCATAACCATTTTCTTCAAGTGATTTGCATTGTACCTACCTTGCCCCATTGATCCTTGCAACCCTAATTCATTTTCTCTGACCTAGATTTCCTTCACCTAATTCCTACATCCAGTGGTTTCCCAACCAAAACAATTCAAAACACCCCCCTACACTCTATACCTAGCCTAAAAACCCTAATTTCTCCGACCCTCCTGGCTATGTCCCTTTTGGAGAGAGCCCTCTCCGACTTGATAGGGCTAGCTATCAATTCAAAAGCTTGGCTTATGGTTACCTCTGTTGGGATGCCTTCCTTAGTCTTGGGAATCTGGTAGAGTGATAACATCTTGGCATCATTTCCAGGGAGAGAAGAGACGAATTTTTCCCTGGGTGTATGACAAAGATCCAGTGGAAACATATCCCTTGGATGATGGGATCGATATTCATAAGGTTGATTTCATAATTGCAGTTCCTTAAAAGCAGATATGGCTTCTCAAATAAGGTATACCAAGTCTAATATTGATCCAGATCCATTATCTCTTATCAAATATCTAGAAAGAATCCTAAGGAGGAAAATATCTCAACCAGCTTCAAGTTCTTCAGATTCTGCTCCTCAAAATTTGGTAAGGTCTTTCTCATTACCCTCTGATTTGTTAGTCATACAAAATTTAGTATTTGATACCAAATTTGAGTTATCATTGTTCAGAACCAAATCCGAGATTGATTTGAATACAGTAGTCCCTGAAATCTAGAGATTAGAGTTGAATCCATCACTATTTTAAGCTGCAAATGAGATTGATGTTAAGATCTGGAGACAATATTACAAGCTAGAAAAATTAGCCAATACCCTAAGTTACACTGCTAAAAAATCCTATATTCAATACCAACAAGAAACCATTCATATCCCCGTAGTATCCCAAATAGTCACTATTTCATGATCCGTCCCATCATCATCTCAACTTCCCCCTCAAGGACCTCCTCATACCAATCCATCCTTCATTCCACCCCCTCCACCACATTCAGTAAGAATTATGGCTCGTTTTGGACCTTTAGTTCTCCCTGGTAATCTTGTTGATCTACCTCAAGTATATGTACAAAAGCTTCCCCTATTCGATGAAAACTCTAAAATCACTTCCCGTCAGCACATGGCTAAAATCACAACCTTTATAGATCTTGAGGAGTTAGATGCAAATGATGCCGAAATGTGAATCATCGCACAAAGTTTTTGCTGTGAAGTTAAAGTTTGGTTCTGTGCCCTAGTATCCAATTCTATTAGGTATCCTGCTGACTTAACTGATGCTTTCTTAGCTAGGTGGGACAAGAAGAAAAACCCTTTACAATTCCTTGTTGAGTATCATTCCTTGAAATGCAATCCCAATGAATCAGTGCCTGATTACAATTCCTGGTACCTCAGAATCTATAATTCCATCCCACATGAAATGAAACCACCTCCTAGTTTAGCCCGTCTGCGTTATCCTGATGCTTTTGACTTAGATATGGATTACTCATTGAGAGAAAGAAATCCCGCCACCCTTGAAGATATGATCAAAAATTCAGTGAGTGTTGAGGCCAATCTATTGATTAAAAAGTCAAAACTTAAAACTGAACGCAAAGAGACTATCAAAGAGGAACCCTCCACTTCATCTGATACTAAATTTGATTCCCTTATTAAAACCATGGAGAGAATGGTCGATAGTATGTCTATTTCATATAGACAGCCGAAGCCATAAATCAAAAATCCAAACTTTCGAGGCTAGCAGCAGCCTTAGTTCCGGATAAAGCAGAGAGAGCAAAGATCTCCCAAAACACAACAACAATAGTAAATCAGAACACCACTTCAACAGAATTATTCTCAGAGTGATGAAGAGGAAGAACCAACGGTAGAGGAGAACCTTATTTTCACATCTGATGGTCAGTCTATCTTTCTCACCGAGGATGAATAATATATGGAAAAAACAAGTTCACCTAATGACAAAATTTTCATAATGGCGAATGATCATGAGTTAGAAGTATAATTTGAGGACTATCAAAGAGGGTACCTGAATGCATTGAGTTCCCAACAGAGGCAGTACTCCTTGAGGAGTCGATATGTTCCAATAACTCCGGCTCCGTAGAAGATATTTCAGCATAATTAAGCACCACTAAAACAAGTTCAAAATAAGGGTAAAGAGAATATAGCTACAAATCAGAACAAAAGCAATTATCCTTATACAAGTGCACCAGTCAAAGAAAGAGATATCCCAAGAAAAGAAGCTACACTGAGAGATCATGTTGAGAAAAGGGATGTTATCATAAAAGAGGTAGATAAAACTCTACCTTTTAATTTAGAGTCAGAAATTTCTAAGTTAAAGGTGTCTATTCCTCTTACTGAATTGGTCAAAATTGATAAATACAAAACTCATGTAGTCAAAACTTTGAACTTTGACCCCTTATCTGACATGGTTAATGTAGAGGATGATCAGTCTGAGTTAATATTTGGTCCCGCCATTGATGGCCAGTTTGAAGATAGTGAGGTCCCACCATTTTTCCTGAGTATTAAAGTCCATCGGTGCATTCTTCATAACACTATGTTAGACTCTGGGGCTTCCCACAACCTCATGCCCAAAGCCATCATGGAGAAGCTTGGCCTTGACATTACCCTCCCATATCATGATCTATATTCTTTCGATTTTGGTCGTGTCCGTTGATTGGGTCTAATCAAAGATCTAGTTGTTTCCCTAGAGCAGATCCCATCAAAAAATGTCCTTATGGACGTAGTAGTTGTTGATATTCCACCACGTTTCGGTATGTTGTTGTCAAGATCCTAGGGGGGGAAATTAAGAGGTACACTGCAAGTAGAATTTTTCTATGCCACTATCCCTCTCTTCGGTCAAATGAGAAAACTATACCATGAGACTAAAAATAAATACATGATCACAAATAAGGAAAGGCCTAATAATCATCCTATCAATGTTGTGCATAAAGACTTAGAGTCCTTCATATTGTACAATGATTCCGGATTAAATGATGTTGATTGAGAATTAGTAGAAATAGATGATGTTCCTAAAGTTTCATATTGCATTAGAACAATGTTATAAAAATAGAAAGAGAATCTGCCTACTATATCCGAAAATCCATTAGAGAAGGCAGATGAAAGTTCAGAGCAGCATAAATAATCAAATCGCCAAATTGTGTCAAATCAGAATCAAGAGTTTCAACACCTTGAAGAAGAAGAATATGGTCTTTGGAGCATGGAATTTGAGGGTTATGTTTCCAAAGACAGCGCTGGCATTGGTCTATGGATCCGCATCCCATTTCAACAGAAAAACAAGGTCCCAAATAATGTAAGGTTGTGTTCCTACAAACTAGCGTTTGATTGTATGAATAATGAGGCTGAATATGAAGTGCTCATTACCGGTTTGAAAATTCTAAAGAAATTGGGAGCTAGGAGAATTACAGTTTACGGTGATTCATAGCTGGTGATTAAACAAATAAAATTTGAGCATCAAGCTAATCATCCAAGGATGAGGCAATATAGGAATGCAACACTTGACATTTTAAGAATGTTTCCTGAATATACACTTAAGGTAGTGCCAAGATTGCAAAACTTAATGGCTGATTCATTAGCCACTACTGTGAGTAATTTCATATCTACAATGTTTTCCAATAAAAATTTTGAGATCCATATAAAGCACATGCACGCCATTCCGGATAACTTGAAATTTTGGCAATTTTTCTGGGATGATAAACAAATGAAAATTTTCCTTCAGAGTGAAGGTGATTTTGAGAACTGTTCTATGGATAAAGTGTATGACAAGGATGACCAAGTTATTGAAGTAGATCAGATTGACATACTTCAGCTAAAGGAAAATAACATTCTGAAAGGTCTCATACCTTTGAAAGAGTTATTTGATCAAGATGATGTGGTGAGAAACCCAACTTTGGTTCCCACAAAAAAAATGAGTAGAAGATGTGAATATCGGAATAGCCGATCAGCTGAAGTTCATCAAGCTCTCAAAGTCTTTTCCATCAAAGGTAAAGACTAAATATATTAATTTTTTTACTGAGTTTTTTTACGTGTTTTCTTGGGATTATTCAGATCTAAAGGTATACAATCAAGATATTATTCAACACACAATCCCGATCAAGCCAAATCATAAGCCCTTTAGACAGAAGCTCAGGAGAATAAACCAAATGTTGTTGTCGTCCATTGAGAAGGAGGTAAACAAGATTTATAACGCAGACATCATTGTTCTAGTCAAATTTTCAGGTTGGATTTCCAATTTGGTTCCAGTGCGCAAGAATATTGGTGAAGTTCAACTTTGTATAGATTTTAGAAACCTAAAAAAAGTGTCATTGAAATAAAATTACCCAATGCACAAGATGGATCACATACTTCAACAAGTTGTAGGAGACATAAGGATGTCATTTTTGGATGGTTACTCAGGATACAATCATATCCGTGTACATGAAGATGATCAAGATAAGACGACATTCACTACACCATGGGGTACCTTTAAATATGCCAAGATGTCGTTTGGTTTGAAGAATGTCAGGGCCACTTTCCAACGTGCCATGGACATAGTTTTTGGTAATGAAAAAGATTTTTTCCTTGTAGTTTATTTAGATGATCTGACTGTTTATTAAAATTTAGATGAGGAGAATTTACACCATTTTCAATTTGTGTTCTAGCGATGTAGAAAGTTTGGGATTTTCCTAAATCCTAAGAAGCGCCTTTTTGCTATGGAAGAAGGTAAGTTGTTGGGTCACATCATCTCAAAAAATGGAATCTGAATAGATCTCGCTAGATTTGAAGCAATACACCAAATATATTTCCCTATAAATAAGAAGGAAATTCAAGCCTTCAACGGTAGGATGAATTTCCTACGTACGTTCATTCCCAACCTAACAGAACATATTAGAGAATTAACTAGCATGCTAAAGAAGGAAAATGGTGTTAGATGGTTAGAAAATGCTCGTAGGTCATTCATCTTAGTGAAATTTTCTTTGACCATTGCTCCAGTGTTGACAAGTCCCGATTATTCATTAGATTTCATTATATTTTCTTTTGCTTATGAGCATACTTTGGCAGCAGTGCTTATGCAGAAAAAATATGGGACAGAGCTACCTATAGCTTTTTTCAGTCGCACAATAAGGGATGCAGCTCTCCGATACAACATAATTGAGAAACGAGCATTGGAATTGGTCAAAGCACTCAAAGACTTCCATGTTTAGATTCTGCACTCCTATATTTTGAAATATGTTCCAAATGCAGCGGTTAAAGAAGTACTTATGCAAACAGATCCAGAAGGAAGAAGAGGCAGGTGGATAGCATCACTTTCAGAGTATGACCTTGAGATCAAGCCGACCAAGCTGATTAAAGGGAAAGGCTTAGCCAAGCTCATGACTGAGTCTAATCTACATGCACTTGACTTGAATCTCATATCATCACTGTCTCATGATGAAGAAAGTGTAATTCTAGTTCAGGTATTAGATTTCTTTTCATCGTCTCCACGGTATGTTGATATCATTTACGTTTTACAACATTTGAATCCTCCTTCGGCTATGCCAAAGAGTAAGAGTAGGTATTTGAAACTTAAGGCCTCAAAATATTACATACTTGATAGTGCACTCTATTGGAACGATCCAGGAGGAGTATTACTCAATTGTTTGGTAGAAGATGAATCTAGAGAAGTGATGAAAGATTTCCACAAGGGAGATTGTGGAGGTAATTTGTACTGGAAGGCTACGGCCAACAAAATACTGAGAGCGGGTGTAGAAATTTGAATAACTGATATATTATTCACCGAGATTCTCCTGATCACACACTATTTTAGCTTCATGCATAATACATAATCTCTTCTACCATTGATCATCACATGCGGAAATAAAATTAATTGCATGCATACATTAAAACCACAAACAATCACACATATGAACACAGTATTTAATGGGAAATCTTAAAGCTGAAAACCCCAACTATCTGTATATTATATGTCATGGAGATCATGTAACAATCATATTACAAAAGCTCCTCACAAGCTCTCATGCACACCCTCAATTGCTACACACTATCAAGCTAGATCTAGCAAAACACATGCTCCAATATTTTGCCACTTGATAGCCAGCCTCTATTGCATTTTCAATGCTATGGGATGGCTCATTAAATAACATAAACCACCTGGCTTGTACCGCGCAATCCTCATGGGCTTCTCCACCTATCTGTGTGTTGCAAATAGCAACAAGATAGTCGTCAAATCGATAGTTAACCTTCTTCACCTATTTCTGCAATCGGGTTCCACTAAAACTGTCCATGCCCTGAAGTTAACCGATGCATTCTTTAGTTGATTAATGAGTTTATAATTAGTGAATTAATTAATAATTAATTCACACCACTCTCACTAATTGTATCAATTAGTTAAACTGGATACAAATAGCTCAACTATGTTTAGATTATTTAAACTGAATACAACTCCACTAACTTCCTCAATCAACTCCACCAAACTCTGTCACATGAGTTCTAACTGAAGTATCCATGCAATAGCTCCACTTAACCCTTAGGAATAGTATAATTCCTTCTGTCAGCTCCTGTGCTACATTTGTGCACTTAACTGAAGTGCTCCAAGAGAATAAGATAATGTTTAGAGTCTAAATATTATTAAGAGCTAATAATATTCGACATATCTATTTTTAGACTGGCAATCTAAAAATAGATTCTGCCCAATATGTCTAAAAATAGAAGTCCATCTATTTTTTTCCCACTTGACCAACCATCCACAAATAGCATCCTACAACTCATAGAACATGATCCATATGTCTAAAAATAGACTTTGCGCCAAAAATATCCTGCGAGCCCACTTAGTGAAGGCGACTCCTTTCCACTAAGCTCATCATCTTGTTGCAATCTCAATACTCCCTCTCAACAAGATATGGATTATCTGCAACCCCTATACTGCCCCTGTGGTATTCGAATTTGCTCCTAGTGAGTGCCTTCGTCAAGATATCAGCATCCTGATCCTCCGTAGGAATGTATGAAAGTAACATGACCTTCCGCTGCACACAATATCTGATATGATGATACTGGATGTCAATGTAGTGTGAACCAAACAACCCGAACAGGATCTTCCTCATCCATATAGCCTCGCATGCATCCAAACTTGCAACCATATACTCGGCCTCTACTGAACTGGGTGCCATGGATCTCTTCTTCCTGCTGTACCAAGAAACTGTTGTCGACCCGATACTGAAAATCCCTCCAAATGTGCTCTTTCTATTCGTTGGGCTCCCTGCCCATTATGCATCTTTGAAGCCACATAGCTTCACCTCATCCGACTGTCTGTACCACAATCCATATCTCGATGTGCCTCTGAGATATCTCAATACATGCTTGCCTGCCTTCCAAAAGAGCTTGGTAGGCTTAACCATAGCTTGTGAAAGCTGGTTAACAGCATAGCATATGTTGGGTCATGTATTGACCAAATACATAAGCGACCCCACCAACTGTCGATAAACAGTGGCATCCACTACCTCCGCCGAAGTAGCATCCTCCTTCCTCCAACCACCAGGAAGAGGAGTATCAACAGGCTTGCAGCCATGCATGTTGAACTTCTCCAGTATCTCCCAGGCATACTTACCCCGAGAAACAAACAGTCCATCACTGCGCTGCCAAATTTCCAATCCCAGGAAATAATGAAGGAGGCCCAAGTCCTTCATCTCAAACTCTCTAGCAAGATCCTCCTTGCATGAAAGTATCAACAGCTCATCACTCGTCAAAATCAAATCATCTACATAAAGTACAATGATCAGCAACTTACCCTCCACCACAATCTGGTACAGGTTAGGATCCGCCTCACTCTTGGAGAATCCAAGTCCGGTGAAATAACTTTCTATCCGTGTGTACCAAGCACGAGGTGCTTGTTTCAACCCATACAGTGCTCTCTTGAGTCTGCACACATGCGACTCACTGCTAAAGATCTCGAAACCTTCGGGCTGCTCTATGTACACCTCCTCCTCAATGACTCCGTTGAGGAACGCAATCTTCACATCCATCTGATGAATGTGCCACCCCATCTGCGCTGAGAGAGCAAGAATCGTCTGTATGGAAGAATACCTTGCGACAGGTGCAAAGGTCTCCTCATAATCGATCCCCTCAATCTGTGAAAAGCCTCGGGCAACAAATCTTGCCTTGTACTTTTCCACACTCCCGTCAGCTGCCTGCTTCACTTTGTAGATCCATCTCGAACCCACCACTGATTTCCCCTCCGGTCTCGGGACAATCTCCCATGCACTGTTTCTGACAATCGAATCATACTCTTCCACCATGGCATCTACCCATGCGGGGTCCTCCACAGCTTCCTCGAAAGAGGATGGCTCTGTCACGATACACTTTCTCACAAGAGCCATGTATCCAATATACCGGTCAGGTGACTGTCTCTGTCTGCGCTGTGATGTAGGTGCTCCTACAACCTTCTCTGCATCTTGAGCCAGTCGCTCAGCTTCTGTAGTGCGCTTCCGCCCTCTGATGGTTGGCGCTACATGAGTGGTCTCTTCCACTCCATGAACCTCATCTTGTGGCTGATCCACATCGCGAGACTCATCCTTAGGAACTAATAGCTCCTCATCTGCATGCAAGTGTGGCTCCCTCTCAAGCGAACACTTCATGGCTTTCTCCTCCTGAAATTTGATATCCCGTCGCACAATAGTCTTGCGACTGTCTGGAAAATACACACGATAGTTTTGGGGCATATCAGTGTACCCCACAATTATCCCAACCTCTGCAGTCGGCTCCAGCTTCTTCCTGGCATCCTTCGTCACATGAATGTAAACAGGTGAACCAAAAATCCTCAAATGGGAAATATCAGACCTCTTACCAGAAAATGCCTCCTCGGGTGTACTCATGCCAAGTATCCTGTGAGGACAACGGTTCTGTACATATATTGCAGTATTGCATGCCTCCGTCCACAAGTGAATGGGTAGGCCCTGATCATGCAACATCGCCCGTGCAGCACCCACGATCGTTTTGTTCTTCCGCTCAGCAACCCCGTTCTGCTGTGGGTTATGAGGTGTTATGAGCTCTCTTTGAATTCCTTCTGCGTTGCAAAATTCCTTGAATTCACCAGAGATGAATTCACCACCATTGTCGCTCCTTAGAGCCTTCACCTGCTTCCCCGATTCTTTCTCAACAAATGCCTTGAACTCATAGAACTTTGAGTATGTCTCGCTCTTCTTCTGCATGAAGAAGATACAACACTTACGAGAAAAATCATCAACAAATATCACATAATACCTGTGCTTTGCTGTCGAAGCTACTGAGAAAGGTCCACACACGTCTGTGTGAATTCTCTCAAGGATCGTCATGGCACGACTATCCTTCTCGTGAAAGGTGGCTTTCAAAAATTTTCCCAAGGTACATCCCTTGCACTGATCTGACTGCGCAAGAGTACCCTTAGGAAGCCCAGTAGAAATCTGTTGCAGTATCTTCAAAGCTCCATGGTGAAGGTGGCCCAATCTCCGGTGCCACAACTCGCCATCATCCCGGCTCACCACTCCTTCTGCCTTGCCTGCCATTGCTGCGCAGCCATCTACCTACAATTGATAAAGGTTCTTAATTCGAACCCCTATCCTCCGGGTCTCACCAGTTGCCTTACTGCGCAGGAAAGCCTTTCCCTCACTAAAGACAACATCATATCCCTTGTCTTCTAACATCGCCACAGAGATAAGATTCTTCTTCAATCCTAGAACATGCATCACTTCCTTCAATACGAAGGGTTTACCAGACTCCCTCTCAAAGGAAATGGTATCGATACTGGTCGCACTGTATCTACCATCATCGCCCATCTCGATGTGCACTCCAAGATCTTTCTCATCCAGATCAGTAAACAAATCTCGATCTCCTGTCATGTGAAAAGACACACCACTGTCCAGAAACCACACTGAACCCATCACACTTGAAACCAAGCATGCGATCAGCGAAAAATCCAGCTCAAACTGCGAGGCTAAGGCCTCTCCAGCTGCAGATCTAGCAGCCTGCTTATTTTTCTTCTTCTGCGGACAATTTGTGGCATAATGTCCGTGTTGGTGACAGTGAAAGCACTTCACCTTGGACATGTCCTGCTTCTTGCCTTTCGCACCAGATTGAGAAGCTTTCTTGCTCTTCCCCTTCTTTGCTTTGTTAGCCAAAGTGAAATTCTCTTCATCATAGTTCTTTGATGAAGATCCATCCTTGGTACTCCGCCTTATCTCCTCTTGCACAAGATCCGACCAAAGTCGCTCCCATCCTGGCAATTTCTCCCAACCATTGACAGAGTCCTGATAGGAATGCCAGCTCTTCGGAAGCCCTAGGAGAGCCAAGATCACCAATTCCTCATCATCAACAGTCACCCCCACAATTCCCAGCTCATCCCTACATTGGACGAACTTCGTGAGGTACTTGGGCATATTTTTGCCTTTCTCCATCTTTATGTTTCTGAGTTTATCCTTGAGTGCCAACTTCCTATGGTCTCTCTTGCTTTGGAATAAATATTTCAAGGCTTTCCACATCAAGAATGGAGAAGCCTTACCATGAATTTTGGACACTATGTGATCCTTCACACTATCCAACAGAATCCTTCGACACTTTGTTGTCTTCTTTTGCCATGCGTCAAGTACGGCAGCATCACTAGAAGTAGGCTTTGGAATTTCTGCATCTATGAACTCCTTCAACCCATTGTCATCCAGCACCGCTTCCATCCTGTCCTCCCATGCAATATGATTCGAGCTGTCCTCAAGGGCATACTCCAATCGCAATCCGTTGAAAGACATCTCAACTTCGACACCAAGAAAATACTGCTGCAAATTCAAATTCCACCAGCACAAAACTCAACCGCTTCAATGTTTTGCAATTGCTCCAATGATCAATATTGCTCTGATACCATGTAGAAATTTGAATAACTGATATATTATTCACTGAGATTCTCCTAATCACACACTATTTTAGCTTCATGCATAATACAGAATCTCTTCTACCATTGATCATCACATGCAGAAATAAAATCAATTGCATGCATACATTAAAACCACAAACAATCACACATATGAACACCGTATTTAATGGGAAAGCTTAAAGTTGAAAACCCCAACTATCTGTATATTATATGTCATGGAGATCATGTAACAATCATAGTACAAAATCTCCTCACAAGCTCTCATGCACACCCTCAATTGCTACACACTATCAATCTAGATCTAGAAAAACACATGCTCCAATCTTTTGCCACTTGATAGCCACTCTACTACAATCAATGCTATGGGATGGCTTCATTAATAGATAAACCACTTCTGGCTTGTACCACGCAACTCTGCTGGGCTTCTCCACCTATCCTGCTGCAAATATAACAAAGATAGCCTAACCGATAGTTAGCCCGGCTTCTTTCACCTATTTCCCCTCAGAGACCGGTCTCCACCGAAACTATCCATGCACCCAATAATCGATATCTTTGGGCCTGATTAATGAGTTTATAATTAGTGAATTAATTAATAATTAATTCACACCACTCTCACTAATCGTATCAATTAGTTAAACTGAATACAAATAGCTCAACTATGTTTAGATTAGTTAAACTGAATACAACTCCACTAACTTCCTCAATCAACTCCACCAAACTCTGTCACATGAATTCTAACTAAAGTATCCATGCAATAGCTCCACTTAACCCTTAGGAATAGCGTAATTCCTTCTGTCAGCTCCTGTGCCACATCTGTGCACTTAACTGAAGTGCTCCAAGAGAATAAGATAATGTTTAGAGTCTAAATATTATAATATTCGACATATCTATTTTTAGACTGGCAATCTAAAAATAGATTTCGCCCAATATGTCTAAAAATAGAGTCCATATATTTTTTTCCGACTTGACCAACCATCCTCAAATAGCATCCTGCAACTCATAGAACATGATCCATATGTCTAAAAATAGACATAGTCTAAAAATAGACTTTGCGCCAAAAATAGCCTGCGGGCCCACTTAGTGAAGGCGACTTCTTTCCACTAAGCTCATCATCTTGTTGCAATATCAACAGCGGGTTACTATTGGCCTACATTATTTTTAGATCTGTACAAGACGATCATGATCTACCATGAGTGCTAACTTTTCCAAGGTAAACGTAAGCTCCTTCCTTTACCATTACAACCCATTTCAGTTGAAGCTCCCTTCCAGCAGTGGGGATTATATTTTATTAGTGAGATACATCCACCCTCATCTTCTCAACATAGATGGATAGTTACCACCACATACTATTTCAAAAAGTGGATCAAAGCAATCCCAACCAGGAAAGCTACCGACTCAGTCATAATTCAGTTTCTTGAATCTAACACCTTGTTCCAGTTTGGTTGTCCTCGAAAGATCATCATGGATAACGCTGCATCTTTCAAATCAAAGAAGATGATAGAATTTTTCGATAAATATAACATTAAAATGGGTCATTCTAAAACATATTATCCACATGCCAACGTATTGGCAGAGTCCTACAACAAGTCTTTAATCAGCATAATCAAAAAGATGTTGGAGGCTAACAAAAATAATTGGCATAAAAAGTTGATAAATGCACTATGGGAAGATCGAGTAAGCAGCAAAAGATCCATTGGCATGTCTCCATTTCAGGTAGTTTACGGTGTGGATACATTTTTCCCTACTTCATTGGTTGTTTCAGTCATGAAACTTCTACAAGAGGCCAAAAGCAAAGAAAAGGATATTTAGTGCAAAATAAACCAAATGATTCACTTGAAACAAACAAGGGAAGAAGTGTTCCAGAACACTTCCAAGCTCCATGATAAGATTAAGCAGATTTATGACAGGAAAACCAAACAAGATAATTTCAAGATTGATGATGTGGTGCTTAACTGGGATGCCAAGAATGAAGACAAAGGTAAGGACGAGAAGTTCAAAAATTTATGGAAAGGTCCTTTTAAGGTTGCAACTCCTCATGGAAAAAATGCATATATTTTGGAAGAAATGGATGGGAAAAGTTTCTTAGGAGGGCCAGTTAATGGTAGGCTCCTGAAGCAATATCTCTTTTGATTTGAAAATTATGAAAAAATTTCATCCTCATTGTATATATCAGTTTGATATTTCTGCAAGTGTGAAGTGGAAAATCATTGGAGTTCGGAGCCCAAAGTGAAGGCCATGGATCTTGATTGAGTTTCTACTATTTCAAGTTAATTTTACATAAGAGTAAGTTTAGTTTTTGAGTCGTTGTTTCAGTCAAGTTTAGTCAAGTTTGAGTCAATTTCATTCAGTTTGTGCCATGGAGTTGTCAAAATTAGTTAGTCCTACATTTTAGTTTCAGTTATTTTTTGACCGTATTGGCCCAATGGATGAAAGCACTGATCCGAAAAACTCAGAGATATGTGGTTCTTGACACCTCTTTCAAAGCTGCCATCCCTTATAAGGCCAATTTTAGTGTCATAATATGCATTCTTCCATTAGTGATCAATATCTCCCTTTTCATTCTCATTTCAAGTGTCCCACTCTGAAATGTTTATATCATTCCATTAGGTCATGCTAAAAATTGTTTCATTGGTTGTAGCCCTACTCAATAAAACTTTACTCTCCCTCATAAAATCAAATTTTCTGACTCACCTTCATGTCTTGTTGAGCATAATAACACCTATGAAAAGCTCATTTCATCATGTATTTTCTTAGTTAAATTCAACCATGGAAGTCACATTATTCAAAGTCCCATTAGGTCATTAGGGTTTTGTATTTCAGAGTCCAAAAATGCATCATTCCATCCCAATAAAGTCAACAAACAAATGTAAGAGTGACTCAATGACATTATATTTCCATCTTCAAAAGATCATCAGTATGTAAACATTATATTTTTTAAGTTGTAATTTTGATTTTATATTATTTTCATATCAAAAATCCATTTTGATATGAAAACAAATATGTAATTTATTTTTTATTTCATATGTAATTTTATGTTTTCTATATGTAATATTGTCACTCCCAATCTGTCAACTCAAAACACTCATGCCAAACTCAAGGAAATAAATGTTAAACTCCATCAACTGATCAACTTGCAAAGCAAAAAGTCAGAAGTCAAAGAGCATTAGCCTGAAAATTTGAAAGGTAAAGTGAAACCTAAGAAAGTGGGTTTTCAAAGCATAAATCAAATCCACTCAAGTATAAAAACCCTCAACACATCAAATCAAAGTTCATTTGCTTCTTACAACCTCAAGCAAACTTATCAAAGGAGAAATTTTTTAATTTTAGGGTGAAACTGTGCAAAACAGGGTCAGAGGGCGCGCTTGCCATTGGCGCTACACGTTTTCCAGTGGTGATGCGCATTTGGCTGAAAGTGTATTGTATTTATTAACATCGTTGCGCATTTTTCAGGAGGAGGGCATGTTTTCCAGAGGTGCTACGTGTTCACCCAATTTCTTCAAAAATTGTCTGCCAGACCTCAAAAACTCACAATTCACTTCCAAGCCTTCAACAACAATTCTTCATGCCTCCAGCAAACCAGTAAGTAACACATTTGCTTCACTCCACTTTATCAAATGTCATTTTGATGTGTGAATTTTTCTTAAGGTAATTTGGTGTATCCTTCTATTTATAAACCCTAGTTTTCATTAATACCTAATTTACACTTCAAATTTCAATTCCTTAGCCTTCATATACCATTCCTCATATCACAAGACAATTTCCCAAATTCCTACATTAATATCCCATTTCCCTAAAATATCATATCCCTCAAAACCCTAAGTCCTAGGTTTTCATTTTCCTAGGCTCCCTATACCCTACCTACAATTAAATCCCCTATTCTAAAACCCCTCATAATCACTACCCTTGTCACCTCCCTCATTTTCAAATCCCTATTCCCAAGCTCTTCCAAATTCCTCATTTCATACACTCAAATTCCATTCCATCCCTCCCTATAATTTGATACCAAATACATTATGGCAGAAGAGGAGAACATAATTCATAGTGAGGAGGAAGAAAGATAGGAGAGAAGGTCAACTAAAAAAGGAAGGAGAGTTATCAAACATGAACTAGCTAATACTATAGAACTCATGGAATCTCCCATCATTATGACATGCTTTAAACATGTGGGTTGTTTTGGGTTCTTTCAGAAAGTACAAAGGGTCCAATACCATCCCCTGTTGTCCAGATTATTCATTTCAAACCTCCATGACAACCATGTAACCCTTGTTGGTATTACTTTCACTATCTCTCCTACCATCATATTAGTTGTTACTGAGATCCAAAACATTGGAGAAAAATGGTTTAAGGAAGGAGATTTGAATCATTTTTATTATGAACCATGTTAGTACCTTATAAATTATAAGATCTGAAAGTGACTGGATACTTCATATTTCATGCAAGTTTTTCATTACTGAAATTATTTTCAAAATTCAAATGATTTCAAATAAAAAGGAAAATTGAAAAAAAGAAAAGGAAAGAGGGTATTAAAAATAGAGAAAAAGAAAAGAGAAAAGAATGAAAAGAAAAAATGGGAAAAAAGAAAGAAGAACCCCAAAAAAGAAATAAAACTAAAAATGTTGAAAGTTCAAATGCCACTATTCTTTAGATAGTTCTATCCAGTCATATAGTTTAGTCATGATTGGACAATTTTCAATTTTCATTGATAGGTTAGAAAATAAAGATTTGCGAAACTGTTTAATCTTGGCTTATTAGTAGATAAGTAGCAAATGAGATTGGTTCAACAACTTAATCTGGACCAATAGGAAAAATAAGGAATAGGGGTTAGGTTATGATTTTAAAAGAAAATGTTCAAGGTATGCAAGTCTAAATGCACCCTACAAAGGAAGAAAAAATGTTAGATGAGTATTTCGGTAACCAGATATGGAAAGGAGGAAGAAACGAAAGGAAAAGGTGAAATGGGGACTTCAAAATCCTCTGAGGCGAAATCAATTTTATCCTAAGCCCTATGCAAGTCCCACCAAGCACCAAATCACATTTCGCATCAAAAAAGTCACAAAAATTCCTTGCCATCCATTCATTTCACAAAATCCTCCGATCACCACTAAATCGCTCGATTTGTGATTTGCGATGTCAGCGGGTCCCACCTCCTTACCACTTCACCCCCTCTCCTCGCACTTCACATATCGCAAGTTTAAATTTTTACCTCTACTACTCATAACTAAATATGTCAATTTGCGATAGTTGTGGGCCCCTCCTTGCCACATCACCTCCCTCTCCCTGCACTTCGCACTTCGCAAATCTTAGCACTGACCTCCACTTCTTATAACTAAACCTATCGATTTGCGATTTGCGATATCCATGCGCCCCTCCCTGCCATGTCATCTCCCTCTCCCTGCACTTCACACATCCAAGTTTTAATGTTGTTGAGATTGCAACAAGATGATGAGCTTAGTGGAAAGAAGTCGCCCTCACTAAGTGGGCCCGCAGGTTATTTTTGGCACAAAGTCTATTTTTAGACTATGTCTATTTTTAGAAATGTGGATCATATTCTATGAGTTGCAGGATGCTATTTATGGATGGTTGGTCAAGTTGGAAAAAATATATGGACTTCTATTTTTAGACATATTGGGTGGAATCTATTTTTAGATTTCCACTCTAAAAATAGATATGTCGAATATTATTAGCTCTTAATAATATTTGGACTCTAAACATTATCTTATTCTCTTGGAGCACTTCAGTTAAGTGCACAGATGTGGCACAGGAGCTGACATCTTGCGCTATTCCTAAGGGTTAAGTGGAGCTATTTCATGGATACTTCAGTTAGAACTCATGTCAAAGAGTTTGGTGGAGTTGATTGAGGAAGTTAATGGAGTTGTGTTCAATTTAATTGAGCTAAACATAGTTGAGCTAGTTGTATCTAGTCTAACTGATTGATACACTAGTGAGAGTGGTGTGAATTAATTATTAATTAATTCACTAATTATAAACTCATTAATCAACTAAAGAATACATCAGTTAACTTCAGTGCATTTCAGTGGAGACCAGTGAAGAGATAGGTGAAAGAGCAGTGTGACTATCAGTTGTGACTATACTGTTGCATGATTTGCAACAACTAGTGATTGGAGATGCCAATGATGATTGCGCAGTGCAATCCAGGTGGTTTGAAGTTATTTATGAGCCATTCTTCAGAATTGATTGTGCAGTAGAGGCAGGTTATCAAGTGGCAAAGATTGGAGCATGTGTTTTGCTAGATATAGCTTGATTAGTGTGTAGCAATTGGAGATTGTACTGAGAGCTTGTGAGGAGCTTCGTATGATGATTTTTACATGATCTCTATGACATATAATATACAGATAGTTGGGGGTTTTCAGCTTTAAGCTTTCCCATAAAATACTGTGTTCATATGTGTGATTGTTTATGGTTTTAACGTGCGCATGCGATTGTTTTTATTTCCGCAATTAATGATCAATGGTAGAAGAGATTTTGTACTGTGCGTGAAGTTAAAATAGTGTGTGATCAGGAGAATCTCGGTGAATAATATATCAGTTATTCAAATTTATACATGGTATCAGAGTGACATTGATTATTGGAGCAATTGAAAAAAAAAAAAAAAAAACATTGAAGCGGTTGAGTTTTGAGCTGGTGAAATTCGAATTTGCAGCAGTGTTTTCTTGATGTCGAAGTTGAGATGTCTTTCAATGGATTGTGATTGGAGTATGCCCTTGAGGGCAGCTCGAATTATATTGCATGGAAGGATAAGATGGAGGCGATGCTGGATGACAATGGGTTGAAGGAGTTCATAGATGCAGAAATTCCAAAACCTACTTCTAGCGATGTTGCCGTACTTGACGCATGGAAAAAGAAGACAGAAAAGGGTCGAAGGATTTTGTTGGAAGGTGTGAAGGATCACATAGTGTCTAGCCTTCATGGTAAGGCTTCTCCATTCTTGATGTGGAAAGCTTTGACAGATTTATTTCAAAGCAAGAGCAACCAGAGGAATTTGGCGCTCAAGGATAAACTCAGGAACATAAAAATGGAGAAAGACGACAGTATGCCCAAGTATCTCACGAAGTTCATCCAATGAAGGGATGAGCTGGGAATTTTGGGGGTTATTCTTGATGACGAGGACTTGGTGAGCTTGTCTCTCCTTGGGCTCCCGAAGAGTTGGTATTCCTATTAGGACTCTTTCAATGGTCGGGAGAAATTTCCAGGATGGGAGAAACTTTGGTCGGATCTTGTGCAAGAGGAGATAAGGCGAAGTACCAGAGACGGATCTTCATCAAAGAACTCAGATGAAGAAAATTGCGCTTTGGCTGCCAAATCAAGGAAGGGGAAGAGAAAGAAGAATGCTTCTCAATCCAGTGCGAAAGGCAAGAAGCAGGACATGTCCAAGGTGAAGTGCTTTCACTGTCACCAACAAGGACATTACGCCACTAATTGTCCACAGAAGAAGAAAAATAAGTAGGCTGCTGGATCTGCAGCTAGAGAGGCCTTAGCCTCGCAGTTTGAGCTAGATTTTTCGTTGATCGCATGCTTGGTCTCAAGTGTGATGGGTTTAGTGTGGTTTCTTGACAGTGGTGTGTCTTTTCATATGACTGAAGACAAAGATTTGTTTATTGATCTGGATGAGAAAGATCTTGGAGTGCACATTGATATGGGCGATGATGGTAGATACAGTGCCACCGGTATCGATACCATTTCCTTTGAGAGGGATTCTGGTAAACCCTTCGTATTGAAGGAAGTGATGCATGTTCTAGGATTGAAGAAGAATCTTATCTCTGTGGCTATGTTAGAAGACAAGGGATATGATGTTGTCTTTAGCGAGGGAAATTATTTCCTGCGCAGTAAGGCAACTGGTGAGACCCGGAGGATAGGGGTTCGAGTTAAGAACCTTTATCAGTTGCAGGTAGATGGCTGCGCAGCAATGGCAGGCAAGGCAGAAGGAGTTGTGAGCTGGGATGATGGCGAGATGTGGCACCGGAGATTGGGCCACCTTCACCATGGAGCTTTGAAGATACTATAGCAGATTTCTACTGGGCTTCCCAAAGGTACACTTGTGCAGTCAGATCAATGCAAGGGATGTACTTTGGGAAAATTTTTGAAGTCACCTTTCACGAGAAGGATAGTTGCACCACGACGATCCTTGAGAGAATTCACACAGACGTGTGTGGACCTTTCGCAGTAGCTTCGACAGCAAAGCACAGGTACTATGTGATATTTGTTGATGATTTTTCTCGTAAGTGTTGGATATTTTTCATGCAGAATAAGAGCAAGACATACTCAACGTTTTTTGAGTTCAAGGCACTGGTTGAGAAAGAATCGAGGAAGCAGGTGAAGGCTCTTAGGAGTGAAAATGGTGGTGAATTCATCTTTGGCGAATTCAAGGACTTTTGCAGTGCAGAAGGAATTTGAAGAGAGCTCATAGCACCTCATAACCCACAGCAGAATGGGGTTGCGGAGCGAAAGAATAGAACGATTGTGGGTGCTTCACAGGCGAAGTTGCATGATCAGGGCCTTCCCATACACTTGTGGGCTGAGGCATGCAATACTGCAGTTTATGTGCAAAACCGTTGTCCTCACAGGATACTTGGCATGACTACACCCGAGGAGGCATTTTCTGGTAAGAAGCCTAATATTTCCCATTTGAGGATTTTTGGTTCACCTGTTTACATTCATGTGACGAAGGATGCCAGGAAGAAGCTGGAGCTGACTGCAGAGGTTGGGATATTTTTGGGGTACACTAATACACCCCACAACTATCGTGTGTATTTTCCAGAGAGTCACAAGACTATTGTGCGACGAGATAACAAATTTCATGAGGAGAAAGCCATGAAGTGTTCGCTTGAGAGGGAACCACACTTGCATGCAGATGAGTTCCTAAGGATGAGTCTCTGGATGTGGATCAGCCACAAGAGGAGGTTCATGGAGTGGAAGAGACCACTCATGCAGCGCCAACCATCAGAGGGCAGAAGCGCACTACAGAAGCTGAGCGACTGGCTCAAGATGCAAAGAAGTTTGTAGGAGCACCTACATCACAGCACAGACAGAGACAGTCACCTGACCGGTACACTGGATACGTGGCTCTTATGAGCAAGTGTATCATGACAGAGCCATCCTCTTTCGAGGAAGCTATGGAGGATCCCGCATGGGTAGATGCCATGGTGGAAGAGTATGATTCGATTGTCAGAAACAGTGCATGGGAGATTGTCCCAAGGCCGGAAGGGAAATTAGTGGTGGGTTCGAGATGGATCTACAAAGTGAATCAAGTAGCTGATGGGAGTGTGGAGAAGTACAAGGCAAGATTTTTTGCCCGAGGCTTCTCAAATATTGAGGGGATCGATTATGAGGAAACCTTTGCACCTGTCGTAAGGTATTCTTCCATATAGACGATTCTTGCTCTCTCAGCGCATATGGGGTGGCACATTCATCAGATGGATGTGAAGACTACGTTCCTCAATGGGGTGATTGAGGAGGAGGTGTACATAGAGCAGCCTAAAGGTTTCAAGATCTTCAGCAGCGAGTCGCATGTGTCCAGGCTCAAAAGAGCGTTGTATGGCTTGAAACAAGCACCTCATGCTTGGCACACAGGGATAGACAGTTATTTCACCCGGCTTGGATTCTCCAAGAGTGAGGCGGATCCTAACCTATACCAGATTGTGGTGGAGGGTAAGTTTCTGATCATTGTACTTTATGTAGATGATTTTATTTTAATAAGTGATGAACTGCTGATACACTCATGCAAGGCTGATCTTGCAAAGGAGTTTGAGATGAAGGACTTGGGCCTCCTTCATTATTTCCTGGGATTGAAAATTTGGCAGCGCATTGATGGAATGTTTGTTTCTCAAGGCAAGTATGCCTGGGAGATACTGGAGAAGTTCAACATGCATGGCTGCAAGCCTGTTGATACTCCTCTTCCTGGTGGATGGAGGAAGGAGGATGCTACTTCGGCAGAGGTAGTGGATGCCACTATTTATAGATAGTTGGTGGGGTCGCTTATGTATCTGGTCAATACACGACCCGACATATGCTATGTTGTTAACCAGTTTTCACAAGCTATGGTTAAGCCTACCAAGCTTTTTTAGAAGGCAGGAAAGCATGTATTGAGATATCTCATAGGCACATCGGGATATGGATTATGGTACAGACAGTCGGATGAGGTGAAGCTATGTGGCTTCACGGATGCAGATTGGGCAGGGAGCCCAACGGACAAAAAGAGCACATCTGGAGGGATTTTTAGTATCGGGTCGACAGCAATTTCTTGGTACAGCAAGAAGAAGAGATCCATGGAACTCAGTTCAGCAGAGGCCGAGTATATGGCAGCGAGTTTGGCTGCATGCGAGGCTATATGGATGATGAAGATCTTGGTCGGGTTGTTCAGTTCACACTTAGATCCTACTGTGATTTATTGTGATAATCAGAATTGCATTAAACTCTCGGTTAATTCAGTATTTCATAATATATATAAACACACTGACATCTAGTATCATCATATCAAATATTGTGTGCAGCGGAAGATCATGTTACTTTCATACATTCCCATGGAGGATTATGATGCTGATATCTTGACGAAGGCGCTCACCAGGAGAAAATTTGAATACCATAGTGGCAGGATCGGGGTGGCAGATAATCCCTATCTTTTTGAGAGGGAGTGTTGAGATTGCAAAAATATGATGAGCTTATTATAAATAAGTCGCCTTCACTAAGTGGGCCCGCAGGCTATTTTTGGCGCAAAGTCTATTTTAGACTATGTCTATTTTTAGACATGTGGATCATATTCTATGAGTTGCAGGATGCTATTTGTGGATGGTTGGTCAAGTTGGAAAAAATAGATGGACTTCTATTTTTAGACATATTGGGTGGAATCTATTTTTAAATTTCCAGTCTAAAAATAGATATGTCGAATATTATTAGCTCTTAATAATATTTGGACTCTAAACATTATCTTATTCTCTTGGAGCACTTCATTTAAGTGCACAGATGTGGCACAGGAGCTGACAGAAGGAATTACGCTATTCCTAAGGGTTAAGTGGAGCTATTGCATGGATACTTCAGTTAGAACTCATGTAAGAGAGTTTTTTGGAGTTGATTGAGGAAGTTAATGGAGTTGTGTTCAGTTTAACTGAGCTAAACATAGTTGAGCTAGTTGTATCTAGTCTAACTGATTGATACACTAGTGAGAGTGGTGTGAATTAATTATTAATTAATTCACTAATTATAAACTCATTAATCAACTAAATAATACATTATTTAACTTCAGTGCATGTACAGTTTCAGTGGAGACCAGTGAAGAGATAGGTGAAAGAGCAGTGTGACTATCAGTTGTGACTATACTGTTGCATGATTTGCAACAACCAGTGATTGGAGATGCCAATGAGAATTGTGTAGTACAAGCCAGGTGGTTCGAATTTATTTATGAGCCATTCTTCGGCATTGATTGCGCAGTAGAGGCATGCTATCAGGTGGCAGAGATTGGAGCATGTGTTTTGCTAGATCTAGCTTGATTAGTGTGTAGAAATTGGAGATTGTACTGAGAGCTTGTGAGGAGCTTTGTATGATGATTGTTACATGATCTCTATGACATACAATATACATATATTTGGGGGTTTTCAGCTTTAAGTTTTCCCATAAAATATTGTGTTCATATGTGTGATTGTTTGTGGTTTTAATGTGCGCATGCGATTGTTTTTATTTCCGCAATTAATGATCAATGGTAGAAGATATTTTGTATTGTGCATGAAGTTAAAATAGTGTGTGATCACGAGAATCTCGGTGAATAATATATTAGTTATTCAAATTTCTACAAATTTTTACCTCTACTGCTCATAACTAAATCCACCAATATGTGATTTGTGATAGTCGTGGGCCCATCCCACCACGTCACCTCCCTCTCCCCGCACTGCGCACTTCACAAATCTTAGTTCTTACCTCCACTGCTTATAACTAAACCCGCCAATTTGTCATGTCACCTCCCTCTCCCTGCACTTCGCACTTTGAAAAGCTTAGCACTTACCTCCACCACTTATAACTAAACCTGTTGATTTGTGATTTGCAATATCCGTGGGCCCCTCCCTACCACGTCACATCCCTCTCCCCGCAGGTCACACACCGCAATTTTTAACGTTTACCTCTCTTGCTCATAATTAAATCTGTTGATGTGAAATTTTCGATGCGGGTAGGGTCCCACCTCCTCTCCATGTCACACATCCCCTTAGTTCTAAACACCTCCCACCTTACCCTCCATCTCCGCCCCTCACCTCTCCATCGATGGCCCTCAATCCATTTTTGCCCCCCCTCAGCTGTCGGACGTTTAAAAAGGAGGGAGGGGTAAAAAATGGGCAGTATTCATCACCGCCTACTCCTCCATGTGTCGCGCTCCCACAGTTTCACACCCCCCCTCTCTATTACCACTTACCACCTAATTGCCCCTCCAAAAAGTTGTTTCCGCTGTCGGGCCAAATCGTTGCCGCCCTGTGACCGTTGCCAATGTCGTCGCACCACGTCCTCCATCACCTGTCTACTTTGCCCCGTCACATCCCCTCCCACTAATAGCACCGTTGTGCCATGAATGGTCTATTCATTATCCTATGGACCCGCGCCAACTCAATGGTTACACTTAAGCCACATGTTAAAACTGAATTCACTGCGGCACCAAATTTTGCATTGCTATTACTATTTAATTTCTACAGGTTGTGATATTTACAGACAATTGCAAAGGAGATCACGACTAGACACCTTGGCTGAAGGGTAAATTGCACATCAAAGAAGGAAAAATTAGCACTATGTGAGCCTGGTTACAGCTCTCATTTTAGCTAATTCATTTTTGATCCCAATCCCCTTCGGTCTTACCCCTTCCTCAGTATCAATTCATACTGTTTCCCCCTTCTCTATTCCCCTTCTCTTGCAACCCATTCTCCATTGCAAGTGAAACAAAGAGTGAAAAATAAAATCATGCCTCCAAAGGCAGATTAACAGCCTTTCAATCCCATGGTCTACCCTTAGATATACTTAGAACATATTCCCTTGGCTGATAGTGATTACAAGATCCACGAGATAGATTCAGACCTCGACTTGTTCGATGACTAATGTTGGCTCGAGGATAAGCTCCTTGACGAAGAATATGATATTAGCTTTTGGGAGACTAAGCTTCCACATTACATCTTCCCTAGAACCCATAGCTACCCTAAGCTAATCAGAAAACATCAGTATTGCTATGACATTAAGCGAAGAGCCATAATGAAATCTGCGGGATATATTTTGTTTTATGTAAATGCCCCATCCATTCAAGAGATGTTACAGGCCCCCATTGTTGAGAACACTGTCCCTTTTTCATATGAGGCCCTTATAGGACTATACCAAGGATTATAGTTTTCCAGCAGGGCCAAAACCTTGGAGCTTTTCGTGACTCCCAATGCAACAATGCCTACCACAAATCCCCCATATCCATTGTCCACCTTCCTGGAAAGGATAAAGCACATTGTCACTACCCTATCTTATTTGTTAGGTTATCATAATGATCAATGGATAGATGAAGCCATAATTGGTTTCTTTCTATCCTCTCTATAGATGCCAATCCCACTATTATGTTCAACTACACTCAGTTCCTTGTTGATGCAATCCATGATCATTTCTTGAAATTTCAAATACACCTATGTGTTGGTGTACATGTTTACCTATTTTCAATCCAGCAAGTTCGAATTCAACATGATAAAGGAAGATGAAGACTCCCAATCTCAATTTGTCATTTTTTGGACAACTCAATCAGTGCACTCAGCAACACCACAGATCCCAGGGTCAGTGAGGAAATAAAGAAAGTGGTGCAGTCAACATAGCGGATCAAGACAACAGACTGGTATCTCTACCAAAACTACACGGAGATCAGGGTTTATGGCAGTGAATTGGACCCCTATAAACTACCCAAATACCTCTCCGGGAGGATATTTTCCCTTGATTATATCAAACAAATGATAGATGTTGATGAGGAGCATTTTGTTTCGGCCAATAAGAAGTCACAATTTAGGATCAAATCCCAAATCGACCCATTCATCTGCAACAACAAGGCAGCAGGGGAAGAGGCAAATAAAATACTAAAAGATATGAAATTCACACACATTTTCACCTGGTCCTATGATCCAATGGGGATCATCTCCAAGAAGAGGGTGGAAAACAAGTCCACACCCTACATCCATACCCACAGACTGGAGATAGAGAAGTATATGAACCAATAAGAATGGGTGTTAGACACACTCCAGGAGGCTGAAGAGCAAGTCATCTATACTTCAATAATCCAAACATCAACTCCACAAGAGAGGAATGCGGCATGAGTTTAAGATGAAAAAGGAAAGGAGCCTGAAAAGGAAATAGGAAGTAAGAGTAACATGGAGGATCAAACAGACATGGACATCGATTCCTCCACTAATAATTTCAAAATGAAATATAGGAAGAGAACCAGGATCAGCATGGGCCTTGACCAAGGAAAAATGAGAAAAACCAGCAAACTGTCATCACAATTAGGGATTCAGCAAGTTAATCTCCAGCAGGTGGCCACCCAATCTTCTCCACATCCTCTCCCACCGTGCCATTCCAACAGTGTAATGTGAAAACTCCTATCATCCTTTGACTTTGAGAAGGGAAGAATGAGGATGGCATTCTTGGAGGCATAGATTCCTCAACCCAAAGGTGCAGCAGACTATAAGAATACATATTTTTAGTTTGATGCAAAGAAAATCTACCCAATATACCAGATGGAGATGCAAAAGCAGACTGGGGAAATGATCTCCTCCACCATAACTAGCACCACCATGAGCCCCTCAAAACTGCAAGTGACTTTTTCCAATGCACAGTCACAATTAAAGTTGGAAAAAGTCTCCACCATGGCCAAAGATTCAAGGATAAAATCTCTAGAGGATTTAGTGATACAACTTAGGTACAATCCATCAAACATAGCAGTGGCAGAAACCCTTATGAGGAAGAATAATGCATACATAGCTGCTTTGAGGAGGCAGCTTAAGATGCCAATGACAAAAGACCCTATGGCCAAGGAGGTAGAAGCAACTAAAACACAGAAAGGAGAAATGTTGCAATTAATTGTTGAAAAAATAGAGTAGATCAAGAAAATTGAGGATGAGATGGACAAAATGATCAAATAAAGACAAAAATCAATAAGGGATGCAGTGAAGGGAGCATAAAAAGAATCAACAAAGGCTACAATCCCCCTAAAAGAAGTTCCTCTCATAGTGATCCCAGCAGCCACAACATCCACAAGAGCACCAGGGGAAAGTATTGAGCAGCTAGCCAAGGCGATGGAGAGCATGTCCTTACAGTCAGTCGAGATTAAAAAGCTGCAGGATCAACTCAATAAACTACAAGAGAATTCAAAAGGAAATATTTTGCACATGCCACAAAGTTGCAGATTAGCAAAAAGCTAAATGAAATTTTTCATAAAGCTCTTCAGGAATCCTCAATTGGCAACATGGTGGGAAGATTCAAGCAAATCATATGGTTGGATATAATTAATTCTGTAAATGATATATGGACCTCAATTCAGATAATTTTTGAACAAATGGATCTAATTGATGTAGTGAAGGTTTCCACTGAGAAAACAAATGAGGAATTTGGAGATAAGCCCCAAACTGCCAACAACATCATCAGATTCCTGAATTCCAAGAGCAACCATGAATTGGAGCAACTGAAAGTAGCTGAAAGAACAACCTTTGTTCTTAAAGTTAAAAGGGTGTTGAATAAGAAGAGTCTGGTCACATAGCTAGAAGAAATATTCCATCATATGGAGATTAGGGTGACTAGGCTTTTCAACAGGATCGAGCCACTGAACAAAAGAGGTTTGCCTTCCTTGTTTGTCATCAACGATAAAATGATGCCTAGGAATGATTATGTAAAGAGGCTCACAGAGATCTCTAAGGACACATCCAAGCTCACAAATCTAAAGAACACCATGACTAGGAAATCATTCTATGAAGTCATCAGCAACGATATCTTCATACAGCATGAGGTGAAACACATTTTTCAGCTGAAACCAACATTCGTAAAGTACACCAAGACTGATGAAGTCTACAGGAAGTTGAACAAGACCAAGATCCCGACTCCAAAGAGTTGTGAAAATCTATGCGGGCTCTAGGAAGGATGACAACTCAGCTCAGTGATTAGGCTAGCAGCCCAGTGAAATTTCAGTGTCAGCACATCCAATGTATCAGATCTGCCAGCACAACAGACTGCCACAGTGTAATATAACAGCTCCACAAGGACATCGGGCACCTTCCGACAAGGTCATTTCAATGAAGGGAAACTTCCACTTTGACTTCGGACATCTGTCTAAAAACAGTCACTATGCATACATGCATGAGACACATAGACCCATTTTCAGTTACTCTGATAGTAAACGAATTGATTTCCATTTCGATAACGGCAAGCTGGTGCAAATAGTTTAAATATAATTTTTCATTCTGTAACAAGGGTTGGACCCTAGTTTTGTAAGCACTTTTCATTGCAAGTATTTGTACTTTTCAATATGGAACATCAATAAAGAGATCAGTCTGCAAGATTCATGTGTTGTTTTATGCCGGTGATTTTTTTCCTTATTCATGTTTATTGTTTTCCCACTGTAGTCTTTTCATGTGTTTCATTTATAATTCTATTTGTAAAGTAGGAAGGTTAGATTAAGATTTGTTGTTCAAAGTACCTTAATTTTGAATGTCTTTACAATTTCAATGTTTTCTTATGATTTATGGTTTAAGAATTCTTAGTTGCTCTTAATTCATTACTGAAAGCACTTTTCTCCATCCCATAATCCCACTCAGTTATAAACACCAGTATTTGCAGCTAGCTTGCCTTGCATTTGTTCTGAAATTTGATGTGTACACCCAGCCTATTTTGACTCCATAGCCCAATGGAAATAGTTTAAAGAAACCGCCCTTAAATCCAACCATGAACAATTAAGAAAAAAAAACTCCCACACTCAATTTAACTAGCCTAATATCAGTAAACTCAAACAAATCTAAATATTATATAGAGATCTCGCTCCGAGTCTAGGAGGGCTAGATCCTGGGCTTCAAGTGGTTTTGATGTTTTTCTTTATAATTTAGTCTTTCCAATCTTATAAATTGTAGAGTGATAACAAGCCATATATTAAACCAAGATACAAGAATGAGAGAAAGAGGATTTTTCCTTTCTCTTATCTCCTAGAAAGATATGTCCCTATGATGAAAATTATTATGAGGTACTTTACTTGTGAGGGTAGGTTTTCTAGACCCTACTACTATCATATATTGCTACTTATGCACTTTAAAAGAGTCAGAATGCTTAATATACCTTAATATCTCTACCAGAGCATCGATAAGATGGAATTTATTTCCCAAAAGAGAGATTATGATTGATCAAATTCAAAGTGTCTTTCATCATTCCCTCATAAAGATGATAGTCCTTCATCACCTTGATCAGTTAAACATTACATGGGACACCTTCATATCCAATGAGATTTTCACTGTCCCACCTATTCATCATGTCCAAGATGCACCTTCATCATCTCATCCTTCCACATCCATACTTCCATTTCAACCTATTGTTTATACATCATCATCATATCAACCTCCTTCATCCACCTCACCACCTTCATCTCCATTTCACATTGAGACTGGGTCACCTAACAGAGGTGAAATTAGCAAACCTAAGAGGGCTGATTTGGGAATATTGGCACATACATATCAGAGAGGTCATAGGCAGGTATTTTCCCCACTGATTGTGGTAGGGGCACTGCCTTCTTCACCAACAAAGCAGGTACATAAAGACAAAGAAAAGATGGAAGATGTGGACACACATGAAGAGGAAGGCCTCCATGAAAAAGAGGTAGATTTTGAACTTATAAACTTGGAAACAATTGATGATGATCCTTCATTGATCATCTGAGAGAAGGAAGCCAAGATTAGAAACCTCCAAGCTAATCTTGAAAGGTCCAAGTCTGTCATTAACTTTCTCAAACAAAAGAACCAGTAGCTGAAGACCAAACATGCTACTAATGAAGTAAGATGCATCAAAGCACAAATAGAAGTAGAGAAGGATAAAGTTTTTCTTGAAGAGACACTAGAGAAGTTTGGTGAACCTGATGATGAGGAGGATCAGCCTCCAAGTCAGAGACCTAGGACTAGAGGGCTTAATAGAGCTCTAGACCTAGAGAGACAAAGGGAAGCTGAGCTAGTTGACCATCTAACCCTAGATGAACATATTGCCCTAGAAATCAGTGAGAAAAAAGAATCATGGCTTGATAGAGCCAACCAGAACTTGGATAATCTCTTGGATAAGGCTCAAAAGGACAATGACATTCAAATAAATATGGCAAATCATTATGCCATGAGGAAAAAAATTGCAAGGGCCAAGCTCAAACGAGCCCATGAAAAAATTGAAGCCTTGACCAAGAAAGAGGAGAAAATGAGGCTAGACATACTTGCTGAGGTAACACTCCATGCCTCAAACACATGATCAGCTAGCCTCCCACCAATTTTGACAAGATTTGGGAAAATTTTGCATGTTTGTGAAATTCTGTGTTTTTTAGGATATTTTTAGCACAGTCAAAGTGTCAAATGCGTAGCACCTAGGGCATTGCACTCTTTTTGGGGGAATCTAATAAGAAAATGGCCACCACCAATAGATTTAGAATGATGAGTATAGGAACCCTGTGCATTTTCTAAGCATTTGGAGGGAAACTGGTCAGTGAAAAAGGAAAAAAACTATGTTTTTGCCTCATTTTTGGCCTGGGCACTATGCGTTTAATAGTATTGGGAGAAGTGATTTGTGACTGGGAAAATGGGCTTCATCTTTCAAACTAAAGTTATTTATGGAAATTATACTTGAAGGACTTTCCAAAAAGCCATCTTGGAGAAAATTTGGACACCGGGAAAGCACCCAAATTCAGCCTTGAACATAGAGGAAGTGTTTGACAGGAAAAGGGCACGTTTGACAGCAAGATTGCTTGTTTGGCAGTCTTCTAAAATTTTCTGAGTTTCACTCCAGTTTTTATTTTTATGTTGGGAAATGTTGATTTTACCCTTGTAAATGATGAAACTGATTGTAATTATCATTTTTTTACTATTTACTAGGGTAAATACATTAGGTAAATCAAGCAAATGAGGTGTAATGAATCAGTTCACTTAAGATAGGAATGAGTCACTTGGACCATCCTATACTCTAGCTATTAGTTCAGATTTTTGTGTAATATCTTCCTCACCTCATGGATTCAACCCCTGAGGATGATAGAAGTTTTTTTTTGTTGGAAATATGATGTAATGTGTTGTCCTTGATGGAAACCTACTTGATGAAGTTGTCCTTGATGGAAACCTACTTGATGAGTTGCCTATGATAAACAACCAATGTGTTAAAGATGTAAGAATGATGTAGCTACAAATCAGTTCAGATGTGACAGAGAAAATAATTGCAGTAAGTGCCAGAGAAATGATAAATATAATATGTCTCAATGTATACGCTACTTTTGTGAAGGCAACCCGTGTATGAATGCAATGTATACGCTACTTTTGTGAAGGCAAACCGCGTATACATTCAGGGTTAGCATATATGCAGTTTTTATGAAGAGAAGTTGCGTATACACATGGAAACAAACACTCCAAGTCGTGTATGCCTTTTGCGCTCTAAAATTATAATACCAAGAGGCATTACCATGGTATTAGCCCACAGTATTGAGAATTGTGTTGTCTATTTGATTCCATCCAAGAATACCATCAGCAGTTGAGTGGTTTTGACTCATGGTATTGGTAAAAGCTAAATCTATATAAGGAGAAGAAGATCATAGTGCTAGGTGTGCATGTGTAAGGGTTGTTGATGAATAAATTTCTCTAAGGAATATATGCATGGATGAACTATGTTCTTAATTGATAGATCTGAATCTATGATGCACCCATGGATATAATGATGGTTCAAGATCTATAGATCTGATGATGATGAATCTCTAGAATGACCTACTGAAGGAATGATGAAGAACTGGCACAAGTCTGCTGAAGAAAATGAATAAATCTGGGTAAGTTTTATAGATCTAGTATGTTCTACAAAATTTAATTTTTACAGATCTATACGCTTATTAGTTTCAACAAAAGCACGTATATATGCGGGTTCGCTTCATGAAAAGCATGTATGGCAGTTAGGGTTTTTCTGAAGAATAAAATACATAGAAGTATACGCGGGTTGATATGCAGGAAAGCGCATATGTACACAGCTTCAATGAAGCAAAGTAGCGTATGCTATTTGAATCAATGACTATTCAGGGTTGAGTTTGTATATGCATATCTATTCTGATGTCTGGGTTATTTCTGAAGTTCTGGTCACAATGTTTTCACTGTTCTAATTGAAGTGTTGGGAAAAGTTTATGATTTTTGATAAAGGGTTGTGTTGAAGTTGTTTGATCCAGTATGAAAATTTATGAAACGTGGTTTGCAGTGGGTCTGAGGGTTGAAGCCTTAAGTATGGAAGTAGAAGCTTCATGCCAGTAGAAGATGGTGTTATTTTCAAGGGGTTGAAGCTCCCTTCCAGGAGTGGCTGGTAAACGAGATCAAGGGGTTGGAGCTCCCTTCCAGTAGCAGCTGGTAAACGAGTGAAGGTTGCAGCCTTCTGCAGGTAGAATCCTATGTACTGATATGAGTCTGCATCAGTACAATGTTGTAAACAGTTTTCCATATAATAAATATTGAAGACAGAGACGACAGCAGTAGCGGTTTTCTCCCGAATTGGGTTTCCACCTTAAATACTGGTTTTCATGTGTGTTCCACTTGTGTGATGTTTTATATTGCTGTTACTGCACATATTTCCTATTTATCTAACCTGATGCATAACTGGTAAATCTGTTTTAAAGTATTTTTTTGAGATAATTTATAAACTAGAAATTTATATCAATATACGCGAGTTTCTTTCATAATATCCATGTGTAAACGCGAGTTTAGTTCATAAAAGCTGCGTATGAAATTCTGAAAAAAAAAAAAAAAGAAGAAGAAGAAGAAGAAGAAGAAGAAGAAGAAGAAGAAGAAGTTAAAGTCAAGGTATAAGCTCTAAATACTGATTCACCCCCCCCCCCCCTCTCAGTATTTTTTCCCAACAATTGGTATCAGAGCAGGTCCTTCTGAAGAAGATTAACCGTTAGAAGGAAGATCAGCCAAGATGAGCAATCAAGATGGGAAAACATCTATCAGACCTCCACTCTTCAACCAAAACAATTTAATCTTCTAGAAAACACGAAAAATATCCTATCTTCGGTCTCTTGGAGCAGATGTATGGGCTATTTTTTAAGGAAGTTATCAATATCTAGCCTCAGTTCCAACAGATGCAACGGCAAGAAAGAACTATGAAACAAATGCAAAGGTAATCAATGCACTATTGGGGAGTCTAAGGAAATCAGAATTTGTCAAGGTCATGCAGTTGAATACAGCAAAGGAAATATGGGACAAATTCATTCTAAGCTATGAAGGTGATACAAAGGTAAAAAGTGCTAAACTCTGAACTCTCAGAATTCCATATGAAAATCTAAGGATGCATAACGAAGAGAGCATTGCCAGTTTATTTTTATGTCTAGATGATATTGTAAATCGTATGAGAAATTTGGGTGAAACCATAACTGATACTACTCTGGTTGAAAAAGTTTTAAGATCTCTAACTTCAAAATTTGAGTCAAAAGTGTTTGCTATTGAAGAGAAGCAGGATCTTCAAAGTCTTACTATTGTTTAAATTCATGGCATTCTAACTGCATGTGAAATGAGGAAAGGAGGATCTTCTGAAGTCAAAGAAGCCATATTTAGAGCCTCTACAAAAGGAAAAGAAGTACAAGAAACAGAAGGATCGGGGTATATTTCAGAAGAAGATGAGGTAAATTTTGTAAAGAAGCTCCAACTTGGCACTGGAAGGTTCAGAGGTAAGCTTCCTTTCAAATGTTTTGCTTGTGGAAGAGTTGGTCATTATTTTTCTAAGTGTCCTCATAAAGAAACACATGAAAAAGGAAAAGAAGTAGAAATAAGAAATAAGAATCGATTTAGCACTAGAAAAACTTATTATACTCATGAAGATAGTGATGCGTTATCAGATAGTGAGGAAGAATATGATCAAGATCTTAGAATTCTCATGGCATTTGAAAAAAGTCTAGAGAAGAAAAGGATACTTTTATGGATGCTCTAGAGCACAATGATTTTCTTGAAGAAATCAATCAGCTCAAAATATGTTTGGAAGAAAACAAAATATCCATAGAAACTCTAAAAAATCACCTTGAATAAAAGGAGAAATTAGAATGTGAAGTAGTAAGTCTAAGAAAAGAAATTGAGAAAGTAAAGACTTTGAATCTTAGATTTTCTAAAGGATCTGAAACCTTAGATGAAATTATCAAGGTACAACGTTCTCCTCTTATAAAGACAGGTCTTGGATATGTCAGAGAATCTTCTCAGTCTTTAGCACCAAACTATCTAAAAGCAGCTACAACCAGCCTACAACATTCTGCCACTCAGCAAGGAAACAAAGAAACTTTAAAGGTAAAGCATGACCACCTCAATACAAAGAACACTAACAAGAATACCTTTCAGAGAAATACCAACCAACAAGTAAACACAAATAGAAGGTTCAATGATTGCAGAAATTTCTTCTTCAATGGAAAATGTTTCTCATGTCATAATTTTGGTCATAAAGTTGTTCAATGTGTTGCATATAAAACCATCATGACTAGAGAAGCAAGAAAGAAAAGAATTGATACTAGAATAAAGAAGAATACATATAACAACTTTTCTCCTCTTCAAAATGAAATTGAATGTGCTTATTGCAATAACCTTGGTCATGAAGAATGTGAATGCAGGAGAAAACTTCAGCCAAAAGAGCATATACCATCAACTTCCAAAGTATGGAGAAAGAAGGAATTACAGGTTGAGAACTGTGGCATAGCTTTATTTGTAGAAGGAGAAGAAAATAAATGGTACATTGATAGTGGATGCTCAAAACACATGACAGGTGACAGAAATAAACTTCTTGCATACAATTCTCTAGAAAGAGAAAAGAATGTTACTTTTGGAAATGATACTCCTGTTAGCATTAAGGGAAAAGGTTATGTTTTTCTAAAATAAAAGGTAAAAGCTAACAACGTTATGTATGTGGATGGATTAAATCATAACCTATTAAGTGTAATTCAAATGTGCGATCAAGGAACTGAAGTTGTCTTTAGTTCAAAATAATATGTGGTACGTGATCTGGATACAGGAAAAACAATCATAAAAGGAAATAGAACACCAAGCAATTTGTATGTATTGAAAAGATGTAAAGAACAATGCTACTTGGGTAAATCTTCAGAAAATTGGTTATGGCATAGAAGATTGGGGCATTTTAGCTTCTCTCAAATCAACAAATCTAGCAGACACAAATTTGTTCGTGATCTTCCCAATATTACTCTGCCTGAAAGTACCATATGCAAATCTTGCCAATTCGGTAAGCAAACCAGAGTGCAATTTAATGCCAAGGAAGGATCAGAAAGTAAGCCTCTTGAACTCATTCATACTGATATGTGGACCCATGACAAAAAGGTCATCCCGTGAAGAACAATATTATATTCTGTTTATTGATGATTTCTCTAGAATGTGTTGGATTGGGTTACTAAAGCACAAAGATGAAGCATTCGAAAAATTTCAGATCTTCAAAGCATTGGTTGAAAATGAATTAGATCTAAAAATAAAGTGTCTTAGATCTGATCGAGGAGGTGAATATATATCAGATGAATTCTTTGATTTCTATGAACAACATGGCATAAAAAGACAATTTTTTGTAGCTGGTACCCCACAACAAAATGGCGTAGCAAAAAGAATGAATAGAACAGTTAAACAAATGGCCCGGGCTATGCTTGATGATTCAGGAACACCAGACACTTTTTGGGGAGAAGTAGCACATACTGCTGAAAATATTCTTAACAAAGCACATGTTCATGTAAACGGTGATAAAACTCCATATGAGCTCTGGTATGGTAATCTTCCCACTGTAAAGCATTTTAAATTTCTTGGAAGCAAATGTTTTATCAACAACAGTGATGAAAAACTTGGCAAGTTTGAACCTAGGGCAGATGAAGGAATATTTCTTGGTTACTCTTCTAGAAATAAAGCATATAAATTCTACAATAAAAGACTTCGAAAGATTTTTGAATTCATTGACGTCGTAATTGATGAATCTCTCTCAACTCCAAAAGGGGAAATACAAACAAAAAATGAAGATGATGATGACGTATATCTTCCTGCATCAAATAGAGATAATATAGAAGGTGAGCCCAATGAAGTAGCAGAAGGAGATCTATCTAAAAAGGCTCCATTCAGGTATGTTCAAAAGAATAATCCAGAATCTCAAATTTTGGGAGAAAAGGGATTAGGTTTCCAAACAAGAAGAACCCTTGTAGGGTCTACTAGCTATATAGAATTTTTATCCACCATTGAACCACAGAATGTCAATCAAGCTATCAAAGATGAATGTTGGATTCAAGCCATGAATGAAGAACTTGATCAAATTGAAAATAATCATACCTGGGAACTAGTTCCAAAACCTCATGATAAAAATGTTATTGGAACAAAATGGATATTCAAAAACAAGTTAAATGAAAATGGAGATGTTATTAGAAACAAGGCTAGACTTGTTTGTAAAGGGTATGCTCAACAAGAAGGTATAGACTTTGAAGAAACATTTTCTCCTATAGCTAGACTTGAAGCCATCAGAATGTTTCTTTCTTTTTAAAGCTTTCAACAAATCAAAGTTTATCAAATGGATGTTAAATATGATTTCCTCAATGGTGATCTAGAAGAAGAAGTTTATATAGAACAACCAGAAGGATTCATTTTTGTCAATGATGAAAAACTTGTTTGTAAACTTAAAAAGGCTTTATATGGTCTCAAACAAGCTCCAAGGGCATGGTATTATCGTCTTGAAAAATATCTTCATCAACAAGGATTTTCAAAGGGTTATGTTGATAACAACTTATACACAATAACTGAAAATGCTAAACTATTGATTGTGGTTGTATATGTTGATGATATCATTTTTGGAAGTAATGAAGAGTCCATGAGTCAGAAATTTGCTTCTGTTATGCAACAAGAATTTGAAATGTCCTTACTTGGAGAACTAACATTTTTCTTGGCTTACTGTTATAGCATCATTTCTCACCTTCATATGATTCATGATTGCTTTGATGGTTTTGGGCACCCATTCCTACAGACTTGGACAAATTCACTTAAAAACAGTGTAAAAATCCCCATACGCGACTATGCCCGTACTTTTTCGCGTGTATACGCGAGTCCAGCTGCACTTTTCCGCGTATGCCATTAAAATTATGAAAAAATATATAAAAATTCCCTATTTTCGGGCTGGGTTGATGGTTACTCGGGTAGTTCAACCACCCCAGCACGTGGCCAACTGTTTCCAACTATTGAAACTACTTGGAGGGAGTATAAAAACCCCTCATGTGTATGGCCTAAGGGAGAGAGAATTATTGATATTATACTCTGTTGGTATTCCCTATCCAAGTCTGATTCCCCGTGCCTCCTGCACTTTCCTAGTTCATTACAGGAAACCCTTGTTTCCTTGAGATGCTCATCTCCCTATATGTCATCTCGTATGCACCAGTTTGGAAGGAGTCTTAGCGAGGCAAGGGCGGGACGAATCCGGACGACGGTCTTCTCGAAGATCGTGGAAGGATTCAGGTGATCTCTCCACTCGTTACTTTTGTACATGCTATTTATAATACAGAAGTACCATCTTGTTCCCGAAATATACGTATTAGTGTCTACTTACATATATGAGAAAATTGTTATTTAAGCATTCATTATGATTTATCTGATGTTTTATATGAATTTCACTAACATTTAGAGTAGATATATGCTGTACAACCAGTTCTTCGTGCTTGTTTCTTCATGTCTTTCAGGTTAAGAAGGAAGGACGGTTGCTGGGGGTTTGAACCCTGCGAGATCTGCTTCAACCGTAGGACCTACGGGTAACTTTCTCATTCTACTCTATTTAGTTTTTCTGAACATGCATGGTTGTGTGAGTTTTTCTCAAGTAGCATGCCCCTGCTCTGTGGAGGTTGTAACCCAACGAACCTCTAGGGTGATTTTCCCCGAAACAGAACTGGCGACTCGGCGGAATAGTCTAACCCAGTCTCGGGGCACTCCTACCACCCGTCTCTGGATGGCTTCAGGTAGATCCTCCACAGCAGCCATAGGTATTTGGCGGGTTAGTCCCTCCAAATTCCTCTGCACGGCCTGGAGAGTCCTATCTGAATCCACAGTATCCGCTTCGCCCCTGCGGCGCTTGTGGCGCAGGAGACCCTCAGGTCGAACTGGTCCAACATCTGAATCATGATCATTTTAAATTGTCAGTCATTATGAATCCAATCAAAAACATGTTTGTTTTTCATTTTTTCACACATATTTGAAAAAATCCAAAAAAATTATATAAGTCAAAAAATTTTGCAAACTTACCGACTGTGCCCCATGTTGTGCCTGGTGGAAGAACTAGATCTGGATCTCCACGGAAGTCCATCCCGGCATAGGGATAGTCGTCCACTACGATGATTTGTTCTCCCCACCAGCAGAAGAACTCATCATCCCATGTGGTCCGGGGTACCTCACTACCCCCCAATCTCTTCATCATGTCCGCCCAACGGGCAATTCTTGGGTCCCGCGGGCTACTTATGGTAGAGATAACTCTGGGTCTCAATGCTGGAATCTTCCCAAAGAAGAATGTTGTCAAAATTGTACCATACCCAAAGTGTTTAGTCTTTGCTTGGCGGATTGAGGTCAACTGTTGTTTCATGTTCAGTAACAGGGTTGTGCACCAATCATACACATGAGTCAAACATTCTACTGCTATGCTCATTTGCGTCCTGGATGCCTGATGTAGGGAGGCAGATCCTACCACTCTGCCGATGGTGAAAAGGAGGATTTTCATGTGCAAACCCCTCACATCTTTAATTGCAATCTGAGTTCCAACCTTTTTGGAACCCCCTATGCAATACACGTGGACATAGTCTTCCACGGTTAACCCTCCCAGGGGTTTCCCGTGCAAGTCTACTGGTTCTCCCCTCTGGGAAAGTCCAGTAATAAAGTATATGTCTTCCACTTCAATGCGTAGTGGCATCTGATCTATCACGAAACAGTCTTGATCTGGTTCCCAGTAATTGACGAGCATTTCTAGCAACCGAGGATTGCTTTTCATATTTGGCATTTTAAAGAATTTGAACAATCCGCAATTCCGAAGGATATTTTGAGCTGCTCGATCTTGCATGACCTCTTGGTCAATTGCGCTATGCTCACGTTCTCTCCATGAGATTTTCATCTTGTCAAATTTCACAAAATCATGCATTAGCCACGCTTTTTAAGTTTCAGACCTGCGCATACGCGACTTTTTCTTTGCACAGTCGCGTGTATACGCGAGTTTCCTTTAATGAACCCGCGTATGCGCAAGTCCACATTTTTTAGCAAGGGTTTTAAAGCTAAAATTCACTTAATTTTAATTTCCAAATGGAAAAAATGATTTGCAAGGATGATTTAGGAGCCTACCTGAAATTTCGGCGCGATTCGACGGTCGGTTGTTCCTGATTTGACGAAAGAAGTTTTTTGCTCCAGAGCACTTTTTTCCAAATCAGCAATGTAATAATGAACCAAATATGAGGTAATTTGTCTATTTATGCCTAAAAAGTTGAAAATTTTCGCAAAAATTCATTATGCTCATTTTTTCGATCTATCTTAAGCTGCATAACTCGAATGCTTGGAAGTGCCCAGTTTGGTATGTTTTCAGGTACATTTTGACGATTTTGAGATTTTTCCCGGTTTTTGATCCATGATTACCGACTCGTCACGGCAGGTATATGATCTTCACTGGCATATAGGTTAGGGAAATCACTTTCCGCTGCATCTTGCATACTAGCCTCCATATTGATCACTTGCCATAGGGTCGATCCCATCAGGTCATGAGTATTACACCCATTTCACTCGCCGATTATTTAATCATGACTTGATGGTAGAGCCTTCCTTTACATGGGCTTCCTAGTTAGTTCCTCGCTATCACTTGTTGCCCATGCTGCGTTTTATGTAGGCTCGGGAGTCCTCTTTAGTCTCGCCATGTCTTATGTGTTGAAGCTTCATTCTTCTTCTTCATCACTATCATTTTTCTGGCTTTTACCCTAGAGGCTCCCTGGTGTCGTTAAGTTGTATTACTGCATTGCATATTGGCTACTTGTTTATCCTGGCCTTTAGTCGGCTTCATTTGGACTCGATGTTTAAGCCAACTTTTGACCTTGACTTTCTGTACAAGTTAACCATTGCATGCACTTAGCTATCTCGACTTGACACCTTTTTACCCATGGATGGAACGTTCCTCTGAGTATCACTTACCAGTTTTCGCCACCTTGCATTGAGCATAGGATTGTTCCAATCCCAGGAACTAGTGCATCTGATTTTTTGATACTCGTTCTATCCATTGTACCATAGCATTCTTTTATTCTTTTTCAGGCTTATTATATAAAAAAGACAAAAAAATCAAATATAACAAAAAGAGCGGGAACGGGATGTATCTTCGTTATTTTGATGGCAGTACAGAGTCAGTTTGTCGCCCTTGAACAAAGCACATTTACTTATATATATCTCCTACATTTGGGATGGTTTTAGTTTTGACCTAGGTTCAGCTTTTACCATGTTTCACTTGTCAGTTCTCCCCCGGTTGGTTATCTCTTCCAATCATATGGAGAGTTTGTTCTGCCTCCTGCATAACAGACTTATACAGTGTCACTTTTTACTGCCATGGTCATCATGAGTCGTGCTTTTGTTCAAGGGAAGTCTAACTAGAGTCGGCCATTCTGCGGTGTCTCTTGACTCATTATTCAGTCGGCCTTCCCGGTCTTGTCAGTATCTTGTTCTATCACATCAGATGTTTTGGTCTTCTACTCATGCTGGTTTGATAAGGTCCCCATTGACTTCTTGCTGGCGGGTTTGTCTCTTATCGACTACGACACATTGCTCTGAGAGAAAACCTAGAGCCGCACCCTGGCCCTATTTCCATCATTGATAGGTGACCTTGTGCTCAGCATTTGATCATCATTATGGGTCTTTGACTGAGTGGTTTCCCCTGTGTTCGACGTCAGCACACATTATCACACTTGGGATTCGTGCAATACCTTGATTTCCATTTGACCCTATCGGTGGATTTCTCGCCTCTGTGTCAGCTTTCATTATTGGTTGGTTCATAGGGTTTCTTCCGTGCGCTAGCTTCATCTTGTGCATGTCGGAAACGTACTTCGGTTTTGGTTCCATCACTCTACTTCGTCCGATTCCTTCCAAATCTTGGCCTGCGGGTTACACTCGCGCTGGACTGATGTGGGATGCCTTAATGCCTTCCTTCCAATAGATCTTTTCCCATCGACTCCGACTCATTGCTCTGGGAATAAGGTCTAGAGTCTTTTTGTCAGTACCTTAGGGTTTGCAGTCATCAGTGGCAGACTTTTCGCTATCGACAGTGGGGATTCATCATTGCCTCCTGATTGGTAGATTCTTTCAAGTGTTCGACTTCAACTCATTCATTCGCACTTGTTAGATTGTACTGGGGCACCTTGACACTCATTTTCATTATTGGTGGGTTGTCTCGCATTGGTTAACGGTATACATCATTGACCGGTAATCCAACGATTTCTCACATGGTCGACTTCAGCTCATTTATTCCCATTGTGTAGAATTGTGCCATTGTGATCGGTGAAGACCTCGGGTTGCATCAGCATGTTTCGGTTCACTTTTGACAGTCCTTTCAGTATCTGTCAGTGATGTCGTCCACCCTTATATGTTGCAGTTCAGCACAGCAGCATCTTATATGTTGGTCCCCGAGTTGCGTGATTGTACCGTTTGATCCACCTCTTATGATCCGGTACTTGGAGATTCAGTTACTTATTTGATCAGACATCCAGTTGCACCATCTTTGATCAGCTTTTTATATGTGATACTTGGACATTGATTCAGACTTGTATTTCCGGGCCATGCTCAGATGATTCATTGTGTACTTTCAGTTCAGCTATACTTGTATACATGTTGGATCTATTCACTACTTTCTATATGATGTATTTTTGGACTGAGCATGGGTATGCCCGCCTCAGCATGAGTTGACTCTCTGTTTTCTTTCATTGGTTTTTGGCAGGCTGAAATCTGGTGAAGTCCTCTCTTTTCCTTGCGAAGTTCCTTCTATGTGCATAATACATTTCGACCATCATGTACCCCTTCTGACCTCATATATTAGGGGGCATCTGTTATAGCATCATTTCTCACCTTCATATGATTCATGATTGCTTTGATGGTTTTGGGCACCCATTCCTACAGACTTGGACAAATTCACTTAAAAACAGTGTAAAAATCCCCATACGTGACTATGCCCGTACTTTTCCGTGTGTATACGCGAGTCCAGCTGCACTTTTCCGCGTATGCCATTAAAATTATGAAAAAATATATAAAAATTCCCTATTTTCGGGCTGGGTTGATGGTTACTCAGGTAGTTCAACCACCCCTGCACGTGGCCAACTGTTTCCAACTGTTGAAACTACTTGGAGGGAGTATAAAAACCCCTCATGTGTATGGCCTAAGGGAGAGAGAGAATTTATTGATATTATACTCTGTTGGTATTCCCTATCCAAGTCCGATTCCCCGTGCCTCCTGCACTTTCCCAGTTCATTACAGGAAACCCTTGTTTCCTTGAGATGCTCATCTCCCTATATGTCATCTCGTATGCACCAGTTTGGAAGGAGTCTTAGCGAGGCAAGGGCGGGACGAATCCGGACGACGGTCTGCTCGAAGATCGTGGAAGGATTCAGGTGATCTCTCCACTCGTTACTTTTGTACATGATATTTATAATACAGAAGTACCATCTTGTTCCCGAAATATACATGTTAGTGTCTGCTTACATATATGAGAAAATTGTTATTTAAGTATTCATTATGATTTATCTGATGTTTTATATGAATTTCATTAACATTTAGAGTAGATATATGTTGTACAACCAGTTCTTCGTGCTTGTTTCTTCTTGTCTTTCAGGTTAAGAAGGAAGGACGGTTGCTGGGGGTTTGAACCCTGCGGGATCTGCTTCAACCGTAGGACCTATGGGTAACTTTCTCATTCTACTCTATTTAGTTTTTCTGAACATGCATGGTTGTGTGAGTCCTTCTTAAGTAGCATGCCCCTGCTCTGTGGAGGTTGTAACCCAACGAACCTCTAGGGTGATTTTCCCCAAAACACTTACAAGTGAAACAAGCAACATATGGCATATTTTTATCTCAAGAAAAATACCTCAAGCAAATTTTGAAGAAGTATGGGATGGAAGACTGCAAACTTGTAAGTACACCAATGATAACTGGGTGTAACCTCAGTTCTCATGATGATTCTCCCACAGTGAATCAACCAGAATACACATCCATGATTGGAAGTATACTTTATCTAATAGGGACAAGACCAGAAATTATGCATGTAGTTGGGATTGTTGGATGATTCCAAGCTAATCCAAAAGAGTCTCACCTTCAAGTTGTCAAAAGAATATTCAAATATCTAAAAGGAACTCAAGATTTTGTACTATGGTATCTAAAGAATGATGATTTCACTCTTCATGCTTACACAGATGCAAATTGGGATGGAAATGTTGATGATTGGAAGAACACTAGTGGTGGTGCATTCTATATGGGGCCCCGATTAGTATCTTGGTTCAGCAAGAAGCAAAGCTCTATTGCCTTATCTACAGCAGAATCAGAATATGTGGTTGCCGCATCATGTTGCACACAACTTCTTTGGATGATGCAGACATTACAAGACATTCAAATCACATGTTCACCTCCCATATCCATTATATGTGATAATACAAGTGCCATCAGTATCTCAAAGAATATTGTTATGCATTCCAAGACCAAGCACATCCCTATCAAGTATCACTTCTTACGTGAACAAGTGCTTGAACAAAAGGTTAAATTGGAGTATGTACCCTCCAAAGAAAAAGTTGTTGATATATTTACTAAACCTCTTCCCAGGGAAGCCTTCGAATATCTCAAACAAAAGCTGGGAATTGTCTCTGTCGCTCAGAAGGTCAGATTTTCTTAAATTCAAAAGATTAAATTGGATACACAGATTTCATAAAGGACAGTTGTGTATATACGCGATTTTGTATACAGAAAGCCACATATGGGTTTTTGCTGGCATAATTTTCTAGGTCAGCATTTTCAGAAAAGTTGCGGTGTTGTTGGTTATCTCTGGTGATGTTCCAGCTCTTACATTTATGTTTCATTCTTTAATATATTGTTGATAAAGATGCATTGATGATTTGCTTTTGAAAGTGTTCAGGATGCACAAGCTAAGGGGGAGCACTTGTCCTATTGGAAAGGATGCATTATTGACATTATAAGTGTTTGTTGTGGGCTGATCTCATGATTTAGATTCATTGGTCATGTTTATAAAAAATCATTTGATGAAAAGGTCATGTTGAGACCTATGCTGTAAAAAATTTATATTCAGTCATGTAAGGACTTGGTCAAATTTCTAAACCCACTTGGTTGGATCATTGATGTAAGTATGATTCCTTGGTGATCAGAATGGTCATACTTGGTTGAGTTATAGAGTCATGTACTTCATTGAAAAATCTATCTAAAGATTCAGCATGAACTCAGGGGGAGCATGGTAAGTTTAGTGCACTTCAAATCTATAGAGCTCATATTTCTGTAGGGGAAAATAAACCTTGTTTTGGTTTTGATCCGCCCTTTGCCCTTGATGTCAAAGGGGGAGAGTATCATGGTGTTTGAATAATGGTTATGATTAATGTATACCATCGTGGTTTCCATCAAGTCCAAAGGGGGATATTTTTGGCAATATGATGTAATGTGTTGTCCTTGATGGAAACCTACTTGATGAAGTTGTCCTTGATGGAAACCTACTTGATGAGTTTCCTATGATAAGCAACCTATGTGTTAAAGATGTAAGAATGATGTAGCTACAGATTATTTTAGATGTAACAGAGAAAATAATTCTAGTAAGTGCCAGAGAAACGATAAATATAATATGTCTCAATGTATACGCTACTTTTGTGAAGGCAACCCGCGTATGGATGCAATGTATACGCTACTTTTGTGAAGGCAAGCCGCGTATACATTCAGGGTTAGCATATACGTAGTTTTTATGAAGAGAAGTTGTGTATACACATGGAAACGAACGCTCCAAGTCGTGTATGCCTTTTGCGCTCTAAAATTATAATACCAAGAGGCATTACCATGGTATTAGCCCACAATATTGAGCGTTGTGTTGTCTATTTGATTTCATCCAAGAATACCATCAGCAGTTGAGTGGTTTTGACTCATGGTATTGGTAAAAGCTAAATCTATATAAGGAGAATAAGATCATAGTGCTAGGTGTGCATGTATAAGGGTTGTTGATGAATAAATTTCTCTAAGGAATATCTGCATGGATGAACTCTATTCTTCATTGATAGATCTGAATCTATGATGCACCCATGGATATAATGATGGTTCAAGATCTCTAGATCTGATGATGATGAATCTCTAGAATGACCTACTAAAGGAATGATGAAGAATTGGCTCAAATCTGCTGAAGAAGATGAATAAATCTGGGTAAGTTTTATAAATCTAGTCTGTTCTGTAAAATTTATTTTTTACAGATCTATACGCTAGTTGGTTTCAACAAAAGCGTGTATATATGCGGGTTCTCTTCATGAAAAGCACGTATGGAAGTTAGGGTTTCTCTGAAGAATAAAATACATAGAAGTATACGCAGGTTGATATGCAAGAAAGCACGTATATACGCGGCTTCAGTGAAGCAAAGTAGCGTATGCTATTTGAATCAATGATTGTTCAGGGTTGATTTTGTATCTCCATATCTATTTTGAAGTCTAGGTTATTTCTAAAGTTTTGGTCACAGTGTTTTCACTGTTCTAATTGAAGTGTTGGGAAAAGTTTATGATTGTTGATAAAGGGTTGTGTTGAAGCTATTTGATCCAGTATGAAAATTGATGAAACGTGGTTTGTAGTGGGTTTGAGGGTTGAAGTCTTCAGTATGGAAGTAGAAGCTTCCTGCCAATAGAAGTTGGTGTTATGTTCAGGGGGTTGAAGCTCCCTTCCAGGAATGGTTGGTAAACGAGATCAGGGGGTTGGAGCTCCCTTCCAGTCGTAGCTGGTAAAATATTGAAGGTTGCAGCCTTCTGTAGGTAGAATCCCGCGTACTGATATGAGTCTACATTAGTACAATGTTGTAAACAGTTTTCCATATAATAAATATTGAAGACAGAGACGACAGCAGCAGTGGTTTTCTCCCGAATTGGGTTTCCACCTTAAATACGGGTGTTCATGTGTGTTCCACTTATGTGATGTTTTATACTGCTGTTACTGCACATATTTCCTATTTATCTAACCTGATGCATAACTGGAAAATCTATTTTAAAGTCTGTTTCTGAGATACTTTATAAACTAGAAATGTATATCAGTATATGCAAGTTTCTTTCAAAATATCTGCGTGTGATTTCAATTCATAAAAGCCATTTATGCAATTCTGAAAAAGAAACTGTTAAAGTTAAGATATAAGCTCTAAATACTGATTCACCCCCCCCCCCCCCACCCCCCCCCTCCCTCAGTATTTTTTTCCAACAGTTTTCATGCCTATTTAGCTCATTTCTTCACACTAGTTAAGATGTTAGAATCAATTTTATTTTTTCTAGTTGATCAAGGAATATTTGTACTCAGTTTTTGGCCAAGCTAATAAAGAGGAGTTGCAGCTACATTTATGGGATATCTGTGGTATTGAATGTCTATCATGGTTTCTTCTTCAGTATTATGTGTTTGAATGTATTGTTCATATTCACTTTCATTTCTATAATATGATCTTTTACAAGTTACAAATTCAGAATACATGTTTGCCATTCTGTGTTTTGGGTAACTGATCATATTTTGTTCATCTTCTTCTATCTGAGAGAAATACATATTTTATGCTTTTTTTAGCCTTCTTACAGTTTCAAAAACATTCCAAAACCATTTTATTCAAGTGATTTTCATTGTACCATTTTATTCAAGTATCTTTTTCTTCTCTAGATTCTTTTTCAAATACCATGAGAAGTCTAAGATCTTGTTCACACTCTTCCTCACTATCAGATAACCCATCACTATCTTCATGTGTATAGTAGCTCTTTATAGTGCTAAAAAGATTCTTATTCCTTTTTGCTACATCCTTCCCTTTATTATGTGTTTCTTTATAAGGACACTTAGCAGCATAATGACCAACTCTTCCACAATCAAAACATTTGAAAGGAAGCTTACCTCTAAATCGTCCTGTGCCAAGTTGAAGTTTCTTTACAAATTTTATCTCATCTTCTTCTGAGATATATCCTGATCCTTTTTTTTTTTGTACTTCCTTCCCTTTTGTAGAAGTTCTAAAGACTGCTTCTTTGACTTCAGAAGGTCCTCCTCTTCTCATTTCATATGCAGTTAGTATGCCATGAAGTTGCACCACAGTAAGGTTTTGAAGATCCTACTTTTCTTCAAGGGCAGAAACTTTTGACTCAAATTTTGTTGTTAGTGATCTTAAGACTTTCTCAACCAAGGTAGATTTGGTTATTGTTTCTCCCAGGTTTCTCATACGATTTACAATATCATCAAGACGTAAAAAGAAATTGGCAATGCTCTCCTCATTATCCATTTTTAGATTCTTATATTGAATTCTAAGAGTTTGGAGTTTAGCACTTTTTACCTTTGCATCACCTTCATAACTGAGAATGATTTTGTCCGATATTTTCTTGGTTGTATTCAGCTGCATGACTTTGACAAATTCTGATTCAGTTAAACTTCCCAATAGAGCATTAACCACCTTTGCATTCTTTTCATAATTCTTTCTTTCCGTCAGATCTGTTGGTACTGCAGCTAGATATTGATATCCTTGTTCAACAATTGCCCATACCTATGCTCCCAGAGATTGAAGATAGGATCTCATCCTTGTTTTCCAGAAGATTAAATTGTTTCCGTTAAATAGCAGAGGCCTGATAGATGTTATTCCATCTTGATTGCTCATCTTGCTTGATCTTCCTTCTAGCGACTAAGCTTTTTCAGAAGGACCTGCTCTGATACCAATTGTTGGGAAAAATACTGAGAGGGGGGGTGAATCAGTATTTAGGGCTGAAAAAAATTTATTTTCTTTCTCTTAAAACCATATGTTACATTATTGCATCCAACATGTATGTCCAGATATCTTATTATGTCTTTGCTTAGAGCATTGCATCATTCATTCATCAAATGAGTAGTAAGCATGAACATAAATAATATAATAGACCATCAAACATAAACAACACATATGAACACCAGGATTTAAGGTGGAAACCCAATTTGGGAGAAAACCATCGTTGCTGCAATCTCAGTCTTCAATATTTATTATAGAGAAAACTTCTTACAATATGTGCTAGTGCAGACTTATACCAGCACGCAGGCACCCACCTGCAGAAGGATACAACCTATTCTCGTTTACCAGCCTCTCCTGGAAGGGAGCTACTACCCCCTGCTCTCGTTTACAACCCCTTTATTCAATCATCAATAAACATATTTTTCCCAAAACTTCATAACAGAACAGTGATACCACTGTAACTAGAATGTTAGAAATAACCCAGACTTTAGAGAATATATGCATTCAACATCCCGTGTATCCTTCTGTGTATATTAATCTTCAGAAAAACCCCAACTGTCATATGCACTTTCAATGTAGATGACCCGCATATATACGTGCTTTTCTTGTATAGATCTGTAATTATATATTTTGCAGAGCAGGCCAGATCTATATAAACTTACCCGGATTTATATGTGTTCTTCAGCAAACATGTGCCAGCTCTTCATCGTTTCTTCTGTTGAATAAACTAAAGACTCATCACCTTGAGGTCAATATATCTCGATGGGTGCATAATAGACTCAGAATCATCAATTAAGCACATCGTCTGTTCATGCAGACATTCCTTCAAGGAATTCCTTTTTCTTTTTTTTTTAACCCTCACACATGCACACCTTGAATAATAATATTTTTCCCTTTATACAGTCTTTTCCTTTATTAAAACCATGAGTCAAAAACCATTTAACCACTAATGGTATTCCTTTGAAAATATTTCCATTAGTTTGGCCCACGGGGTTTTTATTTCTTTTTAATTTATTTATCAATTGATAAATAAATATATTTACAATGTTTTAATCCCTTATGTTTAACCCTTCGGATTTTATAAACAATATCCAACGCTTTCAAATAGTTTAATATTTCAATAAACCTTTGACCCCTGGCGCACATATGCGCCCTATCGTACCAAAATAAACTTCGCGCAAGTCCATCTCCCAATCACCGTTAGATCGCGAGCCTCCAAGATCAACGACACACATGCATATCGCTCAACCTCCGATGTAGAATGTTAACGTGCGATGGTCGATCGTTAACGTACGATGGCGCGCAGCACCGGCGGTTTTTCTAGGACGCGTGTCATGCGTTTTATGTAATCAGAGCCAATATCTTGAATACCGCTTGTCCCGCAAAAGCAGTGCGATATGGGAAATCCACTTTCGCAAATCCATTCGCGGTTTTCAAATAGTGATCAACCGTCCAATCGCTCTGTACCCCAAGTTCCGTATAACTTTGATTTAATTGTTATTTCCCTATGATTAAGTTAATAAAAATTGGGTTATATATAATTTTATATAATGTGCCCTGTACACACAGTGCCCGTTCGAAGCTCACTGCACCGTGACCTTAGCACCCCGAAATCTTATACAAAAACACAAATCTATCCATAGATCATCACACAGAGTTGCAGGGAATTTCGTACAAGAAAGGGACCAATCAATACCCCAATTTCTCTGGGTATTTTCCACCTAACAGAGTATCACCGAAACTCAACCATACACAGATTTTATTTCTCCTCCATCAGAATATATACATTATATTTATACATGAATTAATTTCTGCAGGGATTCTAATATCCGTCAATTCAAATCAACCCTGTCTTTGGACAACTCTCCTTCAATTCACTGCTTGTCTTTGTAAATGCATTCTTTCTCTGTTCTTTGCTACTGATCCTGCTGATTGTTGTTCTTTGCACCTCTACTGTTCTTCTTTGTTGCCCATACCTTTGCATACTGCTCTTGTAAATACATTCTTCCTCTGTTCTTTTCTGCTACATTTAGATGCCAATTCCTCTGCCACATCCTTTGCCATCAATGACAATATTTCCAACAATCTCCCCCTTTGGCATTGATGGCAATACACGTCCTTTGAAAATCTTATAGGAACCCTTTGTTGCTTTGCTTTTCCTCCCCCTTTGACATCAATGGCAAATATTTGACAATACCATGCTCCCCCTGAGATCATGCTGCCTCTTCATAAACTAACAAGATGACTTATAAATGCCAACGATGCATCCTTTTCATATGACCAATGCTTCCCCTTAGCCTGTGCATTCAGAGATGCCCAACAACACCTCACAACCAATTTAATCTTATGTATTTAAGTAGACCTGTTCCTATGCATGGCAGAGACTACTTCCAATTTCTGTCTAAAATATTCGAATGCTTCCCTGGGTAGAGGTTTGGTAAATATATCAGCAACTTGTTCTTTGGAGGAAACATACTCCAATTTCACCTTTTGTTCAAGCACTTGTTCACGTAAGAAGTGATACTTGATGGGAATGTGCTTGGTCTTGGAATTCATAACATGATTCTTTGAGATACTTATGGCACTTGTATTATCACACATAATGGAGATAGGGGGTGAACATTTGATTTGAAATTCTTGAAGGGTTTGCATCATCCAGAGAAGTTGAGTGAAACATGATGCTGCTGCCACATATTCTGCTTTTGCTGTGGATAAGGCAATGGAGCTTTGCTTCTTGCTGAACCAAGATACTAACCGGGGCCCCATATAGAATGCACCACCACTAGTGCTTTTCCGATCATCAACACTTCCAACCCAATCTGCATCAGTGTATGCATGAAGAGTAAGATCAACATTCTTTGGATACCATAGTCCAAAGTCTTGAGTTCCTTGTAGATATTTGAAGATTATTTTCACAGCCTGAAGATGAGACTCTTTTGGATTAGCTTGGAATCATCCAACAATCCCAACTGCATGCATGATGTTTGGTCTTGTCCCAATGAGATAAAGTAGACTTCTTATCATAGATATGTATTCAGGTTGATTCACCGTGGGGGAATCATCATTATAACTGAGATTACATCCGGTTATCATTGGTGTACTTACAGGTTTGCATTCTTCCATGCCATACTTCTTTAGGATTTGCTTGAGGTATTTTGCTTGTGATAAGAATATGCCATCTGTTGCTTGTTGTACTTGCAAGCCAAGAAAGAATGTTAGTTCCCCAAGAAAAGACATTTCAAATTCTTTCTGCATATCAGAAGCAAATTTCTGACTCATAGACTCTTTGTTACTTCAAAAAATGATATCATCAACATATACAACCACAATCAATAGTTTGTCATTTTCAATTTTTGTGTATAAGTTGCTATCAGCAAACCCTTTTGAAAATCCTTATTGATGAAGATATTTGTCAAGACGATAGTACCATGCCCTTGGAGCTTGTTTGAGACCATATAGAGCCTTTTTAAGTCTACAAACAAGTTTTTCATCATTTCCCAATATGAATCCTTCTGGTTGTTCTATATAGACTTCTTCTTCTAGATCACCATTGAGAAAAGCAGATTTAACATCCATTTGATAGACTTTGATTTGTTGGAAGCTTGAAAAGGCAAGAAACATTCTTATGGCTTCAAGTCTGGCTACAGGAGCAAAGGTTTCTTCAAAGTCTATACCTTATTGTTGAGCATACCCTTTTCACACAAGTCTAGCTTTATTTCTTATAACATCCCCATTCTCATTTAACTTGTTTTTGAATATCCATTTAGTTCCAATGACATTTTTGTCATGAGGTCTTGGTACTAATTCCCAAGTGTGATTCTTTTCAATTTGATCAAGCTCTTCATCCATGGCTTGAATCCAACATTCATCTTTGCTAGCTTGACTGAAAATGTGAGGTTCAATAGTGGACAGAAATGCCAGATTGCTCGAAGATCCCACAAGAGTCCTTCTTGTTTGTACACCTGATCCCTTTTCTCCCAAAATTTGAGATTCTGGATGATTCTTTTGAACATATCTAGATGGAGCCTTTTCAGACAAATCATCTTCGGGTTCTTCACTGGGTTCATTGTTTGTATCATTACTATTTGATGTAGAAGGATATGTGTCATCATCATCTTCATCTGTTGTTTGCTTTTCTTCTTTTGGAGCTGCAGGAGACTCATCAATAACAACATCAATACATTCAACAATCTTTCGAAGTCTTTTATTGTAACATTTATATGCCTTACTCCTAGAGGAGTAACCAATAAATATTCCTTCATCTGCTCTGGGTTCAAACTTGCCAAGTTTTTCATCATTATTCTTGATAAAGCATTTGCTCCCAAAAATTCTAAAATGCTTTATAGTGGGAGGATTACCATACTAGAGTTCATATGGAGTTTTATCAATATTTACACAAACATGTGCTTTGTTGAGAATGTTTGCTGCTGTATGTGCTACTTCTCCCCAAAATGTGTCAGGTGTTCCGGAATCATCAAGCATAGCTCTAGCCATTTGTTGAATTGTTCTGTTCATTCTTTCTGCAACACCATTCTATTGTGGAGTGCTAGCTATAGAGAACTGTCTTTTTATGCCATCTTGTTCACAGAATTCAAGAAATTCATTGGATGTATATTCTCCTCCTCGATTAGATCTAAGACACTTTATTTTCAGATCTATTTCATTCTCAACTAGTGCTTTGAAGATCTTAAATTTCTCAAATGCTTCATCTTTGTGTTTAAGAAGCCCAATCCAACACATTCTAGAGAAATAATCAATGAATAAGATATAGTATTCTTCACCACATGGTGACTTTTTCCTCATAGGTCCACATATGTCAGTATGAATGAGTTCAAGAGGCTTACTTGATGATCCTTCCTTGGCATTAAATTGTACCTTGGTTTGCTTGTCGGATTGGAAATATTTGCATATGATATTTTCAGGTAGAGTAATATTGAGAAGCTCACGAACAAATTTAAGTCTGCTTGATTTGTTGATTTGAGAGAAGCTCAGATGCCCCAACCTTCTATGCCATAGCCAATTTTCTGAAGATTTACTCAAATAACATTATTCCTTGGGGTTCTTCAATATATACAGGCTATTTGGAGTCCCTTTTCCTTTTATAATTGCTTTACCTGTATCAAGATCACCTACCACACATTCTTTTGAACTAAAGACAACTTCAGTTCCTTGATCACACATTTGACTTACACTTAACAAGTTATGCTTTAATCCATCCACATACATGACTTCATTAGCTTTCACCTTTTCTTTTAGAAAAACAGACCCTTTTACCTTAATGATCTCAGGAGTATCATTTCCAAATGTAACATTCTTTTCCTTTTCTAGAGCACTATATGCAAGAAGTTTGTCTTTATCACCCGTCATGTGTCTTGAGCATCCACTATCAATGTACCATTGGTTTTCTTCATCTTCTGCAAATAATGCTATGCCACAATTTTCAACCTGTAATTCCTTCTTTTTCCATACTTTGGAGCTTGAAAGAACATGTTCTTTTGGCTGAACTTTGCTCCTGCATTCAGATTCTTTATGGCCAAAGTTATTGCAATAAGCACATTCAACTTCATTTTGAAGAGGAGAAAAGTTGTTATAAGTATTCTTCTTTGTTTCACTATCAATCCTTTTCTTTCTTGCTTCTCTTGTCATGATGGTTTTATATGCTACACATTGAACAACTTTATGACCAAAATTGTGACATGAGAAACATTGTCCATTGAAGAAGAAATTTCTGCGATCATAAAATCTTCTATATGTATTTACTTGTTGATTGGTGTTTCCTTGATAGACATTCTTGCTAATGTTCTTTGAATTGAGATGATCATACTTTATCTGTAAAGATTATTTATTATCCTGCTGAGTGGCAGCATGTTGCAAACCCGCTGTAACTGCTTTTAGATAATTTGGTGCTGAAGCCTGAGAAGATTCTCCAACATATCCAAGACCTGTCTTTATAAGAGGAGAACGTTGTACCTTGATAATATCATCTAATGTTTCAAATCCTTTAGCAAATCTAAGATTCAGAGTTTTTACTTTCTCAAGTTCTTTTCTTAAACTTACTACTTCACACTCTAATTTCTCATTGTGTTTCTCCTTTTCTTCAAGCTGATTTTTCAAAGTTTCTATAATTATTTTACTTTTTTCTAAGAAAACTTTGAGTTTATTGTTTTCATCAAGAAAATCATTGTCTTCTAGAGCATCCACAAAAGTATATTTTTCTTCTCTAGATTCTTTTTCAAATTGCATGAGAAGTCTAAGATCTTGTTCACACTCTTCCTCACTATCAGATAACCCATCACTATCTTCATGTGTATAGTAGCTCTTTCTAGTGATAAAACGATTCTTATTCCTTTTTGCTACATCCTTCCCTTTATTATGTGTTTCTTTATAAGGACACTTAGCAGCATAATGACCAACTCTTCCACAATAAAAACATTTTAAAGGAAGCTTACCTCTGAATCGTCCTGTGCCAAGTTGAAGTTTCTTTACAAAGTTTATCTCATCTTCTTCTCAGATATATCTTGATCCTTCTGTTTTTTGTACTTCCTTCCCTTTTTTAGAAGTTCTAAAGACTACTTCTTTGACTTCAGAAGGTCCTCTTCTCATTTCATATGCAATTAGTATGCCATGAAGTTGCACCACAGTAAGGTTTTGAAGATCCTACTTTTCTTCAAGGGCAGAAACTTTTGACTCAAATTTTGTTGTTAGTGATCTTAAGACTTTCTCAACCAAGGTAGATTCGGTTATTGTTTCTCCCAGGTTTCTCATACGATTTACAATATCATCAAGACATAAAAATAAATTGGCAATTCTCTCCTCATTATCCATTTTTAGATTCTCATATTGAATTCTGAGAGTTTGGAGTTTAGCACTTTTTACCTTTGCATCACCTTCATAACTAAGAATGATTTTGTCCCATATTGTCTTGGATGTATTCAGCTGCATGACTTTGACAAATTCTGATTCAGTTAAACTTCCCAGTAGAGCATTGACCACCTTTGCATTCGTTTCATAGTTCTTTCTTTCTGTCGGATCTGTTGGTACTGCAACTGGATATTGATATCCTTGTTCAACAATTTCCCATACCTCTGCTCCCAGAGATTGAATATAGGATCTCATCCTTGTTTTCCAGAAGATTAAATTGTTTCCATTAAAGAGCGGAGGCCTGATAGATGCTATTCCATCTTGATTGCTCATCTTGCTTGATCTTCCTTCTAGCGGCTAAGATTTTTCAGAAGGACCTGCTCTGATACCAATTGTTGGGAAAAATACTGAGAGGGGGGGTGAATCAGTATTTAGGGCTAAACAATTTTTCTTTTCTTTCTCTTAAAACCATATGTTACATTATTGCATCCAACATGTATGTCCAGATATCTTATTATGTCTTTACTTAGAGCATTGCATCATTCATTCATCAGATGAGCAGTAAGCATGAACATAAATAACAGAACAGACCATCAAACATAAACAACACATATGAACACCAGGATTTAAGGTGGAAACCCAATTTGGGAGAAAACCACCCCTGCTGCAATCTCAGTCTTCAATATTTATTATAGAGAAAACTTCTTACAATATGTGCTGGTGCAAACTTATACCAGCACGTAGGCACCCACCTGCAGAAGGCTACAACCTATTCTCGTTTACCAGCCTCTCCTGGAAGGGAGCTTCTACCCCCTGCTCTCATTTACAACCCCTTTATTCAATCATCAATAAACATATTTTGCCCAAAACTTCATAACAGAACAGTGAGACCACTATAACCAAAATGTCAGAAATAACCCAGACTTCAGAGAATATATGCATTCAACATCCCATGTATCCTTCTGTGTATATTAATCTTCAGAAAAACCCCAACTGTCATATGCACTTTCAATGTAGATGACCCACATATATACGTGCTTTTCTTGTATAGATTTGTAATTATATATTTTGCAGAGCAGGCCAAATCTATATAAACTTACCCGGATTTATATGTGTTCTTCAGCAGACATGCGCCAGCTCTTCATCATTTCTTTTGTTGAATAAACTCAAGACTCATCACCTTGAGGTCAATATATCTCGATGGGTGCATCATAGACTCAGAATCGTCAATTAAGCACATCGTCTGTTCATGCAGACATTCCTTCGAGGAATTCCTTTTTCTTTTTCTTTTTTAACCCTCGCACATGCACACCTCAAATAATAATCTTTTTCCCTTTATATATTCTTCACCTTTATTAAAACCATGAGTGAAAAACCATTTAACCACTAATGGTATTCCTTTGACAATATTTCCATTAGTTTGGCCCACGGGGTTTTTATTTCTTTTTAATTTATTTATCAATTGATAAATAAATATATTTACAATGTTTTAATCCCTTATGTTTAACCCTTCGGATTTTATAAAAAATATCCAACGCTTTCAAATAGTTTAATATTTCAATAAACCTTTGACCCCTGGCCCACATATGCACCCTATCGTACCAAAATAAACTTCGCGCAAGTCCATCGCCCGATCACCGTTAGATCGCGAGCCTCCAAGATCAACGGCACACATGTATATTGCTCGACCTCCGATGTAGAACGTTAACGTGCGATGGTTGATCGTTAACGTATGATGGCGCGCAACACCGACGGTTTTTCCAGGACGCGTGTCACGTGTTTTATGGAATCGGAGCCAATCTCTTGAATATCGCTTGTCCTGCAAAAGCGGTGCGATATGGGAAATCCGCTTTCACAAATCCATTCGCATTTTTTAAATAGTGATCAACCGTCCAATCGCTCCATACCCTAAGTTCCGTATAACTTTGATTTAATTGTTATTTCCCTATGATTAAGTTAATAAAAATTGGGTTATATATAATTTTATATAATGTGCCCTGTACACACAGTGCCCGTTTGAAGCTCACTGCACTGCGACCTTAGCACCTCGAAATCTTATACAAAAACACGAATCTATCCATAGATCATCACACAGAGTTGCAGGGAATTTCGTACGAGAAAGGGACCAATCAATACCCCAATTGCTCTGGGTATTTTCCACCTAACAGAGTATCATCGAAACTCAACCATACACAGATTTTCTTTCTCCTCCATCAGAATATATACATTATATTTATACATGAATTAACTTCCACAGGGATTCTAATATCCGTCAATTCAAATCAACCCTGTCTTTGGAAAACTCTCCTTCAATTCATTGCTTTTCTTTGTAAATGCATTCTTTCTCTGTTCTTTGATGCTGATCCTGCTGATCGTTGTTCTCTGCACCTTTGTTGTTCTTCTTTGTTGCCCATACCTTTGCATACTGCTCTTGCAAATACATTCTTCCTCTGTTCTTTTCTGCTACATTTAGATGCCAATTCCTCTGCCACATCCTTTGCCATCAATGAAAATATTTCCAAAATTGGGAATCTGGCGGAGTGATAACAAAGTCAAAAGGTCAAAGCAGATTTAAATGAATGAATTAATGAGATCATGTGTAACCAGGCGAGATATTCATGTCAATGGATCTTAACAATTTGTGAGTGGAAGAGAAGAAAATATTTAGGATTCCATCTAAATGCAGAACAAACATTATCTGAATTCTACATTTAAACTTTAGAGGAAAACATGAATATTGTTTAAAGCCTGAGCAGGGTGTCCAATAAAAAATATTGAACAAAATTTTCTTATAAACAATAAAGAGATAAAGTAATGGTGAAATAAAATAAAATCAGATAGCATCAAGAAGTACTTCACCATCAAAACATGACACAAGAATCTAGAAAACAGCAAGGTCCTTTCGTTCATTCAAAAAAAATTACTTACAGCCAGCTGAAAATTTTACAATAGTTTCCTCCCTTCATGTCTAAAAACCTTTTTCCCATATTACATTTTTTCTTTTATAACATTCCCCCATTACATTTCAGATCCTATTAATTAGGAAGATCAAATCCATACCTTAACTATTTCAGATATTCTAGGAAAATGTCTATTTTTTCTACCCAAAATAAGAGATTAGATCTCTTTTACAATTCTACCCAATCTCCTAGTCTATTACAAAATATATGATCTCTCATACTAAAAGAAAAAAGATAGCCAAAACTGTTTTTTACTACATCCTTCGAATCTAGAAAATATGACAAATTTCAGACAAAACAAGATTTTGTTTGATCTTCATTAAGGCCTAATCTGAACAAAACTGAGGTGTCAGTAGCATGTTGAGGCTGATTTGTAATTAAAATATTTCTCTGGAGGCTTTGGAGATATTAAAGAAGTCGATTAGCCTTAATTTGAGGAGATTGGTTGTATTTTTTTCCTAACAGAACTTTAGGTAGCTAAGGAAGGCAAAACAGGGCGCACTTAGATGTCGATTATCACGATTTTCGGCAGTTAACTCGGGATTCTTAATGTCCTTTAGCTGGAAAAAGTGTAAATGCTTCTAAACTTAAACAAAATTCGGTGAGCTTTCCTTCGACCTTTGATACATTAATTATCTCCACTTTCATTGAACTCCAGGGTAGCCTGAGCTAAGGCATCAAGTCTATGATGAGCCTGGGGTTTTAGCTTCTTGTGAATGATTTTATAACTTAAAAAATTGTTCCTATTTTTAAACTTGGCATTATGCTAGTGCAGCCCTTTTTTCTTATGCTCGATTGTTTCATATTTAATAGCCATTTGATCAAGTATTGAATTGATCTTGCTTGATGATTGCGTAAGGTTTCATTCTCTGCCTTCAGGAGTCTTTCTAAAACTTCCAGCTCATTATTTTCCTCCTGCAACTTCTGTGTTTTAGATTTTCCGTTGACGTTCTTCTATGATGAGGTTGCAGCTTCTCTATGGGTTTCTACTTCTTCAACTGATGGTCCCCCTCCCAATTCTGCAGTTAAGGGTTCTGCCTCAGTCTCTGCAACTAATGGCTCAGCCTCCTTTTCTGCATCTAAAGGCTCAGATTACAAATTTGAATAAGGTAGGTTGAGAATGTTGATTGTTGTAGCTTCCTCTTGAACCTGTGTACCTGTAGAACCACCTTCAACCCCTGTCTCTTTCTCAAATTCTATCTTTTTCTTTGATTTCTTGGATGTTGAAGGAGATGTTTTGGTGAATTCTTGAACAGGAGACAGTGCCCTCCTTGTCCTCTTGCTAGTTTTTGGAGAAGATAACTCCTGTGAGGGAGTTCCTTTCTTCTTTGATTGGACTTCTTGTTCAAACTCTCCCCAAAACAATAAATAATTCCATGTGTTATTTCTCCTTTTAAGCTCTTCTAGTACTATTAACTTGATTAATCCATGGTGGAATAGGTTGTTGTTAGTTGTTTAGGGTTTAGTTTGGACCTTGGAAGCCATTTTAGTGAAGCTTTTAAAAAGATAAAAAGTCATGTTAAGTGGTTTCTTACCTATGAAGTGGAGGAATAATCTGAAATGGTATAGCACTGTCCTCCCATACCTCCCTTCACAAGTAATATAAACCTGGATCATCTTCAGCAACTTTTGCCACTGCTCTCAAAAATAGCTCCTGAGAATGTCTTTCTGCCATTTCATGTTTTGATGCTCCTCTTTGAGAAAGAACCTAAAATATACTTCTTTGGTGGAGGTGGTCTTAAACCACCTCTCTCCTTCTCCTGGCATTTATGTGCCTGTTGGCACACTTGCTTCATCAATTTTCATAGTCATTGGCCCCAACTGCAGTTTGATTCCATCAGAACTGTTGGAAAATTCCTCAGTGATACCCTGGTGGTATGCCTGGAATTTCTGGAAAAATCTATAACAACCCACATGATTAAAGAATTCACATGCTTGTGGGTAGGCCTCCATATAAGTTGTATCTTGTAACTCTTTTCTAAGCAATGCTCCTCTAGTCGACATCTTCTACCAACACTTGCAAATGTTTTTAAATAGACTATGGAAATCATAGGGTGACTAGGATATGCAGTAGGTAAGTGATGAAACTAACTGAGCATGAAACAAGGGCCAAACTGAAGAAACCGAAATCGTAAAACCAGGAAACTAAAGAAGGCTTGGAGCTTTCAGCTGTAGGTGAATTTTAAAACAAATCGGCTGACTGTCGACTGATTTAAAACGTGTTGGAGGCATCATGACCGTTTTCGGGACTTAAAAAAAATGAATGTACGCGACTTGGGTTCATGATCGAGTGATGTGGAGATGTGAATGACTGATGATCTTTTGGAAAATCAGATGAAATGATGTATTGGTGTGTTTATGGCAGCTATTATTTCCATGATGGCATGAGTACCATGATTGATGAGGTGACATGATAGTAGAAACCCTAAGGATTATCGGTAATTGTGGCATCTATTAATAGATGGAGTTAATTGTTTAAGATTCTGAAAGTTTAATTTCTGGCAGGAATTAGAACATACCTAAATTTATTGATAAACTTGACTTGACCACATTAAATCTTTAAAACTCAAGTGAAACATTTTAATTCCACCATCGGGTTTGAAACCTTGGATATATCGTTATAATTTAAAGGTTGGTGATGGCACGAAGAACTATCTGTGTCACTATCTTCATACATGGTTTTGAAAAAGCTTTTCGGAGGGCCCAACAAGTGGTAAGTGGTTTCAAACGAGAGGGGTGCGAACTCCCCACATCTTGCCACGTGGTCACCGTTTCGATTTGGAAACTGTGCTTTTTCAGACCCCCCCTCGTTTATTAAAATTAGGAGTGTTGAAGGGGTCCAAAATGAATTCAAACTATTGATCTTAATCAAAAATCGTTATCCATAAGCAGAGAATGCACAAGGTATAAGCACTTTTAGCTGCTGAAATTTTCAACTTTCGGTAGCTAACCCTTAACAAATTTTGATTCTTTAGCTACTGAAAGCTAAACTCTTTGCTAAAATTAAAACACAACAATAGGTGCATAAAAAACACTTATTTCAGCCATTCTAGGGATTACACAATATGAACGTGTGGTAATTCCAATCCTTCAGGTGATAACACATCAAATAAATGATTATTTTCTTTGAGGCATTTTGGCAGACCCTTATACCTTTTCTTTTGAGCGCCTTACATTGAAAAAATTTCAACCAAGATCAGAATAATTCCCCAAATTGATAACTGGAGAACATATACCTATTATTATAGGGTACTAACATAATGATGTAGTAAAATCTGATACTTTTGGAAAAATTGAATCATATTTATACTACTAAATGTTGTGGCATTGTCCATCATTATTTGTTGAGGACAACCAAATCTAGAGAGAATGTTTTCTTCAATAAATTTGAATACAACTGAATCTATGGTATTTTTTACTAGAATGGCCTCCACCCACTTGGTGAAATAGTCAATGGCAGTTAAAATCCATCCATGCTGATTACTTGAAGCTGGGTGAATTTATCCTATAAATCTAGTCCCCATTGGAGAAATGGTGCTAAGACAACCATTGGAACTAGTGGTAGAGCTGCTAGTTTTTGCTTACCAACAAACACCGAACATGGAACACAGGCTCCAACCTTTGCTCCCCCTTGTGAAAACAGAGTGGGCCAATAGAATCCTGCCCTTAGTATTTTGTATGATGTTGCTCTCCAAGCATAATTCCCTCCGCGTATTCCTACATGAAATTGATCAATGATTCCTTCAGTCTATGATTCTGTCAAGCATATTAGTAGAATGTTAAGAGGATCTTTCCAGTACAAGTTGGCATTGATGATATTGTATTTGATGGATTTCAATTTAATTTTTTTGCACTATATTTTTGAAAAATCTGATGGACACTCAAAATGGATCAAAAAATGAACAATATTTGCATACCAATCTGATAGTACAAACTTTTCATCAATGTGAATAGGAACTATTTGAGTTGAAGGAGAAGGTTCTTGTGGATTCTCCCCTTCTGCATTTAAGGAAGGTTCTTGTGGATTCTCCCTTTCTAGATGTGAAGAAGTTTCTTGTGTATGCTTCTCAGAGACTTCAAAAACAGCTTTTATACCGAACACTTTGCAATTAGATTCAGCTAGCAATTTATCTAAACCTTGTCCTTTTACTAACTTGGTGGTTTTAATGGTGAGGTAAAACTCAAGGATTTGAGTAATCCATCTTCATCTTCTTCCATCAGTGTCTGGTTGTGTAAGAAGATTTTTTACAACATTGTTAGGTACATAAGCAATAATGTTCGAATGGAGGACATATATTATGAAATATTTCAGGACTTGAACTAAGGCATAGGCTTGTTTTTTAGTGATATAATACTTGAGTTAAGGATCTCTCATGACCTTGCTAAAAAATGTTATGGGTTAATCATGATAATCTTCATTTTTCTGCAAAAGGACAGCAGCAAGGGTGGTTTTAGAAGCAAAAGAGAATATATTGAAAGGCTCAGAATAGTTTGGACTGGCTAAGGTGGGAGCTTTAGAAATGGCCTTCTTTATTTTATAAAATGCATATCTTGCATGAATGGTCCATTTGACTTCATGATTATTTTTTAGCATATATGTAATGTCTTTAACTATTTCAACATAGTTAGGTATGAATCTTCTCAAAAAGTTAATCTTTCCTAAAAAGGCTTGTATCTCTTTCTTATTTCTAGGTAATGATAATTATTGAATAGAAAAGACCCTTTTGGGATATATTACTACTCCATCCTATGAAATGATATGACCTAGTAATTTTCCTTCTTTGATAGAAAACAAGGACTTCTTGGGATTGAGAGATATTCCAAACTTTTTGCACCTGTCAAAACCTTCATCAAGTGTTTTAAATGTTTCTGATCTGATTTGGAAAAAACAGTTAAATCATCAAGATAAATAAAAACAAATTTGTTTACCTTCCTAACAAAGGCTAAGTCCATAGCTCTTTGGAATGTTGTTCCTGCATTTGATAGGCCAAAAGGCATCCTAGCATACATAAATGTACCCCAGGTTGTAGTAAAGGTCGTCTTCTCTCTGTCTTCTGAGTTCACCAATACCTTATTATAATCAGAGAAGCCATCAAGCACGGAGAGTCTTTTAACACCTAACACCCTTTGGAGTAATAGATCCATCTTTGGAAGTGGATAGTTATCTTTCAGAGATGATCTATTAAGGTTTCTAAAATCCACATAGAGTCTAATTTCACCATTATTTTTTCTGACATGGACTAAATTGGCTACCCAATTAGATTATCTTATAGGGACAATTATCTGGGCATCAAAAAGCTTTTTAAGATCTTTTTCTATGGTGGGAAGCAGAACTAGATTCATTCTTCTTAGTTTTGCTTGATAGGGTGTTGCTTTATGTTTTAGTGTATTTTATGATCCATCAAAGATGTGTCATAAGTTTTCAAATCAACATAAGACCAATCAAAAACATCTTTGTAATTCTTAAGAAGTTTGATGTATTCATATTTTATTTCAGGAGCTAAAAATGCACAAAGTTTAATATTTTTAATCTCTTCATCAATGCCAATGTTAGTTTCTTCAATATCATCTTCTGGAGAAACAGAGAAAGGATTTCTAGGAACATCATTTTGATCAAACAATTTTTCTAAAGGAACAAGTCCTTTGGGGATAAAACTATTTGACAGTTGTATAATATCATGATTAGCTACTTTTGAACTTAGACCTAAATTTTCCTTGTCTTTAGTAGCTTCATTTATGTCTAAGTAATCTTCTTCGATTTGTAAGACAGAAAATTCACCAATAACTTGAAGAAAGGATTTCAGTTTTTCATCATCTTCAAATATTTTCCAATGCTATAGATTATCTAGAATGGATGGCCTATATTTGACTTGAATTTGGTATTGTATCTGAAATTGATCTGGTATCTTAAAAGAACTGGCAGAAATAGCTAATGAATCTACATGATTTTTTTCATTTCTAGGAATAAAATTGATATTGAAAGCATTAAAGGAGTTTTCAATGGTTTCCCAAATTTAATTTTTGTAAGACCTGAGCCTAGGATGATTTTTTTGACAAATAATCCTAACCTATCTTACTATAAGTTCTGAATCAATAAAGACACTCTAATTTTTCACCTTTAAACTTTTGGCAAGCTGTAATCCTAGAATAAAAGCTTCATATTCAACAACGTTATTTGTGACCTCAAAATCTAACTTGCATTATTGAGTGATATTTTCTTTATCGGGTGAAATTAAAACAACTCCTACTCCAGCTCCATATTTGGTACAAGATCCATCAAAGAACAATTTCAAAATATCAGTTTGAACAGATTTAGGAGTTTCAACTACATCCTCAATCTTGTGTTGAGAATTCTGTGAAATAACTGATGATAGTTGAAAACAACTAAAGTCCTGGTCAACTGCATAAATGGGATGGTTTCTAGCTTGATATTATTTGCCAACAGTGTTTAAGAATATGACTTCCCTATATAACCTAAGGCTTTCTCCACCATATACAGGAATAGTGGCAAAAGACATATCCATTTGAAGACTTCCTCCTAATTTGGCACAACATTATCTTGATAAAAGCATTCCAAATTTAGGGGGAATATCAGTGAAAACTATGTCTAATACAACACTTTTGAATGGTATTTGATGTAAGGTAACCACTAGGCCTTTTATAGGTCCTAAGCATTGCACTCTTTTAGCGTCAAAGGTATATAGGTCATGATAATTTCGAGTGATATCCAAATTAAGTTGTTGTATAATGACTTTTGGCATTAGATTGTGTGAGGCTCCAAAATCCAACATACAATTGTACAGCAAGGAGTCATGCACTTTCAAAGTCACATAGAAAGGTGCCATGGATTCATGAGTCATATCAAAACTAGGACCAAAAGATATGGTGGGTCTTTCATTTTGTAGACTAATAATATCCCCTTCATCATCCACCCTAGATTTTTGGATCCATTTTGAAACTTGAATCTTATATCCAGGGTTTTTAGAAAGTTCTGAAAGTGGAATAGGAATTTTAACTCTTTCTAACTCTTTTACCACATTAAAAGCAGTCAATATAGTTTTATCAATTTGAGCATAATCACTTGAATGATTTAGAGGTTGAATAGAAGTAGTTTGAGTTTCAGCAGTTTTTACTTAAGGCTCAATTATGACAGGGTTTTTAGGAGGTCTATTAGGACCAGCTCTAGGTCTTAAATCATACCTTCTATTGAGTTCTGCAATAAAAAAACTCAAAAAAGGCTTTATATTTAGAAACCTGAGAGGTATCTTGGTCTTCTTGAGGGATTTGACTTTGAGGTATAGGAACAATGGCAGTCTGAAGATATGTATGATCTATGTTATTAATATCTTCAGTGATATATAAGGTATTATCATCAAGTTTTTTATCATCAATCAACAATGGTGTAGGTACTTGTTGATCATTATGTGGTTTCTGAATAATTTGTAATGGAGGAAAATTTTTATACTGACCTTGGACCTGTGTTTGGGGTCTAGAAATAGTTTGTTGTACTATTTTAGGTTGAGTTTAAAACTTTGAAATCCTATTTGATAGGTTTATAATAAGTGATGTGATTTCATCTATTTTTGCATCTTCATTTTTATATTTAGAGGAAGAAGAAGCTTCCTAATTTGATTTTATTTTCTTCTGGGAATTTTTAGCTTTAGATTTTATCTTAGCTGATGTAGACCTATTTGCTTCAACCTCTATAGCATTTTTTTGCATATCCTCTAACGTTTGGGATGTTTTTTCTCGTAACATGACAGCAAAGTCATCTTCAAAGGCTTTTGAAAATCTAAACTTAGCTGTTGCTATAGGAGGTTTAAAATCAGGAGGCATCTTGTGATAAAGTTTATTAAATATTTTGATGAAACCAGCAACTGATTCTCCATAATTCTTCAAATTCAATTAATAAATACACAGGGTCCTTTTTCACTCCCCATTAATTTTTAAAGATATTAGTCAATTCTTTCCAGGATCTAATAGAATTAGTCGGTATTTGTCTAAACCAAATCTTGACATTTCCTTCTAGGGATTGCAAAAACAATATCATATAAACACTTCCATGTTCTATGTTCATGTTATCAGCAAAATCTAGAAATGTTGCCAGATGATCTTCGGCTGAAAAACTAGTTTCTCCATTAAATCTATGGAGATGCTTTAGATACCAGGAGGAAAATCATTGAGAAGATTAGGGAGTAAGAGGGTGTTACACAACAATTTGTCACTTTCCCTATACTCCCCATTCCTTGATCCTAGAGGACCCATACAGTGACCTATGTGTACTTTCCAAGCATGGAATACATAGCTCTGAACCACATTTTGTCTACCAATTCATCTCCCTTTACAAATTTTCTGGAAGATCCCTCTAAAAACTTGGTTTTCAAGGTTGGCACTTTGTCTCAGTGTTTGACCCTCATCGATAGCATAGATTTGCACTGAGACCCATGTTGATCGGCGCTATGTCTTAATGTCAGACTCGCGATGATCCTCTTTTGGAAAGTTTTTAAAATAGAAACGAATCTTTCGTAACTAGAAGTTTTGTGAGACGGCGAGCTGAAAGTTTGTTTTGAGGATATGGTCAAGGAATTCCCCGTTGGGATTCTTGTTCCAAAGAAATAGGAACTACTCCAAAGGATGAGCTCTTTTTCCATTATTTGAGGGACCATAACTTCCTCCTCCATTGTTATATAAGGAGACCTCTTTCATCTATATTGCCTTAGCTAGAGTTAGCAATCATAGAGAAGAGAAGAAATCATAGCTTTAAGAGAATAGTGCAGAGTGTGATTGTTTTTGTGTGTTAGGAAGATAGTGAGATCTTGGACCTTTGTGTATGAGGGTGTTGCAAATGTGCTTGTATACGGACTTGCTGGAGGAGAGCCTCAACATCAAGGCTTGGTTGTAAACTCCCCTTGTCCTTATCATAATAAAATGCAATTGATTTTTATCTTCCACTCTTGTTTAAATTTATAATTATATTTCTAGAATTCCTTGATCAGTTAGATTGGTTTTAATTGTTTTATGTTTGTCATGATTTTATGCTTGTCGTGGTGTCTTGACTGTCTGTACATGTAATCGAATGTTGGTAGCAACATTCATCGAGCTTGAGAAGAGTGACGGATTAAGAATCTTCGATGGAAGACGACAACATAGCATTAGGCCAAGGTTGGTCATTTTCCTTTCTCTGAATTTCATTTACAATCTAGGAAGGTAGATGTTAGTATGTTCCCATAGTTGCTAGACCCACCCTAGGGCTAGAGGGATCGCCTCTATCCACAGAGGGGATTTACCTAGAAAACCGAGGGGAGCATATCTTGCTTGTACAATTGATCTAAAACTAGCCATACTTGAAGATGCATATGTATAAAAACGAGTATTAGTAGTTGAAGAAGAAAAATTAGAGTTTGCAGGTGAATATGGAGAAGAAAGAGGTGAGGAGTGAGGTGGAGAACGAGGAGGAGAATGAAATGGGATGGAATACCTTCTTCAGGATATTAAAGGATTTCAAATAACCAAATTTTGAACCTCTTCTTATCCTTGCTTGTGTTCAAATAAAGGATTAGAATAAAGAGAAAAGAGATCTTTAGGTTGGTTTGAAGTAGAAGGTGCATAATATGTAACAGGGGAGATGAAATCAGTAGGTTTGAATCTAGGTAAGTTTAGATCCAAATCTTGTTCTGATATAGAAGATTCATAAGGTTCCTCAGGTAATTTATAGGATTCTAAAGAATGAACTAACAAGGCTAATTGAAAATATACTCCTTTGGATACTAACTCATGCACTCTCAGAGGTATGTCTTATGATTCTAAAGGATTAGGTCCAAATCTGAAAGGATTGGGAATTATATTGATCTCATGTTGAGAGGTAGAAGAAGGGCTTTGATGCCTTCTTCTGGAAGAAGCTTGTCTTACCAGTCTCTCCGGATCTGATAAAGGTAAGAAAATTCAGAGTCAGAATGAGACCTGGTATGCTTTGAAGGAGAAATTTTGGTCACAATGAAGTTTCCAGGTGAAATTTTTTTACCTAACTAAACCTTTAATCACCTTTAAAGGAATAGGGTTATATCGTTGTCTCAGGGAAAACAAATCAAATTCGTTCCTCGACAACAGCGCAAGGTGAAATTTTTTGACCTAACTAAACATGTAATCACCTTTAAAGGAATAGGGTTTTATCATTGTCCCAGGGAAAAAAAATCAAATTCGTTCCCCGACAACGACGCCAAATTGATGGTGTCCTTTGAGATAATTAAGGTCAATAATTATGCCAAAGCATCTATAATTTTTTTTGGTTTTTGAAATTTTGGATGACTAATGTATAAAATAACTTTTGCAAAAAATTATTGATTAAATCTTTCAGATAATATCAGAAAATATGATTAAGGGTTTCTTATGTCAAACCAGGAGGTAACTTCGCAAATCAAAATGTGTATTAGCTGAAGAATGTACATGTATTTATACATGGAGGTGAGGCTATTGGGATTCATCTCCCAATGAATCTTGGCCTTCCTTATTTCCTAATATCATTTATTATACAATATTACATATCCACACCCAACCCATAGGATTAGGTGTCAACATTTCCCCCCTTTAATCCGAAGGGATGTTGGTGAGCCCAAGCATCGATCTGAACTTTTCAAACTTTTCTCTTCCAAGTGCTTTGATGAAGATATCAACAGTTTTCTCATTTGTGGAACAATGATGTAGATGGATGGTTTTGGCCTGAACATGATGTCGAATTAGATGGTATTTTGTATTGATGTGCTTTGTTCGATCATGGAACTTTGGGTTCTTGGCCAACTTTATTGCAGAAGTGTTGTTGATCATGAGTGGTGTGGAATACATTTGTTTCATCTGCAAATCTTCCAGGATTTTCCGAAGCCACACAATTTCCTTTGTTGCTTCAGCTGCTGCCACATATTCTGCCTCGGTCGTGGAATCTGCTGGAACTGACTGTTTGCGTGATCTCCATGAGACATCTCCTGATCCAAGACTCATGGTGTAACCTGTAGTAGACACCCCTGTTTCTTTGTCGCCATCAAAGTCTGAATCAGAGTATCCGATCAAGCTGAAGTCGCCTACCTATCTATATTTGAGTCCAAAGTCTTGAGTCCCCTTCAAGTACCTTAACACTCTTTTTGCAACAGACCAATGTCCTTCACAAGGTTTTTGCATGAACCTTGAGAGGATTCCAACAGAAAATGAAATGTCAGGTCTGGTGGTGGTCAGGTAGATAAGACTTCCTATAAGTTGTCTATACTTAGTTGCATCCTCGAATTCCTTCCCTTCAATAGATGTGAGCTTCAAGTTTTGTTCCATTGGAGTGGTTAAAGGATTGCATTCATCCATGCCAAACTTGTTCAAAAGATCTCTAATGTACTTCTTTTGAGAAAGAAATATATATTTAGGATGTTGAATTACTTCAATACCCAGATAGTAATGAACATGACCCAAATCATTCATTTCAAAACCTTTCTTCAATTCTTTCTTCATGGATGCAATATAGCTCTCATTGTTCCCTGTTATCAAAAGATCATCTACATACACCACAAGATATACAATTGTTTTTCCAACTTTCTTAATAAACAAAGTTGCATCATCAAGATCAAAATGTTTGAAGTCAAGTTTCAGAAGATGCTCAGTTAATTTCTCATACCAGGCTCGTGGTGCTTGCTTGAGGCCATACAAGGATTTTATAAGCTTGCAAACTTTGTGTTCTTGACCCTTTACAACAAATCCTTCTGGCTGGGACATATAAAATTTCTCCTTTAGATATCCATTCAAAAAAGTTGTTTTTACATCCATCTGACGGACTTTCCATCCATTCTAAGCTGCTAGGGCAAAGAGAGTTCGGATGGTGGTCCATTTTGTTGTGGGAGAAAAATTTTCTTCATAATCAATTCCTTCTTTTTGTGCAAAACCTTTTGCCACAATCCTGGCCTTGTGCTTGTCAAGTGAGCCATCTGCTTTGTACTTGTTCTTGTAGACCCACTTACATCCAATTGGTTTTGTTCCCAAAGGCGGATCAACCAACTTCCAAGTGCCATTCTTTATCAAGGCATCATACTCCTTTTGCATCGCTTCTTTCCATTCATCATGAGAAGCGGCTTCTTTGAAGGAAGTTGGTTCATGATCTGTAAACAAACTCAATTCATAGTTATAAGAAATATCCATATCAACAGGAGAATCAGAATTATCTACATCACCTTCAATTTTTTGAGTGGAACTTCTTGTTCCTGTTTTTCCAACCTCATCAGGATGAACATTCTCTAGTGTCTTTGTCAGCCATTTGGGAGGACCTTTCTGAGATGGCCCAAGCTGCTCACTTGACTGAGTTGGGATTGATTCAAGATTCAATATCCCAATTCTGTCAATCACATCATTCAATGTGTCATCTGTGGTTGTTTCTTCATGTGGGGGAGAGAGTGCTTCAGGACATGATTCCACAGTTTGATTCAATATCAGAATCCCCCCTTCAAGATGTGGAATCTAATTATCAAATTCTTGGAAAGACTTTGCATGTGTGAATCTATCCAGGCGATCAAGTTGCCGCTCAAAAATCTTGTCACTCTTGGAAGATTTAAGGAATATGACATCTCTTGCTATTACAAACTTCTTATTTGCTTCATCATAGAGATGATATCCTTTGGAGGTATTGGAATACCCCAAGAAGATACATTTTCGACTTCTAGCACCAAGTTTGTTCCTTTGACCCTTGGGTATCAAGGCATAACAGGTGGACCCAAAGACCCTGAAATGCTTTACCGAAGGAATATGGCCATGCCACATTTCAAAAGGAGTTTTGTTTCTAATTGAACTTGAAGGACACCTATTCTTTATGTAAACAGCACATAGAACTGCATCATCCCAAAACATCAATTTTACATTCTTGAAAAATAACATGGAGCGGACCATATTTAAAATAGTTATGTTCATTCTTTCAGCTACACCGTTCTGTTGGGGATTATATGGCACAGTTGTTTGATGTTTGATTCCATGTTGACGAAGATAATTTTCAAATTCGTTTGAAGTGTATTATTTTCCATTATCAGTATGTAGAGAGCCAATATGAGTTTGTGCATCATTTTCAATCCATGCATGAAAATTCTTGAATGTTTGAAAAGCATCAGACTTGTTCTTCAATAAGTAAATCCAACACATTCTGGTGTAGTCATCAATAAATGTCATCATGTATTTATTTCTATTTGCGGAAGAAATAGGCATAGGGCCACATAAATGTGAATGAACAAGATCAAGTTTTCTATGTGCTCTGGAGTGTGAATCATGAAATGGTTGTTTGTTATGCTTTCCTAGAATACAAGCATCACATTCCTTAGGTTTTCTAGGAATTGTAGGCAGTCCATTAACACCATTTTTCTTCAACAAATGAAGGCTTTCATAGTTTAAGTGTCCAAATCTAGCATGCCATAAAAGAATTGATGGGAATGTACCTTCATCATGATGTGAACTGAAAGAAAAGTTTTGAGCATGAGCAGATGAACCTTTCGGCTTCAAGAGTCTCCCTTCTTCTATTCCCTCCATGACAAGTGAGTGATCTGATGCTTTTCTGACCTCTGCCTTGCCATCAAACAAGTGAATGGAGTGTCCTTGCTGGCGGATTTGGACCAGGGACAGCAAGTTTCTCCTCAACTCAAGGAGGTATAGAACCTCATGTAGGATATGATCTGGAAGACCAGGCAACTTAAGCCTGACTGTGCCAAGCCCTGATGGCTTGAGTTTGGATTTATCTGTGAAATATACTTCTCCATCAACTTTGTCAGTGAATTCTTCAAAAAAATATTTTCTAAATTTCATGTGACATGTTGCTCCTGAATCTAGCAACCAATCATCTCTCCATGAAGTAAATGAAACATCAAACAAGTCTTCAGTTACTCCATTGTTACAATGTGCTAGAACATAATGAGTGGATTCAGGTGCTTTGCCTTTATCTTTGTCATTAGTTTTACCTTTGTCTTGATTTCTTTGCTGCTCAATTTTCTCCCAAGGTGTTTTGCATTTGGATGCATCATGTCCATCTTTATTGCAACGTGTGTAATGAAGATTGGATTTGTCAGATTGTCTGCCTCCCCTTTCTGTTAAGTTTCTTCTTCCTCTTCCTCTTCTACCACCTCTTCCTCTGGATGAATCTGGAGCATGAATCTTTTCTCTATGTGCCAAGTATGTAGCCTCTTCAGAAGACGAAGAGACTGTCATCTTCCCGAAAGCTTTCTCTCTTTCTGCAAACTTTTTATCAAGTGTATCAAAAGTGATATGCTCAAGGTTTCCACTTGCTTGCAATGACTCAAGATAATGTTAGTAAGTCGGATATAATGCCTTAACATATGCTATGAGAGATATGTCCATTTTAACACCAGTTCTTTCAATTTCATGCATTATAGATCTTACTTCTGAAGCTAAAGCAAGGGGATCATCATTCTTCATTTCAAGACTGAACATCTTAATCATCAATTGAACATTTTCTAATTCTGAATGTGATCATAGAGTTATTTTAGCTTGCTCAAGGCATCATAGGCATTTGAGAATGATGAAATATGGTGACTCACCTCTTCATTTACGGAAGCTGCAATCAAGGCATAGGCCTTGCAGTTCTTGTTTTACCAAATGGCGAGCTCTTTGTCTGAAGTGGGCTTTGCTGGTGGATTTCCTTCTTGTCCTTCACAGATTCCTTTCCACAACTCATTAAAAATGAGTGTGTGTTTGATTTTTTGGGACCATTCAAGATAGTTCTCTTTTCCGGAGAGAACCACCCCAACAATAGATATGAGAGAATGCATTAGTTTGCTGGAAAAAATTCTTTTGAAGAGGAAAAATTTTGCTAGAAAATCTTCAATTCTGGAAATTTGCTCAATTAAAGGGGACAAAAACTCTTTGCTAAAAATACTGAATTCTGCACCAAATCTATATATATATATATATATATATTTATTTTATTTTTGAGAAAAAAAATTGTATGGGTACTATATTATATGGTTGGGGAGGAGATGGAGTATAATATGGTGGGGGGCGGTATAATATATGGTAATAGTGGGGAGGGGGCAGTATAAAATAAGACAGACTTGGATGAATGGTATGAGGGGCGGTATTAAATATGACAAGGGAGAGGTATGTATAGGGCGGTATTGTATGGAATGGTATGACAAGCGGTGTTATGACAGAACATGGTGTATGCAGGCGGACAGAACTTATTATAATAGCGTATTAAGAAATGGTATTAAAAGGGAGGCGGTATCATATGGACAGAGGGCGTATGAGAAAGTAGTATTATGGACAGGGCGTATTATAAACATAGCGTATTACATATGTATAACAGAGTGCTGTATCAGTGGAATAGTCGACAACGTATTGAATATGTATAGAGCGTTGTATTATATGCGCAACAAAGAGCGATAAGGGGAGGAATTTGATATAAATGGAGGGCCGACAGGCCACGAGTAATGTGCAGTCGGATGATGGGGTATGCGCAGGCGGGTAGGATGTAGCGGAATGGTGTTAAAACATGTATTGAGTTCAATCCCTTTGCGCGTGTTAGACAGCAGGGGAGGAGCGCTGTTATATATGGGCGGTGGGCGTGTTATCTGTAATGGAGGAGCACTTATATACCACGCCAGAACGTTGTATTATTGACAGACTACCATCACAGAATGATGTATGAATGGAGGGGATGGAAGGGCTATGGATTCGGGTAATGCGTAGAGGAATTAAGGCGTGAGGGAAGTGTGAGGGGGCATGGGAAGTGTGGAAGGACGCAGGGTTGTGAGAGGAAGAGAACGTTGGAGAGAGGGAGGCCGAGAGGCCGTTACAAATTTTGAATGGCGGAATTTAATAACTACTGCAAAATTTGCAGCTGTGTGCAGGTGCTGCAATTTGCAGAATTTCAGGGACTGCAGAATTGCAGAATCTCCAGAAGCTGCAAAAATAGAACTGGGAAAAAATTGCAGAGATAGATTAAAAAAAAATGCAGAATTACAGTACAGAAATTTAATAGAGCAGAAAAACTATACATATAAACTGACTGAGCAAAGGAATGAGGGAGTTACACCACAGGAAAAAATGCCAATAGTGGGACTGGCTCTGATACCATGTCAAACCAGGAGGTAACTCCGCAAATCAGAATGTGTATTAGCTGAAGAATGTACATGTATTTATACATGGAGGTGAGGCTATTGGGATTAATCTCCCAATGACTCTTGGCCTTCCTTATTTCCTAATATTATTTATTATACAATATTACATATCCACACCCAACCCATAGGATTAGGTGTCAACAGCTTATTTATGTCATACAGTGATTAAGATTTTGTAAATGGTTAAGTAGACTTATGCAAGAAGATATGATACCCAAATATTTAGATTGAATTCCTTAATTAATCATAAGTTTGAAAACCTTTAAACAATGTCTAAAAGTTCAACAAAATATATTTAACATTATGAAGATGCTGACAATCTATAAATTAAAGGGACTTACATCAACAAACTGTTTAGTAAATCATTCTTTATATTAATAATAACTTCAGGAGGAATTATAAGATAACTAAAACACAGTGAATCTCACCTGATTATCTTGATAACAATTAAACATATGAAGAGACAAAATGTTATGAAAATAGAGAAAACTCATAGAAGGAACAAAGTTGTATGAGACAAATTCATAATCCTTCCTCTATTATTGATGATCGAAAAACTTGTACAATTCTTCGTACAAAAATTTGTTTATCCAAGGGTGCAACCCTTAATAACTCGAAATGGGAGTTATTTATACTAATTTCTAAAACTCATAAATATCCTAAACTGATTACAATAATAGAATAGAGAAGAATAGAAGAAGGAAACAGATAGATGATGCGTCTTTGTTTTCATGGAATTTTTTGATGACTTGGCCCCTTTTGATGGAAGTTGTCAATGACTGGACGCTTGAAAATCAGTTGCGATGGCATGTTGTAAATATCACATTTTTACTCGATGGTCTCACAAACTTTATCCCATTTGTCTTGACTTGGGATTTCTACACTCATCACCTTTCTAAATATTTCATCTACCTATGTATATCTATCGAAAGTAGGCTTCTGAATGAACAAATGTTTGATTTGATGTTGAATGGTCAACTTAAACTGCAAAGCTTCTAGAAATGCTTTCCCTATAACCTATCCTTTAATATCTGCAAATTTTGATTTATCCACTGCAATAGTATATAAATTTTTATAGTAATCTTCTAATTTAATCAATTTATCATATAATCCCACCAATCCTGGTAGTCCTTTATGATTCAAGACATTAAAATTTGTATGAAATATTTGAACAACGGTATTCAAAGCTTCACATTATGTTTGCAGCTGGTTGATTAAATTCCTCTTCTGTAAAACTTTCTTGATCTCTAAAATTGTTGCAGTTCTTTCTAGTATGTTTATTTCTTCCAACTCTTCTTTGTTCTTTGAGTTTAATAACTTAATCATGTCAGTGGCTTCACTTGGATTTTTCTTGATATGTTCTTTCTGCTCTTCTATTGTTGCTTTGAACTTGGTGATGAGCTCTTGTTGTTAAAAGATAATCTTTATGGATGGCCATACCTTTGTCATAGACTTGTTGATGTCTTCCAAAATTTTCTGCTTGGCTTTAGCCAATGTTCCTACCATTAAAGATTAACTTTATAATTATTTCACCTTAAGTCCCAACTTGTGAGACTTTTGCATTTCCTCCATATATAAGGTATCATTTCTGATCTTCTATGATTCTAGAGTCTGAGACCTTTTCTGAAACTTCTCATGTTCCTGCTTCTTAATAGCCAATTCCTGTGCCAATTTTGTTATATCGGTTGTTGTCAAGGACATTGAAAGATTTGTACCTACAGAAGATGTTTGAACTGTTGTAATTAGATCAGTAGCCACCTGTGCTACTGATTTCTCCTTTAGTAATTCTTCAATTTGTTCTTCCATATTTCTTATTTTAATTTTTTTCTCAATGATAAATTTGAGCATCTCCTCCTTGTTGTATTCACTTTCTGCAATTTTCTTTGTCTGTGGGTCTTCAGTTGAAGGTAATTTAAGCTATTTTCACAGAGAAAATATATATGCATTCTTAATTTTGATAATTTCCTCAACTACCTTATAGTATTTTGGATCATATCCAACTTTCACTGCAAGATCCTCCAAAGACTTCAATCTGTTGTCGTTGGCCAATGAAGACAACTTTTCAATCTTAAACTGAGATTGAAATTTTGACAATGCAGTTTTTAGTTTGGAGAGTGACATGGTTGTTGTTGTCATTGTTGCAAAGATCATCTCCCCAGACTATTTGTGCATGTCCATCTGATCTATAGGATAGATTTGAATTGCATCAAAAGAAAACATAGTCTTTTTATATTCAGCATGAGTCTTTGGAAAATTAATTGTTGCCTGCAAAAAGGCCATTTGCATCCTACCTTTCTTACTATCAAAGGTAGTGAGAAGCCTGTGCTAGCAAGTTGATTTTTGTTTCTGTAACTGACTATAGACATTAGATTTTAATGCCTCATTCTTATGCTTAATGTCTAAGAATCTAGAGAAAATATTATATTATTCAGAAGAATTGGCATCTGAGTGCTGGATAATCTCCAAAGGTTCTCTAGTAGTTGATGATGATGGAGGCGTCATAGGAACACTTATTGATGTAGAAACATCAGTCTCTCCCAAATCAATAATCTCTGGTTGTTCTCCCTCTCAAAGTAAATTTTAACCAAGCTTTGGCTTCTTGTGTTGCAATATAAACTCCTTCATGATTTCGTTGGCATGTGGAGGCTCTTCTCTGACTCTTTTATACTGCTTACTCTCATGGACTCGGGCCTTCACATTAGAAGTTGAAATAACTTGTTCATCTACCTCCTGAAGAGTGCCTTTGACCCATTCATCTTTATTCATGTATTTTTTCTATTTCTTCTCTTGAGGTATGAGTATAGGAAGTTGTTTTGAGTTCAACTCTCAAAGGATAAATAATGCCATGGGGGTCATAATACCAAGTGAAACTTGGTTGGAAACCCATTTTCTTTAACATTGCATCAGCTTCAGCACCAACTGATCTAGTATTGCAGATTGTTGTGAAACCAGCTCCAAAAAGAGAAGAAAAGAGATGTCAACGCCTTATAAATAAGCCACTTTGAGGGGGAAACCTCCAATACATTACATGAATGAAAAATTATTGGATGCTACAAATGACCAAAACCTCCTTCTATATATAGGAGTCCATGGGGCCACAATGTAATCCTAGCTGACCTAACAATAATAATTTAAGGGCACAATAATAACAATATTGGGGTTACAGGGGTACAACAATAACAATAAGGGGGGCTACACTAACATAATACGGGACTACACTATTAATATAGGGACCTAACATGCCCCTCTCCTTCAAACAAGTGTTGTCCTCAATGCTTCAGAAGCTCTGGGTGCTTTTGTATAAAATTCTCATCCTCCCATGTAGAATCTTCAGTGGGTAAGTTCTTCCATTTGATGAGATACTCTGAAATTGATCGATTTCTTAGTTGTCGAGTTCTTGTTTCCGTGACTGCTTTAGGTTCGAATATGGTTTTTCTTTCCTCATCAAGTTCTGGCAATATTGTTTGAACTGGAATTTTGTCCCCTATAACCTTTTTTAAGCATGAAACATGGAAAACTGGATGCACTCGCGAAGAAGCAGGAAGCTCCAATTTGTATGCCATAAGTACCAATATTTTGCAACACCTTGTAAGAACCATATTAATTTGGAGATAATTTATTATCCTTCTTAGCTTTCTTGAGGGAAATTTGTTTTTATGGTTTTAGCCATAAACATAACCAGTCTCCTACATCAAAACTTATCTCACTACGATATTTATTTTCCTTTTGTTTCATTCGATTTTGTGCCAAATTTAGGTTATCCTTTAATATTTGGAGAACTTCTTGTTGATGCTCGATGTGATATTCCACTGCTTGAACCTTAGAATTTTCTCCTAAAGATGATGTGATGGACGGTGGATGATATCCATAAAATGCCATAAATGGGGTCATTTTTGCTGCAGTATGGAAGGAAGTGTTATACCACCATTCAGCGAGAGGTAACCACTTCACCCAGTGGCCTTTCTTATCAAATAAAAAACAATGAAGATATCCTTCCAAACATTTATTCACTATCTCTGTTTGACCATTGGATTGAGGATGATAAGATGAGCTATGAGCTAGTTGAGTACCCAAACAAGAAAATAATTTCGTCCAAAAATTTCCTGTAAAAATGGGATCTCTGTCACTTACAATAATCTTCGGGTTTCCATGTAGCTTTTGAAGTGTTTCCATAAATGCGGTAGCAACTGTACTCGCTTTAAATGGATGAGATAATGCACAAAAGTGTGCATACTTGGTAAGTCTATCAACTACCACCATGATGATGCTCCTTCCTTCAAAATTAGGTAAACCTGTGATAAATCCATTGAAATCTCCTCCCAACATTGAGTTGGAATGGATAAAGTTTGTAGAAGACCCAAGGTCTTAATTGTCTCAACTTTATTTTGCTGGAAAACCAAACATTCTGCCGCAAAATTTTGAATATCATATTTAAGGCCATCCCAAAAAAATTCTTTCTTCACCCTGTGGTAAGTTTTTAAAAATCTCAAGTGTCCTCCTAACGGAGAAGTGTGCAATTCCAAAAGAATATTTTGTTTTAGTTTGGATTTCTTTCAAATATATAAGCGATCTTTGTACCATAAGGAATCATTTTTCCAACTAAATGTATCAAATGTACTAGGATCTTGCTGCAAATTTCGAATGAGAGTCCACACTTCTTCGTCCTTCTTCCATTCATCCCTTGCTTCGGTTATCCAATCTAGTTGGATAATTGAAATGGAAAAAAGCAATGCTTCCACCTCTTCATCCTTTCTTGAGAGTGCATCTGCAACAACATTTAGCTTCCCTTTTTTGTAGACAATTTCAAAGTCATAACCCAGCATTTTTGTGACCCATTTTTGATGCTCTTCTGAAGATCGTCTTTGTTCCAAAAAGTGTTTAAGACTATCATGATCGGTTTTTACCTTGAAGTGTCTTCCCATTAGGTAAGGTCTCCATTTCTTTAGTGCATGTAGTATTTCCAACATTTCCTTCTCATATATAGCCTTTTGTAAATACTTTCCTTTGATTGAACGACTTTCAAAAGAAATGGGTCTTCCTTCTTGCATTAAAACAGCACCAATTCCATTTCCTGAGGCATCACATTCCACAATAAAGGTTTTTGTGAAGTCTCGCGTAGCTAAGACTGGTGCTAGGCACATTGCCTCTTTAATATGTTCAAAGGCCTTAGTTGCTTCAGGAATCCATGAAAATGCATCTTTCTTCAATAGTGTTGTTAGAGGTGCTACTATTCTCCCATAATTCTTAACAAACTTGCGATAATACCCTATTAACCCGACAAATCCGTGCAACTGTTTTATGGTTGTGGAGACTTTCCATTCCTTAATGTATTTAATTTTGTTACGGTCTACCTTAACACCCTCGTGAGATACAATATGACCCAGATATTCCACCTCTTGTACTCCAAAGAAACATTTGGATGTTTTTGCATATAATTGTTTCTCCTGCAATAGTTTGAGCACCCTGTCAACATGTTGAACATGATCCTTCCAAGACCTATTATAGATTAGTATATCATCAAAAAATACTAGCACAAATTTTCTAAGGAAAGGGTTTGAAAATGGAATTCATCAACCCTTGAAATGTAGAAGGTGCATTGGTAAGGCCAAAAGGCATGACCAAAAATTCATAATGACCCTCATGAGTTCGAAATGATGTTTTTGGAATATCTTCAGTCTTCTTTCTAATTTGATGATATCCTGAACGAAGATCCAACTTGGTAAAATAAATTGCTCCATGTAATTCATCCAATAATTCATCAATCACAGGAATGGGAAATTTGTCTTTAATGGTGAGCTTATTGAGCTCCTTATAATCTGGACACATTCGCCATGATCCATCCTTCTTGTGTACCAATACTACAGGAGCAGAGAAAGAACTTTGACTAGGTTGAATTATACCCGCCTCTAACATTTCTGCAATCATACGTTCAATTTCGCTCTTTTGGAAGTAAGGATATCTATAAGGCCTGATGTTTGGAGGAACACTTCCTTGAATCAAATGAATAGCATGATCATGATCACGAATAGGTGGGAGTCCTTTGGGAGTTTCAAACACCTTGGAATGATTGTCCAAGACTTGTTGGAGATCTGCAGAAATAGATGATTTTGATGTTGGAACTTCTAGTGAGCATAATTGTGCAATTACGCTTCGCTGTTCTTTCTTTAGAAGCTTTGTCATGACATTAGAGCTTATTATCCTTCCTGGCTTCCCCGCAATACCCCGTAATTCAACTTCCTTTCCTTCTGAAAAAAATTTCAAGAAAAGTTCTTGAAAATTAAAAGCTATCGTCCCTAAAGATTGTAACCATTGTACTCCTAGTACAACATCAGCACCTCCCATAGGAATGGAAAGCATTGGACTATTCAATACGTATTCCCCCATGGTTAGCTTGATATTATGGCATTTTCCAGAGAAATTTATAGTTCCTCCATTTGCAACCATCACTTGACATTTTGGTGCTGGGTATAGGAAACAATTCAATTCCTTGGCTACCTTACAATGAATAAAATTATGGGTACTACCTGAATCAATCAACACTATTGCCTTTTTCTTCTTGATATGTCCTTCTATCTTGAGAGTTTGAGGAGTGGTAATTCTTGCCAATGCATTACATGATATGGTCGAACTCATTTCTTCCTCTTCTAGGGTTGGTTCCTGGTGTATATCGTCTTCTTGTTCATTTTCTTCTTCCTCTTCACAATCTATGTAAAATAATTTCTTCTCAGCACACTTATGACCTTTAGTGTATTTGCTATCACAACTGTAGCAAAGCCCTTTTGCTCTTTTTTATTCCAATTTTTGTGGTGTCAACCTTGTAGGTTGTGGAAATCTAGGCGTAGCAACACTTCCTTCTTTATAGAAGTGAGTGGTAGGCTTCCTTGTCGCCATAATTTTACATTCAATTTTTCTTGCCAACCTAAATGCCTTCTCCAATGAATCAGGTTCCAAAACGCGAACCTCATGTTGGATGTTATCTTTTAAAGTACCTATGAAGAGATCAATCCTATGTTCCTCTGGAATATCAGTTACCCTTATATTCAATTTTTGGAAGTCCTCAATGTGCTCCCCTACTAAACCCTTTTGTTTGAGATTTATTAATTGGCTAAAGGTGTTGCTCTTTGTATCCTCATAATGTGCTATCATTTCCTCCATAAAAATTGACCAAGTGACAATTTTTTTACGGGAGAAAAGCCATCGATACCATACAAATGTATTTTGTTCTAAATGTAAAGTTACAATGTGCACCTTTTGTGTGTTTTGAACATTATGGAGAACAAAATATTGCTCCATCTGTAGTATCCATGTTACAGTATCCTTTCCATCAAACTTCCTTATATCCATTTTTGGAATATGGTGGTTCTTCCCGCCAATATTAGAGTTTATGAAATCATGATTAACATTTATTTTGTTCTCATCATGAGTTTTCTCTACTATCTTTTCACCATTAGGAAACATTTATTGTATCAACTTTGTAAAACCTTGCATCTCTGATTTTAGAGCATTCTTCATGTTTTCCATTTTTTCATCGATATTAGCTTCCATGTCATCCATCTTAGAATCCATGCCATCTATCTTAGATTCCACGCCTTTCTTCAAACCATCCATATTATTCTTCAAACCATCCATATTCGCTTCTACGCCTTTCTTCAAAACTTCCATTTCATTTTTTGTTGCTCTTTGCGAGAGCGAAATTTGGTGCACTTGCTCTTGTAATTTTGATACATCATGTTGCAATTCTTCATCTTCATGAGTCATAGTAGAGCCTTTTGAAGGCTTGATGGGTGTTGAATTATTTTTACGGGGTATTTTTGGAACCCAATACTGATATCTATTCTACAATATGCCCTTGTAATCAATTCAAATTGATTCTTCAAACAAGACTTATGCAATTCAGGAAAAAAAAAAAAAAACCACCTTTTTCTTGCTTTTGAGGATCTTGATATTGAAATTGGATTATATTTGTGATTATGGCTCTTCAATATTTTAAATTTGGCACTAAGGTAGCCCTCTTAATTATCTTTCTAATGCCACAGGTTTGACCTAATTTGGATTCTCCAAGGCAAAGTTATGTGCAATCTCCCACAATGACCTAATTATGGACTGGTATAGTAGAGCTAACTTGTATGACTTGCCACGTGTCACTGTTTCTTCCTTAGGCTTTTAAATTGATAGAAAAGAAACTACAGTCCGTGTACTTGCGACCACTTTTTACGGCACTCCAATCCAATGCTCAGAGAGAGAGTTATGAATCTTTTCCCACGATCACCTCTTTGAGATGAAATTCGGAAGCCTGAAAAAGCACTACCTTCCACAGATCATATCTCTGAAAATATTGTGAACCAAGTTCTGAAATTTTGTGAAGAGTTTCCTCAAGATTTTTTCTTCACACTCTACAAAATTTTAGATTCTGAACCTTCGTAGAAAAAACGTTATAGTGAAAATTCCACGATGACCTGTTTAGGTTAAATTTAGGAGCTTGCAAAATGACCTACCTTCCACAAATCATATCTCCAAAAATATTGTGAAAAAAGCTATAAAATTTTGCGAGGATGTTCCTCAAGATTTCAGCTTCACACTCTAAAAATTTCAGCTTCTGAACCTTCGTAGAAAAAAATTTATAGTGAAAATTCCATGATGACCTGTTTGGAGCAGCGAAACCCTAGAATCTAAAGCTCTGATACCAAATGTTGTGAAACCAACTCCAAAAAGAGAAGAAAAGAGATGTCAATGCCTTAGAAATAGGCCACTTTTAGGGGTAAACCTCCAATACATTACATGAATGAACAATTCTTGGATGCTACAAATGACCAAATCCTCCTTCCATATATAGGATTCCATGAGGCCACAATGTAATCCTAATGGGGCCACAATGTAATCCTAGCCGACCTAACAATAATAATTTAAGGGCACAATAATAACAATATTTGGGTTACATGGGTACAATAATAACAATAAGGTGGGATACACTAACATAATAAGGGACTACATTATTAATATAGGGACCTAACACATATGAAGGATCTAATGCTTGCCTTCATCTTGAACTGAGCTTTCCTTTTCCTTGAGACAAAATGGAGATCATCCATGTTTATCATTTGTCTAATATATTCTAAGGAAAATACTGTCATAGGGACATATCTAGGAAGCTTATATGGTGGGAGTTCACAACCATATACTCTAATTTTTGTGTAGTTTTGGTATAAATACCAATCCCTAGTTTTGGCTTGCTCACTCAAGTGTAAGATCCTTTTGATCTCTTCTCCAATTTTGGGTTATGTCTCACTGGTAAGTAGCTTCTTCACTGGATGTATGAAGGAGTCTATGAACTCTTCAAAAGTAGTTGTTGTTGATGTAGCCCTTACTAACTTTGTCCAGTGAATCACTGATTGATTCACTCCTTGTGCATCCTGTTTGTTGAATTGGATAGGCAGTATCTCTGCTTGCTGAAAAATAATCATGTGAATAATTATAGAAGATTAATTAAACACACCCTCAGTTGTAAAATTCATGAATTTCTCATGTATATTTTCAGCCAATAATTGGTTGTAATTATACATGAACAATGGTGCTTTGTCTTTACTAAAAATGGATAAGAAACCCATGATGGGTTCATCAACTGTTTGGTCATTTGGGTATCCTAGCAGGTATGAAAGAAGTGAAATGCAGTGTTTAGAGGCTTCAGGAAAGATTGAGGATGAGTATGGTGGATTTTTCTTGGGTAATTTTTCATCCTCAAGTAAGAATATTTCAAATATCTAGGCTCTCTATGGGAAGTTTAAGTTATGGTAGAGGTCCATGAGAACACCAGGTGAAAAATGGGATAGAGAATCAAATGAAGAGATGAGGAGAATTTGTTTTATGGTCTCTGGGGAGATGTTGATTAGAATGTTTCCATTCTGAGCCACCACTTCTCTCTTTATGGGATCATACTGTTGGCACCAGGTCAGGGAAATAATGGGTCTGTGGAAAGGAAAATAGGGGCAACATTGTTTCCCAGAACCTAATAGGGCCCTGATTATCAGTGTGATTCTGTTTGAGCCATAGATATAACTCATGAAAATTGAATTCGCAATGATCATCTAAGACCTTAAAAAAGGCATCTGCGAGGGGTATCGGATCTAGATTGAGCTGTGGTGTAGGAGCGCGGATTTCTTCTGCAACTGGGTTGGTGAACTGCACTTCTTCAACCACCTGTTTCTTTGCTTTGCCTTTAGGGGCCATTTTATCAGGGATATAGAATGGGAGAAAGAATTTTAAGATCGGGCGATTGCAAAAAGGGTGACAGTGATCACATAAATGATGACATGGAATAGAATACAGAGCTGATTCCAAATAGACGAGAAGATAAATTGATATAAGGCACTCTACAAACTATCTTATAGGTGGAAATCTAATTTTAACGGCCCGGATAGTGACCGTAGCAATTTAACGGTTCATGAGTGGGTTTTTAATGAGAAATGGTACACCAAAATATTAGGGGACGATCGTGTGAACAGAGGAGTACAAATGGTTAGGGAGCGGAGGCATAGGAGGGTAATGGTTGGATGACGTGGAAATATGACATTAGTTGGATAGCCAATGGTTATGGTGCGGAGGGAGGATCGTTGGCTTGAGGCACGGGAGGAAACGAACGTTGGAAGAAAAAAAACCAATGGATTTGTTGGGGGGGGGGGGGGGGGTACCTACCGGTTTACGGTTTTGGGTGGAGAGGGTGTGAAGTCGTGTGGTGTTGACACATTGTAAAACGCGGCGGCCATTAAAACTGTATTACAGACCCCCCCCCACCCCTCGCGTTAACGAGAAATGGTCGGTGGGGTCATAAAGTGTTCCTCCGTTGTCGATCTTGAGCGGGTGAAAGATCATCCATTGAAACTTGCCAGTGCTTTATTCCTTGCGATTTTTTCCTCTAGTGACTTTAGGATAAAAATAAAATAAGCGCTATATCATCTTATTAATTAATGAAAATATAAACCCCTTGTTTAAAGAATTTAATCATCATTAATTAATTTGTATTCTTTTAGGTAACTCGGCACATTTAAACATGCAGCCATGATTCATCTTTTTGAAGACTAAAGCATTCACATTTTTTATTTTGTTTGCTTCCCTAACATTTTTTCTTTTTGCCTTCTTTCTTTAGGGAAACAAAAATTTTACAAGTTAGGGTTTTCCCTGGTTTATTGTTGTTACGTATGGAAGATACCTTCGTCTGCTTCAGATCACTGGTTTTATGATTTTTTCTTCTTGCGCCATCAGTGTTATAATCAACCTTACTTTTATTAATATTTGTTTCTTATTCATTTGCAAAACAGAAAAACTTCTAGATCATCGAAGCCTGATTCAACACCAAACACTCTTTCGTGATTTCAATTCTGGTGGGATAAGTAGAAACATTATTAGTTTGATTACAACTAAGAGAAATCATATACAAAACATCTATAGTTATCCTACTTAGGATTAAGAATTAGAACTTTGATTTGATTTTGAAATTTATACTTTTTAGGGTTTTTTTAGGAATTGCTTTCTTTTGGGAATTGTTTGTTTGTTGAAATTATAGTTTTTGACTTGGTTGTCAATGGAATTTTATTCGAAAAGAGAAATTGATCAAATTTGGAAATTTATTTCTTAATGAAATTGTTTTCTTTTCAGAAAATATTTTGTTTACGAATGAGGAATTTTGTGTTTTAAATTAAAAAAAAAATATCTCAACTTTCTCCTAAATAGAATTCATTGAAAAGAAAGAGTTTCATTTTTCATATTGATGCACTTAAAGTATTTTGTGTCAGGTCATAACATCATCAAAGTTTCAACTCCATAACATTTGCGTTAAATAACAACCAAACCAATACAACGCCTAATAAAATCAATCTAGATATTTTTACATTTTTAGGGCTCATTCCACCAATATAGCTTAGGCTAGTGTTTTGGAATAGGTTGTGATAAACATACAAAATTAGTCAAAACAAACAAGTAGAACCTTGCAGTAGGTAAATCCAATTGTTGTGTTTGTACTCTTGGAAGCTCTTCTTAAAAGAGTCAAGCACGAGGTCATGTCGGACCCAGTGACATAATTGTACCTATCTCATTGGTGAAGATATAAGGCGTGCACGTAACACAAATGGTAAACCTCGGATTAACCATTGTCGAGGAGCCTGGGGTCACTTGTTAGAAAACCTCGGATTTACCATGTCGACGAACTTTCAAGGGATTGAGCTTGATACTCTGCCCTTGCATGTATATCGAATCGTACAATGTTCCCCCAAGTGCATTTGTCTCAGTTGGTGACCTTAGTGGCCATAATCTTTAGGATTTTTCCCAAGGTGACGGTGGAGGGAAGGTCCCACTGTACCTGGAACAGACATCGATTAGACTCACTTGGACTTTCCGGAGGGTACTCTTCACTTCAAGATGGCATAGTGGAGGTACTTGCACCAGACTGTTTCATTAGGCAGGTTGTCGAGGTAACTGTTCCAACTGCCTAGTTTTCCACATTAACTTCTGTGACGTTGGATTTCATCACCAACTAGTGTTTTAAGTGTGGAAAAAAATTATTTGTGTGTGGTTTGTCTCTTATATTTTTTAGGTGTGTGTGCAAATTTCTTGTTTTCTTAGCGACCTTACATGTATTTTTTTGAAATATTTTTTTGATTTCATGTGTTAAACATTAACCGTGGCTGAATTATCAAGAATCTCCCATAGAATGTAGGTGAAACCCCTTGAATATACACTGATTCAATTGGAAAATATTAACACTGAAAGAGGTCAACAATCAAGAACTGGGTCTACTGAACAAGGATAATCATCTGTAATAATACATCCTAATTTCAAAGTTAATCAACCTCAGACAATAGAAAGAAATCAAGAACAACCAGAAATTTCTGAAGTAATTACAGTTGAGTCCGTTACCAATGAATTATCAGATACCCGAAATATCTGAACCTGAATCTGAATATACTTTGTTTGAATCAACTTCATAATTCATAGCCCAAACTCCTTGTCATCCTTGTTCACCCCGACTGAAGCTTCCAATTACTGAGAATCTTCCTCCTTGCCTAATTAGTATTGAAGAGATTACTGACAAGGAAGAGGAGATCGCAATTCCTTCGCATTAAGAATCTTTAGATCTAAGGTATAGTGAACCGATTTACCCTTGTAGTCCTTTTAAACCAGATCCTTTGTATCAACAATTTACCTAATTTCTACATAGCACTAGTCCCAATTATTCACCACATCGCATTCCTTTTTACTCTATACCCAGAGGTAGTTACATGGCTTCGTCAAGCATGTCAGGTGAGTCATCCATATTTTCTTCATCGCTGGAAACTTTTTTGTATGGTGTTCCATCATTTTTTGTTGGATACCAGTCACTCTCTGGAAATTTATTAGGAGCATCTCCCTCTTTTGAAAATCTTACACAATAAACTGGTCTTCATGAATCTACTACCAAAACTTTGACAACGGAACAATTCTATATGATGTCTAAAAATATTCCTCAAACTAGTTCTCAATGTGGCAATTTACCGCATGGGGGACAGTATACTCCTCAAGGACAGCCTCTTCAAGGGAAATACCATATTCAAGGGCCACAGCCTATTCAAGGGAAGTACCCTAATCTAGGGCAACAACCTATTCAAGGACAACAGACTCTTCAAGGGCAGTAGTTTTATCAAGATAAACTATCCTTTCAAGGAGGTCAACCTTTTACTGGAACTTATCTAGAAAATTATCAAACTTACATTCCAATACCTCAAACTAGTTATGGTCAACCTTATGCATCACAAATTTTAATGGGAGCTCCTTACCTAGGCGTTAATATTGTGTGGAATCCATTTTTAAATCAAAAACCTTTGCAACCTACTTTACAAGTACCTTATAATCAACCTGGTCAACCAGCTGGACAATTTGGTATTACCCAAGTCCAACAGCCTATTCATACTGCACTCCAAATTACCCCTTAGGTATTTGTTCCTAATAGTAAACAAGATAGTCTGAGTACTCTGAGTACTCCTATCCAATCCGTTGTGCAAAATTCTGTTCAACAACAACCAAGTACACCTATCCCTGGAGTTTCTCAAGTTCCTGTTGCTACAACCCTTCAAACGACTGCATCACCTGTAACACAGGTAATCCCTCAAGTCATTGCTCATCAAAATGGACCTACAATTCAATATATTATTCAAAACTATGTAGGATAACCTGGTGCATCTATCCTTCAAACAAGCCAACCTTTTGTAGGTCAGTTTGTGCAAAGTCAACCATTTCAAGGGAAATATCAATATGGACCAACAGGACAAATTCCAGCCTACCAAGGTCAACCATGCCTTGGTTATACATATCAAATACCAGCTCAACCTCGGTTTGGTATGGCTAACCTTGGATACCCTGGAGGTATTCCAATCCCACCTGCTCAGCTTATTCCAAGTTATCTTGGATATCCTCCTCCGGTACTGGTATTGTTCCTCAAGGTTATCAATTTGCTCAACAGGACCCTAACTGTCGGTTACCATTCATTGCAACTTTATACTTACCGGATTTGTCTCGCCTCATGAATGTTCCAATTTATTAACTTTCGTTCTTTCCAGCAATGCCAACTAACTTTCCCAGTGATATACTTAAGTTTGAAGGAAAATCAGGAGAAGACCCCTCAAATGATGTGATGACTTATCATCTTTGGTGCGCATCAAACTCCTTAATCGATGACTCCATTTGATTGAGACTTTTTCAGAGAACATTGATATGCTTAGCTACAAAGTGGTACATCGAATTACTGGGTGGCTCTTTCAATCATTTCAATGCTTTAACAACAACTTTCCTAACTCACTTCTAGTTTCCCGTCTGTTATGAAAATGGCACAAAACTTTTAACTTCATTAAAATAGAGTACGTCTACATACATTTTAGATCACATACACGAATAGCGACGTAGACGACATTTAGTGAAGGTTTTCATTCCAGACCAAATTTTGGTAGAATGGTTCATTAAATAATTACTTCCAAAGATCACTGAAGACGTAGCTAAGGGAGGTTTTGCTATAGAAGAATAGCTCATAGCTCAAGCGAAGTAATTAGACCTTGTATACACACAGTCTGTTACTCTATATGAAATAATTCCTTATTTACCATGCCTAGGTCAAATTACTACAAATCCTTCTAGTTCTCATTCTGCAGACAGTGTAATTGGTATAGTTAATACTACAAAGAGTAAGAAGAAATCGTCAAAATCTACTTCTCCCATTATAACTCTACCAGATTCACCCAAAGGATATTCTTCCCTCGAAACTTCTACCAAAATTCATGTTGTAGACTCATCCATGACTAAAGCCAAATCCGGTAATAAGAATAAAGGGAAGAATAAAAATAATAAAAACACATCTCCTAAAAAGAAAACAGAAAAAACCAAACCATCAAACGAAAATCGGAAACCTCGTTATCCTTGTCTTATCTGTGACGAGGATCACTATACCAAAGAGTGTCTACATCAGGCCAAGGTATCCAAATTTTTCAGAGGTTCACCCACACCTGCTATCTTGAAGGATCATTTTCCATCTCAAGATAGTAAAATTAGATCTTCTTCAAATTCATCGGTAGATATTTTAATGATGTCTCAGGTCATGGTTGCAACACAATATCAAGACTATGGATCTAAGAGTCATGTAACTGGTAAAGAGACTGAATCATTCAGTCAAACACCAGAAACAACTCCTTCATTTTCCCAGCCACTTCAAATCAAGAAACCTAACCCTAATTTAGTGATTAAACCGCCTATTAAAGGTGTACTTCGAAAATCGGCTTTCAATCCACATGTGATAATCACTCATAATTACAATATTGTTGAAGATTTGGCCATATCCCCTTCAACAATGTCGGCCTTAGAAGTGTTGCAATCTTGTCTAGAAAAAATCGAATTAATATTATCATCCATCAGAAATATTGATCCTCAAGACTCGAACCTAATGGTCTTTGATCTCAAAAATTTTGTACCTAGACTCCCACATCAAATGGCTTTTCAAATTCCAGTATTAGTCAAATCAAGACGAGTTTTTCGTACTCTAATTAATGAGGGGGAATATACATGTATAATGTCATTAAACTATTGGAAAACCCTTGGTTCTCCAGCACTCAACGAATCACCGACTCTCCTTAAAGCCTTTGATGGAAGAGGTTTTCATCCATTTGGAATACTCCAAGATCTACCTATAGAAGTAGAAGGAAAAACCGTAAACCTAGAGGTGGAAGTTGTTGATGCCCCTCTTTATTACAACCTTATTTTGGGTCACAGTTGGTCTTATGCAATGACTAATGTTGTTTCATCAATCTTTCGGATGATAATGTTTCCTCACAAAGGAAATATTGTTAAAATTGATCAATTGTCTTACTTCTCTTCATACCCTACTTCTACAGAGAGTATCCAACATGTCGGAAAATTAGTTATCCCATACGAATATATTGGTGTAGGACTAATGAAGGATTCTGCTCTCATGAGAACTTTCACTATGCCCTCTCCCAATGTACCGCGAACTATTTCCAATATCAATATGATCACATCAAGCATAATTCCATTTGATGACACATGGACTGTACCTTTAGAATCACAATTGGACTCTTATAATGGCGAGATGCCTTTAAGTCCTTTTGAATTGGCATATGTAGCAGTACAATCGTGTTCTGACACCCCATCAACTTCAACTAATCAAATGAATGTGGTCAGTGAACAATCATATTCTATATCAAGCTCAAATTTGACATTGTTTTCAAATCCCTTTCATCATGTATTCGCAACTGATGAAAGAATTCGAGAAATCTTGTCATGGGATGAATTGCTATGGGAAAATCTACATCATCGATCTTATTTTTTTCCTGATCTTGATAAACTTGAAAATGACTTTTCATCTATCTTTACAATTGATTATGTCAAGGAACCTCAGAATCCCACGTCGATCACACATTCAGATTCCGAGACAAATTTGGGAAATATTTCTACAACAATTCCTATTGACATATCGATTAAACCTGGGATTATTGAAAACATTCATATAGGTGCTTCTTGTTCGATTGAAGAGATTAAAACTTACAAAGCCCTATTTCAAGAATTCCGAGACATTTTTGCCTGGTCTTACAAAGAGATGCCTAGTATCGATCCTAAGATTGTTATTCATGAAATCAATACATGCTCGGATGTGAAGCCTATTAGACAGAGATTACATCCAATACATCTGCGGAAAGCTGCAGCAGTCAAAGCTAAAGTTGAAAAATTATTACATGCAGGATTTATTTATCCTATTCCTTTGACAAATTGGGTATATAACATAGTTCCTGTAATGAAAAAAACAAGGGACTATCAGAGTATGTGTCGATTATCGGGATATTAACAAGGCTTGTCCCAAAGACAACTATCCTACACCCTATATCGATCAAATTGTTGATGATTGTGCCAGAAACGAAATATTCTAATTTATGGATGGTTTTTATGGCTACAATAAAATCAACATACTCCCTGTTGATCAACCTAAAACATCATTTATATGTCATTGGGGCACGTTCGCATATTGTAAATACCTTTTGGACTGAAAAATGGTGGTGCAACATTTCAAAGAGCTATGTCTTATGTGTTTCACGATCTTAGACATATTTTACAGCCTTACTTCGAAGAATTTTTTGCTCACTCTTTACACATAGAATATCATCCTATCCACTTACGTGCTATCTTCATGAGATGCAGGCATTAAAAAATTTGTTTAAATCCACACAAATGTGTTTTTTTGTGTACAATCAGAACATTTACTTGGGTTTGTTGTTTCGAAAGAGGGCATTCATGTTGATCCATCAAAGGTTTAGGGTATCATCAACTTACCTCCTCCTTCAACTCTTTGCCAACTCCAAAGTTTGCAAGGTAAAGTAAACTTTTTAAGTAGGTTTATCCCGAACTATGAAGAGTTAATGAAATTTTTTACCTGGTTGTTGAAACAAGATGTTCCATTTATTTGGGATGAGATTGCTGATAAATATTTTGATGCACTTAAAAACGTGTTGACCCATGCACCGTTATTGCATCCGCCAAATGACCACCAGGATTACTTTTTATACTTAGTTGCATCTGATTCCACGATTGGAATGGTTTTGGTTCAGGAGGATGACTCTAACAACGAACATGTGATCTATTACCTAAGTCGGAATCTCAACCCGATGGAAATCAAGTATGCAGATGTGGAGAAATTGGCCTTGGCAGCAGTTCAATCTGTCCAACCTTTTTGTCGTTACATATTATTATGCAAAACCACAGTCATATCTAATTTCAACCCGATGATGTACATATTAACAAAAAAATTTCTCAAGGGAAAATACTCCAAATGGATCATTATCCTACAAGAGTTTGATTTGGATTTCTATAAATCCAAGTTAAAGAAATCACCAGTGTTTGCCGAACTTATGTGTGATTTTCCCAATACTAACTCTGAAACGGTGGCAAAGAATCCTATCATTAATGAATCTCTTTTTCTAATCAGTACTTTAGATCCATGGTATGGATTTATCATTATATATCTCTAGACCCAAACCTTTCACCCAGAGCTTTCACGATCAAATCGATGGAGAATCCGATACCAATCTCAGCAATAAAATATTGTTGGCGACACTCCTTAACGTCGTGGTGCCGATTTTGTGTTTCGACGATGTATAACTCATGAAGAGGCTGAAAGGGTTTTAAACTATTGCCACTTTGGAGTGTGTGGTGGTCATATTTCTAGGTTTTCCACCACCCAAAATATATTGCACGTTAGTTATTTTTGGTTGTATTTATTTAAAGATTGTATTATCATGGTTCGAAAATGCAACAATTGCCATATTTTTTATCGAAAGATGCGTGCACCTCCATCTCCTCTTCACCCAATCATTGTTTTTGGTCCTTTCGCCAAATGGGGCATCGATTTCATTACATGTAAAACTCACTCAACAGGGGGCATGGGCATATTATTCTCGTCATATATTACTTTACCAAATGGGCTGAGGTGATGCCTACATTTGCGGTTGATGGTAAAACTGTAGCTACTTTCATATTCAATCATGTGATTGCTCGATTCAGTGTCCCTCAAGCTATCATTACAGACCATGGGAGCCATTTTTGAAATATTATGATGACTAAAATTTTTGATCAACTTGGTCTACACCATGATAATTCTACACCATATTACCCATAGGCTAATGATCAAGTTAAGGTTGTCAACAAGGTTTTAACCACCATGATTAAACAAATTGTCAGAACTCATAAATATAATTGGCATACCATGATTGTTTTGGCATTATGGGAATATCGTACCTCTACAAAAATTTCTATAGGGTTCACTCCTTTTCAACTTGTTTACGGTTTAGCAGTTGTGTTACCCATTGAATGTGAAATATCGTCACTCAAATTAGCCATTGATTTGTTACGAGCTACCTCTGAAGAGGAGAAACGCTTTCTATACCTAACAGTTAGATGAGACTCATCGCATCGCTGCATTAGCTATCGAAGCTCAGAAAAAACGTGTTAAAGATCAGTATGATCAAAGTGTTAACCCTCGCATTCATTCAGAAGGTGACCTAGTTTTAGTATACGATCAAGCTAACAACAAGGAAGGCGTTGGTAAATTCGAACCAATGTGGCATGGTCCCTATATTGTGAAGTGTGTGCTTGCAAAAGGAGCATATGAATTAATTTATTATGACGGTGTCTCTTCAGATAAACCCAGAAATGGTATTTATCTCAAGAGATATTATGCATGACCTTTCGTGTGAAGATCTCCCTTGTACATTAGTTACATTTTAGAATAGTGTCCCTTAAATTAGACAAGTATGCCTTAGGATTAGTTTTTTTTGTTTTACAACTGTTACTACTTTCGTTGCTTATCTTGATTACTCTTGATATTGCAAATGTCGACATCCCTTCAAACTTACATTAGCTTTGTTGATGGCATCTGTCGTAGTAAACCGAACATCTCTTTTGTGGCTTGGGTTATCTATTCACCCACTGATGAGTTAGTCACTATTCATGGGATATGCCTTGGTCAAACAATGAACAATATTGTAGAATATAGCACATTCATTGAGTTATTATCTGATGCCATCACATTTGGTATTCGACGTTTGATCGTTAGGTTAGATTCGCAACTCATTGTATTACATTTAAATGGAGTTTATGCTATCAGAAATCCAACTTTGTTAAGATTATTTTTGAAGGTTCATCTCTTGGAAATACAATTTGATTATATCAAATATCAACACATTTCAAGAAATTTAAAGACATTGCCTGATGCATTAGCTAATATAGTTTTAAATAGACATCTACAACATTAAAAAAGTAAAACAAAACAACATTCAATCCATGTTGAAAAGATACTCATAGAATGAAGGTAGTAATATCATTAGGTTAAATAAGTTTGTGTCAAAAATATTACATCGTCTATGATCATAGGTTCAAACACCTTATGATCTAAAAGATATTGATACAAAAAAAAAAATCTCAATCTACATTGACCATCAGCTATCCGTGATGATGATCATGATAACAAGCTATGGCACATGCCACCTTGCATAGAAATCTCCTGAGTAGACCTGGGACACCAGTCAGGTGCCTTTGGAGCTTGAGAGGTATATCATTTATTCCTGTCTCGAGAATATTAATAGTCAAACTCTCAAGGTGGTGCTCCAGCACTGACAGGATCTTTGTTGCATCATCCTGTGGGGATGTTATGGGTTGTGCCTCTCGCCTGTCAAAGCGACGAAGAGTTGTTGATCGTGTTGGACCAACATCTGCATTTAAAAAAATTTCAGTATTGGATGATAAAAAATCAAATAAAAATTAGATAAAAATTTTCAAAATGATTCACTAACTTGTCTCATCCATTGTGCCCGTGGTGGCAAAGATGTTTTAGGATCACCTCTATAATCCATCCCTACATAAGGAAAATATTCAATCATGAAGTTCTGATTCCTAAGCCATGAGAAATACTATGGATTAAACCGAACCACTGCACCACTTTTGCCACCATGGCGAGCCATCAATGCTACCCAACGCACCATACGAGGTTCCTAAGGACTTCTCAGATCCACCAGAGACTGTTGAGGTGCAAGGAGTGGGATCCTCTCTAAAGAAGTTTTTCAACTTCCCATTTTTAGCTCTCGTGAGTTGGCCCTTCATATTAGCCAACACTCCTTCAGTCCAATTGAATATTGTTCCTCCAAAACATTCAACTGTGGTCTGCATATGTGCTTTGGTAGCCACATGAGGAGTTGCACTCCCACACAACTTGGTATTCATGAATGATATGATTTTGAGTTCCAGTTTCACAATAGGTTTGATCTCTATGCGACTGTCCTTTAGCTCTAAATCTCGGCTAAAATATTAAGCCTTGTAAGTAGCAGTGGTAAGACCTCCTGGTCTAGTCCCAAATAAGTAAATGTTCCTCCCTCTACTAGGAAATCTAGTGAGGAAATATATGTCCTCCGTATTGATCACAAGTCGATGGTCTTTGATTATGAAACGTTGATCATGCACATCCCATGCATTCACGAGTCAGGTCATCATCTCAACCTATGGTTGCATGCCTTGAATCACCCAAAACTTGTATAAGCCACAATTTTTTAATGCACGTATAGCTACCAGATCATCCATGGCTTCATTTTCCATGATTTCATGCTCTTTTTCCCACCATTACAACGTGATTAAAGACCTACAAATCATAGATTTCAGATTTCTATGGTGTGAGTTTAGAGTTTCTGAGTTTGGAATCTCCACAGTGAGCATTTTTTCATCTAAATTTCGGGTCTAGAACAAGACCCATCGAAACGTAGACGTAAAAATTCTCACTGTGGAGATTCCGAACTCAGAAACTCTAGACCTGCAAATCAACAAATTAAACATTAAAAATAAATTGGGGGAAGTTTGAGCCATTTTTTTATGGAGAGAAATATGTTTTTCAAAAACCCATAGTGCTTGCCCATGTCCTTTTTGTACACAATTAATTTTTGTGCACGCTTCATACATAGAACCCGCGGCAGCTCGATGATTTTTCTTTTAAAAAATTGTCGGGGTGCGCGGTTTTCACCAAGAGAACCCGCGGAACTAGGAGAGCGGATTTTAAAACATAATTTCCTTCTAAATAATTCCATGAAAGCTTAAAATAATAAATGAAATGGATGAAAACAAATACAATGATGATGTGGATTACCTAGTTCAGACGATTCTTGAAATGGTCAGTCAGTTCTTCTGATATCAGCTCTGGAATTTTTTGGGCAAAAGCTCTCTCTGCTTTGTTCTGAAAATCAAAAGGTGAAAATGACTTGTTTAAACTTCTTTTTTTAGTTTTAAATAAATAAACTCATATTATTTTATTTATTTTTACTTTTGAAAAGTCAAATCAAAATATTTTTCTTTTTTGAGAGCAGATGTTCGTAATTGTTCGAGTTTTTGTGCAGGATATAAGAATTTGGCTAAAAGAATTATTTTGACACCGTGTACACTTTTTATCGCTTTTTCAGACTCCATAAAAATATGAAAAAGCGAAACCCTCGAGTCCTCTTTTAATCCCTTTTTATACTCTCGAAAAATGAAAATATCGTTGAGTATTCGAACTTGTTAAAGTAAATGATAAGTTGTCCTTTCAGTATAAATTTACCCCTTTTCCAGACTGAACTGAACTAATTACAAAAATGTTATACGTTGACTAATCATGGTCAATAGTGTTCTCTCCTGCATTACTTTATCCTTTTTTGGGCTTGAGGGACTAAATTTACGAAAAAGAACAATCATCGAGTTTACTTATGTTTTTCTTTTGACTCCCCAAAACTAAAAAACGTCGAGTTATTCCTATATTGGACTCTTTAAAACTAAACAGTACATGACCTGTCAATCACAACAGGACCTAACCACTCCTTCTTAGGGTTTGATTTTAATACTAATATAGAATCATCTGAAGGATGAGCTAACACAAACAAGCAAATTTTATCCTCCTCAAGCTTGACAAAAATAAAGAGGTACTTGCCAATAATGGTGGGGGGAAAAGAGAGAAAAATAATCCATTTTTCATCCTTGTTTTAGAAAGCAGCATGTTTCTCTTGAAAAAAACACTTTTTCACACTTGTACCTGGGTTGGGAAATCCTTTGTCTAAATTTAATCGAACCAAATTGAAATTCTTTAGCTGGTTTCTAGGTATTGTCTTTAGGTCAAATGTTGCCAAGAATTTACATTGTCGTTAAGAGTTCAAGAGATTGTTCAATAAACCATTCATTACAAAAAAAAAATTCCATTCGTGTTTACCATCCCCAAGTCAGTCCTTGCAAAACATTTCTTCAAAACTTGATCTAATGGTTTCATGTCGTAGGCTTTCCTACGACGGATCTCTTTTTATTGACATTAGCTCATTATCTAGAAAGTTGATCTAGAATCCTATCAGTACCTTGGGACCTGCATGCCCTAATGGTAGGTTTCTCACTTTCGATGATAGGTTTTCATCATTAACCTTTGATCAAAATATTCTATGAGTGTTCGACTGCAAACCGTTCATTCACACTTCATAGATTTTACTAAATTACTTTGAGGGCCATTTTCATTATTGATGGTTTCTCTCACACTTGTTAACGGTTCTCATCATTCACCAGTAATCAAGTAGTTTCTACCATGTTCAACTTCGACATAATCAATCGCATGGATAGATTTGTACTAGTTCGAGAAGCGGAAATCAAGACCCTGGATCTAGTTTCCACCATCCAGGCTGCGAGGAGTTTTATTACTCATGATATAGTATACTGCTTATGATAGATGGTTTTTCCCATACTATGTCTACTTTTGATGTAATACTGAAATCATATATGCACCATAACATTTAGTTAGTTTTGATCTCAGTATGGGAATGCCTACCTCAGTGATGATATATATATATATATATATATATATATATATATATATTGATACATACATACAGGTTTTCAACTGGTGTCTCCAATCCAATCCTCGGAATGATAACGCACTTCACTCTTCAGAAAAAAAAAAAAAAATTCTTAGACTTCGCACTTTAGGAGGCAATCTGTTACATGTCTCTTTGTCACTATGACATATGACTGTTCATATTGGTATATCACCATCCATATCATGTTCCCTTAGAGGTAAAAAACACTCATGTTCCTGAATCAAGTCCTGGAAATTGGAGAAAAGCTCTGTAAAACCCTTAAAAGTCTGTATGTGTGGTTTTACTAGCCTTTCCCTGCGCATGTGTTGATGATCCTTCCAGTGATCACCACTCTATTTTCCTTAAAACCTATGCATTATTGTGAAAATCAAGTAAAAATAAAAATTAACTTCAAGAAGCCTAGTTGGTCGAATATTCTCCCAACTGGAAGCCTCTAGAGTCGTGCCAGTTTGAGCTTTATCCCTCCACTCATGGAGCTTATCCCTTGGTCAAAGGAAATTAAATCCCTTCATGGGAGGAATCCATCCCTCTCTTAATGTTGAGATTCAACAAGATGATGATCCTAGTGAAAATTAAGCACCTACACTAAGTGGGGCCTGCAGGCTATTTTTAGGTGATATGTCTATTTTTAGAATTTGGATCAAAGTTTATTTTTAGCAGTAGTCTATTTATAGATGGTTGAGAAAATTATATAGATGAATGGGCATCTATTTTTGGAATGCATGTGTGAATTTGTTTCGTGGAATGCATGTCTAAAAATAGAATGGATGTCGATTATTGTTATCTCTTAACAATAATTAGACAATAAATAATAATCTATTCTCTGGAAGCACTTGATTTCAGCTAACTGATGTGAAAAACCAGTTAATTGAAGGAATTTCGAGTTCAAAGGTTGGTTGGTGGTACATGCTAGTGGAATTCATTGTAACTGAGTGACACAAAGTTGTAACGGAGTTGGATGTGTAGCTATGTGAGTTGTAAAGCAGTTTAACTCAGTTAAGTGAGTTAAAATCAATTGTGCTAGTTGTAACTAGTTGTAACTAAAGATACACTAGTGAGATATCAGTAAATTAAATATTAAATTAATTCACATGGAGTGATCTCACATGCAACTGAAGATTTACTACTGTTAACTACATGCATGTCAGATCCAGTGGAGACCGAGTTAAGAGATAGGTGAAAGGGACATTTTGACCATCATTTGTGACTATAGTGGGTGCACACTTGAAACCAAGCACACATTGGAGATGCCAATAAGGATTTCACAGTCAAGGCAAGGCAAGATCGAATTCATTCAAGGATTGTGATCAGCACGGATTGCACAATGGAGGCAGGCTGTCAGGAGGCAATAAATTGGTGCATGTTTATGCCAATTTTTGTATGACAGTGTGAGACGATTGTATATTGTATTGAGAGCTCTTGGAGTATATTTTTGTATGATATTGTTTCATGATCCATGATATATACATAATATATGATAGTGGGGTCTTTATCTTTATGCTTTCCTGGTAAAAACATATATGTTATGTGTGATTGATATTTCTTCATGTGTTTGCAATTAGTGATTAAATTTCCACAAAGATTTAAGTAGAAGGATTCTGTATTTAATAGTGGAATATAATTTTTAGATCAGGAGAATCCGAAAATACATAATTTTATTAAAATTTCTACATGGTATCGAAGCAAAGAAGATTGCAATTTTGAAGCAGTAGCTAAGTTTGTTGGTGGAAACAATTCGAATTTGCTGCAATAATTTCTTGGTGCGACGGTTGAGTAAACATAGAATGGTTTGTGGTTAGAGTATGCACTCGAGGGAATCTCAAACTAAATTTCACAGAAGGATAGGATGGAGGCGGTGCTTGAAGATAATGGCTTGAAGGAATTCATCGACAGTCATGTTCCTAAGCTCACTTCAACGAATGCTGCATTACTTTATGCCTGGAAAAATAAAGTAGCGAAGACGAGAAGGATTCTGTTGGAAAGTGTGCGAGACCATATTGTCTCAAGCCTTCATGGGAAAGCCACTCCATTTTCAATGTGGAAGGCTTTGACATATATTTTCCAAAGAAGAAGCGACCATAGGAAATTAGTGCTGAAGGATAAACTCAGAAAGATCAAAATGGAAAAGGCCGACAATATTCCTAAGTATCTCACAAAGTTTTTCCAATGTTGGGATGAACTGGGTAGTGTGGGAATCATGGTTTTTGATGATGATTTTCTGATTTTGGTTCTATTGGGACTTCCTAAGAGTTGGCACAGTTATCAATACTCTATCAACATACGGGAAAAACTGTCGAATTGGGAATGACTATGGTCGGATCTAGTGCAGGAGGAGTTCACGTGGAACACTAGAGATGGCTCTTCATAAGAGAATGGTGATGAAGAGGATTGTGCTTTGGTTGCTAAAGCAAGGAAAGGGAAGGGGAATAAATCCCATTCAAAATCCGAGGCTAAAGGCAAGAAGCTGGATTTTTCCAAGGTGAAGTGTTTTCACTATCACGAACACGGGCATCTCGCCACTAACTACCCACAGAAAAAAAAGAACAAGAAGGTTGATGGAGTTGCAGCTGGTAAGGTCCTTGCCTTGCAATTTGAACTTTATTTCTCTTTGATCACATGCTTTCTTTCAAGTGCAATGGGATCGGTGTGGTATCTTGATAGTGGTGCTTCCTTTGACATTAAGGGAGATAAGGATCTTTTCAGTGACTTAAAGGAGAAAGATCTCCAAATGCATATAGAGATGGGCAACGATGGACGATACAGTGCGACTGGCATTGGTACATTACCTTTGAGAGGGAGTCAGGTAAACCATTTCTGTTGAAAGATGTTATGCATGTTCCAGGTCTGAAGAAAAACTTGGTCTCAGTCGCGATGTTGGACGACATAGGTTATGACGTTGTTTTCAGCAATGGAAAAGCTTTCCTGAGACATAAAACAACGGGTCAAACCAAGAGGATAGGGATTCAAGTCAAAAATATCTACAAGATGGAGGTAGATGGTTGCGCTGCAATGGTGGGCAAAGAAGAAGAAGTGGTGAGCCGTGATGAGGGTGAATTATGGCACAGGCAATTGGACCATCTTCACCATGGTGCCCTGAAAATTTTGTAGCATATTTCTATTGGACTTCCCAAGGGTACACTTGTGTAGATAGATCAGTGCAAGAGATGTACTATGGGTAAGTTTGTGACGACCGCCTTTTATAAAAAGGAGAACCGTGCTTCGGTGATCCTGGAGAGATTTCACACAAATGTGTGTGGGCTATTCTCAGTTGCTTCAATAGAAAAACATAGGTATTACGTTATTTTTGTTGATGACTATTCTCGTAGATGCTAGATATTCTTCATGCAGAAGAAGGATCAAACATTCTCAAAGTTCTATGAGTTTAAGGCATTGGTTGAGAAAGAGTCGAGGAAGCAAGTGAAGGCTCTGCGGAGCGATAATGGTGGTGAATTCATCTCGAACGAATTCATAGACTTCTATAGCAAAGAAGGAATTTGAAGAGAACTCATAGTGCCTCATAACCCATAGCAGAATGGGGTCGCGGAGAGGAAGAACAAAATTATCATGGGTGTTGCACGAGCTATGATGCATGATCAGGGCCTACCAATGCATTTATGGGCGGAAGCATGCAACATCGCAGTTTATGTGCAAAAATGTTGTCCTCATAGAGTACTTGGCATGATTACACCTGAAGAATATTTTATTGGTAAGAAACCGAATGTTTCTCACTTTAAGATTTTTGGCTCATCTGTTTATGTGAATGTGACCAAGAATGTTAGGAAGAAGCTGGAGCCAACTGCTGAAGTTGGGATATTTGTGGGCTACATAGAAACACCCCATAATTATCGTGTGTATTTTCCAAACAGTCGAATGATTGTGGTGCAATGAGATATAAAATTCAATGAGGAGAAAGCCATGAAGTTGTCTCTTGAGAGGGAGCTAGACTTACATGCAGAGGAGGAACTTTTGGTTCCCAACGATGATTCTCTAGATGTGGATCAACCACAGGAGGAGGTTCATGGAGTGGAGGAGTCCACTCACGTAGAGCTAAACATCAGAACTGGCAGAAGGTGTACCATAGAATGTAGAAGTTCCTACTTCACAGTGCAGACAGAGAGAGTCTCATGACCGATTCACTGGATACATAGCTCTCATGAGAAAATGTATTGTGAAAAAGCCATATTTCTTTCAAGAAGAAGTGCAGGAGCCCACATGGGTAGGTGCAATGGTGGAGTATGACTCCATCGTCAGAAACAGTGCTTGGGAGATTTTTCCAAGGCCGGTTGATAAATTAGTGGTAGGTTCAAGATGGATCTACAAGGTAAAGCAAGCTATTGATGGGAGTGTTGAGAAATACAAGGCTAGATTTGTGGCCCAGGGCTTCTCACAGATCAAGGGGATTGATTATGAAGAAACCTTTGAACCTGTCGCATAGTATTCTTCCATAAGGACCATCCTTGCTCTCTCAGCGCAAATGGGTTGGCACATTCATCAGATATATGTGAAGACTACGTTCCTTACTAGGATTATTAAGGAAGAAGTGTACATTGAGCAGCCTGAAGGATTTGAGATCTGAGTCGCATGTGTGCAGACTCAAAAGAGAATTGTATGGGTTGAAGCAAGCACCCCATGCTTGGTACACTCAGATCGATAGCTATTTCACTGGACTTGGCTTCACCAAGAGTGAGGCAGATGCAACCCTATACCATATTGTGGTGGAGGGTAAGATTTTAATCGTTTTTCTTTATGTTGATGATTTAGTATTGACTGGTGATGAGCAGTTGATACACTCATGCAAGGAGGACCTTGCAAAGGATTTCGAGATGAACGATATGGGTCTCCTTCACTATTTACTTGGATTGGAAATATGGCAGCGAGAAGGTGAATTGTTTGTGTCTTAAGGCAAGTATGCAAGGGAGATACTCGATAAGTTTCACATGGAGGGTTTCAAACACATGGATACTCCTCTTCCTAGAAACTGGAGGAAATAAGACGCTACATCTGGAGAGGTAGTGGATGCTACTGTCTATCGACAATTTTTGGGTTTGCTCATGTATTTAGTTAATACAAGATCGAACATATGCTATGCGGTGAACCTGCTTGTTCAAGCAATGGTTAAGCCTACCAAGCTCTTTTGGAAGGCGAGCAAGCATGTCCTGAGATATCTCAAGGGCACATCTCAGTAAGGCTTATGGTACAGATAGACAAATGAGGTGAAGTTGCATGGCTTCATGGATGCAGATTGGGTAGGCAACCCAACGGACAAAAAGATCACATCAGTAGGGGTTTTCAATATCGAATCTACAATTGTTCCTTGGTACAGTAGGAAACAGATATCAGTGGCACTCAGTTCAGCAGAAGCGAAATACATGGCAGCAAGTCAAGCTACATGTGAGGCTATCTAGATGAGGAAGATCCTGGTCAGTTTGTTTGGTTCTCATTTAGATCCTACAGTGATTCATTGTGATAATCAGAGTTGCATTAAACTATCAATTAGTCATGTGTTTCATGATAGATCTAATCATATAGATATCCAGTATCATCATATCAGAGATTGTGTGTAGTGGAAGATCATGTTGCTTCAGTACATTCCTACGGAAGATCAAGATGCAGATATTCTGATGAAGGCACTCACCAGGAGAAAACTCGAATACCATAAAGATAGGATCAGGGTGAAGGATAATCCCTTTCTTTTTTAGAGGGAGTGTTGAGATTCAACAAGATGATGATCCTAGTGAAAATTAAGCACCTACACTAGGTGGGGCCCGCAGGCTATTTTTAGGTGATATGTCTATTTTTAGAATTTGGATCAAAGTCTATTTTTAGCAGTAGTCTATTTATAGATGGTTGAGAAAATTATATGGATGGATGGGCGTATATTTTTGGAATGCATGTGAGAAGTTGTTTCGTGGAATGCATGTCTAAAAATAGAATTCACGTTGATTATTGTTATCTCTTAACAATAATTAGACAATAAATAATAATCTATTCTCTTGAAGCACTTGATTTCAGTTAACTGAAGGAATTTTGAGTTCAAAGGTTGTTTGGTGGGACATGCTAGTGGACTTCATTGTAACTGAGTGATACAAAGTTGTAACAGAGTTGGATATGTAGTTATGTGAGTTGTAAATTAGTTTAACTCAATTAAGTGAGTTAAACTTAGTTGTGCTAGTTGTAACTAGTTGTAAATAAAGATAGACTAGTGAGAGATCAGTGAATTAAATATTAAATTAATTCAGATGGAGTGATCTCACATGCAACTAAAGATTTACTACTGTTAACTACATGCATGTTAGATCCAGTGGAGACCCAATTGAGAGATAGCTAAAAGGGACAGTTTGACTATCAGTTGTGACTATAGTGGGTGTACACTTGCATCTAAACACACATTGGAGATGCCATTGAGGATTGCACAGTCAAGGCAAGGCAAGATTGAATTCATTCAAGGATTCTGATTAGCAAGGATTGTGTAGTGGAGGCAGTAAATTGGTGCATGTTTATGCCAATTTATGTATGACAGTGTGAAACAATTGTATATTGTACTAAGATATCTTGGAGTGGATTTTTGTATGATATTGTTTCATGATCCATGATATATACATATTATATGATAGTGGGGCTTTTAGCTTTATTATTTCCCGGTAAAAACATCTGTGTTATGTGTGATTGATATTTATTCATGAGTTTGCAATTGGCGATTAAATTTCCACAAAGATTTAAGTAGAAGGATTATGTATTTAATAGTGGCATATAATTGTTATATCGGGAGAATCCAACAATACATAATTGTATTAAAATTTCTACACTTAATGGATCTAAGACTACTTCAATCTCCCTATAAATTGAGCTTCAGTTTCATGTTCACGGGGTAGATACTTGAGATATCAATGTGAATAGAAACTGATCTGTATAGTTTCTAAGTTGAAGAGAGTTCAAAGAGTGCATACTTTCTATACTAGTAAGTTGTTTTTAACACATTGAATATCACACCTTTGTGTCCATGACTTCATGTTGTTCTTTCTAGAGAGGAAGGCTTATCAGACTGAAGGAAAATGATTGCTCAAACCCCGAGAGAAATCTGTACAACATCAAGGCGTTCGGTTGTAAGATTGCTCTTTCTAATTTATGATAATACATATGGATCTCATTTTCTCATTGTCTAGTTTTTGAATTCATGGGAATGATGTCAATACTTAGATTCCTTGATCACTAAGTTGGATTAGTAATTTTTTATTACTATATATTGCAGATGCTTTGATTATTTGTCTTGTCTTTGATTGCAGGTTCTACTAATCATTGAAGAACTTCTTTGGAGTGATGGAAAAAGGATTACATCAGACGTTTGGATTTAAAGGTAGGATCATGTCCTCTCTACTTTACTGTTATAATGATCTTAAAATACAATAATATAGAGAAAGAGATATTCAAATGGAACTTTGTTTCTAGTTACTCGTTCAAGTACTAGGGAGATTTCTCTTGTCCACAGGAGGGATTAATCCTAGTAACAGGGATAGTAGCCTTCAGTTTTTATTTCTTGCACTAATGTAGGCTCATAGAGCCATTGTGTCACAAAACACAATATTTTTTGAGATTTTGATGTAACACACTTGACATACTCGATATATATATATGCATGTTTCTATGGCTACTAAGTGTTCATGTATCATGATGATGTATTGGTTTTTTACATGTTACGCAGATGTCTATCTAATACATAGTTTGCCAATGTATCTGTCAATGTATTCAAATTTCTTGGAATGCGTTGATATGTAATGTAATAAAAAATTATTTCCAATAATCGAACACGTAAATACATATGAAAAATACTAGGTTTTATAATTGAATAATGACCATTTAACTGCAACACAATGAGTTGTGAGTCTAAATTGATAACCAAATATCTTATACTGAGTTCGATTGCATCCAATAATAGTTCGATGACCGCACTATATTCGACAATATTATTTGTTGTTCAACCCAAACAAATACCTTGTAGATTGATCAACTTGCCATCAGGGGAAAAAATTTCCCATGTTGTTGTTGGGCCGAGGAAAAGGTACATTTTGCCCCCATCTTTGGCGTGATTTATTATTAACATTTATATGTTTTCCTTCATTTTAGAAATAATTCAAAGGAGAATAATGTAAAAGTAGGGTAAAATGAATTATTAATAAATAATGTATTCAATAGTATAAGACTAACTTTTGTTGTCTTTATTGATAGGGAAACTGAAAAAACTAACTGTTGATCAAACGACCAAACAGAAGCAGTCAAGAAAAGCAAATGCAATCGCATTCGGCTCCTGAAAATCAGCAAGAGATGAAAAGACACGACTATATTTGAAGCATTCGGTTGATGACTACGAAGCCTCGAGATCTCCTGATTCTGAGGATTCGTTATTCTCTGTTTTGTTTCTCCTTAAGTTATAAAAGGTTGTAGGTAAAAGAGAACAGGAGACTTTTTTCCGTATATTGTAATTTTCATATAATAAAAATTATTATTTAGACAAAGTTGTGAACTCGTGATGATGTACCTGTTCTATTGATTAATGAAAGAGTTATCATTTTCATTATAAGAAGATTCTAAGTATTTCTTGGTAGAAGACTTCTGGAGGCTATGGGCCCGGTCCCTGGGAGTTCTCCTGTTATTTTGTGTTTGATGTTTATTTATTGATTCTCGCAATTTAGTTATTCTTTATGCTTTGTAGAATCACAATTCAATTTAGTAATCGCAAGTGTGGTGTGTTACAATTTCTTTTTCAAATAGGTCAAATTTATCATTAATATTCCTTTACTGCTATGCGATGTTTTTACATTCATTAGATTGATTTTAGCGTGCTTAAGTAGTTGTTGTTCAGTTCTGCACATTGTTATTTCTTGAGTATTTCCATTGCAAGTGTGAACGTATGGTTTCTTTTTCAATTCTGAAGGTTGTTATAAATTGAATTATAGAGTTTTTCCATTGAAAAATTTTAATAAATGATTGTTGTTCAATTTATTAAGTATTAATTTTCTATTGTTGCTAAATTCATTAAGCTTGTTGTTCAATTGCAAAATATCTTTAATTTCAGCATTGAGTGTGTACTTTCTGCATGGTCGGACTAGAGTTTCATCCTTTGATTGGTGTGAAGTATTTCATAGTTTACTTTTGAATTGGTTGATTGAACTTCAAAAATTAGATAGTATTTCTTACAACGATATAGAGTAATTGACCTTTGAATTCACTCACATATACTTTGCTTGCACTCTTGAAATCAACAGATTTGCCCTAGGTTGATTATTAATGTGAAGCAATAAGGTTACCTTTAACAGTCACCTTTTTGAGCCAACATTTTGGCGTCGTTGCTGAGGAGAGTGTTTAAGAGTGATGCCTTTTTATTTTTTCCTTTTGCTGTGAAAGAATTGGGTATTGAAAACGAGAGGTAAGAACCTGTGTATTAGCAAGCAAAATGCTTTCTCTCCAGCCTGCTTTTTAGCAATTGTGCAGAGGTTAAATAGGATAGGTTTTTGATTTTTTTGAATGACTAGGAAGAAAAAAATAGAATTAGATTGAAACCCCCCGTCTAAATCCAAAAAACCCAAGGGTTCAGTGGTCCTTGGCAGAACAACATTCATAAATGAAATCATAAGGAAAGTTGAATCTTAGGCATCTGTAAGACCCAAAATCATCTCTGAAAAGGGTCCTACTACAATCCCTCAGGCAGCAGCCTCACCATCTGCAGACCATGTCGAGATCCACAACGAAACCGAAGTGTCTGAATGAAGCTTTCATACTATATAACATTTGAGTCCTGACCCTTCACGCGAGGGAAATTCTTGCAATTTTCAAGAATGAGAGGGAGAAACCAGTAGTGCTATAAAAATAAAAACTCCAGAGCCTGGATCTCCTGAAATAGTGATTGAGACAGAGACACCCAATATTCCAGATCAAAGTAGTGCTGCAAGGCCTCCTCCTAATTCCACTCAAATTATTTTCCCAGACCAGGGAAATTCTAAAGGTTATTGGCACATATTTGACCATGTTATCACTCTTGTAAATTCTTAAGTTGTGGCATTTTGGTTTTTAGTCAAAGAATACTAGAGGTAACAACAAACCTACTTCAAACTCTAGTATCTAGCCTTCCTAGGGTTCATAGAGGGCTCTCTATTTAAATTTTAACTTCGTGAATATTAGGCTAGCTATGAAAGTGCAATTTTGTTTCGGTTTTGTTGGATTTGGTGGGAAAATTTCACTTGGAGGGATAGATTGAGGGAAATCTATTTGTCCATTGGGCTATGGATTCTAAGTCAAGCTAACAGAACTGGGATCAAGGCATAAAAGGTCAAATGTCTTCAGGGCAAGATAGATAACCCTTGGAGATCTTGGAAAATTGGTTTTGTGAAGTGGCATGATCGAGATAAAGGGCACTTAAGGATCCTTTGATTCGGAAAAGGGAAGTAGCAGATAGAGGTCAAACGGGCGAGGGAGCAATTAAGGGTTCCCTACACCGGAAATCAGAGGAAAACATATAAATGATAACTAGTTAAAAACAGGGTGCTATTAACATATCATGTAGTAATACTCCTAGTTATACATTCAGATTTAGCATAAACATAAATGGATGCATGAAACAGAGAAAAGAAATAATGACAAGTGAAGAAAATAATTCACCCCAAATAGCTCATCACAGGGATCCTGAAGTATGATGCCAATTTTCTCTGATCCAGCCTGCTACTCGAAGTTTTGACACATAAAAGCTTTAAATTCCAAGAAGAAATGATTATAAAAATCCCAGCAATTTTATTCCACACAAAATACTTCAAAAGAGGGAAGTATTTATACATAATGTTTTACAAAATATCCTACATGACTTATAGGAATTAACTTAGGAAAATAAAATACCTTACAACAATAATAGTGACAACTGCTTAACAAATCAGCAAGTTGTCCTATTTTATTCAAAAGAAATAGAAATTGTTTTAGGATAAGAAGTAGTTGGTTGCCTATGTGTCCTCTTTGCTGGCTCATAGATATTTTTTTGGAATCTAACCTGCCTTCACTGATACTCTTTCTCACTGATACTCTTTCTTACTGATACTCTTTCATTTCGAATACTCTTTAACCTTTAGTAAAACTGCTTTACTGTTGTCAAATATGTTTTGACAATGAGATCAACAAACAGATTTTTTCTTTTTCATTTGTTTGTCTTTTATTCTTCATAATAAATCAGAAAGTGCTTACCAATCCTCATTTTTATGAATTTAAATATTTTTTAGTTTCCTAAAATTCTCATTAGCTTCAGTATGCCTAGAAAATATTGGCTTGATGACAAATAGGTGTTTGATCTCATATTCCAAATAAAACAAGTCTTCAAAACTTTTCAGTAACACCTTTCCTGTGGGGATGCCTTGACCTGTTGGCTTATTCACCTGCTCCTTGGCATATTCTCTTATCTTCTTGTCATAATCATTTTGAGGCATTAACTTATCATTAATAACCATGATATCAGTAATTCCTTTTTGCCTTAAATTGGTGAACTTAACCATGAATCTGGTTATTGCAGTATTCATACCTTCACATTTTTCTTCAAGCTGCCTCATAAAATTTCTTTTGGTGGTAACTTTCCTAATTTCTAGGATAGTTGTTGTCCTGTCATTGATTTTTAGTTCTTCCAATTCCTGTCTATTCTTGCTGTTGAGGAAATTGATTAATCTTACAGCCTGTTCTAGTTTATCAGCCAAAACAGTTTGTGTCTTTTGGATTTCTTCTTGGGCTGCCAATAATAACTCTCTTTGCTCAAAAATTACCTGAATTGAAGGCCAAACATCATGGATGGCTTCATTATTCCATGAGTAATTTTTTATGTATGATATCTGATCCTTGAGAGTTAATTCTTTTTGTAACTTCTTTACCTCTTCACTCAATCTGTTGGCATTTTGTTCATGTATTTTAGCATTTATCTGAGTTGATTTATTTGTCTTCTCAAGATTTTCAATCATATTTGTCAATATGTTGATTTCATTTTTCTTCAAAGACATCTCTTCCATTGCTTTTACTATCTTACTGGCATCATCTGTAGGCTGTACTACTGTGGTAGATGATTCAGTGGCTGATGTAGTGGAAGAGGTCACTAGCACTGCCGTAGCCAGTGTTTCTTTAGGTGCCAACTTTTCTCCTAAATTTGAAGGCACTACTATAGCGATGACTGGGATGACTGTAGGAATCACTGGTTCTTGTACTGTCTCCTTTTCTTGGACAAGTTGGTCCATCTGTACTTCTATTTCCTTAATTTGAGCTGTCAGTTGAAGAATTAAACTCATCATTTCATCTTTTTCCTTTTGTTCCTGTAAGATTTATTTTGTTTGAGGATGCTTACTTTGAGGAAGTTTGAGTTGTATCCTCAAGGCTACTATATCCTCATTTTTCTTTTTTACCAATGCTTCTGCTGCTTTGATGTTTGTAAGATCATATCCTATCAGCAATACTAATTCTTCTAAGGCTTTAATCCTTAGATCCTTTGCATATAATGAAGCTTTATCCATCTTCATTTGATCTTGCATATTAGAGATGGTGTTTTGAATCTTATGAGCACTCATAGCTTTTGTTGTGACAGTGGAATACAACATCTCTGAGGTTTTCCTGTGAAACTCTATTTGATCTAATTCATGGATTTTCTCTGTAGCTACTTCTAGATCAAATTTCTTATATTCATCAACTGTCTTTGGCACTGATACTATGGGTTGTAATACTGGCATAATTAATTTTTTACTTGAGTAATCAAATGTTGATAGGAGTCTGTTTTGATTACTTGGATTTTGTTTCAATTACTGAGAGTAAATTTCAGTTTTGATTTCCTCATTCTTCAACTTGATTTGCTTGTATTTCTCCTTAATATCCAAATCCTTTTCCTCAGCTGAATGTGAGGAAGAATCCTCCATACTTTGTTTCCTTTCCATCATCTGCGTATCTTCATTATTCAGTTGTTCTTCATTCTGATTTGGCTCACTGATAACTACAATAGCTACATTTGTCTCTGGCAAACCTGTGTTGGTACTTAAGGGTTTTGTTTCTTCAACATTTATTGTTACTTTACCTTTACCTGTCGTATCTAATTTTTTCCTTTTGCTGTAAATGATCTTGAACTTTGTTTCTGTTGTAGTCTCTGCAGTATAAGCTCCCTCTTCTCTGATTCTCTTAGTGGATGTCTCTAGTTGTTTGGCAATTTCCAAAGTGTGACTAGTATTCCTTTGGTTTACTGACTCTGTTAAAGTGTTTTCAACCCACTCAATTTGATTAGCAAACTTCTCTATTTTTGGTTTTGACTCATGGATAGAGGGTGTAAATATACATTTTACCCTTAGTTTACTTAAGATATCTTATGGATCATAGTTCCAAGGGAAACTTTCTTCCAATTTATATTCCAGTAGTTGATTTTCTGATTCCTTTTCTGCATCTCTTTGATTACATATGAATGGCCCAATTTGATTTTTAAGTTTGAATTGGGTCTTCTTCTTGGCTTCCATGAAGTTAATAGAATCAGAATTTAGGATCTACCTGATGTACTCCAAGGCAAAGATCCTCATTGATGGCTATTTGGGTAACTTGTAAGGAAAAAAGTTTGACCCAAAAACTCTGATTTCAGTGAATTTCTCATACAAATACCAGTCACCAACTTTGCTCTGCTCTGATAACTGCAATATTTTCTTAATTTCCTCACTTATTCTAGGCTGCTTTATTTTGGTCAACATGGTGATCACTGGATGTAAAAACAACTCTGAAACCTCTGAATAACTGAAATCTGTACCTTCTTTCCTGAGTATGGATGTCCAAAAGATGACAGATAAAGGTTTTCCCTCTATGTCCAACTTTTGAAGTGAAGTTGGAAAGTTATCTGATTAGAAGTAAAGAAACATGTGGAAAAGATAGGAGGTATATCTGAATACTCCTTCAAGCTGTAAAGTAGTCAATTGATAGTGAATACTATCAACAATGAAACCAGCATAGTCAAAGATAACTAAAGGTGGTTGACCTAGAGAAAAGGTGGACAAGAATCCTAAGATAGACTCATCAGTGAAATACCGAAGGATGAAGGAAAGCATGGAGATTACATGCCTTGAACCTTCAGGGAATTTAGCAGTTGAATATGGAGGATTTAACTTAGCAATTTCAACATGCAGAGGCATAAAATTTTGAAAAATCATAAACCTTTTAGGGAAATCTAGGCCAATGTATAGCTTAGTGAGGGCCTCAATAGACAAAGGGACTGCTTGGGGGTCGAGTTGAAGCTGCAACATTTGGTTTATTGACTCTGCAGTGATGGTAAATAGGAATTCTTTACTGGCATTCACAATAGCTCTTTGTTCAAGAATATAGTACTAGTGACATAATCTGATAATTTCTTGACAAGGGTGAGTCAGAGGGACTACATATTTGGGCAGATTGGATTCCCAAATATGAACTTCTTCATGATCATCTAAATATTTCTCAAAACACCAGTTATGGATATCTAACAGATTGAATTCAACTATGGGATCAGCTATTTTGTAGTCAATATCAGCTAGGGGAATGTGTTCAATATCAACAACTGGGGGTTGTAATGGATTGACCACAATTGCAGTATTTGGAGTCATGGCAGGAGTAGGTTTAGGAGCTTTAGAACCTTCAGGCTTGCTTACACTCTGTTTTTTAAGCATCTTGATTTTGTTTGCAAGTTTAAACAGTTTGCAGAGGAAATTTTACTATATCAGAGGCTTAATTGGGAAAATTTTGCAAAATAGAGTCTCTTTTTGGGTTTTCTGCCCAATTAGGTTTATCAAAGAAGTTATGAGGCTTTAAAACTAGTCTAAAACATAAAATGGGGGTTTTCTAAGTTTTTTTACTTAAAAAAGGGGCTAATATTCTTTTTGAAAAGATCACAGAAGATTAGGGCACCTACAGAGGATTTTTGGCTTATTTCAGAGCTTGAAATGGACTATTAAACTGTGAAAATTGATAAATTTCCTTGAAAAAGCGCGCAGTGGACAAATAGGGTTTCTAGGAAAAATTTTCCAAAGTTTGGCCTGTTTTTGGGACTTTTTAGGTAGTCTTCTTAATTGATTTCTTAATTTAAATATATTTTATTTCTTTAAACAAGGTTTTTCAACTTGGTTGCAGGTTTAAATCTCATAAAAATACCTGTTTTAATGCAGGTATCGGCTTTGAAAGGGTTTTTACAGTTTCTGGTCGAATTGATGGCTTCAGCAGTTTATCTGGAGCAAGGCGCAACTTCCTCAACAGTCTTCACGGGTTTACTTTGGTAAAATTTGGAGGTTTCAGGCATTAAAATGACAACCAGGGGCTTTAACAGAGTTTATATAGTCGGGAGAAGCAATGTAGTGTTTTAAATGCGAAAGATAAATGAATAAAAGCTTAACCAAAGGTTTTATCAAAACATATCAATTGCATTAAATGCAGGTCTTGTCCAGTGGGAGAGTGGTTGCGGAATGCAAAGGATTTTTAAAATCAGCGGTTATCACGTAGGCTTCTGGTGGTAAGTGGTTTTAACTTCATTGAACACGATCCAATGAGGATGGGCCACGTAGAGGAGAGAGAAATGAGTGAAACCACCCATTTCGCGTGGATATGGCGTTTGAAGGGTCGGGCATATTTTTCACGCAATATCGTCCTCCGACCGTCAGATTTGAGAGTTGGATGCGAACGGTGGAGATCATTTCGAGAGCTGCGTTGGATTGAAAGGTGGGACCGGGCTATTATTTATATGCGCTGATGGTTTAAACTTTATGAAATAAATTTTAAATACATTTAAACCATAGTTTTATTATATAGTGGTGGGAATAGGTTTAAAATATTTAAAAAATGTTTTAATCATGGTATAGGCAGGGCTTAATATTTTAAAACATTGGTGAAATGTTCCAAATGTTTATATGTGAGCACGATAAATATTATATAGTTTTAAACTGTTGAGTAGTTTTCGAACTATAGCGGCGGGTTATTACAATAATGATAGTTTTAGACCAAAGGGTTTATAATTTGGGGTTTTTATTTGTGCACATGGGATAATAGACTTTGGTCTAAATGTTATAATAGTGGGTTTTTTGGGGTATTTTAAATATAATGGAATTAATAACTACGGGAGGGTACTTCTTAGGAATTTAATAAAAATATGTTAAAGGTTAATATGAAAGGGTAGTGTAATAAAAACAAAAAATATATTATCTCTAAGTATAGTATAAAATCAAGCATTGCTTATCTTTATATTTCATTCACCAATACTTAGGATAAATATAATTTTGAGGGTTTTGTGAATGCTTTTGAAGGGATAAAGTTAATTATTTTTAGGGCTACAATTTTACTAAGTAAGAATGTGCCTTTACTTAGGAAAAAGCTTTTTAACGTATGAATGAAGAGTAAATGTTGAAGAATGAGGGTTTAAGGTAGTAATTCAATATTTTTAACTTATCAGTCATCGAGGCTTGGGTCCGGTCCCAAGAAAAGCCAGAGAAATGTTCTGAGCCTGTTTGACTAATAGCTTAGAATAATGAATAGTCATAGGGGAGGGGAAATTAGTGATTTTTCCCAATGATTTCTTATTTACATGATTGCACCACTGCTTTCTACCTACCCAACTTTATTTCTAACATTTTTTTCTTCATTTTGTAGGTGCACTTAGACTTGTAACCTTAAAACATTTTTCTTTCAAAACATAAAACTATCTAAATCTACCTTATTTCATCTGAGGGCTCAGATTAAACTGTTGAACTCATCATTATCCTTTACCTATCTACTGATTTGTCAAGTTTAAACTGTTTGAAAAATCTTTATTCACTATCTAAAACATGAAATTGAAAACATGAAAAGTTAAGACTAAACTGTTTAACTGATCATGGATTATGGAATTTATTGACACTCTGCACATAATCATTATTCTTGTAGTAAAATTAAAAGTAGTGGCATTTGATCTTGCTCACTTTCAGGTCTTGTTTCTCTTTTTTCTTTTGGGGTATATAATTTCTAAGTCCTTTGATTTTTCTTTTAGGACTTTTTACCCTCTTTTTGACTTTTTATTATTTTTTCATTTTTCAAATATGGGAAAACAACTTGCAGAAAGCAAGGTATGTACATAGTTACAAGACTATCAAAGCCAATTCAAAATTTTATGAACCCTATTATTATAGGACCTTAACAGACCAGATGGTGTACAATCAAAACCAGAGACATACATCAACATTGGAGTATCCCATTGTTGACCCGGCCGCAAATGCCCCTATGAAAGCTATCCCATTACAAAACATCCCCACCTTCCATGGACTGACCTCAGAAGATCCGGATGCATTTTTATTTGAATTTGATGTTTTATGTAGGGTATATGATTACACCATTGGCCCTAAAAAACTAAAACTATTCCCCTCTACATTGAAGGGGGAAGCTCTACGTTGGTTTATGGGGCTCGGTGGGGGAACCATAAATAGTTGGGATGAAATGAAAAACTATTTTCTTAGTAAATACCAAGATTACTTTCGGACTCAAGAATTAAAAGATAAAATATTCAACATGACTACAAAAGACAATGAGACATTAGAATAATATGTTGAACGATTTCAATATAATTTGCAAATATCCCCATATACCACATTGTCTAAAGATATCGTGAAAGCAACAATGATAAAATTACTGAAAGAAGAATGAGTAGAAACCCTTAATATAATGGGAAAAGGAGACATCTATCAGGAATATTATGATGACATTATTGCATTGTGTATCAGGTGCTCTCGAGGTAGTACGTGGAATAGACCATCCAGACGGGATTCACTTACTAGGAATTACAAATAGTCAGGTGGTAGCGTAACTAGAGAAGAATTTGGTAATCTCTTGGGATATTTCAAAATCGATATCTTAGGCACCCTCACAACACAGATAGATGTCCTACAAGCCAAGCAGAAGCAAGCTTTAGCATAACAGAACTTGGCTATTTTTTGTCCACACTGTCGAAAGAAGCACGGCCAACGAGAGTGTCCATTGGACATGGTTCAAACATGTGCTATATGTACCAAGGACCATGCCACTGAACAGTTCCCCTCACTTCTAGGGTTGAAATCGGTCTTCAAAGAAGTAGAAGAAGAAAGAGAACCAGTATATCTAATGAATCAACGCCGACAATGGCAAGCCCGACCAACAGGTATGTCACAAGACCCGTCTCATTTCTTTCCTTCTTCACAATTTAATCAACAGAACTCTAGAACAGCATGGAAAAACCAATCACCTTTTTCTGCTTTCCCATCCCAATCATTTTCCATTCCCCCTTGGCCAACTCAACCCTCTCCAGGTAATGGTTGTCCGAGTTTTCCTTTCTTTCCTCCATATTGTCAAAACAATCCATATCAGTCCTAGTGGCCTGCCTCCACCTCACAAAATACAAATTGGTCTAAAAAATGGTAGCGACCCCTGGGAATGACCAATTTACCTATGGGAACAAGGGCTCAAACTCAACCCACATTACCAGCTCCATACCCTATTAGGTCCCTATATCACTAGTATAGTCCCTTATTATTGTTAGTGTAAACCCCTTATTGTTATTATTGTACCCTTGTAACCCCCATTTTGTTATTATTGTGCCCTTAAATTCTTATTGTTAGGTTGGCTAGGATTACATTGTGGCCCACTAGGATTACATTATGGCCCCATGGACTCCTATATATAGAAAGGAGGTTTTGTAAATTGTATCATCCAAGAATTGTTCATTCATGTAATGTACTGGAGGTTGCCCCCTTAAAGTGGCTTATTTATAAGGCGTTGATATCTCTTTTCTTCTCTTTTTGGAGTTGTTTTCTCAACATTTGGTATCAGAGCTTTGGATTCTAGGGTTTCGCTGCTCCAAACAGGTCATCGTGGAATTTTCGCTATAACTTTTTTTCTACGAAGTTTCAGAAGCTGAAATTTTTAGGGTGTGAAGCCAAACTCATGAGGAATATTTTCTAAAAATTTCATAGCTTGTTTCGCAAAATTTTCGGAGATACGATCTGTGTAAGTTAGGTCTTTTTTCAGGCTCCCAAACAGGTCATCGTGGCATTTGTGCTATAAATTTTTTTCTACTGACGTTGAGAATCTGAAATTTTAATGGTGCGAAGCTAAAATCCTAAGGAAACTCGTCAAAATATTTTGGAGCTTGGTTCGCAATAATTTTGGAGATATGATCTGTGGAAGGTAGTGCTTTTTCAAGCTCCCGAATTTCATCTCAAAGAGGTGATCGTGGGAAAATTTCAATAAATCTCTCTCTGAGCATCAGATTGGAGTGCCGTAAAAATTGGTTGCAAGTACACAGACTCTAGTTTCTTGGCTATCAATTTTAGAGGCGAAGGATGAAACAGTGACACGTGGCAAGCCGTACAAGTTCACTATACTCAACCAATCCATAATTAGGTCATTGTGGGAGATTGGACATAACTTTGTCTTGGAGAATCCAAATCAATTCAAACCTATGGCATTCAAAAGAGAATTTAGAGGGAGAATTCAGTGTTGAATTTTAGATATTGAAGAGCCACAATCACAGAGATAATCCAATTTCAATATCGAGCTCCTCAAAAGCAAGTAAAAGGTGTGTAATTTTTTTTCCGAATTGCATAAGTCTTGTTTGAAGAATCAAGTTGAATTGATTGCAAGGGCATATTGTAGAATAGATATCAGTATTGGATTATAAAATGGCCCCTAAAAAAAATTCAACACCCATTAAGCCTTTGGAAATCTCTACTATGACTCATGAAGATGAAGAATGGCAACATGACATATCAAAATTACAAGAGCAAGTGCAATAAATTTCGCTCTCGCAAAGAGCAACAAAAAATGACATGGAAGTTTTGGTCTTCTGATGTTTTTGGTCTTCTGCTCGTGCTGGTTTGAGAAGGTCCCCATTGACTTCTCGCTGGCGGGTTTGTCTCTTATCGACTACGACACATTGCTCTGAGAGCAAACCTAGAGCCGCACCTTGGGCCTATTTCCATCATTGATAGGTGACCTCGTGCTCAGCATTTGATCATCATCATGGGTCTTTGACTGAGTGGTTTCCCCTGTGTTCGACGTCGGCACACATTATCACACTTGGGATTCGTGCAGTACCTGGATTTCCATTTGACCCTATCGGTGGATTTCTCGCCTCTGTGTCAGCTTTCATTATTGGTTGGTTCAGAGGGTTTCTTCCGTGCGCTAGCTTCATCTTGTGCATGTCGGAAACGTACTTCGGTTTTGGTTCCATCACTCTACTTCGTACGATTCCTTCCAAATCTTGGCTTGCGGGTTACACTCGCGCTGGACTGATGTGGGATGCCTTAATGCCTTCCTTCCAGCAGATCTTTTCCCATCGACTCTGACTCATTGCTCTGGGAATAAGGTCTAGAGTCTTTTTGTCAGTACCTTAGGGTTTTCAGTCATCAGTGGCAGACTCTTCGCTATCGACAGTGGGGATTCATCATTGCCTCATGATTGGTAGATTCTTTCAAGTGTTCGACTTCAACTCATTCATTCACACTTGTCAGATTGTACTGGGGCACCTTGACACTCATTATCATTATCGGTGGGTTGTCTCGCGTTGGTTAACGGGAAACATCATTGCCCAGTAATCCAACGATTTCTCACATGGTCGACTTCAGCTCATTTATTCCCATTGTGTAGAATTGTGCCATAGTGATCGGTGAAGACCTCGGGTTGCATCAGCATTTCTCGATTCACTTTTGACAGTCCATTCAGTTTCTACCAGTGATGTCGTCCACCCTTATATGTTGCAGTTCAGTACAGAAGCATCCTATATGTTGGCTCCCAAGTTGCGTGATTGTACCGTTTGATCCACCTCTTATGATCCGGTACTTGGAGATTCAGTTACTTATTTTGATCATACATCCAGTTGCACCATCTTTGATCAGCTTTTTATATGTGATACTTGGACATTGATTCAGACTTACACTTCCGGGCCATGCTCAGATGATTCATTGTGTACTTTCAGTTCAGCTATACTTGTATACATGTTGGATCTATTCACTACTTTCTATATGATGTATTTTGGACTGAGCATGGGTATGCCCGCCTCAGCCTGAGTTGACTCTCTGTTTTCTTTCATTGGTTTTTGGCAAGCTGAAATCTGGTGAAGTCCTCTCTTGTCCTTGCGAAGTTCTTTCTATGTGCATAATACATTTCGGCCATCATGTACCCCTTCTGACCTCATATATTAGGGGGCATCTTTTATAGCATCATTTCTCACCTTCACATGATTCATGATTGCTTTGATGGTTTTGGGCACCCATTCCTACAGACTTGGACAAATTCACTTAAAAATAGTGTAAAAATCCCCATACGCGACTATTCCCGTACTTTTCCGCGTGTATACGCGAGTCCAGCTAGACTTTTCCACGTATGCCATTAAAATGATTAAAAAATATATAAAAATTCTCTATTTTCGGGCTGGGTTGATGGTTACTCAGGTAGTTCAACCACCCCAGCACGTGGCCAACTGTTTCCAACTGTTGAAACTACTTGGAGGGAGTATAAAAACCCCTCATGTGTATGGCCTAAGGGAGAGAGAATTATTGATATTATACTCTGTTGGTATTCCCTATCCAAGTCTGATTCCCCGTGCCTCCTGCACTTTCCCAGTTCATTATAGGAAACCCTTGTTTCCTTGAGATGCACATCTCCCTATATGTCATCTCGTATGCACCAGTTTGGAAGGAGTCTTAGCGAGGCAAGGGCTAGACGGATCTGGACGACGGTCTGCTCGAAGGTCGTGGAAGGATCAGGTGATCTCTCCACTCGTTACTTTTGTACATGCTATTTATAATACAGAAGTACCATGTTGTTCCCGAGATATACGTGTTAGTGTATGCTTATATGTATGAGAATATTGTTATTTAAGCATTCATTATGATTTATTTAATGTTTTATATGAATCTCACTAACATTTAGAGTAGATATATGCTGTACAACCGGTTCTTCGTGTTTGTTTCTTCTTGTCTTTCAGGTTAAGAAGGAAGGATGGTTGCTGGGGGTTTGAACCCTGCGGGATCATCTTCAACCGTAGGACCTACGGGTAACTTTCTCATTCTACTCTATCTAGTTTTTCTGAACGTGCATGGTTGTGTGAGTCCTTCTTAAGTAGCATGCCCCTGCTCTGTGGAGGCTGTAACCCAACGAACCTCTAGGGTGATATTCCCTGAAACAATAGATTCTGAAGAAGAAGAATAAAATGAACAAGAAGAGGATATACACCAGGAACCAACCCTAGAATAGGAAGAAATGAATCCGACCATATCGTGTAATGCACTGGCAGGAATTACGACTCCTCAAACTCTCAAGATAGAAGGACAGATCAAGAAGAAAAAGGTAATAGTGTTGATTGATTCAGGTAGCACCCATAATTTTGTTCATTTTAAGGTAGCCAAGGAATTAAATTTTTTCCTATACCTAGCACCAAAATGTCAAGTGATGGTTGCAAATGGAGGAACTATAAAGTGCTTTGGGAAATTCCATAATATCAAGCTAACCATGGGGGTGATCCGGATTTATCCAGGAACGCAACAGAATAAACATATAACCATAAAAACAGAGATGCAGCGGAAATAACACTTCATTTCATTAATATCAAAGAACTGAAATTTGCTTACAGACAGAATGGAAATAAAACTAGCTAGGGCGCTGGTAGCTATCTCTGAGAAGAGATGTGGCGGCTACAGGCCTCTGAACTGAGTTACAATGAGGCTCGAGGGCCTATTTATTATTGATAAACAATGGAGAATCCTAAACATCCAAAAACCTAACCCTAGGAGATGAAGCGCCAAAACTATGGGCCCCGTTTGGGTAAATTGGTGTTTCAACTTCCCAGGGACGTAACTTTGGCATACTATCTCCGTTTGACGCACATGATACATCATTAGAAGCGGGCGAAGCTTGCGGTGGGGTCCAGTGAGGCGCACCTTCTGCAAATGTAGCCATACTTTGTCGCCCACCTGGAAGTGGTGTGGCACCCGGTGTTGATCATGGCGCTGCTTGTACTTCGCATTGGCTCTATCCAATATATCATGAACCTTTTGGCGGATGTGTTGAATGCACTCGATGAAGCTACTTGCTTTATCAACTTCAGACTGGGCATGAGTTGAATCGGCCTGAGCAGCTGCAAATGGCATGGCTACGTCAATGGGACATAGTGGCTGGAATCCCAAGCCCACCTAAAAGGGGTTGTGGCCAATTGAACTATGGAGAGCCCGGTTATAACTATGGTGTACATAGGGTAGGCTCTCATCCCATGTGTGTGCATGCTTTGAATTGTACATGCGCAGAATGTGTACAATCATTCTGTTGACGACCTCTGTCTGGCCATATGTTTGGGGATGGAAAGTTGTGGACTTGGTGAGCTTTGTGTCCAACATTGACTAGAGGCTGGACCAAAATGTGCTGAGGAACCTGCTATCTCGATCTGATATGATAGACTGTGGGATCGCAAAGTGCACCCACACTCATTCAAAGAAGAGCTTAGCAGTGGCTTCTGCTGTTATATTCTTCTTACAGGCCGCCATAATGGCCATCTTCGAGAATCTGTCAACGACCACGAAAACACAGTCATTTCCATTCTTACTAGAAGGCAGACCCGACATGTAATCCATGGAGATCGATTCCCATGGTCAACTGGGGGTAGGCAGTGGAGTATATAGGCCTTGCTTCTTGATGGTCGGTTTGGCAATGGCACAAGCAGTGCAGGATCTGATGTGCTTCTCGACATCCTTTCGAAGGTTCGGCCAATAGAAATACTTCTGTAGTATTTCTACTACGTAGTATTTCTCTTGTTTTCTCGACCAGAAATTCATGACTCGGCCGTAGTGTGCCTCCCATATCATCTTGGCACGCTCGCTTGAAAGAACACAAGGTGTCCCCGGAGTGACATAAAAGTGCATCTTGGAGGTGAAAATTTGGAACTTGCGTACCCCCCAAGAGTGCCTTGTAAGTGTGGCAGTGCAGGTCACTCTCATAGAAAGGCGCGATTAGAAGTCTCGTGCCCACAAGGAGTTGAGCACGGTGGTGAGCGCCACGATCGGTGGTCGGTGATGATCTGTAACATTGTGGTGCTACCCTTCTTGTACTTGATGTTCAAATGAAATTGTTGCGGATATGTGGACCACTTACGATGGCGATCATTCTGCAACTTCCCTTGTGTACGTATGGCTTGCGGGGGTGAGGTGGTGCATTGTGGATGATTGTTTCCTTCCCCAAAATGTAATGCTTCCATTGTCGATAAGCTTGCACAATGGAATACATTTCTTTGTCATAAGTGGGATACTTGCGAACTGTGTCAGACAATGTCTCACTGTGATATGACACTGGATGTCCCTGTTGAGTAAGAACTGCCCCAATAGCATAGTCAGAGGCATCTGTCTCGACCTCAAATGGCTGTTGCAAGTCTGGTAATGTGAGCAACGCAGGGCGAACGGAGACGATTTACAGTGCAGCCAGATATACATTGGGGATTCGACCATTTTAATTTTTCTCTCGCTCCTCCCTTGGTGACTTGACTCAAGGGACAAGTGATATGAGAGAATCCCAACATGAATCTACGGTAGAAATTAGAAAGACCCACAAAGCTACGAAGCTCTGTTACAGTGGTTGGGGCTGTCCAATCCCGAATGACTTGGATCTTGGCTGGATCCACATGCACCCCCTTTTCATCAATAATGTATCCCAGATATTGAATCTGGGTCATGCCAAATGTGCACTTCCCCAAATTGGTACAAAAATTGTGTTACTGCAGTGTTTGGAGGACTTGTCAGATGTGGTGAAGGTGCTCTTCCCAAGTCTAGCTGAATATCATAATGTCATCCAAGTACACCACTACAAATGAGTTGGTGAATGGCCATAAGATGTCATCCATCATTCTCATGAAGGTTGCGGGAGCATTTGTCAACCCGAAAGGCATGACCAGCCATTTGAAAAGGCCTTCCTTGGCTTTGAAGGTAGTCTTCCACACATCAAAGGGCTCAATTGGTACCTGGTGATACCCAAACTTTAGGTCAATCTTGCTGAAATATTTTGCACCTTTGAGTTGGTCCAAAAGGTCATCAATCTATGGGATTGGGTACCTATTTCGGACAGTGATCTTGTTCAGCGCCCGATAGTCAATACAGAGTCTCCACATCCCATCCTTCTTCTGTACCAACATGATCGGGCTCCCACAGGGCGATGAACTTGGTCTGATGTGACCTTTCTGCAACAGCTCCTGAATCTGCCTCTTGATTTCATCATTCTCCGGAACAGAGCATCGATAGATCGGTCCATTAGGTAGCGGCGCACCTGGGGTCAGATCAATCGGGTGCTTGACCTGACAGTGCAGAGGAACCCCTGTGGGTGAGGTGAAGATGTCCTCGTACTCCTCCACAACCTTATCCATTTGTTTTTGTCGTGCAGAGGAGCCTTGTCTGGAGGTCGTGGCCACGGTCTTCTTCTTGCCCTGGGGGCGGATCATCAGGAAAACGAATTTCCTGGTTTGGGAAATGAGCTTACTGCATTGTTTTGCAGTAACCAAAGAGATTGCCGCAGGAGGTGGTACCTCTGGTATCCTGTACAGCTTATTTCCCAAAGAAACAATAACAGCACGAGGTCGAGATTGATACATAGCATGACGCTTCCACAAGTATGGTTGTCCTAATAATACATCAGAAACATCAATAGGAGCAACATCACATAATACCTCATCCGTGAAGGGCTTGATGCTATAGGGAAGGCGGCACTGCTGGCTGACGCGAAGATCTCGTCCTTGGTGAAGCCACCTGATGGTGTATGGATGTGGGTGAGTTGTGGTCGACAAGCCCAACCGCTTCACGGCGTCTGCTGAAATGAGGTTCTTTTGGCTCCCATTGTCGACAATGAACTGTACAGGGGAGCCCTTTACCCACATCTGGGAGTGGAAGAGATGTTCCTCCTCCTCTGCATCTTCTGATTCCTCCTTCTTGATCTTTGTAGTGGCAACAGTGGCGTTGGGCTCCGCATCAATAATCTGTTTCCCTTTTTCATTCCCCTTTTCAGGTTCTGATTCAGAGTCAGAGCATGCATCTGACTCAGAAGCCCTTATCTTGGCCACTAGCGACTGCTTGGCCCGACACTCACTTGTCTTGTGAGTGGAGCTCTTATGGAACTCACACCACTTTCCCATGTCCTTCTTTGGCTTTGCTGTGTTGTTCTTCTCTTGTGGCTTTGACGGGTTGTATTTAGCCGCCATGCCTTGGCTCTATCCTTTGTTCTGCGGTTTGAAAGCACCTTTCCCTTGCTTTTGATTCGCAGATCCAAAGTCTCGCTTCTTCTGTTTGAATTTTTGCTCAATCTTGGCAGCATACCGGTATTCCGTACCAAGCGAGGAGATGTCGAGGAACTCCATTTCCTCCTGAATGTATCTGTGCAGACAGCTGCGATACTTTAGCACCAAATTTTTCTCTGAATATTTAATAACCAACTTTGTGCGCAGGGTATGGAACAGATTCGTCAGCTCATGCACATCTTGATCCCTTTGTTGTCGCAGCGTGGTCCATTGTATGTACTTGTCCTCATAGCTCCCCACGGGATAGTATTGTTCCTTGACGGCGTCTAGGAAAGAATTCCAAGTTGGTACAGCCAAGAACAGAGAGGGTTCTGTTTTGTCCTTGTTCTCACAGTAGGTTTCCCACCATTCCTTAACATGGGGGGTAGCTTTGAGGAGTGCAAAAATAATCTTCTCCCGATCTGAGAAGTCATGAATAGAGAAATATCCTTCTAATAGATTCAACCATCTATCTATGGTATCTACGTCTATTTGACCCTCAAATATGGGAATGTCAAAATTTACTTGTACCTTAAAAGGAGTCACACCTCCAGAGTGGTTGCTGGATGCAGATGCGCCGCCGGTGGGCAGCCGTTAAAGGATCTAAGCAAAGTTATCCATAATCGCGTTCCTTTTTTTTCCGAGGGCCACCTCGAGCAATATTTTGATAGGATCTCCTACTCCCTCATATTTCTTTTCGTCCCCCATGGGCGTCTGTCGAGGTTTGCGAGGCTGATCTTGCAAAGGTTCCACCAGATCAAGCCCTATTTCCTTATACCCCGACCTCGTTGGGGACATGCAAAGAAGGATCGAGAAAAAGCAGACCGCTCTGATACCACTGATCCGGATTTATGCAAGAACGCAACAGAATAAACATATAACCATAAAAACAGAGATGCAGCAGAAATAACACTTCATTTCATTAATATCAAAGAACTAAAATTTGCTTACAGACAGAATGGAAATAAAACTAACTAGGGCGCTGGTAGCTATCTCTGAGAAGAGATGTGGCGGCTACAGGCCTCTCAACTGAGTTACAATGAGGCTCAAGGGCCTATTTATTATTTAGAAATAATGGAGAATCCTAAACATCCAAAAACCTAACCCTAGGAGATGAAGCGCCAAAACTATGGGCCCTGTTTGGGTAAATTGGTGTTTCAACTTCCCAGGGACGTAACTTTGGCATACTATCTCTGTTTGACACACATGATATGTCATTAGAAAGCTCTACCCGAGGACTACAAATTTCACCACAAATATCATTCTATAACGGAATTATATTTGCTACAAGTGTGATGCCAAAAAAACGTCGTTTAGGGCCTCAAAACGGCTCCCGAAGTTCAGGACCCAAAAAACTGCTAAAAATAGTAAGTTATGCCAAAACTGAAAAACTGAAAGGGACAATGGTGGGGGCCCAAGTGGAATAGGCAGGTGGCCACCAATATCCACCTGGATCATTCCTCCCCCCTTAGGAAGCAATGTTCCCCATTTCTTTAAGTTCCTCCATGAGATGAGGAAATTTCTGCTGAACTTGGTCCCTGGTGAACCACATTCCTTGGTGCAGGAGTTGGCCAGCTTTGACAACCCGATACAGTTGGATCTTCTGTTGGCGAGTGTTCTTGATTTTCATGTCCATGATACAATATATGGTGGCCTGTTCCATGCAGTCTGGGTTTAACTCTGTTGGTGTGAGTTGTTCTGCAATGTCCGAGGTGTCCAGTAGAGGTGGGAAGTAAGGACGAAGGCGATCCACATTGAAAACTAGGTGCAGACCAAGGAATGGTGGAATACTAAGCTCGTAGGCATTGTTCCCTACAGCCTTGGTGGCAGTGTACGGCTCGTATCGGAGCGGGAGAAGCTTGCGGTGGGGTCCAATGAGGTGCTCCTTCTACAAATGTAGCCATACTTTGTCGCCCACCTGAAAGTGGTGTGGCACCCGGTGTTGATCATGGCACTGCTTGTACTTCGCATTGGCTCTGTCCAATATATCATGAACCTATTGGCGGATGTGTTGAATGCACACGATGAAGCTACTTACTTTGTCAACTTCAGACTGGACATGAGCTGAATCGGCCTGAGCAGCTACAAATGGAATGGCTACGTCAATGGGACATAGTGGCTGGAATCCCAAGCCCACCTGAAAGGGGCTGTGGCCAACTGAACTGTGGAGAGCCCGGTTATAACTATGTTGTACATAGGGGAGGCTCTCATCCCATGTGCATGGAAGCTTTGAACTGTACATGTGCAGAATGTGTACAATCATTCTGTTGACGGCCTCTGTCTGGCCATCTGTTTGGGGATGGAAAGTTGTGGACTTGGTGAGCTTTGTGTCCAACATTGACCAGAGGCTAGACCAAAATGTACTAAGGAACCTGCTATCTCGATCTGATATGATAGACTGTGGGATCCAAAAGTGCACCCACAATCATTCAAAGAAGAGCTTAGCAGTGGCTTCTGCTATTATATTCTTCTTACAGGCTGCCATAATGGCCATCTTCGAGAATTTGTCAACGACCACGAAAACACAGTCATTTCCATTCATACTAGAAGGCAGACCTGACATGTAATCCATGGAGATGGATTCCCATGGTCAACTGGGGGTAGGCAGTGGAGTATATAGGCCTTGCTTCTTGATGGTCGTTTTGGCAATGGCACAAGCAGTGCAGGATCTGATGTGCTTCTCGACATCCTTTCGAAGGTTCGGCCAATAGAAATACTTCTGTAGTATTGCTACTGTTTTCTCGACCCTAAAATTCCCAGCGACTCGACTGTAGTGTGCCTCCCATATCATCTTGGCACGCTCGCTTGAAGGAACACAAAGGTGTCCCAGGTGACATAAAAGTGCATCTTGGAGGTGAAAATTTGGAACTTGCGTGCCCCCCAAGAGTGCCTTGTAAGTGTGGCTGAATTCTAGGTCACTCTCATAGAGAAGCGGCCAATCAGAAGTCTCGTGCCCACAAGAGTTGAGCACGGTGGTGAGCACCACGATCGGTGGTCGGCTGAGGCAGTCTACAACATTATTGGTGCTACCCTTCTTGTACTTGATGTTCAAATGAAACTGTTGCAGATATGTGGACCACTTCTGATGGCGATCATTCTGCAACTTCCCTTGTGTCTGTATGAACTGCAGGGGCCGGTGGTCTGTGTGGATGATTGTTTCCCTCCCCAAAATGTAATGCTTCCATTGTCGATAGGCTTGCACAATGGAATACATTTCTTTGTCATAGGTGGGATACTTGCGAACTGTCTCAGACAATGTCTCACTGTGATATGCCACTGGATGTCCCTGTTGAGTAAGAACTGCCCCAATAGCATAGTCAGAGGCATCTGTCTCGATCTCAAATGGCTGCTGCAAGTCTGGTAAGGTGAGCACTAGGGTAGAACAGAGGCGATTTTTCAATTCTTTGAATGCCTTCTATTGAGGTTCCGACCAAAAGAATTTTTCTCTCGCTCCTCCTTTGGTGACTTGACTCAAGGGCCAAGTGATATGAGAGAATCCCAACACGAATCTACGGTAGAAATTAGCAAGACCCAGAAAGCTGCGAAGCTTTGTTATAGTGGTTGGGGCTGGCCAATCCCGAATGACTTGGATCTTGGCTGGATCCACATGCACCCCCCCTTTATCAATAATGTATCCCAGATATTGAACCTGGGTCATGCCAAACGTGCACCTCTCCAAATTGGCACACAACTTGTGTTGCCGTAGTGTTTGGAGGACCTGTCGGATGTGGTGAAGGTGCTCTTCCTAAGTCTTGCCGAAGATCAGAATGTCATCCAAGTACACCACTACAAATGAGTTGGTGAATGGCCGCAAGATGTCGTCCATCATCCTCATGAAGGTTGCAGGAGAATTTTTCAACCCGAAAGGCATGACCAGCCATTCAAAAAGGCCTTCCTTGGCTTTGAAGGCAGTCTTCCACACATCAGAGGGTTCAATTGGTACCTGGTGATACCCAGAATTCAGGTCGATCTTGCTGAAATATTTTGCAACTTTGAGTTGGTCCAGACGGTCATCAATCCGTAAGATTGGGTACCTATTCCGGACAGTGATTTTGTTCAGCGCCCGATAGTCAATACAGAGTCTCCACATCCCATCCTTCTTCTGTACCAACACGATCGGGCTCCCGCAGGGTGATGAACTTGGTCTGATGTGACCTTTCTGCAACAGCTCCTGAATCTGCCTCTTGATTTCATCATTCTCCAGAATAGAGCGTCGATAGATCGGTCCATTGGGTAGTGGCGCACCTGGGGTCAGATCAATCGAGTGCTTGACCTGACAGTGCAGAGGAACCCCTGTGGGTGAGGTGAGGATGTCCTCGTACTCCTCCACAACCTTATCCATTTGTTTTTGTCGTGCAGAGGAGCCTTGTCTGGAGGTCGTGGCCACGGTCTTCTTCTTGCCCTGGGGGTGGATCATCAAGAAAACGAATTTCCTGGTTTGGGAAATGAGCTTACTGCATTGTTTTGCAGTAACTAAAGAGATTTCCGCAGGAGGTGGTACCTCTAGTATCCTGTACAGCTTATTTCCCAAAGAAACAATAACAGCACAAGGTCGAGACTGATACACATCATGATGCTTCCACAAGTATTGTTGTCCTAATAATACATCAAAAACATCAATAGGAGCAACGTCACATAATACCTCATCCGTGAAGGGCTTGATGCTATAGGGAAGGCGGCACTACCGGCTGACGCGGGGATCTCGTCCTTGGTGAAGCCACCCGATGGTGTATGGATGAGGGTGAGTTGTGGTCAACAAGCCCAACCTCTTCACGGCGTCTGCTGAAATGAGGTTCTTTTGGCTCCCATTGTCGACAATGAACTGTACAGGGGAGCCCTTTACCCACATGTGGGAGTGGAAGAGACGTTCCTCCTCCTCTGGATCTTCCGGTTCCTCCTTCTGAATCTTTGTATTGGAAACATTAGCGTTGGGCTCCACATCAATAATCTGTTTCCTTTTTTCATTCCCCTTTTCAGGTTCTGATTCAAAGTCGAAGCTTGCATCTAACTCAGAAGCCCTCATCTCGGCCACTAGAGACTGCTTGGCCCAACACTCACTTGTGTTGTGAGTGGAGCTCTTATGGAACTCACACCACTTTCCCGTGTCCTTCTTTGACTTTGTGGTGTTGTTCTTCTCTTGTGGCTTTGATGGGTTGTCTTTAACCGCCATGCCTTGGCTCTGTCCTTTGTTCTGCGGTTTGGAAGCACCTTTCCCTTGCTTTTGATTCGCAGATCCAAAGTCTCGCTTCTTCTGTTTGAATTTTTGCTCAATCTTGGCAGCATACCGGTATGCCGTACCAAACGAGGAGATGTCGAGGAACTCCATTTCCTCCTGAATGTATCTATGTAGACAACTACGATACTTTAGCACCAAATGTTTCTCTAAATCTTTGATACCCAACTTTGTGCGCAGGGTATGGAACAGATTCGTCAGCTCATGCACATCTTGATCCCTTTGTTGTCGCAGCGTGGTCCATTGTATATACTTGTCCTCATAGCTCCCCATGGGATAGTATTGTTCCTTGACGGCGTCTCGGAAAGAATTCAAAGTTGGTACAGCCAAGAACAGAGAGGGTTCTGTCTGTTCCTTGTTCTCACAGTAGGTTTCCCACCAGTCCCTAACATGGGGGGTAGCTTTGAGGAGTGAAAAAATAATCTTCTCCCAATCTGAGAAGTAATGAATAGAGAAATATCCTTCTAATATATTCAACCATCTATCTATGGCATCTGCGTCTATTTGACCATCAAATATGGGAATGTCAAAATTTACTTGTACCTTAAAAGGAGTCGCACCTCCAGAGTGGCTGTTGAATGCAGATGCGTCACTAGTGGGTAGTCGTTGAAAGATCTAAGCAAAGTTATCCATCATCGCGTTCCTTTGTTTTTCGAGGGCCTCCTCGAGCAATATTTTGATAGGATCTCCTGCTCCCTCATCTTTCTTTTCGTCCCCCATGGGCATCCGTCAAGGTTTGTGAGGCTGATCTTTCAAAGGTTCCACCAGATCAAGCCCTAGCTCCTTATACCCCAACCTCGTTGGGGACATGCAAAGAAGGATCGAGAAAAAGCACACCGCTCTGATACCACTGGTCTGGATTTATGCAGAAACGCAACAGAATAAACATATAACCATAAAAACAGAGATGCAGCGGAAATAACACTTCATTTCATTAATATCGAAGAACTGAAATTTGCTTACAGACAGAATGGAAATAAAACTAGCTAGGGCGCTTTTAGCTATCTCTGAGAAGAGATGTGGCGGCTACAGGTCTCTCAACTGAGTTACAATGAGGCTCGAGGGCCTATTTATTATTTAGAAACAATGGAGAATCCTAAACATCCAAAAACCTAACCCTAGGAGATTAAGCGCCAAAACTATGGGCCCCGTTTGGGTAAATTGGTGTTTCAACTTCCCAGGGACGTAACTTTGGCATACTATCTCCGTTTGACGCACATGATACATCATTAGAAAGCCCTATCCAAGGACTACAACTTTCACCACGAATATCATTCTAGAATGGAATGATATTTGCTGGACGGAATGATATTTGCTGGAGGCGCGATGCCCAAAAAACGTCGTTTAGGGCCTCAAAACGGCTCCGGAAGTTCAGGACCCAAAAAACTACTAAAAATAGTAAGTTATGCCAAAACTGAAAAAATGAAAGGGACAATGGTGGGGGCCCAAGTGGAATAGGCAGGTGGCCACCAATATCCACCTGGATTATTCCTCCCCCCTTAGGAAGCAATGGTCCCCATTGCCTTAAGTTTCTCCATGAGATGAGGAAATTTCTGCTGAACTTGGTCCCTGGTGAACCACTTTCCTTGGTGCAGGAGTTGGCCAGCTTTGACAACCCGATACAGTTGGATCTTCTTTTGGTGAGTGTTCTTGGTTTGCATGTCCATGATACAATCTGTGGTGGCCTGTTCCATGCAGTCTGGGTTTAACTCTATTGGTTTGAGTTGTTCTGCAATGTCCGAGGTGTCCAGTAGAGGTGGGAAGTAAGGACGAAGGCGATCCACATTTAAGACAGGGCGCAGACCAAGGAATGGTGGAATACTGAGCTCAAAGGCATTGTTCCCTACAGCCTTGGTGACAGTGTACGGCCCATATCGGAGCGGGCGAAGCTTGCAGTGGGATCCAATGAGGCGCTCCTTCTGCAAATGTAGCCATACTTTGTCGCCCACCTGGAAGTGGTGTGGCACCCGGTGTTGATCATGGCGCTGCTTGTACTTTGCATTGGCTCTGTCCAATATATCATGAACCTGTTGGTGGATCTGTTGAATGTGCTCGATGAAGCTACTTGCTTTGTCAACTTCAGATTGGACATGAGCTGAATTGGCCTGAGCAGCTGCAAATGGAATGGCTACGTCAATGGGACATAGTGGCTGGAATCCCAAGCCCACCTGAAAGGGGATGTGGCCAATTGAACTGTGGAGAGCCCGGTTATAACTATGTTGTACATAGACGAGGCTCTCATCCCATGTGCGTGCATGCTTTGAATTGTACATGCGCAAAATGTGTACAATCTTTATGTTGACGACCTCTGTCTAGCCATCTGTTTGGGGATGGAAAGCTGTGGACTTGGTGAGCGTTGTGTCCAACATTGACCAGAGGTTGGACCAAAATTTGCTGAGGAACCGCTATCTCGATCTGATATGATAGACTGTGGGATCCCAAAGTGCACCCACACTCGTTCAAAGAAGAGCTTAGCAATGGCTTCTGTTGTTATATTCTTCTTACAGGCCGCCATAATGGCCATCTTCGAGAATCTGTCAACGACCACGAAAACACAGTCATTTCCATTCTTAGTAGAAGGCAGGCCCGACATGTAATCCATGGAGATGGATTCCCACGGTCGACTAGGGGTAGGTAGTGGGGTATATAGGCCTTGCTTCTTGATGGTCGGTTTGGCAATGGCACAAGCAGTGCAGGATCTGATGTGCTTCTCGACATCCTTTCAAAGGTTCGGCCAATAGAAATACTTCTGTAGTATTGCTACTGTTTTCTCGACCCCGAAATGCCCAGCGACTCGACTGTAGTGTGCTTCCCATATCATCTTGGCACGCTCGCTTGAAGGAACACAAAGGTGTCCCAGGTGACATAAAAGTGCATCTTGGAGGTGAAAATTTGGAACTTGCATACCCCCAAGAGTGCCTTGTAAGTGTGGCCGAATTCTGGGTCACTCTCATAGAGAAGCGGCCAATCAGAAGTCTCGTGCCCACAAGAGTTGAGCACGGTGGTGAGCGCCACGATCGGTGGTCGGCTGAGGCAGTCTGCTACATTATTGGTGCTACCCTTCTTGTACTTGATGTTCAAATGAAATTGTTGCAGATATGTGGACCACTTCTGATGGCGATCATTCTGCAACTTCCCTTGTGTCTGTATGAACTGCAGGGGTCGGTGGTTTGTGTGGATGATTGTTTCCTTCCCAAAAATGTAATGCTTCCATTGTCGATAGGCTTGCACAATGGAATACATTTCTTTGTCATATGTGGGATACTTGCGAACTGTCTCAGACAATGTATCACTGTGATATGACACTGGATGTCCCTGTTGAGTAAGAACAGCCCCAATAGCATAGTCAGAGGCATCTGTCTCGATCTCAAATGGTTTTTGTAAGTCTGGTAATGTGAGCACTGGGGCAGAACAGAGGCGATTTTTCAATTCTGTGAACGCCTTCTGTTGAGGTTCCGACCAAAAGAATTTTGCTCTCGCTCCTCCCTTTGTGACTTGACTCAAGGGCCAAGTGATATGAGAGAATCCCAACATGAATCTACGATAGAAATTAGCAAGACCCAGAAAGCTGCGAAGCTCTGTTATAGTGGTTGGGGCTGGCCAATCCCAAATGACTTGGATCTTGGCTGGATCCATATGCACCCCCCTTTCATCAATAATGTATCCCAGATATTGAACCTAGGTCATGCCAAACGTGCACTTCTCCAAATTGGCACACAACTTGTGTTGTCGCAATGTTTGGAGGACCTGTCGGATGTGGTGAAGGTGCTCTTCCCAAGTCTTGTTGAAGATCAAAATGTCATCCAAGTACACCACTACAAATGAGTTGGTGAATGGCCACAAGATGTCGTCCATCATCCTCATGAAGGTTGCAGGAGAATTTGTCAACCCGAAAGGCATGACCAACCATTCAAAAAGGCCTTCCTTGGCTTTGAAGGCAGTCTTCCTCACATCAGAGGGTTCAATTGGTACCTGGTGATACCCAGACTTCAGGTCGATCTTGCTGAAATATTTTGCACCTTTGAGTTGGTCCAGAAGGTCATCAATCCATGGGATTGGGTACCTATTCCAGACAGTGATCTTTATCAGCGCCCGATAGTCAATACAGAGTCTCCACGTCCCATCCTTCTTCTGTACCAACACGGTCGGGCTCCCACAGGTCGATGAACTTGGTCTGATGTGACCTTTCTCCAACAGCTCCTGAATCTGCCTCTTGATTTCATCATTCTCCAGAATAGAGCGTCGATAGATCGGTCCATAGGGTAGCGGCGCACCTGGGGTCAGATAAATCGAGTGCTTGACCTGACAGTGTATAGGAACCCCTGTGGGTGAGGTGAAGATGTCCTCATACTCCTCCACAACCTTATCCATTTGTTGTTGTCGTGCAGAGGAGCCCTATCTGGAGGTCGTGGCCATAGTCTTCTTCTTGCCCTGGGGGCGGATCATCAGGAAAACAAATTTCCTGGTTTTGGAAATGAGCTTACTACATTGTTTTGCAGTAACCAAAGAGATAGTCGTAGGAGGTGGTACCTCTGGTATCCTGTACAGCTTATTTCCCAAAGTAACAATGACAGCACAAGGTCGAGACTGATACATAGCATGATGCTTCCACAAGTATGGTTGTCCTAATAATACATTAGAAACATAAATAGGAGCAACGTCACATAATACCTCATCCGTGAAGGGCTTGATGCTATAGGGAAGGCGGCACTGTTGTCTGACGCGGAGATCTCGTCCTTGTTGAAGCCAACCGATGGTGAATGGATGTGGGTGAGTTGTGGTCGAAAAGCCCAACTGCTTCACGGCGTCTGCTGAAATGAGGTTCTTTTGGCTCCCATTGTCGACAATGAACTGTACAGGGGAGCCCTTTACCCACATCTGGGAGTGGAAGAGACGTTCCTCCTCCTCTGGATCTTCCGGTTCCTCCTTCTGGACCTTTGTAGTGGCAACAGTGGCGTTGGGCTTCGCATCAATAATCTGTTTCCCTTTTTCATTCCCCTTTTCAGGTTCTGATTCGGAGTCGGAGCATGCATCTGACTCAGAAGCCCTCATCTCGGCCACTAGCGGCTGCTTGGCCCGACACTCACTTGTGTTGTGAGTGGAGCTCTTATGGAACTCACACCACTTTCCCGTGTCCTTCTTTGGCTTTGCGGTGTTGTTCTTTTCTTGTGGCTTCGATGAGTTGTCTTTAGCCGCCATGCCTTGGCTCTATCCTTTGTTCTGCGGTTTGGAAGCACCTTTCCCTTGCTTTTGATTCGCAGATCCAAAGTCTCGCTTCTTCTGCTTGAATTTCTGCTCAATCTTGGCAGCATACCGGTATGCCGTACCAAGAGAGGAGATGTCAAGGAACTCCATTTCCTCCTGAATGCATTTGTGCAGATAGCTGCGATACTTTAGCACCAGATGTTTCTCTGAATCTTTGATACCCAACTTTGTGCGCGGGGTATGGAACAGATTTGTCAGCTCATGCACATCTTGATCCCTTTGTTGTCGCAGCGTGGTCCATTGTATGTACTTGTCCTCATAGCTCCCCACGGGATAGTACTATTCCTTGACGGTGTCTCGGAAAGAATTCCAAGTTGGTACAGCCAAGAACAGAGAGGGTTTTTTCTGGTCCTTGTTCTCACAGTAGGTTTCCCACCAGTCCTTAACATGGGGGGTAGCTTTGAGGAGTGCAAAAATAATCTTCTCTCAGTCTGAGAAGTCATGAACAGAGAAATATCCTTCTAATAGATTCAACCATCTATCTATGGCATCTGCATCTATTTGACCCTCAAATATGGAAATGTCAAAATTTACTTGTACCTTAAAAGAAGTCGCACCTCCAGAGTGGCTACTGGATGCAAATGCGCCGTCGGTGGGCAGCCGTTGAAGGATTTGAGCAAAGTTATCCATCATCGCGTTCCTTTGTTTTTCGAGGGCCTCCTCGAGAAATATTTTGATAGGATATCCTGCTCCCTCATCTTTCTTTTCGTCCCCCATGGGCGTCCGTCGAGGTTTGCAAGGCTGATCTTGCAATGGTTCCACCAGATCAAGCCCTAGGTCCTTATACCCCGACCTCGTTGGGGACATGCAAAGAAGGATCGAGAAAAAGTAGACCCCTCTGATACCACTGATCCATATTTATGCAGGAATGCAACAAAATAAACATATAACCATAAAAATAGAGATACAGCGGAAATAACACTTCATTTAATTAATATCAAAGAACTGAAATTTGCTTACAGACAGAATGGAAATAAAACTAGCTAGGGCGCCGGTAGCTATCTCTGAGAAGAGATGTGGTGGCTACAGGGCTCTCAACTGAGTTACAATAAGGCTCGAGGGCCTATTTATTATTTAGAAACAATGGAGAATCCTAAACATCCAAAAACCTAACCCTAGGAGATGAAGCGCCAAAACTATGGGCCCCGTTTGGGTAAATTGGTGTTTCAACTTCCGAGGGACGTAACTTTGGCATACTATCTTCGTTTGACGCACATGATACATCATTAGAAAGCTCTATCTGAGGACTACAACTTTCGCCATTAATATCATTTTGAAATGGAATGATATTCGTTGGACGAAATGATATTCGCTAGAGGCGCGATGCCCAAAAAACGTCGTTTAGGGCCTCAAAACGGCTCCGGAAGTTCAGGACCCAAAAAACTGCTAAAAATAGTAAGTTATGCCGAACTGAAAACCTGAAAGGGACAATGGTGGGGGCCCAAGTGGAATAGGAAGGTGGCCACCAATATCCACCTAGATCATTCCTCCCCCCTTAGGAAGCAACGGTCCCCATTGCCTTAAGTTCCTCCATGAGATGAGGAAATTTCTGCTGAACTTGGTCCCTGGTGAACCACTTTCCTTGGTGCAGGAGTTGGCCAGCTTTGACAACCCGATACCGTTGGATCTTCTGTTGGCGAGTGTTCTTGATTTGCATGTCCATGATATAATCTGTGGTGGCCTTTTCCATGTAGTCTGGGTTTAACTCTGTTGGTGTGAGTTGTTCTGCAATGTCCGAGGTGTCCAGTAGATGTGGGAAGTAAGGACGAAGGCGATCCACATTGAAGACTAGGTACAAACCAAGGAATGGTGGAATACTGAGCTCGAAGGCATTGTTCCCTACAGCCTTGGTGACAGTGTACGGCCCGTATCGGAGCGGGCGAAGCTTACGGTGTGGTCCAGTGAAGCACTCCTTTTGCAAATGTAGCCATACTTTGTCGCCCACTTGGAAGTGGTGTGGCACCCGGTGTTGATCATGGCGCTGCTTGTACTTCACATTGGCTCTATCCAATATATCATGAACATCAATGGGACATAGTGGCTAGAATCCCAAGCCCACCTGAAAGGGGCTGTGGCCAATTGAACTGTGGAGAGCTCGGTTATAACTATGTTGTACATAGGGGAGGCTCTCATCCCATGTGCGTACAATCATTCTGTTGACGACCTCTGTCTGGCCATCTGTTTGGGGATGGAAAGCTATGGACTTGGTGAGCGTTGTGTCCAACATTGATGAGAGGCTGGACCAAAATGTGCTGACGAACCTGCTATCTCGATCTGATATGATAGACTGTGGGATCCCAAAGTGCACCCACACTCGTTCAAAGAAGAGCTTAGCAGTGGATTCTGCTGTTATACTCTTCTTATAGGCCGCCATAATGGCCACCTTCGAGAATCTGTCAATGACCACGAAAACACAGTCATTTCCATTCTTACTAGAAGGTAGGCTCGACATGTAATCCATGGAGATGGATTCCCAAGGTCTACAGGGGGTAGGTAGTGGAGTATATAGGCCTTGCTTCTTGATGGTCGGTTTGGCAATGGCACAAGCAGTGCAGGATCTGATGTGCTTCTCGACATCCTTTCGAAGGTTCGGTCAATAGAAATACTTCTGTAGTATTGCTACTATTTTCTCGACCCCGAAATGCCTAGCGACTCGACTGTAGTGTGCCTCCCATATCATCTTGGCACACTTGCTTGAAGGAACACAAAGGTGTCCTAGGTGACATAAAAGTGCATCTTGGAGGTGAAAATTTGGAACTTGCGTACCCCCCAAGAGTGCCTTGTAAGTGTGGCCGAACTCTGGGTCACTCTCATAGAGAAGCGGCCAATCAGAAGTCTTGTGCCCACAAGAGTTGAGCACGGTGGTGAGCGCCACGTTCGTTGGTCGGCTGAGGCAGTCTGCAACATTATTGGTGCTACCCTTCTTGTACTTGATGTTCAAATGAAATTGTTGCAGATATGTGGACCACTTCTGATGGCGATCATTCTGCAACTTCCCTTGTGTCTATATGAACTGCAGGGGCAAGTGGTCTGTGTGGATGATTTCTTCCTTCCCCAAAATGTAATGCTTCCATTGTCGACAGGCCTGCACAATGGAATACATTTCTTTGTCATAGGTGGGATACTTGCGAACTGTCTTAGACAATGTCTCACTGTGATATGCCACTGGATGTCCCTGTTGAGTAAGAACAGCCCCAATAGAATAGTCAGAGGCATCTATCTCGATCTCAAATGGTTGTTGTAAGTCTAGTAATGTGAGCACTGGGGCAGAACAGAGGCGATTTTTCAATTCTGTGAACGCCTTCTGTTGAGGTTCCGACCAAAAGAATTTTTCTCTCGCTCCTCCCTTCGTGACTTCACTCAAGGGCCAAGTGATATGAGAGAATCCCAACACGAATCTACGGTAGAAATTAGCAAGACCCAGAAAGCTGCGAAGCTCTGTTATAGTGGTTGGGGCTGGCCAATCCCGAATGACTTGGATCTTGGCTGGATCCACATGCACCCCCTTTCATCAATAATGTATCCCAGATACTGAACCTGGGTCATGCCAAATGTGCACTTCTCCAAATTGGCACACAACTTGTGTTGTCGCAGTGTTTGGAGGACCTGTCGGATGTGGTGAAGGTGCTCTTCCCAAGTCTTGTTGAAGATCAGAATGTCATCCAAGTACACCACTACAAATGAGTTGGTGAATGGCCGCAAGATGTCGTCCATCATCCTCATGAAGGTTGCAGGAGCATTTGTCAACCTGAAAGGCATGACCAGCCATTCAAAAAGGCCTTCCTTTTCCTTGAAGGCAGTCCTCCACACATCAGAGTGTTCAATTGGTACTTGGTGATACCCAGACTTCAGGTCGATCTTGATGAAATATTTTGTAGCTTTGAGTTGGTCCAAAAGGTCATCAATATGTGGGATTGGGTACCTATTCCGGACAGTGATCTTGTTCAGCGCCCGATAGTCAATACAGAGTCTCCACGTCCCATCCTTCTTCTGTACCAACATGATCGGGCTCCCACAGGGCGATGAACTTGGTCTGATGTGACCTTTACGCAGCTCCTTTGAATCGCTACCTCTTGATTTCATCATTCTCTAGAACAGAGTGCCGATAGATCAGTCCATTGGGTAGCGGCGCACCTGGGGTCAGATCAATCGGGTGCTTGACCTGACAGTGTAGAGGAACCTCTGTGGGTGAGGTGAAGATGTCCTCGTACTCCTCCACAACCTTATCCATTTGTTGTTGTCATGCAGAGCAGCCCTGTCTGGAGGTCGTGGCCACAGTCTTCTTCTTTCCCTGGGGGTGGATCATCACGAAAACAAATTTCCTGGTTTGGGAAATGAGCTTACTGCATTGTTTTGCAGTAACCAAATAGATAGCCACAGGAGGTGGTACCTCTGGTATCCTGTACAGCTTATTTCCCAAAGTAACAATAACAGCACGAGGTCGAGACTGATACACAGCATGACGCTTCCACAAGTATGGTTGTTCTAATAATACATCAGAAACATCTATAGGAGAAACGTCACATAATACCTCATCCGTGAAGGGCTTGATGCTATAGGGAAGCCGGCACTGCTGGCTGACGCGGAGATCTCGTCCTTGGTGAAGCCACCCGATGGTGTATGGATGTGGGTGAGCTGTGGTCGGCAAGCCCAACCGCTTCACGGTGTCTGCTGAAATGAGGTTCTTTTGGCTCCCATTGTCGATAATGAACTATATAGGGGAGCCCTTTACCCACATGTGGGAGTGGAAGAGACGTTCCTCCTCCTCTGGATCTTCCGGTTCCTCCTTCTGGATATTTGTAGTGGCAACAGTGGCGTTGGGCTCCGCATCAATAATCTGTTTCCCTTTTTCATTCCATTTTTCAGGTTTTGATTCAGAGTCGGAGCATGCATCTGACTTAGAAGCCCTCATCTCGGCCACTAGCGACTGCTTGGCCCGACACTCACTTGTGTTGTGAGTGGTGCTCTTATGGAACTCACACCACTTTCTCGTGTCCTTCTTTGGCTTTGCGGTGTTGTTCTTATCTTGTGGCTTTGATGGGTTGTCTTTAGCCGCCATGCCTTGGCTCTGTCCTTTGTTCTGTGGTTTGGAAACACCTTTCCCTTGCTTTTGATTCGCAGATCCAAAGTCTCGCTTCTTCTGTTTTAATTTTTGCTCAATCTTGGCAGCATACCGGTATGCCGTACCAAGCGAGGAGATTTAGAGGAACTCCATTTACTCCTGAATGTATCTATGCAGACAGCTGCGATACTTTAGCACCAAATGTTTCTCTAAATCTTTGATACCCAACTTTGTGCGCATGGTATGGAACATATTCGTCAGCTCATGCACATCTTGATCCCTTTGTTGTCGCAGCGAGGTCCATTGTATGTACTTGTCCTCATAACTCCCCATGGGATAGTACTGTTCCTTGACGGTGTCTCAGAAATAATTCCAAGTTGGTACAGCTGAGAACAGAGAGGGTTCTTCCTGGTCCTTGTTCTCACAGTAGGTTTCCCACCAGTCCTTAACATGGGATAATTTTAGGAAGTTGCAAAGCAAGCTCTCTCTGTCTGAAGTGTCTTGGCAAAATATCCTACAATAGATTCAATATCCTCATATGCATCTATTCTGACCCTCAAATATGGGAATGTCAAAATTTACTTGTACCTTAAAAGGAGTCGCACCTCCAGAGTGGCTGCTGGATGCAGATGCGCCGCCAGTGGGCAGCCGTTGAAGGATCTGAGCAAAGTTATCCATCATCACGTTCCTTTGCTTTTCGAGGGCCTCCTCGAGAAATATTTTGATAGGATCTCCTACTCCCTCATCTTTCTTTTCGTCCCCCATGGGCATTCGTCGAGGTTTGCGAGGCTGATCTTGCAATGGTTCCACCAGATCAAGCCCTAGGTCCTTATACCCCGACCTCGTTGGGGACATGCAAAGAAGGATCGAGAAAAATCAGACTGCTCTGATACCACTGATCCGAATTTATGCAGGAACACAAAATAATAAACATATAACCATAAAAACAGAGATGCAGCAGAAATAACACTTCATTTCATTAATATCAAAGAACTGAAATTTGCTTACAGACAAAATGGAAATAAAACTAGCTAGGGCTCTGGTAGCTATCTCTGAGAAGAGATGTGGTGGCTACAGGCCTCTCAACTGAGTTACAATGAGGCTCGAGGACCTATTTATTATTTAGAAACAACGGAGAATCCTAAACATCCAAAAACCTAACCCTAGGAGATGAAGCGCCAAAACTATGGGCCCCGTTTGGGTAAATTGGTGTTTCAACTTCCCAGGGATGTAACTTTGGCATACTATCTCTGTTTGACGCACATGATACATCATTAGAAAGCTCTATCCGAGCACTACAACTTTCGCCATGAATATCATTCCAGAACGGAATGATATTCCCTGGACGGAATGATATTTGCTTGAGGCGCGATGCCCAAAAAACGTCGTTTAGGGCCTCAAAATGGCTCCGGAAGTTCACGACCCAAAAAACTGCTAAAAATAGTAAGTTATGCCGAAACTGAAAAAATGAAAGGGACAATGGTGGGGGCCCAAGTGGAATAGGCATGTGGCCACCAATATCCACCTGGATCATTCCTCCCCCCTTAGGAAGCAATGGTCCCCATTGCCTTAAGTTCCTCCATGAGATGAGGAAATTTCTGCTAAACTTGGTCCGTGGTGAACCACTTTCCTTGGTGCAGGAGTTGGCCAGCTTTGACAACCCGATACAGTTGGATCTTCTGTTGGCGAGTGTTCTTGATTTGCATGTCCATGATACAATCTGTGGTGGCCTGTTCCATGCAGTCTGGGTTTAAATCTGTTGCTGTGAGTTGTTCTGCAATGTCCGAGGTGTCCAGTATAGGTGGGAAGTGAGGACGAAGGTGATCCACATTGAAGACTGGGTGCAGACCAAGGAATGGTGGAATACTGAGCTCGAAGGCATTGTTCCCTACAGCCTTGGTGACAGTGTATGGCCCGTATTGGAGCGGGTGAAGCTTGCGGTGGGGTCCAGTGAGGCGCTCCTTCTGCAAATGTAGCCATACTTTGTCGCCCACCTGGAAGTGGTGTGGCACCCGGTGTTGATCATGGCGCTGCTTGTACTTCGCATTGGCTCTGTCCAATATGTCATGAACCTGTTGGCGGATGTGTTGAATGCGCTTGATGAAGCTACTTGGTTTGTCAACTTCAGACTGGACATGAGCTGAATCGGCCTGAGCAGCTGCAAATGGAATGGCTACGTCAATGGGACACAGTGGCTGGAATCCCAAGCCCACCTGAAAGGGGCTGTGTCCAATAGAACTATGGAGAGCCCGGTTATAACTATGTTGTACATAGGGAAGGCTCTCATCCCATGTGCGTGGATGCTTTGAATTGTACATGTGCAGAATGTGTACAATCATTCTGTTGACGGCCTCTGTCTAGCCATCTGTTTGGGGATAGAAAGTTGTGGACTTGGTGAGCTTTGTGTCCAACATTGACCAGAGGCTGGACCAAAATGTGCTGAGGAACCTACTATCTCGATCTGATATGATAGACTGTGGGATCCCAAAGTGCACCCACACTCGTTCAAAGAAGAGCTTAGCAGTTGCTTCTGCTGTTATATTCTTCTTACAGGCCGCCATAATGGCCATCTTCGAGAATCTGTCAACGACCACGAAAACACAGTCATTTCCATTCTTACTAGAAGGCAGGCCTGACATGTAATCCATGGAGATGGATTCCCAAGGTCGACTGGGGGTAGGCAATGGAGTATATAGGCCTTGCTTCTTGATGGTCGGTTTGGCAATGGCACAAGTAGTGCAGGATCTGATGTGCTTCTCAACATCCTTTCGAAGGTTCGGCCAATAGAAATACTTCTGTAGTATTGCTACTATTTTCTCGACCCCGAAATGCCTAGAGACTCGACTGTAGTGTGCCTCCCATATCATCTTGGCACACTCGCTTGAAGGAACACAAACGTGTCCCAGGTGACATAAAAGTGCATCTTGGAGGTGAAAATTTGGAACTTGCGTACCCCCCAAGAGTGCCTTGTAAGTGTGGCCGAATTCTGGGTCACTCTCATATAGAAGCGGCCAATCAGAAGTCTCGTGCCCACAAGAGTTGAGCACGGTGGTGAGCGCCACGATCAGTGGTTGGCTGAGGCAGTCTGCAACATTATTGGTGCTACCCTTCTTGTACTTTATGTTCAAATGAAATTGTTGCAGATATGTGGACCACTTCTGATGGCGATCATTCTGCAACTTCCCTTGTGTCTGTATGAACTGCAGGTGTTGGTGGTCTGTGTGGATGATTGTTTCCTTCCCCAAAATGTAATGCTTCCATTATCGATAGGCTTGCACAATGGAATACATTTCTTTGTCATAGGTGGGATACTTGTGAACTGTCTCAGACAATGTCTCACTGTGATATGCCACTGGATGTCCCTATTGAGTAAGAATTGCCCCAATAGCATAGTCAGAGGCATTTGTCTCAATCTCAAATGGATGTTGCAAGTCTGGTAATGTGAGCACTGGGGCAGAACAGAGGCAATTTTTCAATTCTGTGAATTCTTTCTGTTGAGGTTCTGACCAAAAGAATTTTTCTCTCGCTCCTCCCTTGGTGACTTGACTCAAGGGCCAAGTGATATGAGAGAATCCCAACACGAATCTATGGTAGAAATTAGCAAGACCCAGAAAGCTGCGAAGCTCTGTTATAGTAGTCGGGGCTGGCCAATCCCGAATGACTTGGATCTTGGCTGGATCCACATTCACCCCCCTTTCATCAATAATGTATCCCAGATATTGAACCTGGGTCATGCCAAAAGTGCACTTCTCCAAATTGGCACACAACTTGTGTTGCCGCAGTGTTTGGAGGACTTGTCGGATGTAGTGAAGGTGCTCTTCCCAAGTCTGGCTGAAGATCAGAATGTCATCCAAGTACACCACTACAAATGAGTTGGTGAATGGCCGCAAGATGTCTTCCATCATCCTCATGAAGGTTGCGGGAGCATTCGTCAACCCGAAAGGCATGACCAGCCATTCGAAAAGGCCTTCCTTGGCTTTGAAGGAAGTCTTCCACACATCGGAGGGTTCAATTGGTACCTGGTGATACCCAGACTTCAGGTCGATCTTGCTGAAATATTTTTCACCTTTGAGTTGGTCCAGAAGGTCATCAATCCGTGGGATTGGGTACCTATTCCGGATAGTGATCTTTTTCAGCGCCCGATAGTCAATACAGAGTCTCCACGTCCCATCCTTCTTCTGTACCAACACGATCGGGCTCCCACAGGGCGATGAACTTGGTCTGATGTGACCTTTCTGCAACGGCTTCTGAATCTGTCTCTTGATTTCATTATTCTCCAGAACAAAGTGCTGATAGATGGGTCCATTGGGTAGCGGCGCACCTGGGGTCAGATAAATTGGGTGCTTGACCTGACAGTGTAGAGGAACCCCTGTGGGTGAGGTGAAGATGTCCTCGTAATCCTCCACAACCTTATCCATTTGTTGTTGTCGTGTAGAGGAGCCTTGTCTAGAGGTCGTGGCCATAGTCTTCTTCTTGCCCTGGGGGACATCATCAGGAAAACGAATTTCTTGGTTTGGGAAATGAGCTTACTACATTGTTTTGCAGTAACCAAAGAGATAGCCGCAGGAGGTGGTACCTCTAGTATCCTGTACAGCTTATTTCCCAAAGTAACAATAACAGCACGAGGTCGAGACTGATACACAGCATGATGCTTCCACAAGTATGGTTGTCCTAATAATACATCAGAAACATTAATAGGAGCAACGTCACATAATACCTCATCCGTGAAGGGCTTGATGCTATAGGGAAGGCAGCACTGCTGGCTGACGCGGAGATCTCGTCCTTGGTGAAGCCACCCGATGGTGTATGGATGTGGGTGAGTTGTGGTTGGCAAGCCAAACTGCTTCACGGCGTCTACTGAAATGAGGTTCTTTTGGCTCCCATTGTCGACAATGAATTATACAGGGGAGCCCTTTACCCAGATCTGGGAGTGGAAGAGACGTTCCTCCTCCTCTGGATCTTCCGGTTCCTCCTTTTGGATATTTGTAGTGGCAACAGTGGCATTGGGCTCCACATCAATAATCTGTTGCCCTTTTTCATTCCCCTTTTCAGGTTTTGATTCAGATTTGGAGCATGCATCTGACTCAGAAGCCCTCATCTCGGCCACTAGCGACTGCTTGGCCCGACACTCACTTATGTTGTGAGTGGAGCTCTTATGGAACTCACACCACTTTCCCGTGTCCTTCTTTGGCTTTGCGGTGTTGTTCTTCTCTTGTGGCTTTGACGGGTTGTCTTTAGCCGCCATGCCTTGGCTCTGTCCTTTGTTCTGCAGTTTGGAAGCACCTTTCCCTTGCTTTTGATTCACAGATCCAAAGTCTCGCTTCTTCTGTTTGAATTTTTGCTCAATCTTGGCAGCATACCGGTATGTCGTACCAAGCGAGGAGATGTCAAGGAACTCCATTTACTCCTGAATGTATCTGTGCAGACAGCTACGATACTTTAGCACCAAATGTTTCTCTGAATCTTTGATACCTAACTTTGTGCACAGGGTATGGAACAGATTCGTTAGCTCATGCACATCTTGATCCCTTTGTTGTCACAGCGTGGTCCATTGTATGCACTTGTCCTCATAGCTCCCCACGGGATAGTGCTGTTCCTTGACGGCATCTCGGAAAGGATTCCAAGTTGGTACAGCTGAGAACAGAGAGGGTTCTGTCTGGTCCTTGTTCTCACAGTAGGTTTCCCACCAGTCCTTAACATGGGGGGTAGCTTTGAGGAGTGAAAAAATAATCTTCTCTCGGTCTGAGAAGTCATGAACAGAGAAATATCCTTCTAATAGATTCAACCATCTATCTACGGTATCTGCGTCTATTTGACCCTCAAATATGGGAATGTCAAAATTTACTTGTACCTTAAAAGAAGTCGCACCTCCAGAGTGGCTGCTGGATGCAGATGCGTCGCCAGCGGGCAACCGTTGAAGGATCTGAGCAAAGTTATCCATCATTACGTTCCTTTGTTTTTCGAGGGCCTCCTCGAGCAATATTTTGATAGGATCTCCTGCTCCCTCATCTTTCTTTTCATCCCCCATGGGCATCCGTCGAGGTTTGCAAGGCTGATCTTGCAAAGGTTCCACCATATCAAGCCCTAGCTCCTTATACCCCGACCTCGTTGGGGACATGCAAAGAAGGATCGAGAAAAAGCAGACCGCTCTGATACCACTGATCCGGATTTATGCAGGAACGCAACAGAATAAACATATAACCATAAAAACAGAGATGCAACGGAAATAACCCTTCATTTCATTAATATCAAAGAACTGAAATTTGCTTACAGACAGAATGGAAATAAAACTAGCTAGGGCGCTAGTAGCTCTCTGAGAAGAGATATGGCGGCTACAGGCCTCTGAACTGAGTTACAATGAGGCTCGAGGGCCTATTTATTATTGAGAAACAATGGAGAATCCTAAACATCCAAAAACCTAACCCTAGGAGATGAAGCGCCAAAACTATGGGCCCCGTTTGGGTAAATTGGTGTTTCAACTTCCTAGGGACGTAACTTTGGCATACTATCTCCGTTTGACGCACATGATACATCATTAGAAAGCTATATCTGAGGACTAAAAATTTCGCCATGAATATCATTCTAGAATGGAACGATATTTTCTGGACGAAGTGATATTCGCTGGAGGCGCGATGCCCAAAAAACGTCGTTTAGGGCCCTAAAACGGCTCCGGAAGTTCAGGACCCAAAAAATTGCTAAAAATAGTAAGTTATGCCGAAACTGAAAAACTGAAAGGGACAATGGTGGGGGCCCAAGTGGAATAGTCAGGTGGCCACCAATATCCACCTGGATCAGGGGGAATATGTATTGACTAGTCCAATGCTTTCCATTCCTATGGGAGGTGTTGATGTTGTACTAGGAGTACAATGGTTACAATCTCTGGGGATGGTAGCTTTTAATTTTCAAGAACTTTTCTTGAAAATTTTTTCAAAAGGAAAGGAAGTTGAATTACGAGGTATAGTAGGGAAGCCAGGAAGGATAATAAGCTCTAATGTCATGACAAAGCTTCTAAAGAATGAACAACGAGGCGTAATTGCACAATTATGCTCACTAGAAGTTCCAACATCAAAATCATCTATTCCTGCAGATCTCCAACAAGTCTTGGACAATCATTCCAAGGTGTTTGAAACTCCCAAAGGACTCCCACCTATTTGTGATCATGATCATGCTATTCATTTGATTCCAGGAAGTGTTCCTCCAAACATCAGGCCTTATAGATATCCTTACTTCCAAAAGAGCGAAATTGAACGTATGATTGCAGAAATGTTAGAGGCGGTATAATTCAACCTAGTCAAAGTTCTTTCTCTGCTCCTGTAGTATTGGTACACAAGAAGGATGGATCATGGCGCATGTGTCTGGCTTATAGGGAGCTCAATAAGCTCACCATTAAAGATAAATTTCCCATTCCTGTGATTGATGAATTATTGGATGAATTACATGGAGCAATTAATTTTACCAAGTTGGATCTTCGTTCAGGATATCATCAAATTAGAATGAAGACTGAAGATATTCCAAAAACAACATTTTGAACTCATGAGGGTCATTATGAATTTTTGGTCATGCCTTTTGGCCTTATCAATGCACCTTCTACATTTCAAGGGTTGATGAATTCCATTTTCAAACCCTTCCTTAGATAATTTGTGCTAGTTTTTTTTGATGATATACTAATCTAAAGCAGGTTTTGGAAGGATCATGTTGAACATGTTGACAGGGTGCTCAAACTATTGCAGAAGAAACAATTATATGCAAAAACATCCAAATGTTTCTTTGGAGTGCAAGAGGTGGAATATTTGGGTCATATTGTATCTCACGAGGGTGTTAAAGTAGACCCTAACAAAATTAAATCCATTAAGGAATGGAAAGTCCCCACAACCATAAAGCAGTTGCGAGGATTTCTCGGGTTAACAGGGTATTATCGCAAGTTTGTTAAGAATTATGGGAGTATAGCAGCACCTCTAACAACATTATTGAAGAAAGATGCATTTTCATGGACTCCTGAAGCAACTAAGGCCTTTGAACGTCTTAAAGAGGCAATGTGCCTAGCACCGGTCTTAGCTACGCGAGACTTCACAAAAACCTTTATTGTGGAATGTGATGCCTCAGGAAATGGAATTGGTGCAGTTTTAATGCAGGAAGGAAGACCCATTGCTTTTGAAAGTCGTTCAATCAAAGGAAAGTATTTACAGAAACCTATTTATGAGAAGGAAATGTTAGCAATACTGCATGCACTAAAGAAATGGCGAACTTACCTAATGGGAAGACACTTCAAGGTAAAAACTGATCATGATAGTCTTAAACACATTTTGGAACAAAGACTATCTTCAGAAGAGCAGCAAAAATGGGTCACAAAGATGTTGGGTTATGACTTTGAAATAATCTACAAAAAAGGAAATCTTAATGTTGTTGCAGATGCACTCTCAAGAAAGAATGAAGAGGTGGAAGCATTGCTTTGTGCCATTTCTATTATCCAACTAGATTGGATAACCGAAGCAAGAGATGAATGGAAGAAGGAAAAAAATGTATGGACACTCATTCAAAAGTTGCAGCAATATCCTAGTAGATATGATACATTTAGTTGGAAAAATGATTCCTTATGGTAAAAATATCGCTTATATCTTTGTAAGAATTCCCAACTAAAACAAAAGATTCTTCTGGAGTTGCACACTTCTCCTTTAGGAGGACACTCGAGATTTTTAAAAACTTACCACAGGGTGAAGAAATAATTTTTTTGGGATGGCCTTAAATCTGATATTCAAAAGTTTGTGACGGAATGTTTAGTTTGCCAGCAGAATAAAGTTCCCCAGGACTTCTACAACCTTTATCCATTCCAAGTCAACGTTGGGAGGAGATTTCAATGGATTTTATCACAGGGTTACCTAGTCCGAAGGAAAGAGTGTCATCATGGTGGTAGTTGATAGACTTACCAAGTATGCACACTTTTGTGCATTATCTCATCCATTTAAAGCAAGTACAGTTGCTACTACATTTATGGACAGAATTCAAAAACTACATGGAAGCCCAAGGGTTATTGTGAGCGACAGAGATCCCATTTTTACTGGAAATTTTTGGATGGAGTTATTTTCTTGTTTGGGTACTCAATTAGCTCATAGCTCATCTTATCATCCTCAATCTGATGGTCAAACTGAGATAGTAAATAAATGTTTGGAAGGATATCTTTGTTGTTTTGTATCTGATAAAAAAATACAACGGGTCAAGTGGTTACCTCTCGCTGAATGGTGGTATAACACTTCCTTCCATACTGCAGCAAAAATGACCCCATTTATGGCACTTTATGGATATCATCCACCATCCATCACATCATATTTAAGGGAAAACTCGAAGGTTCAAGCAGTGGAAGATCACATCGAGCATCAGCAATAATTTCTCCAACTCTTAAAGGATAACCTGAATTTGGCACAAAATCGAATGAAACAACAGGCAGATCAACATCGCAGCGAGAAAAGTTTTGATGTAGGAGATTGGGTATTTTTACGGCTACAACCATATAAACAAATGTCCCTCAAGCAAGCTAAGAAGGATAATAAATTATCGCCAAAGTACTATTGTCCTTACAAGGTGTTGCAAAATATTGGTACTATGGCATACAAATTGGAGCTTCCTGCTTCTTCGCGAGTACATCCAGTTTTCCATGTTTCATGCTTAAAGAAGGTTATAGGAGAAAATCTTCCAGTTCAAACAATATTGCCAGAAATCGATGAGGAAGGAAAAATCATATTGGAACCAGAAGCGGTCATGGAAACAAGAACTCGACAACTACGGAATCGATCAATTTCAGAGTATCTCATCAAGTGGAAGAACTTACCCACTGAAGATTCTACATGGGAGGATGAGAATTTTATACAGTAGCACCCGGAGCTACTCAAGTGTTGAGGACAACACTTTTTTGAAGGAGAGGGGCATGTTAGGTCCCTATATCACTAGTATAGCCCCTTATTATTGTTAGTGTAAACCCCTTATTGTTATTATTGTACCCTTGTAACCCCCAATTTGTTATTATTGTGCCCTTAAATTATTATTGTTAGGTCAGCTAGGATTACATTGTGGCCCACTAGGATTACATTATGGCCCCATGGACTCCTATATATAGAAAGGAGGTTTTGTAAATTGTATCATCTAAGAATTGTTCATTCATGTAATGTATTGGAGGTTTCCCCCTCGAAGTGGCTTATTTCTAAGGCGTTGATATCTCTTTTCTTCTCTTTTTGGAGCTGGTTTCTCAACATACCCAGTACAACAAAATCCTCGGCCTATTATACGCCCTCAACTTCCAGCTCAACCAAATCCTAATCCTAATAATGGACCGGTTTAGCTAATTGAGACTCTGAAACTGAACAGAAGGAATGGAATGAACTTAGGCTGAGATCAGGGCGTGTTATTTCACCCGAAGAAGATACTGCCCTACCACAAATTGAGTCTGAAATTCCAATAGTACCTAAACAATCGACTGTGACTGAGACAGAGATAGAACAAGGGAGGGACACAGTCGACCAAAAAGGTCCTGAAAATCTTATTATTTCCTCTCCTCCATTCCCTGAGAGATTAATAATACCCAAGCTAATTGTCTCTTCAGATTTTGATCTCATAGGGGAATTAAAAAATATTTGCATTAAAATTCCTCTCCTACACGATATACAAGACATCCCTATTTATGCTAAAACAATTAAAGAATTGTGTGTAAAAAAACTTGTGAGGAAAGATAAGACTTTACAACTGTTCATGTAGTAGGGACACTATCATATTTTCTTTTGGGTAAAGAAACACCAATAAAATATGAGGATCTAGGAAACCCCATAGTCACAGTCCAGCTCTATGGCTGCTCCTTTTCAAACACGTTAGTCGATTTGGGGGCAGCTATTAATATTTTAACTATAAAAACCTATGATACATTGGTTATAACAACTTTAGAACCCACCTCTACCTTGTTGGAACTTGCTGACCGATCTATTATTAAACCAGAAGGTACATTATAGGATATCCTAGTTTTTGTGGACTCATGGGAATACCCAGCATAGTTTTTAGTTATTAACCCAAAAATTAGATTAGACGGAAATCCCCTGATATTGGGACGACCTTGGTTAGCGACGGAAGATGCTTACATAGTCTCTCGAACAGGCAGCATGACCATTGCTAAAGGAGATGCCATAAAGAATATCTATATCTATCCTCCAACCAAACCAAGTCTTCCCACTGTAAATATTCACAAACAACCACCTGCATACTGGGAACAAAACATTTGTTCACCATTGACAATAGTTGAAGCACTCGAATTCAAAGATCAAACTGAAGATGATGTGATGAATAACATTATAAATCAATCATCTACTTGAGGAAATTTAAAGTGAAAACTGTTAAAATCAGTTCTTGATAACGAAGCACAAGAAGACCCTCTAGCAGATACCAATAACCATCATATACCCACAATTGTTATTCGTAATAGTGTTCCAATTGAAATCGAACCAGGTAAAATTTTAAACATCAATGGCAGTCTAGATAGTGGCCAAAAGAAAAATCTCATTAAAGTCTTGCAAAAATATAAAGGAGCCTTTGCTTGGGACTACTGAGACATGAAGGGTAGAGATCCCCAACTGTGCACACATAATATTTCACTGAAAATGATGCTTTCCCCATCCGGAAGCCTCATCAAAGACTAAACCTGCATCTAAAAGACATTGTAAAAGACGAATTACAAAAGTTGCTAGATGTAAATTTCATTTATCCTATTTTATACAGTAAATGGGCCTCTCCATTAGTGGTCATCCCTAAAAATAATGGTAAGTGGCGAATCTGTGTGGATTACAGAGAGCTGAACAAAGCCACATAGAAATACCACTTTCCCCTTCCCTTTATTGATCAGGTCCTTGATACATTGGTAGGAAATCAGTTCTTTTCGGCGCATTTTTTTATTTAATATTTTTGTTGTTCAATCCATTGAACAGTTGTTATTCAATCCATTGAACAGTTGTTGTTCAATCGATTGAAAAACTGTTGTTCGATCCAATTGAACAATTGTTTTTTTAGCCTGTTTTTTTAATCAATTTTTTTGTTCAATCCATTGAAAAACTATTGTTCAATCAATTGAATAGTTGTTGTTCAAACCAATTGAACAGTTGCATTCTTGGTGTTGTGTGTTTTTACAAAAAAATTTGTTCAAAGTGGAAAACTTTCGCCTTTTGTATTTTAATGATTTCCTTTTAATACCCACTCTTCCTTTACACATTCTTGCCATAAAAACCATTTTATTGAATGGGGAATTTGCACCTAAAGAAGGGAAAAGCAGTGATATTACTAATATTATGTTTTTTTTTTTTTTAATGGATATCTTTACTTTGGAAACTGGCACGGTTTATCTATATAATGAATGGTTGGATATCTCCTGTTCAGGCATATTATCACACATCCATTATCATAGTTGTATGTTGGTTTATCTTTTTACACTCTCAAGTGGTAATTCTCTTTGGCATGAGGATATAGGAATAAGGGAATCATTTGTATTGGCATTATTTTTACTTCTTACACCATCCCTGACTCTTAAGGAGTTAATGAGCCTCCCTCCATTTATACTAAAAGAAAATGTATTTCTATGTGCAATTTTTTTATTTTTATTTTTAAGAGAGGATAGGGGGTCTCATTACCAGCCATCCTACCATTATCATGAGGATCTAACAGGTGAAATTCCCACAATTTCCACCACACCAAGGTAGTGACCTTCTCGACAACTAAAACTGCTTAAAGTTCAAGAGGTCTCATCACGAGCCAGCCTGATCACTCTATTAAATCCCTGTGAATGGCACTATGACTATCTAGCCACCACACCAACATAGTGGTCTCTCCGCAAAACAAGAAAAGTGTCTACTTTTAAATAGAGGATTCTGGCTCATTTTTTGTGTTAAAATAGCAACCTTTTCGAGGCTATGGACGCCTACTAGCAGTAGTGGCTCTGCTTGTGGTATTGCAGTATTTTTGACAAAAAGCCAATTATTTTACATGCCCCTATCTCCTATTGATCCATTCATGAAGTGAAATGTATTGTTTGACTAAGTGTTATCATTATAATAACCTATATGCATAATCAAATTTGATTTCGGATGAATTATCTTCATTATGTCGATTTGAGTGATAACAAAATCTGTCATAATTTGTCACCTGTCATGCTTCTATCATATTATATCATCAAAATAGGAAATATGTTCATAATAATTGCTCCTCCACATTTCTCCCCTTTTGGTCATTTCCAACTTATGTACATTTGTTATTATTGCCAGCCCCTGACTTCCATTTCATGTGCATTCATGATTTCTACCACCTTTCTTCTTTTCTTCTACTTAAATGCCATGGACGCCCTTCTCTCATTGGAGGGGGTGCAAATATCTATAATAAACAGGCATGTGAATTAATTAAGAGACTTTTTTCAGATAAGTTGATTGGACAATAGAATCATTGCATTAACGCCATGCAGTAACATTTCTAATAACAAATTTTATAAGAGTCGCATGTAGTGTTTATATTGTTTTTTTTAACTAACAGAGCTAAGAGAAGCACATGAAGAAGAGTGAAGAAATCAGTTCTGAATACACAGTAGTTATGGGTGGAAATTATCTTCGCAATGAACTCACAAAATTTCAAGTTACAGAATTGGCTCACACTGTTCTCCAGAAATCTGGTTGGATTTCATATTTGGACAAGCTACAAGGGTTCAACACGGAAATAGCAATTGAATTCCTGCAGAACCTATGGGAAGGGCACGCCATAGTTAAAGGAAAAATTATACCAGTCTCTGAAGAAGTAATTTTTGAGGTATTCGAACTTCCAATGGCAAGGAAAAGGTGGACTGATAAACATGTCCTCATTTAAGAAGCAGTTTCAGTATATCAGGACCCAGATGAGAAATTGCTGCGAAAATGAAAAGGTATAGACCCTGAATCCTTGAAGCAGCCCTGGTGAGAACTAGAAATCATCATCCAAAGGTATATCACATGTGATGGACACCAGCACGTGGTAAATTCTCTTCAACTCAAATTTTTAGTTGTACTCAGACAAAAGATTTCAAGTAATTTACCTTTTTCTTGAATTCTATATTGCATGACACTATTGTTCGGATTAGGAAAGCTAAAAACCCTTAAGAAGTTGTCTGCCATCATGCCCTGATAAAATTTATTATTTTTCATGAGTTAAACAAACATCATTTAGCATGGGATAGATTTCTCAATCCTGCCCTGCCTACCCCTGAAGGAAACCCTGATAGAGCAGAAATTGAGTGTCCAAGAACAAACATACCAGTCCCTAAGAAAGCTAGAGGGAAGAGAACATGTGTCTCAACCTCAGGTCTAGTAAAATGGAGACTGTCTGAACGAATAAAACAATAGCGAAATATCTCATCATTTCCAGAAGAACCAGGGCCATCCTATACACCCCCTATGAGCCCTTAGAATGCACCTTTACAGGGTTATGAGGAGGAAATAGCTGAAGTATTAGAACAGATGAGAGCATCCTGTGAAGCTAGGAGCCTATTTGAACAAATTGAGGAGCAAAGGGATCTTTCGAACCAGTCTGCCCTTGCTGGTAGTTCTGGTCATACTGAAACCCTACTTTCCACTGATGAATTGTGGGATTTGAGGGATTTATCTCCCTCTGATAATGAATGTTTGAATAAGGAAGACAAAATAGAGAGAGCATCTGAGTTTGGAAACCAGTCAGGGAATATTGTTTTATTAGACCAAGACACAAATGTTGATATTGTTAGGGTCCTGTAATAATAGGATTCATAATTTTTGAATTGAATTTGATTAGTCTTATAATATGTACATACTTTTCTTTCTGCAAATTTTTTTACCATATTTGAAAAATAAAATAAAAAATCTGAAGAGGGTAAAATTCCTAAAAGAAAAATCAAAGGACTTGAAAGAAAAAAGATTTAAAAAGAATAGAAAATGGACCCCAAACTAAAAGAGATAGAAAATAAAACATGAAAGTGATGCAAATCCAAATGCCACTATTGTTACTTTTTACTGCAAAATAAATGATTATGTGCAGCTTGTTCAAAATTCCATGATCCATGATAATTCAAATAGCTTAATCTTGACTTTTCATGCTGATAGATAGAGAATAAGTATCTTGCCAAATAGTTTAATCTTGGCAGATCAGTAGTTAGGTAGAGAATAAATAAGGAGCTCAACAGTTTAATCTGAGCCTTTGGAAGAAATAAGGATAGAATTAGTTAGTTTGTTGTTTTAAAAGAAAAATGAACAAGGGTTTGCAAGCTCAAATGCACCCAATTAAAATGAAGAAAAAATGTTAGGGTAGCATAAGGGTAGGCAGAAGCAGTTTTACAACGTGGATAACCATAAATTGGGTCAATTCAGTCACTAACTTCCTTCAAATAGTCATTTCCCTTGAAAATACTTCATCCCCTCCATTTTGATTATTTCCCCTTCATTTTCCCTTTTTACCATCATCATTTAGTTTCACTTCCAAAAATACCCTTTTCCTAGGTGTAAAACTCATTATACTTAAGAAAAGTAAAAAATTTGACTAATTCCCCTTTTACTCTAAAAATACCCAAAAACCCAAAAAACAGTTTATCCTAAGTTTAAACATAAAGATATTATATTGGGACTCTTAACAATTATCCCTTTATTTAAGTTTTACATTAAACTTAGTTTATTTTTATCCCTCTTCCAACTTCATTATTAACACATTAATTTTATAAAGTAACTCCTTATTAACCTATATATCCCGTATTATATTAAATCCTTTTAATATTGTCCCAAACCCATATTATAGTTCTAAACATATGGTTCTTTTTTACCCACGTGACATATTATCCCGGCTCCCATAGGTTAAAACTATCCCTTTTTATAAGTAGCCCACCTATGCTAAACTTACACTAATATGCATTACATTGGTTAATAAAACCTATACCCGCATATCACATTCAAATATATAAACTATATATTAAAACCTATGTTTTAATATATAATCCACTCCCGCCGTATAAATAATCTTGGGCCCCATGCCCATTACCCCGCATCTTCACCACTTAATCTCAGCCATTCGCTCTATTTCGTCAGATCTAACGGTGCAAATCTCCCATCGTAAATTTGATTGCACGATTGTTAAACAAGTCCGAACCCTGCGATAAAATTTGTTTTGAGCTTTTCTCTCCCCTCCACGCATCGCATTTTTGTTGGATCGCATTGATTCAATCAATACCATTTACCAACTTTTGTTGTTGCATAAATTGCTGGCAGTAATTTCCTCTCCCGCACCTAAACCACCCATGATTTTAATTGACTAGCAGTGAATGCATTCATTGTTAAACAAATTCTTTATAAAAACAACTGAATGCACTCATTTCAAGCCTTTTGTCACCGTTTTTGCTCGTAAAACCTTCCCAAACTGAGAAAAATACGCTACCACCTCTGTTTTAACCTAAAAAACTAACAAAATTCGTCAAAAACAACTGCTACAACATTGTGGAAGCCTTTAGACTGCATATAAAGGCTAGAAAAAGCTTTTGAAAGCTTTCAAAACCCAGCAGACCCTTCTTCACATCATAAAATTTGAATTTTACAGGTATTCTTTAGAGAAAGAGATTCATCCATCATTCTGAAAGAATTATATTGTTAATTGAAGCCTTATAAAGCCTGTATGCATTAAAGAATGCCCATTTTCTTCAGAAATTCTTCAGATAAGACAAAACCCTGAGTATTTCTCAGTTTCTACAAAACCCTGACCTGTTTTAAAAGAAAATTTGGAGTGAATTTAGTCATCTGTAGACTTAAAAATCCCTCTGAGACATCCAAAGCCTTTTCTACAATATTCTGAAGCCTTTATGCATCAAAATTAAGGTTTTAAAGATTGTTCTACCACAGAAAGTCTACTGTAAACCCTTGATATCTTTTTTTAAGGCTATAAGGTCAAGAAATTGCTCTTTTTACAGAATTTTCAGTTTGAGTCAAATTTATTAGAAATATCCTTTTGAAGGCCAAAGATAGAACCTCTGATTATCTAAATTCCTTCTGTAAACAGTTTAAACTTACAGAAGCATTTTTACAAGCCTAAATCAGTGTTTTACAATTATGGGTGTTTAAATTGATAAACCAAACTAATCAAATGGCATCCAAAAGCACTATTGTGATCATACCTCTACAACCCCCTGTTGTAGATGTAGAACATACTCCCTTGGAAGATGTAGACTTCAAAAACCAGAGATCTTGTGACAAATTTTAACCTCCTTGAGCTCCACTGTTGGAGCCAAGAGAAATCCTTAGATCAAGTAGATGATGTGTTTAGTTGGGAATCAAATTTGCCTAAGTATATTGTTACTCACACTCATCAATGCCCAGAAGCTATCAGATTATGCCAATATTATTATTCTCCGGATCAAAGAGTCATTGTCGATTCTGAAAAAGAAGTATTGTTTACCATAACAATAGAATCTATCAACCAGATGCTTCAGTTGCAACCTGAGCCTAATGCAGTTCCTTTATCTATTGAAGCTCTCACAAAATTCTATTTGGAGTTGGATTTTCCCAAGAGATTCCAAATTTTTCAAACCTTCATGTCCTCCTATGTGGAAATCCCCAAGCTCAACCCTCCATATTCCTCTTCTAAATTCTCAGAAAGAACCAGACACATTATTTCCATGATGTCTTTTATACTTGGATATTTCACAGATGAACGTGTTGATGCATCAGTACTTGGTTTCCTATCCATTTTTGTACATGGCCAGCCCCTTGCAGTTATTTTCAATTTTTCCCAGTATATTGTTGATAGCATCCATGAACAACTTGTCAATTTTCCTAATGAAGGTGTCTTTAGGTATACTTCATTTCTTTTCCATATGTTTCTTTATTTCCAGTCTGAAATTTTCCCTATAAATCTTCAGAAGATGGATGTGGAAGGAAATCCACAATCTGTTATATTATGGACTTCCTTGATTAGGAAAGAGTCAAATGAATTTACTTATACAGAGTTTATAGATTCATTTATCCATCCATTGGTAAATCTGCTAAACAACAGTGTTCGACCTAGGATCAGCAATGAAATCAAGAAAATTTTACAGTTGTCTGAAAAGAGCAGGACAAGTGATTGGTATTTATACCAAAATAACACTGAAATCAGATTTTATGGCTCAAACCTTATTCCTTACAAGTTTCCAAAATATTTACCTATGAGGTTGTTTGCTTTAGAGTATATAAGGCATATTTTGAACTCGGATGCTGTAAATTTCTTGGCTACAAAGAAGAAAACCCAATTTAAATTGAAGAATCAAATGTAGAAATTATATACAATATGCATGTATATATCCGGACTCTCCTGATCTAACAATATTTATCTTCTTGCCAAATACAGAATCCTTCCACTATAATTCTTGCAGAAATTTAATCAACAATTGCAAAACACATGAAGCAATAAAAACACACATAACACAGTTGTTTAACGGGAAAGCCAGAAGTTGAAAACCCAAACTATCATATATTATGTATCATGGAGATCATATGAAAATCTCATACAAGCATACAAATCTTATCACAAGCTCTCAGTACAGTACAATCGTCATACACTAATCAGGACCAATCTTGCAAATCCATGCATCGATCTTTGCCCTCCTGATAGCCTGCCTCCACTGCGCAATCCAAGCTGATTACAATGACCAATTCGATGTAATCCCACTCTCATTGACTGTGTTATTATCATTGGCAACTCCAATGTATATGTAGATGCAATTCATGCATCACTAATAGTCACAACGGATAGTCTATCTTGCCCTTTCACCTATCTCTCCACTAGGTCTCCACTGAAATTGCCATGCGCTGTAGTTAACTTTTGTATTGTTCAATTGATTAATGAGTTATTATTTGTGAATTAATTAACTAATTAATTCACTCCTCTCACTAGTTTATCATTCAGTTAGACTAGATACAACTAGCTCAACTGAGTCTAACTGAGTTAAACTAAATACAACTCCATAACTACTCTTCCAACTGTGTCATAATTTTTCCACTTCAGTTCTAACTGAGTCCTCCATGCATAAACTCCAGTAAACCCTTAGGAATTGTGTAATTCCTTCAGCCCACTAATTTTCCAAATCTGTTCACTAAAATAAAGTGCTCCAAGAGAATAAGCTGTTGTTTATTGTCGGATTATTATTAAGAGCTAATAATAACCGACATGCATCTATTTTTAGATCAGCGATCTATAAATAGACTTCGCCCAATATTCTAAAAATAGAATTTCATCTATTTTTCACATTTGACCAACCATCTACAAATAGCCTCCTGCTACATATAGAATATGCTCACCATGTCTAAAAATATACATACACCTAAAAATATCTTGTGTGGGCCCCACCTAGTTTAGGTGATTATTTTCCAACTAGGATCAAGGATGATGTTTCAGGAAGCCTCCTTCACTGTTTCTTGTTGCAAAGTTCCACATCAAGTTGGTCCATTTACATGTAATGACAGAGAAGCAAGTGCAGAGGTAGAAAAATAGTTGTTAGAATATAAGTTCAGCACTAGCTTTCTTTGATATTATGATCCCTATGGTATAATCTGCAAAATGAGAGTTAAATGTAAATTGACTCCATACATTCATGGAAAGAAGCCTGACATTGAGAAATTCTCAAACCAAACAAAATGGTTAGAGAATACAATGGTAGAAACTGATAAGCAAAGTGATACTAGTCACATTTTGCAGACTCCAGCTTAGGAAGATAAAAGCATGAAAAGAAACATGGAAGAAGGGTCTTACACTGTTGAAACTACCACAGAAACAAAGTTCAAACTCGGATACAACAAAAGGCCAAAAGACTGAGTGAACAACTAAATAAATTGGAAACAAAATTGACTTTGAAAGAACCTATGGCACATGTGAAAAACCAATTATGCTCCAATATCATTGAGACAGACAATGATACTTGACCATCTATACAAGTAATTTATGAACAGAAATATTTACTGAAAGCAGCAAAAGAAGAAATACAAAAGACCAAAGAGGAGCTAGGTAAAAAACCCAAAGAGGCCTTGGAAATTATCACATTTCTCAATTCCAAAAATAAAAAATAATTGGATGAAATTGGAATTACAGATAGAACAGAAACCATACTTGAGGTAAGAAAGGTAATATCCAAGAAGAACTTGATGAAACAATTAGAGGAAAAGTGCCAAAACATGAATATGGAAATCACAAGATTCATGATAAAATTCGATATTTTGAGGAAAAAGGGCCTTCCAAATCCTTTGGTAATCAATGAAAAATTGATGAAATGGGAGGATTATGAAAAAAAAGATGAGGGAATTTTCTAGAGAACAGGTAAACAAATCAAATTGGCAAGGAATCCCAACAGGGAAAGTTTTGCACAAGAATCTTGAAAATTTGTTTTACCTGCAGCATGAATTTAAATACGTTTTTGTCAACAAACTAACATTTTCCAAATACACTGAAGCTAATGAAAAATTCGAAAGGCTAAAGAAGATCAATTTTCCAGAAGCTGAGTTCTGGGAGAAGTTAACAAATTTACTGTAAAATCAAATTACAGTGAGGACATATCAGTAAAAGATAAAAATAGAGTTGTTGTTTTTACATTAGTAGTAAACAATTTTTCTGCAGTCAAAGTGTGTCAGTTAAAAGTGTATCAGATGAAAGATGAAGATCAAAACAGATTGAAGATAAAACTTCCAGCATGAGGGACACCTCAGTTGTCCAATTGCAGCCAAAATCCAAACAACATGCTATTTTATTTCAATAAATAGGACAGCTAGCAATTAGTTATGCAGTTGTCACTATCTTCTTGCAAGAAGATATTTAATTTTCCAAGAAAAATTCCTAAGATTATTCTAGATATTTTGTACTAGTTTCTGTATAAATAATTCATCATTTGAAGCATTGAGTGTGGATTAATTGTTGAACATTTCTGTTGTTGTAATATTCTGAACCTAAGGGTTTTTTATATCAAGTTCAAGTCAGCAGACTGGATCATAGAAATAAAGCATCATATTACAGGATTCATGTGTTGGGCCACTGCAGTGAAGTATTTCACTTGTCATTTTGTCAATTTTCTTATGTTTTCCATCCATTCATGAATGTGTTCTAAATTTTAATGACAAGCAGGAATTGTTATTTCAGAATTTTTTAAAAGCACTCTATTATTGACTGATTATCATTTAAATGTTTTCTACTGATATCCAGACTAGGGAACCCTTAATTGCTCCCTGATTTCGATTGACCTCTGCCTTTTCACTCCTTATCCGGATTTAAGAACCCTTAATTTCTCTTTATCTTGATCAAAATCATTTCATTATCAGCCTTTGAAGATCTAAAGTGACTCTGCTATCTTGCCCTGTAAACATTTACCTTTAGACCTTGATCTTGATATGACTGCTTGATACATTGACTCCACCTGCCCAATGGAATACAAATCTATAGCTATCCATCTGAGTAAGTGATTTTCCCACCAAACCAAATCAAAACCCCAAAACCAATTTTTCCCATATAATTAGTCTAAAATCAAATATAATCAACAAAGTTAAATCTTATAGAGAGAGCTCTCTCTGAGCATTAGGAAGACTAGATCCTAAAGCTTTAAAGTAGGTTTGTGGTTACCTCTAATATTCTTTAACACAAAATCAAAAAATCTCACAGCTTTGAGAATTATGAGAGCGATAACATACTGGCGACTATGCTAGGGAACTAACCAATCCTCAGTTTTTAAATTGATCTTAAAGGAAATCTTTTCATTTATCTTTGCACCTTAAGATTGTTTTAATAAGTTGTGCGTATATTCTCATAAAAAATTGTAATTCTGACTTCCAGAAGAGTCTACTATACCAGGTCCAATCCAAATCCACAACCTGCTGTCATAGTAGATAATTATAACAGAATTGGAAAGAAAAACAAAAGAGTAGAAGATTTAGGTAATAAAGTTTCATTAGTCAAAGAAAATCCCCTTCCAAAACAACTATCAATTTTACAAGACATAGAATTTGATTTAAATTTTGAACAATCTTTATTCAGAACCAAATCAGAAAGTGACTTACATAAAACTGTTATAGATCCTGATTTTATTTCATTTATTGAAACTAAGAAGGAAATTGTCTCAGTTGATTCAGAAGAAAATATTTTTGAAGTTTATGATAAGCTTGATGCAATAACTGCTACTTTGATTAAGGAAATAGATGAAGCTTATTTACAACATTCAGTTATGTTAAGTGCTTTATCAGCCTACACCCTTAAGCCTTCTACCACCCACTTAGATACCGACCTTTTAGAATCTGTAGGTTCATCCCTATTCACTACCACTTCATCCATTATTTCCACCACTCTTCATTCCACAGATTCATTTTTTCCTAAGAAACCATTTCAACCTAGAATTTTATTTCCATCTCATACCACCTCAAGTTCATCCCCCAGTATTTCTGCTGCATTTTCCATTACATCATTCTCATTCCTAAGTAGCTCTTCACATATCCCAACTTCATCTTCTAGTCTCTCAACCACATTTTCCAGTACATCCTTTTATATTCCAATCTCATCTGCAAGTTCTTTAACTACATCAGCAAGTACTTCTATTTCTTCACCAATTAAATCCAACTTACCTTCTAGCCAAGCTAGAATTCAAGCCATGGCTGCCAGATATGCTCCCTTGGTCCTACCAGCACAGTTACATGACATGCCTCAGGATTATCAAAGAAAAATAGCTCAATTTGATGCAACCACTCATTACACTTCCCAACAGCATGTTAATAAGATGGCAGACTATTTTGAACTTCATGAAATAGATGATGTTGATGTCCAAATGAGACTTTTTGCTCAAACTTTAACTGGTGAGGTAAAAAAGTGGTTTAAAGGTTTGAATGCTGGTAGTATTTCTGATTTGGCAGTTTTTCATAGATTATTTCTTAATAGATGGGAAAAGAAGAAAATTCTACTACAAATTTTGTCTAAATTTGAAAATAGAAAAAGAGCACCAAATGAAACAATTCAAGAGTATTGTACTAGATATAACAGTATTTATAATGCAATTCCTGCTAATCTTAAACCCCCTCCAGACTTTGTCCTTATCAAATTCCTTGATGGATTTGATACAGATATAGCATATCAATTAAGAGAGAGAAATCCAGAGACCTTAGAGCAGATGCATAGTAATGCTGTTAGTGTAGAGGCAAACCTATTAGAAAAGAAATCTAGATTAAGAAATGAAAGGAGAGTAACAATAAAAGAGGAAACATCTACTTAAGATTTGAAAATAGATCAATTAGCAAAAACATTAGGGAGAATGATGGATAGGTTAGATAATATGGAAAGGAAGCCACAGTCAGATAACCAACAATAAGGACCTCAAATTAGAAATCCCAATTTCAGGAAAAACACCAATACTGGAAAATCTAGAGAATCAGCACCTGACCAAACAATAAGACCACCTTTCCAAGAGAACTATGCTGAAATTTCTCATCAAAATGGAGATGATGAAGACACCATTAATCTAATGGGCATTAATGAATAAAACATAGTTTTTCTTACACAAGAAGAACATGATTTATATGAATTACAACAATGACAATTAGATTTTGGTGAGTCTTTTGATTACAAGCAAGGTTATGAATTTGCAATCAATGAAGTCCATAATAAATATAACCTTAGGAGAAAGAAAAATGTAGAGCCTTCTATTAAGAAATATGCCCAAACATAAACAAAGAAAACAGTTGAGGCTCCTACCACTAAAGTTCTGCAAATTATCCCTAGGGAAACCAAGCAAAACTCTAGTCTAACTCAGAAAATCTCAAGTCCTAAAATTTCACCTAGTCCCAAAATTGTTGACATCACAGATGATGTTGTTCAAAAATCAATAGATTCACAAAAATATGTTGCTACCAAGACGACTAATTCTACTAAAATGGAAATTCTAGACTCAAAAACACCTGCTGTTGATTCAAAATCAGTTGATCCTAAAGCTGCCATTGCTAAAGTAGCTGCTGAAAATACAAAATCTGCAAAAACTTCTGATGCATCTCAAAATATTCCTGAAAATAAAACTAAAAATAGCAAGACATTGGAAATGCAAACAAATAACGAGAAAACAATTGTAGAAAAAAAAAAAGATAAACCTACCCAAACTACAGTTACAAAAGAAGAAATAGTTTAGCTAGGAAAATCACAACCTCCATCTAATATCCAAGCTAAAATTCCCAAATTGAAGATACCAATTCCTTTGACAAAGTTGGTAAAACATGACCTATACAAAACACCTATCACTGAGACTTTAAATATTAATGATGGAGAAGATTCAGTAAATTTAAGCGATGATCAACCAGAATTAATTTTTGGTCCTGATGTTAATGGGAAACATCAAGATGGAGCAGTTCCACCTTTCTACATTAGCTTAACTGTTCATAATCAAATTTTACATAATGCAATGCTAGATTCAGGGGCCTCACACAATTTGATACCAAAAGAAATAATGGAAACCTTGAATTTAGACATCACTAGACCTTACAAAGATCTCTTCTCATTTGACTCCAGCAAAGTGAAATGTTTAGGTTTGATAAAAGATTTATGTGTTACTTTAGTTCAATACCCTAGTTACATCCCTCCCAAGTATGGAATGATGTTATCTTGTTCATGGGGAGCTAAACTGCAGGATATCTACAACTTGATATGTCTTATGGAACAACATCAGTTTTTGGCCAACCTAAGAAAATTTACAGAGAAACATTAATGAAGTACATGGTTAGTAGTGTAGAAAGACCAAGAAATTATCCTATTTACTCTACACCCACTGACATGGAATCATTCATTTGATGTAACTGTGAAACTGGAATTGAAAACAATACTGAACTAAAAGAGAAAAACAAAGCACCAAACAATGAAAACATTTTTCATGAATCATTGTGGCACCTGGATTTTGATGGATCAATTAATAAATTAGGATCGAGAGCAAGAGTTTGGATACACAATATGGAAAACAATCATGCAGAAGGTCATGCTTTTAGATTAAATTTCAAATGTACAAATAACATGGCCGAATATGAAGTTCTTATCTTAGGACTGCAGATTGTTAGGAATTTAAGAGCCAAAACAGTGTCAATTATGGGAGACTCAGAGTTAATGGTGAAACAGATAATAGGAGAATATTATGTATATAATCCAAGATTAAACCGATATAGAGATATTGTTTTAGATCTGATTAAGGAACTGCTTGAATGTGATTTTACTGCAATCCCTAGAAAACAGAATATACGGGCCCACAGCTTAGCAACTTTTGCTAGTACCTGTAATCTTCCATTTCAACCAAATCACAAATATACAGCAGAAGTTAAACATAGGCCTACAATTCGAGACAATCTTAAATATTGGAAAATATTTTCACAATATGAACAGATTTATCATTTCATGAACAATGAAGGAGAATTTCAGGGTTGTAATATAGACAGAGATTGTACAATAGATCAGAACAGAGATAGTGAAATTGATTTAAATAATGTAGAAGTAAATAATTTAGATTTTGGTAAACCTCCTAAATTTAATCAAGTAGACATAGAAAATTTAGAGAAAGTAGAGATTGAAGGGTTAGTAGATGATGATTCTGACATTTTAAACCTCAAATACAACTTTTTACCTAATGGATTAGCCCCTTTAGAAGATCTATTTGACTCTAATGATGTTGAAAGGAAACCCAAGATGGAGCCATTAAGGTCTGATATTGAGGAATGTAATATAGGAACAGAGTTAAAACTTAAGATGATTAAACTTTCAAAAGCGTTACCTCATGAAGAAAAAGTAAAATACATTTTGTTTAAGGAATTTCAAGATGTATTTGCCTGGAGTTATGAGGACTAAAAATCCTATAACACTAGCATAAAATACCCATAAAAGAAGATAAAAAACCCTTTTAAACGAAAGCTTAGAAGGATCAATCTTCTTTTGATGCTTTTAATTGAGAAAGAGGTCAAGGGAATGTGTAAAGCCCAAATAATTTCACCCATCAGATATTCTGATTGGGTTTCAAATCTAGTTCTCACTAGGAAAAAGATAGGAGAAATCAGACTGTGTGTTGATTTCAGGACTTTAAATAAAGTGTACTTAAAAGACAATTACCCTTTACCCAAGATGGATCACATTTTACAGAGGGTGGTTGGTTCTTCCATAATTTCATTACTAGATGGATTCTTTGGATATAACCAGATTCTAATCCAACCAGAAGATCAACCTAAAACTACTTTTACTACTCCTTGGGGCACTTTCATGTATGTCGAAATGCCTTTTGGGTTAATGAATGCAGGAGCCACTTTTCAAAAAGCTATGGATATAGCCTTTGCTAAAGAGATTCATGAATTCCTTCTGATTTATTTAGATGACATTACTGTATTTTCAAAGACTGACAATGAAAATTTAGACCATCTTAGACAAGTCTTTCTCAAATACAAGAAACTTGGCATCTCTTTAAATCCTAAAAAGACTTTATTTAGACTGGAAGAAGGTAAATTATTAGGACATATCACATCTAAAGAGGGAATTAGGATAGGCCCAACTAGAATAGAGGCCATTCTAAACATTAGTCCTCCTAGGAATATTAAAGAATTGCAAGCTTTCTTAGGTAAAATCAACTTTCTCAGAAGATTCATCTCAAACTTAGCTGAAATAATTAGAGAAATTAACAATATGTTGAAAAAAGACTCGGTACTTAAATGAACTGTGGAGGCCAAGCAATCATTTGAATCAATTAAACAAGCCTTGACAAAAACACCAGTCCTTATAAGTCCTGACTTTAAAAAATATTTCATTATTTTTTCCTTTTCTTCAGAACACATTATTGTTGCAGTTTTACTGCAGAAAAATGATCAGGGCTATGAGAAGCCCATTTCTTTCTTCAGCAAATCACTTAGAGATGCCACTTTAAAGTATAATATAATGGAAAAGTAGGCACTAGCTTTAGTAAAAGCTATCAAAGACTTTAGAGTGTACATTATTTATTCACATATTATTGCTTATGTTCTAAATGCAGTTGTAAAGGAAATTCTAACATATAAGGGGCCTGATGGTAAAAGAGGCAAGTGGATTGCCACCTTTTTGGAATATGACATAGAAATAAAACCCACTAAACTCATAAAAGCTCAATTTTTAGCCAAACTCATGGCTGAATCAAATTTTCATGCTTTAGATATTAATTTTATTGCCCAAATAGATGATTAGGAAGAGATGGCGACTCCAAAGATCAGTGAAGCCTTTTCAAACTCACCATGGTATGCAGATATTGTATTTGTATTACTAAATTTACAAGCTCCTCCTAGATTACCAAGAACTAAAGCTAGATTTTTAAAGTTAAAAGAAAGAAAAAAAATTATCATAGACAATGTATTGTTTTGGAAAGATCGTGGTGGAATTTTATTGAATTGTTTACTTAAAGAAGAAGCTGACAAAGTTTTGGAATAATTTCATGCAGGTGACTGTGGGGGACATCTCTACTGGAAGTCTACTGCAGAAAAAATCTTGAGAGCTGGTTTTTACTGGCCTACCTTGTTTGCAGATGTAAAAAAGTACGTGACCTCCTGTCACAAGTGTCAAATATTTGAAGGAAATAAAAAGCTACTACCCTTACTCTTAAAACCCATCTCAACAGAAATTCCTTTTCAACAATGGGGTCTTGACTTCATTGGTGAAATTCACACTCCATACTCAGCCCAACATAAGTGGATTTTGATAGCTACAGACTATTTCACTAAGTGGATAGAAGCCATACCTTCTAAGAAAGATACTGACACTGTCGTAATCTCATTTTTAGAAAACAACATACTCTCAATATTTGGATGCCCCCAAAATATCATCATTGAAAATGCAGCAGCATTCAAGTCCAAAAATATGATTGACTTCTGTCATAAATACCACATTACCCTTGGTCATTCTACTGCATATTACCCTCAAGGTAATGGCCATGTTGAATCCTCCAATAAAAGCCTTGTGAACATCATCAAGAAACTACTAGAAGACAATAAGAAAACTTGGAACAAGAGGTTAGTGAATGCCTTATGGGCACATAGACTTATCACAAAGAAATCGATTGGTACATCCCCTTACCAGCTTGTTTATGGGATGGATGTTTTTTTTCCGTCTTCTTTAGGAGTACCAGTAATGAAGATAATTCGAGAACTGCAAGTTGAAACCAATGATATTTATAGAAGGATTAACCAAACCATACACTTGTAGCAAACCAGAGAAGAGGTTTCTCTTAAGTCTCAAGTTGTCCAAGAAAAGATTAAAAAAAATTGACAAGAAGAGTAAGGAAGATGATTTCTATATAGGTGAAAAAGTTCTAAAGTGGGATTCAAGGAGAGAAGAGAAAGGTAAACATGGGAAATTTGATTTCTTATGGAAAGGACCTTATGTTATTTATGGTTACAAAGGTCACAATGCTTTCTTTTTGAAGGAGATGGATGGATCATATCTGCTAGGTGAACCTGTAAATGGTAGAATGTTGAAGCATTACTACTCTTCAGAATAACAAATAGTTCACTTTGTTTACTTTACTCATTGTACATAACATTGCAATTTTTAAATTGTTTTGGATGTTTTTCCTTGCAAAGTTGAAGCCCGGAGAGAAGGCCCTAAGCTTTGAAGGATCAAATATCATAAGTATGAATAATTGCAGAGCTCAGAAAAACAATTCAAAGGCCAGCACAATCAAAATTCAAAGGCTACTAGTCTCAAATTTCTTGACATTTCACCAGAAAATGCCATCCCCATGTGCAGCCACTGTTAGGGTCCTATAATAATAGGATTCATAATTTTTTAATTGACTTTGATTAGTCTTGTAATATGTACATACTTTTCTTTCTGCAAATTGTTTTCTCATATTTGAAAAATAAAATAAAAAATCTAAAGAGGGTAATATTCCTAAAATAAAAATCAAAGGACTTGAAAGAAAAAATATTAAAAAATAATAGAAAATGGACCCCAAACAAAAAGAGATAGAAAATAAAACATGAAAGTGATGCAAATCCAAATGCCACTACTGTTACTTTTTACTGCAAAATAAATTACTATGTTCAGCTTGTTAAAAATGCCATATTCCATGATAAGTCAAATAGCTTAATCTTGAATTTTCATGCTTTAAATTTCACGTTGATAGATAGAGAAAAAATATCTTGCCAAACAATTTAATCTTGGCAGATCAATATTTAGGTAGAGAATAAATAAGGAGATCAATAGTTTAATCTGAGCCCTTGGAAGAAATAAGGATATAATTAGTTTGTTTGTTTTTTTTAAATAAAAATGAACGGTTTGCAAGCTCAAATGCACCCAAGTAAAATGAAGAAAAAATGTTAGGGTAGCATAAGGGTAGGCAGAAGCAGTTTTACAGTCATGGATAAGCATAAATTGGGTCAATTCAGTCACTAACTTCTTCAAATAGTCATTTCCCTTGTAAAAATACTTCATCCCCTCCATTTTGATTATTTCCCCTTCATTTCCCCTTTTTCCCATCATCATTCAGTTTCACTTCCAAAAATACCCTTTTCCTAGGTGTAAAACTCATTATACTTAAGAAAAGTAAAATCTTTGACTAATACCCATTTTACTCTAAAAATACCCAAAAACCCAAAAAACATTTTATCCTAAGTTTAAACATAAAGATATTATATTGGGACTCTTAACAATTATCCCTTTATTTAAGTTTTACATTAAACTTAGTTTATTTTTATCCCTCTTCCAACTTCATTATTAACACATTAATTTTATAAAGTAACTCCTTATTAACCTATATATCTCGTATTATATTAAATCATTTTAATATTACCCCAAACCCATATTATAGTTCTAAACCTATGGTTCTTTTTTACCCACGTGACATATTATCCCCGCTCCCATAGGTTAAAACTATCCCTTTTTATAAATAGCCCGCCTATACTAAACTTACACTAATATGCATTACATTGGTTAATAAAACCTACACCCGCATATCATATTCATATATATAAACTATATATTTAAACCTATCTTTTAATATATAATCCACTCCCGCCGTATAAATAATCCCGGGCCCCACGCCCATTACCCCGCATCTTCACAACTTAATCTCAACCATTCACTCCATTCCGTCAAATCTAACGGTGCAAATCTCCCATCGTAAATTTGATTGCATGATTGTTAAACAGGTCTGAACCCTGCGATAAAATTTGTTTTAAGCTTTTCTCTCCCCTCCACGTGTCGCATTTTTGTTGGATCTCATCGATTCAATCAATACCATTTACCACCTTTTGTTGTTGTGAAAACCGTTGTCAGTAATTCCCTCCCCTGCGCCCAAATCGCCCTTGATTTAAATCGACCGGCAGTAAATGCATTCACTGTTTAAACAAACTCTTTATAAAAACAACTGAATGCACTCATTTAGAGCCATCTATTACCGTTTTTGCTCGTAAAACCTTCCCAGACTGAGAAACATACGCTGCTGCCTTTGTTTTAGCCTAAAACCTAACAGAATTCATCAAAACAACTACTACAACACTGCGGAAGCCTCCAGACTGCATATAAAGGGTAGAAGAAGATTTTGAAAGCTTTCAAAACCCATCAAACCCTTCTTCACAGCATAAAATCTGAATTTTACAGGTATTCTTCAAAAAAAGAGATTCATCCATCATTCTGAAAGAATTATACTGTTAATTGAAGCTTTATAAAGCCTGTATGCCTTAAAGAATGCCCCTTTTCTACAGAAACTTTTCATATAAGGCAAAACCCTGAGTATTTTTCAGTTTCTAAAATCCTTGACCTATTTTAAAAGAAAATTTGGAGTGAATTTAGTCATCTGCAGACTTTAAAATCCCTTTGAGACATCCAAAGCCTTTTCTACAATACTCTGAAGCCTTTATGAATAAAAATTAAGGTTTTAATTATTGTTCTACCACATAAAGTCTATTGTAAACCCTCGATATCTTTTGTTAAGGCTATAAGGTCAAGAAATTTCTCTTTTTACAAAATTACCAATTTGAGTCAAATTTATCAAAATTATCCTTTTGAAGGCCAAAGATAGAACCTCTGATTATCTAAAGTCCTTCTGTAAACAGTTTAAACTTACGGAAGCATTTTTACAGGCCTAAATCAGTGTTTTACAGGTTAAAAGTGTTTAAATTGATAAACCAAACTAATCAAATGGCATCCAAAATCACTATTTTGATCTACCCTCTACAACCCCCTATTGTATATGTAGAACATACTCCCTTGGCAAATGTAGAATTCAAAATCACAGATCCTGTGACAGAGTTTAACCTCCTTGAGCTCCACTGCTGGAGCTAAGAGAAATCCTTAGATCAAGCAAATGACGTGTTTAGTTGGGAATCAAATTTTCCTAAGTATGTTGTTCCTCACACTCACCAATTCCCAGAAGCTATTAGATTATGCCAATCTTATTATTCTCCAGATCAAAGAGCCATTGTCAATTCTGAAAAAGAAGTATTGTTTACCATAACAACAGAATCTAGCAACCAGATGCTTCGGTTGCAACCTGAGCCTAATGTGGTCCCTTTATCTATTGAAGCTCTCACAAAATTCTATTTGGAGGTTCATTTTCCCAAGAGATTCCAAATTTTTCAAACCTTCATGCCCTCCTCTGTGGAAATCCCCAAGCTCAACCCTCCATATTCCTCTTCTAAATTCTCAGAAAGAACGAGACACATTATTTTCATGCTATCTTTTATACTTTGATATTTCACAGATGAACATGTTGATGCATCAGTACTTGGTTTCCTGTCCATTTTTATACCTAGGTAGCCCCCTGTAGTTATTTTCAATTTTTCCCAATATATTGTTGATAACATCCATGAACAACTTGTCAAACTGCCTACTGAAAGTGTATTTAGGTATACTTCATTTCTTTTCCATATGTTTCTTTATTTACACTCTAAAAAGTTCCCTATAACTCTTTAGAAGATGGATGTGGAAGGAAATCCACAATCTGTTATATTCTGGACTTCCTTGATTAGGAAAGAGTCAAATGAATTCACTTATACAGAGTTTACAGATTCTTTTATCCATCCATTGGTAAATCTTCTAAACAACAATATGCAACCTAGGATCAACAACGAAATCAAGAAAATTTTACAGTTGTCTGAAAAAAGAAGGATAGGTGATTGGTATTTATACCAAAATTGCACTGAAATCAAAGTTTATGGGTCAAACCTCATTCCTTACAAGTTGCCAAAATATTTACCTATGAGGTTGTTTGATTTAGAGTATATAAAGAAGATTTTGAGCTCAGATGCTATAAATTTCTTGGTTGCAAAGAAGAAAACCCATTGTTAAATTGAAGAATCAAGTTGGTCCATTTATATGTAATAACAGAGAAGCAGGTGTAGAGGCAGAAAAGTAGTTTTCATAATACAATTTCAGCACTAGCTTTATTTGGTATTATGATCCCTATGGTATAATCAACAAAATGAGAGTTAAATGTAAATTGACTCCATAAATACACTGGTAGAAGCTGATAAGCAAAGTGATACTAGTCACATTTTGCAGACTCCAGCTCAGGAAGACAGAAGCATGAAAAGAAACAGGGAAGAAGGGTCTTACACTACTGAAACTACCACAGAGACAAAGTTCAAACTCAGGTACAGCAAAAGGCCAAAAGATTGAGTGAACAACTAAATAAATTGGAAACATAATTGAATTTGAAAGAACCTATGGCACATGTGAAAAACCAATTATGGTCCAATATCATTGAGACAGTCAATGATACTTGGCCATCTATATAGGTAATTTATGAACATAAAGATTTACTGAAAGGAGCAAAAGAAGAAATACAAAAGACCAAAGAGGAGCTAGGTAAAAAGCCTGAAGAGGCCTTGGAAATTATCACATTTATCAATTCCAAAAATAAACAAGAATTGGATGAAATTGGAATTACAGATAGAACAGAAACCATACTTGAGGTAAGAAAGGTAATATCCAATAAGAACTTGATGAAACAATTAGAGGAAAAGTGCCAAAAAATGAATATGGAAATCACAAGATTCATGATAAAAATTGGTATTTTGAGGCAAAAGGGCCTTCCAAATCCTCTGGCAATCAATGAAAAATTGATGAAACAGGAGGATTATGACAAAAAGATAAGAGAATTTACTAGAGAACAGGTAAACAAATCAGATTGGCAGGGAATCCCAAAGGGGAAAGTTTTGCACAAGAATCTTTAAATTTTGTTTTACCTGCAGCATGAAAACACATTTTTTTCAGCAAACCAACATTTTCCAAATACATTGAAGCTGATAAAAACTTCAGAAGGCTAAAGAAGATCAAATTTCTAGAAGCTGAGTTCTGGGAGAAGTTAACAGATTTACTGTAAAATCAAATTACAGTGAGGACAGATTAGTAAAAGATAAAAGCAGAGTTGTTGTTTTTACATCAGCAGTAAATATTTTTTCTACAGTCAAAATGTATCATTTAAAACTATATCAGATGAAAGATGAAGATCAAAACAGATTGAAGATAAAACTGCCAGCATGAGGGACACCTCAGTTGTCCAGCTGCAGCCAAAATCCAAACAGCAAGCTATTTTATTTCAATAAATAGGACAGCAAGCAATTATTTATGTAGTTGTCACTATCTTCTTGCAAGAAGATATTTTATTTTCCAAGAAAAATTCCTAAGATTGTTCTAGATATTTTATACTAGTTTTTGTATAAATACTTCATCATTTGAAGTATTGAGTGTGGATTAATTGTTGAAAATTTATGTAGCTATAATATTCTGAACCTAAGGGTTTTTTGTATCAAGTTCAAGTCATCAGATTGGATCACAAGAAACAAAGCATCATATTACAGGATTCATCTGTTAGGCCACTGCAGTGAAGTATTTCACTTGTCATTTTGTCAATTTTCTTATGTTTTCCATCCATTCATGAATGTGTTCTAAATTTTAATGATAACCAAGAATTGCTATTTTAGAATTTGTTAAAAGCACTCTGTTATTGACTGATTATCATTTAAATTTTTTCTACTGATATCCAGACTAGGGAACCCTTAATTTCTCCCTGATTTTGATTGACCTCTGCCTTTTCACTCCTTATCCGGATTTAAGAACCCTTAATTTCTCTTTATCCTTATCAAAACCATTTCATTATCAGCCTTTGAATATCTGAAGTGACTCTGTTATCTTGCCCTGTAAACATTTACCTTTAGACCTTGATCCTGATCTAACTGCTTGATACATTGACTCCATGTTCCCAATGGAATACAGATCTAAAGTTATTCATCTGAGTAAGTGATTTTCCCACCAAACCAAATCAAAACCCCAAAACCAATTTAACCCATATAACTAATCTAAAATTAAATATAATCAACAAAGTTAAATCTTATAGAGAGAGCCCTCTCTGAGAATTAGGAAGGCTAGATCCTAAAGCTTAAAAGTAGGTTTGTGGTTACCTCTGATATTCTTTAACACAAAATAAATAAAAACTCACAACTTTGAGAATTATTAGAGTGATAACAGATACAACTCCTTTGACACCTGAAGAAAATATTTCTCCACTCAGCCAAGATATCAATGTTGATACAACCTCTTTAGTGCCTGAAGAAAACATTATTTCATTAAATGATAACCCTAATACTGGCACAACCCTTCCTGAACCTGAAGTTGCTGCTACATCTTCCCATGCCTGAGCCCCTTTAAAAGAAAATTTAGTTTGGGCTAAGTTGAGAAATATGCGCAGGAAATGTAGGAAATTGAGAAAAACAGTGAAACAGTTAAGGGAATGGTTGAAAGAGGCAGACAAGGCCTCGAAGCCTAAAAAGGAATTAGATATCGTGGAAACCCAAAAAAAAATTTCACACAAATGGTAGATGTTATTGAATTCTCTATGCAGACTGATTTTATACCTACAGAAGACAAAGAAACTCAAATAGAAGAAACACCTGCTTATACCCCTTTGGTACAAAGAGCTACCAATCAAAAGCTTTACAATGAATTGATCCAAATGTAGCAATAATTGGCCCAGTATCGGAAAGAAGTAGTGCCTTTACAAGAACATCAGGCATTACTAAAACGATTTAATGACCTTACTGCAACAAAATATGATACCTTTTCCCAACTTAGGGAAGAAAGAGTAAAAGTGAAAAGGGAACAGGATCAATTGGAACAGGCTATGAAACAAACTAATGTTGTTTGTTCTCTTTACTCAGATGTGTTGTCTTGCAGAGCACTGGCTACCAATTATGCCGTATTTCTAGTAGAAAGGTATTTTTTGTTGAAGATCAATGCTGTCAGAGCAGAGAAGCCCACTACATTTAAATCCACTAAAGAATTTTTCCAATGTTGTAATGATCAGGATGAACAGCTCCAACACCTTCTGTGCGAATTGTACTTGAACAATTTCTTTTTAGAAGATGAAAGAGATAGTAACCCCAGTCCCTTCATTAGGGACAATCAGTTTCAATCTTTTCTGTCTTTTGCTAAAAACCATATTAGTTGGCATAAGGCCTACAATATCTTCCAGAAAAGAGAACATGGGCTAGATTTATGGGTCAGAGGGGAACCTACAAAACCCCTACATTTATTCATTCAACATAAGAAGTTTATGCAACAAGAAGGAGTGATAGCCAAGCTAGGGTTAATACACAAAGATATTGTATAGAGTGGGAAATCATACTTCCAGGATATTTAGGAGGAAGCTTTATTAGCAACTAAACAAATATGGAAAGCCTCTACCAATAATGTTAAGAATAGAGAGCCATTTGGTTATAGTAATTTTAAAGTTGTTGCTTCTCTTTTTCATATGTATAGTAATCTAATTTTAAAGTCCTACATGGATAGGACGCATATATAGATGCCCCATCATATGGTACCCTCCTAAAGACTACCACCATGACTATGAACTACTAGAGGGACATACAGACTTAGCATTTGCAAAAGTGAAACAAAAGCATGGTTTTAGACTTTAGAAGGAAGAGGTATGTCCTGACTATTCCCTAACTCAACTACACCTCAATCATATTTTTGCACGAGGACATGCAAAAAGGTAAGCAGGGGAGTATGTTGGGCCGAGGAAAAGGTACATTTTTCCCCTATCTTTAGCGTGATTTATTATTAACTTTTATATGTTTTCCTTCATTTTAGAAACAATTCAAAGGAGAATAATTTAAAAGTAGGGTAAAATGAATTATTAATAAATAATGTATTTAATAGTATAAAAACCAACTTTTTCTATCTTTATTAATAGGGAATCCAAACTAACTAACTACTGACCAAACGACCAAATAGCAGCAACCAAGAAAAGAAAATGCAATCGCATCTGGTTCCTGAAAATAAGCAACAAATGAAAAGACACGACTATATTTGAAGCATTCGGTTGATGACTAGGAAGCCTCAGGATCTCCTGATCTTGAGGATTCGTTATTCTCTGTTTTGTTTCTCCTTAATTTATAAAAGGTTGTAGGTGAAAGTGAATGTTAGCGTTCTGTAATTCTGAGGCTGAAACAAAACTACAGAGGCAACATCAAACCAACTTTGGAAACTGGGATTTAGCCATGCCAGTTTCAGAGAGGGCTCTCTTTAAGATTTAACTTTGTTTGGATAAGTTTTTAGGTTAGTTATGATTGTACTTGGGTTTTGAGTTTTGTTTTGGGTTTTGGAAAATTGATTGTATTCAATTGATTAATGTATATTGGGAAATGGAGTCAAAATATAACTGGATAGTTGCATCAAATTTTCATAGAGTAAACACAGGGCAAGCTAGGAATATTTACTGGATCTTTCGAATTTATGGATTATGACCGAAAAATAAAAAAATTCAGCAGAACTAAAGAGAAATTAAGAATTTTTTAGTTTTGCCTTCAGTGGAAAACATTATGATTGTAAATGCAGCTAGAATAAGGTACTCAGAAGTAAATCCTATTCATCATGTTTTTTTCTTTTCAATTGGAATTCAGATGATTACAATGAAACATACTAATAGAAGAAAAACATCACCAGTATTTAAGCCACAAGAATCCTGTGAATGGTCTAATTATTATTGATGCTCCAGTGCTTTGAAAAAGCTTACAATACTTCAATATACAAAAATAGTTACGATCTCAATCAATCGACTTTTGATACTTCCAAAACGGAATTATTTATATAAATAATAATAATAATAATAATAATAAATAAATAAAAATAAAAATAAAAATAATTACAATCAATGCATATGTGACAAGGCAATCTATAATTTCTCAAAATGAACTGAAAGGAAAGAAATCGATCGAAAAGGAGTGCATTTGTGTTTCTGGCCTTGTTCTGCTGGAAGATTGTTGCTGAGTCACCACCTTTTTAGTACTGTGCCGAAAAACTGAGTGTTGTGATGGTGAAATCTGTTGTATGAACGCCCTTTGCCTGTCTTGACCCATGGTGTCTATTTTCTACCCAAGTCCCTTTTGTCGTGTTTAACCCTATTTCTTCATAAAATGGCGCACTAACTAATACGACCAGACCTGAAATCCTTTAGATTTCATCTCGAAACCACATCGCATCCGCGCCAACATCGCGCTTCGCATTTCGTTGTTTTTAACTTTTCTTTAGCAGTTATCTTTTAAAACTTGCGATGTGCGCTATGCAATCAAGTCCCACCTGGCATCGCATATTGCACTTCGGCGACTTTAACATGAAACCTTTGCACTATCTTTTAAAACTTGCAATTTTTGAATGCGATCTGGTCCCACCGTCATCGCATATCACACTTCGGCGAATTTAACTCTTACCTCTGCACTTATTATTTAAAATTTGTGGTGTGTGATTACGATCGGGTTATATCACAAGTTAAAACATTTAAATTGTGGGCGCCATGTGCACTATCCTCCTGAGCTTGCGACGGGTGATAGGCGATTGCATTGCAACTTTTAAAAAATAACTTGTGGGTGCTTAAAAAGTAAGTTATAAAATGTGCGAAGTACAAAATGCGACGCACTAAAGCTTGAAAGTGCAAAAAGGTGAAAGGTAAGGAAAATGTAGAATATAAAGGTTTGCATGTGAATTCAGTAATGTATAAAGTTTGGATGGATCCCACCAAATCGCATCGGCAGAGTTTTATGTTTCGGTGATGAATTAAGAAGAGAAGGTTAAAACTTGCAGGGTGCGAAGTGTGAGAAAGAGGTAAGGTTTATGGTATAGTGTTGTATAACACAGTTTTTCGATGGGGGGGCGGACCTGCTTATTTTTTAACTATAAAATTTGAATTCAATAGTTAAGAAAGGGTTTTGAATGAAATTAAGCATGGGACTTTAGACAAATGGAAAAATGAAAGGTAAACGAAATTAGATGGAATGAGTGAGGGCAGTATGGAGTTTGCTCACCATCACACTTAATCAGCAACACTTTCCTCTTTCAATTGAATTGAAAGGCAAATAGATTCATTTGATGCTCTTGATAGTCATGATTTCCCTTTTTTCCTGAAAATAAATGATAGCCATGGAATATTATTTTCAATACGAGAGATCTGAGAAATAATTAGTCACCTTGTGATCCTATAGCTTATAGGACCCTAACATTGGATTCAACCGGGGATGGTACTCTCCTTGTGAGGTGCCTAGAACATCGTAGACTAGTAGCCTGATCCATTAGGTTGATCCCAAATATACACATGTTCTCTTATAAAACCTTTGCGACTAAAATATCAAACTGAAATAAAATCTTTCTGCACACTGAAATCTGAAACATAATGAACTAAAATCTGAAATGCAATCTGAAACTGAAACTGGAAAGAATCCTTGAAAAAATGCTCAAAACACTGAGATTATTTGTAGACTACTACCTATCCTATACTGCTAAAACTTATGTTGGATCAAGTAATACAAAAATGCCAATAAATCTAGTTAAGTAATTGTAGAAACAAAAGGACAACTTGACCGCTTGTTAGCAAAATCATATGTACAACTTAATTATTTGTCCACATGATCAAAGTTATGATGTGTAATGTCAGTCGCTGATGTATTTGGTCCTTATAGAGAGTACATGTTTGAGAACTTAAGCTAAAAAGAACCTCCATGTAATCTGGTATAGGATCAATAAAAGCATGATGTATGACATTTGCATCTAGACCTTCAATGAATATTTGATCAATTGCATTCTCAATATTAAACCTTGAAATCTCATCTTCAGTTTGGTACTTCAAAGCACAATCATCCTCAATATGTAAGTTAAGAGGTAGTAAAATTTCCTCTTTCTTAGGGGAAGGGAGACTTTCCAAGAATTCTTTAGGATCTCAGAAATTGTATGACTGAATTTGAGAATTCAAAATTTCAATACCAGTTTCATATCGTTCAAAAACTATCTCTAGAAAACATGTTTTAGCTTCAGGACTAAATTTGCTTGATTTCAAAATGAGAAAGACAGCCTCTAGGAAATATTCATCAAACTGAAATATGGATAACTAATTCCTTGGCATCTTGTTCAACAGGAACTCTATTCAGCATGTTGTGGACTCGCCATAAATGTTCAAAAGCTGGGTTCTTTGAATCATGGAGTCGCCAGGTGAATAATGCAGCCTTCTTGTGTCTGGTCATTGTCCACCACCAATAATCAGATCTGAACTTTGATGTGATTTCTAAGGAAGATAAATTTCTTCCCCAGTATGGTCACCACTATGTTAGCATTCTTTAATTTTGAGGCTAAAGCAAAACTACACAGACAACATCAAACCAACTTTGGAAACTGGGATCTAGCCATGCCAATTTCAGAGAGGGCTCTCTATTTAAGGTTTAACTTTGTTTGGATAAGTTTTTAGGCTAGTTATGATTGTACTCAGGTTTTGAGTTTTGTTTTGGGTTTTGGAATATTTACTATATTCAATTGATTAATGTCTATTGGGCAATGGAGTCAAAATGTAACTGGATAGTTGCATCAAATTTTCACAGAGTAAACACAGGGCAAGCTAGGAATATTTACTGTACCTTTCGAATTTATAAATGGATTATGATAGAAATATGAAAAAATTCAGTATAACTAAAAAGAAATTAAGAATTATTTAGTTTGGCCTTCAATGGAAAACATTATGATTGTAAATGCATCCAGAATAAGGTATTCAGAAGTAAATCCTATTCATCGCACTTTCTTCTTTACAATTGGAATTCAAATGATTACAATGAAAGATAACAATGAAACATACTAATAGAAGAAAAACATTACCAATATTTAAGCCACAAGAATCCTATGAATGGTCTGATTATTATTGATGCTCCAGTGCTTTGAAAAAGCTTACAGTACTTCATTAAACAAAAACAGTTTTGATCTCAACCAATCAACTTTTGATACTTCCAAAACTGAAGTATTTATATAAAAATAAAAACAAATTACAATCAATGCCTGTGTGACAAGGAAATCTATAATTTCTCAAAATGAACTGAAAGGAAAGAAATCGATCTAAAAGGAGTGCATTTGTGTTTCTGTCCCTATTGTGCTGGAAGATTGTTGCTGAGTCGCCACCTTTTTAGTACTATGCTGGAAAACCGAGTGTTGTGCTGGCGAAATATGTTGTATGAATGCCATTTACCTGTCTTGACTCGTGGTGTACATTTTCTACCTGAGTCCTTTCTTCCATGTTTAACGCTATTTCTTCATAAAATGGCACACAAAACTCATACGCCCGGACCTGAAATCCTTTAGATTTCATCTCAGAACCAAATCGCATCTGCACCAACATCGCAGTTTGCATTTTGTTGTTTTTAACTTTTATTTAGCACTTATCTTTTAAAACTTGCGATGTGCGCTATGCGATCGGGTCCCACCTGGCATTACATATCGCACTTTGGTGCATTTAACATGAACCCTTTGTACTATCTTTTAAAACTTGCAATTTGCGAATGTGATCAGGTCCCATCATCATCGCATATTGCACTTCGGTGAATTTAACTCTTATCTATGCACTTATTCTTTAAACTTTGTGATGTTCAATTGTGATTGGGTTATATCGCAAGTTAAAACATTTAACTTGTGGGCGCCATGTGTGTTATCCTCCTGAGCTTGCGACGTGCGATAGGCAATCGCGTCGCAACTTAAACAAAATAACTTGCGAGCGCTTAAAAGGTAAGTTATAAAATGTGCGAAGTACAAAATGCGATGCGTTAAAGTTGGAAAGTGTGAAAACGTGAAAGGTAAGGAAAATGGGGAATATAAAGGTTTGCATACGAATTCAGTAATGTATAAAGGTTGGATGGGTCCCACCAAATCGCATCGGTGGAGTTTTATTTTTCGGCGATGAATTAAGAATAGAAGGTTAAAACTTGCAGGGTGTGAAGTGCAGGCAAGAGGTAATTTTTATGGTATAGTGTTGTATAACACGATTGTTCAATGGGTGGGTGGAGCTGCTTCTTTTTTAACTATAAAAATTGAATTTCAATAGTTAAGAAAGGGTTTTGAACGAAATGAAGCATGGGACTTTAAACAAATGGAAAAATGAAAGGTAAACGAAGGTATATGGAATGAGTGAGGGTAGTATGGATTTTTCTCACCATCACACTTAATCAGCAACACTTTCCTCTTTCAACTGAACTGAAAGGTAGATAGATTCATTTGATGAATTTGGTAGTCAGGATTTCCCTTTTTCCCTAAAAATAAATGATAGCCATGGAATATTATTTTCAGTATGAGAGATCTGAGAAATAATCAACCACCTTGTGATCCTATAGATTATAGGACCCTAATAGAGAACAGGAGATCTTTTTCTGTATATTGTAATTTTCTTGTAATAAACATTATTATTTAGACAAAGTTGTGAACTTGTGATGATGTACCTATTCTATTTATTAATGAAAGAGTTAGCATTTTAATTATAAGCAGATTCTGATTATTTCTTAGCAGAAGCCTTATGGAGGCTACGGGCCCAGTCTCTGGGAGTTCTCCTGCTATTTTGTGTTACATGTTTATTTATTAATTCTCGCAATTTAGTTATTCTTTATGCTTTGTAGAATCACAATTCAATTTAGTAATCGCAAGTGTGGTGTGTTACAATTTCCCTTTCAAATATGTCAAATTTATCATTAATATTCCTTTACTGCTGAGTGATGTGTTTACATTCATTAGATTTATTTCAGTGTGGTTAAGTAGTTGTTGTTCAATTATGCACATTGTTATTTCTTGATTTTTTCCATTGCAAGTGTGAACGTATGGTTTTCTATTAAATTCTGAAGGTTGTTATTAATTGAATTATAGATAATTCCATTGCAAAATGTTAATAGATGATTTTTTTTCAATTTATTAAGTATTCCTTTTCTATTGTTGTTAAATTCATTAAGCTTGTTGTTCAATTGCAAAAGATCTTTAATTTCAGCATTGAGTGTTTACTTTCTGCATAAGATCAGACTATAGTTTCATCATTTGATTAGTGTGAAGTATTTCATAGTTTACTTTTTAATTGGTTCATTGAACTTCGAGAATTAGATAGTATTTCTAACAACGATCTAGAGTAATTGACCTATGAATTCGCTCACATATAATTTGCTTGCACTCTTGAAATAAAGAGACTTGCCCTGGGTTGATGATTAATGTGAAGCATTAAGGTTACCTTTAACAGTCACCTTTCTTGAGCCAACAGCTATGGAATATAAGCTCTGTGTACTATGGCAAGCACCATTAGCGAAACCGGTATAATGGTTCGACGAAATCTGCAAACCAATTGGAACACTAGGTAAGAAGGGGAAACATGTTTGTGAAGCAAACAATCACACAAAAAATATAAAAAACGCACTAATGAATAACACATTAATGTAAAAGTTACCATACTTGCGATCAAGCACAATACTTTTTTCAGATAGAGCCCATTTTGAGGCTCAACCAATTGATTCCCTTCATAATATACTAGCTCATAAGCACCTCTTTCCAATACACTTTGAACAATATAGGGCCCATGCCACATTTTCTTGAGCTTCCTGACTCCCAATTTATCGTGGGCTCTATCATAGAGGAGGACCAAGCCACCTTCACAGAAAACGTGAGGGTTGACAGTTTTGTCGTACTAATCCTAAACTTATTTCTTTTGTGCTTCAACGACTAAAGCGGCAAGTCTTCGGTCCTCATTGATACAGTCGAGGTAAATAAAACATGCCTCTTATTGCAAAGTTCTAGCTTCACAGAAGGGATTTCTCACTCGTTTGGGAGTGTTCATTCCAAACCATACACCAGTTGAAATGGTGTAAATCTTGTAGTAGTATTATTGTATGTTCAGTAAGCCCACAGTCTGACAAAATCATGGGATTCCAATCTCGTTTGTGTCTCCCAATGGTTTTCTAAAGCGTTGTCACCAAAACCTTGTTAACGGCTTCGAATTGACCATTGTCCTGTGAATAGTAAGGAGTGGATCTATCATGGCATAGCCCCAACTAAGAAATAAGTTCTTTCATCATATGATTTCAAAAATGAGAGCCATGGTTAGTGACAACGGTTGTCAGGACACTGAACCGAGCTATGACATTATTAAACAGGAATTGTGTTGTAGTTTCACCGTCATTATCATATGTGGGAATCACCTCGGCCCACTTTGTAAAATAATCAAAGACGATGATAATATAACCATGCCCCCCGGTCGAGTGAGGATTATAGTTCATGAAATCGATGCCCCATTTTGAAAATGGCCCGGTGGTCACTACTGGGTGCAAGGGTGAGGGTGGGGCTCATGCTTTCCAAGAATAGATTAGGAAATCATGACATTTTCGAATGACAATAATGAAATTCATAAAAATAGATGGCCAAAAATATCATGTTCGAAGGATTTTATGGGCGGTATCATAACCGGACATGTGACCACACAAGCCCCAGAGTGGAAGTTGTTAAGAACTTTCTCATCTTCCTCTATAATCAAACATCTACGGAGGATGGATCCAAAACCATTGTGATACAAAGTATCTCCAATAATGCGATAGGTTTGGGACTTGTGACGAATCTTTCATCTCTTAGAGTGAGATAGCTCTGGTCGAAAGGTTTGGGTTTGGAGATAAACGATGAGATCTCCATACCAAGGGTCAAGAGTACTGATGAGAAAGAGTGATTCAACTGGAATCAATTCTTCGAAGGTATTAGGATTGTTGGGTATGTGTTATATTCTTTCCACGACTAGCCACACGCATCGTACGTTGCGCCAGGTGCAGCAGGGGGGTGGCAGCGCCCCGGCAAAAAAAAATTTGGTATGCGGTCCCAGTCATATGCGGACCCACCCATGTTTTGTGCATGAGTTTGCACATGGTTTTGGGGTACGATGGTTTTCAGCCCCTGGTATTTTGTAGATCCGGTCAAGGGAACTACGGTTATGTTCTAATCCAGGGTTAATGGATTGGGGTTTATGTATGCTTCGGCATGTATATAAATGCGTTGTAACACTAAAAGGAATATAATGAAAAATTAAGCTGGTCGTCCCAATTTTGGATCTAGGGGAAAATCTCTATGTTTATCTGTTTTATGTTTTATGCTCTCTCTATTGTTTATTTTATGTTATAAGATTCGTGTGTAGATAATTTCTGTTCAGGGTTAAAACCTACAGGGATCAACTGTAGTGGGACTATCGTAAATCAGCTCAGCAAAGACAAGTGATTTCTTCGATTTGACTGCAACAAACTCTAAGTCACACTCTTGGATAATAACAATCCATTTCGAGTATTTTCCCCCAAGAAATTGACATGTAAGAATGTAATTCATGGGGTTTCATTTGGAAATCACTGTAGTTTTACACAGGAGAATGTAATGACAAAAAAACTGAACAACATGAACAACGACCAATGCGAGTTTCTCAACATGAGCATAGCGGGTCTCAACATCGAAGAGATTTTTTCTCAAGTAGTAAACTACATGTTCCTATCTGCCATCATCATCCTGAATGAGCACCATATCGATGGTTCTCTTTGCGGCGACCAAATATAGGAAATAATCGCGATGATTGTTGGGAGGATGCAATAAAGGAGCACTAATCAAGGCTTTCTTCAAAGCATCGAAAGAGTTTTAGAAAATTTCATCCCAAAAGAAAGGCATAACCTATTTCCATAAGTGATTGAATCCTTTGGCAAGCTCAGCGTAGGTCAGGACGAACCAACAGACAAAATTGGCCTTCCCCTTGAAGCTTTTCATTTCATGCATGGAGGGATGAGGAAAATTTATGATTGCCTCAACATTAAGAGGATCTATCTGAATGCATTCTTTAGACACCACAAAACTTAATAAGCGACATAATTCTACGCAGAAGACACATTTATGAGGGTTTAACTGGATATTATAGTGTTCACATCAAAGAAAGATTTCTCTTAGATGTTTGAGGTGATATTGACATTTCGCAGAATGAGCCAGAAGTTCGTCAAGATATGGTTGAAATATATGTTTCATATCATGAAATTCATATGACATAGCTCTTTGGAAAGTGGCACCAACATTTTCAAACCAAAAGGGAGTTTCTTGAAGGCAAAGGTTCCCCATGGACAGATAAAAATGGTTTTATGTTGATCAGCATGAGTGATGTTGATCTGGTTATAGCTAGAAAAACCATCCATAAAAGAAAAGAGCTCGATCCCAGCACATTCGTTAATGATTTGATCAATAAATGGTGTGGGGTAATTATCTCTAGGACATGCACGATTGATATCAGGATAGTCAACACAAACCTAGATGGTCCCTTGTTTCTTAGTAACAGGAACGATATTGGAGACCCAATCCGTCAATGGTATGGGATAGATGAAACCAGCCTTAAGAAGTTTTTCGACTTCCCCTTTTATAGTTGCAACCTTTTGTGGGTGCACAGGATGAAGCCGCTGATGAATGGGCTTCTATTACGAATATGTAGGGATTTTGTGAATGGAAATACTAGGTTATATGCCAGGAATTTCCTCGTAAGACCATGCGAAGACATCACGAAATTCCTTAAAAATATCGGTGTAAATCTTGACCTTGTCAGGAGAACAAGAGGCGTTGATGTGAGCATTCTCGAAAATCCCTATTTTGACATAGATGTCGATGGGGATATTGGTGGATATATTCCCCATGTTTCCTTTAGACAACGCTTCATGAATCAAGATGGGATTCTGAAGCGGGACGATCGATTCATACGAAACACAACATTAAATACAGGTGGAGATCTCATCGAGGCTGGGGAGGAATGAGTAACGATGATGACCATCATCCCATGGATTTTCCTCGAGAGACATGACCTCCATGATACTCTCGTTAGTGGGGAATGTCTCTTTCAAGGGATCATCTGAATCCCAAGAACCAAACTATGTATACGTGTCGAGAGATGAAACCAATTTGTCATTGGTTTTGAAAACAGCCTTAGAAGCCAGAAGAATGCTCTGATACATTTTTTTTACAAGACTAAGAGGCATAACTTCACCAAAGCTTTCAAGCTCATCAAGACTAGGAACAATCCATGGATTGTGACCAGAGGATATCATGTTGATAGTGGTGACATTAGGAGGTGGGAGTGGAAAAATTTATGTAAGGGACAAGTCCTTGAAAAGGCCTGGTATAACGTTCTCATAGGGGGTAGAGGTATTCCCAACATATGGATTGTTCCCTTTTGAATAATCCGAGGAGAAGAAAGCGAGTTGATCGATGGTCAGAATATTCCCTTGATGAGGAAAGCATAGAATATGGAAGAGGGTGGAGACCACGTAAACCATTGCATGGGTCCAATTGAAACCAAGAAGGAGGTTATTATTCAAGTTGGCATCCACCACCTCCACTTCTAGGTTCACTGTCTTTCCCTCCAAGAGGATGGGTAGAGCTTTGAAAATACCATATGACCGAGAACCTCTATCGTCGAAAGCTTCCAAAGTATTTGAGGACTGAATCAATGGAGGACAACCAATGGATTTCCAACAATCCATAGGCATGATGTAGGCTGAAGCGCCTTCATCAAAAACAGTCCTATGAATGGTTTTCCCCATCACGGTAACTTGAATTCAGAACGCTACCTGAAATGGGAGGCAAGGAACAAATTTCTCAAGATTGAAAGTGATAAGGTTGGAATCCACCAGATCAATGCCTCTAATGGCAGATAGTAGTGCCTTATGTTGTGATGGACATGACTGAAGGACTTACAATGCCAACTTCACCAAAGGTGCCTGAGCTAAATCCTCTACAATGTTATAGTGTTGAGCACCTCGGGCATTCATATTATAAGACGATTTTCAAACAACATCTTTTGGAGGTGGTTGGATTATGGAATCGCTACTAGGCCTCTCAATCTGGAGAGGACCAGAACTAGGAGGTATGGAAGAGGAAGGATTATCTATGGCATCCTGTTCCATAGGAGCTTTCGATGGATTTGGGTAATATTTTGATCACGTGGCAATAGAAATAGGTTGTGTGTCAACCATAAAAACTTAGGAGCTTCCAAATGATTGGGTTTGATCTACAATTTGTGTCTGCTGGGATGGGAACGATTCTTTCAAGATAGCTGGAGTACCAAGTGAACCCTTTAAGAGATGGGAAACTTCGGCACACCGAGGACAACCCTTGGTGTAATGGTCGTCATCACATATCAAAAAATGATATTTAGGCTTGCATTTGGAAGCATCATCAACGAATGACTAATTTTAATACTATTTAGGGTCATCATATTTGGATTTTACTTTTCCCTTTTTCTTACCTTTTGAGGATTTTTCTACTACAGTATATTAGACAACGTTTACCTCAGAGGTTTTACCAGGATTCTCCTGGTTATTCGAAGGTTTGGAGAGTGAAGTGGCAGCGGTGGAATTAGACGTTGAAGAAGCCTTGGGTGCACCACTATCAACATGGGCCACTGACCAAATAACACCATCAACAGGAGGTGTAGTAGGAGGTTGAGATGATGTCAGATTGGTTGAAGGTCGCAGTGCATCAAGTCAGATCTCATATAGAGTTCCAAATTGGTAATAAACCAAATCTAGATATTGAGCGCAGGAGATGACTTCCTCTTGCGTCGTGCAACCACTCATGGTGATATATTTTATGATTTATGGAACAAAATATTTCGTGAGCCATTCAGTCACAAACTGATCGGGGATCTCGAATTTGATGAGACAATGTATGTGCCTCCATTCGTGGATTCGATCTGAAATATGGGTTGCAGTTAACTGTTGCAATGACGTGAAAATTTGGGTTCCAGTTTCATACCAGAAAGGTAACTGGAAGTGAGTGATGAATTCCATGGCCAAGGTGTTAAAATCCAAGAAGACACCTCAAGGGAGTTCAATATGCCATTTAGTCGCGGCACTTGGGAGAGTGTGTTGGAAAAGACGTATACGAATTGAACCGTCGACCCAAGAATTGGAAGATCACCATAAGTGGTATATCATGACATGGGCTTGGGGGTCTTCCCCAGACTTACCTTCAAACTTTGGGCAATCTCCCGAAATCTTGGTTGTAACTGGCAGCCAATGCAACATATGTTGGATGGGGTCATTTGTGAGCTTAGACACATTTTACAGCTCCAACGTAACCAAAAATGGAAAGGGAGGATGGTGAGGAAAAAAAAGTCATTGGAAGTTACCCATCTGAGGGTTCCAACCTAGTTGATATATATTATGCCCCCAATAGGGAAAATTTTGACCTGGATACGCATACTTCCCCCATGGTTGGTAAGGACCTTGTTGCAGCTGCTGCTGAACATAGGGACCATGTTGGGGCTATTGATAACACCCTTGCTAGGTTTGAAACTATGGTCCTGCTGAACATAGGGTTCATCTTGAGGTCCTTATTGAACATGAGGTCTAGCTTCAGGTCCCAGTTAGGCCTACTGGTACCGAGGGATCTATTGATATTGAGTACCAGGGAGAGGCCCCGCTGGGTTTTCTTGTACTAACCCTATATAATGTGTTGGCATTGGAGTCCAGGTTGATTGGGGTGAGCACTAGGTTGACCGAAAGGGATAATCGGACCAGTTTGGGTGTAAGAACCAAACTGAGGGTTAGTCACAATGGTACCCACTGGATGTTGGGGTTTTTGGGCGTATTGTTACGAGGATTTTGGTCGAGGAACATATTGATACTGCATATTCGGTTGTTGGAGATGGGGTTTTTTAACCTGAGAATACTAAAAGTGGGGCTTCTGATAAACAAATGTAGCTGAAGTAGGTTCACCACTCAATGGAGCAGTTACTACGATAGTGTTTTTCGGATGTGAAAACAATGTTCCACCTAGGCTATCATTAGGTTGTCTTGCCCCCGAAATGATTCCAGAGTTCAGATGCCCCCCATTCGAAAGGGGAGGTGTGTAAAGAGGATTGGACTGCCCCCCAGGCATGGACGAAACCATAGATTTTCTACTCAATGGTGGAACCATAGTAATCATAGATAGTGATAGGGGGGTATAAGATCTTATTAAAATAATCATTTGACCTATAGTCACTGTAGGTCAAATAATAGGTTGAGATATGCAACCATAATTTAAATGAATGGGTCAGAATATAGGGGAATTCCCGTTGACCAAACGGGATCCAGAAATAAACATGTAGCTCCAGAAGCTCCTAAAACAAGGATTTCAAGAGAATTATACCCATGTGGAAGTGAAGATATGACTTGACTAGAGAGTATTCCCGTCCCACTTTTTGTATCTTGAGGAGTTGTGACGTAAGGATAGCCTTCAGGAGGAAACATGGATGAAATTTCTTCTGGAATATGAGTTGCAGTGGTTTCCTGTAAAGTTCTCTGAGGGGCACTTACGGATGGAATATCATCATTATTAGATGTCATTTCAGGAGGACACAAATGTTGAGATTCAACAAGATGATGATCCTAGTGAAAATTAAGCACCTACACTGGGATGGAGTCTCAGGCTATTTTTAGGTGGAAGTCTATTTTTAGAATGGATGGGAAAATTCTATTTATAGATGATGTCTATTTATAGATGGTGATAAAATTCTATTCATAGATGATGTTATATTTTTAGATGTATCTGTGAGTTCTATTTATAGATAGCATGTATATTTATAGATGCATGTCGACTATTATTATCCCTTAATAATAGTTGGACAATAAACATTAATCTATTCTCAATGAGCACTTGGAAATAGTTAACTCAAGTGGAAAATTAGTTAGCTATAGGAAATTTGAGTTCAAAGGTTGGTTTGTGGGACATGAAAGTGGACTTAGTTGTAACTAAGTGATTCGAAGTTGTAACAGAGTTGGATGTGTAGTCAGGAGGCAGTAAATTGGCGCATGTATTTGTCAATTTTTGTATCACAGTGTGAGACGATTGTATATTGTACTGAGAGCTCTTGGATTAGATTTTTTTTATGATGTTGTTTCATTATCCATGATATATACATAATATATGATAGTGGGGTTTTTAGCTTTATGCTTTCCTGGTAAAAACATTTGTGTTGTGGGTGATTGATCTTTCTTCTTGATTTTGCAATTGGTGATCGTGTTTTAAATTTCCACAAGAATTTTTTGTAGAAGCATTCTATATTTAACAATGGCATATAATTGTTAGATCAGGAGAATCCAGGAAATACATAATTTGTATTAAAATTTCTACATGGTATCGGAGCACAAAATATTGCAATTTTGAAGCAGGAGCTGAGTTTGTTGGTGGAAACAATTCGAATTTACTGCAAGAATTTCTTGGTGCAACAGTTGAGTAAACATCAAAATGGATTTCAATGGCTTGCAGCTAGAGTATGCACTCGAGGGCAGCTCGAATTACATTTCCTGGAAGGATAGGATGGAGGCGGTGCTTGAAGATAATGGCTTGAAGGAATTCATCGACAATGATGTTCCTAAGCCCACTTCGATGGATGTTGTGTTACTTGATGCATGACAAAAGAAAGTAGTAAAGGCAAAAAGGATTCTATTGGAAGGTGTACGAGACCACATTGTCTCAAGCCTTCATGGGAAATCCACACCATATGCTATGTGGAAGGCTTTGACGGATCTTTTCCAAAGCAGCAACGACCATAGGAAATTGGTGCTGAAGGATAAACTCGGAAATATCAAGATGGAAAAGGGCGAAAATATTCCAAATTATCTCACAAAGTTTGTCCAATGTTGGGATGAACTAGGGAGTGTGGGAATCATTGTTGTTGTTGATGATTTGGTGAGCATGGCTCTCTTGGGACTTCCTAATATTTGGCACAATTATGAAGACCCTGTTAACGAATGGGAAAAATTGCCAGATTGGGAACGAATGTGGTCATATCTAGTGCAAGAGGATTTCAGGCGGAACACCATAGATGGCTCTTCATCAAAGCATGATGATGAAGAGGATTTTGATTTGGATGCCAAGACAAGGGAAGGGAAGGGGAATAAATTCCATTCAAGATCTGAGTCTAAAGGCAAGAAGCTGGATTTGTTCAAGGTGAAGTGTTTTCATTGTCACTAACATGGGCATCTTACCACTAAATACCCACAGAAGAAGAAGAACAAGAAGGCTCCTGGAGCTACAGTTAGTGAGGACCTTGCCTCGCAATTTGAATGTTATTTCTCTTTGATCACATGCATGGTGTCAAAGTGCATTGGGATCGGTGTGGTATCTTGATAGTGGTGCTTCCTTCCACATGAAAGAAGATAAGGATATTTTCAATGACTTGGAGGAGAAATATCTCCAAATGCATATAGAGATGGGCGACGATGGACGATATAATGCGACCAGCATCGGTACTATTACCTTTGAGAGGGATTCAGGTAAACCATTTCAATTGAAATATGTTATGCGTGTTCTAGGTCTGAAGAAAAACTTGGTCTCAGTCGCAATGTTGGAGGACAGAGGCTATGACATTGTTTTCAGTGATGGAAAAGTGTTCCTGCGACATAAAACAATGGGTAAAGCCAAGAGGATATGGATTCAAGTTAAGAATCTCTAAAATCTGGAGGTAGATGGCTATGCTGCCATGATGGGCAAGGCAAAAAAAGTGTTGAGTCAGGATAAGGGCGAATTATGGCACAGTCGATTGGCCCATCTTCATCATGGAGCCTTGAAAGTCTTGCAGCAAATATCTACTAGACTTCCAATGGGAACACTTGCTCAGTTAGATCAGTGCAAGGGTTGCACCATGGGGAAGTGTGTAAAGTCCACCTTTCATGAAAAGGAGAATCGTGCTTCAATGATCTTGAAGAGAGTTCACACAAATGTGTGTGGACCATTCTCGGTTGCTTCAACAACAAAACATAGGTATTATGTTATTTTTGTTGATGACTTTTCTCATAAATGATGGATCTTCTTCATGCAGAAGAAAGATCAAACATTCTCAAAGTTCTGTGAATTTAAAGCATTGGTGGAGAAAGAGTCGGGGAAGAAAGTGAAGGCTCAAAGGATCGAAAATGGTGGAGAATACATCTCTAACGAATTCAAATACTTCTACAGCAAAGAAGGAATTCGAAAAGAACTCATAGCACCTCATAACCCATAGCAAAATGGGGTCGCGGAGAGGAAGAACAGAATGATCGTGGGTGCAACACGAGCAATGTTGCATGATCAAGGCCTACCAATGCATTTGTGGGTAGAAGCATGCAACACTGCGGTTTATGTGCAAAAATATTGTCCTTATAGTGTACTTGGCATGAGTACACCTGAAGAAGCTTTCACAGGTAAGTAACCAGATGTTTCTCACTTTAATATTTTTGGCTCATCCGTTTATGTGCATGTGACCAAGAATGCCAGGAAGAAGCTAGAGCTGACTGCTAAAGTTGGGATATTTGTGGGGTACATGAAAACACCCCATAATTATTGTGTGTATTTGCCTAATAGTAAGATGACTGTTATGCGACAGGATATAAAATTCGATGAGGGGAAAGTCGTGCGGTTGTCGCTTGAGAGGGAGTTAGACTTGCATGCGGAGGAGGAATTGTTGGTTCCTAAGATGAGTCTCTAGATGTGGATCAGCCACAGGAGGTGGTTCATGGAGTGGAGGAGTCCACTCACACAGAGCCAAACATCAGAACTGGCAGAAGGCGTACCACAGAAGCTGATAGGTTGAGACTTGATGTTGCGCAGAATATAGGAGCCCCTACTTCACATTGCAGACAAAGACAGTCTCCTGACCGATTTACGTCTATTGTGACTAAGCCATATTTCTTTCAAGAAGCAGTGTAGGTGCCCACATGGGTAGATGCAATGGTGGAGGAGTATGACTCCATTGTTAGAAACAGTGCTTGGGAAATTGTTCCAAGGCTAGTTGATAAATTAATGGTAGGTTCAAGATGGATCTAAAAGGTAAAGCAAGCTGCTGATGGGAGTGTTGAGAAATACAAGGCCAGATTTGTGGCCCGAGGCTTCTCATTGATCGAGGGGATTGATTATGAAGAAACCTTTGCACCTATCGCACGGTATTCTTTCATAAGGACCATCCTTGCTATCTCAACATAGATGGGTTGGTACATTCATCAGATGGATGTGAAGACCGTGTTTCTCAATGGAATCATTGAGGAGGAAGTGTACATTGAGCAACCTGAAGTATTTGAGATATTTAGCAGCGAGTCGCGTGTGTGCAGACTCAAAAGAGCATTGTATGGGCTGAATCAAGAACCCCGTGCTTGGTACACTCGGATAGACAGCTATTTCACTGGACTTGGCTTCACCAAGAGTGAGGTGGATGCAAACCTATACCAAATTGTGGTGGAGGGTAATATTTTAATCATTTTTCTTTATGTTGATGATTTAATACTGACTGGTGATGAGAAGCTGATACACTCATGCAAGGAGGACCTTGAAAAGGAGTTCGATAATGAAGGATATGGGCCTCCTTCATTATTTCCTTGGACTAGAAATATGGCAGCAAGATGGTGAAATTTTTGTGTCTCAAGGAAAGTGTGCAAGCGAGATACTGGGTAGTTTTCACATGGAGGGCTGCAAACCTATGGATACTCCTCTTCTAGGAAACTGGAGGAAAGAGGATGCTACATCTAGAGAGGTAGTGGATGATACTGTCTATCGACGGTTAGTGGGTTCGCTAATGTATTTAGTGAATACAAGACTGGATATATGCTATGCGGTGAACCAGCTTAGTCAAGTGATGGTTAAGCCTACCAAGTTCTTTTGGAAGGCAGGAAAGCATGTCCTGAGATACCTTAGGGGCACATCTGAGTATGGCTTGTGGTACAGATAGATGGATGAAGTGAAGTTGCATGGCTTCACGGATGCAGATTGGGCGGGTAGCCCAACGGAAAGAAACAACACATCGAGGGGGATCTTCAGTATCAAATCTACGGTTGTTTCTTGGTACATCAGGAAACAGAGATCCATGGCACTCAATTCAACGGAAACAGAATACATGTAGCAAGCCAAGCTGCATGTGAAGCTATCTAGATGAGAAAGATATTGGTTGGTTTGTTTGGTTCTCATTTAGATCCTATAGTGATTCGTTGTGATAATCAAAGTTGCATTAAACTCTCGATTAATATCGTGTTTCATGATAGACCTAAGCATATAGATATCCGGTATCATCATATCAGAGAATGTGTGCAGCAGAAGATCATGTTGCTTCGGTACATTCCTACAGAAGATCAGGATGCAGATATTTTGACGAAGGTGCTCACCAGGAGAAAATTATAATACCATAGAGACAGGATTGGGGTGAAGGATAATCCCTTTCTTGTTGAGAGGGAGCATTGAGATTCAATAAGATGATGATCTTAGTGAAAATTAAGCACCTACACTAGGATGGAGCCTCAAGCTATTTTTAGGTGGAAGTCTATTTTTAGAATGGATTAGAAAATTCTATTTATAGATGATGTCTATTTATAGATGGTGATAAAATTCTATTTATAGATTATGTTCTAATTTTAGATGGATGTGTGAGTTCTATTTATAGATCACATGTCTATTTATAGATTCATGTCGACTATTATTATCCCTTAATAATAGTTGGACAATAAACATTAATCTATTCTCAATGAGCACTTGGAAATAGTTAACTGAAGTGGAAAATCAGTTAGCTATAGGAAATTTGAGTTCAAAGGTTAGTTGGTGGGACATGCAAGTGGACTTAGTTGTAACTAATTGATTCAAAGTTGTAACATAATTGGATGTGTATTTATGTGAGTTGTAAAGTTGTTTAACTCAGTTAAGTGAATTAAACTCAGTTGTGCTAGTTGTAACTGAACATACACTAGTGAGAGATCATTTAATTAATTATTTAATTAATTCACAATTAGTGGTCTCACATGCAACTAAAATTTACTAATATTAACTACATGCATGTCAGATCCAGTGGAGACCCAGTTGAGAGATAGGTGAAAGGGACAATTTGACTATCAATTGTGACATTAGTGGGTGCACTCATGAAACCACACACACATTGGAGGTGCCCATGAGGATTGTGTAGTTAATGCAAGAAGAATCTCATTCATTTAGGGATTGCGCAGTGGAGGCAGGCTGTCAGGAGGCAGTAAATTGGCGCATGTATTTACCAATTTGTGTATGACAGTGTGAGATGATTGTATATTGTGTTGAGATCTCTTAGGTTGGAGTTTTGTATGAGATTATTTCATGATCCATGATATATACATATTATATGATAATGGGGTTTTTAGCATTATGCTTTCCCATTAAAAAAATTTGTGTTATGTGTGATTGATATTTCTTGTTGATATTGCAATTGGAAATCGTGTTTTAAATTTCCGCAAGAATTTTTTGTCGAAGTGATTTTGTATTTAACAGTGGCATATAATTGTTACATCGGGAGAATACAAGCAATACATAATTTGTATTAAAATTTCTACAACAACTAAAGATCAGTAGTGCGAGATGCTACTAGAGAAGCAACAAGGGTAAAACAGGGTGCGTCAAAAGGACTATAATCATGTTAAGGCAATACCACTATTGGATTGAAGAGCATATTAGGAGGACAGACATAAAATTTTCAGATGGTTCGGGACTTTCTAGCTCAGGATCCTCATATGATGATGAAATAAAATCATCATGTGGTGGATGTGACAAAATAGGTTGTACACTTATGACAATTCCAAGTTCGACGCCTTGAGCATTAAGGGGTCCAAGTGGAAATTGGGGGACCTCGGGAGGAGGATCTTGAGATCCTTTAGAAGAGGAAGGAGGTGAATCTGATGATTCAGCTACGCTGACATTTAAGGCAAGATCAAAGAGAGAAAATGTGAATCAATTTTGAATAATTTACAATTTACAATTAACTAGGCAAAGATGAGGCCAGAAAACTGCACAGGTAAGATGTTATCGCAAGCAGTTGATTGTATAAATTAAACAAAAAATAAATAAGAAAGGGTGAACTAGGCCTAAAGGATTACCAGGTATATGTGAAATGTAATATACACCTTGGTGATAAATGATATAAAACATTACCAAGGACTGAACATACTAGAACCAATCTCCCTGAATGTTGTGTTGGGTGTATCACATCTACAAGGCGGCCGACTCGGTTACCTATGGTAGGCTTGCAACCTAGTGGTGTCTCCCCATATATACTCGAAAGTATGTGGGAGTCTAGTCTGTAGTAGTGTTATCTAATGTGTAACTGTATGATGAGAGTGTCCCCTTATAATTTTCATACGTGAAGCATAGTCCTATATACTTCCATACATGGGACGGGGTTTCACCTCCGGAATGTAACACATACTGTTAGTGAAAACTCCTACATTTAATGACACCATAACACATTTCTAGCCTAGACCTCTAAATGTTTTCGTTAATTTCAAATGCTCCATATGGTTAATTGGATAAATTTTAAAGTTGATCTTCAGTTAAGTCTTAGTTTAAGGCTCAATATCGATATCACCTGGACCCTATAATACATCTAAATGATAAAAGAGATTCTTTCCATTTCAATGAATTCTAAACTACTGAGGGAAAAAATGCAAACAAGAGTTGTTGAGATTGCAACAAGATGATGAGCTTAGTGGAAAGGAGTCGCCTTCACTAAGTGGGCCCGCAGGCTATTTTTGGCGCAAAGTCTATTTTTAGACTATGTCTATTTTTAGACATATGGATCATGTTCTATGAGTTGCGGGATGCTATTTGTGGATGGTTGGTCAAGTCGGAAAAAATAGATGGACTTCTATTTTTAGACATATTGGGCGGAATCTATTTTTAGATTGCTAGTCTAAAAATAGATATATCGAATATTATTAGCTCTTAATAATATTTGGACTCTAAACATTATCTTATTCTCTTGGAGCACTTCAGTTAAGTGCACAGATGTGGCACAGGAGCTGACAGAAGGAATTACGCTATTCCTGAGGGTTATGTGGAGCTATTGCATGGATACTTAAGTTAGAACTCATGTGACAGAGTTTGGTGGAGTTGATTGAGGAAGTTAGTGGAGTTGTATTCAGTTTAACTAATCTAAACATAGTTGAGCTATTTGTATTCAGTTTAACTAATTGATACAATTAGTGAGAGTGGTGTGAATTAATTATTAATTAATTCACTAATTTTAAACTCATTAATCAACTAAAGGATGCATCAATTAACTTCAGTGCATGGACAGTTTCAGTGGAGACCAGTGAAGAGGTAGGTGAAAGAGCAAGTGTGACTATCAGTTGTGACTATATTGGTGCATGAGATTTGCACACACATTGATTGAGAAGCCAATGAGGATTGTGTAGTACATACTGGTGGGATTTGAACCTTGATCTCATGATTATCCATATTGGATTGCGCAGTAGAGGCTGGCTAACAGGTGGAGCAGATTGGAGCAAGTGTCTTGTATGATCTGAGCTTGTGTAGTGTGTAACAATTGGAGATAGTGATGAGAGCTTGTGAGAAGTTTGTACTATGATTGTTACATGATCTCTATCATTATAATATACAGATAGTTGGGGGTTTTCAGCTTTAATCTTTCCCATAAATACTATGTTTATACGTGTGATTGTTTATGGTTTTAATGTGCGCATGCGATTGTTTTAATTTCCGCAAATTGATGATCAATAGTAGAAGAGGTTATGTATTATGCATGAAGCTCAAATAGTGTGTGATCAGGATAATCTCGGTGAATAATTTAACAGTTATTCAAATTTCTACATGGTATCAGAGCGATATTGATCATTGGAGCAATTGTAAAACATTGAAGCGGTTGAGTTTTGTGCTGGTGGAATTCGAATTTGCAGCAGTGTTTTCTTGGTGTCAGAGTTGAGAATTCTTTCAACGGATTGCGATTAGAGTATGCCCTTGAGGGCAGCTCGAATTATATTGCATGGAAGGATAGGATGGAGGCGGTGCTGGATGACAATGGGTTGAAGGAGTTCATAGATGCAGAAATTCCAAAGCCTACTTCTAGTGGTGTTGCCGTACTTGACGCATGGCAAAAGAAGACAGCAAATTCTATTGGAAGGTGTGAAGAATCACATAGTATCTAGTATTCATGGTAAGGCTTCTCCATTCTTGATGTGGAAAGCTTTGATAGACTTATTCCAAAGCAAGAGCAACCAGAGGAAGTTGGCGCTCACGGATAGACTCAGAAACATAAAAATGGAGAAAGGTGAAAGTATGCCCAAGTACCTCACGAAGTTCTTACAATGCAGGGATGAGTTTGGAAGTGTGGGGGTGACTGTTGATGACGAGGACTTGGTGAGCTTGGCTCTCCTTGGGCTTCCGAAGAGTTGGCACTCCTATCAGGACTCTGTCAATGGTCGGGAGAAATTTCCACGATGGGAGCGACTTTGGTCGGATCTTGTGCAAGAGGAGATAAGGTGGAGTACCAGGGATGGATCATCATCAAAGAACTCTTATGAAGAGAATTGTGCTTTGGATGCCAAAGCAAAGAAGGGGAAGAGCAAGAAAGCTTCTCATTCTGGTGCGAAAGGCAAGAAGCAGGACATGTCCAAGGTGAAGTGATTTCACTGTCACCAACACGGACATTATGCCACAAATTGTCCACAGAAGAAGAAAAATAAGCAGGTTGCTGGATTTGCAGCTGGAGAGGCCTTAGCCTCGCAGTTTGAGCTGGATTTTTCACTGATCGCATGCTTGGTCTCAAGTATGATGGGATCAGTGTGGTTTCTTGACAGTGGTGCGTCTTTTCACATGACAGGAGATCGAGATTTGTTTATTGATCTGGATGAGAAATATCTTGGAGTGCACATCGAGATGGGCGATGATGGTAGATACAATGCGACTGGTATCGGTACCATTTCCTTTGAGAGGGAGTCTGGTAAACCCTTCGTATTGAAGGAAGTGATGCATGTTCCAGGATTGAAGAATAATCTTATATCTGTGGCGATGTTAGAAGACAAGGGATATGATGTTGTCTTTAGAAAGGGAAAGGCTTTCCTGCGCAGTAAGGCAATTGGTGAGACCCGGACGATAGGGGTTCAAGTTAAGAACCTTTATCAATTGCAGGTAGATGGCTGTGTAGCAATGGAATGCAAGGCAGTAGGAGTGGTGAGCCGGGATGATGGCGAGTTGTGGCACCGGAGATTGGGCCACCTTCACCATGGAGCTTTGAAGATACTACAGCAGATTTCTACTAGGCTTCCTAAAGGCACTCTTGCACAGTCAGATCAGTGCAAGGGATGTACCTTGGGAAAATTTGTGAAAGCCACCTTTCACGAGAAGGATAGTCGCGCCACGACGATCCTTGAGAGAATTCACACAGACGTGTGTTGACCTTTCTCAATAGCTTTGACAGCAAAGCACAGGTATTATGTGATATTTGTTGATGATTTTTCTCGGAAGTGCTGGATCTTCTTCATGCAGAAGAAGAGCAAGACATACTCAAAGTTTTGTGAGTTCAAGGCGCTGGTGGAGAAAGAATCAGGGAAGCAGGTAAAGGCTCTTAGGAGCGACAATGGTGGTGAATTCATTTCTGGAGAGTTCAAGGACTTTTGCAGTGCAGAAGGAATTCGAAGAGAGCTCATAACACCTCATAACCCATAGCAGAACGGGGTTGCTGAGCAAAAGAACAGAACGATCGTGGGTGCTGCACGGGCGATGTTGCATGATCAGGGCCTACCCATTCACTTGTGGGTGGAGGCATGCAATACTGCAGTATATGTGCAGAACCGTTGTCCTCACAAGATACTTGGCATGAGTACACCCGAGGAGGCGTTTTCTAGTAAGAGGCCTAATATTTCCCATTTGAGGATTTTTGGTTCACCTGTCTACATGCATGTGACGAAGGATGCCAGGAAGAAGCTGGAGCCGACCGCAGAGGTTGGGATATTTGTGGGGTACACTGATACGCCCCACAACTATCATGTGTATTTTCCAGACAGTCGCAAGACTGTTGTGCGACGGGATATCAAATTTCAGGAGGAGAAAGCCATGAAGTGTTCACTTGAGAGGGAGCCACACTTGCATGCAGAGGAGGATCTATTAGTTCCTAAGGATGAGCTTCAGGATGTGGATCAGCCACAAGATGAGGTTCATGGAGTGGAAGAAACCACTCAGGCAGTGCCAACCATCAGAGGGCGGAAGCGCACTACGGAAGCTGAGCGACTGGCTCAAGATGCAGAGAAGGTTGTAGGAGTACCTACATCACAGCGCATACAGAGACAGTCACCTGACCGGTATACTGGATACATGGCTCTTGTGAGCAAGTGTATCGTCACAGAGCCATCCTCTTTCGAGGAAGCTGTGGAGGATCCCGCATGGGTAGATGCCATGGTGGAAGAGTATGATTCGATTGTCAGAAACAGTGCATGGGAGATTGTCCCAAGGCCGGAGGGGAAATCAATGGTGGGTTCGAGATGGATCTACAAAGTGAAGCAAGCAGCTGACGGGAGTGTGGAGAAGTACAAGGCAAGATTTGTTGCCCGAGGCTTCTCACAGATTGAGGGGATCGATTATGAGGAAACCTTTGCACCTGTCGCAAGGTATTCTTCCATACGTACGATTCTTGCTCTCTCAGCGCAGATGGGGTGGCACATTCATCAGATGGATGTGAAGACTGCGTTCCTCAATGGGGTGATTGAGGAGGAGGTGTACATAGAGCAGCCCAAAGGTTTCGAGATCTTCAGCAGCGAGTCGCATGTGTGCAGGCTCAAGAGAGTGTTGTATGGGTTGAAACAAGCACCTCGTGCTTGGTACACACGGATAGACAATTATTTCACCGGACTTGGATTCTCCAAGAGTGAGGCGGATCCTAACCTATACTAGATTGTGGTGGAGGGTAAGTTGCTGATCATTGTACTTTATGTAGATGATTTGATTCTGACAGGTGATGAGCTGTTGATACTTTCATGCAAGGAGGATCTTGCTAGAGAGTTTGAGATGAAGGACTTGGGCCTCCTTCATTATTTCCTGGGATTGGAAATTTGGCAGCGCAGTGGTGGACTATTTGTTTCTCATGGTAAGTATGCCCGGGAGATACTGGAGAAGTTCAACATGCATGGCTGCAAGCCTGTTGATACTCCTCTTCCTGGTGGTTGGAGGAAGGAGGATGCTACTTCAGCGGAGGTAGTGGATGCCATTGTTTATCGACAGTTGGTGGGGTCGCTTATGTATCTGGTCAATACATGACCCGACATATGCTATGCAGTTAACCAGCTCTCACAAGCTACGGTTAAGCCAACCAAGCTCTTTTGGAAGGCGAGGAAGCATGTATTGAGATATCTCAGAGGCACATCGGGATATGGATTATGGTACAGACAGTCGGATGAGGTGAGGCTATGTCGCTTCACGGATGCAGATTGGGCAGGGAGCCCAACGGACAGAAAGAGCACATCTGGAGGGATTTTTAGTATCGGGTCAACAACAGTTTTTTGGTGCAACAGGAAGCGGAGATCCGTGGCACTCAGTTCAGAAGAGGCCGAGTATATGGCAACAAGTTTGGCTGCATGCGAGGCTATATGGATGATGAAGATCTTGGTTGGGTTGTTTGGTTCACACTTGGATCCTACTGTGATTTATTGTGATAATCAGAGTTGCATCAAACTCTCGGTTAATCCAGTATTTCATGATATATCTAAACACATTGACATTCGGTATCATCATATCAGAGATTGTGTGCAGCGGAAGATCATGTTACTTTCATACATTCCTACGGAGGATCAGGATGCTGATATCTTGACGAAGGCGCTCACCAGGAGAAAATTTGAATACCATGGGGGCAGGATAGGGGTTGCAGATAATCCTTATCTTGTTGAGAGCGAGTGTTGAGATTGCAACAAGATGATGAGCTTAGTGGAAAGGATTCACCTTCACTAAGTGGGCCCGCAGGCTATTTTTGGCGCAAAGTCTATTTTTAGACATATGGATCATGTTCTATGAGTTGCAAGATGCTATTTGTGGATGGTTGTTCAAGTTGGAAAAAATAGATGGACTTCTATTTTTAGACATATTGGGCGGAATCTATTTTTAGATTGCCAGTCTAAAAATAGATATGTCGAATATTATTAGCTCTTAATAATATTTAGACTCTAAACATTATCTTATTCTCTTGGAGCACCTCAGTTAAGTGCACAGATGTGGCACAGGAGCTGACAGAAGGAATTACGCTATTCCTGAGGGTTAAGTGGAGCTATTGCACGGATACTTCAGTTAGAACTCATGTGACAGAGTTTGGTGGAGTTGATTGAGGAAGTTAGTGGAGTTGTATTCAGTTTAACTAATCTAAACATAGTTGAGCTATTTGTATTCAGTTTAACTAACTGATAAAATTAGTGAGAGTGGTGTGAATTAATTATTAATTAATTCACTAATTTAAACTCATTAATCAACTAAAGAATGCATCAGTTAACTTCAGTGCATGGACAGTTTCAGTGGAGACCAGTGAAGAGGTAGGTGAAAGAGCAAGTGTGACTATTAGTTGTGACTATACTGGTGCATGAGATTTGCACACACATTGATTGAGAAGCCAATGAGGATTGTGCAGTACATACTGGTGGGATTTGAACCTTGAGTTGTTGGTGCGTAATGCCTGATTGCGCGATGAGGTGGCCTTCTCGAGTGGAAGCTGATTGGAGCAAAGTGTCTTGTATGATCGACTTGTGTAGTGTGTAACAATTGGAGATAGTTTTGAGAGCTTGTGAGAAGTTTGTACTATGATTGTTACATGATCTCTATCATTATAATATACAGATAGTTGGGGGTTTTCAGCTTTAAGCTTTCCCATAAATACTGTGTTTATATGTGTGATTGTTTATGGTTTTAATGTACGCATGCGATTGTTTTGATTTCTGCAAATTGATGATCAATAGTAGAAGAGGTTATGTATTATGCATGAAGCTCAAATAGTGTGTGATCAGGATAATCTCGGTGAATAGTTTAACAGTTATTCAAATTTCTACAAGAGTGCAAGTAATGCAACAAATAATGACGCCCCCCATCTAGTTCAAAACTACTGAAATACTACTTTGAAAGATCAAATTCGCTTTCACTATTCCTCAAAATGCAAGCTTATTGAAAAATGAAATTGCTTCTCTTTCCACTAAGATGCATAACAATTTATTTTTTCTTTTACTTTGAAATCTCAAAATTCAAATGCAATCAATGAACAAAATTAAAATCAGCCAAACAAGCAAAAGAATCCTTTTTACATCTATTTTGTCGAATGGAAAACAAGATCGCTTCAAAAAATGCAGAAATTAAAATCACTTTCACTCGTTTTCAAAGCAAACAAACCAAATCCAAACTTCAAGATGAAAATCACTTTCAATTTACTCTTTTGAATTCGGGAACTAAAGAAGACACATTCTCCTAAACTTGAAAATCAAACAAATTGTAATCTTATGTTTGACATTAAATCAAAGGTGATTTCTAAGTGCAGCAATAACCAGTGCAATGGAAAGAAACTTCAAAAAAAAGCCAGAAGAAATGTGAAAAGGAGTTTGAGTTGACTATAATAGAATTCTACAACAGATCATCTCAATTCTTTGACAACAAGCACAAATGGCCAGTGAAGGGTAATTGATCTAGAACACCTAGAAAGCATCTAAACTTCACTCCAGTTCACAAGTAAGTCAAAGAAGAAAAACCAACCACACAAACAAGCTAATCATGAAGGTAGGAGGTCATTCAGACTTGAAAGATGTTCTTCAGGGGTTAGGACACATTGGAAAGGTAAGGGGAAACCATAACTTTTCCTATCTCTAAGATAAACGCTTCTGTGGTGAGCATAAGGGTTTTGGAAGGAAGATCAATGCTACTATTTTGTATAAAACAGCGTTGTTAGCAATATTGTGAGAATAGAAAACGTGTTTAGCGCTAAAACCAAGGAAAAAGAAAAAATAATTTCACACTAAAACCAAAATTAACACACAGTATTAATTGTCAAACCTTATGGAAACCTATAGAGACCTAAGGAGACTTAGGTCTCAATGATCGATCAAACTGATCAGAGATCAACCTGGGAAAGGAAGGCTAAGAGTCTAAAGCTCTCCAATGGAGTTTCCAATTATTTTGTGAAGATAAATCCCCTCTGTGGAAAGAGGCGATATCTCTAGCCCTAGAGTGGGTCTAACAGCTTGTGAGACTTTCTAATGCAAGCTTCCTTAGGTAATATTCAAAATGAGACAAAAAAGGAGATAGGATTACCTGTTGCTGATGCTATTCTTGAATCCTTTGATGATGGCCTCGATCCACAATCCCTCGGGCTCGCTCCTCGCTACTAGTGGCATATGATTACCTACAGGAGATAAAGAGATAACAACAAACATAATCCAATACAAAACATACATTGAATATCGACTATCTAACAAATCAAGGAACATTATACTATTTGCGCAAATGATTAAAAAAATATAGAAAGCAAACATCAGATGTTTTATTAATGAATATAGAAGAGAGAGATACAACCTAGGACTTGGTGTTGGAGACCTCCCTTTAGTGTTGTTATCACAATATAGGAGTGTAAAGGGAATGAATGATCTTACCACCCCAACAATGACCAACTAGTAGTCGAGGGATGGGGAACAATTTATAGGAAGGGAGAAGGGTTTGGGAGCCCATGAAAGGAGGAGGAAGGTCCACTTTCTAAGTGGAAAAATCCCATTGATAAGATGAAAACCCTCAGAGAGCTCGACCCTATCACCACCGAATAACAACCAACTCGTTGCCTTGGAGCTTCTAGAGGTCAAAGCTTCTCCTCCATTTTGAGGAAACACTACCAGAAAGGGATCAGCATAGTTTTCCCCAAAAAAAGGGCGATGACAGTGCTAGGCCAGAACTGTAAACCTGCCATTCCCACGGGCATGCCACTAGAGAAGCGCGTTGACCTAGAAATTTAGGTTTTTGACCAAGTGTCTCCATTGATATTTCAAGGTAGCTAATGAGCTCCATCATTAGGTACATTTTGAGGGGTAATTGGTCACCTTTTTTCCTTATTAAGTCTCTTTTTCTTGCATTTTAATTATATTATGGTCTTATGATGCTAATTTAGGTGGTGATTTAGGCTTAACATACTTTTAGTACCTAACATAAGATTAAATGCGGGAAAATCATGAAGATATGGCACTTTTGTGGATATTTTGTCATAAAGACTCGGAGTAGACAACAAGGAGATATTCTAGGGGGCTTTCCACCCTCCTTAACTCCCAAAGGCAGCCAAGGGATCCTCGAGATTCCCTCCAATAGCTCGAAATCAAAGGCAACCAAGCAAAATCAAGACCAAGTGCACTCAAGCCATACCTCACTTGGAGTCAAGTGGACTCGTCACCTATTTTCTAGGGATTTGTAGGTAACCTCCCTTTAGGTTAAATATGTTTGAGAAAGAGCTCATTAGGATTCAAATTTTCGAGAAATCCATTAGGCTCTTTGCTCTTGTAATGAGTTTTTCTAGACTTTTATATTGATATAATAAGGCTATGTTTTGAAATGAAATAAGTATTCAGACTTTTCGTTACGAATCTAGTTCTAGAGAGCTAGGCTTGTGAGTTAGGGCCTAATCCATGTGCCTCGGGCTCTCTTGCGTAATAATTTTTTCCTTTCATGTCATTTAGCTATTTTTTGTTATGAATAGTTAGCTAGTTTGTTGGTATTTTCATTTACTATTTTAGTTTTCTTCCATTTGTCTTTTGTTGTAGATTTAGTATGCTTACATGAGTGGTATAATAGGTAATAAACTCCATAAGTTGTGATTCAAGCCTCCCCCTCTCACCTCTTTCAATAGAGCTTGATGAGGGTAGACCTTCCCCATAGACCAAAAATGATTTTTAGTTTATGAATTCTTGGAATAGATGAGATTAGTTGTTTTAATTCCATGAACGTGTTCAATATGTTGTGGTATATCTTTGTTTCTATATTAGGATATATTTTATTTACAAATTCAAGTCATCTTTTCCACTATCTTTATCATGAATTTGTCCATATTTATTGCATGAATAGGTAGTTTGATTGCAGGTACATGTAGCACACCCAAGGAGAATTTCACCAGCGCCTCCAGCTTCATCTCTCATCTCCCTTCATCCCTCTGTTCATCAAAATCACCATCAGCCTTGTTTTTGGATTTTCCATCCCTACACTGTGAGAAAACCCTAGGGGTGAAAGACAGGCCTCCCAAGAGGCCCTGAGCTTGGGCAAGGGGTGGGCAACCTCCAAATCATCCTCATCAACCTTCACACCACCTTTCCTACCCTTTTCCCACCTTTTTTTGGCCTTAAATTTCCCTCGACCTGTTTCCTGTAGCAATTCAAGACTTACCTGTAGCACTACAGGAAACTTGTAGTAGCACTTGAAACAACACCTATGTGATCCGTGTAAATTTCTGATACCCTTTTAACCAAGACCTTTTACTTTGGCTGATGTGTTAGAATTACATTTTATCAAAAGAATTAATGAACACATGCAGATATAATCAAGAGGAAAGCATGTCAACAATCACACAACAAAATGCAAGGCGTTTAATAACGAAGTTCCTCTAGTGTGGACTACATCTCCAGGCCTCAGTGTCTCGATGGTGTTGGTCACTTCATTCATTGTTGTAACTAGTGATAATGTACATGGATTTTTTTGACTTGTAATACAAGGAAAATCCCTCAACATGAGTGGAAAATTCTCTCCACGAGACGTTTCGTTACAAGGAACTCTCACTCGTCACAAACCTCCTATCAGCATGACAACTTCACACATGGTGACAAAGAGTATCCTGCCATCAAGGAAAAAAATGGATCTCACAACATAAATCCCCATCCATGATAAATACATACCACATCAATACACATAAAGATTCTGCATCTTACATCAGCAAGAATCAACAACAACAAATAAACATGAATAATATGCATCATACATCAAGCAGGAATCAACATGGCATAAAGCATCCTACAACAATAATCAATGAAGTACATGGAAACAACACTTCATATAACTCAACTATAATGATGGCTGAAGAAAAGGTTTCTCAATCGTTGGATCTGAATGAACCATCGCAAATGTGGCGTCGACTGGCAAGAAATCAACTGTCCACATGCTGAAATCCAACACTGTCATCCCACTCTAGAAAATGGCCGACAAATCGAGACCTTTGTTACATAAAATGACACCACCATCAGGTTTGTGTCATAGAGAGGTGTAAAATCCATAAAAAATTTGTCCAATTTGGACATTGGGAAAATTTGGCCCCTCTGTAAATGAGGCTCAATCATGGTTCCACTGCCTCTACATGCTGGCTTAGGGTTCCACCTGAAATTAAAATAAATTTGCCTCAAACTGTGTGCCTGTTCATCTCTGACCTGCCTTGGGCGCACTGTGCAAAATGAGGAGTTTATATGTCATATTGCGGGCATAATTCACAATGAAATCTATTGTGGTGTGATGGCAGAGTTGTTATGTTTCCTAAATGGAGGTCGAGGGATCAATCCTGAACCCCCTTCATTTTGGAGCAATGGACGTTGTTATAACCATTGCACATTTAAATTGGGGCGGGGCGGGTACGCCGCTGGTGGCCAGTCCCCTCCTTTTACGCCGCCGTTGTGAGGTTGGTTGTGGTTAAGTGTTGTAATAGGACTACCACATGGAGGCGGGCCAGCCCACATGGCTAGTGTGGGTTCGATACCCGTCGGTATGGCTATTCTGCCATGTGTTACATGGTATATACCATCGTTGGAGTTCCGCAGGGTGGCGGGATTTGACCACCCGCTGACCCCACCATTTTCTTAATATTTTCTTGTTATATGGTCTGATGGGGGTGGCGAGGGTCATGGCCTACCACCCTATTTTTTTAATATTCTTTTCTTTTAATTTAAACAAACCACACATTTTTAAAATATCTGATTTTAGGCCGAAGGAGTATTTTTAACTACCCCAAAAATTCACCCGGAATCTGGCCGGAGCTGGCCGGAATCCTTTTGCCAGATTCTTGTGAATTTACTGCCTCCTTAAGCCTGCCACATTGGTTGGTTAACCTTAGAACTTTGACCAGCTCTAAATTTTTCATACGAGCTCAGTTTGATGAATCGTTCACACTGTCGTGATCAGGACGACGAGATCTTCAACATGAAACTGAGTTTACCACGTTTCCGTCAATTTAATTTTTGAGCTTTCATAAGCCCTCTTTGTCTTGTGTGTGTGTTTAGAGCCACTTGAATCATTCCTCACCACTGAGGAGCTTTTGGTCCTCTAAAAGCATCAACAATAATCTGCAACTACTATGTACAATGTCTGCACCACAAGTGTCCTGAAAAGGTCGCCCTTCCTTCTCCTTCACCTTTGTCCTTCAGAGCCATAAGCGATGAAGCGACACCTGCATCCCTTGGAAACCCTTAATACAATCTCCTGCAAATTACATGCTCAAATTATGACCAACTAATCTAAAATGACTGTATTATTTTTGTTGTGTTGAGAGTATTTTCAGTTTAAAAACATGTGCATAATCAGTTCATTAGTTTTCTTGAGGTTTAAGGTTTTTTTCCATGATTTGTAGGTGATTTTTAATGAATTAGAAGCATAAAAAAGCTTAAATAACACTAAACAACAATGTAAAATAGAGAAATAAGTCACCATATGAAATTTACACAGCAGACATGATGAAGCAGTTCACCCCTCCTGGGCTACATCTGCTGGTCCAACTCCCAATGGCATGTCCATCTTTCATTATGCTCAAAATTTTGCTATTACATGTAGTTATAGTGCTCTAATGGTTGTTTTCTCTACACCAATGGCTCCAGAATGCTCTAATTAGTCAAAAATGACTCTTCATTCACTCAGCATGGTCAAAACTTGGGCCTCCTACACTTTTGCCCAGTTTCACCTAGGGCTCCACTAAAAGTGGAGAACTCCACTTAACTGGAGTTAAAATAGCATAGGCTTCCAAAAATGGCGCGCTCGCTAACTGTTTTCCGACTTGACTACAACAATAAATGTTTTCAATTGGGCACATGAACCCCCAAACCGCGGATTAACATAACCGTTGGGCGGAACCCAAGGCAATAAACTATGGTTGTAAAGGTTGGAACTCTGGTTGAACTATTGGGTTTCGTCGACTGCGGGGAAGTGGTTACATTAACCGTTATAACCATGTGATAATGTGTATGGAACACTGGCAGGTTAGCATTTACCGTGACTGCTTTGGTTGGCATTTAATGTTGCATGTGATACATCTTGGGGAACCGCTGGAGAGTTGGGACCGCCAGCGGTTCCCAACCCCCAACGATAACTGCAATAAATATTAAATATAACTCGCAACCTATATAGTTAAAAACTATCATGTAGAGTAGACGGTAAACCATGCACATGCCCAATAGGAGGTCTGAGGGTCGATTCCTGTGGACCCTCAACAAAATTTTACAACTCCATTTCAGGGACACGTGGCAGCCTCAGGGCTAGCCACGTGGCGCCCTATGATTGGATCTTCAACCCCGTACAACAAAAAGTACCTTGACACTTTTCAAACTTAGATTGGTTCTAAGGCAGGAATATTCCCTTTTTCTGACTGTGCATCCTAGTCAAACTTGGTCAAACTGTCGCAAATTTACCTATTTGGCATTTCGATCAGAACGTGATATCTTCCTCATACGACATCGATTTTTCGAACCATTCACAGTGCTGGAATCAGGAAGATGAGATCTATGCAACTGTCCTAGTTTTAACCCAATCTTGTAACTTTGAATTTTGAGCAAAATTTATGAGCTCCTAATCATTCCTCCCCATTGGGAAGCTTTTGGACCCCAAAAGACTTGATTACTTGTTCAGTAGATGAGGGTACAACTCCCTCACCTTTCCAACCTCCATCCATTTTTCCTTGCTTGGTTTAGTTCCTTTGAGCCCAACTCGAAGGTAGTCAACACTTCCCCTCTTGGATGGTCTTATCCTCCTGTCAAGAATTGTATCTTCTTTGAGCTCATCCAGAAATTCTAGCGAGAAATATTCAATAGAAGGTAGCTGAACATCACTTCCTTGATCATCGATCAAAGGTGGCTCACACAAGCGTAAGTTTAAAACATTAATAACTGAATACATTTGCATGTAAGAGGGCAAGTCAAGTTGGAATGCATTATTACCAACTTGTTTTATGATCTTGAAAGGACCATAGCGAATGGGTTTGAGCTTTTTACCTTTCCCTTGCATCCTTTCTTTGCTAATGTGAAACCATATCTCATCTCCCTCTTGAAACTTGTGATCAACTCGGTGTTTTTCATGCCTCTCTTTGTATTTTCTTTGACTTTTCTCAAGTTGTTCTTGAACTTGTTGATGTATAATCTGAATTTTATCAATGAAATTTCGAGCCTTATCAATGTCACTATGGCCATCAATTGCAACATCCTTCCCAAAGATGAATTCTAATGGAAATTTTGGCAAATACCCAAAGCATACTTCAAAAGGTGAGGTTTATGTTGAAGAGTGGTTTGCCCGGTTGTAAGCGTGATGAATGTAATGCAATTGTTCATCCCACAACTTAGGATGTTTGCTGCAATATCCTCTCAATAGATGCACAACTGTTATTCTCACCACTTCGGTTTGTCCATCTATTTTTGGATGAAAAGTGGTACTCTTTTTCAACTTTGTGTCCATCATTCTCCATAGATTTGACTAAAAATTCTCAATGAACCTAGAATCCCTGTCACTAAAAATAGAAGTTGGCAATCCATAATGAACCCAAAAATTTTGACAATAAAGTTCATCAGTTTGTTCACCAGTAATGGTTTTCTTACATGACATAAGTATACACATTTTACTGAATCTATCCACAACTACATAAAGATAATCATGTTGCTTTCTTGAAATAGGTAGACCTCCAACAAATTCCATGGAGACACTCTCCCATGGCCTTGATGGTACCGGTAATGGAGTGTACAATCCAAGCTTCCTATTACTAGGATTACTTATTGCACACATATAACAACCTCTTATAAAACGTGACACACTATCTATCATGTGAGGCCAATAACAATACCTTTGTAGATGCGCCACTATTTTGCTTAACCCAAAGTGTCCACCAATAAGAGATGAATGAGCTTCTCTCATGAAAATTAGCCTCTCTCCTTGTGGAATAGATAGCTTTCCCAAATGAAACAAAAAATTGTTATGCATGTGATAATATTTTTCTTCAACTTGATTCCCTTCACTCAAACTAGCATACACATCTTGGAAATCAATGTCATGTGCATATTGTTCTATGTAACTCTCATGTGCAACAGAATCATTTTTGAGTAAAGTAGAAACGCTAATGATTGGTCTTGAAATCATATCTGCAACTTTATTGAATATACCTTTCTTGTACCTCATAACCAAGTGAAACTGTTGAAGAAATCCCATCCACCTGAAATGTCTTGATTGCTACAATTTTGTTTGCGACTGTGATGGTTGGTGATAGGTGTGTACAATAGTCTCTTTACCCATCAAGTAGTGTTTCCACTTCTTGACACTTTGTACCAATGCATATAGTTCTTTATCATATGTAGGATAATTATTCACAACACCATTAAAAGTTTCAGAATGAAAAGTGATAGGCTTACCATGCTGCAAAAGTATTGTGCCCATGTCATAATCACTAGCATCGGTTTGAATCTCGAATGGCTATCTCAATTTTGGTAATGCAAGGACTGTAGCTGAACTGATCTTGTCTTTTAAAGCTTCGAAAGCTTGTTGTTGTTTGCCTCCCCATTGGAATCCTTTCTTAACACTTGTCACTACATGCATAGGAGTTGCGATGAAAGACAAGTTAGCAATAAACTTCCTCCAATATTGAGTTGCACCTAAGAAAATTATTACCTCGGTAACTGTTTGGGGTGTGGGCCATTTCACAATGGCATCCACTTTAGAAGTATTAATCCTCAATTCTCCTCCTCCTACAATATGTCCCAAATAGACCAAAGAAGTCTTTCCAAACTCACACTTTGACATCTTAAGAAAAAATTTCTCTTTCTTCAAAATATCAAGCACTCTATTCACATGCAAGACATGATCTTCTCTTGTTTTGCTGAAAATTAATATGTCATCTAAGTAAACAATAACAAAGTCATCCAGGAATGGTCGCAAAACACTATCCATAACTCGCATGAAAGTTTCTGGTGCATTACACAAACCAAAAGGCATAACTAGCCACTCAAAGAGTCCTTGTTTGGTTTTGAATTCAGTTTTCCATATATCACTTTCTGCAATTCTTACTTGATGATATCCACTTCGTAAATCTAACTTAGTGAACAAATTTTCTTCTTTCAGCTGATCAAGCAAATCATCTATTCTTGGGAGTGGGTAACAATTTTTTACCGTAATCTTGTTCAAAGCTTGAAAATATACACACATGCGCCAAGTCCCATCTTTCTTTGGTATCAAGACAATGGGTGAACTGCATGGCGAGGTGCTTGGCCTTATGATTCCTTTATCCAACATCTCTTTGATTTTCCTCTTTATTTCAACATTCTCCATTATCTACATGCAATACATACCGATGTTTGGAAGAGGAAAATATTGTTATATAAATTTGATTTCAACTTAGGATCACATCCTTTAAAAGATTCATGATTAATATCAACGCTAAGCTTAATCATAAGAAGAACAAAATTCTTACTTGAATTTACCAGCCTCTTTACCTGTCTAGAATTTACCATAGCAATGTTTGTCTTCTTGCGATGTGCTCTAACAATGAACTCCTTGCCAAATTTAAATAAATGATACTTGTTCTCATGGCGATAGAAGATCGCTTTCTTGTCATACAAGTAAGGACTCCCTAATACAATACCTATTATGTCAAGCAGAACCACATCTAATTCAACTGTGTCAACAAAGCTTGCAATGATTGTAAACCTCAATATACATTTCTTTGAAACTTGTATATTTGCATCCTTACAAAGCCAACCCAATGGATATGGTTTTGGATGTGGTATGGTCTCAAGGTTAAGTTTCTTGACCAAATCTTCAGAGATTAAGTTTTCTTCTGAGCCACTATCAAACAATGTTTCAATCTTGGTATGCTTGGATATGACCCTCACATGAAACCGTTCTATTTTTTCTTCTTCATTTGGAGTGTTTATGTGACAGTTTGATGTATTTGTACTGGGTATAGTTTCAATTTATTTTCCCTTCATGTTCTTCAATCCCATGGTTGTAATTTTAGATTCATCACCAGAATCACATCCTAAATCATGTTGAGTTGTAGCAGCAGTTTTTTGTTTCCCTTTGTTATTGGGTTTCTTTGGCCTCAATTCAGGATGTATTTCCAACAATGAGTTTCATCATGGCCTTATTTTGAACAATGTTTACAAACCAATTTTTCTCCCTCTTTCTTAACAGATGAATTCTTTTTGTTTTCACCTTTTGAGGTCTTTCCTTTGGCTTTATCCTTAAAAGGTTTCTTCCTACCCTCTTCAGAAATGTTCTTCCCTCTAGCTTCTAGATGTGTGGCCTCAACACAAACTTCATCTAGACTGGTGGGGTTAAACATGAGAATAGTATGTTTTAGGTAGTTATGTAAGCCTCCTATGTACTTTAGCAAAGTGTCTTGGCTTTGAAAATCTACCCCTAATAAGAGAGCTCTTCTCCTAAATTCTTGGGTGCATTCTTGCACATTTTGTCCCTTTAATTGCCTAAATTTCTGTCAGTTCTGTTAGCCACCTATATTTTTCAACTATGACAGTTGGTGGCTAAATGGTCTTTGCAGCCTTCAAGAAACAAGTTTAAAATCCTGAAAATTGTTGGTACTTGAAGTCTGTTGACAAAAGTCCAAACTTCTGTTGGTTCTACATACTCTCCCTCCTCTCTGCCTCTGATATACCATGAAAATCCTAATCAAAATGCTGCTGCATCCCCCTCCTTGTCCTCTCCCCTTCTTCCACCTTTCCTCTGTTTTTTCAACTCTCTTCTCGACCATAAAAAACCTCATCAAACCCTTTTATATCCCATATTCCTCCATTAATCTCATTCCCCAAGGTCGAAAACACACTTTTTAACCTATCAGATCCTTTTCTCCTCTTGCGAAAATCATTGAAAAACCATGGAAAAACATACATTTTTCATGCGTTGGGCTTTAGCCCCTCAGGCTAAGCCCCTGCTTTCTCTTCATCCATATGTCCCCACGCCGGAACCACGTGTTAAACCCGCCAGGCGCTTAAACTCGGAAATAATTCATTGCCCGAAAAACATTGAAGACCGTTGTAAAATGCAAAAAACGGGTTTGTTTTATTTTTCCAACGAAGAAAATAATATTAAAACTCCGCCGTTGATCTGTCCCACGGATCAACGGTGCGGAGTATCCCGTCAGTTGGTGGACCCCTCCCCCTTTTCCGCCGCGCTGTTTTCCTTTCCCACCGGTATGTGCCCGCACCACCTTTCGTCCGGAGGTGGTTTTGTGCCGTCGGCCAGCGATTCCACGCGCCGACTGACACGTGTTCTCCACCTCGCCCCCAAACCACCGTTCCGTGCCTTCTCCCCGCACGTTAAACATTGTCTTATGACCCCGCAGCCAGGGATAATTTTAAGAACCCCCCTAAATTTATATATATAATAAATAGGCGAATCCCCATGATACATAGGAAAAATGGAAGGCGATTTTATTAATAATATAATATGTATATATAATTTTTTGGCGAATCTCTCACGAGATTATATTATCTTGTAAAATCATGGCAAATCACCAGTACAAAATGGTGAATCATTGTCTAGTGGAGTTTGAGGTGTTGGTTCCAATGAAGATATGGTGGTTGAACCAGGAGTAGAAGGAAGAGAACCACTGAGACCAAGCATGGCACATGGTGACTCGTGAGGGAAGTAGTTCTCGTGTAGTTTGGAAAACGCGTTCTTCTAGTTTTGCTAAGCGTAGTGTTGTTGCTCATGCTACTACTAGCACTGATATTGAGGTTGGAGAGGAGTTTGAGGAAGCATGGAAGGTAGCAGTGGTGGAGAATTACAAAGAGTACCGCATGATGGGCTCCATTTTTCCCTTTGGTATTTGTGCCTGCAAGATCTTCTGTCCATTGAACCAACAATTAACTATTCAACCAAAAATCAACTTGATTGAGTTGATTAGGTACGAGTCAACTTAGACTAATCTTCAAAACTATGCTTTGCACTATCCCATATTTATCACACTAATGCTACACAGCATTGTGCATTTGCATCCAACTCTCATGCATGCACACAAAATTTTCATTAACATCTATAACCCTAACCAAGTGAGAATTGATCAACAATTTGCACCAAAGTTTGTTAGTGTTGAAAGTTCATAAGAAATTTAGATCCATGGTACCTTAAATAAATTTTGAAATAACCTCCACAAATTTGACCACAATAGAGAAAACTTGTGATAAATTTTAAACCTACAAAAATTACGATTCATGTTCCTAGGAATGATCATAAGAAGTAGTTGGCATATAGGTCGAGTTTTGAGCCTTGACACATTGATAATGTAATGGCTTAGGTCAAAACTCACACATTGAAAAGTCATCAATGAAGAGAAGACAAGATCATTATGAAACACATACTGCAAACTTCCTACCAAATTCTACTTAGTTGTCCGCAACTCAGCTATACATAGTCTTATAGTAAATAAAAATTCTACAAAGCCTTCTTCACATAGCTAATAAATGGCCATTGGAAGAGCACCCCTTATATAATAGTAATAGTAGCAATCAATAGATTATTTCATATTGAACTTCATAGCCATAGCGCTCATATGTATTGTATGACGTATTCAACTTGCATTATCAAATATAGATAAAATCATACTTTTGATTGATCCATTTAAAACATACTTGTGCACAATGTAGATAAAATTTCCAGCTTCCAAAGAGACAAACTTGCTTCTCCAACATGATGGCACATTCTTAACTACTAACATTTCTGATTGCTGAATGTAAGAAAGCTTTCTAAGTACATCTAATATACTGCGAGGGTCAAACTCCTAGACTATGTTCTTTTTTACCATGTATCTATAGGTTGTAGCCTTCTTCTTGTTTGAAGAGGAGTTGTCTATTATTAGAACTACCTTCCCTGCCTCTGATGCCTTGAAGGAATTGCAAATTGACTCATCAAATGAAGACAACTTTTTGTTCTTGTAAATTAGAGTTGAATAGCTTCCCTGTGCACTCAACACAAACTCTGACCGATATGAAACATCCCACCCACCAACTATGAGGTCCCACAGAATTGTTGCTCCCGCCTGAACAATAGACAACTTGAATGTGAGAATTCAAAAACAAAGAAAAATCCCAATCGCATATATCTTGAGGATGAACTCGATCTCAAATCCAAAACCCATAAAATTTATATCCAAAACTAAAACTCATCAAATTTGGAAGTATATTGAAAACAAAACCGAGGCAAAAGAGCTAAATTTGAATGCAAGAACTAACACAAAATCTGCAAACTTGAGAAATTTTTGACGTACATTATTTTGTTTGACAAAATAGATCAGGGAAGAAAGGACTCAGGGAAGATCACACTAGACTAGGGGTAAGTAAAAACCACCAAGGTGAAGCATGGGAACAAGAATACAACCAAAAATGATCTATAATTTTGTTCAATCAGTGATCCATCCATAGGACAAAATGTTTCTCCTAGGGGTTACCCACTTGGGTGTGTAACAAAGCCCATCAAATAGTTTATGAAGCTATTGAACCTTCTCCTTTAAGAGTGAAAATAAAATAACATAGGAGCGATAGAGGAAAGAGAGATATTTGGTGTAGAGGATTTTGGACACCCTTAATCTTCTCATTAACCTAAATAATACCAGAAGTTAGAGATTTGTTTTCAAAGAAACAATAAATTTAAAGTGGCCAGTCGAGGATATGATAGCTGCTCAGGTGAAAGAAAAATTGGAAAGGATCAATAAGATAGTAAAGATATGCATTTTTAGCGCATATTCTACCATAGAAGCTCAACAAGAATAATGGACACTGGTAGGGATTGAAGAGGAACTCCTAGCATCAGGGAAGAAGCCACAAGCAGTTCTCATTAAAAGAGAAATCATCCTAACTACTGCCCTCTAAATTTCTCAACATTTTCTACCCGTCTGATGTTTGGTCAGACAGAAAGCCTGTGGCTTGCCAGTTGTGGTTCTATTATTTTATTGAGCAACAACTCTGTACATTTAAGACAATAATAAAAAGAATATTTCAATTATAAAAAAGAACAGACTCTTGATTTTTTAATGCTCAGTGCCTTTCTTATCCTTTAACTTGAATACAGTGTGACTATTGTCAGAATAATCTGCTAAATATGAACATAGGATGCATCACTGCTAAAAAGGTTTGGCTAAGGTGAATAACAAGCTTTCATCTTTGACTTTTGAATTGTTTGGACTCTTGAGGGGAAAGATTGGAGAGGCAGGGGCCAGGCTTGGTTCAAGAGAGACAACTGGGAATTGGATTGCATATTTACTCTGTGATATTATAATTTATAGATGAGACTAGACAGACAGACATCCTCGAAGGTTTACTATTGCTCTGTAGACTTTCAAAAGGCTTTTGGCACTACACTGTTCCCAGGAATTTACCCATCAAGCAGCTTCGTGTCCTTGGACTACTTGAGGACATTGTTTCTGGTGTGATGCAGCTTTATGATAGAATGATTGGCAGATTTTGCGATTACTACAGATTTTCTTAAGGTATCACGAGTATTTGGGGTGTCAAGTGGGTGTGTGTTCTCTCTCCCAGACTAGTTGGGATCTACATTGATTACCAGCAATTCATCAGGGAATTTTACTCAATCTCAGGATGGTTGCCTACATCAAATCCTGGTTTCATTCCTTTTATTTGTAGATGTTGTATAATTGGCCTCCACTCCAGAGGGGTCATAGAGTCAACTCGATGCATTGGATAGATTTTGCAATAATTGATAACAGACAATTAACCTTGGGAAATTATGATCGCTAATACCACCAAAGAGGCCCTCTGCAAGTATATCATTTTCCCTTTCTATGGAAGTTAATGGAGATTACCACATTTTATGCTTAGGGGTCGAAAACCATTATTTTTCGAATACTGAGAATGAATTAAAATGGATGTTATATTTTGCATAGTGATCAACAAAATAATGGATGTTATATTTTGGACAGTGATAGTCAAAATCAATCTTGTGTTTCATGCTTGTATTGAAAATTAATGCTGTATTTGAGGCAATAATGATAAGTAGTTCTACCAAGGAAGCCATCTCAATCTCATTCTTTTATTATGTATTCCTCTGCAGCTGTACTTATGTAATTACAATAGGTGGCCCATCAAATTGCAAACCTATCTGAAATGAATACTGATCAGTCCCATATAGGAGAGTTCAATAAATATAAAGTTTTATGAAGCCTTCAATATAGCAGTCTTTCCAGATTTCAAAAACTAGGCTCATATTCTGTCAACTTAAAATGTTACCTACATTAACAAAATAAAAGGATAGCTACATTGTAGAAAGCAGAAAATGCTATGCAGAATACTCTACCAACCATGTGGTGGCCAATGTCGACCTTTATGTAACAAAGATAAGTGTTGAAAGATCAGTAGACCAGACACAATTTTGTGGATTACAGGCTAATGAGATTGCCTAATACATCAACACTTAACTATGACCTCAGGTGTTTCAATATTAAAAATGATTTCTAACATAGACAATTGAATTGATTTTATTGTTGATATATTATTGTTATTTAACTGACATTGTAGTAGGAGTCAATTATGGCATCTGTAAGATACTCGTATTTGGATAAAGGCAGCCCAGCCAAGGAGATACGCCCATCCTTTGTCAGGTAGACATGCCACTTATTTGTCATGTTCTCACTCTGTTTGAATTGAAAAGATGTATTCCTTCTCATGAATCATCTGCGGATGAAAGACATCCAATGGAACCTTTTTCGAATGAAAGCCTTGCACATACTTCTATGGAATATTCTTCAGTAGCTTCCATAATTTCATGAACAGCATTATGGAACAATGACTGAACTGTCCACAATTACAAACATGATGAGAATTCTATTTCACGTCCTTGGTAAAATACACGAAAATTAGATCAACGTGATAATACTTGCAGTGTTTATAAAATCATAAAGCCTGGGTGAATCCATGTGCAAAATGTGTGGATCGTTAAGAAAATGCATCAAAAGCCTTTTGATTTGAATGTTCTAATATATTTATATTTTACAACTTTATATAAATTCCTATTATGTTAACAGTGAACACCACTCCACTGAGACAACAACCATAGTACACCTCTTTTAGAATGATAGGCTTTTACTGTACATAGAATGCCATGGAGATTCATCCAACAAGCACCAACAATGTTTGAACTTTGAACTATGGAGGCAATTTGAAGAAATCCTCAGGTCACCAGGACCGATCCAAGATCACATGTAGCACCCTGTCAAATGGTGCATACCTCATGATACCTCATGAAAATAGATGTGATCGTCTGATAAGTGGAGATATGTATTTGAGCCCTTGGTGCCACCAATGCCAAGACAAATCAAAAAATACTAATTAAACTCCTGGTGATTTCTTTATCTTGGCACAACTTTATCAAATGGTTAGTTGTTTAAAAGTAAAAGTTGAGATCACGCTATCCCTGTGTCCATTCCAAACAGTGTTTTCATTTTATTTGTTATTTTCCAGCTGTAGCTATATCAACTATATATGAAATATTAACTGCACAAAAACAGACTTAGAGACATTACAGCCAGTTGGAATTGCACTTTTTCACTTGCATTAAGAGTTACAATTTCAGCAAACCTGCAAAGTTCCCTAGGAATTGTATATACACCTTTCCCTTGAGCAAGATCATCCCACACAGTCCCTTTATCCACTGTTTCAGAATGTAATACTTATGTTCTTATCCTAATTTATATCACAGATGTATCCGCATAAAAGTATCACAGATCCTGAACTTGTCCGAATTCCTTACTTCTGTTCTTACTGAAATCTGCACTTCTCTAATCTCTGAAATCAGCACCCTTTTAACCTTTGTGATCTGCACTTGTTCACTTCTGAAATCCACATTTCATCACTGTTGAAATCCGCACTTTATCATTATTGACATTTCAGAGAAATCCGCATCCTTTTCTTCCTTAAGTACGCATTGTTGTCTTCTTGTAAACCCACGCTGTTTACCACTGTAATCTGCAGAGGAATCCGCACTTTCCTATTGTTACTTCTTTAGAGAGGTCCGCATATTCTTCTCCCCTCAAATGAGCCGCAGGTCATGCTTTATATACAGTGTTTTGTTATGCTTTTAGGCCGACCCTACACCAAGGTTGTAGGTCGACTTCTTCACTGCAAATAGGCCGACTTACTCACTGTAGAATTAGGCTTATCTTCAACGTTAATTGAGGGCAGCCTTGAGGGCTATTATGAGCCATTCTTCCACAAGGTCTTGGAGGACATTCTTCAAACTAGACACTTTATTTTCACTACTCTTAATTACATTTCTAAACCAAGTCTATTGACCTATAATAAAATCTTGCTCATGAAACCCATGAAGCAAGTACAACAAAAATACATTTATTATTTTTGTCTTCTTCTTTACATAAATTCATAATTACATAGTCAATATGAAGATCGATCCTAGTTGATGAGAAAATGACCTCCAAGTCTCTCCAATTTATATCCATAAGTGAGGGTGTGTGACACATCTATTAGGCTTGTGAGCCTACATTACAAATCTGGCTGACCTTGCACATGTGTGGAAAATAAAACAAAAATATATGTTCTGCTCATCCAAACAAGCTTATCCTTATATCAATCTCGCACCTCTCCGAAAAAGGAATCCAACAAAAATATGTTCATCATCATGAGCAGTGCAACATGGAGTTTGGACCTAGTTGCCCAAAATCAACACTCCCTCTCAACTAGGGAGAACTCCATCTGTCCACCTGTGCCATCCATCAATACCTTGAATGACATATTTCTCTTGAAGGGTTTGCTAAAGAAGATGTACCTGCAGTAGTGGGAATTCATTGTAGAATTGAGCATCTTGTTTGAACATCTCATTTCCTTATGTCTTCAGGGCCTCATTTGAGAATCAACTTAATAGGATCTCCTGCTCAATGTTTTTATGAACATCGGCGTCGCGATAAAATCGACAGCAATCCAGAAAACCAAAATATCGTAAAAATCGGCAAAATTAAGATACCATAAAAATACCGTTAAAAATCGGGTGGGCCAAAAAATTGTGATTTCAAGATAAAATCGGGATGTTATCTTTAGGGCTAGCCAACTTGATCTTGGAGGAAAAATTTGAATTTGAATTTGGAGCTAACTTGTCATCAAATTTATATTTCCATTCTTTTAAAATTTTGTGGGCTAATTCAGTGATGAATACTGACCATAGCTATCAAAATTCAACATGTCAAGGAATTTATATAGCAAATATACAATAGAGAGATAACTGGCATGAGAATGATGATAATCCCTCAGCTTTTCCATGTCTATATCCATCAAATTGGTGACAATTGAGTAATCAATAGCCCAACCATAGGCATCTGTTGTAAATGCCACCCCCAAACTGGGTTATTAGACCACAGGGACGAAGGATGGATGTTGGATTTATTTCTCATCCATCCCAACCCACAATACTCAAGAATATAGCCACAACCAGACACCTACAATGCTTTCCCTCATGGAAAGTTTCTCAAGGTATCTCACCCAACATTCAAGCAGTGACAGACCTGTTCCACTTAGCAAAACACAACACAAGGTCATGATCTCCATTGAATCCATCCCCTCTAGTTCCACAGTGTTGGCATAAAGAATTTGAGCTACTGGTTGCTCTTTGGGAATCCCTGGAAGTTGTATACCTTGGCTCATTGCAGTGATCCAGACAAGTGGATAATGTGATTTCAAAGATACCTTAGCTCATTCGCAGTGAACATTGATTTAAACAAGTGGGTAATGAGATTGCATGTTGCTTACTCTACAACTCTCTCTTCAAACACAACTCCTTCCTTCCACTTCTGCCACAACCCCTCTAACTTAGCACATACTCACATTTTTCAAGATCACTGGCTTCTTGGGTTGGTTATATGGAATGCCAGCTATGGAGGCATGTGTTATTTTAGCATAAGGAAGAATGTAAGAATGTCAGGGAAAGAATCTATCCAAGAAAAAGTATATGTTATGTCTACAATGCATGAGGATCATGTGTCTTCAATATATCATTTTGAGTTTCAAAAAGTACTTGGAACATATGATCAACAGGATAGGTGAAAGAGCTTTTAATATAGCATGGTCAAAATATACAACCTCTGCAAGGGACACAGGGCAGCAATGATATATTAGGTTATAAGAGGTAGCCGAGCCCTTGATAAGAAAAGTCATGTGAAGTTGTCGTATGGGGTTTCAAGATAGCTCATGCTAGATTGGTAGGCAGCTCCCTTCTACCATATCCATGCAGAGGGCCGTCTTTTCCATACAGAGAGACATCCCCCAGACCAGATC